>OV702295.1:90620504-92107379 GCA_916181665.1 Avena sativa | reverse complement strand
ATTTGGTTGTTATTTGGTCTTATCTATGTGAGTATATAGAGCTTGTGGTAATCTCCATAACAAGCTATTGTTCATTAAAATCGGATCTTCCGTTTGTATCTTGTTGCGATTTTGATCTTGGCGGCTTTTCAGTTTCTCACCAAGTAAGGTATCTCACATTATTATACATGATACATTCTCACTTGGTGATAACCAATATTTTCACCTTTCATAGGGTAGCTAATGTCGTCCTTTTTCCAACGCAATTGGAATCGGGTCGATCGGAGTTACCAATCAAAAGTTATAGAGGTTTGAATTTTCCTAGGTACCAAAATGCGGTAGTACCGCATTTTAGTACCTAGCGCGGAAGTAGGTTTTGGCAAGTTGCCAAATGCCACTGCCCTCCTAGGTACCAAAATGCGGTGGTACCGCATTTTAGTACCTAGCACGACAGAAGGTTTTTGACAAGTTTCCAAAAGCCACTGCCGGGCTAGGTACCAAAAAGCGGCAGTACCGCATTTTAGTACCTAGCGCGTGTAACTACCTCGGTGAATTACGCTCCTAGTACAAGCCTGGATGAGCAGAAATGGTTGAAATAGTACGGTGGGGCCCAAATGCCACTCACAGGTAGACCTTTCGGCCGTCCCAACCATTTCCACACATCGGGACAAGAACGGGCGGCGTAATCGGCAGGCGAAGGGATCAACTACATACACAAATGAGTATGTATGCAAGCCACCATACAACAGTACATCAGAGTCATCCCATCTAAAAAGAAAGGAAATATTGCAACGCCATACGGCAAGATCCAAAATATCCTAGATAGATCTAATAGTTTAGGATATCTCCTCATACATCAATCAACAGAGTATCAGGCGGAAGCGGAAGACAAAATCCGAGTACGGATAAGAAGCAAATCGGCATAAGATGCCCCATAAATAAGCAGATCCCGCCCACAGATCTCACGGATCCCCGTTCCCGGAATCTCTACACCGAATGATCGTTGCCCACATCGTCCGTCTCTTCCACCCAGTATCCATCTTGTGAGTGTACCTGTTCATCTGAACCAATAATTTATCGTGTGAGACCCTAGGGGTACTCAGCAAGTCTTTATGCCTCTAAAGGGGACACAACCTGGGGTGACGCAAATGCAGCAAAAGATAAACCCTAGCAATTCTATAGATACTCGCTAACCATCCGCCTAACCAGAGATAGACGGATGTCCGTGAATTAATAACAACAGTTATAACAGTTATAAAGGTAATATCCACAGATCCATCCTCCTCCTCGCTTACCGACGAGGAAGCGGACGAACAACCCCCCATCCGTTGGCAGTTTTATTATCCATTCCGTGAGTATTGCACTATTTACTAGTCAGGTACCTAGTCTAGTCAAATTAAAAGCGGTACTTTAGTTATGCTTGTCTATGATCGAGAAACTGTGCTCCAAGTCGTCCATAACCGCGGACACGGCTTTCAGAAAGTTTTACCCTGCAGGGGTGCACAAATAGCAACACACACTCGATGTGCCTCGGAAAAACCAAATCAAAACCCAACGAGGCAGTCACGACAAAGCAATTACAGGATTCAGAAATATTTCAGGGGGCCACCCCATTAAGCTACCCGCGACGAAGCTGGCCGGCTACGAGACGGACTCAAGGTTTGGGTGGACGGCTGTAAACGACTGGGAACCCGAAAGTGTGACTGGGCTTGTCGATACCGCGAAATCGTGTCCCGGCCCTAAACAGTACAGTGTGCTCCTCGCACAATCTTAAATAAAGAAGTAAAGCGTGGCATAAGTACAGGATAGTAAATAAAACCTCAAACTAGTTTGTGGCCCCAAGAAATAAGAATGAATCAAGCTCTGGCTCAGGGGGGTTCATAAGCCTCCCGGATGTGGATAGCGCGAATAATCAAGGAACAGGAATCAAGTACTCGGGGTCCTACGGGACACAAGTGAGCCTGAAAAACCAAATAGCGAATAAGGCTCACCGATGCCACTTTCATTAGTTGTCCCATTACTACTCAGGTTAAGTTGTTTAGGTACCTCGTTATCCATCAGTCGCTCACATACCCTACACATGCTGTTCTACGACTCGCATGGCTCAAACAACTCCTGTAGTAATGGCTCATGGGATGGAGGAACAAGCTTCGGTGGGGTTTAAATGTAAAGGCTATGCAATACTTGGGATTCAATTTAATGCAATCACGACTCAATGATGCAAGAATAAGAAAGAGGCAATAGGTACTGTATGTATGCAAGCATGTGGTAGTGCTTGCCTGGCAGCTCAGTTGAAGCAAGGAATAGATCTGGGTAGTGCTCCTGGTTCTCTTGATATATCCCCTGCTCAGCGTCTATTCGAAGAAGAACCAAACAAACAAGGGCCAATATAAATAAAGTGCACGAGCATATGAATAAATGCATCAAGCAATCAATCATGCCATGATGAATGATGCACAATTTTCATGGCAATAGGTAGCATGGCATGGGTGAGGTGTGAAGTACAAGATTAAATCATTTTATTTAGTTTTGGGCCCATTTTATTCTCATTTAAGTTGCTGTCCACAATATATTTATATGATGCATGCTTCAAAACAGATAAAGGAATGCATAAACAGAAAGGTCTCGTCGAGCTAATCATTTTAGACATATTATTTGTTAAATTTGGAGTTATAAAACAAAAGTTATTAATTAATTGAGTTCCAGTGGCATTTTGTTGTAATTTACTCAACTTGGAATTTTAAATGTGCAAAAGGTAATTTGAATAGCATATTTGAAATCCTCACATTTTTCTGATTTGAAAACATATATTATTAGTATTATTTGGAATTATGAAATTAAATTTATTTTATAGTCAAAATTATTAAATAGGGTCAAAGTCAAAGGTTGACTAATTAAATTAATTCGGAAAATATTTGATTAAAGATTTGAATTAATATTCAAAAACTAAACATTTTTCATATAAGGTTTGAATTCAAATTCGAAATATTTAATTAGTTATGAATTTATCTGATAATAATTATTTACTGAAATTTTTATTGATTTTAGAAAATGTCTGTGGACTTTTCTTACTCGGGCTAGAGCTACCCCAGTCACTGACTGGTGGGGACACAGGTGGCCCGGCCCACTGCGCAGCGGAAGCCACGCGGGCACAGCGGGACCGCGGGTTGGAAGCCCAAAAAGGGGGAGGGGCTCTGTGCGAAACAACCAAGAGGCTGTCGGGTGGGGTCAGGGGTCTGCGGGTTGATAACGAGGAACCCTAGGGGCCTACGCAGAAAAGCGTCTGGGGGGGTTGGTTAGTCTGACGAAGCTGTCGCTGAAAACAGGGATAAACTACGAGCTGACCTAAAGTTCAAACGAACCTGGCGAGCAAACGAATGCGAATTTCGCTAAACCGCAAAAACCAAAAATGAAGAGGGATGTATAGGCTGCAAGTTTTGTGTTTGGGGTGCCACCAACGGAGGACTCTACGCGCCGAGAAACTACGATGAACAGAGGCCGACCCGAGGCAAAAACTGAAAAACATCGTCAGGAACAGAGGGTTTTCTCATGATCTTTCGAGGACGATGGCGAAGGAAACAACGCGATTTTGGAGATGATGTAAAAACTAAAAACGCAGAGGAAAGGTAGGGCTATGACTTTCATGTTGGGGATTTTTGCGAAGGAGGGCTGTAGCGGACGGGGCGAGGTGAAGAACAGGGGGTGCGCTCGGCTGTTGCTGAACTGACGAGCTGCTTCGTTGACAGGTTCAGCTAACGCGCGCACTGATAGCGGCCGACAGCAACGGATTCAGAAGGTTGGGGACGCCGGCCTGGTGCTGATCCTCGACCGAGGCGAGGCTACGGTGCACCACAGCAACGGAGGAGGAGGGGAAAAGGAAAAGGGTGCTCACCTGGACCGATTCCCAGAGGAATCGAGGACGGGGGAGGCCGGAGTGGAGGACGGCGACGGCTGCACTGCTCGGGTACTAGGTCCGGAAGAAGGGGAAGCAGAGCTCCTGGGCGTATACCTTCTCTCGAGGTACCCCCACAGCGGCGCGGACGATGACGAGCGATCCCCGGCTTCAGCGAGGCTCACCGGCGATCATGGCGACGGGGCGGCGACTGCTCGGCTTGCTGCTGCACGTGGGAGGACGGAGGGCAGGGGAACAGGGGATGGCGGCGGAGAGGAGGGAAGAGGGAGGCTAGGGTTGCAGGGGGCCTCCATGGCTTGGGGATAAGAAGGGGCGGGTGGATGACGCGGCTGACGGAGGTCGACGCCCACCTGCTCCGTCTGCTTTCCGTCCCCTGACGAGAGAGAGAGGAAGCAGGGAACGGCGTCAGTCGCCAGGGAAGAAGAACAGGAACGAGGCGGGGTGGAGGGGTACTGGGCCGGGGTGGGCTGGTTGCTGCTGTTGCGCCTGGGCTGCTGCGGCTGTAAGGCCCAGTTGGGATGCTGCTGCTTCCCTCTCACAAAACCTTTTCCTTTTATTTTTGTTTGTTTTGAATGTTTTCAAATTCAACCAACCTTTTTATTTCAAAACCTGTTGAACCTAGCAGATGATTTGAACAGAGAAAAAGGGAAGGCCAAAGGATAGGAAAGAGAGACAAAAGGAAGGGAGGTGATTGATGCATACATACATAGTTTATGAATGTGCCAATTGTGGCTTTTTCGAGAATATGCAGATATGGGGTTTTGCAAATTAGATGAAACATGTGTAAAAATAGGGGAACTTCACATGGAACCAAGGCTTGAAGAAAACAAAACAGAGGGAAAGAGATGAGGTGATTCTTGCATGGCCCATGCAAATGCATTAAATGCTAGGTCTTATCCTGTGAAACAAAACAATATCTCATGGCATTTATTTATTTGCATCCTCCAAAGTTGGAGTAAGGGCCAAGCAAAAGGATTGGTAGCATTGGACCCACCCTATCTCTCATGAGCTAGACCAAACACCAAAAGAAAAGATAATTGCAAGCTCATGGTTAATGGGGTGGTGGAATTGTCAGGTGGTGAAAGAGAGGTGATGGAGTTGATTGAAAAGATATGCCCCCAACTCAACTTGGGCTTTTAACAATATATCAAGAACCAGATACAATATCAAGAGACAAATACAATATTAATGCATATGAGATAAGAACCAAAACAAAAGGGTTTTTGTATGATGCTCAAATGCAAGGTGGCATGATGACATGAACATGACATGATGATGATGCAACAATTATTTGTAGGAAGTGGCCCTTTTATTATTAGATCAAGTAGCATTACAATGTTAGACAATTGGGATGCTACAACTCTCCCCCACTAAACAGGAATCTCGCCCCGAGATTCTAGGAAGAATAAGAAGACACAAAGAGGGTAGGATACTTGGCACGGAGCTCATCTTCACGTTCCCAAGTGGCTTCATCAACGGAATGGTGCGACCACTGCACCTTGCAGAACTTGATGGACTTGTTGCGAGTCCTTCTTTCTGCGACTTCAAGGATTTTTGTGGGGTGTTCTTGATAAGACAGGTCTTCTTGGAGATTGATAAGCTCACGATCCACGGTCCTGCCGGGATCCTTGAAGCACTTCTTGAGCTGAGAGATGTGGAAAACATCATGGACCTTGAGTTTTTCCAGGAGCTCAAGAGCATAAGCAACTTCTCCTCTTCTTCCACGAATTTTGAAGGGACCGATGTATCTAGGAGCCAGCTTCCCTTTGATACCAAAACGGTGCGTGCCTCTCATGGGAGTGACACGAAGGTAAACGAGATCACCAGGGACATACTCCATATCCGTGTGCTTCCTGTCATAATTGCTCTTCTGGCGACTTTGAGCAATTCTCAGATTTTCAAGAATGATATGAACTTTCTCCTCCGCTTGAGTCACAATGTCAGGGCCAAACAAGATCCTTTCACCTGCACCCGACCAACCAATCGGAGTCCTGCATTTGCGACCATAGAGAGCCTCAAATGGTGCCATCTTTAGACTTTTCTGGAAGCTGTTGTTGTAAGAGAACTCAGCATAAGGAAGACATTCTTCCCACTTCATGCCAAAAGAGATGACGCAAGCACGAAGCATATCTTCCAGAATCTGATTGATCCTTTCAACTTGTCCTTGCGACTGAGGGTGGTAAGCTATGCTGAAGTTCAACTTTGTACCCAAAGCATTTTGGAAACTCTCCCAGAACTTGGAAGTGAAGATGCTTCCACGGTCTGAACTGATCTCGAGAGGAATCCCATACAGAGAGACAATTCTGTTGATATAGAGCTCAGCCAACTGAATTGCAGAAATGGTTTCCTTGACGGGGAAGAAGTGAGCCACTTTAGAAAGCCTGTCAATGACAACAAAGATTGCATTGTTGCCCTTCTGCGACCTAGGAAAACCAGTGATGAAGTCCATCTCTACTTTCTCCCATTTCCATTCCGGGGGTTTCAATGGTTGTAGGAGACCGGAAGGTTTCTGATGGACAACTTTCACTCTGCGGCAGACATCACACTCCGAGACATACTTGGCACAATATCTTTTCAAACCAGGCCACCAATATTGTGTTTTCAAGTCCATGTACATCTTTGTGCTACCAGGGTGGATAGAAAGAACAGAATCATGCGCCTCCTTGAGAACTTGCTCTCTCAAACCCGGGTAGTTCGGAACAAACATCCGGTGTTCAAAGAAAAGCGTGCCTTGATCATCGACGTGGAAGGACTCATACTTTGGAAGCTGAATCCTGGAGATGATCTTTCTTGTGTACGGATCGCCAAGCTGAGAAGAGCGACCCTTTTCTTCCAAGAGAGGTGTTGCTAGAAGGTTCAGGAGATACCCTGGTTCCACAATTTCCAGGTTGAGCTGACGGAATTCCTCGCACAAGAGAGGCTGTTGTTCTTCCATCATGAGGTTGTTGACATAAGCTTTGCGGCTGAGAGCATCTCCCATGACATTAGCTTTGCCCGGAGTGTAGTTGATGGTCAAATCGAAGTCATTGATTGCTTCAATCCATCTCCTTTGCCGAAGGTTGAGATCGGGCTGAGTAAAGATATACTTTAGACTCTTGTGATCAGAAAAGATCTCACAACGGTTTCCAAGCAAGTAGTGCCTCCATACTTTCAAAGCAAAGACAACTGCTGCGAGCTCGAGGTCATGTGTAGGATAGTTGATCTCATGCGTCTTCAACTGTCGAGAGGCATAAGCAACAACTTGTTTTTCTTGCATGAGGACCGCACCCAATCCATGCAAAGAGGCGTCACAGAAGATCTGAAACGCCTTGGATGTATCCGGAGGAACCAAGACTGGTGTGGAAGTGAGCTTCTCTTTGAGTGTCTCAAAGCTTGCTTGACATGCAGGAGTCCAAAGGTATTTCTTGCCTTTCTTGAGGAGATCGGTAAGAGGCTTCTCTATCTTCGAAAAGTTCTGAACGAAGCGACGGCAATAACTAGCCAAACCAAGGAAACTCCGCACTTCTTTGACATTAACAGGAGGAAGCCATTCAACAATTGTCTTCACAGTTTCCGGGTTGACTGCAATGCCCTTGGCAGAGATGACATGACCAAGATAGGTAACTTGAGGCAGCCAAAACTCACACTTGGAGAACTTTGCATACAAGCGGTTCTCATGAAGCTTGCTTAGGACACACCGAAGGTGTTCTTCATGCTCTTCTTGTGACTTAGAATAGACTAGGATGTCATCCAGATAGACCACAACGAACTTATCAAGATACTCCATGAAAACCGAGTTCATGAGCCTCGAGAAGGTGGCAGGTGCGTTGGTGAGTCCGAAAGACATGACCGTGTACTCATACAGGCCATAGCGGGTGGTGAAAGCTGTTTTAGGAACATCTTCCTTGCGAATCTTGATTTGGTGATAACCACTTCTCAAATCAAGCTTAGAGAAAACCACAGCTCCAGCTAGCTGATCAAAGAGATCATTAATCCGCGGAAGGGGATATTTATTCTTGATGGTTTTAGCATTGAGAGCCCGATAGTCAACACAAAGTCTATCAGTCTGGTCTCGCTTCTTCACAAAGAGGGTAGGGCTACCCCAAGAAGAGGTACTGTGCTGAATGAAACCCAACTTCTCTTGTTCATCAAGTTGACGTTTGAGTTCAGCCAACTCAGCAGGACCCATTTTATAAGGCCGCTTGGAGATAGGAGCGGTACCAGGTTCAAGCTCAATTACAAACTCAACCTCACGATTCGGAGGCATACCTGGCAACTCTTCAGGAAAGACATCTGGGAACTCACAGACCACCGGAACACTCTGAATAGCATCCACAGCATCAACATTCAGAGCCGCCAACGAGAAAAGCTGGATAGCAGGAGTCAGACTTGGAGAATAGACTATATGGCCTTCAGGAATCTTCAGAGAAACCGAGCGTTCAGCACAATCAATCACAGCTGCATTTGCTGTCAACCAATCCATGCCCAAGATGACATCAATGTCAGAATTGCCCAGAACAATTAAGGACGCCGAGAACGAAGAGCCACCAATCACAATTTGATTGCCATGGCTGATATGAGCAGCCCTCATGTTTGAACTAGGAGATAGAACCATCATACGGTGTGCTAAAGGAACCATATCCAGATCCTGCTCATGCGCAAACTTATGCGAAACAAAAGAATGCGAAGCACCAGAATCAAACAAAACTCGTGCAGGGACTGAGTTAACGGGAAGCATACCCATCACAACTCCAGGTGCATGCTCAGCTTGAGCGGCGTTGATGCAGTTGGCACGAGCAACAGTAGACCCAGGCTTGGTGTTGATGTTGAGAGCCCGAGGTGGTGGTGCACGAACCAAAGGAGAGCTTGCTGCAGATCTTGGAGGTGGTGGAGGAAGAGCCTTGTTCTTCAACGGACAGTTCCACTGTTGATGCCCAGAGTCTCCACACGTGTAACAAGCACCCGGTGGACGTGGAGCAACGTAGCCAGGGACTCCGCCAGGCGCTCCAGGGTAGTGGTGGTTGTAGCCCCTGGGAGCAGCAGTGAGGAAGTTTGGTGGCCTCGCCGCGTAGCTTGAAGGTCTTGGTGGAGCCGGGAGCGACGGTGGGGTGTTAGGAACCCAGACACGACGCTTAGAAGGAGCTGACATAGCTGAAGAGCTTGCTGCATCACGGCTGTGTTTCTTTGACTCCTCAAACACTTGCCTACTTGCCTCTTCCTGCAGAGCTGTATGCTGAAGTTCCAGAAAAGATGCCGGCCTTGCATGTGTGATTGCATACTTAATCGATGCATTGAGCCCTTGCCTGAACCTCTTTTGCTTCTTCTTGTCATCAGAGATCTCATCGCCACCATAACGAGACAGGTTCATGAAGTTCCTGATGTAGGTGTTGACATTATCATTGCCCTGCTTGAGGTTGAGAAACACTTCCTTCATCCTCTCCATGACAATTTCTGACAGATACTGCTCTTTGAAAGCTCCAGTGAACTGTCCCCAAGTAGGCTGAAAACCAGTGTAGTTTGCCTTCAGGTAATTCTCCCACCAGAGAGCTGCATCTCCCTTCAGAAGGTGAGTAGCACACTTTACCCATTCTTGCTCGGGAACATCAGCAGTTGCCAGTAACCTTGACATCTCACGCAACCAATCATCAGCATCAAGTGGTTGATCAGAAACATCAAACTGGCGAGGGTTGAACTTCAGGAAGCTCTTGATGTCTCCTCGCTTGGGAGGTGGAGGTAGCGGAACAAACTCATTCCTCCTGACACTTTCCTCAAACCGCTGCTGGTTCTGCTGCATTGCTGCCAAGGCATTGGCGATGCTTGACAACGCTGCCCCCAGTTCAGGTTGTATGTCCTCCTCAGAACGGCGTGGTGGTGCCATCCTGTTATTGATATAACACACAAGTCAGTACTATGATGGAGAATAATAATAATCCACAATAGTACCAAAATGGAATTAATCAAGATTAAAGGATACAATTTACTAAGATGATATTAAAATATCAACAAAGTTCAAAGCACCTATAAGATATTAAGCATATCGCACACGACTGAAAAGGAGTGTGGTACACAAATATATCAAAGAAATTTTTTTCCACAAATTTCGGCATTAAAATACCAATAGATGCGCAAAATCACTTAACGAACCAAGATTAGTGACTCTACCAACTCAATATACAAGAGCAATAATAAAAGTAGTGGTATGGTCGCGACTCCATCCCGCACTCAAATCATTACTCCGCACATGAATAAGTAAAACACATATCTCAACACCTTCTTCTCACGATAACCTAAAGATTAGCAACTACGGAAATGAACACCACAAAGAAGATAACGTCGGTTAACAAAGAGTAAGACAGATCGCGTCGATATACAACGAATCAGATATATCGCGTCGGTTTGCAAAAACCTGTCGGTACGGAATGTACCAACAGTTGATAACCAAAAGGCCGATAAGATAACAACTTGGATGCAACAAATAGACAAGGAATTACACACACACACACACTCACACACACAGATACACAACCTATGGTACTACGGAAACCCAGAACACGTGAATCCTAGTTTGAATTTAAGAAGAGGATTGAAAACGTTACACTTCCTTACCAGAAAAGGGTGGTGGGTGGGTAAGAAGAAAAGTGGAAGCAGTCCTACTCTCGCGTTTTGTTTTTCCCTAGTATACATAGCTACCAAAAATATTTGCTAGACAGACAACGACCATTTGGCTGAGACCCTGAAGGTCGGGATGGCTCTGATACCAATTGTAACTACCTCGGTGAATTACGCTCCTAGTACAAGCCTGGATGAGCAGAAATGGTTGAAATAGTACGGTGGGGCCCAAATGCCACTCACAGGTAGACCTTTCGGCCGTCCCAACCATTTCCACACATCGGGACAAGAACGGGCGGCGTAATCGGCAGGCGAAGGGATCAACTACATACACAAATGAGTATGTATGCAAGCCACCATACAACAGTACATCAGAGTCATCCCATCTAAAAATAAAGGAAATATTGCAACGCCATACGGCAAGATCCAAAATATCCTAGATAGATCTAATAGTTTAGGATATCTCCTCATACATCAATCAACAGAGTATCAGGCGGAAGCGGAAGACAAAATCCGAGTACGGATAAGAAGCAAATCGGCATAAGATGCCCCATAAATAAGCAGATCCCGCCCACAGATCTCACGGATCCCCGTTCCCGGAATCTCTACACCGAATGATCGTTGCCCACATCGTCCGTCTCTTCCACCCAGTATCCATCTTGTGAGTGTACCTGTTCATCTGAACCAATAATTTATCGTGTGAGACCCTAGGGGTACTCAGCAAGTCTTTATGCCTCTAAAGGGGACACAACCTGGGGTGACGCAAATGCAGCAAAAGATAAACCCTAGCAATTCTATAGATACTCGCTAACCATCCGCCTAACCAGAGATAGACGGATGTCCGTGAATTAATAACAACAGTTATAACAGTTATAAAGGTAATATCCACAGATCCATCCTCCTCCTCGCTTACCGACGAGGAAGCGGACGAACAACCCCCCATCCGTTGGCAGTTTTATTATCCATTCCGTGAGTATTGCACTATTTACTAGTCAGGTACCTAGTCTAGTCAAATTAAAAGCGGTACTTTAGTTATGCTTGTCTATGATCGAGAAACTGTGCTCCAAGTCGTCCATAACCGCGGACACGGCTTTCAGAAAGTTTTACCCTGCAGGGGTGCACAAATAGCAACACACACTCGATGTGCCTCGGAAAAACCAAATCAAAACCCAACGAGGCAGTCACGACAAAGCAATTACAGGATTCAGAAATATTTCAGGGGGCCACCCCATTAAGCTACCCGCGACGAAGCTGGCCGGCTACGAGACGGACTCAAGGTTTGGGTGGACGGCTGTAAACGACTGGGAACCCGAAAGTGTGACTGGGCTTGTCGATACCGCGAAATCGTGTCCCGGCCCTAAACAGTACAGTGTGCTCCTCGCACAATCTTAAATAAAGAAGTAAAGCGTGGCATAAGTACAGGATAGTAAATAAAACCTCAAACTAGTTTGTGTCCCCAAGAAATAAGAATGAATCAAGCTCTGGCTCAGGGGGGTTCATAAGCCTCCCGGATGTGGATAGCGCGAATAATCAAGGAACAGGAATCAAGTACTCGGGGTCCTACGGGACACAAGTGAGCCTGAAAAACCAAATAGCGAATAAGGCTCACCGATGCCACTTTCATTAGTTGTCCCATTACTACTCAGGTTAAGTTGTTTAGGTACCTCGTTATCCATCAGTCGCTCACATACCCTACACATGCTGTTCTACGACTCGCATGGCTCAAACAACTCCTGTAGTAATGGCTCATGGGATGGAGGAACAAGCTTCGGTGGGGTTTAAATGTAAAGGCTATGCAATACTTGGGATTCAATTTAATGCAATCGCAACTCAATGATGCAAGAATAAGAAAGAGGCAATAGGTACTGTATGTATGCAAGCATGTGGTAGTGCTTGCCTGGCAGCTCAGTTGAAGCAAGGAATGGATCTGGGTAGTGCTCCTGGTTCTCTTGATATATCCCCTGCTCAGCGTCTATTCGAAGAAGAACCAAACAAACAAGGGCCAACATAAATAAAGTGCACGAGCATATGAATAAATGCATCAAGCAATCAATCATGCCATGATGAATGATGCACAATTTGCATGGCAATAGGTAGCATGGCATGGGTGAGGTGTGAAGTACAAGATTAAATCATTTTATTTAGTTTTGGGCCCATTTTATTCTCATTTAAGTTGCTGTCCACAATATATTTATATGATGCATGCTTCAAAACAGATAAAGGAATGCATAAACAGAAAGGTCTCGTCGAGCTAATCATTTTAGACATATTATTTGTTAAATTTGGAGTTATAAAACAAAAGTTATTAATTAATTGAGTTCCAGTGGCATTTTGTTGTAATTTACTCAACTTGGAATTTTAAATGTGCAAAAGGTAATTTGAATAGCATATTTGAAATCCTCACATTTTTCTGATTTGAAAACATATATTATTAGTATTATTTGGAATTATGAAATTAAATTTATTTTATAGTCAAAATTATTAAATAGGGTCAAAGTCAAAGGTTGACTAATTAAATTAATTCGGAAAATATTTGATTAAAGATTTGAATTAATATTCAAAAACTAAACATTTTTCATATAAGGTTTGAATTCAAATTCGAAATATTTAATTAGTTATGAATTTATCTGATAATAATTATTTACTGAAATTTTTATTGATTTTAGAAAATGTCTGTGGACTTTTCTTACTCGGGCTAGAGCTACCCCAGTCACTGACTGGTGGGGACACAGGTGGCCCGGCCCACTGCGCAGCGGAAGCCACGCGGGCACAGCGGGACCGCGGGTTGGAAGCCCAAAAAGGGGGAGGGGCTCTGTGCGAAACAACCAAGAGGCTGTCGGGTGGGGTCAGGGGTCTGCGGGTTGATAACGAGGAACCCTAGGGGCCTACGCAGAAAAGCGTCTGGGGGGGGGGGGGTTGGTTAGTCTGACGAAGCTGTCGCTGAAAACAGGGATAAACTACGAGCTGACCTAAAGTTCAAACGAACCTGGCGAGCAAACGAATGCGAATTTCGCTAAACCGCAAAAACCAAAAACGAAGAGGGATGTACAGGCTGCAAGTTTTGTGTTTGGGGTGCCACCAACGGAGGACTCTACGCGCCGAGAAACTACGATGAACAGAGGCCGACCCGAGGCAAAAACTGAAAAACATCGTCAGGAACAGAGGGTTTTCTCATGATCTTTCGAGGACGATGGCGAAGGAAACAACGCGATTTTGGAGATGATGTAAAAACTAAAAACGCAGAGGAAAGGTAGGGCTATTGACTTTCATGTTGGGGATTTTTGCGAAGGAGGGCTGTAGCGGACGGGGCGAGGTGAAGAACAGGGGGTGCGCTCGGCTGTTGCTGAACTGACGAGCTGCTTCGTTGACAGGTTCAGCTAACGCGCGCGCTGACAGCGGCCGACAGCAACGGCTTCAGAAGGTTGGGGACGCCGGCCTGGTGCTGATCCTCGACCGAGGCGAGGCTACGGTGCACCACAGCAACGGAGGAGGAGGGGAAAAGGAAAAGGGTGCTCACCTGGACCGATTCCCAGAGGAATCGAGGACGGGGGAGGCCGGAGTGGAGGACGGCGACGGCTGCACTGCTCGGGTACTAGGTCCGGAAGAAGGGGAAGCAGAGCTCCTGGGCGTACAGCTTCTCTCGAGGTACCCCCACAGCGGCGCGGACGATGACGAGCGATCCCCGGCTTCAGCGGGGCTCACCGGCGATCATGGCGACGGGGCGGCGACTGCTCGGCTTACTGCTGCACGCGGGAGGACGGAGGGCAGGGGAACAGGGGATGGCGGCGGAGAGGAGGGAAGAGGGAGGCTAGGGTTGCAGGGGGCCTCCGTGGCTTGGGGATAAGAAGGGGCGGGTGGATGACGCGGCTGACGGAGGTCGACGCCCACCTGCTCCGTCTGCTTTCCGTCCCCTGACGAGAGAGAGAGGAAGCAGGGAACGGCGTCAGTCGCCAGGGAAGAAGAACAGGAACGAGGCGGGGTGGAGGGGTACTGGGCCGGGGTGGGCTGGTTGCTGCTGTTGCGCCTGGGCTGCTGCGGCTGTAAGGCCCAGTTGGGCTGCTGCTGCTTCCCTCTCACAAAACCTTTTCCTTTTATTTTTGTTTGTTTTGAATGTTTTCAAATTCAACCAACCTTTTTATTTCAAAACCTGTTGAACCTAGCAGATGATTTGAACAGAGAAAAAGGGAAGGCCAAAGGATAGGAAAGAGAGACAAAAGGAAGGGAGGTGATTGATGCATACATACATAGTTTATGAATGTGCCAATTGTGGCTTTTTCGAGAATATGCAGATATGGGGTTTTGCAAATTAGATGAAACATGTGTAAAAATAGGGGAACTTCACATGGAACCAAGGCTTGAAGAAAACAAAACAGAGGGAAAGAGATGAGGTGATTCTTGCATGGCCCATGCAAATGCATTAAATGCTAGGTCTTATCCTGTGAAACAAAACAATATCTCATGGCATTTATTTATTTGCATCCTCCAAAGTTGGAGTAAGGGCCAAGCAAAAGGATTGGTAGCATTGGACCCACCCTATCTCTCATGAGCTAGACCAAACACCAAAAGAAAAGATAATTGCAAGCTCATGGTTAATGGGGTGGTGGAATTGTCAGGTGGTGAAAGAGAGGTGATGGAGTTGATTGAAAAGATATGCCCCCAACTCAACTTGGGCTTTTAACAATATATCAAGAACCAGATACAATATCAAGAGACAAATACAATATTAATGCATATGAGATAAGAACCAAAACAAAAGGGTTTTTGTATGATGCTCAAATGCAAGGTGGCATGATGATATGAACATGACATGATGATGATGCAACAATTATTTGTAGGAAGTGGCCCTTTTATTATTAGATCAAGTAGCATTACAATGTTAGACAATTGGGATGCTACAACTCTCCCCCACTAAACAGGAATCTCGCCCCGAGATTCTAGGAAGAAGAAGAAGACACAAAGAGGGTAGGATACTTGGCACGGAGCTCATCTTCACGTTCCCAAGTGGCTTCATCAACGGAATGGTGCGACCACTGCACCTTGCAGAACTTGATGGACTTGTTGCGAGTCCTTCTTTCTGCGACTTCAAGGATTTTTGTGGGGTGTTCTTGATAAGACAGGTCTTCTTGGAGATTGATAAGCTCATGATCCACGGTCCTGCCGGGATCCTTGAAGCACTTCTTGAGCTGAGAGATGTGGAAAACATCATGGACCTTGAGTTTTTCCAGGAGCTCAAGAGCATAAGCAACTTCTCCTCTTCTTCCACGAATTTTGAAGGGACCGATGTATCTAGGAGCCAGCTTCCCTTTGATACCAAAACGGTGCGTGCCTCTCATGGGAGTGACACGAAGGTAAACGAGATCACCAGGGACATACTCCATATCCGTGTGCTTCCTGTCATAATTGCTCTTCTGGCGACTTTGAGCAATTCTCAGATTTTCAAGAATGATATGAACTTTCTCCTCCGCTTGAGTCACAATGTCAGGGCCAAACAAGATCCTTTCACCTGCACCCGACCAACCAATCGGAGTCCTGCATTTGCGACCATAGAGAGCCTCAAATGGTGCCATCTTTAGACTTTTCTGGAAGCTGTTGTTGTAAGAGAACTCAGCATAAGGAAGACATTCTTCCCACTTCATGCCAAAAGAGATGACGCAAGCACGAAGCATATCTTCCAGAATCTGATTGATCCTTTCAACTTGTCCTTGCGACTGAGGGTGGTAAGCTGTGCTGAAGTTCAACTTTGTACCCAAAGCATTTTGGAAACTCTCCCAGAACTTGGAAGTGAAGATGCTTCCACGGTCTGAACTGATCTCGAGAGGAATCCCATACAGAGAGACAATTCTGTTGATATAGAGCTCAGCCAACTGAATTGCAGAAATGGTTTCCTTGACGGGGAAGAAGTGAGCCACTTTAGAAAGCCTGTCAATGACAACAAAGATTGCATTGTTGCCCTTCTGCGACCTAGGAAAACCAGTGATGAAGTCCATCTCTACTTTCTCCCATTTCCATTCCGGGGGTTTCAATGGTTGTAGGAGACCGGAAGGTTTCTGATGGACAGCTTTCACTCTGCGGCAGACATCACACTCCGAGACATACTTGGCACAATATCTTTTCAAACCAGGCCACCAATATTGTGTTTTCAAGTCCATGTACATCTTTGTGCTACCAGGGTGGATAGAAAGAACAGAATCATGCGCCTCCTTGAGAACTTGCTCTCTCAAACCCGGGTAGTTCGGAACAAACATCCGGTGTTCAAAGAAAAGCGTGCCTTGATCATCGACGTGGAAGGACTCATACTTTGGAAGCTGAATCCTGGAGATGATCTTTCTTGTGTACGGATCGCCAAGCTGAGAAGAGCGACCCTTTTCTTCCAAGAGAGGTGTTGCTAGAAGGTTCAGGAGATACCCTGGTTCCACAATTTCCAGGTTGAGCTGACGGAATTCCTCGCACAAGAGAGGCTGTTGTTCTTCCATCATGAGGTTGTTGACATAAGCTTTGCGGCTGAGAGCATCTCCCATGACATTAGCTTTGCCCGGAGTGTAGTTGATGGTCAAATCGAAGTCATTGATTGCTTCAATCCATCTCCTTTGCCGAAGGTTGAGATCGGGCTGAGTAAAGATATACTTTAGACTCTTGTGATCAGAAAAGATCTCACAACGGTTTCCAAGCAAGTAGTGCCTCCATACTTTCAAAGCAAAGACAACTGCTGCGAGCTCGAGGTCATGTGTAGGATAGTTGATCTCATGCGTCTTCAACTGTCGAGAGGCATAAGCAACAACTTGTTTTTCTTGCATGAGGACCGCACCCAATCCATGCAAAGAGGCGTCACAGAAGATCTGAAATGGCTTGGATGTATCCGGAGGAACCAAGACTGGTGTGGAAGTGAGCTTCTCTTTGAGTGTCTCAAAGCTTGCTTGACATGCAGTAGTCCAAAGGTATTTCTTGCCTTTCTTGAGGAGATCGGTAAGAGGCTTCGCTATCTTCGAAAAGTTCTGAACGAAGCGACGGCAATAACTAGCCAAACCAAGGAAACTCCGCACTTCTTTGACATTAACAGGAGGAAGCCATTCAACAATTGTCTTCACAGTTTCCGGGTTGACTGCAATGCCCTTGGCAGAGATGACATGACCAAGATAGGTAACTTGAGGCAGCCAAAACTCACACTTGGAGAACTTTGCATACAAGCGGTTCTCATGAAGCTTGCTTAGGACACACCGAAGGTGTTCTTCATGCTCTTCTTGTGACTTAGAATAGACTAGGATGTCATCCAGATAGACCACAACGAACTTATCAAGATACTCCATGAAAACCGAGTTCATGAGCCTCGAGAAGGTGGCAGGTGCGTTGGTGAGTCCGAAAGACATGACCGTGTACTCATACAGGCCATAGCGGGTGGTGAAAGCTGTTTTAGGAACATCTTCCTTGCGAATCTTGATTTGGTGATAACCACTTCTCAAATCAAGCTTAGAGAAAACCACAGCTCCAGCTAGCTGATCAAAGAGATCATTAATCCGCGGAAGGGGATATTTATTCTTGATGGTTTTAGCATTGAGAGCCCGATAGTCAACACAAAGTCTATCATTCTGGTCTCGCTTCTTCACAAAGAGGGTAGGGCTACCCCAAGAAGAGGTACTGTGCTGAATGAAACCCAACTTCTCTTGTTCATCAAGTTGACGTTTGAGTTCAGCCAACTCAGCAGGACCCATTTTATAAGGCCGCTTGGAGATAGGAGCGGTACCAGGTTCAAGCTCAATTACAAACTCAACCTCACGATTCGGAGGCATACCTGGCAACTCTTCAGGAAAGACATCTGGGAACTCACAGACCACCGGAACACTCTGAATAGCATCCATAGCATCAACATTCAGAGCCGCCAACGAGAAAAGCTGGATAGCAGGAGTCAGACTTGGAGAATAGACTATATGGCCTTCAGGAATCTTCAGAGAAACCGAGCGTTCAGCACAATCAATCACAGCTGCATTTGCTGTCAACCAATCCATGCCCAAGATGACATCAATGTCAGAATTGCCCAGAACAATTAAGGACGCCGAGAACGAAGAGCCACCAATCTCAATTTGATTGCCATGGCTGATATGAGCAGCCCTCATGTTTGAACCAGGAGATAGAACCATCATACGGTGTGCTAAAGGAACCATATCCAGATCCTGCTCATGCGCAAACTTATGCGAAACAAAAGAATGCGAAGCACCAGAATCGAACAAAACTCGTGCAGGGACTGAGTTAACGGGAAGCATACCCATCACAACTCCAGGTGCATGCTCAGCTTGAGCGGCGTTGATGCAGTTGGCACGAGCAACAGTAGACCCGGGCTTGGTGTTGATGTTGAGAGCCCGAGGTGGTGGTGCACGAACCAAAGGAGAGCTTGCTGCAGATCTTGGAGGTGGTGGAGGAAGAGCCTTGTTCTTCAACGGACAGTTCCACTGTTGATGCCTAGAGTCTCCACACGTGTAACAAGCACCCGGTGGACGTGGAGCAACGTAGCCAGGGACTCCGCCAGGCGCTCCAGGGTAGTGGTGGTTGTAGCCCCTGGGAGCAGCAGTGAGGAAGTTTGGTGGCCTCGCCGCGTAGCTTGAAGGTCTTGGTGGAGCCGGGAGCGACGGTGGGGTGTTAGGAACCCAGACACGACGCTTAGAAGGAGCTGACATAGCTGAAGAGCTTGCTGCATCACGGCTGTGTTTCTTTGACTCCTCAAACACTTGCCTACTTGCCTCTTCCTGCAGAGCTGTATGCTGAAGTTCCAGAAAAGATGCCGGCCTTGCATGTGTGATTGCATACTTAATCGATGCATTGAGCCCTTGCCTGAACCTCTTTTGCTTCTTCTTGTCATCAGAGATCTCATCGCCACCATAACGAGACAGGTTCATGAAGTTCCTGATGTAGGTGTTGACATTATCATTGCCCTGCTTGAGGTTGAGAAACACTTCCTTCATCCTATCCATGACAATTTCTGACAGATACTGCTCTTTGAAAGCTCCAGTGAACTGTCCCCAAGTAGGCTGAAAACCAGTGCAGTTTGCCTTCAGGTAATTCTCCCACCAGAGAGCTGCATCTCCCTTCAGAAGGTGAGTAGCACACTTTACCCATTCTTGCTCGGGAACATCAGCAGTTGCCAGTAACCTTGACATCTCACGCAACCAATCATCAGCATCAAGTGGTTGATCAGAAACATCAAACTGGCGAGGGTTGAACTTCAGGAAGCTCTTGATGTCTCCTCGCTTGGGAGGTGGAGGTAGCGGAACAAACTCATTCCTCCTGACACTTTCCTCAAACCGCTGCTGGTTCTGCTGCATTGCTGCCAAGGCATTGGCGATGCTTGACAACGCTGCCCCCAGTTCAGGTTGTATGTCCTCCTCAGAACGGCGTGGTGGTGCCATCCTGTTATTGATATAACACACAAGTCAGTACTATGATGGAGAATAATAATAATCCACAATAGTACCAAAATGGAATTAATCAAGATTAAAGGATACAATTTACTAAGATGATATTAAAATATCAACAAAGTTCAAAGCACCTAGAAGATATTAAGCATATCGCACACGACTGAAAAGGAGTGTGGTACACAAATATATCAAAGAAATTTTTTTCCACAAATTTCGGCATTAAAATACCAATAGATGCGCAAAATCACTTAACGAACCAAGATTAGTGACTCTACCAACTCAATATACAAGAGCAATAATAAAAGTAGTGGTATGGTCGCGACTCCATCCCGCACTCAAATCATTACTCCGCACATGAATAAGTAAAACACATATCTCAACACCTTCTTCTCACGATAACCTAAAGATTAGCAACTACGGAAACGAACACCACAAAGAAGATAACGTCGGTTAACAAAGAGTAAGACAGATCGCGTCGGTATACAACGAATCAGATATATCGCGTCGGTTTGCAAAAACCTGTCAGTATGGAATGTACCAACAGTTGATAACCAAAAGGCCGATAAGATAACAACTTGGATGCAACAAATAGACAAGGAATTACACACACACACACACTCACACACACAGATACACAACCTATGGTACTACGGAAACCCAGAACACGTGAATCCTAGTTTGAATTTAAGAAGAGGATTGAAAACGTTACACTTCCTTACCAGAAAAGGGTGGTGGGTGGGTAAGAAGAAAAGTGGAAGCAGTCCTACTCTCGCGTTTTGTTTTTCCCTAGTATACATAGCTACCAAAAATATTTGCTAGACAGACAACGACCATTTGGCTGAGACCCTGAAGGTCGGGATGGCTCTGATACCAATTGTAACTACCTCGGTGAATTACGCTCCTAGTACAAGCCTGGATGAGCAGAAATGGTTGAAATAGTACGGTGGGGCCCAAATGCCACTCACAGGTAGACCTTTCGGCCGTCCCAACCATTTCCACACATCGGGACAAGAACGGGCGGCGTAATCGGCAGGCGAAGGGATCAACTACATACACAAATGAGTATGTATGCAAGCCACCATACAACAGTACATCAGAGTCATCCCATCTAAAAAGAAAGGAAATATTGCAACGCCATACGGCAAGATCCAAAATATCCTAGATAGATCTAATAGTTTAGGATATCTTCTCGTACATCAATCAACAGAGTATCAGGCGGAAGCGGAAGACAAAATCCGAGTACGGATAAGAAGCAAATCGGCATAAGATGCCCCATAAATAAGCAGATCCCGCCCACAGATCTCACGGATCCCCGTTTCCGGAATCTCTACACCGAATGATCGTTGCCCACATCGTCCGTCTCTTCCACCCAGTATCCATCTTGTGAGTGTACCTGTTCATCTGAACCAATAATTTATCGTGTGAGACCCTAGGGGTACTCAGCAAGTCTTTATGCCTCTAAAGGGGACACAACCTGGGGTGACGCAAATGCAGCAAAAGATAAACCCTAGCAATTCTATAGATACTCGCTAACCATCCGCCTAACCAGAGATAGACGGATGTCTGTGAATTAATAACAACAGTTATAACAGTTATAAAGGTAATATCCACAGATCCATCCTCCTCCTCTCTTACCGACGAGGAAGCGGACGAACAACCCCCCATCCGTTGGCAGTTTTATTATCCATTCCGTGAGTATTGCACTATTTACTAGTCAGGTACCTAGTCTAGTCAAATTAAAAGCGGTACTTTAGTTATGCTTGTCTATGATCGAGAAACTGTGCTCCAAGTCGTCCATAACCGCGGACACGGCTTTCAGAAAGTTTTACCCTGCAGGGGTGCACAAATAGCAACACACACTCGATGTGCCTCGGAAAAACCAAATCAAAACCCAACGAGGCAGTCACGACAAAGCAATTACAGGATTCAGAAATATTTCAGGGGGCCACCCCATTAAGCTACCCGCGACGAAGCTGGCCGGCTACGAGACGGACTCAAGGTTTGGGTGGACGGCTGTAAACGAATGGGAACCCGAAAGTGTGACTGGGCTTGTCGATACCGCGAAATCGTGTCCCGGCCCTAAAGAGTACAGTGTGCTCCTCGCACAATCTTAAATAAAGCAGTAAAGCGTGGCATAAGTACAGGATAGTAAATAAAACCTCAAACTAGTTTGTGGCCCCAAGAAATAAGAATGAATCAAGCTCTGGCTCAGGGGGGTTCATAAGCCTCCCGGATGTGGATAGCGCGAATAATCAAGGAACAGGAATCAAGTACTCGGGGTCCTACGGGACACAAGTGAGCCTGAAAAACCAAATAGCGAATAAGGCTCACCGATGCCACTTTCATTAGTTGTCCCATTACTACTCAGGTTAAGTTGTTTAGGTACCTCGTTATCCATCAGTCGCTCACATACCCTACACATGCTGTTCTACGACTCGCATGGCTCAAACAACTCCTGTAGTAATGGCTCATGGGATGGAGGAACAAGCTTCGGTGGGGTTTAAATGTAAAGGCTATGCAATACTTGGGATTCAATTTAATGCAATCGCGACTCAATGATGCAAGAATAAGAAAGAGGCAATAGGTACTGTATGTATGCAAGCATGTGGTAGTGCTTGCCTGGCAGCTCAGTTGAAGCAAGGAATGGATCTGGGTAGTTCTCCTGGTTCTCTTGATATATCCCCTGCTCAGCGTCTATTCGAAGAAGAACCAAACAAACAAGGGCCAACATAAATAAAGTGCACGAGCATATGAATAAATGCATCAAGCAATCAATCATGCCATGATGAATGATGCACAATTTGCATGGCAATAGGTAGCATGGCATGGGTGAGGTGTGAAGTACAAGATTAAATCATTTTATTTAGTTTTGGGCCCATTTTATTCTCATTTAAGTTGCTGTCCACAATATATTTATATGATGCATGCTTCAAAACAGATAAAGGAATGCATAAAAAGAAAGGTCTCGTCGAGCTAATCATTTTAGACATATTATTTGTTAAATTTGGAGTTATAAAACAAAAGTTATTAATTAATTGAGTTCCAGTGGCATTTTGTTGTAATTTACTCAACTTGGAATTTTAAATGTGCAAAAGGTAATTTGAATAGCATATTTGAAATCCTCACATTTTTCTGATTTGAAAACATATATTATTAGTATTATTTGGAATTATGAAATTAAATTTATTTTATAGTCAAAATTATTAAATAGGGTCAAAGTCAAAGGTTGACTAATTAAATTAATTCGGAAAATATTTGATTAAAGATTTGAATTAATATTCAAAACTAAACATTTTTCATATAAGGTTTGAATTCAAATTCGAAATATTTAATTAGTTATGAATTTATCTGATAATAATTATTTACTGAAATTTTTATTGATTTTAGAAAATGTCTGTGGACTTTTCTTACTCGGGCTAGAGCTACCCCAGTCACTGACTGGTGGGGACACAGGTGGCCCGGCCCACTGCGCAGCGGAAGCCACGCGGGCACAGCGGGACCGCGGGTTGGAAGCCCAAAAAGGGGAAGGGGCTCTGTGCGAAACAACCAAGAGGCTGTCGGGTGGGGTCAGGGGTCTACGGGTTGATAACGAGGAACCCTAGGGGCCTACGCAGAAAAGCGTCTGGGGGGGGTTGGTTAGTCTGACGAAGCTGTCGCTGAAAACAGGGATAAACTACGAGCTGACCTAAAGTTCAAACGAACCTGGCGAGCAAACGAATGCGAATTTCGCTAAATCGCAAAAACCAAAAAACGAAGAGGGATGTACAGGCTGCAAGTTTTGTGTTTGGGGTGCCACCAACGGAGGACTCTACGCGCCGAGAAACTACGATGAACAGAGGCCGACCCGAGGCAAAAACTGAAAAACATCGTCAGGAACAGAGGGTTTTCTCATGATCTTTCGAGGACGATGGCGAAGGAAACAACGCGATTTTGGAGATGATGTAAAAACTAAAAACGCAGAGGAAAGGTAGGGCTATGACTTTCATGTTGGGGATTTTTGCGAAGGAGGGCTGTAGCGGACGGGGCGAGGTGAAGAACAGGGGGTGCGCTCGGCTGTTGCTGAACTGACGAGCTGCTTCGTTGACAGGTTCAGCTAACACGCGCGCTGACAGCGGCCGACAGCAACGGCTTCAGAAGGTTGGGGACGCCGGCCTGGTGCTGATCCTCGACCGAGGCGAGGCTACGGTGCACCACAGCAACGGAGGAGGAGGGGAAAGGAAAAGGGTGCTCACCTGGACCGATTCCCAGAGGAATCGAGGACGGGGGAGGCCGGAGTGGAGGACGGCGACGGCTGCACTGCTCGGGTACTAGGTCCGGAAGAAGGGGAAGCAGAGCTCCTGGGCGTACAGCTTCTCTCGAGGTACCCCCACAGCGGCGCGGACGATGACGAGCGATCCCCGGCTTCAGCGAGGCTCACCGGCGATCATGGCGACGGGGCGGCGACTGCTCGGCTTGCTGCTGCACGCGGGAGGACGGAGGGCAGGGGAACAGGGGATGGCGGCGGAGAGGAGGGAAGAGGGAGGCTAGGGTTGCAGGGGGCCTCCGTGGCTTGGGGATAAGAAGGGGCGGGTGGATGACGCGGCTGACGGAGGTCGACGCCCACCTGCTCCGTCTGCTTTCCGTCCCCTGACGAGAGAGAGAGGAAGCAGGGAACGGCGTCAGTCGCCAGGGAAGAAGAACAGGAACGAGGCGGGATGGAGGGGTACTGGGCCGGGGTGGGCTGGTTGCTGCTGTTGCGCCTGGGCTGCTGCGGCTGTAAGGCCCAGTTGGGCTGCTGCTGCTTCCCTCTCACAAAACCTTTTCCTTTTATTTTTGTTTGTTTTGAATGTTTTCAAATTCAACCAACCTTTTTATTTCAAAACCTGTTGAACCTAGCAGATGATTTGAACAGAGAAAAAGGGTAGGCCAAAGGATAGGAAAGAGAGACAAAAGGAAGGGAGGTGATTGATGCATACATACATAGTTTATGAATGTGCCAATTGTGGCTTTTTCGAGAATATGCAGATATGGGGTTTTGCAAATTAGATGAAACATGTGTAAAAATAGGGGAACTTCACATGGAACCAAGGCTTGAAGAAAACAAAACAGAGGGAAAGAGATGAGGTGATTCTTGCATGGCCCATGCAAATGCATTAAATGCTAGGTCTTATCCTGTGAAAACAAAACAATATCTCATGGCATTTATTTATTTGCATCCTCCAAAGTTGGAGTAAGGGCCAAGCAAAAGGATTGGTAGCATTGGACCCACCCTATCTCTCATGAGCTAGACCAAACACCAAAAGAAAATATAATTGCAAGCTCATGGTTAATGGGGTGGTGGAATTGTCAGGTGGTGAAAGAGAGGTGATGGAGTTGATTGAAAAGATATGCCCCCAACTCAACTTGGGCTTTTAACAATATATCAAGAACCAGATACAATATCAAGAGACAAATACAATATTAATGCATATGAGATAAGAACCAAAACAAAAGGGTTTTTGTATGATGCTCAAATGCAAGGTTGCATGATGACATGAACATGACATGATGATGATGCAACAATTATTTGTAGGAAGTGGCCCTTTTATTATTAGATCAAGTAGCATTACAATGTTAGACAATTGGGATGCTACAACGCGGTAGAAGGTTTTTTACTTCGTCATTTGGATCTATACTCCCTTGCTGGACTATGATGTTTCTTTGCATGATCTTGTAGAGGTTGTTGTCCTCTTCGAAACGAGCCCAAGATCATCAAAATCAGAGTCCGGATGCAAAAGTTATGACTGTTTTCAATCTGTGATGACCGGTAGTACCGGACCAGGATCCGGTAGTACCGCATTTTGGTAACGGGGAGGGCAGAGAAAAATGCGTTTGGAGCCCCAGGAACCCCAGGAACTGTCCGGTAGTGCCGGGAAAGTCCGGTAGTACCGGGAAAAAGTCCAGTAGTACCGGGAATCGCGTTTTTTGGCTGCAACGGTTGGATTTTGGAGGGACCTATATAAGGGGCCTTCTTCCCTAATGGTTCCTCAACCATTCTTGCAAGTTTTCCCCTCCATTGTTGACCTTCTTGAGCTTGCTTTCTCTCAATCCCTCCGACGATTCTTGCATATTCTTGAGGGATTTGAAAGAGAAGATCTAGATCTACAATCCCACCAATCAATTTCTCCTCTAAGTGAGGGGAACATATTGGGATCTAGATCTTGGAGTCTTTTGTGGATTTCCTCCATTGTTCTTCCTCTCTTATTCCCCCATAAGCTTTTGTAGCTTTGGTGGAATTTGGGAGAGAAGGATTTGAACACCTTTGTGGTGTTCTTGCCATTTGCATTTGGTGCATCGGTTTGTGTTCTCCTCGGAAGATTTGGTTTGAGTTACTCTTTGGAGCTTGTCCCTCTTGGGTTCTTGGAACCCTAGACGGTTTTGTGGCCTTGGTGGCATTTATTGAGGCCTTTTGTGGCGTTTGTTGGGAGCCTCCAATTAAGTTGTGAAGAAGTGCCCCAACCTTGTGAGAGGTTCCGGTTGCCACTGACAAGTGCACCGATAGTGGAAGCGTGGATCGATCCCATTGGGGTGAGATTCACCGGAGAATAAGGGAGGCCTTTTGTGGCGTTGGTGGTTTGATACCACCCCCTCTCCAAACGAGACGTACTCTATGTTGGGAGGAACTCGGTATAATATCAGTGTCCCCGCGTGCCTCGGTTATCTCTATACCCGAGCTCTTTACTTATGCACTTTGCATTGTGATAGCCTTCGTGCTTGAAGTAATATATATCTTGCTATCACTTTGTTGCTTGTATTGCTTAGCATAAGTTGTTGGTGCACATAGGTGAACCTTAGTTGTTCTAGGTTGTGCTTAACAAAGTAAACACTAGTTTTATTCCGCCTTTGTTGAGCCACTCTAGGAAAAGATTTTATCGCCTATTCACCCCCCCTCTAGGCGACATCCGTATCCTTTCACCACTCAATATAGAAGAATAGTGGGAAGCCTAAGATATTTAATTCACACCAGGCCAGACATCACATATTTAGTTGGGATAGTGAGAAGGTACATGGAAAATCCAACAAGTGAACATCTTGCAGCTGTTAAGCATTTACTCAGATATGTGAGTGGAACTCTGAACCTCCGTTTGAGTTATCACAGGGAGAAAGGGAAAAATCTGAGGCTGATTGGCTACAGTGACAGTGACCTTGCAGGGGATGTTGATGGCAGGAAAAGCACTTCAGGTGTCTGAGGCTGATTGGCTACAGTGACAGTGACCTTGCAGGGGATGTTGATGGCAGGAAAAGCACTTCAGGTGTTCTGTTCTATCTTGGCTCAAGCCCTGTCAATTGGTTCACTCAGAAACAAAAATCAGTAGCCATATCTCCGTGTGAGGCAGAGTACATGGCAGGTACTGCTGCATCTTGTTAAGGAATTTGGCTCGGGAGGCTATTGTCTGAATTACTTGATGTTGAGTTTGAGCCCGTGACACTCAATATGGATAACCAGTCAGCCATTGCCCTTTGCAAGAACGCAGTGTTTCATGAAAGGAGCAAACACGTAGATACCAAGTACCACTTCATCAGGGAGAAAGTAGAAGGGGGACTCATTGACGTCCAATATTGTGGGACAAATGATCAACTCGCAGATATCCTGACAAAGCCCCTTGCAAGACTGAAGTTTCATGATATGAGGGAGAAAGTTGGGATGATCCTAGTGAAGAAGGTGCAACCAGCCTAAGGAGGTGAGTGTTGATGTTAGCTCTGTTTGCACTAGAATAAATTCAGTCTTAGTTTTAGTCTGTCGTCAGTTAACTGTAGCTTTTCATCTGTTGTCGGTTAACTGAACCTCTAGTGTGTCTGTAACGATCAGAAGCGTGCTGGTTCACGTTGCGGTCGTGTAGTTGATACATTATGTAGATTTTACCCGTTCAACGCGCCCTGATCCTAGAACGTGGGATGGCACACTCAAAGTGGATCATGGCGAGTTTTCAGGGGCTGTAGTTGAGGCTTTCCCTGGTCTCTGAAATAAAAGAGAGAAAGCAAAAAAGAAGCAAGATAGTGCGCATCGCCAAAAACAACTCTGTCCCCTGTCTCTCTCGCGGGCTTCAACTCGTGTGTTTGTTTGTGGGATTGAGCAGTAGGTTTTCCAGTAGATCGCGTGCGTGTGTGTGTGATTGAGGCTAGAAAACCAAAATTTGGTATCAAGAGCCGTAAGGTTCTAGATCTTGGAGGCGGTGTGTTCGGCGGCGGCAATCATCCATGGGTGACAGGACGCTGACGAGCGCAAGTGGTGGCGGTGGCGCCGCACGGTACCAGACACCGGCCAGGAGGGCTGGCGCAGACGACGGAGCGGTAGCGGTCCATGCCCCATTGAGGGCAACCAATGTCCCTGTCCAGTACCCGATGCTGACGGAGACAAACTACAACCTCTGGGTGGTGAAGATGAAGATCATCAGGCGGCCGCTCGGCGTGTGGTCTGCTGTCGAGGGCGACGGCGAGTACGACGAGCAGAAGGACGAGGGCGCCTTCGCGACGATCTCGCAGTCGGTGCTGGACTCGGTGATGATGTCCATCGCTGAGTACGACATGGCCCGTGAAGCGTGGGAAGCGATCCGGCGCATGCGCGTCGGGGAGGACCGCGTCAAGAAGGCGCAAGTGAAGTAGCTGAAGCGCCAGATGGATCGCATGGAGATGGATGATGGTGATTCTGTGACTGCATTCTCGCAGAAACTGACCACTCTTGTTGTAGAGATCCGATCGCTGGGTGAGGTCATCAAGGACGAGGACGTGATTGAGACCCTGTTCAGCGCAGTCCCTGGGCGTTTTGCCGACATCGTCAACACCATAGAACAGTGGGGCAATCTCTCCACGATGACCGTGGAAGAGACCGTTGGTCGACTTGCTGCGTTCGAGTAGAACGGACGTCGTCGTGACAATAGCGGAAATAACGAGCAGCTCATGCTCGTGACCCGCGCCCTGGAGCAGCTGATGAAGGGCAAGAAGCCCTCAAACGGCGCTGGCAGCTCTGGTGGCAGGAAGAAGGGAGGTGGCCGTGGTGATGACCATGGTGACCACGGCGCAGGCAACGCCGGAAGTGGCAATGGGAAAGGCAAAAAGAAGAAACACCGTAAGTTTGACATATCGAAAGTACGTTTTTTTAACTTCAATGAAAATGGACATTTTGCCTCTGATCCTAGAACGTGTGATGGCACGCTCAAAGTGGATCATGGAGAGTTTTCAGGGGCTGTAGTTGAGGCTTTCCCTGGTCTCTAAAATAAAAGAGAGAAAGCAGAAAAGACACAAGATAGTGCGCGTCGCCAAAAACAACTCTGTCCCTTGTCTCTCTCGCGGGCTTCAGCTCATGTGTGTGTTCGTGAGATTGAGCAGTAGGTTTTCCAGTAGATCACATGCGCGTGTGTGTGATCAAGGCTAGAAAACCAACAAACCAGACACTAATAATGAATTTGGTTTTAATTTTCGTTGTTGACAATTGACCACATACTAAGCACCCTGGTGATGGTGGACAGTGTGTTCCCGTCCTCTTTGTTCATGATGGAACAATAGTGGTTGCATTTTTTATCCCCTTCTCTAAATTCATTACATCCTAATGGGCATCATCTCTAAATTTGCATCCCTCTCTCTTATACGGATGGTAAAGATGAACCGAACAAAATCAATCAACTTGAACCATCGCTACTATTTGTCACACATGCGTGAGTGATATAATTAGTGACACTTCCTGTGGTGATCCAGCATACCACTGCACATTGTAGTATACTATAGTCGTGGACATAACACTCATAGAGTACCATTCCGCAAATATTACATCCTCAGAGTGGTACAACAGAAACAAAGCGAGTCCACATCATACATTATCATTATTACAGCCAGAATTACATGACGACTTTGAGATCCTCCTAGGTCCATAGAGGTATTCCAATGACTCAGGTCTAAGCTATAATAATTCGGAGAGCAAGATAAGGAAGCGAACTAAACTTTAAGGTTTATACGAGATTTAATATAGATAGGGGACAGATATCTATGCTACTGGACTAGATCACTATATATGATACATCTACACTTTAGATACGTCGGTCTCCATTCCATAGATGTTTTCGTAATTGTTCCCTTCGACGCTTCCGGATACTTCTGGTTCTTCATAGCGGAATTATTCTTGGTCTTCAATTGGATATAGTATTGTCTCTTCCTGACCATTATTGTCTTCATAATCTAGCAAGGGTTAAGAAGATACGTTGAGTATGAGCGTACTCAGTAAGTTCACTAAAAAGGAGTGTTTGATGCACTATATCTACAGCCATAGACCATAGGTCGTAGGCAATGCAGGTTTTCGTAAACATTTCTTCAAAGGATACTTTTATTCTAAAAAGCTATGTCCGTCAGACTTCACAGGTTTACCAGAACTTTCATGGAGTTCCTTTCCTGCAGCGTTTGCAGCTCCTTCCCGGAACAGGGAGTAACAAGTTACAGTTCTTACACTCTGCAGAGGTGCGTAACTTTACCCATGAGAGATCAAATCCTTGATGCACAACCGGGCGAATCTTTCCCGTCCACACTTCATATGGTGTGAGGCCCAGTAGATGATCCAAGACAATCACTGTCCTTCTCCGCGACCCCGCATACACCACAATTGTTGTATGCCCAAACTCAAGGTAGACCTTTCCCCGTATAAAATGGCTATACCTTAGTTGGATACACACAACAACCATTAACACTAGTAATCTATCTTTTGTAAGCCCAGATCCACGGTAGACCTTTCCCCGTATAAAATGACTATACCCATGATCTGCAACTCACAAATGCCCAGAATAGTGATCAATGCATGCGAAAGGGAGCCGATCCAGCCGACTTCTCTGTCCCATTCCAAATCTCATGGTTAACGCGTAATATACGGCGCAAGAATCAGTGGCGACATTGGTTGTTAAGTCCTAGATGATATATTCCTGTCCAGTGATATCCCAACTACCATTCTTAATAGATTAGCTGATCACCCTGGATCAGTAACCGATACTTCAAGTTATTTATGAAAATAGTGTTTTCGACCTTTTTGAAATGCAGGTGATGACACACAGTTTGCAATTACTTTACAGAAAATAATCAAAGGACATGAGCAAGTGTGAACTTGCCTTGATATAGCGAAGTATTTTAGTCGAATGTCTCATCATTGCCCGGTAAGGACAATGTTTAAAGAAGCAATATGTTGTTATGCATAAGTAATGAGACGCCTAATGCAAAATCCCAAGTAATTCTTCAATTATTACCAGTGAGATATATTTATGATTTATTTAAGATTTACCTTAGTTTAAGTGTACTTTATAAGAAGGGTAAACATATAAAATATGAAGAGTAAGGTATAATCATAATATAATTTTAAGGTTCCATGATATTATGTAATTATTACAAAGTTCATGTTTAAGTTGTTATGTCTTTAAAGAAATGGTATAATGTTTCTTTTGAAGTGGCAAAAAGAATAACATTTGAAGAAAATATTATTTATGTTAAATTATTCAACTCTGGAGATTAATAGGATTGAAGCTATGGTTTTGTAATAAGGTTTAAATGATTCTAAGTCATTATATATCTATCTTAAGATATCTCAGACCAAAGTAAACTATAAAAATGTAATTGGTCATGAGATATAACAATTGTAGCATTATTAGTTAGAGTTTTTCATAAGCATAATTAAAGATGAAATCTTATGGTTATGGAACTTTGTTTTAAAGATTTAAATTTAGCAGATGTAATATTGATAGGTCATACTATGAGATTTTTCTTTATAAAGCAAAATAGATGGATTTCATTATAATTTATTTAGTGAATTTCAAGTTTGTTAAGTATGATTATTTATGAATTGTTAATGATTTGCAAAGAATAACTTTGTAAATCCTTGACTTATAGTTAGTTAAAGATTTTAAAAGATTATTATAGAGTTAATTGTTTACACCTAGATTTTATATTGAATTATAATTATGGTTTTAGACTAGTTAAAGGATTATGTTTTGAATATAATCATTTCTTACTTAAGAAATAATATTAAATAATTAACAAAACAATTATCTTATTTTAATAACTTAGATAATTCAAGTTATATGATACAAGAACTTTAAAATGTTTTTATAATAATATACTCAGTACCTTTCTAGTAAATATACTTGCTTAACTTCGTAAAAATGAATTTTATTTATTTTTAAACATTATCTTTATTTTTTATGCAATATTTGTTTTAAATTTTATTAGTAAAATTTTAAGTTAGTATTTTTGTGAGATAAGAGATTTTTTTTATTCATAAAAATGATTTTTATTTATTTTTAGGAATTTTCTAAATTTATTAATTTTCATTTAGATATTTAAGGGTGTTAATATTTATTTGCATTTTATTAAACTTAAATAAATATGATTATATTTTTCTTAGGTGGGTATTATTTTAATAAACATTTGGATGTATTAGATATATTTTTAGGGTTTTCTACATTTTCTAGAGCTTAGAATGTGTAGAGGGTATTTTAATAATTTCCATTTTTGTTATTATATAAACTAGTCCTAGTTCTTGGGCCTATCTAGCCAATACCCAGCCCAGTCCACCTGGTTGGACTAAGCCACATAGCCCAACCGACCGAGCGGGTCAACTCGACCCCTTCTTCTCCATGCTGGCTCGTTCCTCACCTTCTCCCTCTCTGGCGACGTGGTGTCGCTGCCGCCGCCGCGCAACCATGGCCGGCTCCGGCCTCCTTGGCCACCGCCATAGGTCGCCCTTGACACTCTCTCCTCTGCTACTCCTTTCCATCCAATTCGATCTGTGATACGAACCCTCTTTCGCTCATCCCCGTTACACTCCCGTGGCTAGGGTTTCGGCCTTCATCTCCGGTGTGCTCCGGTGACTCCTGGATGGTGACGGTGGCGAAGTGGTGGTGCGGTTAAGATGGTTTGCTGATGAATAGGTTGCTGGCGCCACCGCTTCTATGCGCATGTATCCACTAGTGCGGCTCGGTGCAGGTTGAGTACTACGGTGCTCCTCGTGTCGCCGCGTCGTGGTCACGATTGATGGCCTGAAATGCTTCCTCTTCTCGACTTAAGTGAGGACCTCGGGTTAGTTATCCCATCTACCCCCATATTTTTAGAGTGTCTCTGTTCCTCCTGGAGGTCAAATCCTAATCTGTTCTAGCAGTAGCTTATTGTATCATGCGTAGCTTATAATGGCCTTACTACTGATCTTGCTAAGTGAATGGAATTAAAACTAGATTGATGATTTTGGTTTGTGCTTACCTGAATCCTGTACTCAATGTGGCTTGTTAGCTGATTGATATGATTTGACAATGTACATGGTGTTTTGTAGATCTTAATAAGATTAGATTATGTTGATGTTGAATTGGGATCCATAAGCTGTGATTTAGAAGCATATGTTGGTCATTTGTGATTTTGGTTAGATGGGCATTAAGGTGATGTGCTATATTGGTTTGGCACTGATGGTTTTAATCCATGCGTCTGATATAATGGTTTGTTGCTGATCTATTACTGGTTACAAATTTTCAACTTGGATAAGAAAGTGCCCTAGTGGTATTGATTTGGGCTGGTGATTCTGTTGTTGACACCATGGCAGGGTTTATGTGATAATACCACAATCCTTTCCAAATGTTTTCTGTTAACTAGTAAATGAATCAAGTTATACAAGATTGTGCCTGAGTTGTCCCTGTGGTAGTAAGTTGTATGGAAAACAAAGAATTCCCTGATACTACCCTATTAATTGTCACTACTGTATGTAAATGCATATATACTTGATTCCTAATCTGGTTGTTAGGAAGATGATAGATTATAGTTGGAGGTTTTTAACTGAATGGTTATAAAAGCATCTAGTGGTTGTTTCTATGTTGTGTGCCACTCTGGTGCCTTATTCTTGATTGAGCACAGTGATAAACAATATAGCAGCCATTTAGGATGCTTGACTGCCATGCAAAGACTCTAAATTTAGCTTATATATAAGTAAGTGGCTATTTATTCTGTCAAGATGACAGTAAGAATTTGCATGGTTTCTAGCTGTTGTAAGCTAGGAAAATGATTATGTGGTGATGATTTCTTGTACTGTGTAGATTCAATAGTGGAATGCCACTGTGATGCCTCCTTTAGGATGGAACACAGTGAGTTTCCACTAATGGATCTGCTAGTCTTGCCAAGTAGGTGTGGAAAAAATGATATCCTCTAATCTAGATGATCTAGAGGTAAAATCTTAATATGTGATCTTGGTCAATGATGTATCAATCTGAGACCTACATCTTTGAATGGATGGAATGATTCCTGGTGACCCTCACCTAGGAAAATGATTTAGATTGCTTAAGATTTCATAAAGTTGGTGCTTTGATTTATTGGCTATGTCCTATATGTAAGATTTGTAGCCTTTATAGATGATCTAGCTGATGTGGTACCTCTCTGGAGGATGCACAATTGTCTAGATCAACTATATGATCTGCTCAAAATATCCTTGACTAAGATTTAGTCCAACCCTTGCCCATGATGTGGTTCTGAGGCCAGATGTAAAATAAGAACAAATACTTGTTGGCTTTTAACAGCTCTGGGATGAAATTAGTGTAGCATTTCTACACTATACTGAGAGCTTCCTATTACCCAAAAATCCATCTTGGGAAAAGAAAATAGAAGAACAATTGATATTAAATATTTTGGCTGTCTTAGGGATGAATAACAACCTAGTATGGAAGCTTGATGATGTTGTTCCTAACATGTATGCTTGATCAGCTGGCTCTTCTTATTCCTGTGCTTAAGCTGAACCTCCTTGATCTCCTGTTGGCTTGATGCTTGTGCTTTTGGCCTACTCCTTGTGCTCCTGGCCTCCTCTAGTGTCCTTGGATGTCTCCTTCAAGCAACCAGGGTGCTGGTGCTGTGATGATGGTGTAGTATGGGGTTTTGATGCTAACTATGATCTCTGGAAGTATAGAAATGGCATGGCTGGTTGATATGTGTTGGGTGTATTGGCTGTACTTTCTATGGTGAAGAAAGTTCAGCCTGGAACTCTCTCTGCTGCGGCTGTGTACTTATCTCTCTCTCACAGTGCCTCCTGTGTTGACAGCACATAGGTATTCATGTGTGTGTGAGCTGTGTGGTTTCTTGCTGTGATGTTATGGATCAGATCAAGTTAAATATCTTGATATTTGCTAATGGTTTGACTATTTGATTTTTTACCTTTTACTAAATTGGTGAAACTTGCCCAGCTGCCTGTGAGGTTGTACTGAGGCAAAATTTACAATAAGAATAGATACTATTTCATTTGGTGAAACTTGCCCCATTTTAATATGCTCAATGATGTGACAAAATAGTGCATCACACTGTTACTACTGAGAGCACTATTACTAACCCCTAATCCGTTTTTTTGTTTTATCTTCAATTTAACTTGTTTTGCAGGAATCAAAAGATTATCCAGGAATATCAAGACTAGATAGAGGAATTGTAGTTTAGACTTGAATTACTGTAATTTTCTTATTCTTTTGTAATACTTTATATATTTCATTAAATTATTTCTTTTCTAACAATAAATTATGTAATGATATTGTAATGCAATAATTTATATTATTATAACTGTATCTATCTTTTATTATTCCTTTATTGTAAAAGAATAATGTAATATATATATTCTTTTAATAAAGAATTTTTCTACCTGTTTTAATTTGTAATTCATTTTCCAATTTTATTTATTCACTTATTTGTTTCATTGTAATATTCCTTTATTCTTTTATTGTAGAAGAACATTGTAATGTTGGATTTTAATAATCTTTATACTTTTATTTATAATAATTGTATTTGTATTATTATGAATAATTATTTATAAGTCAAATTTCTCCCCTTATAACTCCAGAAAACAATAGAGGTCATGTCAAAATTCATCTCACTCCCCTTCTGATGCCACTAAACCTAATTCATCGGAGTGAGAATTCTGATCACTCTAGTCTTTTAATTTGGTAAAAAATTTACCTAGATTTTCAGATGCATGCATGCAGATGCACAAAATCATAAATCTACCCTTCGTTTAGCCTAAATGCTGGGATGTTACACTTCCTATCAAATTAGAGTGGTTTTTTTGGTAACATAGCAAGCACGAAACAATGTGACCAAGTTTAGATGACACTATGCAAGTTTATTCTGTGATTGCTTTGCTTGGTATTTCTAATAATGAGACGGTATAACCAAGTTTATATGTCAGTATGACATTGACCAAGTGTTTCTATGATTTTGCAGGGAGTTCCATTAGTCCCTCCCTCCCTATAGCTAATTTACTCAACTTCAGTATGATGACGATCATTGATCTGAACCATCAAGTCAACCACCGAGGGACTGCTGATGATGATCAAGTGCATGAGCCTATCAAGTTTGGTGTTGCAGATTCTGCACATGCAGATTAGAGGAAGTGTCTCGTAAGTGTGCTCCTCCTCTTTTGCATTTTTTCAACTTGATTTGCTCCGGCCAACTGCGATCAACGCCATCGTATAGCAATTCTCTTTCCGTTTGTTTGATGCAATTCTCTTTCCGTTGCCATCGTTCACTATTTGCCACTGAGATTGTATTGTATCAAATATGCATTTCATAAGCGGCCTACTCTTGGTGTTATATTAGTGGTCAGATAGGAGATATCAACTAGAATGCAAGTTTTGAGGTAGTACTACTGAAATATTAATTTTTCCATCTGACCAACAGATATGTGGATATGTATGTATGCTAATTTGACATAAAACTCTGTATTTGAAATGGTGTAAGTTATTCAGATAACGGCTAAGCATATAGTAAAGTTGATACATTTTCAAATATCAACTCTAAAAAATCCCGTAATAGTGGTCAAGCCCTTAACATAGCCGAATTTTAAGGTTTTGGTCAAATAAATTGTCCATCGTAAAACTGAGCTGACCAGTAATTTTTTTAAAGGGCACGAAGAATCCATGCCCTAGAACCTTCTATTTCCAGTTTTGGTAGAAATTTATTCAGTGCCATTTAAACCGGTCAAGGGTTGGCGGAGGGAAGTTTTAGGATGCACCGGTGTCCTTCCGTCATGGGAGTCACCGCATTACATCGGAATCCGGCCAACTATCTATTTCAGCATCTTTTTGGTTGATGGAGGCACCACGGGAGACGACGTAGTCCATGAGCTCGTCATGGTGCAGAAATTTTTGCTTCCATTGATAAGAAAAATTAGGAGAAATGGAGAATAAAATCTGTCCGCATGGTTTTAGTGGTGTATGAACATTGTCTATAGCAATGTGTGCCCTTGTATTCCTCAATTTTGAATGTTGTAGGTGAGTTTTTGTTTTGTAACATCCCAAAAATATTAATCAAGGTTATCAAATTCCAATCACCCAAATTTAGGGTTAACAAAAACTTTTGTAATTAAATCAATATGAATGCATGTATGTTTGTGATGAATGCTTGAATGGACTTGGGTGATTGTTATGAATGGCAAGGAGTGGTTTAAAGATGAAAACAACATCATCTAAATCATTTCCAAACAGAATCAAATCATTAGAAATTCAAAAACAAACAAAATAAGAAAATGGTCATTTTTTGCCAATCTTGCTCACTAGACCACTTTGAGTGTTTCTAGTCCAAGATTTTAAACAGAAACAAATCCAATTATTTTCACCCCTTGCTAGACCAAGTGAAAGTGAACCCAAGCCCACCTTGCAAACCCACTGAAACATTTGGCAACCCTATCCAAATGACATTTGAAAATTGAATCTAGTTCATACGGGAAGATCACCATTTCTCAAAACCCAACCAACCCAATGCACCTTGACAAATCCAATCAACCAGAGACTACCTAGTATGTGAACAGTACACTCACCAAGTTTCAACCAAAAATTCAAATATGAATTTCTTTCGGTCATTTCATCAAACACTTGGAGACAGAAAACCAAATTATCCACACTTTACTGTTTTGAGCAGTGATCTTTGCAAACATTGTTCACCATTGATCATCCCTGTCACCATTGATCAACCGTCATCCATGCCCGTAGCTCGCTGTAACACCGACCCCGACAAGCTCTGCCCGCACCCTTCGGTTCCCTCGTCGCAGTATAAATAGAGGCCTTCCCCGTTCGTTTTCTTCACACCATTCCACTCCCCATCTCTCACTGATCGTCCCCACTTCTTCCTGGAGCAAGGCGAGCGCAGCATCGCCGGAATTTCGCCGGAGCCTGCCGCTGCTGGAGGAGAAGGGCGTCGTTGATTAGAGCCACCCCAGGAGGAGCCGCCAGTGCCAGGAGAACCGATGTTGTCGACTTCGTCGTTCGCCCCCATCGCCGACCATCGCCTGAGCCCCGGTGAGCCGCCACAGATTCCCACTAGATGCGCTAGGGTTCGAGCCCATCGCGTTCTGTTCAGACAAGGACGATGGTCGTGAGCCGTTGATCCTTGATCTAATCCTACGGTCATAGTTAGCCCGTACCCCTTCACACCCCCTATCCCACTGACGTGTGTGGAAAACCACTTAACCCGCCCGCGCGCGCTGTGCGCAGTGGGATTGCCCAGTTAGATTTCCCGCGTGACCCAGTTAGTTTGAAATTAGATTTATCTATTTAGTTTCAAACATAGTTCTGGCAGTAGATTCAAAATTCAATTCGGAGAGTTTTACTAAACCAAATTGCATGAAACGAATTTTGTTAGAAAGATATGGAAATTTCTAATCCAAGCCCGTTGGATTATAACTGTTTGGAATTATAGATCACCTATAGTAAAAATAACAAAGCAGAGACTTTTCTGCATTCAAACATTTTTCAAAATTCAACCATAAATGATTTTGAGTTGATTCCAACTCTCAAAAGTCACATTTGGTAAGACCTTTACGAATATATAAAAATATCGAGGTTTACTTGCAGTGATAATGGACAAGTAATAAAAGAATGCCCCATCGGCATTTCTAGTCACTTTAATTAATTAAAATAAAAAGGTTAAACTTTATTAAATTGTGACACCACTTTAAATCACATTCCCAAGTACTGAAATATGTGGTGATGACATGTGCCCACATGATCCCATATTTTAATTGGAGAATATTAAATCTTAAGTAGTTTTGCAATGAGTAGAAATTACTTTTCTAAAAGAAATAAATAAAACTTTTGCCTTAATCCTTGTGATGATTGTGATGATGCTAGATCATCTAGTGTAAACCCTTGTGTGCTAAATAGAAGTAGTTAAGTATTGTTTGGTGATTGTATACTTCGTATTTATTTATTTATAGATGCTAGTACCGACCAAGGATACGAAGAGGAAGGAGACTACTACGAGGAAGAAGCCGAGGATAACTTCAACCACTCCACTGCCCAAGGCAAGTTAACACTTGCCACTGTGAAAGCTAGAAAACCTATGCAATGCATTAGGCATGCTTTAATTAGACCATCTTGAGTATCCTAAATCCCAGTTTTACTTGCAAGCTTTACTCTTTTATTTCTTCTAATTGTGTTTACTTAGTGACTTTGAATTTTTGGGAAAGATATTAAAGGTAGCATAAAGAGCATAAAACTTGACCTAAGTAGGTATAACTTGATATCATCCTGAGGCATGAGATTGGACTTAGATAAGTCACACTTGATTATCATCCCTCATTAGTGTTTACCCCCAACTTTAATGGCTAGTGCTAAGCATAAAACTTGATCACTTTAGATGGGAATACTTGGTAAAAAGGATTATGAAAACCTTAGAATGATGAGTCATTCTAATGAGATGTTTTGACATGTGTTAGTGAACACAAGGTGACTTTGATGATGAAAATGTTGAGGCATGAGCCTTAGCCCTTTTTACAAAACTGATGGTTGTGTCTGGATGCGATACCATTCCAATTTTACCGTACAACCACAATACCCGAAATTGGGTAGGGCTTGACTGGAAGTTTATATACCTTAGTATGGGTTCCCTTGCGGCCGAGATTTGAGCTGAGGCTACCTCGTGATGATTGACTGATACGTCGGAAACGTATCTATAATTTTTGACGCTCCATGCTTGTTTAGTATCTACTTTTCTTTGCTTTGTCTACACTTTGAGGTACTTTTTACATGTTTTCTGGTACTAACCTATTAACAAGTTGCCACAATGCCAATTTCCTGTTTTCTGCTGTTTTTGGTTTCAGAAAAGTTAGTAAAGAAATATTCTCGGAATTGGACAGGACAAACATCAAAGTCAATTACTTTCCGTGGGGAACAAGAAGTCCAGAAGGGAGCCGGAGAGGCGTGCCAGGGCACCCGCATCCCCTAGGCGCGGCTGGGCCCTGCCCCACACCTAGGTAGGGTGTGGGGCCCCTGGCCAACGCCTCGGCCTCCCCCTTCGCCTATAAGAATCCCTCGATGCAGTAAACCTAAGTACCCGTTCAAATCTCCATAAAACCTTCTGTAGCCGCCGCCACCGTCGTCCCTATCTCGGGGGGGTCTAAAGTTCTTCCCGGCACCCTGCCGGAGGGGAGATCATCCCTGAGGCCTTCTTTCCGGTATGATGCGTGAGTAGTTCCACCTTGGACTATGGGTCCATGTAGTAGCTAGATGGTTGTATCTCCTCCTTGTGCTTTCATGTATAGATCTTGTGAGCTCCGTTCATGATCAAGATCTAATCTATTTGTAAGCATGCATGTTGTGTTTGCGGGGATCCGATGGATATTGATATTATTATGTTGGTTTGATTAATGGTTTTGTCTTTATGATTCTACCATGTCTGTGTTTTTTGTGATCTTGCATGCTCTCCATTGTTAGTAGCTATCTTGGCCAAGTAGTTGCTAGTGACTCCAAGAGGGGGTATTTATGCTCGATAGTGGGTTCATGCCTCTAGTTTCCAAGGGAAGTGACAATAATATCTTCGGTTGTAGATGTGTTGTTGCTACTAGGGAGAAAACAATGGTCTCTTGTTCATGGAACATGTGGACTGTTTACCTTACATAGGGGTGGAAAAAAAACCGAAAAACAAACACCGAACCCGAAAAGACCGAGACCGAAACCGAATAGACCGAGACCGAAAGGACAGATCAAAAAATTGGGTAGAATATTTTGTAGACCGAATTTAGTTTCTTTAATTTGGTCATTAGTTCTTGGTAACCGAACTGACCAAAATTTAAGTGAGATTGGCCTAGTTCCAAACCCTAGTTACCCATAATTAGATTTATGTTCCTTGACTAAGACAAATTTAGTATTATTGAATATTAGTTTCAGCCAATTAATATGACTATATGAAGTGTATTTTATATTCAAATTACAACTAAAGTAGTACCAAATGGTTTACCAAATATTATCCAACTTTTGTATTTGATAATATCTACCACACGATTTGGTCATGACCGAACCCGAACCCGAATTATCGGGTAACCGAATTTATCGGTTAGTAAAAATAACAAGTAAATTTCGGTTTTTATTTTTTGAAGACCGATTTCAAAATAGACCAATATGAAAAGAACGAATTTTCGGTCATGACCGAACGCCCACCCCTAACCTTACACACTTTGCTTAAAGCAGTTGTCTGTTGCTTGCAACTTAATACTGGAGGGGGTTCGGATGATAACCTAAAGGTGGACTTCTAGTCATAGATGCAGTTGGATGGCGGTCTATGTATGTTTTTGTATTTCCCAATCAAATCTCATAGGATCTTTCTGACTAGTAATTGCATTGTTATGCCTTGCTCAGTTCCTGTCAATTGCCCTGCTGTAATTTGTTTACCCTTCATGCCATGTTGTTTATCTAAGGAGAGCACATCTAGTGTACTATGGACCCCGGTCCAATCTTTACCATTGATACATCTTCTACTATTACTTGTTTACTTGCTGCAAACCACCATTACCTTTCACACCATACGTTTAATCCTTTGTTACAGCAAACCAGTGAGCTTGACAACCTCACTGATTCGTTGGGGCAAAGTCTTGAGTTTGTGTTGTGCAGGTCTCCGCGTTGCTTGCAACACCTGTGTGACATTTCCTTACTCCTTCTGGTTCGATAACCTCGGTCTTTACTGAGGGAAGACTTACTTCTGTGCTCATCACACCTTGTTCTTGGGGTTTCCAACGAAGTGCTCCACGTCAAGCACCATCAACAAGTTTTCTGGCGCCGTTCCCGGGGAGGCTAAGGACGTCTTCATTAGGGGAGTCCTTTACTTCCTTTCTCTTTACTTTGTTTTTAGTTTGCTTTGTTTCTTTTGCTTGGTTTTGTTTGCCTCTTTCCAAAAAAAACCCCAAAAAATTAGTCTAGTTTGGTTTTCTTGCCTTATTCAAAAACACACAAAAAATAGTTCCTGCTCTAGCTGCTGCTGCTGTTTTTGGCTTGCCCACCTTTGCCAAAATGAACTCTGCTGAGAAAACCAAGTTGTGTGACTTTACTAGAACCAACAATAATGATTTCCTTAGCACACCTATTGCTCCACTTGCTCCTGATGCTACCTTTTATGAAATTAAGCCTGCTTTGTTGAATCTTGTGATGAGAGAGCAATTTTCTGGTGCTAGTTCTGATGATCCTGCTGCCCATCTCAATAGCTTTGTTGAACTTTGTGAGATGCAAAAGTATAAGGATGTAGGTGGAGATATTATTAAGCTCAAGCTTTTTTCCTTTCTCTTTGAGAGGAAAAGCTAAAGAATGGTTGCTATCCTTGCCTAAAAATAGTATTGATTCTTGGACTAAGTGCAAAGATGCTTTTATTGGAAAATACTATCCTCCTGCTAAGATTATATATATGAGAAGTGAAATTATGAAATTTAAACAACTTGATAGTGAACATGTTGCTCCACCTTGGGAAAGAATGAAATCTTTGGTTAAGAATTGCCCCACACATGGACTCACTGCTTGGATGATTATCTAGACTTTTTATGTAGGTTTGAACTTCTCTTCAAGAAATATGTTGGATTCTGCTGCTGGAGGTACCTTCATGGGCCTCACTTTGGGTGCTGCAATAAGGCTCCTTGATAATATGATGGTTAACTACTCTGAATGGCATGTTGAGAGAGCTCCACATGGTAAGAAGGTAAATTCCGTTGAGGAAACTTTCTCTTTGAGTGAAAAGATTGATGTTATTATGGCTATGCTTGTTAATGGGAAAGCTCCTTTAGATCCTAATAGTGTTCCCTTAGCCTATTTGGTTGCTCAAGAAGAGCAAGTTGATGTGAACTTCATTAGAAACAACAATTTCAACAATAATGCCTATAGAAATAATTTTGGTAGCAACAACAATTATAGGCCTTATCCTCCTAATAATGGCAATTCCTATGGAAACTCCTACAACAATGCTAGAAGTGCCCCTTCTGAACTTGAAGTCATGCTCAAGGACTTTATTAGTAAAAAAACCACTTTCAATAAGGCTATAGAGGAAAAGATTTTAAATGTTGAGAAAATATATCCTCTTTGTCTGAAGCTCAGTCTTCCTTGATTAATAAAATGGCTGCTAAACCTGAAACTATGAAAAGTACCTTTGCTGCCACTCATGCCATATAAGTTACTATTGATGAAAATGTTAGGCTGTTAGCTCAACTTCATGCTAAGTGGGAAAGGGAAGCTGAAATTGATAGAAACAATAGTGTGTGCACTATCACCACTAAACCACAAGTAGTCCACGTTCCTCCTCCTACTACGCCTAAGCATATTGAGCCTACTACTAGTGATGATAAGTTTGATTTTGATATTGATGGTTGCAATATTTCTGAAATGATTATGTTCCTACAAAAGCTTGCTAGAAGTCCTGATGCTAGTGATATGCATGTTGCTTTCACCAAACACATTACAGATGCTCTTGTGAAAATTAAGGAAGAGAAGCTAAAACACAAAGCTTCTATTCCTAGGAAAGTAGAAGATAGTTGGGAACCCATTATTAATATACAAGTGAATGACTTTGATCTCAAAGCTTCACGTGATCTTGGTTCTAGTGTCTCTATTATGCCTAGGAAGATTTATGAAATTCTTGATTTGCCACCTTTGGAAGATTGTTATTTGGATGTCCCACTCAATGATAATTCTAAGAAGAAACTAATGGGGAGTATTAATGATGTTCTCATTATGGTTAACAATGCTTATGTCCCTATTGATTTCTATGTTTTGGATGTTGAATACAATGCTTCTTGTCCTATTACTTTGGGAAGTCCTTTTCTTAGAACAGTTGGTGCCATTATTGATATGAAAGAAGGCACAATTAAATATCATTTTCCATTCAAGAAAGGTATTGAACACTTCCCTATGAGGAGAGAGAATTTGCTTTTTGCTCCTCCTCTGAAAGCAATATTTGATGTTAATGCTTCTTCATTTAAAAATAATTGATACTTCTTGCTTCTTGTGCCTAACTTCAAGGCGTTAAATAAAAGTACTTCTTGGGAGATAACCCAAGAGTTTCCTTGAGTCTTGGAAGTTATTACTTCAGTAATGACCTCTCCTTATCCTTTTTGTTTGTTTTTTGTGCCAAGAATGACCTCTAATGAGAGGGAAGTAAGATTTGGGGAGTTGTTGTCCCGAAACAGATTTCTGTCCTCCACCAAAATAAATCGTGAGGAGTCTCTGTAACTCGGATTGAGCTACAAATTTACAAATAAATTCCCCAGTATGTTAGCTAACTTTCGTTAGTTCAACACGTTTTGATTTGAGCAACAGAAGATGTTCGAAAAAATCGGTTTCTATCTGCTGGTCTGTTTTGACAGATTTCTGCCATTATTTGCATTTGCTTCTTATTGATTCCTTTTTGAGTTCTCTTTAGGTGATTTGAGCTTTTTTAAGGAGTTACTACAGTAGCTTGTGTTTTCAGTGAAAATCCTTGCTGTTACAAAGCTTTTCCAGGGTCTAATATCTTTTGAATACACTAATATTGCTAATGAAGATTGTGTGAAGTTTTGTATGAAGGAAAAATTTCAGGTGTAGAGAGAGAATGATGCAATCAGATGAAGAATGGACAAAAGCTCAAGCTTGGGGATGCCACCCCGGTTTAACCCCAAGAAATATCCAAGAGGTACAAGTGTCAAAACTTGGGGATGCCCAAGGCATCCCCTTCTTCATCAATAAAAAGCTCAGGTCTGTTAGACACTTCGTTTTATGCACAATTGTGTTGTTCTTGGAGCGTCTTAGTTTTCATTTGCTTTGCTTAGGTTGTTTAGGTTGCTTGAATAAAGTAGTTTAGACCCCCGTTCTCACTGTGTTGTTTGCAAATAAGTTGCTTGGTATTGGAAAGGAGTAGTAAGTTCTTGCTTGTAAGTGCAAGAGGAGCTTGCATTAACTATGACTTAGAGCTTGCATTGTTGTAGCATGTCTTGTTCCAAACAATTGGGATTGCTTAGTGTGCCTTGAAGAAATTATGTGTTGTTTTAGCATGCAAAAGCATAGTATTGTGGTATTCTCCTTTGATGCTTTGCTTGGGTTGACTCGGCACATGCTCACACCATGTTATGATTATGACAAGTCACCATAGCCTCTATGATCATTTAGTCCTTGACTTGTAGTACCACTCTTTGCCTTGATTAGTAATGCTTTGTTGCACTGCATGATTATGGCCATTATTGCTCTCTTAGTTGGTTGCTCCCAGTCTTTTGCTATCCTCCACTTGTATGAGTAAGATCTACTCATACTTCCAACTCCCAAGAAACCAAGTTATTCCAAAGTGTCCACTATAAACTCCTATGCATGGTGTGTTACACCATTCCAAGTATATTCTTGTTTTCAGCTATCTTCCAATTAAAAACTATTTTTTTATGTTAAAACTTAGTGATTAAAGCTCTCACAAACTTGATGGCACACTTTATATTCTTTTCCCCTAATAAACTTGAACCATTGTATCTTATGTGTTGTATATGCTTGCACTTATATGTTGGAATTAGCAGAACCGTGTTGTCACGGGGAACGTTTTCAACATTGCACTTGTACTTTATACTCAGTTGATATCATGCTGTTTTGTCTATGGATGTCACTGGTGTGAAATAAAGAGGGAACTTGTAAGTCCATGGAGTTTGTATCCTGTGTTAGAGAAATGCCTGGGCCGCTAGCCTAAGCCATGCCTAATCATGGTGGAAACTTGCAGCATCACCATAGTGACATCTATGCAGCATTCTTCTTTTTAAAAAAGAGACACATTGAGAAAAGAGGAAAGAGAGAAAAAAGCACCATATTCTCATGGTAAATAAGAGGATTGTTGAGATTCTCATTGTCTGCTTGCCTTGTCATTTTGGTTATGGGATAGCTCATGTACCATGTGCAAGGGGTACCCCGTTGGCGGTTCTCTATGATATGCAAATACTTACAATGACAAGAACTTACAGGTGACTAAAGTTGAGTAGCATGAGGTGTGGCCCTCATATTCAAGGGACTTGAGATTGCCAACTTATACTCCATCAAGCATATACTCCATCTTTGTTCACTTTAACCTTATCACTTCAAGATGCTTATGATAGGGGCAATGAGGGCTGAAAGCTAAGAAGTACCATAATTTTTGGAAGCTCTTTTTGAAACTTGAAATCCCTTCTTCCTTTATAAAAGGTCTTTCTTCCACCACTATTGAGTCTCCACCTTCTACCTTTAGTCACCATTAAGAGAGCATAGTTGTCATTCTGTGTGCAGTGTTCCAAAGCTTATTGATTGATGCATATTGTGATATTACTTGTTCTTGTGCTACTTGTTTCTAGTCACCCTTGTGAACTTTGAAGGTGTCCTATGCATCTATTTGCTATTCTATGAGGGACAAGCTGATTGCCACTATGTTATGTTTTCTGTATGTGAAACAAACAAACGTTTTTCAATGCATGTTATTCATTATATTTGTTTGTAGCTTGTGATGTTGCATGCATAGTTACTATGTCCTATAGTTAGAACTCCATCTTTCATGCACATGTTTAGAGTTCTTTGATCCCGGCTTTCAATGCTTGCAAATGGTTAGACCTTCATTGTGAAGGTGCATGTCACCTCAAAAATTATTCTTTTTGTCACTTACCTACTCGAGGACGAGCAGGAGTTAAGCTTGAGGATGCTTGATATGTCGGAAACGTATCTATAATTTTTGATTCTCCATGCTTATTTAGTATCAACTTTGCTTTGCTTTGTCTACACTTTGAGGTGCCTTTTACATGTTTTCTGGTACTAACCTATTAACAAGTTGCCACAGTGCCAGTTGCCTGTTTTCTGTTGTTTTTGGTTCCAGAAAATTTAGTAAAGAAATATTCTCGGAATTTGACAGGACAAACGTCAAAGTCAATTACTTTCCGTGGGGAACAAGAAGTCCAGAGGGGAGCCAGAGAGGCGTGCCCGCCCGCACCCCCCTAGGCGCAGGTGGGCCCTGCCTCGCGCCTAGGCAGGGTGTGGGGCCCATGGCACCGCCTCAACCTCCCCCTTCGCCTATAAGAAGCCCCCGATGCAGAAACCCTAAGTACCCGATCAAATCTCGACAAAACCTTCTGTAGCCGCCGCCACCGTCATCCCTAGATCGGGGGGATCTAAAGTTCTTCCCGGCACGCTGCCGGAGGGGAGATCATCCCGAAGGTCTTCTCTACGGTATGATGCGTGAGTAGTTCCACCTTGGACTATGGGTCCATGTAGTAGCTAGATGGTTGTATCTCCTCCTTGTGCTTTCATGTATAGATCTTGTGAGCTCCGTTCATGATCAAGATCTAATCTAGTTGTAATCATGCATGTTATGTTTGCAGGGATCCGATGGATATTGAGATTATTATGTTGGTTTGATTAATGGTTTTGTCTTTATGATTCTATCATGTCTATGTTGTTTGTGATCTTGCATGCTCTCCGTTGTTAGTAGCTATCTTGGCCAAGTAGTTGCTAGTGACTCCAAGAGGAGGTATTTATGCTCGATAGTGGGTTCATGTCTCTAGTTTCTAAGGGAAGTGACAATAATCTCTTCGGTTGTAGATGTGCTATTGCTACTAGGGAGAAGACAACGGTCTCTTGTTCATGGAACATGTGGACTGTTTACCTTACACACTTTGCTTAAAGCAGTTGTCTGTTTCTTGCAACTTAATACTGGAGGGGGTTCGGATGATAACCTGAAGGTGGACTTCGAGTAATAGATGCAGTTGGTTGGCGGTCTATGTATCTTGTTATATTGCCCAATCGAATCTCATAGGATCTTTCTGACTAGTAATTGCATTGTTATGCCTTGACCAGTTCCTGTCAATTGCCCTGCTATAATTTGTTTACCCTTCATTCCATGTTGTTTATCTAAGGAGATCACATCTAGTGAACTATGGACCCCGGTCCAATCTTTACCATTAATACATCTTCCACTGTTACTTGTTTACTTGCTGCAAACCACCATTACCTTTCACACCATACGTTTAATCCTTTGTTACAGCAAACCGGTGAGCTTGACAACCTTACTGATTCGTTGGGTCAAAGTCTTGAGTTTGTGTTGTGCGGGTCTCTGTGTTGCTTGCAACACCTGTGTGACGTTTCCTTCCTCCTTCTGGTTTGATAACCTCAGTCTCTACTGAGGGAAGACTTGCTGATGTGCTCATCACACCTTGCTCTTGGGGTTTCCAATGAAGTGCTCCACGTCAAGCACCATCATTTACCACCTGTGCAGTTCCCAACATGACAGATGGTCATGGTTGGGAGGCCAAACTCATAGGGGAGGTGCCTATACTAGGGTGTGTAATTGAAAGGTTAGGATTGATTATCCGCATACTGAGTATGGTGAATTCAGGATTGTTCCTGACGGATGTATCGAATATTGTGGTGAAAGTATACCACCTCTGCAGAGTGTCAAACTATTCGAATAGCTATGTCTGCGGTTATGGACAGTTGGAGTGGCCATACTATTCCGTCATCAGATGTTTTCAAAATGACTTGTGAAATGAATCATGACTTTGACTTGACCACAACAGGGTTGTGATTATGAAAACTAAGTTTCCACTTAGGTGTTATAAAACCTTAAACTAGCTTTCTTTGCTTCTAAACTCAGCTAGAGATAAAAACCTGGCTTTCTGCAAAACAACCTAGAGCTTAGGATTCCTACTTGAAACCTCTTACTTGTTAGTGATAGTTTGCGAGTACTTAAAGAGTACTCATGGCTTTGTCCCTGACTATTCACGTGGCCAGACTATGAAGAGGACTATCAGGATTATGGACCGCGGGAAGTCTACGGCAACTAGGATCATCTCCCATCGTCAGCATTGTCTGTGACCCTGAAGATGAAGCATCGCCCACGCTACCGTTATTATACTAGTCCGCTGCTTTGATTGTATCAAGACTGAATCATGAGATCCTTTATTTGTAAGACCTTTATTATGGTTTGTAATGGATGATGAACTATGGTACCAATCTGTTATGTCTCGCAAAAATGGTAATCCTGGGATTGCGGTGTATGGCATAACATGCATCTAGGATTAAAAATCCGAGTGTTGACATGTTTGTAGTAGTTTGCATCTTTGTGAATAAAGCATGGAACAGATATTGTTCTTCTTTTCAATTCGTACTGTAAAAACTTGGTGATTGATAATGTTGGTTACTTTGCATTTTGAGACTCATTTATAAAGTTAGGTCATTGTGAAGTTGTCGATTCTGAATCGAGTTAGTTGATGCCCTAAACTCTAACATGTCGCTGGCCACCAATACCCTTTAGACAATGGTGATTCATACTTCAGTAACATGGCTTTATAGTGAGAAATAAATGTGTGTGTGTTGTATGGATGTGGCAGCTCTGTGCACAAGTTGTGAGATATGATATTAAATGAATTCTAGGAATAGTATAATTGGTTAACCAAAACAGTAGAATTGCTTTTATCACACGTGTTGACCCAAATAGCAGGTTGTAGTACTGCTACTCATTATTTGATCACTATTGTTATTGTACTTTATTGTAGAATATTTATGTAGTCCTAAACATTAGCTGGTTCATTGCCATCTTCGTTAGGACTGTATGGTAACCATTTGAACCAGTTGACTTTCATTGTTAAAATAAATATGTTTGGCCACTATAAAAATGTCCAAATAGTGGTGTAGAGTGAACTAATCATTGAGGTGAATTGGCGGCATGTTGATCCTTAAAGCCACTTATAAAAAAACACCATTCATTCTCAAAATATAAACTTGGTTTGCCATTTTTATCCTCAAAATTCTGAAATTATATGGCTATTGTCTGTAAGAATGCCAGCGATGGACAACATGCTGGTGACTGGATCTCCAACAACAATGTTTCTTCTACGGAGTGTTGTTAAACAATGTATCCATATATATGTTTGACCACTTGAAATATGTTTAACCACCGGACCTTTTACAATAAATTATCGTGGGAAGCGATATCACTCCATTGAATTGAGCATATTGTTTTGCTCCACACTTATTTATGTATGTCGTCCCCTTCCCACCTCCCAGTTTTTGGGTATTCTTTAATGTGGGAGAAATTGCATTTTTCTGTCGATCAAAGAATCGTTGGAATTAGAACAGGCTCATGAATAATGGTGAAGCATCTTGAAGTGAAACGGGACAATGATGTTGAACAGGGGAGGGATGGAGGGGGCAATGTTCGGGATGCATGATAGATAACGATGATGATTTTTGTGATGTGTAGCGAACAAATTGAGCATGCCTTTGCTCAAAAAGAACCTTGTGAAATTGTGTTATGTATTTGCTTAGAACTTGACAATGTTGCTTCATGTCCATGAGGATCCTAAACCTAATTGTTGATACGATTGTGAAACCACTAAAATTTATATGCCCCGTTGCAACGCACGGACAAGTTTCCTAGTATATATAAAACTGTCTAGAATAGAACATCTTATATTTTGAAATGGAGAAAGTGCAAGTTACATGGCGCGGATCTAGAAGCTTGTTTTATAGAGGTTTCATAGTATGTGGAGCCGATGGTAAAGTAGGAAATAATGGTGAAACTATATATACTGGTAAGCAGCATCCCGTTGCCAGCTTGACTACTGCCACCCGACTAATCAGGAACCAGGATGCTCTATGAAGCTGGTGTAGCCGTGTAGGCAATCAATCATGAGACGTGCGCGCGGACAACCGAACAAACCTAACATGCATTGTGGGCTACAAAACAGTAGTAGATTAATACTAGATTTGATCAATATGATCAACAACAACCGGCCGGCGTTGTCGTGGATCGGGTTTTTGTATTTTATGATACGTGTAATGCATGATTGATGACTCGCATGCATAATTATAAGAAGATTAGAGAAAACGGTGAGCGTGTCCTTCTATCAATCAATCTCTTAATCCAGACGAGATGGCCTCGCTGTACTCGGGCAGGAACACGTGCCAGATGGACCGGGCATATATAGTTTAGCAAAGAGACGGAGCGTTGCCGGAACTCATCAGCACCAGATGACGCGGACCGCCACATTGTCTTCCAGATTATTACTTACAGGTATATATTGCCAAGCTGACAAGGTGGCATCTACTAGTAGATTTTACACGCACGATTCGAAGACAGTGACCGGGGAACGGCAGCGGTCAGCAACATCGATCGCACGGTTGCAGGCAGCTCCATCCTAACGAAGAAAGGAAGAAGCAGGCGTTGAGTTTCAGAAAAGAGAAGGGGAAATGCATCTAGATACATCAGCAGCTGCAACGACATGGTCGTGCTGCCGTTGGGCAGGTTCACCGCACCGCGCGCAGCCGTTCCCATAAGCCCGTGCATTTTGGGCATGACTGCATGTGCACACACGCACGGACGGACCATACCCGTCAGGCTATGCTATCTCTTTGCCTCAGTCCACCAGCTATGCGCCTCTGGAATAATGGGGTGCACCTGGACAGGTTCGCTCACCGCGCGCGACCATTTCCAGTCGTGCGATCCGGGTGAAGGCAGAGCGAGATGGGCGCCGCAGACGCAGAGTTCTCTTCGCGGATTAATTTACGTGATCCCAGACCTACTTTGGGCTACGTGCTGCTGCAGTGCTAAGGGCATATCCACAGCGCCGCCCCAAACGGTACGTGGTTGTTTGGATCGGGCCGCGGTCGATATGGGTAGGAGTCTGGTCAGCCGTCACTAGTGGCACGATCCATTTGTTCGCGCAGGCAATTTTTTTAGATTCAAACACAAACAGTTTACGCAAAAAACAAGCAAAATTCAAACTTAATTTACGGTAAAAATATATGGAATTTAAACTACTACTAGCCTTAGGTACTGAACTACACGTGTCGGCGCCGCCTCGACCATCTACGGATCAAGGTCGATGTACTCCGGCGGCGTCCAGAGATTGGGCGGCGGCAGGGCCGGAGCGGGACCGGGAGCAGGTGGGTTGACCACCTGCCCAGGCCATGGCTCCCAACCTTGTTGGAGGTGCGCCGGCTCCATCCCCACCTGTTGCGCGATCGTAGGCGCCCAACCTGGCAGCGGCGACGGTGGAGGCAGCTGCGTGTTCATCTCCGCCACCATGTGGGTGAGCTGGAGGGCCTCCTCGTAGTGCGCCATTGGGCCTCCTCCTCGCGCGCACTGGCCGCAATGGCCTTCTCGGTGAAGACGTCCTCGTCTTAGCCCCGAGCCAGCACCTCGTGGTACTCCGGGGCAGGTTCGCGACGACCTCGTTCGGCACCTCCTGTTTGATGATGACGACGACGTCGTCGTCGTTGCTGTCCTCGCTGCCGAGGTCGGCGTTGGAGTGGTTGTGGGTGCCCTCGTCGTCCGAGTCGATGTCGGGGATGTCATAGACCTCCCACGGCTGCAGGTCACGGCGGATGGTGGTCGTGCGCCGCGTCTTGTGCTTCCACTCGAGGAACTTGATCATGTACGCCTCGGAGTGGTAGCCCCTCTCCCACCGATGGGACCGGGGGAGGTTGCTGATCCTGACGAGGTTCGATCTCGTCAATGCCCATTGTTATGGACTTGGGTTTTGGAGAAGATGGGGATGCTAGAGATCGCGAAACGGTTAATAGACAAGCAATACGGGACACGAGGTTTATCCAGGTTCAGACCCCCGGAGGAAAAACCCTACTCCTGCTTGTCTGCTCTTGATTATGGTGGAACCGAAGGTTACAAGGGTGCGTAGATGCAATCTGACGTGAGGTGTGTATGAGGTGAGTTATTAGGTCCTTCTCGCCGTGCCCTCCTAGCCTTTATATAGATAGGCACGTCCCGGGCTTAGGTCGAGTCGGTTACAGATTAGGGTTTGTACCCTTTGAAATTCTATCTACTCTAGTCTTGCTCTCCAAGGATCCGAATACATCATGGGCTTGGGCCACCCGAAATCTCCACAGGCCACGTGTCTTGACGTGGGCCTTCCGTTGGGCTGGACCAGGTATACCAATATTGTGTACACGTGGGGTATAACCATGTCAATAACCCTCGAGTGTTCAGTCGAATCGTAGATTCCGCTGAGGACTTTTCAATCTTTCGGGGACAGTTGAGCCTGTTATTTTAAAGAGAAAATGTTTTAGTTCATAGGGATTATTGATGCGTGTGCCTGACTCTCCTGACGGATCAATGCCAGTTAACTGTCATAGGGCAAAACGACACGATCTTCTTCAGACCCAAGTCCCCGGACTCGAATCTGAAACGAATGCTGGTGTAATTCGACTCAGGCCGTTGAGGTCTTATGGGAGTCGAATCCTAGTGGTTTTCAAGTGATGCACCCAACGCGTCCGTCAGAATTTTCATCGTGCCTGTTGTCACGGAAATTTACTGGCAGAGTGCAATCAGGTGCGTTACCAGGCCACCAGATGATATCTTGAAAGAGCATTTGCTATCCCTAGTGATTTTGGTGTTTGATAACAACACACATATCGGACTAATGATTTGCTAAGTGTGTCACAGGTACATTAAAAAGATCTGCAAACGTTCAAAAACTGTCTGCCTGGAGCGGTACCAAAAAGCGGTAGTGCTACCGGACCAGACAGAAGCTTTGTACAGTTTGTCAAAAGCTTCTGCCTGCTCCGGTACTACCGCATTTTAGTACCGCTCGGGGCAGAGACTTTTTGTACGTTGCAAAAAGCTTCTGCCTTCTCCGGTACTAAAAAGCGGTAGTACCGCATTTTAGTGCCGCTCAGGGCAGAGACTTTTTGTACGTTGCAAAAAGCCTCTCTCTGCGCCGGTAGCAAAATGCGATAGTACCGCATTTTACTACCTGGCGTGACAGAGAGTTTTTTTGTTTGAAAGCTGCTGATTTCTCTATGTCCGGTAGTACCGGTTGCCACAAGCGGTACTACCGCTTTCCGGTAGCAGCAATAGTAGTACCGCTGGGAGCAGGACTTGATGCAGTTTGAAAAAGGGTGGTCCGGTACCAGGTCCAGTAGTACCGGAGTTCTCCGGTAGTACCGCTTGAACTTCCGGTACTACCGCTGCAATAAATGCATCAACAGTCAGATTTTGTGGAGGGGTATAAATACCCCTCCACCTACCTTGGGACAAGTTGCTCAAACACATTAAAGTCAAGACCACCATTGGAGCCACTCAAATCTTTAAGATCTCCTCTTTCCACCATCCAAAGTCCTTGATCTTTGGAGAATCGAAGGAGGAGGCCCCGATCTACTACTTCACCAAAGGAGATTTTCATTTCCCCCTCATTTCCTTGAGGGCCCCTTTGCTCTAGTGTTTTCTTGGAAACCCTAGTTCTTGTTTTGGTTCTTACAAGCTTGTCTTTGATTGCTTTGACAGCTTGCTTGTATTTGGGAGCCTCCGATTAAGTTGTGGATGTGTGCCCCAAACTTGTAACGGTGCCGGCTTCCACCTTGAAGGTTGCCGATATAGTGGAAGGTGAATCGATCCCGTTGGGGTGAGATTCATCGGAGAACAAGGGAGGCCTTTCGTGGCGTTGGTGGTTTGAAACCACCCCCTCTCCAAACGTAGACGTACTTCCCCTCAAAAGGAAGGAACTACGGGAAACAAATCCTTGTGTCTCCGCGTCCACTCTTCGGTTACTTCTATCCTTTACCGCACCTTACTTACTCGTTACTACTTTGTGTTGTGGTAGTTCTTGCATAATTGTCATATAGGTAAATTCACCATAGTTGCATTATCTAGAGAATTTACCTTATTGTCAAACCTTAATTTGAAAAAGAAGAAAATTTGAAGTAGCACCTATTCACCCCCCCTCTAGGTGCCCATACGATCCTTTCAATTGGTATCAGAGCCTCGGCTCTTTATTTGGGCTTTACCGCCTAAGAGAATATGGGTAGCCGTGAAGGGGATGGTGATGGTGAGCCGACCACGGTGACCATGGAAGATCTCAAAAACTTGGAAGCAAGATTGATCTCTTCCTTGGTCAACGAAGTCAAGAAGATGCTTGAGCAACTTCTTAAAGACAAAGAAGGCTCATCACCCCCATCTCCTCAAGAGGATCAACCATCCATTTTACTTAAGGGGAATACGTCAGTATCCCCCGAGGGTGCATTGGTAGGGGGTAAACCAGACAACGCTAATTCCTCCACACACAATAATGGTGGGAAGGGTGAGCACCGTGACTCATGGTACTCTCCCGACCCTCCAATCCCTCACCCTCATGTATACAATAGAGGTGACCCACCTAAGCTTGAAGAATCCGCTACTTTTGCTCAATGGCAATCACTAATGAGAACTCATATGCGCAGCTCTTGCATTGAACTATGGAACATCATCGAGCATGGACTCTTTATTGGGGATCCAAACAACTTGACAAGAAGAGAGATTGTTAATAGTCAACTCAATGCCACTTCTCTGCATATGATTCAACAAGGGTTGGGGACAAAGGATTATCCATACATTGCCAAGGAAGCTTGGGATGCTCTCACTGTGTTGTTTATTGGAAATGAGAGTATGAGGAGGAACCGATATGATGCTCTAAGCAATGAAGCCGAAGGCTTCTACATGAAAGAAGGTGAAGATCACGAAGACATGTACCGAAGGCTCAAGACCACCGCCACTGCTTTTAGGAATGTGGGTGCCTCACATGTGGATGATGCATGAATAAAAAGGAAATATGTTAGTGCACTCATGCCTTTTGAGCCCACCGACTTGAAGAGCCTACAAGGAAGACACAACTACCATCTCATGACCTCAAATGAAGTTATGCAAGAGATGGCTGCTTTCAAGGTTGCTGCCAAGAATGCCAAAGATGCCCGTGCTCGTGCCCTTGGTATGAGTAATGTTGTCAATGTTGCTTTGAAGGCCAAAGTTGTGGACCATGGGGATGAAGATGATAGTGATGAAGGGCTTTCCATGGACCATCCCGATGAAGTGAAGATTGCTCATGGTCAATATATGGCTTTCTATGCAAAGAACTTTTGGAAGAACCCTGCCAAGGCCAAGATGGAAATGGAACGGAGAAGCAATCCAAATGGGAAAAGAGAGAATACCACAAGATTGAGAACTTGCTTCAATTGTGGTGACCGCTACCACTTTGTGGCTAGTTGCCCCTATGAGAAGAGAGAAGATCATGGTGGAAAGCTTGTGTTGAAGAAGACTCTCAAGGGACCATACAAGAAACCTTTCATCAAAAGGAATCCCATCAACAAGAAGCCGGGAGAAATGTCTTGATCACTCATGAAGAGTACTCCTCCGACAATGAAGATGATGAAGATGACGAAGAGGAAACTTCTCATGGTGTGGCTGCTCTTGCCATCACATCTACTCCGACATTCTCACTCTTCGATTCTCCAAATGAGAATTCCTCCACCAAGAACGCCACTTGCCTTATGGCAAGAGGAACGGAGGTATCTTCATCATCCCGCTCTACTCACTTAGATAATGATGAAATTGATGATGAGATGTCTCTTGATGTTAAAAAGGAATTAGTTGCCTTTGATGAGTTTATGACTAACCTAGAAGGTGATGCTAAGCTACATTTTGGAAACATCTTAGATCAACTATCACATACTCAAGAGCTTCTAGATGTAAGATGCAAACTTGGGCATGAACATATGATTGAGCTAGAGGCCCTAAACAATGCTCTAGAAGAAGAACAAGAAACTAGGTTGTCACTTGAACTAAAACTTGAAGGGCTTGATGAGGCCAATGACATTATTGTTAACAAACTCATCAAAGAGCGTGATCATGCTATTGATAAATATAAAAGAGCTAAAAAGGACAAGATTGAGTTTGGTGTGGTTCATGAAAAACTTGCCGAGGACTTTAGCTTGCTTAACAAGGCCCACAAGGCCTTGGAGAGTGAACTCTTGTCACTCACAAAGTCCCATGAAATGCTTCAAACTCAATTGGCCAATATTCCTTCACCTAGTAACTTCATTCCATCTAGTAGCACAACTATTCTTGAAGAGAATGCTAGGTTGAAGGGGGAGCTTGCTAAGGCCACATTTCCACAAGGCAACAAGTCTATTGATGATCTTTTGAGCAAGCAAAGGCGTAGTGGTGATAAAGGGGGCATTGGTTTTGTCTCCAAAACAAAGAAGAAGAACAAAAAGAAGAAGAAGGACATGCCCGCACAAGAGACCAACAAGACCATTGTGGAGAGTAAGACCACAAATGGTAAAACTATGTCTCATGATGATTTTACGGGAAGTGCTAACCCTCACTATGTTCTAATGCGTGATTATTATGGTGATGTGTATGCACAATATGTTGGTCCTTATGATGGTTATATTGCTTGGTCTATTTGAGTTCCCAAGACCCTTATTGCTAACAAAAGAGGACCCATTGAAAAATGGGTACCTAAAAACTAGCTTGATCTTTTGTAGACTTATGCTTCCGGAGGGTCAAAATGGGTGATCGATAGTGGTTGCACAAGTCATATGACCGGAAGCTCGTCTATTGTCAAGGACTTGGTGTCAAATTAAGATCAAATCACCGTCACATATCCCGACAAGTCAAAGTCTACGGTAATGGGTTTCGGCAAGGTAGTGGTGGCTCACGACATAACACTCGTGAACGTCATGCTTGTTGAAACCCTTGGATACAATTTACTTTCTGTCCGTGCTCTTGGAAAGATGGGCTTTGCCGTCTTTATTGATGATGATATTGTGGTCCTTATGTGGAGCAAGTCTCTCAAGGTCGCTTTCGTTGGGTACGTCGAAAATGACTTGTATGTGGTGGACTTTTCGGGGCAAGCCACTGCAGGTCCGATGTGCTTATACGGAAAGGCCGATGTGGGTTGGCTATGGCACCACCGACTAGCCCATGTCAATATGAGAACTTTGCAAAGTCTCCATAAAGAGGGCCATATTGTTGGACTAAAAGAAAATGTTTCCTTTGCCAAAGATCGTGTTTGCAGGGCATGTGTTCTAGGGAAGATGCATGATGCTCCTCACAAGCCCACGAACCAAATCAAGTCTAACAAGATCTTGGAACTCCTCCATGTGGACCTATTTGGTCCTCCATCTCATGCAAGTCTTGGAGGGAAGAAATATTGTTTGATGATTGTTGACGACTTTTCAAGATACTCTTGGGTTTATTTCTTCAAGTTGAAGAGTGAAACTCAAAGGACTTTTATCAACTTCATTAACTTGGTTCAACGGCAACACAATGTTCACGTGTTGATTATAAGAAGTGACAACGTCACCGAGTTCAAGAACTACACCTTGAATGATTTTCTTAGTGATGAGGGGATTAAACATCAATATTCCGCTGCATACACCCCTCAACAAAATGGTGTGGCCGAAAGGAAGAACCGGACTCTTATTGAGATGGCTAGGACCATGTTGGCGGAGTTTAAATCTCCATACAACTTCTGGGCCGAAGCCGTCTCCATCGCTTGCCATGCTTCAAACCGGCTCTACCTCCGCAAGAAAATCAACAAGACTCCATATGAGATACTTACCGGTAACAAGACCAACATATCTTATTTCCGGGTGTTCGGTTGTAAGTGTTTCTATCTCATCAAAGGTGTTCATTTGTCTAAATTCGAGTCTAAAGCATTAGAGGGTATTTTTGTTGGCTATGGTCTCGAATCTCACACATAGAATCTATGACAAGCTCTTCGGAGCCGTCATAGAATCTTGTAGTGTGACCTTCGAAGAATATGATGGTCCCCAAGGGGGGCGTGTTGATGCTTGTGATGCAGATGATGAAATGCCTCAGGATGCCATAGGAAGAATGGGTGTGGGTTATATCCGCCCCGTTGAGGAACCCCTTATGGCGGATCGAGAAGAACTATGCTCCACTCGAGTGGAGCCATCATCTTCACAACCTCAACATGCTCCATCTACCGAAGAGGACATTGACTCAAGCCAAAGACAAGATGTGGACCCTCAACATAGTGATCAATGTGTGAACTCTAGTCAAAGGGAGCTTGGTCCATTCGATGGGGTGTCAAGTGGTGCCAAGTCAATTTGTCAAGGAAGATCCATCCAAGATGTTTTGAGACATGCTCAAATTGATGCTAGAAGAGCACTTGATCAATACCAAGGTCAATCCTTGCCTCCCAATGTAGAGGATGACTCCAATGATGATCAAGGTCAAGTTGATGGTCAAGACGAGGATCAAAATGATGAAGAGGGACCTCCAAGAAACAATGAGGAGATCCACGCTTGTCGCGAAGCTAGAAAAGAAAGAATGTTGGAAATAAGAGACCACACCCTCCAAAATGTTGTTGGAGATCTAAGGAAACGAATTTCCACAAGAGCACAATTGAAGAGGTTTAGTGAACATCAAGCACACATCTCCATGATTGAACCAAAGAAAGTGTGGGAAGCTCTTGAAGATTCGGATTGGTTAGAAGCTATGCACAAAGAGCTCAACAACTTTGAGAGAAACAAAGTGTGGAAGTTAGTTGAGAAGCCAAAAGATTGCCGCAATGTTATTGGAACAAAGTGGATATTCAAGAACAAGCAATATGAGCATGGGATTATTGTAAGGAACAAGGCTAGATTGGTTGCACAAGGTTATTATCAAATTGAAGGCATTGATTATGGAGAGACTTATGCTCCCGTGGCTCGCCTTGAGTCCATCCGTATCCTTCTTGCTATGCGGCACATCATAACTTTAAGTTGCAACAAATGGATGTAGAAAGTGCATTCCTTTATGGTCATTTAAATGAATTGGTATATGTTAAGCAACCCCCAGGATTTGAGGACCCCAACTCCCAAACCATGTCTACAAACTTGACAAGGCGCTCTATGGGCTCAAGCAAGCCCCACGCACGTGGTATGAGCACCTTAGAGAGTTATTGTTTGACCGTGGCTTTGAGGTTGGGAAAATCGATCCTACTCTTTTTACTAAGAGGGTCAATGGGGAGCTTTTTGTATGCCAAATATATGTTGATGATATTATCTTTGGCTCATCTAACAAAGCTTTTAATGATGAATTCTCAAAGCTTATGACTAGTAGGTTCCGAATGTCCTTGATGGGGGAGTTGAAAGTATTTCTTGGCTTTGAGATCAAGCAAGTTAGAGGAGGAACATTCTTCAATCAAGCCAAGTATACTCAAGATATGCTCAAGAGATTCAAAATGCAAGATTTGAATGGAGCTCCAACTCCCATGGCAACAAAGACTCATCTAGAAAAAAATCCAAATGGTAAAGATGTGGATCAAAAGGTATACCGGTCTATGATTGGTTCTTTGCTTTACCTTTGTGCATCTAGACCCGATATTGTGTTAAGTGTAGGTGTGTGTGCAAGATATCAAGCGGCTCCTAAAGAAAGCCATTTAATGGCGGTCAAGAGAATCTTTCGATATTTAGTTCATACCCCATTTTATGGTCTTTGGTACCCTCAAGGCTCAACATTCGCTCTTTGTGGATACACAGATTCGGATTGGGCGGGAGACAAGGATGATAGAAAATCAACATTCGGGGCTTGCCAATTCCTTGGTAGGTCCTTGGTATGTTGGTCTTCTAAAAAGCAAAATTGTATATCTCTCTCCACCGCCGAAGCCGAGTATGTTGCTGCTGCTAGTGCTTGCACCCAATTGCTATGGATGAGGCAAACTTTAAAGGAATACGATGTCCATTGTGACAAAGTGCCTCTTCTATGTGACAATGAAAGTGCCATCAAGATTGCATACAACCCGGTGGATCACACAAGGACAAAGCATATTGAGATTCGACATCACTTCATTAGAGATCATGTTGCTAGAGGTGATATTGATCTATCCTATGTATCAACCAAAGATCAACTTGCCGATATCTTCACGAAGCCACTTGATGAAGCAAGGTTTTCCTACTTGAGGAATGAACTAAATATCGTAGATTCTAGGAGTTTGACTTGATTATCTTGCACTCTCACCTAATACCCGACCCATGTTTGGTTTAGGTGTAGGCATGGACATAGGGGGAGTGCGGTCCTAATTGATTGGACTATCCCTCCCCCATTATGCGCAAAGTAAACAAAATCATTCCTCTTAATATCATGTTGTGATATGTGAGCTCAATGATGAGTTTCGGTAATGGACCCAAGATATATCTTCGTGGTGCGAAGCCGAGTATACTCAAATATGGTGGCCTAAGCCACCGCCCCCTCTCAATCGAGAGGTTGATGTACTTACTCGTGTTTGTCACTTTTTGAATTGGTTCTTACTCATGTTGGTCATCCTCTAGTTGTTTTTGTTTCTTTGTTCGTGCACTCACATTTGGCTCTTCATACGTTCTTTTTATAATTTTTGAGTGCATTGACCCATATCAGCGTGACTCTCTAAACCCATGCCATTTCTACCCCCCAACAAAACCATCTACTCTGCACAAGAACCTTCCATTTTTATGTATCTTGGCTCTCTGTCCTGATGGTAACGGTACTACCGGATCTCATATGCGGTACTACCGCCTAACGGTACTACCGGACGTTACTAGCGGTACTACCGCCCCTGGCTGTGTTTCCAGGTTCCTGCCTGAAAACTTCCCAGGTGCGGTACTACCGGTCTGTACCTCTGGTACTACCGCGTAGCGGTACTACCGCCCGTGGAACCGGTACTACCGCTTGTGCGCGTCGGTTAAGACTGGAGACAGGGGAGAGGCACCCCTCAGTGCCTCATTCATCCCTTGTCTCCACTCCTCACCAGCGCCACCACCAGAGCAAGACGACGCCGGAGGAACCCCGCCCTTCCCTCCCTCTCCCGGATCCACACCGGATTCAGCCTCCCTGCGGGCTCCTCTCTCTTCCCCACCGTCATGGACACCGGTACTACCGCCCTCCTCATCTTATTACTTGTTTTCTCCATTGAATCTAGGGTAACTTTGATTCTTGGTTAAAACTCGCATTCTTGAGGTTGTATCGTGTGCTATTTACCAGATATATCACTTGGTCCGATGGAAATCGTGTTTTACAACAAATTTATTGCTCGTACTTGGATCTCTAGTCCAGATCTACACTATAGTCGCGGGCCGGTAGTACCAGGAATCTTTTTCCGGTACTACCGCTTGGCGGTACTACCGCCAGTGCAGGTCTGGTACTACCGCCCAGTACTGGCAGCAATTTTTTAAAAAAAACACCAAGCTCCATCCTCTGTGTTGTCTCAGGTTCTTGTGCCCTTACCCCTATGCTATCTCCCTCGTTCTTTCACAGGTGCAGGGGGTTCCCGGGGATCACGCAAGCGCTCCAAAGCTCACTATGAGATAGAGGACTATGAGTCAGAATCCGAGACTGAGTCAGAAGAGGAGGTCATGCCCCAACCTAGTGCCCGTCTGAAACTGCAAACAACTCGTGGTTGTCGTGGTGGGGGGGTCAAGCAAAGTGCTGGTCATGGTAAAGATCCTCCACCTCCTCATCCTTCCGGTCCTCGCAAGAGCCACAGTTCAGCACCATCTGGGCCAAAGCTACTGTCTGATTTGTCTGAGTCCGAATTTCATGCCCTGCGGGTGGTCAGTCCATATGGGACAACTCGCTCTCATGCTCGAGACAATAGCCTCTTCTTTACAGATTTTCAGGAGCGGGTGTTCCATGAGATTCTCATGAAAGATGATAAAATTGTGGTTCCTCAAAAATGGATCGAGATGAATCATGTGAGGAAGCATCTGGACTACTTTGGTGAGGCCCTTGACATTTGCACCAACATTGGTTTGCTTCCCATTATGGAGTTCCGGTGCAACTATGATCCTATGCTCATTGCTCAGTTCTATGCAACCGTTCACTTTGCCAAGAATGATACTCGGACTCTCACCTGGATGACCGAGGGTGTTGTCAAGCAAGCAACATTGGCTGAGTTTGGGGCTATCCTCGGGTACGAAGACCATGGAAAGGACATTCCCGTTGGTTTTCGGTGCCACGACAATGATCGTCCCATGAAGAAAGATGTGCTTGCCCCACTATACATCCGAGGGCGCGGAATCCCTGGAAAGATCAAAGGGCTCCTCCCTACATATGACATATTTCATCGCATTTTTCGTGAGACCGTCGCCCCTCGTGCTAGGAATGTTGATGAGATACATGCTTTCATGGTGGATATTATGATGGCCACCTATCACCACCATGACTCTGGCCTACCTATGGATGTGATGGATGTTATTTGGAATGAGATGGTCTGCGCCACTTTTCAGAGGAGGGTACCTCCTTTTGCTCCATACATCATGGCTCTCATCATTAGCAAGTGCCCTGTGATTGCCCGTCACTTGCCTTCTCTTTGTCTTGCCACTCACCGCCACAAGAATCTGCTGATCAAGACCCATCTCAAACCACGCAATGCGGATGGTCAGATTGTTGATGAGGATGGTAACCCGGTTGAGGAGGACTCAGGTGATGCTGCTGATGCACAGCAGGATGCTGCTTTTGTGGTCTCTCGTCGCACGACCGCTCAGCCATCTTGGGCCAAGAGGTTTGAGGCCAAACTCAAGAAGATATTCTTCTTTCAAGTGGACAATCAAAAACGCATGTACGAGGCCCATGTCTATGCCAAGAAGGCATGTGCTCGTCAGAAGGAAATGATGGAGGCTCAAGGCTTGACTGTTTCCAAGGGCTCCGAGAACAACATTACCCGAGAAGACCAATGGATCTCCAAGCACAGCACCTGGGACGATGATGCCACCTCCTCCTTCCGTGCCCCTCCACCTCATGATGATGCATGGGACGACTTTGTTGATGATGATGAGTGACCTCCGGGGCGTTAGTGTTGCTCTTGTCCCTTTTTGGCGTCTTGATGCCAAAGGGGGAGAAGTTGCACATTAGGTATGCGGGATTTGCGAGGGAAAGTCACAAGCTCGTTCTTGCCTTTGATTTTATTCGCTTGTGAAATTCATTTGGTTGCCTCTTATTATATGTGACTTACTCTGTGTGAACTAACTATTTGTGCTATGTATGATAAGACTATGTGGTTATCGTATGGATCCATCTTGTGTGTAATATGGCTATTCTTGTTTGGATCCATCCTATGTGACGACCTTCCCCATTCCTAATCAATAGTGGTCATCACATGTTATTTAGCAAAGGTATGTCCTCTATGTGCGACTTCTTGTTAGAATGTATGGGGCTTGTTTCTACATATCTAGGGGGAGCCCCATCTACATCTTGTCATCACTAGATTTCCCTGCAAAATGTGTGTTGTCATCAAACACCAGAAAGGGGGAGATTGAAAGAGCATTTGCTATCCCTAGTGATTTTGGTGTTTGATAACAACACACATATCGGACTAATGATTTGATAAGTGTGTTACAGGTACATTAAAAAGATCTGCAAACGTTCAAAAACTGTCTGCCTGGAGCGGTACCAAAAAGCGGTAGTACCTCTTTTTGCTACCGGACCAGACAGAAGCTTTTTACAGTTTGTCAAAAGCTTCTGCCTGCTCCGGTTAGTACCGCTCGGGGCAGAGACTTTTTGTACGTTGCAAAAAGCTTCTGCCTTCTCCGGTACTGTACCGCTCAGGGCAGAGACTTTTTGTACGTTGCAAAAAGCCTCTGTCTGCACCGGTAGCAAAATGCGGTAGTACCGCATTTTACTACCTGGCGTGACAGAGAGTTTTTTCGTTTGAAAGCTGCTAATTTCTCTATGTCCGGTAGTACCGGTTGCCACAAGCGGTACTACCGCTTTCCGGTAGCAGCAATAGTAGTACCGCTGGGAGCAGGACTTGATGCAGTTTGAAAAAGGGTGGTCCGGTACCAGGTCCGGTAGTACCAGAGTTCTCCGGTAGTACCGCTTGAACTTCCGGTACTACCGCTGCAATAAATGCATCAACGGTAAGATTTTGTGGACTACCTTGGGACAAGTTGCTCAAACACATTAAAGTCAAGACCACCATTAGAGCCACTCAAATCTTCAAGATCTCCTCTTTCCACCATCCAAAGTCCTTGATCTTTGGAGAATCGAAGGAGGAGGCCCCGATCTACTACTTCACCAAAGGAGATTTCCATTTCCCCCTCATTTCCTTGAGGGCCCCTTTGCTCTAGTGTTTTCTTGGAAACCCTAGTTCTTGTTTTGGTTCTTACAAGCTTGTCTTTGATTGCTTTGACAACTTGCTTGTATTTGGAAGCCTCCGATTAAGTTGTGGATGTGTGCCCCAAACTTGTAACGGTGTCAGCTTCCACCTTGAAGGTTGCCGATATAGTGGAAGGTGAATCGATCCCGTTGGGGTGAGATTCATCGGAGAACAAGGGAGGCCTTTCGTGGCGTTGGTGGTTTGAAACCACCCCCTCTCCAAATGTAGACGTACTTCCCCTCAAAAGGAAGGAACTACGGGAAACAAATCCTTGTGTCTCCGCGTCCACTCTTCGGTTACTTCTATCCTTTACCGCACCATACTTACTCGTTACTACTTTGTGTTGTGGTAGTTCTTGCATAATTGTCATATAGGTAAATTCACCATAGTTGCATTATCTAGAGAATTTACCTTATTGTCAAACCTTAATTTGAAAAAGAATAAAATTTGAAGTAGCACCTATTCACCCCCCCCCCTCTAGGTGCCCATACGATCCTTTCATATCTGTAGGGCTTATCTTTGCGTCGTGGACACAACATCCGAAATTTTATCACTGCGGAGGTGTTTCGGGTGGCCAAGGAGATTTCTTCTCACTTAGCGTTGGTTTGGGCCAAGTTGCCAAAAATATTTTATCGTATTTGATCTGAAAGATCACAGTCGAAGAATTCATAAGGTGCGTGGCTAGGGTTGCCTATGGGAGTAGACCCTGAGTGTATGTTCGAGTCATAGACTCGAGCATAAACTTTAGTTCAGTTGTTTTTAGCTTGGGTCCGAAGGACACAATTTTTTCGGATGCTCGACCAATCCTCCCTATGGGAGTAGCCCCCGAGTCTGTAGTGGAGTCGTAGACTCGACGTAGGACTCGAAGATAGTTGCGAGGTGTAGTACCTTAATCATTTCTCAGGTGCGCAGCCAGCGCTCTGATAGGAGTAGCCCCCGAGTAGTTTCTCGAATCGTAGATTTGAGTAAGTACTTGATTGATCAGCCGAAAACTTCTAGCCATTGATAGCTTATCCTTGATCACGTCAGTGCTAACGATTGGTAATCTCAACCATCTGCGGCGGTAGAGATGATGCGACGAAATGACTATGGGTCCCACCTGGCGAAAATTATGGTGTCTCCTCGGTTTCCGTGCGTAGTGGACGGCGTGCTGGCGATGGTTCGTTGCTGTGCTGAAACGTGTAGGGTTGGATCTTGGGTGCGCGCTAGGTCTTCTGGATCAACGGCTCGTGTTCGTCGTCTTCCTCTTTTAGTATAGTGGGTAAACAGTGATTTTCGTTTTACCCTTTGCCATTTGATCATCGCCATTGCCTCCATTTTCACGAGCACTACTTCTCTCCACTGCACACTGGAAGTTCTTCGTTCCTTTCCTTCCTCTTTTCTTCGCGCGCACTGCCGCACTCGTCGGCGCATGATGGGAAAAACCAAGAAAGTTGTTGCGGAGCTGGGTCGAGCGCCGCCGGCGGCGGCAAGAAGACCGCCGCGACCACCCGCATCACAGACGACGGGTGGAGGTGCACAGAGGTGTGCGACAGGGATCTGCGCAAGCTGCGTAATTCTAGGTTGATCCCCCAGAACAAAGAGGACGGCATCCTCCCTGGTGATGAGGTAATCCCCCGCCCACTCGTAGGATTTCGGGTGATGTTTGTAGCCTTTATCATCTGCGGTCTGTCGCTTCCTGTCCACGATTTCCTTCCTGGACTCCTCTTCTTCTATGGGATTCAGTTACATCATCTGTCTCCCAATTCTCTTCTCCATGTCGCCTGCTGCATAACTCTTTGTCAGTGTTGGCTCGGTATCGAGCCATACTTTGGCCTCTTCCGGAAGCTCTATTCCGTGAAGAGGCAGTCCAGCACCGGCGGAGTCTATCCGCTTGGCGGCTGCATCATTTCCATCCGCCCTTTCGTCCAATTCTTCTCTTTTTCTATCTACGAGTCCGTCCAGCAATGGTGGCGGAAGTGGTTCTACATCGGTGATGCTAAGCTGGACGGTTAGCAATATGGGCTTGCCCCCTTCGATTCCGATCATAAGATCGTCCCGAAGAGATCGTGGAAGAACCACATCTTGGAGGGTGAAGCTGCGGAGGTGGAGAGGCTGTACCAGTGGGTGGAGGCTCTTCAGCTGGTGCCAGGCAAAGAGGTCAATGGTGTCGACATCATCCGCACCTTCCTCAAGCATCGGGTGCAGCTGCTCCAGGCTAGGGTGCACCCAATGTTCCTCTACGCCGGCTCCAGCGATCCAACGAGGGTTTCATCCGAAGAGTTGTCTTCGGGTAACCTGGATAGGGCCCTTCATCCCCTGCTGAAGGACAAGGTCGATGAGAACCTCCTGGGGAAATCTTTGACCCCTCCTCTTAGCGCCAATAAAGGGGTTTCCTAGGTGATGCTTGTTCATGTGCGTAGCGCTTTTTTTAGGTGTTTGTTGTTTGCTGTTGTTACTTATCTTGTTTCTCTTTTCTTGTCATTTGCCTCCTTTGCCTAAGAAGTTGCGAAGACGCAAGACAATGAGGAGGTGGACTCCGAGTCTGAGCTTCCTCCAGCTCAGTCGCCTACTACGGATGCTCCCGAGGCGAGTGAAGGGCAAACCCGAAAGCGCTCTTAGAGCGAGTCTTCGGATGCGTCTACCCCGCCAACTCCACGGGGTCCGTCCTTCCTTGACCAGCATGGCGAGGATGAAGGTGCATCATCCACACCTTTCCCTGTTGTGCCCCTTCGGGCGGTGGCTCCGCAGCCGCCAGCAACGAAGAAGAAGAAGGAGGAGAAGGAGAAGGCGACTCCCATCTTCAACTTATCAGACATCGAGTCGTAAGTGACTTCACTTGAGTCTTTTCTTCTGAGTAATATGAGTTGTTGTTGATCAAAACTTTACTTGCATCCATTCTTTGGAGGAGCCCCTTAACAAGGACACCCAGGAGGCTGTAAGGGAGTCAAAGCCGACAGCTCCTCCCCTTCAGGTGGTGGCCGACTCTGAGGATGATGGCCCAAACCCCTCCAAGCGAGAAGCTCGGGAAGTCATAGCTCAGAAGACTGCACGCAGAACTTCGGAGTCCACGCCTGAACACGTAAGTACTTTCTGTTTGACTCCTTGAGGGGGAGCCCTCGAGCCTTTGTTGGGTGACCTATTGGTCATTTTGCTTTTGCGGGGCGGAGCCCCCGAGCCCGTTCTAATGGTTTCTTGGTCTTTTGTTTCTGTTACTTTTTGCAGCCCTTTGTGCACAGCGCCAACCTCCTTATCCAGCAGCACCTGACACTGGAGGCTAGCATGCAGCAGCTTCAAGGTACATAATTTGCTCACCCTGTTATAGTTCATCTGTCCCAATGATTTTGCTTGTATTGATCAAGTGGTTCTTCATGTTGCAGATGAAAACAATGCGACTCTCCGTAGACTGGATGCTCTCGAGAAGAGCCTTGGTCGAGCGGAGAAGAAGGCCGCAGATGCAGCGGAGGCCAAGGAGCGCTTGTAGAAGGAGGCTGTCGATTGCGAGGAGCAGCTCGCTGCTACGGCGGCTGCTCGCGAGAAGGAGATGGTGGATAGTCTTATGGCTGCAGCCAAAGCCTTCTCTGGTGAGTTTCCCTTGACTTGCTTGGGTCTCGTGTTGTTTTCGACTATGTCTTGTCTTGCTCTTATTTGAATACTTTTTCTTCTTTGGTTCAGATGCTTCAGGCATCACGTTTGATCATGGTGCACTGGAGCATGGAGATGCGCTGGCCGATGCCACCGTGGCGGTCGAAGATCGCTGCAGCACTACTGCTGGTTCCTTGGCGAAGGCCAAAGAAGTGCTCAGGCGCTTCTACAAGGAGGTCGTCCCCAAGGGCGTTGCCCTTGAGGATGTCGACGCCCTCGTGGATGCTCTGTCAGAGGAAGATCCAGCAGCGTATAAGCGCAAGCAGAAGGGCATCAATGCCTCCATGGGGTTGGCGATGGCGATGGTGTACGAATCGGAGCTGGACCTGCCGCACATAACGTCCCAGATGCCGACGGCTGCAGATGGCTCAGAGGTAGTGTTCGCCCTCTTTGCCTCTCACTGTAAGCGCTATGGGCCTAATCTTATCAATCTCCTGGCTGAGTACGCGGTGAAGCAGCAGGAGGAGGCCAAGAGCAGGCAGTTTGGCTCCGAGGTCACTCCGAATGCGGGTGCTTAGGCCCATGTGTTGTACCTAGGATAGTTTATCCTTTTGCTTCCTTTTGTAACATCATGCTGATGGACAAGCTTGATTATGCCACGAGGTGGCTTTATTTATGTATATAAGTCTATCTTTTGAGCTACTTTCAGAAGTGCTTGTGATGTTTACACTTCCCTATTTGTCTTTAGGGTCCTTCGGGTGAGGCTCCTGTTGTCACTCCGAATGCTCCTAAGCCGCGACCATCCTTGGATGATGCGTCGCAGTTGATTTTTCTGTTGATCGTGTCCGCGGCTTGGAAAAGGACGTCCTTGGCATTCAAGGCCACGCAGATGTGTGGAAGTCGAAGGCTGAGCGAGCCGCTGCCAGGGAGGAGTTCATGATGGGGGAGTTGCGGCAGATGAGCGAGCTACTGCAATGTGAGTCTTTGTGAACTGCAATTCTTTCAGGTGATGTTCTGCATGTTTGCTCATTGTGTGTGTTCTGCAGGTGTGAATCTCATTCCGAAGGAATATAAAGAGCGCGTCGCGATTCGGATGAATTGCCTGACGCAACAGGACCTGGAGACTGGTGGCTTCTTCTGGATGGACCGCGACCGAGCCATCGTTCTTGCGATGGTGCAAGATCGCGTGAACCAGGTTTCATGGCTGCTGAAACAGGCGAGGACTTCTCTAGTGTCCGTTTGGTCTGTCATGTTCCCCTTGGATGAGGCACCTTCCACCCTTTGGGGCTTGCTTGCGAAATTTCGGAACGTAGGCAACGTCAAAGAGTTGGTACGGCGTCAGCTGATTGCTGGGGTGAAGGCTGCTTTGTCCCTCGTTCGGCTGCATTGCTGTGATGTCAACCTCGCGGAGGTGGCGAATGGGCCACCCCTTTGACCTGATGGCAACCTATGGGACATGTGCCCGTATTATGCAGCTGTGGCGCAACATGCTGAGGAGATCATAGATCTGTTCGAGCAGTGAGCCAATGTGATTCTCCAAAATAGGTAGACCTGTAAATAAAAACTTACTGTAAAATTTGTATTTTTTCGAGTGGGCTCGTAGTGCCCTTTGTAAAGTTTATATGTACTAGCACGTGGTGCTTTGTTATGTGCGTGTCCTTTTCATTAGCCTGACGTGGTCAGCTACTCAGGTTGTATGAATTGTTCTCAGTCGACGAGGTCGCGAGGTGAGGCGTAGCCCTCGAGCGTGTTTTAGCTATAAGTAAAGCAAAGAAAAGGAGATTTTTGCCAAGGGACTTAGCTTTTATTCATAGCGTAACAAGGAGATACATTGTTCGGCTGAGTTGCCTTATTCAAAGTAAAGAGGTAGCTAGGGGTAGAAGCATCGCAGACATGCGGCGTTCCAGGGGTTGGAGTATTCGACTCCTGATGTGATGTCCATTAGGCGGTAGGCGCCACCTGGGATGACTTATATGACGATGTAGGGTCCTTCCCAGGGTGACTCGAGCTTCTTCGACCGCTCTTGCTTGAGTCGTAGGACGAGGTCTCCTTCAACGAAGGACCTTGGGCGCAGCCGGTGGCTGTGGTGGTTGCGGAGGCTTTGCTGGTAGACCGCTGAGCGAGCCACGGCAATATCGCGTGCCTCGTCGAGTATGTCGATGGCATCTTCGAGTGCGGCCGTTGATTCGGCTTCGCTGTAGGCGACGACCCGTGGGGCCTTGTGGTGTACCTCGGCAGGTAGTACTACTTTGGCTCCGTGCACCATGAAGAAGGGTGTGAAGCCTATCGTGGGAATGGTCACGACAGATGCTGCAATTGGCAGCGAGTAGTAGAACGAGGGGCAAGGGCGGCCAGCCATCTGCGGTGCGAGATAAGGGCGGAGACACAGGGTATTACCCAGGTTCGTCCCCCCGGAGGGTAAAGACCTACTCCTGCTAGATTGTATTATGGTGGAGGTACAATGGGCGAGCTCGACGGCTAGGCGGCGAGTCGCTTGGATGTATGATGGAACGTCTCTCTACACGCCCTGTAGGGAGGTTTATATAGACTCACCTTCCCCTAGGGTTTACATATCTCAACCGAATCAGTTAAGGCTTCGGTACTCGTTTAACCTAATCTGACTGGGCCTATCTACTCGCCTGGGCCTTCAGCTTCCAGTCGCTTGGATCCACACCGGGCCTTGATCTAGTCGCCGTCTTGCAGGCCCACTCGCCAGTTCCTGGGCCAGTCGGAAACGTCCTGCCGGGTATACCCCGGTCGGCATATCCCCATCAGTAGTCCCCGAGGCCGTCATCGATTAGGCGCAGGTGGTTGCAGGCAGTCGGAGCATACGGCTTTCAATGCAGACATCCAGTCGAATCGGCGGCGGGCTCCTGAATAAAGGACGAAACTAGTCATTCTGGTCACAGCCTTGGCGATTAGATCGGCGAAATATTTAGTCACTGTTTGTAGTGATCGGGTCGGCGAGCCGAGTGGCTGAAGTTGGACCGTCAAAACGCAGTCAAACTAGCCGTTGGGGTAATCCAACGATAAATTTCGGCGTAATCACCGCGTAGTAACGGCTCCCTGATTTGGCGGGTAACAACCGCTATATAAAGGGAATGGTAGGCGATCGGAGAACCACCTCCTCGTCATTTCCTCCGATTGCGCGCACCTTCGTTCTCCTCCGCATCGCGATCCAGCCGAACCGAAATCCCCCGACCCCCACGAATCCTTCCGCCTATGGCCCCCTCCACCGAGCCATGGGGCAGATCCAAATGCACGAGAGCGCAACTGGCGTCCTTCGAGGAAGCCGGGATCCTACGCGCCGGTAGAATGCGCATCCCTGCGGCCGGAGAAGTGACTCCGGACCCGCGCGAGGGAGAGTTCATCTGCTTCACCAGCCACCTAGAACGGGGGATAGGATTCCCAACATCTCTTTTCTTTCGGCGCTTCTGCGCCTTCTATGGGATCCAGCCGTCGGACCTGGGCCCGCACAGCATCGAGCAGCTCGCCATTTTCGTGGCATTCTGCGAGTGCTACCTGGGCTGCAGGCCCTACTTCCCCCTGTGGCAAGACCTGTTCCATGGGAGGATCAGTCGCGAGGAAGCGGGCGGCCCAATGCTCGCTGCAGGCAGCCTGACGTTTCAGTTGAAATCGAAGGATTCCTTCTTCGATCTGATGCTGCCCGCCAAGGCGGCGAGCGAATGGAAGAAATCTTGGTTTTACGTCACCGAGGCGACTCCGAACGGCGAGGTGGCGATTCCAAGATACTCCGCCGACCGGCCCGAGCCGCGCCGACTCCAGGTCGGCAAACTTCCAACAGACCAGCGGATGGTTGTGGATGAAATGCTTCAGACCATCCGCGGCCTGAAGAAGAAAGGCCTCCATCCCATTAACTTGTATAACTGCTGGCTCGGGCGGCGACTCGTCCCCCTGGCCCGCCACGACCACTACATGTACGAGTACGCAGGCCGGGAGAACTCGACGAAGTCCTGCCTCGCCGAGTGGCAACTCGAGGATTACCTCCTAGCGCTGAAGAAGATCACCCAAGCGGCGTACCTCGACGCGAAGGCCGGGGTCGCCCCCTACACCGCGAAGCATCCAGCCCCAACGGTAAGTCGTCTTTCTATCATTCGCAGTCGCAGTTAAATGCTGTCGCGGTTATACTGATATTGTCTCATGCTTATTGCAGCTATTTCAAGTGGTGGAGGGGTGGCTTCCGCCCGCGGATGAGGAGAATTCGAGCTCATCCGTCCAGGAGGTGGGCGACTCGCCTCCTGCAAGGGGCGACGTCGAGAGTGACGGGAGTGGTGACGACGACGAATCCGAGGAAGAGGTCGCCCCGCTGGTCCGGAAAACTCGAGGACAGTGGCAACGTGAGCTCGAAGCGAGCAAAAGCCTCGAGGGGTGCTCCCAGGGGTGCTCCCGCCAAAAATGTTTCGGAAGCCCCAGCCGCGGCCTCGACAACGAAGAAACCGTATGTGTCTTGGGCACGCGATGTCCTGGAGATGGGCCTCAGTCAACCGCTGGGCCCCAAACTGGAGAAGCCGGCCGGCATCCGCACGGGGCTGTGGTTCCTACCGGTCGCCAAGTGAGTTTTATTCTCCTGTCTTTGTTTCTCATTGTACTCGGACTACTCTGCTCATGTGATCAATTTGCAGGATTGGAGCCAAGAAGATAGGCCATCCAACCGTGGCCAAGGTGCCGCCAGTCGTCAGCGAGGAGGACCCTTCACGGAAGAGGAAGGCGGATGAGGTCATTGCCTCCGCGGATAGCGCCAAGAAGACCAAGGGAGACGAGGTCGTCACGGTGTCTGACGACACAGCAGCTGCTCTGAGTGAGACCGTGGCGAAGGCGGCCTTGACGACCAAGGAAGGTGCTCCCTCGCCTGGGGTAGCCGAGCCGGCCTCCTTTGGTGCCGGCGCATCCATCGCAACCTTCCCGCGCTTCATGACCAAAGCGTCTACAGCGAGTGGTACCTCGCCCTCGAGCCGCGCACCTGGGGTCGTCGACACGGAGGTCGAGCAACGTCGCGGGCACACGCCAGCCCTCCTCGCATCCGTGGACGCGATACAGCTTCATGGCATGCTTGGCGCAGCCATCCAGGTATGTCCAGTCCTCAAGGATCAGGCCAGTGTATTGCAGCGGTCTGATTCTTTTAGTGTCTTGCTTTTATTTTCCGCGTCCAGTCCTCGAGTGCGCGCTCGCTGAATTTCAGCGGGTGGGCACTTAGGATTTTGGTTGCCAGTCCCCGAGTGCGCACCTGCTGAATTTCAGCGGGTGGGCACTTAGGATTTTTGATTGCCAGTCCCCGAGTGCGCACTCGCTGAATTTCAGCGGGTGGGCACTTAGGATTTTGATTGCCAGTCCCCGAGTGTGCACTCGCTGAATTTCAGCGGGTGGGCACTTAGGATTCCACTATTATTAATCGTTTGAATTGTGTGCAGGGTTTACAACATGAGTCAGAACAGCGGCTTGCTGCGAAACGCCACGCAGAGAAGGAACTGGCCACCGTCCAAGAGGCGAACGAACGGCTCCGGGCGATCGCTGCGAAGGCGGAGGAGGTCCGCCAGGAACTTGTCCCAGCGAGTGAGTTGGTGGTAGCTCAATCGGCGTTGAGTTCAGCTGAGCAGCGTATCGCCGACCTCGAGCGCGAGCTGAAGGAAGCGAAGGAGGAGGCGAGTTCGGCGGATGGGCGAGCCAAGGCCTCTATTACAGCCGCCGCTGAAGAGCGTAAGGTTTCTGACGCCCTTGTTGTTGGGCTTCAGGATGACTACACCTCTCTTCAGAGCTTTATCATGGATCTCTCCCGTCCCTTGATTGGTGAGTGTGCCTGCTTCTGTTTGTTACATGTGCGTTGTGTAATCTTTGATGTGTACGCTGATATCTTCTGTCTGCAGGTCGGATCATTGATAGTGCGGAAGAGGCAAATTCGTTCGACGCTCAGCAATGTGTGGCCACGCTCGTCGACTCGGCGACGTTGTCGGCGACATGCATACGGGCGTACCTTCAGGAGATGTCGCCCACGGAAGTAATTCCTAGCGACCTCGTCGAGGTGTGGCGATACTTGGAGAAGGCGCCGTCGGTCGTCGAGTTCATGACGCGATCGGCATTCCGACGCGGAGCGGCGAGGGCGCTTAGCCTTGGGCTCGCTCACTTCCCGGAGGACTTCGACCTGGACGACGTGACGAGTGGCTACCCGTCGTCGACTGGCTCGGTGGAGATATCCGAGGTGCTGAAGTTGACGGACCGCGCCGCGGTGTACTCCGAGCGCGTCTGGGCGATGGGCGACCTCCTTCCTTACCAGGAGACGGTCGTCGCGCCCAACGACCCCGAGCCACAGCACCGGGACTTCAAAATCGAGCAACCATTCCGTGCGGCGATGGCGGGTGAGCTGACGACGTACCCGTCAAACCCGTATACTCCCTTCATTCGCAATCGCAAGGGTGGTGGTGAGTCGTCGTCGACGCCTGCGGAGTAAAATAGTTTGCCCTGGGGCGTTAGTAGCAATTCTGCCGTTGGGCATACTTTGTATTTTGTGACAATTGCGACATGCTATTAATGAGATATCGTGTTGTTTTGTGAATTGTCGTGTGTTTTTTATTAAGGGTTGAATGAGTCCCCGAGCGCGTCCGCCCTTTTTATGGGGTTTACCTCGTTTGTTATGTGTTTGCGATTTTGAATGTTTTTGTTATTGAGGTCGACTCGCCCGAACTCGGAGAGCCAGTCGCAAGGCGACTCCCATGAGTGCTCTATGCTTCACCGTTTTCCCTTGCGCGAACGAGGTCGGGTGGCCGAGTCCCCGAGCGTGGTACTTGGTTGTTCTAGGCGCGACTTGAGGGTGGGTGAGGACTTGGCGCGTTGGTTTGAGCGCATCACTCCTGCCTGGCCCGTTGGGTCAGTCGCATGGCGAGTCCTGGGCATGCTCTCATACTTGGCGTTTTCCCTAGCCGCTCGCGCTGAACTGGTCGTCAGTCCCCGAGCGTGGTACTTGGCCGTTCGAGTCGCTATGTCGAGGATGCGGAGGATCATGGTCGCTGTGGGAAGCGAAGGCAGTCGTCTTGGCTCGTTGAGCCAGTCGAGCAAGGCGACTCCAATGGGGCTCCGGGTAGGCGTTTTTCATGGACGTTACAAGACCTGGGGTACCCCAGTGCCCTTGTAGCGCACTACTTGGCCGTGCCGATCGCTGTACCAGAGGTTGACTTCTGCAGTTAGCTTGACGATGTTATTACGAGTGCGAGTGGCACAAGACACGGAGAGTAGACACAATTTGCGGTAACCAACATTTTTTATTTCATAGCGACTGGAGGGTACATATGTGGAGTTCTAGGAGTAGAACTTCCGTAGGAGGTTTACATTACATGGTCGCTTGACGTCGAGTTTTCCATCCCCGCGGACGTCGATGAGGTAGTAGGCGTCGTTGCCGAGTACTCGCCCTATGGCGAATGGTCCCTCCCACGGGGGGGATAGCTTGTGCATGCCCTTCTTATCCTGGATGAGGCGTAGCACCAGGTCGCCTTCTTGGAAGGTGCGAGTTTTCACCCGCCGGCTGTGGTAGCGGCGTAGTCCTTGTTGGTAGATGGCGGTGCGTGAGCGAGCTAGGTCGCGTGCCTCGTCGAGTTGATCGACTCCATCCTGTCGTGCAAGTTCGTTCGCAGCCTCCGTGTAGTGGACGACCCTCGGCGAGTCGTGCTCGAGGTCGGTGGGCATGACTGCCTCGGCACCGTACACCATGAAGAAGGGGGTGAACCCTGTCGACCTGTTGACTGAGGTGCGGATGCCCCAGATGACGGAGGGTAGCTCCTCGACCCAGCACCCGGCGGTGCGCTCGAGTGGTACTTGGAGCCGCGGCTTCAGGCCGTGGAGGATGCTCTGGTTGGCCCGTTCCGCTTGGCCGTTGGACTCCGGGTGGGCGACTGACGCCAGGTCGAGCCGGATGTGGTGTTCCTCGCAGAACTCGGCCATGGCTCCTTTGGCAAAGTTGGTGCCGTTGTCCGTGATGATGTTGTTTGGGAACCCGTAGCGATATATGAGCTCGCGTAGGAATTTGGTGGCGGTCTTCCCGTCGCATTTCCGGACTAGCTTGGCCTCCACCCACTTTGTGAATTTGTCGACCGTGACCAGTAGGTGGGTGAAGCCAGAGGGGGCCTTTTTGAAGGGGCCTACCATGTCCATACCCCACACGGCGAATGGCCAGGTGATGGGGATTGTCTTGAGCGCTGAGCTTGGCACGTGTGTCTGGTTGGCGTACTTCTGGCACCCGACGCACCGCTGGACAATGTCGACGGTGTCGGCGTGTGCGGTGGGCCAGTAGAAGCCGTGCCGCATAGCCTTGGCGACCAGGGAGCGTGCGCCGGCGTGGTGGCCGCAGTCGCCGGAGTGGACGTCGTGGAGGATCTTGCGTCCTTCGGCGGGTTGGACGCAGCGTTGGAACACGCCGGTTACGCTGCGTTTGTGGAGCTCGCCGTCAATGATGGTGAAGGATTTGCATCGACGTACGATCATCCGGGCGTCTGTCTCGTCTGCCGGCAAGGTGCCGGCCTCCAGGTAGGCGATGTACGGCTTTGTCCAGTCGTCTGGCTCGGTGATGAGTGCGACCAGGGCGGCTTCTGGCTGCAGCGGGACTCCGATGTCGATCTCCCTTGGGGGAGAGACTGATGGCTTGGTGATCGTGTCGAGGAAGACGCCGGTGGGTGGTGCGAGTCGAGCCGACCCGATGCGAGAGAGTGCGTTGGCCTCCTCGTTCTTCCGCCTGTCGATCCACTCGACGGAGTAGCCTGCGAAGTGTCCCCCTAGCTTGTCTACTTCTTGTCGGTACGCCGCCATGGTGGGGGAGACGGCCTCGCAAGTGCCAGCGACTTGCCCAGCGACGAGGTCAGAGTCTCCGTAGCAGCCTAGGCGGTTGACGTTCATCTCCTTGGCGGCTCGCATGTCGTGGAGTAGTGCCTCGTACTCGGCCATGTTGTTGGTGCAGGGGGTGAAGTCGAGGCAGAGGACATAGCGGAGCTTGTCGCCCTTTGGTGAAGTCAGTACGATCCCTGCTCCTGCGCCGTCTGCGTTCTTGGAACTGTCGAAGTGCAGGCTCCAGTAGTGGAGGTATGGCAGCTTTTCTGGCTGCTGGGCCTCTTCCCAGTCGGCGATGAAGTCCGCTAGAGCCTGCGACTTGATCGCTTTTCGTGGCTCGTACTTGATGTTATGGACACCGATTTCGACGGCCCACTTGGCGACTCGCCCAGTCGCCTCACGGTTGCGGATGATGTCCTACAACGGTGCTGAGGAGACGACCGTGATCGGGTGCTCCTGGAAATAGTGCGGCAGGCACCACTGTGCTCTGAAGACCGCGTATACCAGTTTCTGGTACTGCGGGTATCGCTGGCGCGACTCGGTGAGGACCTCGCTGATGTAGTACACCGGTCGCTGTACCAGGCGCTCCTTTCCTTCCTCCGGTCGCTCGACGACCATGAAGGCGCTGACGACGCGCTCGGAAGCCGTGACGTAGACCAGCATGGGTTCTTTGTCGACGGGGGCGGCGACTAATGGTGCTGCGAGTAGCACCTTCTTGAGGCCACGGAGTGCATCGTCCGCCTCTTTGTCCCACTAGAAGGTGGGGTTCTTGCGCATCAGGCGGTATAGGGGCATCGCCTTTTCGCCCAGGCGGGGGATGAAGTGACTGAGAGCCGCTACTCGCCCAGCAAGCTTCTGGACGTCGCGCAGGCACTCGGGTTTGCCGATTCGAGCGATCGTGTCGATCTTCGTGGGGTTCGCCTCGATCCCGCGCTTGGAGACGACGTACCCCAGTAGTTGCCCTGCTGGTACACCTTAGGTGCATTTGCCTGGGTTGAGCTTTATCTTGTATTTCTGTAGGTTGGCGAATGTTTCCGCCAGGTCAGCGAGTAGATCGCCCTAGTGAGCGGATTTCACGACCACGTCGTCGATGTAAACGTGGATATTCCGGCCAATTTGGCTTGCGAGGCACTCCTGATGCACCGCTGGTAGGTCGCCCCGGCGTTTTTGAGGCCAAAGGTCATGGCGGTGTAGCAGAAGGCTCCGAATGGCGTGATGAACGCCGTCTTCTCCTCATCCTCAACAGCCATTTTGATCTGGTTGTACCCAGAGTAGGCGTTGAGGAAACACAGCGACTCCGAGCCCGCGGTGGTGTCGATTATTTGGTCGATCCGCGGGAGGATGAACTACTCCTTCGGGCAGGCGCTGTTTAAGTTTGTGTAGTCGATACACATCCTCCAGGTCCCATTCTTCTTCTCGACCAGGACTGGGTTTGCTAGCCACTTGGAGTACTTGATTGGCCGGATGAAGCCTGCAGCGAGTAGACGCTGCACCTCCTCGGCGATAGCTCGGCGGCGCTCTTCATTGAAGGGCCGCAGCGACTGCTTGACGGGTCGCACTTTGGAGTCGGCGTTTAGTTTGTGCTCAGCGAGTTCCCTAGGGACACCAGGCATGTCAGAGGGCTTCCATGCAAAGATGTCCCTGTTCTCACGGAGGAACTCGATGAGCACGCGTTCCTAGGTTGGGCTCATCCCTGTTCTGATCGTCACCGTCTGGCTGGAGTCGCCTAGGACCAGCTCGACGGTGCGGGTGTGCGTCGTTGCCTCGAAGGCTGAGGTGTTTGCGCCCTCCGAATTGGGCTTCTTGAGTATGGTGGGGTCGTCATTGTTCATCCCGCTCGCGTACTTGGCGAGCTTGTCGGCGTGGTTGGCCTCTGCCGCGATGACGGCGTCGGCGAGTTCGGCTCCTTTGGCCTCGCACTCGGCGGCCATGTCGGGGTCGCCGTTGATGGTGATGATGCCGCGCGGCCCGGGGAGCTTCATCGCGTTGTACGCGTAGTGGGGCGCTTCCATGAACTTGGCGAATGCCTGGCGCCCCAGGACGCAGTGGTAGGGGCTGTCGAAGGGTACCAGCTCGAAGACGATCCGCTCGGTGCGGAAGTTTGCTGGCGTGCCGAAGGTGACTGGCAGCGTGACCTTGCCGATCGGGTACACCTTCTGATCGGGGACGATGCCGTGGAACATGGTGTGGGTCATCTCAACCATCGACTGCGGGAGCCGCAGTCTCCTGAAGGTGTCCAGGTACAGGATGTTGATGGAGCTGCCGCCGTCCATCAATGTCTTGGGGAGCCAGTAGTCGCCCACCTTAGGCTTGCCCACCAGGGCGACTCGGCCTGGGTACTCGATGCGTGGCGAGTGGTCCTGGCGGCTCCAGGTGATGGGCTGCTCTGACCAGTTAAGAAACTGGGGGACGTCCACCTGGGCCACCGCATTGACGGCGACGGCGCGGGTGATGACCTTCTTCTCGCGCTTCGTATTGAAGCCTGTGAAGGTATGGAGCGAGCCGGCCACGTTGCCGAATTTTCCGCCGTTTGGCGGGTTGTTGTCGGGGTCCTCCCGCGCTCGCCGTGCCTTCTCAATCTCCCTGAGAGTGTGGCAGTCAGCGGTCGTGTGTGTGGCGGGTTTCCCTTCCCTGCTGTGGAACGCACAGGGTTGGTTAAGGAGGGCCGCAGGGTCGAACCTTGGTTTCGCCTTGTAGTTGTCGCCGTCGCGGCGGAAGCTCTTGGGCTCGCGCTGCGCGTGCCCGGCGTTTGCGACGAAGTCGACTCGCCCGTCACTGCGGCGCTTGCCAGTGAGGCGAGTGTTACTGTAGCGTAGATCGGACCGTCGTCCGTTGTCGTTGCCGCTCGTGCGGCGTTGGCCTCCCGACTAGTCATCGGTTTCCTGGTTTGGATCTTCCTCCGCGTACCGTTTGGCGATCTCGAGGAGGTCCGGTATGTTGTCGAGTGTGCGAGAATGTCGCTTGAGCTTGGCGACCAATGGCTCGTAGCGGCACGGGGTCTTGAAGCAATGGATCGCGGTGTCCGGGTGGATGCCGACCGTGTTGTACCATAGTTTTTGCCACCACTGGACCCAGTTGCGGGTCGACTCGCGGGGTCCCTGGACGCATCGCTCCAGGTCCTCGATGGTGGTGGCGCGGGTGTAGGAGCACTCGAAGTGCCTGACGAAGGCGTCACGCATCTCCTCCCAGGAGTCGATGCTATCCTGGGGGAGGGTGTTGATCCACTGCCTGCACGTCCCCTCCATCATCAAGGGGAGGTAACGGGCGGCTAGCAGGTCGGTGTGGCCCGCGATCCCCATCGCCATGAGGTATGTATCCAGCCACACGGAAGGGTCATACGAAGGGTCGTACTTTTCTATCTCCTTCAGCGCCTTGAAGTTCGTCGGGTACTTTTCGCCTCGAATCATCGGTCCGAAGCACCTGGGCCCGAGTCGACTTAGCGACCCCATCGGCTCGTCGTCGCGGCGATTGGTTAGGGTGTGTCATAGGTCGTCGGGCTGGCGTGCGCGCCAGCTTTGGTTGTTGATGATCTGGGTGCGGGCGTCGATGGGCTGACCGTTGGCGGCGACAAAGTTGGTCGCTGGCCTGGGGTCATTGGTGGAGAGTGCCACGTTCGCGGGTCGGTGTTGGAGCTGCAGTGGCTCTGGTGGCAGGCAGTTGAGGGTGTTTGCCGCCAATGGGCGGCCGCTTGAGGCCGCTCTGCTTCCTGAAGAACGCGAGTACACTCGACCCTGCGAGTCGGCGCCTGCGTTTTGCTGCTCGACGGCCTTTGCGAGCAGGGCCCTGACGTATTGGATCTGTAGGGCACCGTCGCCGGTGGCCATGATGTTGTCGGCCGCTGCTCGGCCCGCCACGAGGTTGTCCATCGGGGTGGAAAACAGTGGTAGGCCGTTCGCGTCTCGCTCCCATGAGGAGACTACTATCCGTGGCTGATCCCTGGGGGGTGTGCGGTTGGGTGGAGGTGGGGGGCCCATCGCTGTCGACCCTGGTGGGGGCCGGGCGCTTCCTCCTGGCGGCGCGTTCTCACAGATCGCGCGCTCGGCCACGCGGGCCGGGTCATTCTCGTCGTCGAAGTTCAGGGCGCGACCCTGGACGGTGGGGTTCAGGCGCGACCTGATTCGCTGCTGGTGGTAATGCGACAGCTCCTGCACTGTCACCTGCTCGAGGCGAAATTTTTCGCACTCGGCTTGCTCCTTGCGGACTGCCTCCGCCAGCTTTAGGCGGAGTTCCTCGACCTCTGTTGCCGTGGCGTTAGGAGGGATCGGGGTGGAGAAGGGGTCCTCCGGCGGATTGGTGTCGGTCGCCATGTAGGTCGTGGCGTGGCGACTGGTCCCTTCGCGGAGATTGGCAGAGTTTTCCGACCCGGAGTCAAAGTCGAAGATCCCAAGGATGGAGGGATCCTCGAAGTCTCCCATGTTGGAGACCTGGGTGATGGAGCCCGCAGGTGAAGCCGCGGTGATGGATCCGGCGAGTGACGCCGGGGTCGCCGAGTCGGCGTCGTCGTTGAGGGCCGCATCTTCCGCGGCCGCGGAGTTTTCGGCCACGTTGCTGTGGGCCGAGTTGTACTCGGAGGCGAGGCGATGGATCGTGCGGACCTGGATCTCAGAGAGCCGATCGTGTGGCGGCGACTCCCGGATGCGAGCCGAATCCTCCGAGACGATGACGTCGGTGAGGCCGACGACGAGGCTGATCGTGCCGACCGGCAAGATCATGCTGTGCGTGACGGGTCGCGCCGCCGGGACGTAGCTACTCGGCAAGATCTGGAGCATCTCGCCGATCGAGCGCATGCGGCCGGTGGCGACCGTCTCGTTGATGGGCAGATTGGTTCTCGCCGCAGAACACCGGCCAGACCGGCCAGGCCCCACGGTGGGCGCTACTGTCGTGGGAATGGTCACGGCAGATGCTGCAATCGGCAGCGAGTAGTAGAACGAGGGGCAAGGGCGGCCAGCCATCTGCGGTGCGAGATGAGGGCGGAGACACAGGGTATTACCCAGGTTCGGCCCCCCGGAGGGTAAAGACCTACTCCTGCTAGATTGTATTATGGTGGAGGTACAATGGGTGAGCTCGACGGCTAGGCGGCGAGTCGCTTGGATGTATGATGGAACGTCTCTCTACACGCCCTGTAGGGAGGTTTATATAGACTCACCTTCCCCTAGGGTTTACATATCTCAACCGAATCAGTTAAGGCTTCGGTACTCGTTTAACCTAATCCGACTGGGCCTATCTACTCGCCTGGGCCTTCAGCTTCCAGTCGCTTGGATCCACACCGGGCCTTGATCCAGTCGCCGTCTTGCAGGCCCACTCGCCAGTTCCTGGGCCAGTCGGAAACGTCCTGCTGGGTATACCCCGGTCGGCATATCCCCATCAGTAGTCCCCGAGGCCGTCGTCGATTAGGCGCAGGTGGTTGCAGGCAGTCGGAGCATATTGCTTTCAATGCGTACATCCAGTCGAATCGGCGGCGGGCTCCTGAATAAAGGACGAAACTAGTCATTCTGGTCCACACCGGGCCTTGATCCAGTCGCTATCTTGCAGGCCCACTCGCCAGTTCCTAGGCCAGTCGGAAATGTCCTGCTGGGTATACCCCGATCGGCATATCCCCATCATGAAGAAGGCATCTTCGAGTGCGGCCGTTGATTCGGCTTCGCTGTAGGCAACGACCCGTGGGGCCTTGTGGTGTACCTCGGCAGGCAGTACTACTTTGGCTCCGTGCACCATGAAGAAGGGTGTGAAGCCAGTTGAGCTATTCAGCATTGTACGCAGGCTCCAGAGGACGGAGGGTAGATCCTCTGCCCAGGCTCCCGCAAGCCTTTTGAGTGGGCATAGTAGGCGTTTCTTGATGTCGTTGCCTATGAGGCCGTTGGCCTTTTCGACCTGTCTGTTGGTCTGCGGGTGCACCATGGAGGCGTACGATATGTTGACGCCGAGGCCCTCACAGAAGTCTTGGAATTCCTTTGAGATGAAGTTCGAGCCGTTGTCCGTGATGATGTTGTGTGGTACGCTGAACCTGTAGACAATGGACTCGAAGAACTTAACGGCAGTTTTGCCGCTTTGGTTGGTGATGGGCATGGCCTCAATCCACTAAGTGAACTTGTCGAGTGCGACCAGGAGGAAGACGTGGCCTCCTTTCGAGGATTTGGGCAGTTTGCCGATCATGTTGAGGCCCCATTGAGCGAAGGGCCAGGCCAGTGGTATGGGCCTTTGCTCGGATCCTAGTGCGTGCGGCTTGTCCGCGTACCTCTGACAGGCATTGCACCTTTCGACGATGTCCTTGGCGTCGTTCATGGCCGTTGGCCAGTAGAATCCAGCTCGTAGAGCTTTGGCGACTAGGGCGCGGATGCCTACATGATGGCCACAGATGCCCTCGTGGATGTCTTGGAGGATGGTTTTGCCATCACCGATGGTGACGCACCTTTGGAGCACACCCGAAATGCTGCGCTTGTACAGTTCTCCATTGTGGATGGTGAAGGCCTTAGACCGGCAAGATATGCGCCAGGCATCTGTCGGGTCATCGGGCAGTTCATTGTTTATCAGGTACCGAAGGTACGACTGCGTCCATGTTTCTTCAACCGCCATGACCTGCATCAGGCTGACCAGCTGGACCTCGGTGTCGAGCTTTTTGGGTCCCTCATGTCCTTCCGGTGGCGCAGCCCCCGAGTTCTCTGCTTCTTTGGTTGATCCCTTGGAGAATTTCCTCTTGATAGAGGGTATGCAGATTTGTTCGAGGAACACACCTAGTGGCACCCGTGCGCAGGTGGAGCCAATGTTGGCGAGCCTATCGGCTTCTTCATTGCTTTCCCTTCCGAAGTGCCGAAGCTCACAGCCGTCAAAATCCCCTTCAAGTGAGTTGTAGAGCGCGCGATACGCGATCATGTTGGCGCTGTGAGCGTTGCACTCGTTCATCGTTTGCTGGACGACAAGGTTCGAGTCACCGTAGATGACTAGGCGTGTTGCGCCGCTGATCTTGGTCATCCGCATGCCATGGATGAGGGCCTCGTATTTGGCCTCGTTGTTGTTGGAGATATGCCCTAGAGGCAATAATAAATGTAGTTATTATTATATCTTTGTGTTTATGGTAAATGTTTACATTCATGCTATAATAGTATTAACAAGGAAACATTAATACTTGTGTGATTTGTAAACTTAATTTGAAGTCCCTAGTAAAGCCTCTATATAATACTAGCTTGTTGGTTAATAGATGATTGTGGTTTCCATATCATGAACATTGAGATGTTATTAACAACAAGATCATATCGTTAGGAGAATGATATGGTGGACATACTCCTATAGATAAGCGTAGCATAAAGATCAAGTCATTTTAATAGTTCAATTGCTATATGCTTTCTGATACATAGTTATCTAATTCCTTCGACCATGAGATCATGCATATCACCTTTACCGGATGGATGCTTTGATGTCATCAAACACCACACCGTAACAGGGTGGCTATAAAGGTGGCATTGAGTGTTCGGAAAGTATTGGTTGAAACACATGGATCAAGAGTGGGATTTGTCCATCCATATGACGGATAGATATACTCTGGGCCCTCTCGGTGAAATGTCATCCAATTAGCTTGCAAGCATGTGACTGGCTCACAAGGGATCACATATCACGGGAACGAGAAAAGAGTACTTGTCAGTAACGAGGTTGAACTAGGTATGCAGAGATACCGACGATCATAACCTCGGATAAGTAAACTATCGTGAGACAAAGGGAAATTGATATCGTATGTAAATGGTTCATTCGATCGCAAAGTAATCGTAGAAATATGTGGGAGCCATATGAATTTCCAGATTCCTCTATTGGTTATTGTTCGGAGAAGTGTCTCGATCATGTCCGCATAATTCACGAACCGTAGGGAGACACACTTAAGGATTCGACGTTGTTTGAGTAGTTATGGAATGATGAGAAAGAGTCCGAATGTTGTTCGGAGTCTCGGATGGGATCCGGGATATCACGAGGAGATCCGGAATGGTCCGGAGAATAAGATTCATATAAGGAAAGTCCCGTTTGGGAGTTGGGGAATGGTTCCGGTGTTTTCATCGGGAACATTCTAGAAGGTCCCGGAATGTCCGGCACTCCGGGGGGGGGGAAGGGTACATGAATGTGTCATTGTAAGTTGGAATGATTGCATCATGTACTAGGTGTCTTTGCTGTCCAAAATAAAGGGTTTATTTAAATCCTAAATTGAAAAGTCAAACGGCTAGTTTGAAAGTCAAACGGCAAGTTTTGGAAAGTGGAAAGAGGAGGAGAAGAGGAAACCGAGTTGGGGAGGGAGTCCTCCTCCCCAAGCCGGCGCCCCACCCAAGCCGAGTTGGGGAGGGACTCCCCTCCCTCCCCTTGGCCGCCGGCCCTCCCACCTATAAAGGGAGGGGCAGGGCTGCCCCTCCTAGGACACACAAGTTCCTATCCTCTAAATCTAAACCCTAGCCACAGCCTCCGGTTTAGAGCCGTTTTGGTTTAGAGCTTCTTGCATGTGATGTTAATCCTTTATGCATCTTGTATTGCTTAGTAGACGACGGTAGCATTATAAGATGATCCCTCATGCACATAAATTTCAAGTTCTAAAGTTTTCACCCTTAGTATGCACCGTTGCCAAAGCTTGTTGTTTCGAAGCACCACGTGATGATCGGGTGTGTTTGATTCCGCGGGTGAATACAACGTAAGCAAGCCAGATTTGCTTGTGCGGTAGCTAAGGTTTGATCTTGACGAGCCTAGCATGTACAGACATGGTCTCAGGAACACGGATCACCGAAAGGTAAAACATGAATCATATAGTAGATATGATGAACATGTCGATTGTTCGCCATTGAAACTATATCAACTCTCGTGATGATCGGTTTTGATATGGTGGATTTGGTTCGTGTGATCACTAAAACAATGTGAGGGATGTTGTTTTGAGTGGGAGTTCACCTAGATTAAACTTTATTATTAATTTGAACTCAATTTGTCATAAACTTAGTCTAAACTATGGCAAATATGTTGTAGATCAATGGCAGCCCCTACCATCAATTTTAATGCGTTCCTAGAGAAAGAAAAGTTGAAAAAACAATGGAAGCAACTTCGCGGATTGGTTCCGCAATTTGAGGATTGTCCTCACAGCTGGTAATTTGACCTATGTGCTGGATGCACCGCTAGGTGACCCACCTGCAGCTGATGCTACCGATGAAGTAAAGAATGTTTACCTTGCTCGGAAGAATCAGTACTCCATAGTTCAGTGTGCTATCTTGTATGGTTTAGAATCGGAGCTTCAGAAAAGGTTTGAGAATTCAGACCCACATGATATTGTCCGTGATCTCAAATTGATCTTTGAGACTCACGCGGCGATTGAGAGTTATGAGGCTTCTGAAAAGTTCTTTAACTGCAAGATGGAAGAGGGCAGCTCCGTCAGTGAGCATGTGCTTAAGATGTCTGGGCACGCAAACAAACTTCAAAGCTTGGGTATAGTGATTCCTAATGCTTTGGGGATTTACCGTGTCCTCCAATCACTACCACCAAGTTACAAGAACTTTGTGATGAACTACAACATGCAGAACATGAACAAGCAGTTGCCAGAACTGTTTGCTATGTTAAAGTCTGCAGAAGTGGAGATCAAGAAAGAGCACCAAGTGTTGTTGGTCAATAAGACCACCAAGTTCAAGAAAGGCAAGTCTAATCAGAAGGGACACTTCAAGAAGGGTGGTAAGAAAGTTACCACGCCGACGAAGAGGACCAAGGCTGGACCCAAGCCTGATACTGAGTGCTTTTACTGCAAAGGAGAGGGTCACTGGAAGCGGAATTGCCCAAAGTACTTGGCGGATTTGAAGAACGGCAACATCAAGAAGAAAGGTATATCTGATATACATGTTATTGATGTGTATCTCACTAGTATTCGTAGTAGTGCCTGGGTATTTGATACTGGTTCGGTTGCTCATATTTGTAACTCAAAACAGGAGCTGCAGAATAAACGGAAGCTAGTGAAGAACGAGGTGATGATGCGCGTGGGAAACAGATCAAAGGTTGATGTGATCGCGGTCGGCACGCTACCCCTTCATCTACCATCGGGATTAGTTTTATACTTAAATAATTGTTATTTGGTGCCTGCGTTAAGCATGAACATTATATCGGGATCTTGTTTATTGCGAGACGGTTACTTGTTTAAATCCGAGAATAATGGTTGTTCGATTTATATGAGTAATATGTTTTATGCACATGCACCTTTGATAGATGGTCTATTCTTGTTGAATCTCGATAGTAGAAATACACATATTAATAACATTGAAGCTAAACGTTTGAAATCGAGCGATAACTCGACCTATATGTGGCACTGTCGTCTTGGTCACATTGGAGTGAAGCGTATGAAGAAACTCCATTCTGATGGACTTCTTGAATCACTTGATTTTGAATCACTTGAAAGATGCGAAGCATGTCTGATGGGTAAAATGACTAAGACTCCATTTTCTGGTATGATGGAGCGAGCTACGGACTTGTTGGAAATCATACATACCGATGTGTGTGGTCCAATGAGTGTAGCATCGCGCGGTGGTTATCGTTATGTTCTTACCTTCACGGATGACTTGAGTAGATATGGGTATATCTATTTCATGAAACATAAGTCCGAAACTTTCGAGAAGTTTAAGGAATTTCAAAGTGAGGTAGAGAATCAACGTAACAAGAAGATTAAATTTCTACGTTCTGATCGTGGAGGTGAATATCTAAGTTACGAGTTTGGCGAGCATTTGAAGAAATGCGGAATACTTTTGCAGTTGACACCGCCGGGAACACCACAGCGTAATGGTGTGTCCGACGTATCATTTTGGGGTTATGCATTAGAAACAGCCGCATTCACTTTAAATAGGGCACCGTCTAAATCCGTTGAAACGACACCGTATGAATTATGGTTTGGGAAGAAACCTAAATTGTCCTTCCTTAAAGTTTGGGGATGCGAAGCCTATGTAAAGAAGTTACAGTCGGACAAGCTTGAACCCAAAGCGGAAAAATGCGTCTTCATAGGATACCCGAAGGAAACTATTGGGTATACCTTCTATCATAGATCCGAAGGCAAAATCTTCGTTGCCAAGAATGGATCCTTTCTAGAGAAGGAATTTCTCTCGAAAGAAGTGACTGGAAGAAAAGTAGAACTCGACGAGGTTGTCGAACCTTCTCTCGAAATTGCGAGTATCCCAGCGCCGGAAGAAGTTCCTGTGGTGCCTGCACCAATTAGAGAGGAAGCTAATGATGATGATCATGAAACTTCGGTCGAAGTTGCTACAGAGCCTCGCAGGTCAACGAGAACTCGTACCACTCCAGATTGATATAATCCCGTTATGAATGTCATGTTGGTGGACAACACCAAACCCTGAGACATATGAGGAAGCAATGATGAGCCCAGATTCCAATAAATGGCAAGAAGCCATGAAATCCGAGATTGGATCCATGTACGAAAACCAAGTATGGACTTTGGTGGACTTACCGGATGGCCGGAAGGCTGTCGAGAACAAATGGATCTTCAAGAAGAAAACAGATGCTGATGGTAATGTTACTGTCTATAAATCTCGACTTGTCGCAAAAGGGTTTCGACAAATTCAAGGAGTTGACTACGATGAGACTTTCTCACCAGTAGCAAAGCTAAATTCTGTGAGGATTATGTTAGCAATCGCTGCATATTACGATTATGAGATATGGCAGATGGATGTCAAAACAGCATTCCTCAATGGTGACATTGATGAAGAGTTGTATATGATGCAACCCAAAGTTTTTGTCGATCCTAAAGATGCTAACAAGGTATGCAAACTTCAACGGTCCATCTATGGATTCAAGCAAGCATCCCGAAGTTGGAATCAACGTTTTGATAAGGTAATCAAAAGTTTTGGTTTTATACAAACTTATGGAGAAGCTTGTATTTACAAGAAAGTGAGTGGGAGCTCTGAAGCATTCTTAATACTATATGTGGATGACATATTGTTGATTGGGAATGATGTAGACCTTCTTAATAGTGTCAAGGAATATTTGAATAATAGTTTTTCAATGAAAGATCTTGGCGAAGCAGCTTACATATTAGGCATAAAGATTTATAGAGATAGATCGAGACGTCTAATATCATTGTCACAAAGTACATATTTGGACAAAGTTCTAAAGAGGTTTGGAATGGAAGATAGCAAGAAAGGGTTCTTGCCCATGTTGCCCAATACGACCTTGAGTAAAACTCAGAGTCCGACATCGGCAGAAGATAGAGAAAGGATGAGTTAGACTCCCTATGCCTCAGCCATAGGATCTCTAATGTATGCCATGCTATGTACTAGACCCGACATTGCATATGCTGTTAGTTTGACTAGCAGATATCAAAGTGATCCAGGAGTGGATCATTGGACAGCGGTCAAAAACATCCTTAAGTACTTGAGAAGAACTAAGGATATGGTTCTTTCTTATGGAGGTGATGAACAGCTCGTTGTCAATGGTTACACCGATGCTAGTTGGAACACCAATCCGGATGATTCTAAATCACAATCTGGATATGTATTTATTTTGAGTGGTGCAGCAGTTAGCTGGAGGAGTGCAAAGCAAAGCGTTGTGGCGAGATCTTCAACTGAATCGGAATACATGGCTGCTTTGGAGGCTTCACAAGAAGCGATATGGATGAAAGAGTTCATTACAGAGCTGGGTGTGGTTCCTAGTGCGCTGGACCCAATGTCTATCTACTGTGATAACATGGGCGCCATAGCCAATGCGCAATAACCAAGGTCACACAAGAAGCTGAAGCACATCAAGCTACGTTTTCACGCTATTCGAGAACATATCCAAGATGGGGATATAAAGATTTGCAAAGTACACACAAGATCTGAATGTGGCGGATCCGTTGACTAAACCTCTCCCGAGGGCAAAACATGACCAACACCAAACTGCCATGGGTGTTCGGTATATTACCATGTAATCTAGATTAGATGACTCTAGTGCAAGTGGGAGACTGTTGGAGATATGCCCTAGAGGCAATAATAAATGTAGTTATTATTATATCTTTGTGTTTATGGTAAATGTTTACATTCATGCTATAATAGTATTAACAAGGAAACATTAATACTTGTGTGATTTGTAAACTTAATTTGAAGTCCCTAGTAAAGCCTCTATATAATACTAGCTTGTTGGTTAATAGATGATTGTGGTTTCCATATCATGAACATTGAGATGTTATTAACAACAAGATCATATCGTTAGGAGAATGATATGGTGGACATACTCCTATAGATAAGCGTAGCATAAAGATCAAGTCATTTTAATAGTTCAATTGCTATATGCTTTCTGATACATAGTTATCTAATTCCTTCGACCATGAGATCATGCATATCACCTTTACCGGATGGATGCTTTGATGTCATCAAACACCACACCGTAACAGGGTGGCTATAAAGGTGGCATTGAGTGTTCGGAAAGTATTGGTTGAAACACATGGATCAAGAGTGGGATTTGTCCATCCATATGACGGATAGATATACTCTGGGCCCTCTCGGTGAAATGTCATCCAATTAGCTTGCAAGCATGTGACTGGCTCACAAGGGATCACATATCACGGGAACGAGAAAAGAGTACTTGTCAGTAACGAGGTTGAACTAGGTATGCAGAGATACCGACGATCATAACCTCAGATAAGTAAACTATCGTGAGACAAAGGAAAATTGATATCGTATGTAAATGGTTCATTCGATCGCAAAGTAATCGTAGAAATATGTGGGAGCCATATGAATTTCCAGATTCCTCTATTGGTTATTGTTCGGAGAAGTGTCTCGATCATGTCCGCATAATTCACGAACCGTAGGGAGACACACTTAAGGATTCGACGTTGTTTGAGTAGTTATGGAATGATGAGAAAGAGTCCGAATGTTGTTCGGAGTCTCGGATGGGATCCGGGATATCACGAGGAGATCCGGAATGGTCCGGAGAATAAGATTCATATAAGGAAAGTCCCGTTTCGGAGTTGGGGAATGGTTCCGGTGTTTTCATCGAGAACATTCTAGAAGGTCCCGGAATGTCCGGCACTCCGGGGGGGGGGGGGGAAGGGTACATGAATGTGTCATTGTAAGTTGGAATGATTGCATCATGTACTAGGTGTCTTTGCTGTCCAAAATAAAGGGTTTATTTAAATCCTAAAATGAAAAGTCAAACGGCAAGTTTTGGAAAGTGGAAAGAGGAGGAGAAGAGGAAACCGAGTTGGGGAGGGAGTCCTCCTCCCCAAGCCGGCGCCCCACCCACGCCGAGTTGGGGAGGGACTCCCCTCCCTCCCCTTGGTCGCCGGCCCTCCCACCTATAAAGGGAGGGGCAGGGCTGCCCCTCCTAGGACACACAAGTTCCTATCCTCTAAATCTAAACCCTAGCCACAGCCTCCGGTTTAGAGCCGTTTTGGTTTAGAGCTTCTAATTGCCCTAGCCTTCGGTTTAGAGCCTTCTAATTGGTGTGTCTAAACCCTAGACCACTAAAGCTCTCTCATACTCCACCATACTCGCTCCGGCTTAAGGCGAAGCCCTGCGAGATCTCCCCTCTACTTCCGGTACCACGCCGTTGTGCTGCCGGAATCGCGAGGAGAGTGCTACAACCTCCGCTGCCTGCTGGAACAAGGGAGAGGAAGGTCTTCGTCGAGTACCGAACGTGTGACCGACTGCGGGAGCGCTGCTGGAACGCGGCGTCGGAAGGATCGTCTACGCGATCTTGAGATCGGAAAGAGTACGACTACATCACCCACGAGAATCTGCTCTCGTTAAACGCTTTGGAATCTTCGAGGGTGACTTATTCCATCGACTCGTTGCTACAATCTAAAAGATAGATCTTGGCTTGTTTGTTTGTATGCGGTAGAAAATTTTTGTTTTCCATGCTACGAAACCCTACAGTTGTTGGAGGCGCGGAATTTCATCCGAAGGACGTATTTCATCTTGTCGCCCTGAGGGGACGCCAGTATGACTCCAGCCTCACGCTTGGAGCCGTCGAAGTGCATCGTCCATGATTGCATCATGTCCGGAGTGTCCGGCAGCTGGAGTTCCATCTAGTGGACGAGGAAGTAAGGGAGGACCTGAGATTTGATGGCCTTGCGCTGCTCGTAGACTATGTCTAGAGGTGACAGCTCGATGTCCCACAAGGCTACGCGTCCTGTGGCTTCAGGGTTGTTCAGGATGTTGGACAGTGGGGTCTCGTTGACGACCATGATCTGGTGCTCCTGGAAGTAGTGGCTCAGCCGACGAGCCATCATGAATATGCCATAGGCGAGCTGCTGGTAGTGAGGGTACCTCTGCTTTGTTGGAGTCAGTACCTCGCTGAGGTAGTAGATTGGGCATTGGACCCCATGGGTCTTGACATCTTCGGGCCGTTCGACCATGAGTATGGTGCTTACCACCTGGTGCGTAGCTGCGATGTATAGCATCAATGGTTCTCGCTCCTTTGGCGTGACTAGGACAGGCGAGGTGGAGAGCAGCCGCTTGAGGTCCTCGAATGCGTCGTCTGCTTCGGGTGTCCACTCGAACTTGTCCGCCTTGCGCAGCAGCTGGTAAAAGGGTAGGGCCTTCTCGCCCATGCGTCTGATGAATCTGCTCAGCATTGCGATCCTCCCAGCTAGTTGCTGGACACCTTTGAGGTTCTTTGGCTTCTCCATGGTCAGTATGGCCCTGATTTTCTTTGGATTTGCCTCGATCCCTCGTTGGGAGATGAAGTAGCTGAGTAGTTGGCCAGATGGGACGCCGAAGGTGCACTTTTGTGGGTTCAGCTTGATATTGTAGTGATCAAGGTTATCGGACGTCTCGCGGATATCGTTGATCAGCGTCTTGGCCACCCTGGTCTTGATTACTATGTCGTCGACATAGACTAAAATGTTGTGACCTATCTGGTTTTTTAGGCACGCCTGCATGCACCTCTGGTACGTGGCGCCTGCGTTCTTCAGCCCAAAGGGCATGGTGTTGTAGCAGAATACTCTGAATGGCGTGATGAACGCCGTTTTCTCCTGGTCTTCGACCTTCAGTCAAATCTGGTTGTAGCCTGAGTAGGTGTCGAGGAAGGAGAGTTTCTCGCATCCTGCAGTCGAATCGATGATCTGATCGATCTGCGGTAGAGGGAAGTGGTCCTTTGTACAATACTTGTTGAGCGATGTGAAGTCCACGCACATCCGCAGGATGTCCGTGTCCTTTTTGGGGACCAGTACTATGTTGGCCAGCCACTCGCTCCCCTTGATTTCCTGGATGAAGTTGGCATCGAGTAATCTATTGACTTCGATTCCAACGGCTTCAGCTCTTGGTTCGGACAGTCGTCGGATCGACTGGTTGACTGGCTTTGCGTCGGGGAACACATTGAGTGCGTGCTCAGCGAATTCCCTGGGAACTACTAGAATGTCCGCAGGACACCAGGCGAAGATTTCCCAGCGCTCACGGAGGAATTTGATGAGCGCACTTTCCTATGCGGGGCTGAGGTCTTTGGAGATCAACGCTGTCTTGGAGGCGTCCGTCGGGTGGACCTGCACCTTTTTCGTGTTGACTGTGGAATGACATATCAGGTGCGTTTTGTCTGACGACTGGGGGTGCCCCATTGTTTGTCACCTCTATGAGCCTCGTGAGCTCCTCCTGCATGCCGAATGACTGGGATATTCTGTTGAAGTCTCTGTGGCAGTGGTCGGATCGGGTGAAGCTTCCCTGGACGGTGATGACGCCCCTGGGTCCTGGCATCTTCAGTAGCAGGTACGCGTAGTGCGGTACTGCTAGGAATCGTGTGAATGTCACGCGCCCGGGGATGGCGTGGTACTGTGATGGCCATTCCACCACTTCGAACTCCAGTTGCTCACGCCTGAAGTTTTCGGGCTGGCCGAAGATGTCGTCGAGCCATATCTTCCCCAGGGGATATATGCCTTTCCCTGGGACTATGCCGTGGAACGTCGTATTTGATTGCTCCAGGCTGCACAGCGGGATCCGCATTGCTACGAGTGTGCTGGTGAACATCAGATTGATGTCGTTGCCGCCGTCCATGAAGACGCGGCTCATCTCGAATCCCTCGATCTGTGCCTCGAGCACCAGGGCAACATGACCTAGGCGAGGGATCTGGCGTGGGTGATCCGAACGGTTGAACGTGATGCAGGACTCCAAGCCACTGAGGTACTCAGGGATGGCTGGTGGGGAGGCTACCACCAGGATGAATTGGCGGGTGATCTTCTTTTGCGCCCTGTTGGTTGGGCGCCCCTTCTGGATCATCAGGGCCCCCTTTGGTGGCGGGTACCCTCCTGCACCGCTGTTTGGCGCAGGTGCGATCACTGGATTCGATGGTCCAACGGGTGGTGGAGGATCTCCGTGGGCGATGTCACCTGGTGCAGGTGCGGGCCCAAATCCAGGGTTTACAATCTGGCGTCATATTTGAGTGAGGCCTTCGCTAAGCTTCTGGAACTCGCGGCAGTCGTTTAGCATGTGGATGGCCTTCTTTTTGCCATCTGTTTGTCGATGTAGAAGTGGATGGTGCAAGGACCAGACAACTTGTCGTATGCCGAGAGCTCGTCGTTACGGCTACGACGTTGCCATGTTTGTGTGGATCGCCCTCCGTCGCTGAAGTTTCCTTCGCGGTATCCGCTGCTACGGTTGCCGTCGTTGCGTCAGTCAGCATATCCAACAGCGACCATGTCGACTCCGTCGCGATCGTTGTAGACGCGCGATCTTCGTTTGATGCGACGCTCTCGCCTGCAGCCATAGTCGTCCTCGTCATCCAAATGCATTTGGTGGAGGGAGTCCTCGCCATCTTCCCATCAGTTGGCGATGTCCATGAGGTGGTCGAGCGTTTTGGGCTTGATGCGCCCAAGTTCTTCCTTGAAGTCCGGGCGCTTGACACCATCCTTGAAGGCATCGATGTTCCTTTCTTCGGAGATGTGCACGGCGGAGTTCTTGATGTGGGACCAGCATAGTATGTACGAGCGAATGGACTTGCCAGTACGTTGGGTGCAGGCTCGCAGTTCCTCGATCGAGGCTGGCCTCTTGCTGGTCCCCTTGAAGTTGCGGATGAAGTTGTATGCCAGCTCCTCCCAACTTCTGATGGAGCCAGAGGACAAGCTGCTAAGCCAGATCTGAGTTGCACCTGTCAGCTGCAGCTGAAGGCATTGTAGGGCGATGTTCTTGTTTCTGCCGTGCAGCTTGACGGATGAGAGGTGATCGCTGAGCCAGGCCTTTGGGTCTTGCATGCCATCGAACTTTGGAGTGTCCGAAGGGAGATTGAAATTTTTCGGCATCCGCGTTCTCCGAACAGATCTGCTGAAGCATATGGCTCCGCACAGCTCTCCATCGTCTTCCTCGTCGGATTCGGTTGAACACACGCATTTAGCGCGTGCCTAGTCGATCTTGCGCTGGGTGAGATCGTTGTGAGCATCGTAATCGCTGTTGCGGCGTCGTGGGCTCTTGCGACGTCGAGGCAGATCATGCTTGTCCTCTTCAGATGAGGGTGTAGGGCTGCGGGTGAACTTGATCGCAGTTTTTTTCTTTGGCTCCATAGGAGCCTCGTCGTGGAGTGCAGCTCCGACGAGTCCGAGAATGGCAAGCGCGGATTTGTGCATGGCGCTCTTCGGGTCACCCACCAGAGGTGGATGGGACACGAGGTATGTAGTGTCCGCCATGATCGTAGCTTGCAGTGTTTTTGGCATGACATTGTCGTTCACGTCCATCGTCACGAAGGACGTGTTGAGGGCCCTGGTGACTTCACGGTGTGCGGCGGGGTCCATGTGCTCCGTGCGGGAGCGATGCCTATTGGCGTTGTTGCCATGCGAGCTGGAGCCACCAGTGGCGGAGAGCGCAGCTCGCCGCGCGCTAGACTCCGAAGCCTCCTGCTTACGCTTGTCGAGTTCCTCCATCAGCTTCACCTGCCGGTTATGCTCGTTGATGAGGAGGAGGTGATATGCCATCATCAGATCCCGTGAAGAATTCACGGGTAGGATGATGTTGCCTGCCATAGCTTCTCACGCTTGGCGCCAGCCGTCCTTGTTGAGGTTGATCTTCTGGTAGGCGTTAGCGTCACCTTTGTTGGGCCTGAGCGGCGGATCTCCCCCGTTTCCCCCGTTCTCACCTTGCGGGTTGAGAGGTGGGTTGGGTGCACACGAACCTGGCGGCAGTTCTGCTTCACTCTGGATGACCACGGCGCATAGGCAACATCCACGGAATAGGTCGTTGCTGCCCCAGCTTTCAGATCCGGAACCGTAGGTTCCTTCAACTGAGGGAGGGCCGCACAGATCTGAGTTGCGGCTGCTGCTGTCATCTGACTCGTCTATCAGCGTCGACGTGCGTAATGCTCCGATGGGTGGGACCCACGAACCGGGCCTGATGGATGGTGGTGGCACCCGCTCTAGGAGGCGGAGAGCGCCGGTCTGCCCCAGCTAGAAGCAGACGCTCCCGAACAGCATCTCGAGCCTGTCGCTGACGGACTCGAAATCCTTAGGGTGGCTGGTGAGTGGGCGGTGAAGTCGAAGGTGCCGAAGAGGAGGTGACTCTCCATCGACGATAAGTTGTAGATCGCTCCAGATGGGACCGTCACGATCGCACAATCAGCGTCCCCAGCTCCCACAGACGGCGCCAATTGACGAGGTTCGATCTCGTCAATTCCCATTGTTATGGACTTGGGTTTTGGAGAAGATGGGGATTCTATAGATCGCGAAACGGTTAACAGACAAGCAATGCGGGACACGAGGTTTACCCAGTGAAAGAACATGTGGGCCCTCATGTGTGGTTTTGGTAATTAATGACAATCTCTATGGACTAATGCTTGTATCAAGTTGTACTTGTAAGAATTGTCCATAGGCAATGCTTGAACCATATGTTGGATTCAAGGTTTGGAGAAGAAGAAGAAAGTGAAGAGGATCAAGTGGTGACCAAGGTGTTCAAAGAGTGATCCACGGATTGGTCATGTGAGAGTTAAACCTATGGCAAGTATGTCTTGAAGAATAAGATGGAGTAATATCTCTGGGGCACCTTCAAGGCATCAACATAATGAAGAAAAGAGGAAATGATGTGCAAGCTAAAGATGTGCAATATCTAGAAGATCTCATGCTTGAAGCTTGCCATCCTCGGTGATCATGGATCGATAAAGACAAGTTCAAAGTAAAGGTTTCCCCATGTTGTATGGGGGAGCAACTTGCAAGTCTTCATCAAGCGAGTGCGTGCAAGAGCAATCAAGAAAGATGTTCCATCTTGAGAAGGACAAGATCGTATACATCAAGATCTAGTGGAATATGCGCAAGACAAAGGTATGATATTGATAGGGTTTTCTTGGTACCGGTCTTGTGGTGTTAGTTGGGGAGACCGGTTTATAGGATAGATAACCGTACTATCAAGAGGGGCTCTCAAGTGAGTAACTCGATCATATCGTTCAGAGAGAGCTCAAACCTTTGCATACTTAGCATCATCCTTTCTTGGTTGTTATTCGGATCTTATCCATGTGAGGTTCTAGAGATTGTGGTAATATTCATAACAAGCCCTAATTCATCAAAAACGGATTTCCCCTTTATATCTTATTGCATTTTCGATCTTGGAGGTTTTACCGGTTTGTCTTTTAGAGATAGGTAGAACTTTCCATTATTTGGTTATTACTCATGTGAGGATTTAGAGATTGTTTTAATCTCTATGACAAGCTCTAGTTCATCTAAAATGGATTTCATATGCATTCTCTACTACGTTTTCGATGTTGGAGGTTTTACTGGTTTGTCTTTTTGAGAGAGGTTAAACCTTTCTTCATTTGGTTCTATCCTCCCTTGCTGGACTATTATGTTTTTCTGTATTATCTAATAGAGCTTATTGTCCTCTTTAAAACGAGCCCAAGATCATCAAAATTAGAGTCCGGATGCAAAAGTTATGGCTGTTTTCGTATTGGTCTTTCTGCCGGTTTTTGTAAGACCGGAGACTCCGGATTAAATCTCCGGTCTATCTCTGGACCGCGTCCAGTACGTCCTCCAGATTGTGCCCGTTTGGCCTGGGTACACCAGAGACTCCGTTCCCAGTCCGGAGACTCCGTACCGGGCGATTCCTGGGCCTAACGGTTGGATTTCTAGGGGCCCTTCTTCCCCAATGATTCCTTAGCTCTCTTGCAAGTTTTCCCCCACCATTGTTGACCTCTTTAAGCTTGCTATCTCTCAATCCCTCCATTCATTCTTTCATATACTTTAGGGATTTTAAAGAGGAGATCTAGATCTACAATCCCACCAATCCATCTCTCCTCTAAGTGAGGGGAACATCTTGGGATCTAGATCTTGGAGTCTTTTGTGGATTTCCTCCATTGTTCTTCCTCTCTTATTCCCCCACAAAATTTTGTAGATTTGGTGGAATTTGGGAGAGAAGGATTTTACCACTACTTGTGTTCTTGCCATTTCATTTGGTTCATAGGTTTGAGTTCTCGGTGAGAATTTGATTGAGTGAAAGGTTAGAAGCTTTTTACTCTTGGGTTCTTGGAACCCTAGACGATTTGGTGGTTTTGTAGGTACTTGGATTACTTGGGGCCTCCAATTAGGTTGTGGAGTTTTCCCCAAGCTTGTTTGTTGGGAGCCTCCAATTGAGTTGTGGAGAAGTGCCCCAACCTTGTGAGAGGTTCCGGATTGCCACCGACAAGTGCACCGATAGTGGAAGCGTGGATCGATCCCATTGGGGTGAGATTCACAGTAGAATAAGGGAGGCCTTTTGTGGCGTTGGTGGTTTGATACCACCCCCTCTCCAAACGAGACATACTCCATGTTGGGAGGAACTTGGTAAAATATCATCGTCCCTGCGTGCCTCGGTTATCTCTATACCCGAGCTCTTGTGCACTTTACTTTGTGATAGCCTTCGTGCTTGAAGTATATATCTTGCTATCACATAGTTATTTGACTTGCTTAGCATAAGTTGTTGGTGAACATAGGTGAACCCTAGTTGTTCTTGGTCTTGTGCTTATCAAAGTAAACACTAGTTTAATTCCGCCTTTGTTGAGCAACTCTCGGAAAAGTTTTAATCGCCTATTCACCCCCCCCCCTCTAGGCGACATGTGTATCCTTTCAATTGGTATCAGAGCCTGGTCTCTCATTTTAGGCTTCACCACCTTGAGAGTAAAGATGTCGGCTAGGGGATTTGTGCACAATGATAGGTTCACATTCGATAGCATAAATTATGATGTTTGGAAATCTCGCATGCTTAATTTATTTCGGGGAATTCACCCAAATATCGAGGGATATCTATATATGGGTTTCTCTTCTCCTATGGATCCCCAAAACGAACCTTTAGAGGAGAAGTTGAACTCTTGTATAGATGCTCTAGCTACTAAAATTCTTTCACTTGTTGTGAGCAATGTAGTTCTTTCTTCGATCATGCCTTATTCGAGTGCTTAAGAAATATGGACCAAGCTTCAAGATAAATATAGCAAGTCCAACATTATTGAGGATGATTGTGTTGCTTCCACTTCTGGTCGAGATGATTTCTCATCGTCTACCACTTCACCAACATGTTATTTTTCACAACGTAATAATATGGTGAGTGGTGATAGAAATTGCAATTTGGATAATGTGCTTACTATTTATAATCCCTCATCTCTATCTAGTTGCAATGATCTATCTTTGGAATTTAACACTTCTAGCACTACAAACTTCTTACATGCTTGTGTTAATAGTCCTTGCATATCATGTAGAAATGAATTGAATAAATCTCATGATGATATGTTTGTGTTGTCTTGTTGCCATGATAAAAATGCTTATATTTCCTCTAGTGCTTGTGTTGCTAACCATGTAGAGGAAACCGAAGATTCTATGGACCAAAACAAGGTCTTGAATAGAGCTACAAGTGCAATCTCATCATCACCTTCCTCCGGTTCTCACATATGCCTTATGGCTAAGGGAACAAAGGTAACCTCTTTGGATCCCATTGTATCTCATGATGATGATGAGGTTGAAAATGATAATGATGATTATCGAGATAAGTATGATATTACCTCTATTAAGAAAATGGGAGAGGTTTTCTATAGTGCTCTCTACAAAAATAAAATTGCTTCCTACAACTTTCTTGAAATCTTGAATTATGCTATAGAAGTCAATGATCTTATTGAGGAGCAAGAAAACATAATTTATGAAAAGTTTGTGCTTGAGCGTGAGTATGCTAATGAACTTGCTCAACTAAAGGACTCCCTTGAAGAAGAACAAACCACCAAAGAATCTCTTGAGGAGACTTTTACTCTAGAATTATCTAGAATAAAGGAATACCATGATAGAGAACTTGCGGTGGCTAACTCCTTAAAGATTAAAAATGATGAACTTGAAGTTGCTTATGCTAAAATTGTTGAGGATTTTAAGCACCTCAAAAATGGCTCTCGGGTCATTAAGAGGGAGCTCATCAAACTCACCGAGTCGCATGAGCAACTTAAAGCTTCATATTCAAAAGAGCTTGCCAAGTTGCCCTCACCTCTTGCTAATAATGATGATGCTTGTGCTACTAACTCTATTTCTTGTGAAGCATATATTTTTAAGGAGAATGTTGAGCTAAAGGCTCAACTTGCTTTTCTAACTAGCAACTATGGGAAATTAGAAGAAAGTCATGTCAAGCTCTCAAGCTCGCATGAGGATCTTCTAGTCTCCCATGGAAGGCTAAAGTTAGCTCATGAGGCCATCGTGTCAAAGGTAACATCTAGTGGGCCTCATGGGGACATTATCACTATATCTACTCCAAATGTTATATTGACATGTGCTAGTCCTTGTAATTCATCCACTCTCAACCATGTTATATCTCGTGATTAATTACATTTCGTGCCTTGTTGCTCTAACAATGTAGCATCTACTTCCTCTAGTACTTTTGTTGAAACTAACCATGTAGAGGAAATCAAAGAGATTAAGGCTCAAGTCACTTCTTTGAAGAATGACTTGAAAAAGGGTCACCAAGGGAAGGCCACACTCAAAAAAATCTTGAGTGTGCAAAAATCCCCCAATGACAAGAGTGGGATTGGATTCAACTCCAATGTCAAGAACAAGTCCACTATCAAGTTAAAGCACAAGGACAACAAGAAGAGTGGCCAAGATCAAGTCAAGAATCCGGCCAACATTGTTTGCTTCAAGTGCAAGTAAGAAGGGCACCATGGTAGATCTTTCCCATTGAAGAAAAAGCCTCTTAGTGTGAAGCGACAAGGGAAGCGGCCTCAAGCTCCACCTCAAGTCATTGACGGGCCTATTCCTAAGAGGACTACTCGAGCTCTTCCTCGAGTTGTGGCTTCACCTAAGAAGAAAGATGGCAAGAGTAGAACTTGCTACATATGCCGTGAGAAGGGGCACATTTCTTCCTCATGCACTATTGGTATCTCCTCATCCAATCCTATCTTGATTGATGATGCTTATTCACTTTATAAGGATGAGATTGGCAATATGTTTGCCAAGTTTGTTGGTGCCCAATGTGGTGTCAAGAAAAGAACCATTTGGGTTGCCAAGCCTATTGTGACTAACTTCTTAGGACCCAACTTGGTTGGGGACCAACAAGCCAAAACTTGATCAGTAGGTGTGTTTTGGAGGGCATTATAGACTTGGTTAAATTATGAAGAATTGAGGGATATTCATCAATTATTTTTGTCAAGCCAAGCATTTTGGATTATCATGCTTATATTATATATCCAATGTTCCTCCTTGCGGTAACAAATTCTTAACTCATTACATTGAAAGTTACTCGCCCCCTTGTGCATGTGTTGGTTTTGTATATTCCATGCTTTTATACATGTTGTGCTATCCACTTAATTATCTTGAGGTATCAAGCATATCTGTGTATGATTAGGTGGCACACCATATATGTGTGTTTCTTGTGTTTGAACCTTACGTGGTTATATTTGGTATCTTATTTGGCTCTTGTGAGAGGTTAATGGACTATCCCATTTTGGGGAGTGTTATGCTTAGGCATTCCACAATCCTAAAAATGTGTGTACATGAGGTATACCACCTAGATTTTATATTGGAATATTATCTAGTCTCTTTGTGGTATGTTTCTCATGAGAAATTTAAGTTTTATAATGTCCATTAATTATCTCTATTTGTATCCCTTTTGCCTCGTGTTGGTTTTATGGTAGTATTATATCATGGGGGAGTCATATGCTTAGTGCATATTACAATCCTAGAAAATGTGAAAATTCGAGTTTATGTCACTTAGAATTGATATTGATAATTATCTAGCTCATATGTGACACATTAGCTCATACAAGTTCCAACTTGCTTGAATGCCTTTATTTCTCATAGTTTGGATCTTGTGTGTGAAAGTGTTTCTTGGTTGTGTTTCCTCATATTTAGATCTCTATATCCTCATGGAAACCATTTGCTTCAAGTTACTCTAATCACTAGTGATTGTGTGACTATTGGAAGCTACCAAGAATCTATTTTGAAGCATCGAACTTAATTCTTATACTTTGTTATATGCTTCTTGTTGTGACTATGATCGTGGATATCCATGCAAACTACCTTGGGAAAATTATTTCCAATATTTCTTGTCCTTGGACAGTGAGTACTAAATTTATGGTAGAAGTTATTGATCATATTCACTTTGGCCTTTGCTTAATCTTGTCCTATCTTTAGCCAAGTAAATATTTTATGTGCTCCCATGTATTCCTTGCTACTTTTGGATCTTCTTATTTTATTGGTATCCTCTTGTGTTTTATTTAATGTAGGAAGTAGTGATGATCTCATTTGTGTGCATTTTACATTCAAAGCAAAATTCAATATAATGCACTACTTATGAGTGAGCTCTCCTACATTATCTAGAACAATACTTTTATGCTTCCTTGTTGGATCCATATCGGGTTTTATGTGCTTGGAAGTTTGATCTTTTGTTTTGGTATTTTGTGCCATCATGAAAAGTTTGGAGAGTTTGGTTTACTTGTTGGAACCTTACTCCTTTTGGAAGTTGGTTTTGTCTCATTCCTTGTTTCACGTTTTGATCATTTTAGAATGAGATAAATCCTTGAGCATTTGTATTTTTATCTATCGTTTGCTCTTTGTCTTTGGACTAGTTCATTTTTGAACTTATGATCTTTCGTGTGTTGAATTGGTTCTTTGATACAATTTGGACATCGCTTGTATTGTCACACTTTTGTGTGTGCCATCTCGGTTTACTTGGTGTTTTTTTCAAATTGTATCTCATTGTTGGTTCTTGAAAGCCTTGTGCATTCATATTTACTACATATCTATATTATGGCATGCTTGCTTTCTTTGATCCAATATATAAGGGAAACTCCACCAATTCCCATTGGCTAAGTTGTGCATGAAATTCAATTTCATATCAATATGCACATAATTATGTGGAGTCTCTCCTATGTATTTTAGTTGCACTAACTACTTTGGAACCAATATGTTTGGGACCATTTTGTACTTAATTATGTTTTAGGTACATTGGAGATATATTGGATGCTCGTCTCTCAATTTTGAATAAGTGGTGCATACATGAAAATTTGAGGCAAGCTATAGGATGATCAACGAATTCATATCCTCTACATCCTACCAATTATATCTCGGTAACAAGTATCTCTTTGTCATGCATATTTATCTTGCTTCCAACCTTTTGTAGGTTGCATATTGGCATGAATTTTTGTTATTGTACAAATTGTTGTATTTATAGCCATGGTATTAAGAGAACTATCTATTGTAAATATGTATAAGTTGAGATGAGTGCATATAATTGGGATTATACAAAATCATGCATATGATCCACCAATCCCAAATATGTCAATCTAGAAATGTTATTGCCTATCTTTTCCTCAACTTCTCTCATGTGAAATAGTGAGATTTTGCTAGTTGATTTCTCCTTATGATACTTGTTGCCTTTCTCCATATATTCCAACTTTCTCCTTTTTCCCTTAGTGATATTTGTAATGTATGGGGTGTGTTGGTTGTTAAAGCTCATCGATGTACAATAAGATATTTGAGCCTTTGGCCATGCTTTCAAGAAAAATCTTATTGGTATTGTCATGACTTCATTTTTGATATCTTGCTCTATTGATTTTAAGTATCTACTTTGTGTGTACATGTTTCTTTGTGGATCAATATCTTTGCAAGATTGTCTACTTAGAAACTTATACACATGCAAGAGGTTACTCTATTTTTTCTTGATATCTTCCTTATTTCATGTGTGTTGTATGGTCATACTAAGCAATATCATTCATTGAAGACTATGTGGATACACAATGATCATCCTTGTACTAGTCTTATAATATGCTTTGTCATGCATCTCACACATCCTTGTGGTTGAGCCTGCTAATATGTTGTCTCTTACTTATTGCTAAACCATTTGTTTCTTGCAAATTTTATGCCTTGGTATTTGCTCATTTGCACAAAGCTGTGTTATAAGTAAAATAGAGTAAGTGAGGATTCCATGTTGTGCACATTGTATTCACATACAAAAACCTAATGTTGCACATACCTAGGGGAGCTTCCAAATTTTATTTATAGCATCACTTTGTGCTTATCATATTTGTTCTCTCATGCCTTGTATTGTTAAATGGAGTTGGATGAGTGAGGATTCCATTATTATGCACTTTGTTCCCAAATGCAATTATCATAATTGGTGCATTATCTTTGGGGAGATCATCTAATTCATTTAATAATGCTCATTTGTCTTCTTTCATTTGTTGTGTTTAAATGCTTATGGGGGAGCAAGGATTCCATATTTGTGCATTATGTATTATAATGCATTTATTTTTAAATTGTGCACAAATCTTGGGTAGCTTCTCCATTTATTATTTAAAAACATTCTTTTGCTGTTATCATAATATCTTGTTGTTTCCATTTGGACTCATTTGTTGTTTTCAATTGGTTTGTCGGGTCTTGTGATTGCTTACATCATTTGTTGATGCTTCTTTTATTTTATTTCTTTTGACAATCTTTGGGTCCTCGATATAGTTCTACTTCTTCCCAAGTATTCATCATTAGATATGTGCGAATGCACACCTTTTGGGGATTTATCACTATATTGGCCTTCTAGAACTTGTCACCCATTTCGGCAATCGATGCCAATGGGGGAGAAGTTTTAGAGGATTTAAGGGAAATGGTTTATGCCTTGAGTTTGTTTCTAAGCATTTTCCTTTCATGCTCTTGCATCGTTGTTGTTGCTTAGCATGTGGTATATATATAGAGAGGAAACTCCACCAATGATAATGATTGGCAATATATGCAATGAAATTCAAGTTCATCACACATGCATAGATTGTGGGGGAGTTTGCTCTATATATGGTGATGGTACCAATATCACATACTTATGTAGTATTTGATATTGGTGCTACCAATTTATGTGTTAAATTCCTTATATAAACCCTCTCAAATGGATTGCCATCAATCACCAAAATGGGGGAGATTGAAAGAACATGTGGGCCCCCATGTGTGGTTTTGGTAATTAATGACAATCTCTATGGACTAATGCTTGTATCAAGTTGTACTTGTAGGAATTGTCCATAGGCAATGCTTGAACCATATGTTGGCTTCAAGGTTTGGAGAAGAAGAAAGTGAAGAGGATCAAGTGGTAACCAAGGTGTTCAAAGAGTGATCCACAGACTGGTCATGTGAGAGTTAAACCTATGGTAAGTATGTCTTGAAGAATAAGATGGAGTAATATCTCTGGTGCACCTTCAAGGCATCAACATAATGAAGAAAAGAAGAAATGATGTGCAAGCTAAAGATGTGCAATATCTAAAAGATCTCATGCTTGAAGCTTTCCATCCTCGGTGATCATGGATCGATGAAGACAATGTCAAAGTAAAGGTTTCCCCATGTTGTATGGGGGAGCAACTTGCAAGTCTTCATCAAGCGAGTGCGTGCAAGAGCAATCAAGAAAGGTGTTCCATCTTGAGAAGGACAAGATCTTATACATCAAGATCTAGTGGAATATGCGCAATACAAAGGTATGATATTGATAGGGTTTTCTTCGTACCGGTCTCGTGGTGTTAGTTGGGGAGACCAGTTTATAGGATAGATAACCGTACTATCAAGAGGGGCTCTCAAGTGAGTAACTTGATCATATCGTTCAGAGAGAGCTCAAACCTTTGCATACTTAGCATCATCCTTTCTTGGTTGTTATTTGGATCTTATCCATGTGAGGTTCTAGAGCTTGTGGCAATATTCATAACAAGCCCTAGTTCATAAAAAACGGATTTCCCCTTTATATCTTATTGCGTTTTTGATCTTGGAGGTTTATCGGTTTGTATTTTATATATAGGTAAAACCTTCCATTATTTGGTTCTTACTCATGTGAGGATTTAGAGATTGTTTTAATCTCCATGACAAGCTCTAGTTCATCGAAAACGGATTTCATATGCATTCTCTACTACGTTTTCGATGTTGGAGGTTTTACTGGTTTGTCTTTTTGAGAGAGGTTAAACCTTTCTTCATTTGGTTCTATCCTCCCTTTTTGGAATATTATGTTTTTCTGTATGATCTAATAGATCTTATTGTCCTCTTTAAAACGAGCCCAAGATCATCAAAATCAGAGTCCGGATGCAAAAGTTATGGATGTTTTCGTATTGGTCTTTCTGCCAGTTTTTGTAAGACCAGAGACTCCGGACTAAATATACGATCTATCTCCGGACCGCGTCCAGTACGTCCTCCAGATTGTCCCTGTTTGGCCTGGGTACACCAGAGACTCTGGTCCCAGTCCGGAGACTCCGGAACGGGCGATTTCTGGGCCTAACGGTTGGATTTCTAGGGACCTATTTAAGGGTCCCTTCTTCCCCAATGATTCCCTAGCTCTCTTGCAAGTTTCCCCCCACCATTGTTGACCTCTTTAAGCTTGCTATCTCTCAATCCCTCCATTCATTCTTTCATATACTTTAGGGATTTTAAAGAGGAGATCTAGATCTACAATCCCACCAATCCATCTCTCCTCTAAGTGAGGGGAACATCTTGGGATCTAGATCTTGGAGTCTTTTGTGGATTTCCTCCATTGTTCTTCCTCTCTTATTCCCCCACAAGCTTTTGTAGCTTTGGTGGAATTTGGGAGAGAAGGATTTGAGCACTACTTGTGTTCTTGCCATTGCATTTGGTGCATAGATTTGAGTTCTCGGTGAGAATTTGATTGAGTGAAAGGTGAGAAGCTTTTTACTCTTGGGTTCTTGGAACCCTAGACGGTTTGGTGGTTTTGCAGGTACTTGGATTACTTGGGGCCTCCAATTAGGTTGTGGAGCTTTCCCCAAGCTTGTTTGTTGGGAGCCTCCAATTGAGTTGTGGAGAAGTGCCCCAACCTTGTGAGAGGTTCCGGATTGCCATCGACAAGTGCATCGATAGTGGAAGCGTGGATCGATCCCGTTGGGGTGAGATTCACAGAAGAATAAGGGAGGCCTTTTGTGGCGTTGGTGGTTTGATACCACCCCCTCTCCAAACGAGACGTACTCCATGTTGGGAGGAACTCGGTAAAATATCGTCGTCCCCGCGTGCCTCAGTTATCTCTATACTCGAGATCTTACTTGTGCACTTTACTTTGTGATAGCCTTCGTGCTTGAAGTATATATCTTGCTATCACATAGTTATTTGACTTTGTTAGCATAAGTTGTTGGTGAACATAGGTGAACCCTAGATGTTCTTGGTCTTGTGCTTATCAAAGTAAACATGTCAACACCCGGATTTTTAATCCTAGATGCCTGTTATGCGATACATCGCAATCCCAGGATTACCATTTTTGTGAGACATAACAGATTTGGATATCACAGTACATCATCCATTACAAACCATACATAAGGTCTTACACAAATAAGGATCTCATGATCCAGTTCTTAATACAATTCAAGCAGCGAAATAACATAATAGTAACGATAGCATAAGCGAAGCTCCATCTTCAGGGTCACAGGCAATGCGGACGATGGAAGATGATCCTAGTTGTCGTAACCTTCCTGCGGTCCATCATCCTGGTACTCCTCTTCATAGTATGGTCACGGGAATAGCCAGGGACAAAGCCATGAGTACTCTTTAAGTACTCGCAAACTAATACTAATAGGTTAAGGGGGTTTTTGTAGTAGGATACTAAGCTCTAGGGTTATTTTGCAAAAAGCCAGATTTACCTCTACTAAGTTCAGAAGCAAAGAAAACTAGTTGAAAGTTTTTATAACACCTAAGTGGGAACTTGAATTTCATGTCACAACTCTGTTGTGGTCAAGTCAAGGTCATAAATCATTTCATAAGTTGTTTTGAAAACATCTAACGGGGGAACAGTATGGCCACTCCAACTGTCCATAACCGCGGACGCGGCTATTCGAATAGTTTGACACTCTCCAGAGATTGTACACTTTCACCACAACATTCGATACATCCGTCAGGAACAATCCTGAATTCACCATACTCAGTATGCGGATAATCAATCCTAACCTTTCAATTACACGCCCTAGTATAGGCACCTCTCCTGTGAGTTTGGCCTCCTAACCATGACCAACTGTCATCTTGGGTACTGCACAGGTGGACAATATTCACAAGGTAGCCTTAGCTCAGACATTGGCCGCAAGGGAACCCATACTAAGGTATAAATTTCCAGTCAAGCCCTACCCAAATTTCGGGTATTGTGGTTGTATGGTAAAATTGGAATGGTATCACATCCAGACAACCATCAGTTTTATAAAGGGCTAAGGCTCATGCCTCAACATTTTCATCATCAAAATCATCTGGTGTTCGGAAACACATGTCAAAACATTTCAGTAGAATGACTCATAATTCTAAGGTTTTCATAACTATTTTCACCAAGTATTCCCATCTACAGTTGATCAAGTTTTATGCTTAGCACTAGCATCTACAAGTGGGGGTAAATACTAATGAGGGGTGGTAAACAAGTGGGGATTTGCTAAGTTCAATCTCATGCCTTAGGATGACATCAAGATTATCTAACTTAGGCCAAATTTTATGCTCTTTATGCTACCTTTAGTTATCTTTCTAGAATCTACAAGTCACTATGTAAACTCTAAGAGAAAGCTTTGATAAAGAAAATAAAGTATTAAGCTTGCAAGTAAAACTAGGATTGGATTATCAAGTGGGTATGATCACATATGCTTAAGGCATATAGTTGGCATGGTAACAAGCAAGTATTTGCTTGCATAAGTTGCAAGGGTTAGCTTGCTAAGTTTCAAGTATTGTGTTGCTAGGATGTAGTATAAGCTTGCCTTGTGCAGAGCAGTGGTTGAAGTTCTCCTCGGCTTCTTCCTCGTATCCTTGGTCGGTACTAACGTCTATAAATAAATACGAGGTACACAATCAGAAAACAATACTTAACTATTTTTAACCATCACACAAAAAGTCACACTACATGATCTAACATCATCACTATTATCACAATGATTAAAGCACTTGTCTTATTTCTTTTATTTGAGAAAAGTAATTTCTACTCACTAAAAAATTACTTAAGATTTAATATTCTCCAACTCAAACATGGGATCATGTTGACACATGTCATCACCACATATTTCAGTACATGGGAATGTGATTTAAAGTGGTGTCACAATTTAATAAGGTTTAACCTTTTTATTTTAATTAAATAAAGTGACTAGAATGCCTATGTGGCATTCTTTTATTACTTGAACATTATTTCTGCAAGTAGACCCATATGTTTTTATATATTCTGAAAGGTATGATCAAATGTTATTTTTGAGAGTTGGAATCAACTCAAAAGCTTTTATGATTGAATTTTGAAAAATGTTTGAATGAAGAAAAGCTTCTGCCTTGTTATTTTTACCATGGTTGATCTATAACTCCAAATGGTTTGAATCCAACGGGCTTGGATTAAGCATTTCAGTACCTTTCTAACAAAATTGGTTTCATGCATTTTGGTTCAGTGAATCGAGCTGGGTTGATTTTTGAATCTAGGTACAGAACTATGTTTGAAATTAAATGAATAAAGCTTAATTTGAATTGCTGGGTCACGCGGGATGGTTAACTGGGCCGGCCCACTACACACAGCGCGTACGCGAGCTGGTTAAGTGGTTGTCCTCACGCGCCAGTGAGACGGGAAGGGGCGAAGCGGTACGGGGCAACGTGGACCGTGGGATCTGGTTCTAATCGGATGGCTCTGGTTCATCGTCCACGTTGGGCAGCGCCGGCGAGACAGAACCCTAACGCGGCAGGTGGGGGTCGTGGGAGGCTCACCGGGGCTCAGGCGAGGGTTGGCGATGGGGGCGAACGACGAAGTCGATGACGGCGGTTCTCCTGGTATCGGCAGCTTCCCCTGGGGCGACTCCAATCGACGGCTCCCTTCTTCTCCAGCAGCAGTGGGCTCCGGCCAAATTCTGGCGATGCGCTGCTCGCCTTGCTCCGGGAGTGAGGTGGGGTGGTTCTGGGTGAGAGGGGAGTGAACTGGTGTGGCGAATTCGTGCTGGGGAGGGCTCCTTTTATAGGCGAGCGAGAGGGGCAGCACGGCGTGGGCTAAGGTCGTCGGAGGCGACGGTACAGGCGGCTATTGGCATGGGAGACGGTAGGGGGCGGTGCGGTGTTCCCTGGCGAAGCTCAACGACGTGTTCTTGCGGCGTGGGGCGATGCTGATCGGTCGAAACGTCGCAGTGCTCTGAGCGGGTCCGACGGCCATTTTAATGTCGCACAACGCGCGTGGTCCGCGCGGCGGCAAACGGGCATGTCTGGCGGGGTGCTGGGGTGCTGGTGATCATCCTTGCAAGCGGCAAGGGCGGCGCGCAGTCTGTGGGTGCTGGTCGAGCGGGGCGCTCTAGCGCGCTCTCGGCATGGTCGCAGAGGAACTGGGCGTGTGCGTTCTGGGTGGTCCAGGGGCTGGCAGTGCTCGAGGCTGGGACATGGAGTGGCGGTGGACGGTGGGGTGCCTGCTAGACATGCTTGTTAGGCTTAGTGTTGCTCCTAGATTGCTGTCGACAAGGGGGTGGCAAGGTGAGGCTCGGCCTGCTTGTCATTAATGGCATGGTCTTGCTTACAGTGAGCTAGAGGGGTTAAACTAGTTATATGATCTAATGAGGGTGTAGTGTGAGCTAGATAGGGAACAAGTTAGGCCAAATTTACTGCACACTATAGTGTCTGAGGTTTGTTTGATTGATGCCAGCAAGGTGTTTGATGAAATGGCCGCAAGAAGTTTAAATTTGAATTTTGGATTCAAACCTGGTGGGTTTTCTAGGCACATACTAGGGAGTGTCTGGTTAGTTGGATTAGTCAAGGGGTACTGGTTTGGTTGGGTTTTGAAAAGGGGTGATCTTCACATATGACAAAGATTCAATTTTGATTTGTGATTTAAATGAGGCTGCCCAATGTTTCTGTAAGTTTGAAAGGTGGGCCTTGATTCACTTTTTACTTGGTCTAGCAAGGGGTGCAAAGATTTGGAAAAATTTCGGTTTGAAAGCTTGAACTAGAAACACTCAAAATGACCTATTGAGCAAGATTGGCAAAAATGACCATTTGCTTTATTTGATTTGTTTTTGATTTTCTCTTGTTTTGTTTCTGCATGAAAATGTTTTATATGATGTTATTTTCATCTTTAAACCATTTCTTGCTATTTAGGTTAATCACACAAGTTCATTCATGCATTTATCAAATCATTTCATTCACACATGCATTCATATGATTTTAATTAATCAAAGTTTTTGTTAACCCTAATTTTAGTGATTTGAGTTTGATGATCCTTGTTTTATATTCTTGGGATGTTACAAAACACTAGTTTAATTCCGCCTTTGTTGAGCAACTCTCGGAAAAGTTTTAATCGCCTATTCACTCCCCCCTCTAGGCGACATATGTATCCTTTCACCCAGGTTCAGGCCCCCGGAGGGAAAACCCTACTCTTGCCTGTCTGCTCTTGATTACGGTAGAACCGAAGGTTACAGGGGTGCGCAGATGCAATCTAGTGTGAGGTGTGTATGAGGTGAGTTTTTAGGTCCTCCTCGCCGTTCCCTCCTAGCCTTTATATAGATAGGCAGGTCCCGGGCTTAGGTCGAGTCGGTTACAGATTAGGGTTTGTACCCTTTGAAATTCTATCTACTCTAGTCTTGCTCTACAAGGATCCGAAGACATCATGGGCTTGGGCCACCCGAATATCCATAGGCCGTGTGTCTTGACATGGGCCTTCCCTTGGGCTGGACCAGGTATACCAATGTTGTGTACCCGTGGGGTATAACCATGTCAGATCCGCCGGCAGATCTCCTCCGCCAGCCCTCTGTTCGCCTTGGGCGGTGGCGACACCGGGACACGGTCCTGGTTGAGGTGCCATCCAGTGGGAAGGGAGACATCCCTGCGCTGGATGTCGCGACCCTCCCTCCAAAGGCACTCGCACTCCCCGACGCGGTAGTACCGCCGGGTGAGACGTTCCCGCTGTGACGGGTAGTCCCCCACGAGGTCGCTTCGGAACTCCTCCGGTCGCGGCAGAGGCGGCAAGGACGTGCCACGGAGGAAGGCCGGCGGCCGAGAGCCACGACTGCCAGATGCTTTGTGGTCATTCTTGCTCCGCTTCAACCATGACGGGGTCTTCATCATTGATGGTGGTGGTGGTGGTGGCGGCGGGCTAGGTTTTGCAATGGCGAGAGGTGAGGATGACAGCACCGACGGGCGCAGGGTTAAATAGCCCAACCGCCCGTGAAAGCGCGCAGCTTCCCGCTCCTTCGCCATCAATGTCGGCGCGGGAACACAGGCGGCGTCAACGTGTCGTGTCGTCTCCATTGATGACGCAGGCTGCTGCCGGTCAGCCTTCCGCGCAGCGCCTCTGAATCGTTGTCGCGGTTGCGTCTGAATCGGTGCCGCTGACCGTCTGAATCAATGTCGTCGGTAAGCGGTGACTGACGGGTGGGCCTGTGGACGAGTCCCTGCGCGGTCCGTGCGTGTCCGGACCGACGCAACCGAGCCCCAGATTAGATGTATGGATGGATCGAGCCGGACGCGTTTCGCCGGATGGGTCGCCCTTCTGAAGCGTCGCGCACGCACTGCGCGTCCGCGCAAACAATTTTGAATACGCGCAGACCGTTTGGTTCTGCCAATGGCCTAACTGAACGTGACTTGCTTGAGAGCTCTTGCCAACAGTAGAAAAAAATTATCACGACTGAGACGCCACCGTAGAGCGGCGCCCGGAGCACAGGGCATTTCTAGGGCGTGTTTTGGTTCATGCTCGCTACCAAAATTGTGCTAACAGTTGGCTAGCTAAAATATCAGCTAGAAATTTCTTGAGTCCATGTGTTGTTTTGAGGTAAAACACATTATATTAAGCAAGCAAACCTCCTTATTAAAAATCTTTCAGTCCTCTTAATAAACCCGAAAGAAAAAAAGGTGCGTCTGAAACCTGCTCCTACAAACTCAATCAATAATACATCGTTTAGGAGGGTATTCATAAGGAAACTAGGGGGATTATCGTCCCAGTTACAAGACACTTTATCCTGAAAGCACATTCTAGCTATCTCATGCCCTTTTTTATTTGCTTCCCTCAAACAATGTTTAAAAGTAACCCTGCCAATAGTGCTGGCGGCATCCATACAGTCAGCATAGCTAGCCGCTGACTCCATCCACCAAGTGTCTTCGACGATACAAGCTTGAGCAGTTTCCAGAGAATCTGATTCTGCAACTATCGAGTTGCTGCCGAGTTTTATTGGCAGGGATAATCCCTGCTTCATTGCCATTGCTACTACCCCAGTTGCACTTGCACAAAAATATGAATGGAAGGAAGCATCAATATTAATTTTTATCTGTCTAGTCTCTGGTTTGCACCATTTTGCTTCAGTAGTACTTGGTATTGTTGCTTTGGCATGATTCACAGCGATAGCAAGGGTAGACATATTACATATGGAGATATGTGGAGTTGTCTCACCATGTGTCTGACGCCTTCTGATCCACCATACATATCAGCAAGTAATTGAGATCAGTTTCTTTAATCCCACATGGTCAAATCCCAAGTAATTATTATTAGCCTGGTAGCGCTAATTGCCCTGCCGAAGCCCCAAATTGGCGTCTCCGCTGTAGGTGATAACCAGACCTAACAGTATAGCGACCATGTCTAGTAAAAGCCCAGGCCACAAAGTCCTCAAACCATAGATCATGTAGTGGAATCTGCGGAATTCGATTTACATCCACTATACTGAACAGATCACGTAGCAATTCCTCATCCCAACAGACCATGATGGGACTAATTAATTCACTCATCCTTGTGTAAACAGAATTACCTCTAGGTGAAATGACCTTCTTATCCGGACTGTTATTAGGTACCTAAAGGATCAAACCAGATATTGATATTTTCTCCAATGCCGATTGGCCAGATAAACCCCCCTTCTGAAAGTTTTTTTTTTCGAAATGGAGTATACCCCGGCCTCTGCATCAATTGATGCACACAGCCTTTTATTGCAACAATAATGCTCTACCAAGTAAAGGAGGAGCCCGCTTTAAGGCCCTCCTTCAAAATATCACCATGGGAGCAATACTTGGCCCGAAGAACTCTAGCACAAAGGGATTCTGGCTCATTAATGAACATTTAAAAAAAAATGAGTTTTCTAAAAAACGTAAAAAAAAGAGAACCGAAAAAGAAACAAAAAAAGATAAAAGGAAAAAGAAAAAGCAATCGCTTGCACCAAGCTCAGCTCAGCCTGACCGTCATGGTGCTGCGGTGGGCTGAACTCTTTCGCTTGCCAACTACCCTCCGGAGCAGGATTTGACAGTCCTAAGCTACTAGGCCCGGTGGTGCAAAAGGGGACGACGCTGGATATATGCTGCACGGAATCCCCACGAGAAGGCGATGTGGGACAAAACATCGGCCGTCCTACTCGCCTCGGCGTAGACAAAAAGAGGTGCAAGGTCCATGCGTATGTTACTGTAATAAGGATCTGAAGGAAGAAGATCCAACGGGAGGCTGGAGCCGTTGTCGCTGCCGCCGCCTCAGTCGAGCCCCGGGCATCATGTACCGTAATCCCTTGTTTCGGCAGTAATTCAGTCGTACCGATTAATGATCACGATTCAGGATTCACTAGGGATGGTGCCATTAAAGATCGTGGAAGAACTTTCAAGGTCACAGACTGAAAACTGAATGTTGCAGGAAGGTGATGCTCATTACCTTTTAGTGGCAAAAACAGCACTCGACAGCTGGAAAGATTCAGGCCACAGCTCAGACCAACAGTGTTTTCGTCAGAAAATCGCAATATCAGACCCAGCTTCGAAGTTAGAACGCAAGAAATCTACTTCGACCCCTCCTTTAGTTTAAACCCAGCTTAAAGAATCTAGCCTCGCCAGCTCCGATGTCCTTCTGAAGATACCCAGCATAGAAGCCTGCCTGAAATTTCAGGAAAATTCAGAGATAACACATGTCACCAGTGATGCTGTTTGCTCTTTTCTTCTCAAGAACGAAGGTGTCCCGAGTTTTCCAAGTTGCCCAACATAAAGGCCATGACACCCAATAATCAGAAGCCTCGAGTCACCAAATCTCAACCGAACATAAAGCATCCACTGAAAGACTTATGTAGGAAGCTGATGTTGATCAAAACTACTTGTTTAACTGATAAAAACAGCACCCTACAACCGATAATTTGGAACTAACAAAGAGCATAGCATCACCAACTCAGATAAAAGCAACTGAAGCTAGACACAGGTCTGAGGCAAATAATCATCACCTCTCAAACAACTTAATTGTGAATAGAAGTTAAGCTTCAGGCCACGGTGCAAATAATGTCTTCGTCAACGAGGCGCAGAGGCAGCTTGAAAAGTTAGCAGGTCAGACCTCTACTTCGACGCCTCCTTTAGTAATTTAGTTTGCAGCCAGCTTGATGAAACAGACCCTCACCAGTTCTGATCCTCCTAAAGATAGACAACACAGAGGCCTGCCCAATATTTTGAGAAAAAAATAGAGAGACAATTCATGACACCACTGTTGCTGTTCTTTTCTTCTTCTCAAGAACAATGGCATTACGAGTTTTCCAGGTTGCTCTCTGCGACATTTAGCCGGTGGCTTCTTTCTTCTCTTCAGCATCATTTTTCCATGTCATTCGGACGACGGAGGTGGCGGCATCAGCTAGCTAGAGCTAGTGAGCTTGCAGAATGCATATCCGTTTTCAGAGCCTGCAGAGTATATGCTTCTGACAAATGAGTGGAAAATAGTCATAGCCAGTGAAATTGAACCGAAGAAGAACATTCTAAAGTAACAAGCACATATTCTTGTCACAAGTATGCTACTTCCTCCGTTCCATAATTTTTGTCATGGTTTTTGGTTACCTATTAGCAACGATTTATCAAATATTTCATCGGTTGATTGACTCTTGTTGTCACCTTGATCCACAGTCTACAGATGAACTGAAACATGCTTTCTCTACGAACGAATGAATATACCACGTGGCAAAGTGATTCAGAGCATTGCACGTAATCCAAAAAGAAACAAACTAGATGAGCGTCTCTCCATAGGAAACGCAATCTTATAGAAAACAAAAGAGCTGGGAGAGGGGTTGATGAAAGTTGTGTGTGCGCGAACTCAAGGCACCCTCCTCGAGAGAGGGAAAGCCCAGCTACCAAGATAGGGCTCGGCTAATCCATCGTAGTAGATAGCCTGGGTCTCACGTGCGTACACATCCCCTTGCCCGCCGGGTCGCCGTCTGCGGGCCCAGAGCCGCGCGCGTCCTCAAGCACGATGGGTGTGTACGGAGCGTGCGTCCCTGACCCTGTGGCTCAAGCGCACAAAGCACAGCAAGCAACCACCCGAGCCCAACCCCGCACCAATAATGCTAAACCTATGGACGTTTTCTTACAGACTAAACTTACTGCTGAGTGTGATTCCTCCTTAAAAATAACTGTTCCGAACAGCTCTTCCGTGATTGGTTCGTTCTGTTCCACGTCAGTCCGTAGAAAGGATTCCGTAAGAAAGTGCGCGTAGATGTAGCATTACTGACCCCGCACCGCCCATTACAGGCGGCACGCCCACGCTAGGGAAGAGCCTATCTCTCGCCACGATAATCCTACGCCTACGGACTGATAGTTACTCTCGCCAACTCTACCCTCCGCGGCTGGAGTTACAGGTCCGAACTACCAGACCCGGCGACACAACCCGCGAATGGGGCGCCTTTATACAGCACGGAATCCCTCTGAAATGGCGATGTGGGACTAAAACATTCGCTCATCCCTACCCTACTTCACCGAGGGTTACCCTTACCCGCCTGCCGCAACCCGCAGGAGCCGCGCGCCTGATCGAATGGCATGTCCGCTGCTGCAGTAACGCACAGCCACAGGCGTTTCCCAGAGCCCTTGCCCCGTACGCCGTCGGCGGCGGATCGACCGGCCAGAGCCGCGGAGGTTCGAATTAGAGCCAGCATCCGATGCGGCGCTCGGTTTGCCTAGGCGAAAGTATTTTCTTTCCAAGGGTTGGCCGGCCGCCAGGGGATGAAAACGACAACCACGTTGCCCTTTACCGTGTTATACGTGTCCAGAACGGGGAGGCGTATTACTTGATAACGTTTTACCAACTTTACGCCTTCACCGCTAGTTTCAACAATTCCAAAACCCGTTGCCCCGGATGAGCAGAGTAACTCAAGAGCAGGTGACAGACTGACAACCCACGGCATCGGTGTGTACCGTAAATCTTCCATGTTTCGGAAGTAATCCAGTTGCATTGTGTCCATCGATTAATCACCACAATTCACTAGGGAAGGCGTCGTTAAAGATCCTGCAATGTAACTTAACAGCAAGTGACACAAAGACGACTGAATTTTGGTGATGCTGATGCTGATGCTGATTTGCTATTTCCCAAAGGCTAAAGTGGCAAAAACATCGTTCGGCAGCTGGAAAGATTCAGGCAACAGCGCAGACACTGTTCGTCAGCTGAGTTTCAATCTCAGACCTAGCTGCTACCTTCACAAGTTAGCACGCCAGAAATCTACTTCGACCCCGTCCTTTAGTTTGCAACCAGATTCTGGCCTCGCCAGTTCTGACGTCCTCCTGAAATTAAAGCATGCCCAATATTTCAAGAAAATGCAGAGATAACACACGACACGACTGATGTAGTTTGCTCTTTTTTTCTTCTCAAGAACAGAGGCATTCCGAGTTTTTCAACTTGCCCAACATAAAGCGTCTATTTCAAGACTTCTGTGGGAAGCTGATATTGATCAGATAAGAACAGCAAAATAAAGCGTCTATTTCAAGACTTCTGTGGGAAGCGTCTATTTCAAGACTTCTGTGGGAAGCTGATATTTCAAGACTTTTGTGGGAAGACTTGTTTAACTCATAAAAACAGAACTCCACTGCCAATAATTTGGAACTAACAAAGAGCATAGCATCACCAGATCAGATAGGAAGCAACTGAAGCTAGCCACCGTCTTGGGCAAACAAGCACCACCTCACGAACAACTTAAATGCGCGTAGAAATTAAGCTTCAGGCCATGGTGCAGACAATGAATTCCGCAGCGAATTGCAGACGCAGCTTCAGAGCTTAGCAGGTCAGACCTCTACTTCGACGCCTCCTTAGCAATACTACAATATACGGAGTAGTTTGCACCCAGCTTGATGAAACTGGCCCTCACCATTCTGGTCCTCCTAATGATACCCAGCAAAGAGGCATGCCCAGTATTTTAGAGAAATACAGAAATAATGCATGACACCAAACCGATAATTTTCTTTACTACTTACTACTCAAGAAGAATGGCGTTACTAGTTTTCCAGGATGTTCTCCTCGGCATTTAGAAGTAATGTTTGGAACTTTTCAGAAAACTCCATATGCAATACTAACGGTGTCACGGTTGTCTTATGCCCTGGGCACCAAATGTAACTAGTTTGATTGTGTTTCTCAGTTTAGTACAATAATGCTGCATTATACCACCACATACTACAGTTTACAAAACTACATTTTCAACTAGAGCCAAACACCTCAAAGTATTTTAAACCATGGTTTTTCTAGAAACTGGTATTCTAAAAATATTATGAAAATGGTTTGCAGCCAAACACACCCTTCTTTCTTCTCTTCAGCATCATTCACCCATATCAGTCGGACAACGAAGGTGGCGGCAGATCTGCTAGCTAGAGCTAGTGAGCTTGCAAAAACGCCGATCCTCAATTTTTTATTCTGTTGTTCTGGGGGTTAACTGGTACTAGATTATTTGCATTGACAATGTTATTCCATAAACAAAGTGTCAGGCTTTGGCCTAAGAAGTACAAAGGGGCTTTTATTCTGTTGTTTGCAGTTTCCAGCTCATGTGTTAACTGGGCCAGTTGGAAACTATGCTAGGATTAGGTTTCTGTAGTCTGAACTGCTAGGCTTCGATGTTTTATGTCTCTGTAACACTCTGATATGGTTTCATTTTGATGAAATGGGGCCAGGGAGGAATCTCTGAGAATCTAAAATATATATATAAAGCAGTTACACTAAGGAAATGAACATTTTCTGCAATTAAGAATAAGGGTTCGAAATGAATCCTATATATATTCCTATTACACAATGCTGCATCCAGATTCCAGGATGCAGTTCGGTTGGAAATTTGGGAGCTCCCATTACGGACCCTACAACTACAGTCCCTAAAAGGAGTTGTAAACCTAGTCTACTGGTGCAGTTTTCATGTTTACATAATCGCTTTCCGAAGCTGCAGCGTATATGCTTCTCACAAATCAGTCAGTGGAAAATATCCATACCAAGTGAAATTGAACCGAAGAACACGGTACTAGTAATCATTTTCACAAGTATGCTACGTATTAACAACGTTTATCAAATGTTTAATCTGTTGATTGACTCTTTGCTGTCACCTTGATCTACAGTCTACAGATGAACTGAAACCTGTTTTCTCGACGAACGAACATAGTCCACATCACGAGGTGCTGCAGAGCATTTCACGTAATCCCAACAGAAATAAACTAGACGATCTTCAATTCATAGGACCGTAATCTTGTAAATTAGCAGGCAAAAGAATTGGCACGAGGGGTCGAAGTGTGTGTGTGCACGCGAACCCAAGGCACCCCCTTATTTATTAGGCTACTATAAGGGAGAAATGCCCAGCGAGCTACGCTACTACAACAGGGTTCGCCGCCGGTGGCTGTTGCCACCGGTGGGCATGCATGCCCTTCGCGGGGGGCGGGCGCAAAGGCCACAACGACCGCGTCTGCTGGGCCCAGAGCTGCCTGACCTTGGGCGGATCAAACGCACAAACACAGCAGCAGCAGCAACCCGAGCTCGGACCCCACGCCACCGTTACCGTTACCGTTTCCGGCGACGCACGAGTCGAACCTTAACCACCATCAATTCTTACCCTCCGACGCCGGAGTTACAGGCCTGCGCTACCAGACCCGGCGACAGAACCCGCGAATGGGGCGGTTTTATAGCGCGCGGATTTCGTCCGGAATGGCGAGGTGGGACTAATTACATTCGCTAATGCGTATTAGGACGAGGGATTACCCCATACCCGCCTGCCACCGCCCGCAGGAGCCGCGCGCCTGATCGAACGGCATGTCCGCTGCGGCAGCCACGCACAGCCGCAGACGCTTCCCACAAAATTTGCCACGCACCCGCCGCCGTTGCCCCGTCCTCAGCCGGCGGATCTACCGGTCGGGGCCCCGGGGGCCGGCGGTCTGAATTGAAGGCGGCGATTTGATGCGGCGTTCTATTTGCGTAGTCGAAGATTTTTCTTTTTCCAAGCGCTGGCTCGCTGGGGGATGAACACGACGAGTACATTATCGGCTCTTGCCTGGTCGGAGTACGTTTCCATGGCAGCAAGACGTATTACTCCATCATAACGTTTTTAGCTAATTTACGCCTCACCTCACTACTAGCAGTTTCAACAATAATAAAACCGTCAGTCAGGACGAACAGAGTAACCTGTCAATGAGGCCAACATCGGCCGATAGAGAATCGAATGTTCATGTTTTTTTTTCAGATGACAAGATCTCAGAATGCTTGAACGCTTGAGAATTAGGGTGCCTTTTGTTCTTCTGGAACCAATAAATTTGCACGTGCAACGCACACACGTTTACAGGGACAATGATGTAGTTCATACATCCGTGAAATAAGATTAAATTTGATAGTGCCTCACGCTTGATTCAGTTCGTGGAGATGCAATGCTTGATTTCACTGAGTGAGATGCAAACCGTTTGATACTCAATTGGAGTCTCAAAGAAGTTTGTTTTGCACAAAGATTGGGGATATACAATAATGTTGTCCATCCATCCATGAAATAACAAGTAATCGTGTACATGCATTTCAACTAATTTATTGTACATGTTAAACAAAGAAATCTTACTATCTAATTTCCAAGCTAATAATATTGAGTACATGTGCACTTTTCCAACGTCACCAAATAGTTTCCAAGCTTTCACCTTCCATTCTGCATTGCATGTGTTATCTCATTCCAACATTCCACAAATACAGCCCTTCGGCAAGAATATATATAGTAGAAAAATATGTGTATGTAGTAAAAAACTACGATTGAATCCCTTCAAGTACTATGCATCCGTCCACTTTGTACACATTTATTTGGGCTGCAAAGTTAAAAACAAAATAAAGCATCTTACTCTAGTCTAGACTTGGTATTATATTTGAACTAAAGCAATTCAAAACTGAACACCGGCCACCGAATCAAGCTGGGCACCCACCAGTCGGCACGGCAAGCGACGTGGGCTTATGACATTCAAAATGTCCGGTGCCACGGCACCAATTGCGGCAACCTCAACTTCCCTAGGTTCGACGGCGGTGTGGTGTCGGAATTGCCCCCCCCCCCCCTCCCCCCTCCCCGAACCGTGGGCACATGAGAGGACCGTGAGGATCGGGTTCTAAAATTAGTTTAGTTTAGAGCTAGTTTCGTATGTATAGTTTAATCATTGTTTAGTTATAGTATGTTTAAATCAATGCTTTTATCTATATTTCTCTCGATGTTGAAGTGTATCCAAGCTGTTTGAGTCAATGTGTGACTAGAGTCAATGATTTAGGGAGTTAATAATAGGAGTTCTATTAAGAACACTACTCTTGTAAATGACTAAATTTGCTCTCTAAGGAATAGGGAGGATTTTGCTCATCTAAATTTTAGGGGTTCGGTTCGAGAGGTTCTTAGGTCCTGATCATATTCGAGAGCACAAGTATGTATCTGTGTTCATTCCAAAAATAAGTAAGGAAAATACGTACATGGTCACCCACTCACTCATGTACTGTACTCCTTCTTGTCAACTAATGTAAGATATTCTAGCCTTTTTTTTTAATAAATATATCTAAACGTATTTTAATACGTATGATCACCTATTTCGTAGTGTATCTAGTCTACTTAAAATGTCTTAAATTAGTTAATTGATGGGTACTAGTTTGATTCTGATTCGTTTTGACCTCCACATCGGCAGTGAAAGGCAACGAAACACCGCGCGCTGCAGCTGAGTAGAGTAGTGCAGCAGAGCACTGGGCCCTCTACCACCGGCCGCCAGGGAAGCTTGGCGCCAACGTAAACCCAGCACGAGAAAACAAAAAAGAAAAACGCAGAAGAAAACGGAAGTCAAGGAAAGCAGATCCGTGGCGGACACAAACTTGGAGAGAACGTTTCCAAGTCCAACCACGGCACGTGCTGCCTGTACGGGAGCAGGACCCGTATTATAAGAGCTAACCACGTCTAGACGTCACCTCCATCGCCAAAAACACTTCCCCAACTGCCTCCACCTTCGAGCCTAACCCCGCCGCGTCCACCACCCCCGCCTAAACCCTACTCGCCGGCGACAGAGGTTTTCACCACCACACCCGACAATGGCGTCCCGTAAGTACCCCGGCCGTCCGATTCTGTGTTCTTGTCCTACCTTTCGATTAGATCGATGCGTGACTCGAACGCTCTGGTGCCGCAGGTCTCAAGTTCGAGAACTCGTGCGAGGTCGGGGTCTTCGCGAGGCTCACCAACGCCTACTGCATCCTCCCGGCCGGTTGCGCCGACAATTTCGCCAGGTTAGCAGCGTCTCTAGCTAGTACTACAAGTATATACCGTAGTAGGAGGTAGGTTGGTTGTGATCGGTGGATTTTGATCGCTGAGGTTTCCTGCTGCAGTGTGTTTGAGGCCGAGCTGGCCGACGTCGTCCCGGTGGTGAGGGCATCCATCGGCGGCACCAGGATCGTGGGGAGATTGTGCGCCGGTGAGCACTTGCTTCTCCTGAATGAATGAATGAATGATGGACAGGCTACGGCTTCCGAGCAATTCTGTGGCCGGTATCTGAACTTGAGTACTCACGTCTTGCTGTTTGATCAGGTAACAAGAACGGTCTTCTTCTGCCAAATAGCACCACCGACCAAGGTAAGAAAAACAGCCGGTCCTTAGAAATTGGCAATCACTGACTAGTTTTTTTTGACATACATGACATCGGCTGCCGTTTGTGTCCATAGAGCTCCAGCACCTGAAGAACAGCCTGCCTGATCAGGTGGTCGTCCAGCGGGTCGACGAGCGCCTCTCTGCCCTCGGCAACTGCATTGCTTGCAATGACCATGTCGCCCTCACAAACCCAGACCTGAGCAAGGCAAGTGCTCTTCATTCCCCAGAGCCCGTTGCGCAATCTTGAATCGATGATGATGAGACGCATGTTTTGTCCGTGACAGGAAACCGAGGAGATCATCTCAGACGTTCTTGGAGTGGAGGTGTTCAGGCAAACCATCGCGGGGAACATCCTGGTCGGCAGTTTCTGCGCCTTCTCCAACAAAGGGGGACTGGTAAAGCTCATCGCAAGTTCAGCTATACGAGTGAACTGGACTTCACCTGCAAATCTGTTGCTGGTTTCTTCTTCTTCTGAGAGTTAATTGTGAAACTATATGTCTGCTCGTGCAGGTTCACCCGCGGACATCGGTGGAGGACCTGGACGAGCTCTCGACGCTGCTGCAGGTGCCCCTCGTCGCCAGCACTGTGAACCGGGGGAGCGATGTCATTGCGGCTGGCATGGCGGTCAACGACTGGGCGGCCTTCTGCGGCTCGGACACCACGGCCACCGAGCTCTCGGTGGTGGAGAGCGTCTTCAGGCTGAGGGACGGCCGGCCGGGGGCGCTGGGCGCCGATGTCAGGAAATCCTTGGTTGAAAGCTGCTTTCTCTAGGCTCCTTTGCCCCGGGGGATTTGGCCGACATGATTTGATTACTCCCTTGATGTATCTTCGTTTCTTACAATTAATAATATTCTCATGAAGATGTGTACCCGTAAGATCATGTACTACTTTTGCAAATCTGGAAAAGCTTTATCCCAAACAAGTTACTAGCATTAAGCTAAGAATTAAGACAGAAGTAGCAAACGTTACAGGTTTCATTTACTTCTACAGACTTGGTTCTAAACTTGCACACGAGAATGAGAGGGACGCAAATTACAAGACAATAGCCAAACACTGCTGTTTTTGCATCAATCGTAACAGCATCGTCAGGGAATACCAATCCAAGGCCATTCAAAGGTTAATATCAGGTCAGAAAAAAAAAAAGGACATGGTTTTCGGATCAGCACAAATAAAGATTCTAGGACAGCAGCTTCAATATCTATTCCTGGCAGGAAGTTCAGTATTGCATGACAACCCAAATGTAAAACAAACACTAGTAGTTCGTTACATGACCAAGACATTATTATCTCATCATATACTTTAATAGTAGAAACCCATAAGCAGCAAATGAATTGCATGGCGTCAAGATGACAATATCCCAGATCCTAGTCGAGCATGTCAGATATTGTCTTCTTCTGGTTGAATGGATCGGTAGCAGCAAGTAAAGTTGCGATGACACTGTTGGGGAAAATGTTATCAGCCTTCATCCTCTCTCTAAATCCATAGGCAGGGGACTTTGCATGCAAATATGCATGAAGCAGCAACTGGTACTGTCTAACCCTCCCAATGTAACCCATCTGCCGCAACTTGTTGAACACCTTCTCGGAATTGTGGATGTCTCCTTTCTTCGAATAACTATCAAGCAACATCAGATATGAGCTGTACTGAGGCTTCATCCTGTTTCTCTGAGACAGCTTGTGCAGTATAGATTCAGCTTTATCCACCTCTCCAGCTTCCACATAGAGCTTCACCAGCGAATCCAATGTTGACACCCCTATTCTGACACCATTTTCCTCCATCCGCTTCAGTAGCTCCTTACCCTTGTCCTGAAGGTTTTGATTGGCATAAACCCTAATCAAAGAATTGTAGAATTTGGAAGAGAGTGTTTTCCATTTTGCCAGCATACTCTCAAAGACTTTCTCAGCCTTTTCAACTTCTCCAAGCTTGCCAAAAGCCTCTATAGCAGACAAGCACTCATCTAGACGAGGATTAGCCTCGCACACCTGCCAAATCCTCTCGACATCGCCCTTTTTGCCAAGGAAGGCATACAAAGGTAATACAACATGGCAAGCACTGCGGTTTTCCTTGATATCATCACCCTCCATCAACTCCAAAATTGGTTCAGCTTTCTCACGGTGACCACCAAATATGTAGTGTTTTGCAAGTGTGGCTTGTAACAAAATATCTGGCTCAATACCTTCTGCATGCATTGACTCAACAACTTTTTCCATACCTTCAAAATCTCTTGATGCGCCTTTAATGTCTACAAGGAGCTTATAAGTGAAGAGGGATGGCTTCACATTCTCCTTTTCCATCATTGCGAGAACATCAGAAATCTTCTTCTTGTCCACCCTTTTGTACAGTAGCAGAAGCTGATTGACAGCAAATACTGTAACTGGGAATCCCAGATCCTTCATCTTATTGAAGACTGCTTCTGCCTTTTTTACATTCACTTCAGCCACACAATTAGCTAAAAGAGTTCTGTATACAACCTCACCCCTATGAGATGCCGGAATATCGTCAATGTACTTTTCAGCTCTGTAAACACCATGGACTTTAGCCATCAAATCAAGGCGTGAAGCATAATCACGTTCTACAAGATCAATTAGGTTGGATTCTTCAAGCCATTCCAGAAGCTGCATAAAAGCATTGAACAAATTACCGTCCAAGTTAGACAAAAAACATGTTGAGATAAGCCAGAACAACAAAAGAACAGCCATATATGCTCATGGCATTATACACCTGTAGTTAAACATATAAATAGGTGGAAATTCACACAGCAAAAGGCTATGCACTACATGTTATTGTTGAGCGAATAGTAATTCTATTGTACAGCTACGAATAATCAACAATAGGCATCCTATAAACATGTTGTAGAAAAAAAATTGTCAGTTCAAACGCCCTTCGTACCTACTACCTCCCTTCCAAAATAAGTGTCTCAACATTGTCTAGACTTGCATGTATCTACACGCGTTTTAGTGTGTAGTACAAGTGAATCTAGACAAAGTTGAGACACTTATTCTGGAACAGAGGTAGTACCTGGCAAGGTTATCTTGACTTCATTATTTTTTAAGCCAGAGAAAAGATGAGCGTGTATCCACTAATATCGCCACAATGTATTAAGAATTTGCAATCTTGGAAAAATAAATAACAATAAGTTGTGCAGGGTACGCACCTGCAATGCTTTGGCAAAGAACCTCCGTTTCCTAAGTTGCAAAATGACATAAAAGACATCACTTCTATCAAAATTATTGCCACCATCAACCCATTTCTTCAGTGATGCAGCGACATCATTCCTTGGAGCTTCCAACATAACTTTGAGAAGGGGATTCTGGGACACCCTCTTGACTGTCTCCTTCTCGGGTTTTGCATCAGTATCAACTCCTAACGAGTCGATTTCATCAACAGCATCCTCGTCAGAACTCTCTTCCAATGTTAACTCCTCGTCCTTCTTATCAGCTTCTGGCGGGACCTCCAAATCAGAAAATCCGTCCTCCAAACCATCTTCTTTGTCACCAGAATTTGCCCCAGCCTGAGAAGAGAAACTCCTACCCCACATGGACCAGGCAGATGAGAACGATGAACGGCAGGCTGATTGCTTTGAGTGACGACAGCAACACGATTTCTGGCAACCCTGCTCACATTGTTCTTCTGCAGTCTTTGCGTCAGCACTTAGCAGTACCTCAAGACTTGCACAACCACGGACACTTGCAACTTGGCGGGCACTGACCCTGGATCAGAAGCAAACAGTCAGCCAAGTCAATTATCAGAATTAAACTGTGTACTGTAAAACAAACTGCATGCTGTACATTCCTGAGCAAGCATTATTAACAGACAAATATAACTGGTAAATCTGGTTCATTTGTTGAGACGTGGGTATATTAATTGGACTGACATCTAGTAAAATAAACAAGAAGTGTTGTTTGTTGAAACATATATACACAAGGGAAATCCTAAGGCGTCAGGTACCCAACAACATCGCACAGGAGCAGAGTCCCAGGGTGAAACCTGCAACTTCCGACCTCAAAATAAATCAATGGAATAATCAATCCAACAAAGGCGCGATCTTTCGCCCCAGGCGATACTTGCTATCATCCATTGTGACAAGAGATCACGGCCTACTAAGTCGGGATCGCACTATTACGGCACGGGAACCGAAATCAAAAGGACTAAATAAGAACGAATTTACTAGGCGTCGCCGCTACAGATAAAACGGTGCGAATGAACGGGTCACGGATCAGAATCGCCGCCAAAGCCATCGTTGAATCAAACAGGCAGCAGCATCTGAAACCCAAGCTGAGACCTACGGCTGGGAAAAGCGGTACCTGAGGGGGTTGCCGGCTCTGCGGAGCGCCCACATGGCGGCGGCACGGGGGATCCCTATGCGGCGGCGGCGGCGGCGGCGGCGGCGGAAGGATGAGGCGTCGGTCTGGGGGAAGAAGCAAGGGATGACGGCGGCTAAAACCCTAGAGGAAGAGGCTTTGGGGAGGTGGGCGAGGGGAACCTAAAACCCTAGCGCGATGAGGAGAATGGGGCGCGACTCCGCGAGTCTCGGTAGTGCGGTTTTACCAGATATTTCTCCTGGATGGGAATGTACTCGAGACGGGGAGGAACCCTCGGCGGCCTAAGCCGTAATTGACGGACCGGTTGTTGTTCAGAAAAAAACCGGACCCGATTTGTTTCGATTACCGGCCTGTGTTGCCGAATAGGGCGTGGTTCTTTTTGTTTTGGTTTTCTTTCCAATCTCACAAGATTTATCTTTGAAATTTTTTTTGACTCAAAGCGAGGGCGGTGACTAGTGAGTGGGGAAGAAAGCTGCTGATTTTGTGTAAGGTGCCCCTAGAGCTGAATCAAAGCCGGTTGTTCCGAGAACATCGAGTTTTAATGGGAGTAAAATCCATCGTTAGTCAACTTGTCTACTAAAATCAATATGGTTATTGTATAACAGAAATACAAGTTTATGGTTATTGAAAACGAGTCAGAGCATCACTCGCGGTCAACGCTCACGTAGTAGAGATGTATTTGCTGTCGTGGCATGCTGCGAGACCACTGTCAGGTAACTTAAAATTACCACGTACGTGAGGGTCTTTTTTGCAAAACCTCCATCCCCTCACTGTTCCCTGTCTCTGCTCTATCCCCACAAAGAAATGTCCCTGGCACCAAAAAATCCGGCGTCGTTGATGGAGCACGGCGTGCACTCCGTCGCCTCCCACGCCGGTGCGAGATCCCTCGCCGCCCCCGTCCAGCGAAATACCCCACTGCCATCGCCCAGCGAGCTCCGCCACGCCCCTAGTCCTCCCTGATTTCTCACAAAGCTCTGTGCAACGCATGGCTCCGGCCATGATCTCCTCAATGCGGCTCTCGGTGGTGATGCACTCGATCTTGACGACTTGCTCGGCCACCTTCTTCTACTGGAGCACACGTAGATGTGATGTCTACGCACTTCTATTTTTATAGACAGTTGTTGGACCTCCAAGTGCAGAGGTTTGTAGAACAGCAGCAAGTTTCCCTTAAGTGGATTACCCAAGGCTTATCGAACTCAAGGAGAAAGTGGTCAAAGTTATCCCCCTCAAGCAACCCTGCAATCAAGATACAAGAAGTCTCTTGTGTCCCCAACACGCCTAATACACTTGTCAGGTGTATAGGTGCACTAGTTCGGCGAAGAGATAGTGAAATACAAGTGGTATGGATTATAAGTGCTAACAGTGCCAGAAAAGAGCTTCTGACGGGGAGGAAAATACTAAAGACAAAAAGATGGAAGCAAGCAAACATGTAACATATCTGGATGCAAACGGTGTTTTAATGTTTAGAAACAAGGCCCAGGGATCATACTTTTACTAGTGAACACTCTCAATAAATATATTCTCTTCATGATACTACCCTCAACTACTCTTCGGTTGGACACTCTAATCCATGGTAGGACTATAACAGCACACTTCAAAGTCCGCCTTCCTCATCTAGATAACCCCACACTGTCACCTTGAGCGCTAGATGGTTCCAACAAACACCACAATTTCATAGAGACAACCAACTCAAAATATACTTATAAAAAATATTTATAAACTCTAGCCTAAGTGCCACCACGACGTGCACGCTATCACTTTCACACACGTGGGAAGAGCAAAGATCTATTGAAGCACTTGAGTATTTATATAAACTCTAGCTTAAGTGCCACCACGGTATGCACGCTATCACTTTCATACACGTGGGGAGAGCCAGAGATCTATTAAAGCACTTGAGTAGCAGAGTAGATCTACTAGATTACAAAGCTCATGATCACAATATGATCACACATAGAGAGAGTGAGATGAACACATAGCCATCGGTAAAGCCCTTAGCCTCGAGGAAGAACTACTCCCTCCTCATCATGGGAATCAACAACGGCGATGGAGATGGTGGTGGAGATCGATGGAGATGGCTCCGAGGGAACTTCCCGGTCCTGGTAGGGTGCCGGAACAAAGACTTCTGTCCCCTGAATCTCCCCTTTGGTGGCGGCGGCGCTGCAGAACTTTTCGTGGATGTATGCTGGATGTTTTAGGGTTTTCTCCCCGGGGGCTTCTTATAGGCGAAGGGGCAAGGCGAGGAGGCAGCCAGGGTGTAACATCCCAAAAATATGAAACAATGATCATCAAACTCTAATTGCTAAAATTAGGGTTAACAAAAACTTTGGTTAAATAAAAACAAAATGAATGCATGTGTGAATGTGATGATTTGATAAATGCATGAATGGACTTGTGTGATTAACCTAAATAGCAAGGAATGGTTCAAAGATGAATATAACATCATCTAAAACATTTTCAAGCAGAAAAAATCAAGAGAAAATCAAAAACAAATCAAATAAGGCAAATGGTCATTTTTGCCAATCTTGCTCACTAGGTCACTTTGAGTGTTTCTAGTCCAAGATTTCAAACAGAAACTTTTCCAATTCTTCTCACCCCTTGCAAGACCAAGTAAAAGTGAAGCAAAGCCCACCTTTCAAACTTGCAGAAACATTTGGCAACTTGATTCAAATCGCATTTCAAAATTGAATCTTTAACATATGTGAAGATCACACATTTTCAAAACCCAACCAAACCAGTGCCCCTTAACCAATCCAACTAACCAGATACTCCCTAGTATGTGCCTAGCAAACCCACCAAGTTTGAATCCAAAATTCAAATTTGAATTTCTTTCGACCATTTCATCAAACACCTTCTGGGCACAAATCAAATTAAACAACAAACACTATAGTGAGCAGTGTTGTGCCAACCTTGTCCCCTACCTAGCTCTCACTACACTCTCAGTAGATCATCTAACTAGTTTAACCAGCTCTAGCTCACTGTAAACTTTCAACTAGGTTTCTTTGTTTCTGAACTTAGTAAAGGTAAATCTGGCTTTTTGCAAAACAACCCTAGAGCTTAGTATATCCTATTCAAAACCACTTCACTTGTTAGTATTAGTTTGCGAGTACTTAAAGAGTACTCATGGCTTTGTCCCTGGCTATTCCCGTGGCCAGACTATGAAGAGGAGTATCAGGAGGACGGACGGCGGGAAGGTTACGACAACTAGGATCATCTCCCATCGTCAACATTCCCTATGACCCTGAAGATGGAGCTTCGCCTACGCTATCGTTACTATTCATTATTCCGCTGCTTGAATTGTATTAAGAACTGGATCATGAGATCCTTATTTGTGTAAGACCTTATGTATGGTTTATAATGGATGATGTACTGTGATATCCAATCTGTTATGTCTCGCATAAATGGTAATCCTGGGATTGTGATGTATGGCATAACAGGCATCTGTGATTAAAAATCCGGGTGTTGACAAGTTGGTATCATAGCCATCCTGACCATAGGAGACCCTAGTTAGAATGGATGTTTGAATCAAAAACATAGTTTCAAAACCAAAGAAGTGAGTATTTACAAAAACTTATTCTCATTCTTATCACTTAGACTCTTTCATGAAAATTCATGTTCCTCAAAAATTCTTGCAAACTTACATAAAATTTGACACACTTGATCACTCTACTAACTTACTCATCCTATATTCTTATAGATGGACGTGAAGTACAACAAGTTTTATCAGTTGGGGAATGGAGGAGACCTCATCTTTGAGCGTGACTTGGACCAGCTGTCGGAGATGCTGGAGCGTCCGCACCCCGAGTTCTTCGGAGCTCAGCTCAATGATCAGGAAGGAAAAGATCTGTAGTGGTCAGTTGTTGCAAGTCTCCAAGGAAAGATTGAACCCCCCACTGTAGAGGGAATTCCGTTCACCTTAAGTGAGAACAACTGGCTCGATGGACTTGCTAGGGCCATGCAGGAAGCTCTTGCCCGTCTGTGTGGGCAGAGTATGTTGGAGATATGCCCAAGAGGCAATAATAAAGTGGTTATTATCATATCTTCATACTTGTGATAAATGTTTACATACCATGCTATAATTGTATTAATAGGAAACATTAATACTTGTGTGATTTGTAAACATAAAAGAATCCCTAGTAAAGCCTCTTGTTAAACTAGCTTGTTGGTTAATATATGATCATGGTTTCTTAATCATGAACATAGGGATGTTATTAACAACATGGTCATATCATTGGGAGAATGATATGATGGACATACTCCTATAGTTAAGCGTAGCATAAAGATCAAGTCATTTAATATAGTTCATTTGCTATAAGCTTTCTGATACATAGTAACCTAATTCCTTCGACCATGAGATCATGCTTATCACCATCACCAGAAGGATGCTTTTATGACATCAAACACCACATCGTAACTGGGTGGATATAAAGGTGGCATTGAGTGTTCGGAAAGTATGGGTTGAGACACATGGATCAAGAGTGGGATTTGTCCATCCATATGACGAATAGATATACTCTGGGCCCTCTCGGTGGAATGTCATCCAATTAGCTTGCAAGCATGTGACTGGTTCACAAGGGATCACATACCACGGGAACGAGAAAAGAGTACTTATCGGTAACGAGGATGAACTAGGTATGCAGAGATACCGACGATCATAACCTCGGATAAGTAAACTATCGTGAGACAAAGGGAAATTGGTATCGTATGTAAGTGGTTCATTCGATCGCAAAGTAATCGTAGAAATATGTGGGAGCCATATGAATTTCCAGATTCCTCTATTGGTTATTGATCGAAGAAGTGTCTCGGTCATGTCCGCATAATTCACGAACCGTAGGGAGACACACTTAAGGATTCGATGTTGTTGAGTAGTTATGGAATGATGAGAAAGAGACCGAATGTTGTTCGGAGTCTCGGATGGGATCCGGGATATCACGAGGAGATCCGGAATGGTCCGGAGAATAAGATTCATATAAGGAAAGTCATGTTTCGGAGTTGGGGAATGATTCCGGTGTTTTCACTGGGAATGTTCTACAAGGGTCCGGAAGGTCCGGCACTCCGGAGGGGAAGGGTACATGAATGTGTCATAACGAGTTGGAATGGTTGCATCATGTACTAGGTATCATGGCTGGGCGAAATAAAGGGATAAAGCAAATCCTAGTTTGAAAAGTCAAACGCCAATTTGAAAAGTCAAACGGCAAGTTTGCTTGGTGGAGGGAGAGTAGGAAACCTACTTAGGGAGGAAGTCCTACTCCCTCCACCCGCCGGCCAAGGAGGAGGATTTGGAGGAGGACTCCCTCCTCCCAACCGCGCCTCCCTCCCACCTATAAAAGGAGGGGCAGGGGTGCCCCTCTTCACAACACCTCAAACCCTAGCTTTGGCGCCTCCACCTCCAAGTGCAGCCGCCGCCTAGGGTTTCCCCTCCAACTCGGCAAGTTGGGGCTCTCCCTAAGCCCTAGCCACCGGCCAAGCTTCCTCCCTTGGTGCCTCTAAACCCTAGATCGCCAAGGCCTCTCTCATAGTCCACCATACTCGCTCCGGCTTAAGGCGAAGCCCTACGAGATCTCCCCTCTACTTCCGGTACCACGCCGTCGTGCTGCCGGAATCACGAGGAGAGTGCTACAACCTCCGCTGCCTGCTGGAACAAGGGAGAGGAAGGTCTTCATCGAGTACCGAACGTGTGACCGACTGCGGGAGCGCTGCCGGAACGCAGCGCCGGAAGGATCGTCTACGCGATCTTGAGATCGGAAAGAGTACGACTATATCACCCACAAGAATCTGCTCTCGTTAACCGCTTTGGATCTTCGAGGGTTAGTATTCTATCGACTCGTTGCTACAATCTAGTAGATAGATCTTGGCTTGTTTGTTTGCATGCGGTAGAAATTTTTTGTTTTCCATGCTACGAACCCGACAGTGGTATCAGAGCCATGTCTATATGTAGATCTGTTGCACGAGTAGAACACAATGGTCATTATGGGCGTTGATGCTTTTGTTGTCGATTGCTTCTTGTGTACTTTGCATCTTGCGGGATGGTGGGATGAAGCGGCCCAGGCTAACCTTACATGACATCATTCATGAGACTTGATCCACGCTTGACATGCAACTTGTATTTCATAAGTGGCTTTGCGGGTGCCTGTTTCTCCCAACATAGTTAAGATTCAATTTACAACGTGAGATTGACAATACTAGTATCAATGTTGTGGTTCTTGTTCGTAAGTTAGAGCGACACTTATTGAAAGCCCCAAACCACGTAAAATATGCAAAGAAAATTAGAGGCGTCTAACTTTGTTTTGCAGGGGTGTGCTGTGATGTGATATGGCCATGATTGTGATTATATTTGATGTATGCAATGTTCCTTATTGTAAGTTGGCAACCGGCAGGAGCCATATGGTTGTCTTTAAATTCTGTTAAGACCTGCGTGTCTATTCAAAGTAGTTGTAATAGTTGAAGCTGGTGGACGACAACCATGGAGCGGCGTCATTGACCTTGATGCAATGCTGGTGATGATGGAGATCATGTTCGTGCTTGAAGATGGAGATCGGAAGCACAAAGAAGAAAGGCCATATCATATCACATATTATGAATTGCATGTGATGTTAATCCTTTTATGCATCTTGTATTGCTTAGTTCACGACGGTAGCATTATAAGATGATCCCTCAAGCACACAATTTCAAGTTTTAAAGTGTTCATCCTTAGTAAGCACCGTTCCTAAAGCTCGTTGTTTCGAAGCATCACGTGATGATCGGGTGTGTTAGATCCTGCGAGTGTATACAACGTGAGCAAGCCAGATTTGCTCATGCGGAAGCTAAGGTTTGATCCTGACGAGCCTAGCATGTACAGACATGGTCTCGAAACACGGATCACCGAAAGGTAAAGCATGAGTCATATAGTAGATATGATGAACATGTTGATTGTTCGCCATTGAAGCTACATCAACTCTCATGATCATCGGTTTTGATGTGGTGGATTTGGTTCGTGTGATCACTAAAACAATGTGAGGGATATTGTTTTGAGTGGGAGTTCAACAGCAATATGATTAAAAGTTGAACACTATTTATCATAAATTAAATCAAAGTGAATTTGCATAGTTCTTGTAGTCATTGGCATCCGTTTACCACCTTGCGCTTAGTTATAATTGAGATGATAGAACTATAGAATTCTGGTTAGTTACTTTACGAACTGGTATCGTATTGTTTTGAAGTGTTAATCTAAAGTTTAAAAGTCCTATTGCAAACTTTCAGTAAGTTCCGGTTACTCCATGAAGTTTAATAATTGGTATTAAATCAAGAGTGACAATTCCAAGAGTTAGTGTATGAGTATCATGTTTGTCTCCATGATTCTTGATATTCAAAGAATTGTCTTAATATCAAGGTTATCTAGGATCTGAAAGAGTTATTTCAGAAACCATGATGTGTGGAAGATATTGTGATATCTGAAATGAAGTTTTGGTTGCAACATGATAGAGTGTAATATGGCAAAAGTCATGTTCTCATATTTAATGAGAATTTGCAAAAGGTTGGAGACACTAGTTGTCCTAATCCTCCAAAAGGTTTTGGAGAGAAACATTATACTCGCGATTCACCGCAATAAGCTAAAGTAGCTTGATCATGAATAATTCCATGGTAAGGGTGAATATTTGATGTAGGTAAAATATTTACTACACCAAGAGATTACTAAAGAATGGAATTTGAAAGCACACCAAACATTTGATGATGGTGATCTACTTCAAAGTGCAAGTCCAAAGACATTGGTATTTAATTATACATGCTTTGGACTATGTGTCATATGTATGACTCCACTATTGATGTTGATAGATTCTTTCAAACAGATATACTGAAAGAGAATCTCAGAAATATATGGCAGAAAAGAAAAGACTAGAATTGTTCAGCTTGGGTATATAGAGGATATACGTGTTATGGCAGTATTCTTTGCTTGTTAAATAATGTGGTTCTTAAGTACTGGATACTGAATTTGTTGGTATGAATCGTCATACGAAACAATAGAATTCATGAACCACAATGGCCTAAGTAACTAGAAAAAGAATATGTGATGATGTTGATCGAGAACAAATAAAGGGTTATTGTGCTGCTCGTTAAACATCAAAGCTTGCCTTCAAGATTTGTTTTATCAGGTATTATGAGAACAAAAGGGTTGTTCAAATAATTGCCGTAATCCATAAAAGATGGATGATTCACAAATCTCGTTGGAGAAATCACATCCATAAAACTAGTGCTAAATATGTCGAAAGACAAATTGATTGAAAGATCACTTAGGAAGTGACATCGCCGTTTAAATTATATTGGAAAGAAAACATGAAGAAACTCCATGTGGATGGAATTTTGGAGTCTTTTGATTTTTGATCAAATGACGCTTGTGAAACTTTCCTAGAGATAATTAAAACTTCGTTCATAGGCCAAAAGGGAACGAATGACTGGCTTATTAGAACTTGTACATATTGTTGTACGAAGTCCATTATGTGTAGTCAAGAGCGATGGATTTCAACTTCATATGCTTTCTCCGAAAATTTGAGTGAATATATGAATATTTACTTAATAAGGATGAAGTATGAAACATTTGAAAAGTTCAAAGACTTTCAAGATGAAGTGCAAGATCATTGTAACAAGAATATAAATAGTTTATGATAAGATCATAAAGGAAGATATTTTGAGTTACAAGTTTAGCATAATACCTAAGATTTAAGGAATCGTTCCGTGGATTTGCATGTCCCGAAACACCATAAGAGTATGGAGCGTTCGAGATATGTAATTAAACCTTGTTTGACATGGTAAGATCGAAGGTGTAATTCATAAAGCTGCCATTATATTTTAAAGATTAAAAGCTTTAGAGACTACCGTTTTTCCACTAAAAAGAGCTCCATCATAATCCATTGAAATGACACCATATAAAGTTATGGTTGGGATAAAACCCAAGTTGTCCTTTCTTAAACATTGGTATGCTATGCATAAGAAAGATGTTTGCAACCAAAGTCGGATGAACCTGTCTTTGTATGTTATTTCGAATAACTGTTAAGTAATCCTCCATAACATCGGAGACAAAAGTGTTTGTCACTTAGAACGTCAAGTTTCTTTGAGAAGGAATTTTTCGTGAAAAGATAAGTGGGAGGACAATAGAACTTTGATAAGGTTAAAAGAACCTTAGCTATATGTGCAAAGTTGCGTAGTGCCGAGAAGTGTTCCGGAGGCAGCAACAATGCTCATGGCTCACGTGCCTCAAAGGTTGTGGTTACGAAGGCCAAAGTTTCTATTGAACCAAGTAGGTCGAGTAAGCAATCAAATACCAAGATTTGAGGGTTGAATCATTATTTGAGAATAATGAACGTACTACATGCAAAGAAGCGATGATGGGCCCTAACTCCGTAAAATGGCTTGAAGCCATAAAATCCATGATAGTTCCATAGACGAGAAATCAAGTTTTGAACTTGAAGGACCCTCGAGAAAGGTGTAAGACCTTACAGTTGTGTTTGGATCTATAAAGAAATAGACATAGATGTTTCACATCTATGAAATAGTCGACATGTTGGGAAAGAGTTCACAACAATGTTCAAAGGTTGACTATGACAAGATCTGATCTTTCATAGCGATATTTAGTCTAGACGGATTAATAATTTTGTTATGTGTTGAATAAACAAAACAAGTTCTTCTAAAAGAATGGTTACCAAGGACGTGTGCATGACGCGGTCCAAAGGTTTTTTTTAATTCAAAGGATGCTAAAATCATATGCAAACTTCAATGGTTGAAGTAAGCATCGCGGAGTTGGAATCTTCACCATGATGAAACTATTAAAGGAGTTTAAATTCGTTGGAGACGATGAAGATGCTTGCATTTGCAAGAAATTAAGTGGGAGCGCTTAGACATGTTTCTAATACATTATGTGGAAGACATATTGTTGATTGGTAATGATGTATCTTTTATTAACACAGGATAAGAATTTCATCTCGATGAAAGACTTAGGCAAAACCCAAATATTTGGCATCAATAGATGCTAATATGGTTGTGCCGAAAGTACATAGATGATATATTGAATGAGTTCAATATAGAAACTACAAGATAGGGTTCTTGTCGCACAGAAAGGATTGAATGAGTTCAATATTGATGATATATTCAAGTGTATTGACACTTGGTAAGTGAAACAAAGATTCAAGTATAGATAGATACTTGATGTATGAAATCACAAAGAGTATTTATATCAATCATGTTGTGATATGTAAAAATCAAGATATGTCCTATGCTCTAAATGTTATGAGCATATACCAGAATGATTCATAAGATGATTATTGGACGATAGTAAATATATTCTTATGATCTTGTAAAAGAACTAAGAATATATTATTTTGTAGAAGTGACAAATAGATGGTTAGTTCATTGTAAATGAATTACATTGATACTAGTTTTATCACAAAGTACAAATTAAGTTTATCTCAATCTAAACTAAGGGTGGCACAATGTGATGGAAAGTAAGTTCCATAATGGATTTGAATGAGTTCCAAAGTTAAGACATTGTGACAGATATTACAACAAAAGTCTGAGTATATGACTGCTATTATAGCTGCTAAAGAGGGCATTTGTGTCAAGTAGTTTGTTATCAAACTAAGTGTAGTTCACAGTGGGATAATACTATGAAGATATATTGTACGACAATATTATCAACATGTTTTAACCCCAAAGAACTAAAGGTCTCACCAAAGGACCAAATTCATACAAAGCCATCTCATTAGAGAATGAGTGATGCGTAGAGACGCAAAGACATGCAATTATACACGGACCTGGAAGTGTCAGATCCGGAGATCAGTTGACCACTAGCAAACGTGTACTTACAACACCGGAAAGCCATTGGTGTTGAATACACAAAGGTTTGAACCTAGATTATTGACTCTAGTGCAAGTGGGAGACTGTTGGAGATATGCCCAAGAGGCAATAATAAAGTGGTTATTATCATATCTTCATACTTATGATAAATGTTTACATACCATGCTATAATTGTATTAACAGGAAACATTAATACTTGTGTGATTTGTAAACATAAAAGAGTCCCTAATAAAGCCTCTTGTTAAACTAGCTTGTTGGTTAATATATGATCATGGTTTCCTGATCATGAACATAGGGATGTTATTAACAACAGGGTCATATCATTGGGAGAATGATATGATGGACATACTCCTATAGTTAAGCGTAGCATAAAGATCAAGTCATTTAATATAGTTCATTTGATATAAGCTTTCTGATACATAGTAACCTAATTCCTTCGACCATGAGATCATGCTTATCACTATTACCGGAAGGATGCTTTTGTCACATCCCAAAATTTTCCAAATTTTGAAATGTGAAAAATAAATAAACAAAAGAAACAATTGTTGAAATTTATGGGGAAAAGAAACTTTTTGCTTCTAATTGGAAACATTAAAACCTTTTAAACTATTACAATTTTTTTACCCCAAATAAAGGTACTCCTTAAAATAAAAATAGCATTTAACAAAAAACCCTAAAATCAAAGCATCAAGATTATCCATATATCTCCTCTACTTCAAAATTATAATTTGCAAGGTTCCCCTTCAAAATCTTTTTCACAAACTTCCTGTATTTGAAAATCTATTTTTAATCTTGAGGAAGTTCTTAACCAAAAACCATCTATATATCTCAACTACTTCTTTTCCATTTTTCAAACAACCTTTGTTTTGTTTTGAACCAAAAATAAAAGCAAAGAGTCTCGTTTTAAAATAAGCACCATAACTTATGTGAGCTATTTTAAGATTTTATAAAATTATCCTCTCATATTTTCAAACTTTAATTCATGGTTATCCATGTAAAGTGGAACTAAATCGAATCAAGTTCAAATAAGGAAAGAATCCAAATTATTCCAAATATATTGCCCTGCAACTAGGCCAATATCGCACACATGCAATCGTATAATAATTAACTAATTAATAATTGAGAAAATTAAATATTTCTAAATATATAAAATTTATGTCCTAAAATATTGCCCATGAATTTACGAAGCCACAGAAATTTGAATCAACAAATTTGGAGCTCTAAATCAAAAGTTATAAATGAATTAAGAAATAGGAAAAAATATAAAACGAAAAAAATAGAGTGGCCAGCCAGGCCAGCCAAAATGGGCCGGCCCAACCATGCCGATGCCTTGAGGGCACCATGTACCTACACGAGCATAGGAACCAGGGATTACTTGTCTTCATATTTGTATCAAATGCTCCTAAATGACTCTCAATTGCCCTCTTAAATTGCACTAAATGTCCCCTAATTCCTCTCCCTCTTTAATCTCCTTTAATCCAGCCCCCACCCCCCTCCTATATAAACCCCATTACACGAAATTTCAAAGTTTTCAACTCATCATACCTCCATTTTCGTCCAAATTTTTTCCCAATCTTCTCCACCAAAATAGACCTTCAAGACGACCTCGGATCGCGGCGGCTTGAAGACGGAAGTTGTTCCCCTCGTCAAGACGGTTCCATTCCCGCTGGTTTCACCTCGTTTCATTCATCGAGCTGAGAGAAAAACACTGTCAAAGATTCAGATCTTAGAAGGTATAATCCATTCTACGCCCACCTCGTTGCTCCAAACACAATTTCCTTTGAACAGTAGATAAATCTAGTTGTTATCTACAACTTTCATGTAGAAAGTTTTTCCATTCAAACAACTTTTTCTGTAGTCAAATCTGACATCATCATGACATCATCGTAGTCAACAGTCAACTCAGTCTGATTAGTCAAAGTCAATTTCAGTCAATTTTCGAGTTTGACTTTTCCAGATTTTAGTACGAACTCGTATAATTCATAAAAAAAGATTTAGAAGTCCAAAAATCATAAATTTGATATCCCTGAAAAGCTGAGATTCTGTAGAATCCATTTCTGCAATAATATTATTTGTTCTCTGTACAAAAAATTGATTTATAAATTAAATGGTTTAATTGGTCATTTTCACCATAAAAATTATATCTTTAGTTCTGTATATCCAAATTTAGCAAATAATATGTCTATGGATTCACAAAAACGAGTAGAACATAGTGGACCCATAATTCGGTATTTTTGAGTCTGTTAAAATCACGTTTTGTACAGAACCATTTGTGGAGTATTTTGAGTATAAAATTTGTTGTGTAAATTATTTTTAAGTAAATCCTTTTGCAAATGGTTGTAAATTGAACCCTCTGTACAGTAAGACCAAAATATAATTTTATTCTAGTATAAATAAGATCGTGGAAATTATTTAGTAAGAACGTACTTTCTATTGGAGATATGCCCTAGAGGCAATAATAAATATAGTTATTATTATATCTTTGTGTTTATGATAAATGTTTATATTCATGCTATAATAGTATTAACAAGGAAACATTAATACTTGTGTGAATTGTAAACTTAAATTGAAGTCCCTAGTATAGCCTCTATACTTCACTAGCTTGTTGGTTAATAGATGATTGTGGTTTCCCTATCATGAACATTGAGATGTTATTAACAACAAGATCATATCGTTAGGAGAATGATATGGTGGACATACTCCTATAGATAAGCGTAGCATAAAGATCAAGTCATTTCAATAGTTCAATTGCTATATGCTTTCTGATACGTAGTAACCTAATTCCTTCGACCATGAGATCATGCATATCACCTTTACCGGATGGATGCTTTGATGTCATCAAACACCACACCGTAACAGGGTGGCTATAAAGGTGGTATTGAGTGTTCGGAAAGTATTGGTTGAAACACATGGATCAAGAGTGGGATTTGTCCATCCATATGACGGATAGATATTCTCTGGGCCCTCTCGGTGAAATGTCATCCAATTAGCTTGCAAGCATGTGACTGGGTCACAAGGGATCACATATCACGGGAACGAGAAAAGAGTACTTATCAGTAACGAGGTTGAACTAGGTATGCAGAGATACCGACGATCATAACCTCGGATAAGTAACATATCGTGAGACAAAGGGAAATTGGTATCGTATGTAAGTGGTTCATTCGATCGCAATGTAATCGTAGAAATATGTGGGAGCCATATGAATTTCCAGATTCCTCTATTGGTTATTGTTCGGAGAAGTGTCTCGATCATGTCCGCATAATTCACGAACCGTAGGGAGACACACTTAAGGATTCGACGTTGTTTGAGTAGTTATGGTATTATGAGAAAGAGACCGAATGTTGTTCGGAGTCTCGGATGGGATCCGGGATATCACGAGGAGATCCGGAATGGTCCGGAGAATAAGATTCATATAAGGAAAGTCCCGTTTCGGAGTTAGGGAATGGTTCCGGTGTTTTCATCGGGAACATTCTAGAAGGTCCCGGAATGTCCGGCACTCCGGAGGGGGGAAGGGTACATGAATGTGTCATTGTAAGTTGGAATGATTGCATCATGTACTAGGTGTCTTTGCTGTCCAAAATAAAGGGTTTATTTAAATCCTAAATTGAAAAGTCAAACGGCTTGTTTGAAAGTCAAACGGCAAGTTTTGGAAGGTGGAAAGAGGAGGAGAAGAGGAAACCGAGTTGGGGAGGGATTCCCTCCTCCCCAAGCCGGCGCCCCACCCCAAGCCGAGTTGGGGAGGGACTCCACTCCCTCCCCTTGGCCGGCCAGCCCTCCCACCTATATAAGGAGGGGCAGGGCTCCTTCCTAGCACACACAAGTTCCTATCCTCTAAACTAAACCCTAGACCTAAACCCCGGTTTAGAGCTATTTCGGTTTAGAGCTTCTAATTGCACTAGCCTTCAGATTAGAGCCTTCTAATTGGTGTGTCTAATTACTAGACCACTAATAGCCTCTCTCATACTCCACCATACTCGCACCGGCTTAAGGCGAAGCCCTGCGAGATCTCCCCTCTACTTCCGGTACCACGCCGTTGTGCTGCCGGAATCGCGAGGAGAGTGCTACAACCTCCGCTGCCTGCTGGAACAAGGGAGAGGAAGGTCTTCGTCGAGTACCGAACGTGTGACCGACTGCGGGAGCGCTGCGGGAACGCGGCGCTGGAAGGATCGTCTACGCGATCTTGAGATCGGAAAGAGTACGACTACATCACCCACGAGAATCTGCTCTCGTTAACCGCTTTGGAATCTTCGAGGGTGAGTTCCTCCATCGACTCGTTGCTACAATCTAGTAGATAGATCTTGGCTTGTTTGTTTGCATGCGGTAGAAAATTTTTGTTTTCCATGCTACGAACCCCTACAGTGGTATCAGAGCCGTGTCTATATGTAGATCTGTTGCACGAGTAGAACACAATGGTCATTGTGGGCGTTGATGCTTTTATTGTAGATTGCTTTTTGTGTACTTTGCATCTTGTGGTATGTTGGGATGAAGCGGCCCGGGCTAACCTTACATGACATCATTCATGAGACTTGCTCCACGCTTGACATGCAACTCGTATTGCATAAGTGGCTTTGCGGGTGCCTGTTTCTCCTAGCATAGTAAAGATCCAATTTACAACGGGTAATCAACAATGCTAGTGTCAATGTTGTGGTTCTTGTTCGTAGGTTAGAACGACACTTATGGAAAGCCCCAAACCACGTAAAATATGCAAAGAAAGTAGAAGCGTCTAACTTTGTTTTGCAGGGGTGTGCAGTGATGTGATATGGCCATGATTGTGATTATATTTGATGTATGCAATGTTCCTTATTGTAAGTTGGCAACCGGCAGGAGCCATATGGTTGTCTTTAATTTCTGTTAAGACCTGCGTGTCTATTCAAAATAGTTGTAATAGTTGAAGCCGGTGGACGACAACCATGGTGAAGCGTCATTGACCTTGATGCAATGCTGGTGATGATGGAGATCATGTTCGTGCTTGAAGATGGAGATCGGAAGCACAAAGAAGAAAGGCCATATCATATCACATATTATGAATTGCATGTGATGTTAATCCTTTATGCATCTTGTATTGCTTAGTAGACGACGGTAGCATTATAAGATGATCCCTCATGCACATAAATTTCAAGTTCTAAAGTGTTCACCCTTAGTATGCACCGTTGCCAAAGCTTGCTGCTTCGAAGCACCACGTGATGATCGGGTGTCTTTGATTCCGCGGGTGAATACAACGTAAGCAAGCCAGATTTGCTTATGCGGTAGCTAAGGTTTGATCTTGACGAGCCTAGCATGTACAGACATGGCCTCAGGAACACAGATTACCGAAAGGTAGAGCATGAGTCATATAGTAGATATGATGAACATGTTGATTGTTCGCCATTGAAGCCATATCAACTCTCGTGATGATCGGTTTTGATGTGGTGGATTTGGTTCGTGTGATCACTAAAACAATGTGAGGGATGTTGTTTTGAGTGGGAGTTCACCTAGATTAATTTAATTATTAATTAGAACTCAATTTATCATAAACTAAATCAAAGTGAATTTGCATAGTTGTTGTAGTCATTGGCATCCGTTTACCACCTTGCGCTTAGTTGTAATTGAGATGATAGAACTATAGAATTCTGGTTAGTTACTTTACGAACTGGTATCGTATTGTTTTGAAGTGTTAATCTAAAGTTTAAAAGTCCTATTGCAAACTTTCAGTAAGTTCCGGTTACTCCATGAAGTTTAATAATTGGTATTAAATCAAGAGTAACAATTCCAAGTGTTAGTATATAAAGTATCATGTTTGTCTCCATGATTCTTGATATTCGAAGGATTGTCTTAATATCAAGGTTATCTAGGATCTGAAAGAGTTGTTTCAGAAACCATGATATGTGGAAGATATTGTGATATCTGAAACAAAGTTTTGGTTACAACATGATAGAGTATAATATGGCAAAAGTCATGTTCTCATATTTGATGAAAATTTGCAAAAGGTTGGAGACACTAGTTGTCCTAATCTTCCAAAAGGTTTTGGAGAGCAACATTATACTCGCGATTCGCCGTTATAAGCTAAAAGTAGTTTGGTCATGGACGATTCCATGATGAAGGTGAATATTTGATGTAGGTAAAATGTTTACTACACCAATAGATTACTACAGAAAGGAATTTGAAAGAACACCAAACATTTGATGATGGTGATCTACTTCAAAGTGCAAATCCAAAGACATTGGTATTTAATTATACACGCTTTGGACTATGTGTCATATGTATGACTCCACTATTAATGTTGATAGATTCTTTCAAACAGAAAAGGAAATACTGAAAGAGAATCTCAGAAATATATGGCAGAAAAGAAAAGACTAGAATTGTTCAGTTTAAGTATATAGATGATATACATGTTATGGCTATATTCTTTGCTCATTAAACAATGTGGTTCTTAAGTATTTTATACTGAATTTGTTGGTATGAATCGTCATACGAAACAACACAATTCATGAACTACAATGGCCTAAGTAACTAGCAAAAGAATATGTGATGATGTTCATCGAGAACAAATAAAGGGTTATTGTGTTGCTCGTTAAAACATCAAAGCTTGCCTTCAAGATTTGTTTTATCAGGTATTATGAGAACAAAAGGGTTGTTCAAATAATTGCCGTAATCCATAAAAGATGGATGATTCACAAATCTCGTTGGAGAAATCACATCCATAAAACTAGTGCTAAAAAATGTCGAAAGACAAATTGATTGAAAGATCACTTAGGAAGTGACATCGCAGTTTAAATTATATTGGAAAGAAAACATGAAGAAACTCCATGTGGATGGAATTTTGGAGTCTTTTGATTTTTGATCAAATGACGTTTGTGAAACTTTCCTAGAGATAACTAAAACTTCGTTCATAGGCCAAAAGGGAACGAAAGACTAGCTTATTGGAACTTGTGCATATTGTTGTACGAACTCCATTATGTGTAGTCAAGAGCGATGGATTTCAACTTCATATGCTTTCTCCGAAAATTAATATATGAATATTTACTTAATAAGGATGAAGTATGAAATATTTGAAAAAGTTCAAAGATTTCAAGATGAAGTGCAAAATCATTGTAACAAGAATATAAATAGTTTATGATAAGATCATAAAGGAAGATATTTGAGTTACAAGTTTAGCATAATACCTAAGATTTAAGGAATCGTTCCGTGGATTTGCATTTCCCGAAACACCATAAGAGTATGGAGCGTTCGAGATATGTAATTAAAACCTTGTTTGACATGGTAAGATCAAAGGTGTAAAATATAGAACTGCCATTATATTTTAAAGATTAAAAGCTTTAGAGACTACCGCTTTTCCACTAAAAAGAGCTCCATCATAATCCGCTGAAATGACACCATATAAAGTTATGGTTTGGGATAAAACCCAAGTAGTCCTTTCTTAAAACATTGGTATGCTATGCATAAGAAAGATGTGTGCAACCAAAGTCGGATAAACCTGTCTTTGTATAAATATTAAGTATTCCTCCACAAACATCGGAGACAAAAGTGTTTGTCGCTTAGAACGTCAAGTTTCTTTGAGAAGGAATTTTTTTCGTGAAAAGTTAAAGTGGGAGGACAATAGAACTTTGATAAGGTTAAAAGAACCTTAGCTATATGTGCAGAGTTGCGCAGCACCGAAAAGTGTTCCGGAGGCAGCAATAATGCTCATGGCTCACGTGCCTCAAAGGTTGTGGTCACGGAGGTCTAAGTTTCTATTGAAACAAGTAGGTCGAGTAAACAATCAAATACTAAGATTTGAGGGTTGAATCATTATTTGAGAATAATGAACGGACTACATGCAAAGAAGCGATGATGGGCCCTGACTCCGTCAAATGGCTTGAAGCCATAAAATCCGTGATAATTCCATACACGAGAAATCAAGTTTTGAACTTGAAGGACCCTCGAGAAAGGTGTAAGACCTTACAGTTGTGTTTGGATCTATAAAGAAATAGACATGGATGTTTCACATCTATAGTCGACATGTTGGGAGAGAGTTCACAACAATGTTCAAGGATTGACTATGACAAGATTTGATCTTTCATAGCGATATTTAGTCTATACGGATTAATATAGCAACCACTACATATAATTTTGTTATGTGGTAGTTGAATAAACAAAACAAGTTCTTCTAATAGAATTGTTACCTAGGACGTGTGCATGACATGGTCCAAAGGGTTTTGTTAATTCAAAGGATGCTGAATGCATATGCAAACTTCAATGGTTGAAGTAAGCATAGCGGAGTTGGAATCTTCACTATGATGAAACTGTTAAAATAGTTTAATTTCATCGGAGACAATGAAGATGCTTGCATTTGCAAGAAATTAAGTGGGAGCGCTAAAGACATATTTCTAATACATTATGTGGAGGACATATTGTTGATTAGAAATGATGTATCTTTTATTAACACATATTAAGAATTTCATCCTGATGAAAGACTTAGGCAAAACCCAAATATTTGGCATCAATAGATGCTAATATGGTTGTGCCAGAAGTACATAAACGAGATATTGAATGAGTTAAATATAGAAACTACAAAGGTTCTTGTCGCACAGAAAGGATTGAAAGAGTTCAATGTTGATGATATATTCAAGTGTATTGACATTTGGTAAGTGAAACAAAGATTCAAGTATAGATTGATACTTGATGTATGAAATCACAAAGAGTGTTTATATCAATCATACTGTGGTATGTACAAATCCAGATATGTCCTATGCTCTAAAAGTTATGAGCATATACCAGAATGATTCATAAGATGATCATTGGACGATAGTAAGGATATTCTTATGATCTTTTGGAAGAACTAAGAGTATATTATTTGTAGAAGTGACAAATAGATGGTTAGTTCATTGTAAAAGTACTACATTGATACTAGTTTTGTCACAGAGTACAAATTAAGTTTATCTCAAACTAAATTAAGGGTGGCACAATATAATGGAAAGTGAGTTCCATAATGGATTTGGATGAGTTCCAAAGTTAAGACATTGTGACAGATACTTCAACAAAAGGCTAAGTATATGACTGCTATTATAGCAGCAAAAGAGGGCATTTGTGTCAAGTAGTTTGTTATCAAACTAGGTGTAGTTCACAGCGGGATAATACTATGAAGATATATTGTGCGACAATATTATCAACATGTTTTAACCCCAAAGAACTAAAGGTCACACCAAAAGACCAAATTATACAAAGCCATCTCATTAGAGAATGAGTGATGCGTAGAGACGCAAAGACATGCAATTACACACGGACCTGGAAGTGTCAGATCCGGAGATCAGTTGACCACTAGCAATCGTGTACATGCAACACCGGAAAGCCATAGGTGTTGAATACACAAAGGTTTGAAACTAGATTATTGACTCTAGTGCAAGTGGGAGACTGTTGGAGATATGCCCTAGAGGCAATAATAAATATAGTTATTATTATATCTTTGTGTTTATGATAAATGTTTATATTCATGCTATAATAGTATTAACAAGGAAACATTAATACTTGTGTGAATTGTAAACTTAAATTGAAGTCCCTAGTATAGCCTCTATACTTCACTAGCTTGTTGGTTAATAGATGATTGTGGTTTCCCTATCATGAACATTGAGATGTTATTAACAACAAGATCATATCGTTAGGAGAATGATATGGTGGACATACTCCTATAGATAAGCGTAGCATAAAGATCAAGTCATTTCAATAGTTCAATTGCTATATGCTTTCTGATACATAGTAACCTAATTCCTTCGACCATGAGATCATGCATATCACCTTTACCGGATGGATGCTTTGATGTCATCAAACACCACACCGTAACAGGGTGGCTATAAAGGTGGTATTGAGTGTTCGGAAAGTATTGGTTGAAACACATGGATCAAGAGTGGGATTTGTCCATCCATATGACGGATAGATATTCTCTGGGCCCTCTCGGTGAAATGTCATCCAATTAGCTTGCAAGCATGTGACTGGGTCACAAGGGATCACATATCACGGGAACGAGAAAAGAGTACTTATCAGTAACGAGGTTGAACTAGGTATGCAGAGATACCGACGATCATAACCTCGGATAAGTAACATATCGTGAGACAAAGGGAAATTGGTATCGTATGTAAGTGGTTCATTCGATCGCAATGTAATCGTAGAAATATGTGGGAGCCATATGAATTTCCAGATTCCTCTATTGGTTATTGTTCGGAGAAGTGTCTCGATCATGTCCGCATAATTCATGAACCGTAGGGAGACACACTTAAGGATTCGACGTTGTTTGAGTAGTTATGGTATTATGAGAAAGAGACCGAATGTTGTTCGGAGTCTCGGATGGGATCCGGGATATCACGAGGAGATCCGGAATGGTCCGGAGAATAAGATTCATATAAGGAAAGTCCCGTTTCGGAGTTAGGGAATGGTTCCGGTGTTTTCATCGGGAACATTCTAGAAGGTCCCGGAATGTCCGGCACTCCGGAGGGGGGAAGGGTACATGAATGTGTCATTGTAAGTTGGAATGATTGCATCATGTACTAGGTGTCTTTGCTGTCCAAAATAAAGGGTTTATTTAAATCCTAAATTGAAAAGTCAAACGGCTTGTTTGAAAGTCAAACGGCAAGTTTTGGAAGGTGGAAAGAGGAGGAGAAGAGGAAACCGAGTTGGGGAGGGATTCCCTCCTCCCCAAGCCGGCGCCCCACCCCAAGCCGAGTTGGGGAGGGACTCCACTCCCTCCCCTTGGCCGGCCAGCCCTCCCACCTATATAAGGAGGGGCAGGGCTCCTTCCTAGCACACACAAGTTCCTATCCTCTAAACTAAACCCTAGACCTAAACCCCGGTTTAGAGCTATTTCGGTTTAGAGCTTCTAATTGCACTAGCCTTCAGATTAGAGCCTTCTAATTGGTGTGTCTAATTACTAGACCACTAATAGCCTCTCTCATACTCCACCATACTCGCACCGGCTTAAGGCGAAGCCCTGCGAGATCTCCCCTCTACTTCCGGTACCACGCCGTTGTGCTGCCGGAATCGCGAGGAGAGTGCTACAACCTCCGCTGCCTGCTGGAACAAGGGAGAGGAAGGTCTTCGTCGAGTACCGAACGTGTGACCGACTGCGGGAGCGCTGCGGGAACGCGGCGCTGGAAGGATCGTCTACGCGATCTTGAGATCGGAAAGAGTACGACTACATCACCCACGAGAATCTGCTCTCGTTAACCGCTTTGGAATCTTCGAGGGTGAGTTCCTCCATCGACTCGTTGCTACAATCTAGTAGATAGATCTTGGCTTGTTTGTTTGCATGCGGTAGAAAATTTTTGTTTTCCATGCTACGAACCCCTACACTTTCCAATTGTTAGAAAATATTGCTAATTGCTACAATTGCACAAATGGTTGCATTTGTAATCTTGAAAATATAAACTGTTCAGAAATCACTTAGTAAATGTTCAGAACCTTTTTATAAAAATTTGTACAATAAAAATTTCCATCTTGCATGTTTGCATACTTTGCATGATTTTTGTGTTGCCATTAGTGTTAATCTTGTGTATGTTTTGTCTTGGTTGTTTTGCTTGATAGATTGTGTTGATTGTCAAGTGTGTTATTGCGAAGAGTGTACCAACACCACCAACTACTAAGGCAAGTGACACTATCATCCAAGTCCTACTATTTTCATTACACTTAGTGGATTTTGTAACATGCATGGAAAGGTTTACTATATTTTATGCTATGCTAAATCCTAATAGGATACCCTTATATATTCCTTAGTGGAAACATTGTAGTTGTAGTATGCTTAGCCCTGCTATATATATTGGGATGGGATACATGTTATGAATATATGAAGTGTTGAAAAGATATATGTTTTATATAATAAAACAAGTACTCAATGAACCACCTGGGTGGACAAGGATACTCAAGGTTGGACAAGGTGGCAACAAAAGGAACCATGTTTATATGGATATCTCCTTTTGTATGTGCACTAGAAGAAAACCACCCAGGGACTTAGAGATTGAACATGTTTCTCGTACAGTGGCTTCCGTGTACAGCCACATGCTAAATGGGCTCTGGCTTAGTCAACTACATAGTGGAAGACCCATGCATTGGCATCTTCAGGTTAACTAGAATTGTGTAAGGGAACTTGAAACCCTACATTGGTGCCTGGATGACAAGCTAGCATTGTGTATTGGGAGGACTCCTATGGAAAGACTTTGTCACATTCTCAATCTGCCAGTACTCCATCTTGGTGAGTACTTATCCAGCGGCCACTGGTGGCATCAAGATGAGATTGTGTCATGTGGGTAAAGTGTACAACTTCTGCAGAAGATCAAATTCTAAGTACTTAGCCGTGTCCCCGGTTACGGACAACTCTGAGCAACTAAGGCCTGAAGCTATGGAAGATCTCGACATTCCAATTTCTCAAAGTAAAACTTGATGGTGACAACAAGGGGTTTGAAGCACTTGGAGTTTTCCAAGGAGTTCAGAAAGATTTTTCAAAAGATCAAAACTATTTTGAAAAGATAGGATAAAACTATATTGCTTTCTGCAAATGAGCCTAAAACCCACTTAGCCAAATATGCATGTATTGATAGGATCCACTTATATTCTACATAGTACTGAAACTTGCCAATACAATTCAAATGTATTGACCCTTGTGGCTGCAACTTATTATGTTGCAGGTTTGTTTGATGTTAAGTGTGTTGATTAGGATTACAAGTCTACAACCAACATGTTTGCCTGTGGCACTTTGAAGATGAAGGACCCCATGCTTATAGATATTCTGCTGCAATGTAATGTGATAGCCAAATGAGCTATGTAAGATGTAATGAATTATTTTATTCCTGGTTATAAAGTTGTATTATGACCTTTGTTTCTTGATATTACATCTTAACTGTGGATGCTAGCTATTGATCCAGGGACTAGCATTGTAAACACAGGGATCTCTACCTTATTAAAGGTTGGGACCTCTACAGCTTTGATGACATCAAACACCACACCGTAACTGGGTGGCTATAAAGGTGGCATTGAGTGTTCCGAAAGTATGGGTTGAGACACATGGATCAAGAGTGGGATTTGTCCATCCATATGACGGATAGATATACTCTGGGCCCTCTCGGTGGAATGTCATCCAATTAGCTTGCAAGCATGTGACTGGCTCACAAGGGATCACATACCACGGGAACGAGAAAAGAGTACTTATCGGTAACGAGGATGAACTAGGTATGCAGAGATACCGACGATCATAACCTCGGATAAGTAAACTATCGTGAGACAAAGGGAAATTGGTATCGTATGTAAGTGGTTCATTCGATCGCAAAGTAATCGTAGAAATATGTGGGAGCCATATGAATTTCTAGATTCCTCTATTGGTTATTGATCGAAGAAGTGTCTCGGTCATGTCCGCATAATTCACGAACCGTAGGGAGACACACTTAAGGATTCGATGTTGTTGAGTAGTTATGGAATGATGAGAAAGAGACCGAATGTTGTTCGGAGTCTCGGATGGGATCCGGGATATCACGAGGAGATCCGAATGGTTCGGAGAATAAGATTCATATAAGGAAAGTCCTATTTCGGAGTTGGGGAATGATTCCGGTGTTTTCACTAGGAATGTTCTAGAAGGGTCCGGAAGGTCCGACACTCCGGAGGGGAAGGGTACATGAATGTGTCATAACGAGTTGGAATGGTTGCATCATGTACTAGGTATCATGGCTGGGCAAAATAAAGGGATAAAGCAAATCCTAGTTTGAAAAGTCAAACGCCAATTTGAAAAGTCAAACGGCAAGTTTGCTTGGTGGAGGGAGAGTAGGAAACCTACTTAGGGAGGAAGTCCTACTCCCTACACCCGCCGACCAAGGAGGAGGAGTTGGAGGAGGACTCCCTCCTCCCAACCGCGCCTCCCTCCCACCTATAAAAGGAGGGGCAGGGTGCCCCTCTTCACAACACCTCAAACCCTAGCTTTGGCGCCTCCACCTCCAAGTGCAGCCGCCGCCTAGGGTTTCCCCTCCAACTCGGCGAGTTGGGGCTCTCCCCAAGCCCTAGCCGCCGGCCAAGCTTCCTCCCTTGGTGCCTCTAAACCCTAGATCACCAAGGCCTCTCTCATAGTCCACCATAATCGCTCCGGCTTAAGGCGAAGCCCTGCGAGATCTCCCCTCTACTTCCGGTACCACGCCGTCGTGCTGCCGGAATCACGAGGAGAGTGCTACAACCTCCGCTGCCTGCTGGAACAAGGGAGAGGAAGGTCTTCATCGAGTACCGAACATGTGACCGACTGCGGGAGCGCTGCCGCAACGCAGCGCCGGAAGGATCGTCTACGCGATCTTGAGATCGGAAAGAGTACGACTACATCACCCACGAGAATCTGCTCTCGTTAACCGCTTTGGATCTTCGAGGGTTAGTATTCTATCGACTCGTTGCTACAATCTAGTAGATAGATCTTGGCTTGTTTGTTTGCATGCGGTAGAAATTTTTTGTTTTCCATGCTATGAACCCTACAGAGTATCATTCAAATCAAGGGTACCCGCTTTGAGTTCTATCCAAAGCGTGATGTTATGGGACAACCACTAGAGGCCCCATATCACCATGAGCTGAAGACTCAGTTGGACCACCTCAGCTTCATGATGTATGACCGTCAGAAGGAGTTGGACAATGACCGCTCTTACGCCAACCACAAGTACGCCATCGCTGCCAAAAAGGATCAGACCATTGCCATGCTAGTAAAGGATCGCAAGTCTCGTCGCCGTCAGCTCGACAAGAAGGAGCACATCATTGCCCGTCTTCGCCACCGGATAACGGGTTTGGAGGAGACCATCCACGAGAGAGACATGCAGTTGGAGGAGAGGGAGAATGCAGGGGAAGACCTTCGTGGTGACCCCTACTCCTATCTCAACGATGATGATGACTTTCTGGAGGATCAGGCCATGGAATTCTTCACCGATGAGGATGACTTCGCCTTCATCGATGATGATGATGAGGATGATGAGGACACTGACTCCGAGGAGTAGTAGCACTTGACACTAGCGTTAGTTAGTTGTATTCGGTCCCACTGTATCGTAGTTTCCCAGAATGGTTCTTAAAACCATCTGTTTTTCTTTGTTGTGGTGTGTGTTTGTATCGTGTGCTATGAATGAATGAAAAGCAAGTTGCTAGAAAAAAATCCGAGTCTAACTTTAAAAACTTCTCAAAACCCCTGAAACTTAGAATTTTCCCTCTTTTCTCATGATCTATCTCCATCTTTAGATACCTCGCGGAGGAAGCAACTCAGCCCCGGACCCGATGTTGCAACTCTTGCAAATGTTGGTTTCTGACCGTGAAGCCGAAAGAGCCGAACGTCAGGCCAACTTAGCCACCCTTCAACGGATGGCTTAGATGGACAACAACAATCAAGGCCATGGAAATCAGGACAACCATGGGTCTAAGCTCAAGAATTTCCAGAACACCAATCCACTTGTTTTCACTAAGTCAGAAGAGCCCATAGATTCAGATGATTGGTTGCAAACCATGGAGAACAATCTGGAAGTTGCAGGAGTAGAAGCCAACGAGAAAGTGTTGTTTGCTACCCACTATCTGGCCGGAGATGCAAGAGCATGGTGGAACAGCGTTCGCGCAATGACAAGAGGTCAGCTGATGACTTGGGAAGAGTTCAAAGTCAAGTTCAGCAGAACCCATGTGCCACCGGGTTTGATAAAGAGGATGGGAGATGAATTCAGGGAACTGAATCAAGGAAGGATGACAGTAGTGGAATACCATGACAAATTCTTGTCATTGGCTAGGTATGCACCGAATGAGATAGACACTGAAGCCAAGAAGGAGATATTCCTGAATGGTCTGCATGATGAAATGCAGACAGTGTTAGTCAATATCCCCTTTGCAGATATTGAAGCCTTAGTTGACTCTGCCATTCAAATGGAAGGAAAGATCAACCAAGCTAATGAGAACCACAAGCATCACATGATGCATCAACCAGGAACCCACCATACACCAAAGTATCGCCCCAAACCATCTCCAAGATTTACCCCAAGAACCAACATACCCCTGATGAACCGTTCGACCTATCCCAACCATGGAAACCCAAGACCCGAAGGAAACCACAACAACCCCGGCAACCCCAGCAATTTCAACCGTGCCTCACCTAAGTTCAACAACAACAATACCGCCACCAACACCAACACTGCCCTAAGGACTGGAAGCAATGATGTGCCTGTTGTATCAAAGGACAAGTCACAAGTGACTTGTTATGAATGTGGAACCAAAGGTCACTATTCCAATGAGTGCCCCAAGAAGATTGCCGCAGCCCCCAATGCAAATGCCCCAGCTCAGCAGCAACGTCGTGTTCAGCCCGAAAGAAGGTTTGCCCCAGGAAATTCGCTCAACCGCAACGACCGTCTCTTTCTCATGCATGCTGAAGAAGCCCAAGAAGCGCCAAATGTCGTGCTGGGTATGTTTTCTGTTAACTCACTACTTGCACGAGTGTTGTTTGATTCTGGAACATCGCACTCATTTGTTACTGAAGAATTTGCATGCACTAGTAAGATTCAACCAACCAAATTGAAGCATGTTATGATTGTTCAAATACCTGGTTCAACCACCAAAGCTAGGCAAATTTGCAAAGCCGTCCCTATTCGAATCCATGGCATAGATTTTCATGCTAATCTAATAGTACTCGGAACTAAAGGTTTGGAAGTAGTACTAGGAATGGATTGGATGTCCAAACACAAAGGATTAATTGACTGTGCAAAGAAAGCCATAACCATGACCAGTACAGCCGGAATATCAGTCGAGCATGTATCCGAAACCTTGCCCCGTCAATTCAAGTGCAACAAGAGTATAGCCCAGCCAACCATTGACCAAGTCCGGATAGTCTGTGAATACCCCGATGTATTTCTACATGTTTTGCCCGGTATGCCCCCAGATCGGGATATTGAGTTTATCATTGAAATAATCCCTGGAACCGGACCCATAGCCCAAAGACCATATAGTATGAACCCGTCTGACCTAGTGGAACTGAAGAAGCAACTGGATGCCATGCTGGAAATTGGATTGATTCAACCAAGTGCGTCACCATGGAGATCACCTGTTTTGTTTGTGGACAAGAAAGATGGAGGTAACCGTTTGTGTACGGATTATCGGAAGTTGAATGATGTCACCATCAAGAACAAGTACCCGTTGCCCAAGATAGAAGACCTGTTTGACCAGTTGACTGGTGCCAAAGTGTTTTCTAAGATTGATATTAGAACTGGCTATCATCAACTCAAGATTCGCGCAGAGGATATTCCAAAGACTACCTTTACCACCAGATATGGATTATATGAGTATACTATCATGTCTTTTGGATTAACCAATGCCCCCGCTTATTTCATGAACCTCATGAATAAGATTTTTATGGACTTCCTATATAAGTTTGTCATTGTTTTCATCGATGACATTCTAATTTATTCCAAATCAAAAGACGAACATGAGCTACACCTAAGAACCATCCTTGGAACTCTTAGGGAGCATCAACTGTATGCCAAGTTTAGCAAATGTGAATTCTGGTTACAGGAGGTAGGATTCCTCGGACATATTGTATCAGCTGGAGGAATTGCCGTTGACCCTGCGAAGGTGAAGGATGTTGAGGATTGGAAAGCCCCAACCACTCAAACCCAAGTTCGTGCATTTCTCGGATTAGCGGGATACTACCGCAAGTTTGTAGAAGGATTCTCGAGTATTGGAAGACCCCTGACCCAATTGCTGAAGAAGGACAAGAAGTTTGAATGGACGGACAAATGTGAAGCGAGTTTTCAGGAACTCAAGAGGAGATTGATTTCAGCCCCAATCTTGATCATGCCGGATATCACGAAACCCTTTGACGTGTATTGTGACACATCCAAGATCAGTCTCGGATGTGTGCTAATGCAAGAAGGCAAAGTTATATCTTATCTATCCCGACAACTGAAATAGCATGAACAGAATTATCCAACCCATGACCTTGAACTAGCAGCCGTAGTTCTAGCCCTAAAGACATGGAGGCATTACCTTATGGGTAATCGTTGTGAGATTTATTCGAATCACAAGAGCCTGAAGTATATATTCACTCAGAAGGAGCTGGATATGAGGTAGAGAAGATGGATCGAGCTAATCAAGGACTATGATCTGGACATTCACTATCACCCCGGTAAAGCCAACGTGGTAGCAGATGCCCTTAGCAGATTGCCATGTCGCTTGAACTCCATGATTTTGAAGGAGCAACCAAGTTTGCACCAAGAGATGGAAGATTTCTGAATGGAATTAGTGAGTGAAGGATTTTTGGCTAGCATAGAACTTCAACCCACTTTGATCAGTCAGATCAAGGAGGCGCAGAAAGGAAATACTAGTATCGACGGAATCAAACGTCGTATCGGTATAGGAAAAGTACCCGGATTCACCGAAGACAAAGTAGTTCTGTGGTACAAAGGACGTCTTTGTGTACCAGCAGATTCGGAGTTGAAAGAAGTTATTTTGAAAGAGGCCCATGATACTCTTTATTCTATCCACCCCGGAGGAACAAAGATGTATCAGGATTTGAAGGAGCAATTTTGGTGGCATAAGATGAAGAGAGAAATTGGAAGCTATATCGCCAAGTGTGATATATGTCAGAGAGTCAAGGCGGGACATCAAAGACCCGCAGGATTGTTGCAACCATTACAGATTCCGGAATAGAAATGGGATTCCGTTGGAATGGACTTTATCACCGGATTGCCTACTTCTAGTAGGGGAAATGACTCTATCTGGGTCATAGTTGACAGATTGTCCAAAGTAGCCCATTTCTTACTAGTCAAGACTACATACCAGAGTTCAAAGCTAGCAGAGTTGTACATCGCTAGAATCGTCAGTTTGCACGGAGTCCCCAAGAACATCGTATCTGATCGAGGAACTCAGTTTACCTCGAGATTCTGGAAGAAAGTCCAAGAAGGTTTAGGAACCCGACCGGATTTCAGCACAGCGTATCACCCTCAGACTGATGGACAAACGGAGCGAGTAAATCAAATATTCGAAGATATGTTGAGAGAATGTGTGCTAGAGTATGGATCTAAATGGGAAGACAGTCTGCCTTTCGCAGAATTTTCATACAACAATAGTTATCAAACTAGTATGCAAATGGCCCCATTTGAATTCATGTATGGAAGAAAGTGTCGCACCCCTTTGAATTGGTCGGAAGTGGGAGAGAGTCAGATTTTCGGACCCGGCATCCTACGAGAAACATAAGAGAAAGTTCACAAGATTCGTGAGCACCTCAAGACCGCCCAGTCAAGACATAAGAGTCACGCCGACAAGAGACGTCGAGACCTCGCTTTCAATATCGGAGATTTTGTGTATCTCAAAGTGTCGCCTTTGAAGGGAATGCAACATTTCCAAATCAAAGGAAAGTTAGCCCCTAGATATATCGGACCCTTCAAAATTCTGAATCGTCGATGAGAAGTATCACATCAATTGGAACTGCTAGAGGAAATGTCAGTAGTGCATAATGTGTTCCATATATCGTTACTTCGCAAATGCCTTGAAGTTCCGGAGATGACTAAAGTTTTCAAGAACATTGATCACCAGACCATAGAGATCAACGATGACCTGACGTATCCCGAAGTACCCATCCGTATTTTGGAAGAAGCTTTCAGAACCACCAGAACCCGAAGCATCAAGTTTCTCAAGATTCAGCGGAGCAACCACATTGAAGAAGAAGCTACCTGGGAGCAAGAAGATCACATCAGGACGGAGTTTCCTGATCTCTTTAAATCCTAGGTAATCTTTTTTCTTCTTTTTCAAATCTCGGGACGAGATTTCGTTTAAGGACGGAAGGTTTGTAACATCCCAAAAATATGAAACAATGATCATCAAACTCTAATCACTAAAATTAGGGTTAACAAAAACTTTGGTTAGATAAAAACAAAATGAATGCATGTGTGAATGTGATGATTTGATAAATGCATGAATGGACTTGTGTGATTAACCTAAATAGCAAGGAATGGTTCAAATATGAATATAACATCATCTAAAACATTTCCAAGCAGAAACAAATCAAGAGAAAATCAAAAACAAATCAAATAAGGCAAATGGTCATTTTTGCCAATCTTGCTCACTAGGTCACTTTGAGTGTTTCTAGTCTAAGATTTCAAACAGAACTTTTCCAATTGTTCTCACCCCTTGCAAGACCAAGTAAAAGTGAAGCAAATCCCACCTTTCAAACTTGCAGAAACATTTGGCAACTTAATTCAAATCACATTTCAAAATTGAATCTTTAACATATGTGAAGATCACACATTTTCAAAACCCAACCAAACCAGTGCCCCTTAACCAATCCAACTAACCAGATACTCCCTAGTACGTGCCTAGAAAACCCACCAAGTTTGAATCCAAAATTCAAATTTGAATTTCTTTTGGCCATTTCATCAAACTCCTTCTGGGAACAAATCAAATTAAACAACAAACACTATAGTGAGCAGTCTTGTGCCAACGTTGTCCCCTCCCTAGCTCTCACTACACTCTCAGTAGATGATCTAACTAGTTTAACCAGCTCTATCTCACTGTAAACTCGACAATGCCATCAATGGTGACCATGGCCGAGCCCAATTGCCAACCCCAATGTCGACAGGAAGCTACAAGCCTAGCTAGCCTCGCCAACCTTGTCTAGCAGGCACTCCACCGTCCACCGCCACCCCCTGTCTAACGCTCGGACCATGCTAGCCACTGGACCACCTAGAACGCACGCGACCATTCTCTCTGCGGCCATGCCGAGAGCGCGCCAGAGCGTCGCGCTTGACACGCTCGCACAAACCGTGCCCCGCCTTTGCCGCTCGCGTACGTGATCACCACCGCACCAGGAACCGCCCAGACATGCTCGTTCACCGCCGCGCGACCAGGAGCGCCTGTGCGCCATTAAGACTTCTGTCAGAGCCACCCAGAGCGTCGACGTGTTCCGACCGATTCGCACCGCCCCATGCCTCGCCATCAAGCCGTTGAGCTTCGCTAGGAGGCAATGCACCGTCCCCTACCTTCGGCCATGCCGTTAGCTCGTTGTGCAGCCAACCTCGACGAGCTCAGCCCGCACCCTTCGGTCCCCTTCAGCCACTATAAAAGGAGGCCTTCCCCGCTCGTTTTTTCACACCAGTTCACTCCCAACTCTCACTGATACCCCCACTCACTCCCGGAGCAAGGCGAGCACCACGTGGCCGGAATTTCACCAGAGTTCGCCGCTGCAGAGGAGGAGAGACGCCGTCGATTGGAGCCGCCCCAGGAGAAGTTGTCGGTACCAGGAGAATCACCGTCGTCGACTTTGGCGTTCGCCCCCATCGCCGGCCATCGCCTGAGCCCCGGTGAGCCTCCCACAACCCCCACCGGCCGCGCTAGGGTTCTGTTTCGCCGGCACTGCCCAACATGGATGATGAACCAGAGCCGTTCGATTAGAGTTAGATCCTACGACCCTAATCGCCCCGTACCGCTTCGCCACTCGTTGTCTCACTGATGAGTGAGGTCGCTCACTTAACCAGCCCGTGCGTGCGCTATGCGTAGTGGGCCGGCCCAGTTAAACCTCCCGTGCAACCCAACAATTCAAATTTAGTTTTATTCATTTAGTTCTAAACTTAGTTCTGTACCTAGATTCAAAAATCAACCCAGCTCGATTCACTGAACCAAAATGCATGAAACCAATTTTGTTAGAAAGGTACTGGAATGCTTAATCCAAGACCGTTGGATTCAAATAATTTAGAATTATAGATCAGCCATGGTAAAAATAACAAGGCAAAAGCTTTTCTGCATTCAAACATTTTTCAAAATTCAACCATAAGAGCTTTTGAGTTGATTCCAACTCTCAAAAATTACATTTAACCATACCTTTCAGAATATATAAATATATATAGATTTACTTACAGATATAATGATCAAGTAATAAAAGAATGCTACATAGGCATTTCTAGTCACTTTAATTAAATAAAATAAAAAAGGTTAAACCTTATTAAATTGTGATACCACTTTAAATCACATTCCCATGTACTGAAATATGTGGTGATGACATGTGTCAACATGATCCCATGTTTGAGTTGGAGAATATTAAATCTTAAGTAGTTTTCCAATGAGTAGAAATTACTTTTCTCAAATAAAATAAATGGGACAAGTGCTTTAATCTTGTAATGCTAGTGATGATGCTAGATCATCTAGTATGAACCTTTGTGTGATGATTAGAAATAGTTAAGTATTGTTTGGTGATTGTGTACCTCGTATTTATTTATAGACGCTAGTACCGACCAAGGATATGAGGAGGAAGGAGGATACTATGAGAAAGAAGCCGATGCGAACTTCAACCACTTCTCTACACAAGGCGAGCTTATACTAATATCCTAGCAAGCCAATACTTGCAAGCTACTCATTAAGCAAGCTAAGACTTGCAAGATACCCTACTTATGCAAGCTACTACTTGCTTGTTACTATGCCAACTATATGCCTAAGCATATGTGATTATACCCACTTGATACCCAATCCTAGTTTTACTTGCAAGCTTAGTATTTTATTTTTCTTTATTAAAAGCTTTCTATCAAAAGTTTATTTAGTGACTGGTAGATTCTAGAAAGATAATTGAAGGTAGCATAAAGAGCATAAAATTTGGCCTAAGTTAGATAATCTTGATATTATCCTGAAGCACGAGATTTTACTTAGATAAGATACACTTGTTTACCACCCCTCATAGTATTTACCCCCACTTGTAGATGCTAGTGCTAAGCATAAAACTTGATCAACTTTTAGATGGGAATACTTGGTGAAAATGGTTATGAAAACCTTAGAATGATGAGTCATTCTACTGAATTTTTTTGACATGTGTTTCCGAACACTAGATGATTTTGATGATGAAAATGTTAAGGCATGAGCCTTAGCCCTTTACAAAACTGATGGTTGTCTGGATGCGATACCATTCCAATTTTACCATACGACCACAATACCCGAAAATTGGGTAGGGATTGACTTGAAATTTATATACCTTAGTATGGGTTCCCTTGCGGCCAAGGTCTGAGCTGAGGCTACCTTGTGAAGATTGTCCACCTGTGCAGTACCCAAGATGACAGTTGGTCATGGTTGGGAGGCCAAACTCACAGGAGAGGTGCCTATACTAGGGCGTGTAATTGAAAGGTTAGGATTGATTATCCGCATACTGAGTATGGCGAATTCAGGATTGTTCCTGATGGATGTATCGAATGTTGTGGTCAAAGTGTAGAATCTCTGCAGAGTGTCAAACTATTCGAATAGCCGCGTCCGCGGTTATGGACAGTTGGAGTGGCCATACTGCTCTATCGTCAGATGTTTTCAAAAGGACTTGTGAAATGATTTGTGACTTTGACTTGACCACAACAGAGTGGTGACATGAAATTCAAGTTCCCACTTAGGTGTTATAAAACTTCCAACTAGCTTTATTTGTTTCTGAACTTAGTAAAGGTAAATCTGAATTTTTGCAAAACAACCCTAGAGCTTAGTATATCCTATTCAAAACTACTTCACTTGTTAGTATTAGTTTGCGAGTACTTACAGAGTACTATGGCTTTGTCCCTGGCTATTCCCGTGGCGAGACTATGAAGAGGAGTATTAGGAGGACGGACAACAGGAAGGTTACGACAACTAGGATCATCTCCCATCGTTAGCATTGCATATGACCCTGAAGATGGAGCTTCACCTACGCTATCGTTACTATTACGTTATTCTGCTGCTTGAATTGTATTAAGAACTGGATCATGAGTTCCTTATTTGTGTAAGACCTTATGTATGGTTTGTAATGGATGATGTACTATGATATCCAATTTGTTATGTCTCACAAAAATGGTAATCCTGGGATTGTGATGTATGGCATAACAGGCATCTGTGATTAAAAATCCGGGTGTTGACAAGTTGGTATCAGAGCCATCCTAACCATAGGAGACCCTAGTTAGAATGGACATTTGAATCAAAAACTTAGTTTCAAAACCAAAGAAGTGAGTATTTACAAAAACTTATTCTCATTCTTATCACTTAGACTCTTTCATGAAAATTCATGTTCCTCAAAAATTCTTGCAAACTTACATAAAATTTGACACACTTGATCACTCTACTAACATACTCATCCTATATTCTTATAGATGGATGTGAAGTACAACAAGTTTTATCAGTTGGGGAATGGAGGAGACCTCATGTTTGAGCGTGAATTGGACCAGATGTCGTAGATGCTAGAGCGTCCGCACCTGAAGTTCTTCGGAGCTCAGCTCAATGATCAGGAAGGAGAAGATCTGTAGTGGTTAGTTGTTGCAAGTCTCCGAGGAAAGATTGAACCCCCCACTGCAGAGGGAATTAATTTCACCTTAAGAGAGACCAACTAGCTCGATGGACTTGCTAGGGCCATGCAGGAAGCTCTTGCCCGTCTATGTGGGCAGAGTATCAATCAAATCAAGGGTACCCGCTTTGAGTTCTACCCAAGGCGTGATGTTATGGGACATCCAATGGAGGCCACATATCACCGTGAGCTGAAGACTCAGTTGGACCACCTCAGCTTCATGATGTATGACCGTCAGAAGGAGTTGGACAATGCCCGCTCCTACGCCAACCATAAGTACGCCATCGCTGCCAAGAAGGATCAGACCATCACCATGCTAGTAAAGGATCGCAAGTCTTGTCACCGTCAGCTCGACAAGAAGGAGCGCATCATTGCCCGTATTCGCCACCGGATCACGAATTTGGAGGAGACCATTCACGAGAGAGACATGCAGTTGGAGGAGAGGGAGAATGCAGGGGAAGACCTTCGTGGTGACCCCTACTCCTATCTCAACGATGATGATGACTTTCTGGAGGATCAGGCCATGGAATTCTTCACCGATGAGGATGACTTCGCCTTCATCGATGATGATGATGAGGATGATGAGGACACTGACTCCGAGGAGTAGTAGCACTTGACACTAGCGTTAGTGAGTTGTATTCGGTCCCACTGTATCGTAGTTTCCCAGAATGGTTCTTAAAACCATCTGTTTTTCTTTGTTGTGGTGTGTGTTTGTATCGTGTGCTATGAATGAATGAAAAGCAAGTTGCTAGAAAAAAATCCGAGTCTAACTTTAAAAACTTCTCAAAACCCCTAAAACTTAGAAATTTCCCTCTTTTCTCATGATCTATCTCCATCTTCAGATGCCTCGCGGAGGAAGCAACTCAGCCCTAGACCCGATGTTGCAACTCTTGCAAATGTTAGTTTCTGACCGCGAAGCCAAAAGAGCCGAACGTCAAGCCAACTTAGCCACCCTTCAATGGATAGCTCAGATGGCCAACAACAATCAAGGCCATGGAAATCAGGACAACCATGGGTCTAAGCTCAAGAATTTCCAGAACACCAATCCACCTGTTTTCACTAAGTCAGAAGAGCCCCTAGATGCAGATGATTGGTTGCAAACCATGGAGAACAATCTCGAAGTTGCAGGAGTAGAAGCCAACGAGAAAGTATTGTTTGCTACCCACTATCTGGCCGGAGATGCAAGAGCATGGTGGAACAGCGTTTGCGCAATGACAGGAGGTCAGCTGATGACTTGGAAAGAGTTCAAAGTCAAGTTCAGCAGAACCCATGTGCCACCAAGTTTGATAAAGAGGATGGGAGATGAATTCAGGGAACTGAAGCAAGGAAGGATGACAATAGTGGAATACCGTGACAAATTCTTTTCATTGGCTAGGTATGCACCGAATGAGATAGACACTGTTCAGCCCGGCAGCAGCGTCGTGTTCAACCCGAAAGAAGGTTTGCCCCAGGAAATTCGCTCAACTGCAACGGCCGTCTCTTTCTCATGCATGCTGAAGAAGCCCAAGAAGCGCCAAATGTCGTGCTGGGTATGTTTTCTGTTAACTCAGTACTTGCAAGAGTGTTGTTTGATTCTGGAGCATCGCACTCATTTGTTACTGAAGAATTTGCATGCACTTGTAAGATTCAACCAACCAAATTGAAGCATGTTATGATTGTTCAAATACCTGGTTCAACCACCAAAGCTAGGCAAATTTGCAAAGCCGTCCCTATCCGAATCCATGGCATAGATTTTTATGCTAATCTAATAGTACTCGGAACTAAAGATTTGGAAGTAGTACTAGGAATGGATTGGATGTCCAAACACAAAGGATTAATTGACTGTGCCAAGAAAGCCATAACCATGACCAGTACAACCGGAATATCAGTTGAGCATGTATCTGAAACATTGCCCCGTCAATTCAAGTGCAACAAGAGTATATCCCAGCCAACCATTGACCAAGTCCGGATAGTCTGTGAATACCCTGATGTATTTCTAGATGTTTTGCCCGGTATGCCCCCAGATCGGGATATTGAGTTTGTCATTGAAATAATCCCTGGAACCGGACCCATAGCCCAAAGACCATATAGTATGAACCCATCTGAACTAGTGGAACGGAAGAAGCAACTGGATGCCATGTTGGAAATTGGATTAATTCAATCAAGTGCGTCACCATGGAGATCACCTGTTTTGTTTGTGGACAAGAAAGATGGAGGTAACCATTTGTGTACGGATTATCGGAAGTTGAATGATGTCACCATCAAGAACAAGTACCCGTTTCCCAAGATAGAAGACCTGTTTGACCAGTTGACTGGTGCCAAAGTGTTTTCTAAGATTGATATTAGAACTGGCTATCATCAACTCAAGATTCGCGCAGAGGATATTCCAAAGACTGCATTTATCACCAGATATGGATTATATGAGTATACTATCATGTCTTTTGGATTAACCAATGCCCCCGCTTATTTCATGAACCTCATGAATAAGATTTTTATGGACTTCCTAGATAAGTTTGTCATTGTTTTCATTGATGACATTCTAATTTATTCCAAATCAGAAGACGAACATGAGCTACACCTAAGAACCATCCTTGGAACTCTTAGGGAGCATCAGCTGTATGTCAAGTTTAGCAAATGTGAATTCTGGTTACAGGAGGTAGGATTCCTCGGACATATTGTATCAGCTGGAGGAATTGCCGTTGACCCTGCGAAGGTGAAGGATGTTGAGGATTGGCAAGCCACAATCACTCAAACCCAAGTTCGTGCATTTCTCGGATTAGCGGGATACTACCGCAAGTTTGTAGAAGGATTCTCGAGTATTGGAAGACCCATAACCCAATTGCTGAAGAAGGACAAGAAGTTTGAATGGACGGACAAATGTGAAGCAAGTTTTCAGGAACTCAAGAGGAGATTGATTTTAGCCCCAATCTTGATGATGCCGGATATCACGAAACCCTTTGATGTGTATTGTGACACATCCAATATCGGTCTTGGATGTGTGCTAATGCAAGAAGGCAAAGTTATATCTTATCTATCCCGACAACTGAAACAACATGAACAGAATTATCCAACCCATGACCTTGAACTAGCAGCCGTAGTTCTAGCCCTGGAGACATGGAGGCATTACCTTATGGGTAATCGTTGTGAGATTTATTCGGATCACAAGATCCTGAAGTATATATTCACTTAGAAGGAGCTGGATATGAGGCAGAGAAGATGGATCGAGATAATAAATGACTATGATCTGGACATTCACTATCGTAAAGCCGACGTGGTAGCAGATGCCCTTAGCAGATTGCCATGTCACTTGAACTCCATGATTCTGAAGGAGCAACCAAGTTTGCACCAAGAGATGGAAGATTTCCGAATGGAATTAGTGAGTGAAGGATTTTTGGCTAGCATAGAACTTCAACTCACTTTGTTCAGTCAGATCAACGAGGCGCAGAAAGTAAATACTAGTATCGACGGAATCAAACGTCGTATCGGTACAAGCAAAGTACCCGTATTCACCGAAGACGAAGGAGTTCTATGGTACAAAGTGTAGGGGTTCGTAGCATGGAAAACAAAAAAAATTCTACCGCATGCACACAAACAAGCCAAGATCTATCTACTAGATTGTAGCAACGAGTCGATAGAGGAACTCACCCTCGAAGATTCCAAAGAGGTTAATGAGAGCAGATTCTCGTGGGTGATGTAGTCGTACACTTGCCGATCTCAAGATCGCGTAGACGATCCTTCCGGCGCTGCGTTCTGGCAGTGCTTCCGCAGTCGGTCACACGTTCGGTACTCGATGAAGACCTTCCTCTCCCTTGTTCCAGCAGGCAGCGGAGGTTGTAGCACTCTCCTCGCGATTCCGGCAGCTCGACGGCGTGGTACCGGAAGTAGAGGAGAGATCTCGCAGGGCTTCGCCTTAAGCCGAAGCGAGTATGGTGGATAAGGGTTTCCCGTAAAACTATGGTTTAGAGATCCGGGAGGAGGAGGAGGTGTCGGTGGCGGCTAAGGCGGCGGCGAGCGACGTGCGGCGACTTGTGGAGAGGGCTTGGAACTTGTGTTGTTTGGGGCAGCCCTCCCCCTCTATTTATGAGAGGGAGGGGCAGCCTTGGGAGGGGTGGGTTTGAATCCAAACCCAAACCCAAGTTGGATTGAGAGAAGGACTTGTTTCTTCACCCACTAGGAAACCATTGTTCTAGTTTGACTTTCAATTTAGAGCTTTATTTCTCTCTTGCATATGCCAACACCAAGTGACCTTGGACATGATCCAATCATTCCACTTACCCATGACACATTCATGGACCATTCTCCTTTCGGACCGATGAACCTTCTAGACCCTTCTAGAACCTCTCCGATGAAATCATCGGAAACTTTCCCGAACTCCGAAATAGGACTTTCCTTATATGAATCTTATTCTCTGGACCATTCCGGATCTCCTCATGATATCCCGGATCCCATCCGAGACTCCGAACAACATTCGGTCTCTTACTCATCATTCCATAACTACTCAACAACATTGAATCCTTAAGTGTGTCTCCCTACGGTTCGTGAATTATGCGGACATGACCGAGACACTTCTCCGATCAATAACCAATAGAGGAATCTGGAAATTCATATGGCTCCCACATATTTCTACGATTACTTTGCGATCGAATAAACCACTTACATACGATACCAATTTCCCTTTGTCTCACGATAGTTTACTTATTCGAGGTTTTGATCGTCGGTATATCTGCATACCTAGTTGAACCTCGTTACCGATAAGTACTCTTTTCTCATTCCCGTGATATGTGATCCCTTGTGAGCCAGTCACATGCTTGCAAGCTAATGACATTCCACCGAGAAGGCCCAGAGTATATCTATCCGTCATATGGATGGACAAATCCCACTCTTGATCCATGTGCCTCAACCCATACTTTCCAAACACTCAATCCCACCTTTATAGCCACCCAGTTACGGTGTGGTGTTTGACGTCATCAAAGCATCCTTCCGGTGATGGTGATTAACATGATCTCATGGTCGAAGGAATTAGGTTACTATGTATCAGAAAGCTTATAGCAAATGAACTATATTAAATGACTTGATCTTTATGCTACACTTAACTATAGGAGTATGTCCATCACATCATTCTCCTAATGATATGACCCTGTTGTTAATAACATCTCTATGTTCATGATCAGGAAACCATGATCATATATTAACCAACAAGCTAGTTTAACAAGAGGCTTTACTAGGGACTCTTTTATGTTTACAAATCACACAAGTATTAATGTTTCCGGTTAATACAATTATAGCATGGTATGTAAACATTTATCATAAGTATGAAGATATGATAATTACCACTTTATTATTGCCTCTTGGGCATATCTCCAACAGTCTCCCACTTGCACTAGAGTCAATAATCTAGTTTCAAACCTTTGTGTATTCAACACCTATGGCTTTCTAGTGTCGTATGTACACGATTGCTAGTGCTCAACTGATCTCCGGATCTGATACTTCTAGGTCCGTGTGTAATTGCATGTCTTTGCGTCTCTACGCATCACTCATTCTCTAATGAGATGGCTTCGTACAAATTTGGTCCTTTGGTGTGACCTTTAGTTCTTTGGGGTTAAAACATGTTGATAATATTGTCGTACAATATATCTTCATAGTATTATCCCTGCTTTGAACTACACCTAGTTTGATAACAAACTACTTGACACAAATGCCCTCTTTTGCTTCTATAATAGCAGTTCTATACTTAACCTTTTGTTGTAGTATCTGTCACAATGTCTTAACTTTGGAACTCATCCAAATTCATTATGGAACTTACTTTCCATTATATTGTGCCACCCTTAGTTTAGATTGAGATAAACTTAATTTGTAATCTGTGACAAAACTAGTATCAATGTAATTCATTTACAATGAACTAACTATCTATTTGTCACTTCTATAAAATAATATATTCTTATTTCTTTTACAAGATCATAAGAATATCTTTACTATCATCCAATGATTATCTTATGAATCATTCTGGTATATGCTCATAACATTTAGAGCATAGGACATATCTGGATTTGTACATATCACAATATGATTGATATAAATACTCTTTGTGATTTCATACATCAAGTATCAATCTATACTTGAATCTTTGTTTCACTTACCATGTGTCAATACACTTGAATATATCATCAATATTGAACTCATTCAATCCTTTCTGTGTGACAAGAACCTTTCTTGTAGTTTCTATATTGAACTCATTCAATACATCATCTATGTACTTTCGGCACAACCATATTAGCGTCTATTGATGCCAAATATTTGGGTTTTGCCTAAGTCTTTCATCAGGATGAAATTCTTAATATGTGTTAATAAATGATACATCATTTCCAATCAACAATATGTCTTCCACATAATGTATTAGAAACATGTCTTAGCGCTCCCACTTAATTTCTTGCAAATGCAAGCATCTTCATCGTCTCTGATGAAATTAAACTATTTTAACAGTTTCATCATAGTGAAGATTCCAACTCCGTGATGCTTACTTCAACCATTGAAGTTTGCATATGCTTTTAGCATCCTTTGAATTAACAAAACCATTTGGACTGTGTCATGCACACGTCCTAGGTAACCATTCTATTAGAAGAACTTGTTTTGTTTATTCAACACATAACAAAATTATATGTCGTGGTTGCTATATTAATCCGTCTAGACTAAATATCGCTTAATGAAAGATCAGATCTTGTCAAAGTCAATTCTTTGAACATTGTCGTGAACTCTTTCCCGATATGTCGATAATTTCATAGATGTGAAACATCCATGTTTATTTCTTTATAGATCCAAATACGACTGTAAGGTCTTGTACCTTTCTAGTGGGTCTTTCAAGTTCAAAGCTTGATCTCTTGTATATGGAACTATCACGGATTTTATGGCTTCAAGCCATTTGATGGAATCAGGGCCCATCATCGCTTCTTTGCATGTAGTCGAATCATTATTGTCAAATATGATTTAACTCTCAAATCTTGGTATTTGATTGGTTACCCGACCTACTTGTTTTAATAGGAACTTAGATCTCCGTGACCACAACCTTTGAGGCACGTGAGCCATGAGCATTGTTGCTGCCTCCGGAACACTTTTTGGCGCTGCACAACTTTGCACATATAGCTAAGGTTCTTTTAACCTTATCAAAGTTCTATTGTCCTCCCACTTAAATTTTCACGAAAAATTCCTTCTCAAAGAAACTTGACGTTCTAAGCGACAAACACTTTTGTCTTTGGTGTTATGGAGGAATACTTAACTATTATTCAAAATAACATACAAAGATATGTTCATCCGATTTTGGTTGCAAACATCTTTCTTATGCATAGCATACCAATTTTTAAGAAAGGACAACTTGGGTTTTATCCCAAACTATAACTTTATATGGTGTCATTTCAACGGATTATGATGGAGCTCTTTTCAGTGAAAAAATGGTAGTCTCTAAAGCTTTTAATCTTTAAAATATAATGACAGTTTTATGAATTACACCGTTGATCTTACCATGTCAAACAAGGTTTAATTACATATCTCGAACGCTCCATACTCTTATGGTGTTTCGGAGAATGCAAATCCACGGAACGATTCCTTAAATCTTAGGTATTATGCTAAACTTGTAACTCAAATATCTTCCTTTATGATCTTATCATAAACTCTTTATATTATTGTTACAATGATTTTGCACTTCATCTTGAAAATCTTTGAACTTTTCAAATGTTTCATACTTCATCCTTATTAAGTAAATATTCATATATTCACTCAAATTCGGAGAAAACATATGAAGTTGAAATCCATCTCTCTTGACTACACATAATGGACTTCATACAACAACATGTACAAGTTCCAATAAGCTAGTCATTCGTTCCCTTTTGGCCTATGAACGAAGTTTTAATTATCTCTAGGAAAGTTTCACAAGCGTCATTTGATCAAAATCAAAAGGAATCCAAAATTCCATCCACATGGATTTTCTTCATGTTTTCTTTCCAATATAATTTAAACGGCGATGTCACTTCCCAAGTGATCTTTCTATCAATTTGTCTTTCGACATTTTTAGCATTAGTTTTATGGATGTGATTTCTCCAACGAGATTTGTGAATCATCCATCTTTTATGGATTACGGCAATCATTTGAACAACCCTTTTATTCTCATAATACCTGATAAAACAAATCTTGAAGGCAAGCTTTGATGTTTAACAAGCAGCACAATAACCCTTTATTTGTTCTCGATGAACATCATCACATATTCTTTTGCTAGTTACTTAGGCCATTGTAGTTCATGAATTGTGTTGTTTAGTATGACGATTCACACCAACAAATTCAGTATCAAATACTTAAGAACCACATTGTTTAATAAGCAAAGAATATATCCATAACATGTATATCATCTATATGCTTAAGCTGAACAATTCTAGTCTTTTCTTTTCTGCCATATACTTATGAGATTCTCTTTCAGTATTTCCTTTTCTGTTTGAAAGAATCTATCAACATCAATAGTGGAGCCATATATATGACATACAGTCCAAAGCATGTATATTAAAATACCAATGTCTTTGGACTTGCACTTTGAAGTAGACCACCATCATCAAATGTTTGGTGTTCTTTCAAATTCCTTTCTTTAGTAATCTCTTGGTGTAGTAAACATTTTACCTACATCAAATATTCACCCTTATCATGGGATTATCCATGATCAAGCTACTTTTAGCTTGTAAAGGTGAATCGCGAGTATAATGTTGCTCTCCAAAACCTTTTGGAGGATTAGGACAACTAGTGTCTCCAACCTTTTGCAAATTTTCATCAAATATGAGAACATGACTTTTGCCATATTATACTCTATCATGTTGCAACCAAAACTTTGTTCCAGATATCACAATATCTTCCACACATCATGGTTTCTGAAACAACTCTTTTAGATCCTAGATAACCTTGATATTAAGACAATCCTTTGAATATCAAGAATCATGGAGACAAACATGATACTCATACACTAACACTTGGAATTGTCACTCTTGATTTAATACCAATTATTAAACTTCATGGAGTAACCGGAACTTACTGAAAGTTTGCAATAGGACTTTTAAACTTTAGATTAACACTTCAAAACAATACGATACCAGTTCGTAAAGTAAGTAACCAGAATTCTATAGTTCTATCATCTCAATTAAAACTAAGCGCAAGGTGGTAAACGGATGCCAATGACTACAACAACTATGCAAATTCACTTTGATTTAATTTATCATAAATAGTGGTCAACTTTTAATCATATTGCCATTGAACTCCCACTCAAAACAATATCCCTCACATTGTTTTAGTGATCACACGAACCAAATCCACCACATCAAAACCGATCATCACGAGAGTTGATGTAGCTTCAATGGCGAACAATCAACATGTTCATCATATCTACTATATGACTCATGCTTTACCTTTCGGTGATCCGTGTTCCGAGACCATGTCTGTACATGCTAGGCTCGTCAAGATCAAACCTTAGCTTCCGCATGAGCAAATCTGGCTTGCTCACGTTGTATACACTCGCAGAATCTAACACACCCGATCATCACGTGGTGCTTCGAAACAACGAGCTTTAGCAACGGTGCTTACTAAGGATGAATACTTTAAAACTTGAAATTGTGTGCTTGAGGGATCATCTTATAATGCTACTATCGTAAACTAAGCAATACAAGATGCATAAAAGGATTAACATCACATGCAATTCATAATATGTGATATGATATGGCCTTTCTTCTTTGTGCTTCCGATCTTCATCTTCAAGCACGAACATGATCTCCATCATCACCGGCATTGCATCAAGGTCAATGACGCCGCTCCATGGTTATCGTCCACCAGCTTCAACTATTACAACTACTTTGAATAGACACGCGGGTCTTAACAGAATTTAAAGACAACCATATGTCTCCTTCCGGTTGCCAACTTACAATAAGGAACATTGCATACATCAAATATAATCACAATCATGGCCATATCACATCACAACACACCCTTGCAAAACAAAGTTAGACGCCTCTAATTTTCTTTGCATATTTTACGTGGTTTGGGGCTTTCAATAAGTGTCGCTCTAACTTACGAACAGGAACCACAACGTTGATGCTTGAACTATCAAGTGCCCGTTGTAAATTGGATCTATACTATGATGGGAGAGACAGACACCCGCAAAGCCACTTATGAAATACAAGTTGCATTTTGAGCGTGGAGCAAGTCTCATGAACGATGTCATGTAAGGTTAGCCCGGGCCGCTTCATCCCATCATATCGCAAGATGCAAAGTACACAAGAAGCAATTGATAATAAAAAGCACCACCGCCCACAATGACCATTGTGTTCTACTCGTGCAACAGATCTACATATAGACACGGCTCTGATACCACTGTAGGGGTTCGTAGCATGGAAAACAAAAAAATTTCTACCGCATGCACACAAACAAGCCAAGATCTATCTACTAGATTGTAGCAACGAATCGATAGAGGAACTCACCCTCGAAGATTCCAAAGCGGGTAATGAGAGCAGATTCTCGTGGGTGATGTAGTCATACACTTGCCGATCTCAAGATCGCGTAGACGATCCTTCCGGCGCTGCGTTCCGGCAGCGCTTCCGCAGTCGGTCACATGTTCGGTACTCGATGAAGACCTTCCTCTCCCTTGTTCCAGCAGGCAGCGGAGGTTGTAGCACTCTCCTCGCGATTCCGGCAGCACGACGGTGTGGTACCGGAAGTAGAGGGGAGATCTCGCAGGGCTTTGCCTTAAGCCGAAGCGAGTATGGTGGATTAGGGTTTCCCGGAAAACTAGGGTTTAGAGATCCGGGAGGAGGAGGTGTCGGCGGCGGCGACGGACCGACGGCGGCGTGGCGAGGCGGCGTGGCGGCGGCGCTGGCGGCGGCGGCTTGTGGAGAGGGCTTGGAACTTGTGTTGTTTGGGGCAGCCCTCCCCCTCTATTATGAGAGGGAGGGGCAGCCTTGGGAGGGGTGGGTTTGAATCCAAACCCAAACCCAAGTTGGATTGAGAGAAGGACTTGTTCCTTCTCCCACTAGGAAACCATTGTTCCAGTTTGACTTTTCAAACTTCCCGTTTGACTTTCAATTTAGAGCTTTATTTCTCTCTTGCATATGCCAACACCAAGTGACCTTGGACATGATCCAATCATTCCACTTATCCATGACACATTCATGGACCATTCTCCTTTCGGACCGGTGAACGTTCTAGACCCTTCTAGAACCTCTCCGATGAAATCATCGGAAACTTTCCCGAACTCCGAAATAGGACTTTCCTTATATGAATATTATTCTCCGGACCATTCCGAATCTCCTCGTGATATCCTAGATCCCATCCGAGACTCCGAACAACATTCGGTCTCTTACTCATCATTCCATAACTACTCAACAACATCGAATCCTTAAGTGTGTCTCCCTACGGTTCGTGAATTATGCGGACATGACCGAGACACTTCTCCGATCAATAACCAATAGAGGAATCTGGAAATTCATATGGCTCCCACATATTTCTACGATTACTTTGCGATCGAATGAACCACTTACATACGATACCAATTTCCCTTTGTCTCACGATAGTTTACTTATTCGAGGTTTTGATCGTCGGTATATCTGCATACCTAGCTCAACCTCGTTACCGATAAGTACTCTTTTCTCGTTCCCGTGATATGCGATCCCTTGTGAGCCAGTCACATGCTTGCAAGCTAATGACATTCCACCGAGAGGGCCCAGAGTATATCTATCCGTCATGTGGATGGACAAATCCCACTCTTGATCCATGTGCCTCAACCCATACTTTCCAAACACTCAATCCCACCTTTATAGCCACCCAGTTACGGTGTGGTGTTTGATGTCATCAAAGCATCCTTCCGGTGATGGTGATTAACATGATCTCATGGTCGAAGGAATTAGGTTACTATGTATCAGAAAGCTTATAGCAAATGAACTATATTAAATGACTTGATCTTTATGCTACGGTTAACTATAGGAGTATGTCCATCACATAATTCTCCTAATGATATGACCCTGTTGTTAATAACATCTCAATGTTCATGATCAGGAAACCATGATCATATATTAACCAACAAGCTAGTTTAACAAGAGGCTTTACTAGGGACTCTTTTATGTTTACAAATCACACAAGTATTAATGTTTCCGGTTAATACAATTATAGCATGGTATGTAAACATTTATCATAAGTATGAAGATATGATAATAACCACTTTATTATTGCCTCTTGGGTATATCTCCAACACAAAGGACGTCTCTGTGTACCAGCAGATTCGGAGTTGAAAGAAGTTATTTCGAAGGAGGCCCATGATACTCTTTATTCTATCCACCCTGGAGGAACAAAGATGTATCAGGATTTGAAGGAGCAATTTTGGTGGCATAAGGTGAAAAGAGAAATCGGAAGCTATATCGCCAAGTGTGATATATGTCAGAGAGTCAAGGCGGGACATCAAAGACCCGCAGGACTGTTGCAACCATTACAGATTCCAGAATGGAAATGGGATTCCGTTAGAATGGACTTTATCATCGGATTGCCTACTTCTAGTAGGGGAAATGACTCTATCTGGGTCATAGTTGACAGATTGTCCAAAGTAGCCCATTTCTTACCAGTCAAGACTACATACCAGAGTTCGAAGCTAGCAGAGTTGTACATCGCTAGAATCGTTAGTTTGCACGGAGTCCCCAAGAACATCATATCTGATCGAGGAACTCCGTTTACCTCGAGATTCTGGAAGAAAGTCCAAGAAGGTTTAGGAACCCGACTGGATTTCAGCACAGCGTATCACCCTCAGACCGATGGACAAACGGAGCGAGTAAATCAAATATTCGAAGATATGTTGAGAGCATGTGTGCTAGAGTATGGATCTAAATGGGAAGACTGTCTGCCTTTCGCAGAATTTTCATACAACAACAATTATCAAACTAGTCTGTAAATGGCCCCATTTGAATTCATGTATGGAAGAAAGTGTTGCACCCCTTTGAATTGGTCGGAAGTGGGAGAGAGTCAGATTTTCGGACCCGACATCCTACGAGAAGCAGAAGAGAAAGTTCACAAGATTCGTGAGCACCTCAAGACCGCCCAGTCAAGACATAAGAGTTACATCGACAAGAGACGTCGAGACCTCGCTTTCAATATCGGAGATTTTGTATATCTCAAAGTGTCGCCTTTGAAGGGAATGCAACATTTCCAACTCAAAGGAAACTTAGCCCCTAGATATATCGGACCCTTCAAAATTCTAAATCGTCAAATAGAAGTATCATATCAATTGGAACTGCCAGAGGAAATGTCAGCAGTGCACAATGTGTTCCATATATCGTTACTTTGCAAATGCCTTGAAGTTCCGGAGATGACTGAAGTTTTCAAGAACATTGATCACCGGACCATAGAGATCAACGATGACCTGACGTATCCTGAAGTACCCATCCATATTTTGGAAGAAGCTTTCAGAACCACCAGAACCCGAAGCATCAAGTTTCTCAAGATTCAGTGGAGCAACCACACTGAAGAACAAGCTACTTGGGAGCGAGAAGATCACATCAGGACGGAGTTTCCCGATCTCTTTAAATCCTAGGTAATCTTTTTTCTTCTTTTTCAAATCTCGGGACGAGATTTCGTTTAAGGAGGGAAGGTTTGTAACATCCCAAAAATATGAAACAATGATCATCAAACTCTAATCACTAAAATTAGGGTTAACAAAAACTTTGGTTAAATAAAAACAAAATGAATGCATGTGTGAATGTTATGATTTGATAAATGCATGAATGGACTTGTGTGACTAACCTAAATAGAAAGGAATGGTTCAAATATGAATATAACATCATCTAAAACATTTCCAAGCAGAAACAAATCAAGAGAAAATAAAAAACAAATCAAATAAGGCAAATGGTCATTTTTGCCAATCTTGCTCACTAGGTCACTTTGAGTGTTTCTAGTCCAAGATTTCAAACAGAAACTTTTCCAATTCTTCTCACCCCTTGCAAGACCAAGTAAATTGAAGCAAAGCCCACCTTTCAAACTTGCAGAAACATTTGGCAACTTGATTCAAATCACATTTCAAAATTGAATCTTTAACATATGTGAAGATCACACATTTTCAAAACCCAACCAAACCAGTGCCCCTTAACTAATCCAACTAACCAGATACTCCCTAGTATGTTCCTAGCAAACCCACCAAGTTTGAATCCAAAATTCAAATTTGAATTTCTTTTGGCCATTTCATGAAACACCTTCTCGGCACAAATCAAATTAAACAACAAACACTATAGTGAGAAGTGTTGTGCCAACCTGTCCCCTCCCTAGCTCTCACTACACTCTCAGTAGATCATCTAACTAGTTTAACCAGCTCTAGCTCACTGTAAACTCGACAATGCCATCAATGGTGACCATGGCCGAGCCCAATTGCCAACCCCAATGTCGACAGCAAGCTACAAGCCTAACTAGCCTCGCCAACCTTATCTAGCAGGCACTCCACCGTCCACCGCCACCCCTGTCCAACGCTCGGACCATGCTAGCCACTGGACCACCTAGAACGCACGCGACCATTCTCTCTGCGGCCATGCCGAGAGCGCGCCAGAGCGTCGCGCTTGACACGCTCGCACAAACTGCGCCCCGCCTTCGCCGCTCGCGTACGTGATCACCACTGCACCAGGAACCGCCCAGACATGCTCGTTCACCGCCGCGCGACCAGGAGCGCATGTGCGCCATTAAGACTTCCGTCAGAGTCGCCCAGAGTGTCGACGTGTTCCGACCGATTCGCACCGCCCCATGCCTCTCCATCAAGCCGTTGAGATTCGCTAGGAGGCAATGCACCGTCCCCTACCTTCGGCCATGCTTTTAGCTCACTATGCAGCCAACCCCGACGAGCTCAGCCCGCACCCTTCGGTCCCCTTCAGCCACTATAAAAGGAGGCCTCCCCTGCTCGTTTTCTTCACACCAGTTCACTCCCCAACTCTCACTGACACCCCCACTCACTCCCGGAGCAAGGCGAGCACCAGGTGGCCGAAATTTCACCGGAGTTCGCCGCTGTACAGGAGGAGAGGCGCCGTCGAGTGGAGCCGCCCTAGGAGAAGCTGCCGGTACCAGGAGAATCGCCATCGTCGACTTCGTCGTTCACCCTCGTCGCCGGCCATCGCCTGAGCCCCTGTGAGCCTCCCACGACCCCCACCGGCCGCGCTAGGGTTCTATCTTGCCGGCGCTGCCTGAAGTGGACGATGAACTAGAGTCGTTCGATTAGAGTTAGATCCTACGACCCTAATCGCCCCGTACCGCTTCGCCACTCGTTGTCTCACTGATGAGTGAGGTCGCTCACTTAACCAGCCCGTGCATGCGCTGTGTGTAGTGGGCCGGCCCAGTTAAACCTCCCGCGCAACCCAACAATTCAAATTTAGTTTTATTCATTTAGTTCTAAACTTAGTTCTGTACCTAGATTAAAAAATCAACCCAGCTCGATTCACTGAACCAAAATGCATGAAACCAATTTTGTTAGAAAGGTACTGGAATGCTTAATCCAAGACCGTTGGATTCAAATAATTTAGAATTATAGATCAGCCATGGTAAAAATGTAAGATCCCTCCTTTATAAAGGAAAAGGATCCCTGTGATTGCAATGCTAGTCCCTGGATCATTGCTAGCATCCACAGTTTAAGATGAAGTACATAGATACAAAGGTCATTTATTACATCCATTCCAGATATAAACATAGTTTTTACAACTCCAAGGCCACAGGCCTAATACAAGAGTTTGAATAAGTAAATAAATATAAGTCTTCATCTTCATGTGCCACAAGCAAGCATGTTGAGTGTAGACTCATGACACCTAATCCTCATCAGAGTAACCTGCAACATCACAAGTTACAGCCACAGTGGGTCAATACTTTGGAATAGTATTGGCAAGTGATACCTTAGTAAAATTTAGGCGGACTATATTACTATATGCAATTTGGCTAAGTGTAGCTTGGCTTGCTTTGCTCAAAATAAGTTTTGCCTATTAGTTGAAATCACTAAGTTTTTCTTTATCGAAAACTTTTCCCAGGAACCACCAATAGACATTGAGGTCCTTCACCCTTGTTCACCCACCAGTTTTACTTTAGAAATTGGGATGATGAGATTCTTGATAGCTTCCATGTCTTGATGCTCAAGTTGTCCATTACCATGGACTTGGCTAAGTACTTAGATTTTTCCATCTACAGAGGTTGTGCACTTTCCCCACCAGACTTGGTTTCACCAAGACAGGACCTTTCAGAAGCCTTCCCTTAGACCAAATGGACGCGTTCCAACCTATCATCCCACTACCACCAACTGTCCAAATGGCTAAGTTCTAGCAACCTATATGGTCCAGGCAGAGCCCATATTGCCAAGTGGCTGCACTAGAAGCTTCTTAACACTTGGCCTCTAAAATATCTTTGTTCCTGGGTGGCTTACCACAAGTGTGATACACAAGGTAAACCATAGAAATGGGCCTTGTGTAACCACTCAACACAAACCATTCTTTCCCTTCCACCCAGGTGTTTCATTAACTTAGTTGTTTTATTAGGCAAAACATAAGTCCAAAGACTTAGAAATATTTTCATCATAGCATGTATATTTTCACCAACCCTTGTTTGCTACTAGCTAGGCTAAGCATGGCATAGATAGTAACTTAACTTAGAAATTCCCTAGCATTTCTACAACTACTTAGGATTTCCCAACATGGCATATAGGCAAAAATATTTACATGCAAGACTTAGCAAAATATTTCTAATGCTTAGTACAAAACATAGGGATGGAAATATTCATGAAGTACCACTTGCCTTGGTAGTTTGGAGTGTAGCACTCTTCACAATCACAATCACTAGCACCAAAATCTACACATAGAATTATAGCCACAATCACATACAAGACATATACACTCAAAAATATATATGCATGCATGCAAGATGCTAAGTTATGATTTTTAAAACTCAACCAAGCAAGTGCATAGTACTGAAACCTAAACAAGTCAAAAACTTGCCAAACCAAATTTATTTCACACTAAAAACAATTCCTAAACATGTCATATATTCAAATAAGCCCTACACATGTTTCTGCAAATAAAACCTTTTTAACAGAAGCAAAACTTTAAACACATTGCATATTTAGAAAGGGCTTGTCTTCCTGATTCCAACGGTATAAAATTTGTCAAATTCTGACGTGGGGATCAAAAGTTATAGCTAAATCAAATTTGAATATAAATCAGATTCAAATTCTGTTTTAAACCTAACTCACTGCCACGCGTCTGTTTCCTATTGGCCCGTACCGGTTCGGGCGGATCGATCTCTGCGAGCCGCAGGATTTAAGTCAGATCCAGTGGCTCAGATGCGCTCATACCTCTTCGTTTAAGTTCTAATCCTAGCCGTAAGATCTACATCTAACGCTCCTGATTGCTCTGACCAGAGATGAGCGGCGCTAGCGGCGGCGACTGGCGGCGGCGCCTCTGTCAGTGGCGGAGCTGGCATTCGAGGCCGCGCAGGAGAGGGAGAAGGGGTTTACTAGACTCGCAGGGGGCTGCTGATGCTCAAGGTGGCGATGGTTCGTCAAGGGGCGCTCTAGAGTGGCCGAGGGAGCTCGTCGGAGTCGTGCACGGCGTCAGGTGGTTGCTGTCGAAGTCGTTGCCAAGGTTCCGCGTCTCCCTAGCATGAACCAGGTGGTTTAGGAGATGCGCAAGACAGTGGCAAACAACCTCGTATGCGAGAGAGATCAAGGGGCGCGCAGTGTTTACCGTAATCGGTCGCCGAAGTTGAGTGGCGGCTCGGTTGTTTGCAGGAACGAACGGGGACGGCGTCCTGGGTCACAAGCAGGCAAGCAAAGAGTATCAGAAGATGCACGAGGTCATGCTGGACACACTCGTTTGAATCAGAGGCACAGGGGCGACGGGGTCTTACTGGAATCGCACGCCGGAGATCGTCGAAGCTGCGGCGGTGTTTGGCGAGTTGTGGGTAGCCTGGTGGCGTGGAGAGAAAATTGAGTGAGGGGAAATGGCCGTGAGGGGGAGGGGTTTAAGTAGGCAGGGGCTCGACAAGAAACGCCTGGTGAATCAATGGCAATTACGCCGCGGAATCAACGCAGCAACGGCCAGCGGCGATGGCGTCTGCGCGCGAGATTTGGGGAAGAAGGAGTCGACGTGGAGAGGGCCCAGTTGTCTGCGAGAGAAACAGAGTGGGGGTGGGGTCCGGGCGTCAGTGACTTGGTGGGTGCGTCTGCGCATGAGAGAGAGAGAGGAGGGACCCGGGTGGGCTAGCTGGGCTGGATTTGTTGATGGGCTAAATTCCTGGCACTGGCCCTTTTCCTTTTCTTTATTCCTTTTCTTTTTCTAATTTGATTTTCTGGAATGATTTTCAAATGAATTCAAACTCTATTTGAATTCAAATCTTTTCAGGATTTTTGCAGTGTGCAACAGTCACAATTCTAGGCATAAAACCATGTAGTCACTTTGAATTGGCTTGGTCATTTTGGAAAAATAAAATAAACAGTGACATAGCACTTGTTTTATATTGGTTTTGAAATTGGTTTTCAAATTGTATTTGCTTTGAAATTTTGGTTTAAACCTTAGCAATCTAGCAACTCATTCTGAAAGTAATAAGGCACAAGGTTTGGTTTTCATGAACAACAATCTCTCATAGAAGAGTAGCATTTGTTTCAAATGATGATCACATAATATAATGAGCTCATATGCTCCTGTTTTTGAATCGTTTTGTTTGAGATGAACTCTATATGATCATGGATGCATGGATGATATGCATGAGTTTGAAACATGATTTTAGGGATGTTACAAATCTAACCCCTTAAGGTGAATCTCGCCCTCGAGATTCGGATTGGCTAGCAAATAGGTGAGGGTGGTCTTTCCGAAGATCATCTTCTCTTTCCCATGTTGCTTCCTCTTCGGAATGATGATTCCACTGCACTTTACAAAACTTGATAGTCTTGGTCAGTGTGACTCTTTCTGCAGTCTCAAGAATCCTGATAGGCTTCTCTTCATAAGTGAGATCACTTTCCAATTGAACCTCCTCCAAAGGTATAGTATCCTTCAAAGAAGTTTCTTCCATTTCTGGATGACATTTCTTAAGTTGACTCACATGAAACACATTATGAACAGCTGACAGAGATTCTGGAAGTTCTATTTCATAGGCAACTTCTCCTTTACGACTCAGAATCTTGAATGGCCCAACATATCTTGGTGCCAATTTTCCTTTGAGCCGAACCTCTTCACTCCACGAAGTGGTGACACTCTAAGATAAGCCCTATCACCAACTTTGTAGGTGACTTCTCTACGCTTAGGATCTGCGTAGCTTTTCTGTCGGGACTGTGCTATCTTCAACCTGTCCTTAACCAACTTGACCTTCTCTTCGGCTTCCTTGATAAGATCTGGCCCGAATAAACTTCTTTCTCCCACACCATTCCATAACAATGGGGTGGTACACTTCCTTCCGTAGAGAAACTCAAATGGTGCCATCTCAATGATGGCTTGATAGCTGTTGTTATAAGAAAATTCTGCGTAAGGCAGACTTTCATCCCAACTGGCTCCATAGTCTAAGGCACATGCCCTCAACATGTCTTCAAGAATCTGATTAGTCCTTTCTGTTTGTCCATCGGTTTGAGGATGAAAAGCAGTACTGAATTCCAACCTCGTTCCCAATGACTCATGTAACTGTCTCCAAAAATGGGAAGTGAATTGAGTTCCCCTATCAGACACAATACTCTTGGGCACTCCATGTAGACATACAATTCTACTCATGTAGATTCTGGCTAACTTAGCACTTGTATAGGTTGTCTTCACGGGTATGAAATGAGCCACTTTAGTTAGGCGATCCACTACTACCCAAATAGAATCGTATCCTGACCGGGTCCTTGGTAATCCGGTAATGAAATCCATACCAATCTTGTCCCACTTCCAATCAGGAATAGGTAGTGGTTGAAGCAAACCTGCTGGTTTCTGATGTTCCGCTTTCACTCTACTACACACATCACACAAAGCAATATGTTCGGCGATGTCCTTCTTGAGATTATTCCACCAAAATCTTTCCTTCATGTCCATATACATTTTGGTGTTACCCGGATGAATGGAATACGATGAGTTGTGTGCTTCTTGCAGAATCAGTTTCCGAAGCTCCGGATCTTGTGGAACACAGATACGTTTCCCATGCCATAAAGTACCCTGTTCGTCTTCATGGAACTGTAACATCCCTAAAATCATGATTTCAAAGTTTGCATATCATCCATGCATGCATATAGATTTGAGATCAATTTCAAACTCATTTCAGAAAAACAGAAGCACATAGTGCTATCATTTTATGTGAGCAGATTTAAATCAAATGGCCATCCCCATTTGAGAGTTTGAATGATTTTAAACCTAGCTTGTTTGTCTTCCTTATAGAAAGGATTGAGTGTGGTTTGAACCAAGTTTTACAATTTGAAAATGATTTCAAAAACCATTCCTCAAATTTTGCAAACCAAGTGCCTAGTCTCTGATATTTTGTTCTCCAAGCTTGACCAAACCTTTGCAAAGCAACCATTTGATCTTATGCCTATATTTAAGACTACTGCTCACTGCAAAAATCCCAAGAAGATTTGAATTCAAATGGAAACTTGAATTCATTTGAAAATCAATTCAGAAAATTGAAACAGAAAAATAAAAAGGAGAAAGAATTAGAAAAGGGCCGGCGCCAGGATTCCAGCCCAGCTTCAGAACAGGCCCAGCTAGCCCACCCGAGCCATTCCTCTTCCACTCGCACGCGCCAACGCACCCAGGCAGTCGCTGACGACCAGACCCCAACTCCTCTTCGCGCGTTTTGCTGACGAGCGGGCCCTCTCCACGTCGCCCTCGTCTTCCCCAAACCGCGCCCGCGACCACGTCGCCGCTGCTGTCAAGGCCGGTAATGGCGTGGCGTAATTAGCCATTATGCCGCAGGCATTTCCTGTCGCGCCTGGGCCTATTTAAACCCCTCTGCACCGCGAGCTTTTCCCCCCACTCTCCTCGCTCACTCCGCCACCAGGCTGCGCGCATTTGCTCTCGAAGCCCCGCGGTACCGACGACTCCGGCGTCCAATTCCGGTGAGCCTCGACCGCCCCCCTCTCTCTGGTTCAAACGATGATGCCCAGCTTGATCTTGCGCATACGCTGATGCCTTTCTTTTGCCTGCTCGTGACCCAGGTCGTCGTCTCCGTTCACGACCGAAACCACCTGCGCCGCCGATACACTCCGGCGACCAATTCAGGTAAAACCCGAGCGCCCCTTGCCCCCTCCTTCACGCGAGTTTGTTCGCCTGCGTCTTGTGCACCCCCTGACCCCTCTGGTTCGTGCTAGGGCGACGCCAAACCTCGCCAGTGACCACGTCTGCAAGCGACCGACGCTGCCCGCAACTCCGACGAGCTCCAGAGACCGTTCCCGCGTGCCCCTCCGCAAACCAGCGCCACGTTGAGCTTCAGCACGCCACCGCGGTTCTGGTAAGACCCTTCTCCCTCTCGCGCACGACCTAGAACGCCAGCGCCGCCGCTGACCGAGCGCTCCGCCGCTCGCTGATGCCGCGCGCCGCCAGAACATGGTCGCATGCTCGAGCGCCGTTGGATCTAGATCCAACGCTTACGATAGAATCACTAATCGAACCGTTATGCTAGATCTGGACCGTGCATCGTTACTTAGATCCTACGGCCCGCAGAGCTCGATCCGGCCGAACCTGTACGCTCCAATAGAAACATGACGCGTGGCTAGAGTTTAAATCAAAAACAGAATTCAAACCAGATTTAGATCCAAATTTCAAATGGCTATAACTTTTGATTCCCACGTTAGATTTTTGCAAGTTTTATGCCGTTGGAATCAGTGAGTCAAGCCCTTTCTGAATCTGCAATGTGTTTAACAAAAAGTTTCTGTTAAAATGACTTTGTATGCAAAAACATATTTAGGACCATTTTGAGTATAGATTTGGTTTAGTAATTTGTTTTAGTGCTAAATAAGTTTAGTTAGCAAGTTTTTGACTTGTTTATGTTTCTGTATCATGCACTTGCTTGGTGGGTTTTCAAAAATCATCACTTAGCATTTTGTTGCATGCATGCATTCGTATTTTTGTTTGTATATAAATTGTGTGTAATTGTGTGCTACAAATTTTTGTGTAGATTTTGCTAGTGACTGTGATTGTGAAGAGTGCTACTCTCCCCATTACCAAGGAAAGTGATACTTCATGATATTTCCATCCCTTTATTTTGAATAAGCATTAGAATTATTTTTGCTAAGTCTTGCATGCTACTTTTGCCAAATGCTATGTTGGGAAATCCTAAGTAGTTGTAGAAATGTAGAAGTGCTAGGGAATTTCCTAAGTTAAGTTACTATGCCATGCTTAGCCTTGCTAGTAGCAAACAAGGGTTGGTAAAGTATGTACATGCTATGATGAAAATAATTCTAAGTCTTTTGGACTTATGCTTTTCTTAATAAAACAACTAAGTCAATGAACCTCCTGGGTGGACTTGAATGGTGGTTTTTGGTTGAGTGGTTACACAAGGCCCATGTACATGGTTTACCTTGTGTATCACACTTGTGGTATGCCACCCAGGCACAAAGGGATTTGGAGGCCAAGTGTTGAGAAGCTTATAGTGCAGCCACTTGGCAATATGGGCTCTGCCTTGATCATATAGGTTGCTAGAACTTAGTCATTTGGACAGTTGGTGGTAGTGGGATGATAGGTTGGAACACGTCCATTTGGCTAAGGGAAGGCTTCTGAAAGGTCCTGTCTTGGGAAACCAAGTCTGGTGGGGAAAGTGCACAACCTCTGCAGATGGAAAAATCTAAGTACTTAGCCAAGTCCATGGCAATGGACAACTTGAGCATCAAGACATGGAAGCTACAAGAATCTCATCACTCCAACTTCTAAGTAAAAATTGGTGGGTCAACAAGGGTGAAGGACCCCAATGTCTATTGGTGGTTTCTTGGGAAGTTTTTGACAAAGAAAAACTTAGTGATTTCAACTAATAGGAAAAACCTATTTTGAGCAAAGCAAGCCAAGCTACACTTAGCCAAAATGCATATAGTAATATAGTCCACCTAAAATTTACTAAGGTATCACTTGCCAATACTATTCCAAAGTATTGATCCACTGTGGCTGTAACTTGTGATGTTGCAGGTTACTCCGACGATGATTAGGTGTCATGAGTCTACACTCAACATGCTTGCCTGTGGCACATGAAGATGAAGACTTATGTTTGTTTACTTATTCCAAAAACTCTTGTATTAGGCCTGTGGCCCTGAGTTGTAAAAGACTATGTTTTATCTCTGGAATGAATGTAATAAATGACCTTTGTATCTGTGTACTTCATCTTAAACTGTGGATGCTAGCATTGATCCAGGGACTAGCATTGCAATCACAGGGAATCTTTTCCTTTACAAAGGAGGGATCTTACAGGAACCCTTTGGATTTTCCTTTGCCAATCTTTTCTTTAATCTCTTCGATTTCTTTATCAATCTTCTAGGCTTCTTTGATCTTGTCCAACAAAGTGGGTTTAACATCCAAAGACATGAGATGTCCTTCAGGCACAATCTCCAATCTGAGCTTTCTAAATTGGGTACACAGATCATCTGGCAATTCTCCTTTGGTAAGGCCATTCACAAAAACCTTATGACTTAGAGCATCTGCTACAACATTTGCTTTACCGGGGTGGTATTGCAAACTTAAGTCATAGTCCTTGATAAGTTCAAGCCATCTTCTTTGTCTCATATTAATTTCCTTCTGGGTGAAGATATACTTCAAACTTCTGTGATCTGTGAACACTTCACAACGCTTTCCCAAAAGATAGTGTCTCCATGTTTTGAGTGCATGGACAACAGAGGCTAACTCTAAATCATGAGTAGGATAGTTCACCTCATGAGTTTTGAGTTGTATCGAGGCATAAGCCACAACTTTACCGTCTTGCATAAGTACTGCACCCAAACCCTAATGAGATGCATCACAATATACTTGGAAATCTTTTTCCAAATCTGGCAGACACAAGACTGGTGCTGTCACAAGTCTCTTCTTCAATTCCTGAAAGAGTTCACAACCTTCAGATCAGGCAAACTTCTTGTCTTTCTTTAGCAATTCAGTCATAGGCTTAGCTACCTTGGATAAATTTTCAATGAACCTTCTGTAGTAACCTGCTAAGCCAAGGAAACTACGAACTTCTTTCACGGACTTGGGAGATTCCCATTTAGTCACAGCTGAAACTTTAGCAGGATCAACTGCTACACCATCCTTTGTCATAACATGACCAAGAAAACCAACTTCATTCAACCAGAACTCACACTTGCTGAATTTGGCATAAAGTTTATGCTCTCTTAACTTCTCAAGTATCAAACGCAAATGTCCTTCATGCTCTTCTTTGCTCTTGGAATAGACTAAGATGTCATCGATGAAAACGACAACAAATTTGTCAAGGAATTCCATGAACACCTTGTTCATCATATTCATGAAGTATGATGGAGCATTGGTCAAACCAAAAGGCATTACAGTATACTCACACAATCCATACCTTGTAGTGAATGCTGTCTTAGGTATGTCTTGTTCCCTTATCTTGAGTTGAAAATATCCTGACCGGAGATCAATCTTTGAGAACACACAAGCTCCTTCTAGTTGATCAAACAAGTCGTTGATTCTAGGCAAAGGGTATTTGTTCTTGATAGTCACCTCGTTGAGTGAACGGTAATCTATGCATAACCTTTGACTTCTATCTTTCTTCTCCACGAACAAAACTGGAGCTCCCCAAGATGAAGAACTTGGTTGAATAAATCCTTTCTGCAACTGTTCTCCAAGTTGTTTCTTGAGTTCTTTCAGTTCATCAACTGACATCTTATATGGTCTCTTTGCTATTGGTCCAGATCCTGGTACCAAATCTATAAGAAACTCCACATCCCTATCTGGTGGCATTCCTGGCAGTTCTTCCGGAAAGACATCTGGATATTCACTCACAATTGGCACACTGTCCATGCTAATCCCCTTAAGAGAATTTAGCATACTCCTTTTTGCTTCAAAGTTGGTCTTGAATCTGATCCTTTTATTTTCTGTAGTTGTGAGTGAGACAGTATGGTTGGCACAATCTATCACTCCCTTGTGCTTAGTCATCCAGTCCATTCCCAAAATGACATCCAATCCTTGGGAGTTTAGAATTATCAAGTTAACGTTAAACTTATACTTCCCAAACTCTATGACTAGATCATGACATCCTGAATTCACTATCATTTCTCCACCAGGAGAACTTACTTTTATAGGACACCCAATAGTTTCTATCGGCAGTTCATTTCTTTCGACAAATGCTCTTGATATGAATGAATGAGATGCACCAGTATCAAAGAGAACAAATGCTGGAACAGAATTGAGTTTGAACTTACCAGCAACAGCATCAGGTTCCTCATAGATTTCCTCCACATTGATGTGGTTCACTTGTCCCTTCTGAAAAGGGTTGGGCTTGTTGGGTCCTTCAACTTTCTTTTCCGGGCATTCATTTGCATAATGCCCCATCTTCTTGCACTTGAAGCATTCAACCTGACTTATGTCTTTCTTGACAGGCTGGCTTCCACTTCCACTTCCATTACCACTGTGGTGGCTCTTGTATCCACCCTTGTGGTTCTTGTATTTGTCATTGTCATGACTACGGTGATGCTTGTTGTCATGACGGTTGTGCTTGTGGTGCTTGTTGAATTTCCCATGCTTGTGGGATCCTGAGCTTCCACTGTCATCATAATGGGAACGTTTGTGAGACGATCCCGAGCTGTGCTTGTCTGAGTGCTTTCTCTTCCTGCTTTCAACTTGCTTCATTTTGTTCTCCAAAATAGCAGCCTTGTCACAGAGAGACTGATAAGTGGGAACATAGGCCACAGCCAGCTGCAGATTCAGTTCATCATTTAACCCTTCGAGGAACTTTTCCTTCCTCTTAGCATCTGTGTCAACTTCATCTGGTGCATATCGCGCCATATTGTTGAACTCCTCAATATATTCAGCCACGCTGCGGTGGCGCTGCTTCAGGTTATGGAACTCCTTCTTTTTCAGACTCATCACTCCAGATGAGATATGAGTAGTGCGAAAGCCATCCTCAAAGATAGCCCATGTCACATCTTCTATGGGAGTGGTGATCTGGAAGTTGTCCCACCAAGTGTCGGCTGGTCCTTCTAGCAGATGTGCTGCAAATCTGAGCTTTTCAGCATCCGTACAGCCCACGGTTACTAAGTCCTTGTTCACAGAACGTAGCCAATCATTGTCCACCATGGGATCAGTCGTCCCTAAGAACTTAGCTGGCCTCAATCTCAAGAACCTAGTAAGCATGTCAAAACCAGGTGGGTTGTTGTTGTTGTTATTGTTGTTGTTTTGGTTCTGGATGAACGTCGTCATCATCTGCATCAGCTGAGTTTGAGCAGTCATCATTTGCTGCATTTCTGGAGTGATGTTGCTGTTGTTGTTGTTGTTGTTGTTGTTGTTGTTGTTGTTGTTGTTGGGGTTGGGGTTTGCATGACGGGGAGGCATCTATGGTTTATTCAATAGAGATAAGAATGAGATACCCATAGATGCTTTCATGCACATTACATCACATAAGCAAACATAAAGCATGCAACAAAAAGATAAAGGTTCAACAACAAGATAACAAGTTCACAAAGTAAAACACACAAGTAGCAAGCCATCCACATGTCGGATGGTCCAATAACAAGTTCTCAAACAACAAGTATGATAGTAAACGATAAATGAGTAGTCAAATCTACTCCTCGGCATCAATCTCCTCCTCGACAAAGGTAAGACCTGCGTTCTCCATCGCGGTCTTGTATTCCTCGACGCTAGTGGTCAAGGTCTCTATCTTGGCCTTGAGAGCCCTCTTCTGGGAACGAAGCCTCTCAATCACTGTCTGCTGCTGCTCGAGCTCGAAGTCCTTGGACTGCAGTTCTTCAGTCATGTCCCGGATCTTCTTGTTCCTATCCTGGACACGCTTCTCCTGACTCTTGAACTTCCTGTCCTGGCTCTCGAACTTCGCCTCCATTTCCTTGACTATCTCGTCTTGCTCCGCGAAGAGCTTGTCCTTCTCGCGAAGCTGCACCTAGAGCTCGTCATTGTTGAGCATGACATTGGTCCTGTCAGTGTCCACGTGCCTAATGAGAGACTCTAAGTCCTGGAGGTACAGGCGTATCGGCTCTGCTGCGTCCCTCGAATCATCCTCGAAGTCGATGGACTCTCCATCCTCATCACGTCTTCCGAAGACGTGGAAGTGGGTACCTCTAACCTGTCGGGAGTGTCTCCCCAGCAGACGTCCTATCAGATCCTGCATAACTACCTCAAGGCCTCTCTCCCTGTCATCGTGCATGAGCTTGAAGACAATGGCCTCCGTGGTAGGCTCAGTCTGGCGTCCGGGCTGGTTACCTTGAAGCCCCAGAGGTCCTTCCTCTCAAACTTGGTGAGGGGATGCACCATGATGGTGGGAAGAGGGAGATTGAGCAAGGTAGTAAGCTCAACGATACGAGGACCAAAGCGGGTAACCTGGAACTCCTCAACAGTGTTGATGGTAATAGGCATCTATTTATAAGATAGAAAAGTTAGAACAACACAAATCAAGATAAAACAAAAGACAAAACATCACATACATATCCTTGGGAAGCAAAACACACAAGTCATGCATACATGGATCCATTACAACAACCAAGGTTAAACTTATTTTAAAGCAACAATTTGGAAAATAAGGTGATTGGTGGTGGTCCAACTAACGAAGTACGTTTAAAATCCTATCTCACTGGATCTGTTGGCTAACACAATGTTTCTAGAAGCAATCAGCCTATCTTGCTCACATGACTCCATCACTAAGTCTATAATGTCTCCTCTTAAGGTTTGGTTGGTAGCTTCCAACTCTTGAGTAAGTTCCTTCTCTTTCTTGAGATCATTTTGGAGGTTGAGCATTCTGCACTTGACTCTATCACCAAGTTCTTTGATGGTCTTCCAAGCTGCATCCCTTGCTGATTCAAAGAATGTAGGGTGCACCACTGAATTGGTGAACATGCAGAATCCTTTTTCCTGATGGTTGTCTTCCTTGTTTTTATACAAGTGAAGTTGCACCCACCAGTAGTCCACTCCTTCATCCATCACAGGAAAACCCTTGTACACAACTGCACCTTGTATTTCTAATGCAACCATGAGGTCCTTGAGAGCCTTGGGGAATTCTGTCTCACACTCTAAAGTCATTGTCATGAGTGGTCCCTTCCTTACAGCTTCGTTGATGGAGTTCATCTACAAATAGAGATGAGAAAGAAGATTATAAAAGTTTACGAGAAGAATAGACAAGTGTAGAAGTTGCTGAAAATTTTCCTTAGTGGTTTCCAATCCTAGGGTCATAATCCTACAGGCAACATAGTGCTCTGATACCATCTGTAAGATCCCTCCTTTATAAAGGAAAAGGATCCCTGTGATTGCAATGCTAGTCCCTGGATCATTGCTAGCATCCACAGTTTAAGATGAAGTACACAGATACAAAGGTCATTTATTACATCCATTCCAGAGATAAACATAGTTTTTACAACTCCAAGGCCACATGCCTAATACAAGAGTTTGAATAAGTAAATAAATATAAGTCTTCATCTTCATGTGCCACAGGCAAGCATGTTGAGTGTAGACTCATGACACCTAATCCTCATCAGAGTAACCTGCGACATCACAAGTTACAGCCACAGTGGGTCAATACTTTGGAATAGTATTGGCAAGTGATACCTTAGTAAAATTTAGGTGGACTATATTACTATATGCAATTTGGCTAAGTGTAGCTTGGCTTGCTTTGCTCAAAATAAGTTTTGCCTATTAGTTGAAATCACTAAGTTTTTCTTTGTCAAAAACTTTTCCCAAGGAACCACCAATAGACATTGAGGTCCTTCACCCTTGTTCACCCACCAGTTTTACTTTAGAAATTGGGATGATGAGATTCTTGATAGCTTCCATGTCTTGATGCTCAAGTTGTCCATTACCATGGACTTGGCTAAGTACTTAGATTTTTCCATCTGCAGAGGTTGTGCACTTTCCCCACCAGACTTGGTTTCACCAAGACAGGACCTTTCAGAAGCCTTCCCTTAGACCAAATGGACGCGTTCCAAACTATCATCCCACTACCACCAACTGTCCAAATTGCTAAGTTCTAGCAACCTATATGGTCCAGGCAGAGCCCATATTGCCAAGTGGCTGCACTAGAAGCTTCTTAACACTTGGCCTCTAAAATATCTTTGTTCCTGGGTGGCTTACCACAAGTGTGATACACAAGGTAAACCATAGAAATGGGCCTTGTGTAACCACTCAACACAAACCATTCTTTCCCTTCCACCCAGGTGTTTCATTAACTTAGTTGTTTTAGTAGGCAAAACATAAGTCCAAAGACTTAGAAATATTTTCATCATAGCATGTATATTTTCACCAACCCTTGTTTGCTACTAGCTAGGCTAAGCATGGCATAGATAGTAACTTAACTTAGAAATTCCCTAGCATTTCTACAACTACTTAGGATTTCCCAACATGGCATATAGGCAAACATATTTACATGCAAGACTTAGCAAAATATTTCTAATGCTTAGTACAAAACATAGGGATGGAAATATTCATGAAGTACCACTTGCCTTGGTAGTTTGTAGTGTAGCACTCTTCACAATCACAATCACTAGCACCAAAATCTACACATAGAATTATAGCCACAATCACATACAAGACATATACAATCAAAAATATATATGCATGCATGCAAGATGCTAAGTTATGATTTTTAAAACTCAACCAAGCAAGTGCATAGTACTGAAACCTAAACAAGTCAAAAACTTGCCAAACCAAATTTATTTCACACTAAAAACAATTCCTAAACATGTCATATATTCAAATAAGCCCTACACATGTTTCTGCAAATAAAACCTTTTTAACAGAAGCAAAACTTTAAACACATTGCATATTTAGAAAGGGCTTGTCTTCCTGATTCCAATGGTATAAAATTTGTCAAATTCTGACGTGGGGATCAAAAGTTATAGCTAAATCAAATTTGAATATAAATCAGATTCAAATTCTGTTTTAAACCTAACTCACTGCCACGCGTCTGTTTCCTATTGGCCCGTAACGGTTCGGGCGGATCGATCTCTGCGAGCCACAGGATTTAAGTCAGATCCAGTGGCTCAGATGCGCTCATACCTCTTCGTTTAAGTTCTAATCCTAGCCGTAAGATCTACATCTAACGCTCCTGATTGCTTTGACCAGAGATGAGCGGCGCTAGCGGCGGCGACTGGCGGCGGCGCCTCTGTCAGTGGCGGAGCTGGCGTTCTAGGTCGCGCGGGAGAGGGAGAAGGGGTTTACTAGACTCGCAGGGGGCTGCTGATGCTCAAGGTGGCGATGGTTCGTCAAGGGGCGCTCTAGAGTGGCCGAGGGAGCTCGTCGGAGTCGTGCACGGCATCAGGTGGTTGCTGTCGAAGTCGTTGCGGAGGTTCCGCGTCTCCCTAGCACGAACCAGGTGGTTTAGGAGATGCGCAAGACAGTGGCGAACAACCTCGTATGCGAGAGAGATCAAGGGGCGCGCAGTGTTTACCGTAATCGGTCGCCAGAGTTGAGTGGCGGCTCGGTCGTTTGCAGGAACGAACGGGGACAGCGTCCTGGGTCACAAGCAGGCCAGCAAAGAGTATCAGAAGATGCACGAGGTCATGCTGGACACACTCGTTTGAATCAGAGGCACAGGGGCGATGGGGTCTTACCGGAATCGCACGCAGGAGATCGTCGGAGCTGCGGTGGTGTTTGGCGAGTTGTGGGCAGCCTGGTGGCGTGGAGAGAAAATTGAGTGAGGGGAAATGGCCGTGAGGGGGAGGGGTTTAAGTAGGCCGGGGCTCGACAAGAAACGCCTGGTGAATGAATGTCAATTACGCCGCGGAATCAACGCAGCAACGGCCAGCGGCGACGGCGTCTGCGCGCGAGATTTGGGGAAGAAGGAGTCGACGTGGAGAGGGCCCAGTTGTCTGCGAGAGAAACAGAGTGGGGGTGGGGTCCGGGTGTCAGCGACTTAGTGGGTGCGTCTGCGCGTGAGAGAGAGAGGGGGGACCCGGGTGGGCTAGCTGGGCTGGATTTGTTGATGGGCTAAATTCCTGGCGCTGGCCCTTTTCCTTTTCTTTATTCCTTTTCTTTTTCTAATTTGATTTTCTGGAATGATTTTCAAATGAATTCAAACTCTATTTGAATTCAAATCTTTTCAGGATTTTTGCAGTATGCAACAGTCACAATTCTAGGCATAAAACCATGTGGTCACTTTGAATTGGCTTGGTCATTTTGGAAAAATAAAATAAACAGTGACATAGCACTTGTTTTATATTGGTTTTGAAATTGGTTTTCAAATTGTATTTGCTTTGAAATTTTGGTTTAAACCTTAGCAATCTAGCAAATCATTCTGAAAGCAATAAGGCACAAGGTTTGGTTTTCATGAACAACAATCTCTCATAGAAGAGTAGCATTTGTTTCAAATGATGATCACATAAAATAATGAGCTCATATGCTCCTGTTTTTGAATTGTTTTGTTTGAGATGAACTCTATATGATCATGGATGCATGGATGATATGCATGAGTTTGAAACATGATTTTAGGGATGTTACAAAAAATAACAAGGCAAAAGCTTTTCTGCATTCAAACATTTTTCAAAATTCAACCATAAGAGCTTTTGAGTTGATTCCAACTCTCAAAAATTACATTTAACCATACCTTTCATAATATATAAATATTTATAGATTTACTTACAAATATAATGATCAAGTAATAAAAGAATGCCACATAGGCATTTCTAGTCACTTTAATTAAATAAAATAAAAAGGTTAAACCTTATTAAATTGTGACACCACTTTAAATCACATTCCCATGTACTGAAATATGTGGTGATGACATGTGTCAACATGATCCCATGTTTGAGTTGGAGAATATTAAATCTTAAGTAGTTTTCCAATGAGTAGAAATTACTTTTCTCAAATAAAATAAATGGGACAAGTGCTTTAATCTTGTAATGTTAGTGATGATGCTAGATCATCTAGTATGAACCTTTGTGTGATGATTAGAAATAGTTAAGTATTGTTTGGGGATTGTGTACCTCGTATTTATTTATAGACGCTAGTACCGACCAAGGATACGAGGAGGAAGGAGGATAGTACGAGGAAGAAGCCGAGGAGAACTTCAACCACTTCTCTACACAAGGCAAGCTTATACTAATATCCTAGCAAGCCAATACTTGCAAGCTACTCATTAAGCAAGCTAACACTTGCAAGATACCCTACTTATGCAAGCTACTACTTGCTTGTTACTATGCCAACTATATGCCTTAAGCATATGTGATTATACCCACTTGATACCCAATCCTAGTTTTACTTGCAAGCTTAGTATTTTATTTTTCTTTATTAAAAGCTTTCTATCAAAAGTTTATTTAGTGACTGGTAGATTCTAGAAAGATAATTGAAGGTAGCATAAAGAGCATAAAATTTGGCCTAAGTTAGATAATCTTGATATTATCCTGAAGCATGAGATTTTACTTAGATAAGATACACTTGTTTACCACCCCTCATTAGTATTTACCCCCACTTGTAGATGCTAGTGCTAAGCATAAAACTTGATCAACTTTAGATGGGAATACTTGGTGAAAATGGTTATGAAAACCTAGAATGACGAGTCATTCTACTGAAATGTTTTGACATGTGTTTCCAAACACTAGATGATTTTGATGATGCAAATGTTAAGGCATGAGCCTTAGCCCTTTACAAAACTGATGGTTGTCTAGATGCGATACCATTCCAATTTTACCGTACAACCACAATACCCGAAAATTGCGTAGGGCTTGACTAGAAGTTTATATACCCTAGTATGGGTTCCCTTGCTGCCAAGGTCTAAGCTGAGGCTACCTTGTGAAGATTGTCCACCTGTGCAGTACCAAAGATGACAGTTGGTCATGGTTGGGAGGCCAAACTCACAGGAGAGGTGCCTATACTAGGGCATGTTATTGAAAGGTTAGGATTGATTATCCGCATACTGAGTATGGTGAATTCATGATTGTTCCTGACGGATGTATCGAATGTTGTGGTGAAAGTGTACAATCTCTGGAGAGTGTCAAACTATTCGAATAGCCGCGTCCGCGGTTATGGACAGTTGGAGTGGCCATACTGTTCTATCGTCAGATGTTTTCAAAAGGACTTGTGAAATGATTTGTGACTTTGACTTGACCACAACAAAGTGGTGACATGAAATTCATGTTCCCACTTAGGTGTTATAAAACTTTCAACTAGCTTTCTTTGTTTCTGAACTTAGTAAAGGTAAATCTAGGTTTTTGCAAAACAACCCTAGAGCCTAGTATATCGTATTCAAAACCACTTCACTTGTTAGTATTAGTTTGCGAGTACTTAAAGAGTACTCATGGCTTTGTCCCTGGCTATTCCCGTGGCCAGACTATGAAGAGGAGTATTAGGAGGACGAACAACAGGAAGGTTACGACAACTAGGATCATCTCCTATCGTCAACATTGCCTGTGACCCTGAAGATGGAGCTTCGCCTATGCTATCGTTACTATTACGTTATTCCGCTGCTTGAATTGTATTAAGAACTGGATCATGAGATCCTTATTTGTGTAAGACCTTATGTATGGTTTGTAATGGATGATGTACTGTGATATCCAATCTGTTATGTCTCGTAAAAATGGTAATCATAGGATTGCGATGTATGGCATAACAGGCATCTGTGATTAAAAATCCGGGTGTTGACACAGGGGGGCACACCCCCTGGTGGCGCGGCCTAGGTGGGCTCGCACCACCCTAGGGTGTGCCCACCCTGGTGCCCTACTCCATCTCTGCTTCAATTTTCCATATCGTTCCAGGAAAAATAGTAACTTTGGCTTTTGTCCCATACAATTCCGAAAATATTCATTTTTAGCTTTTCTGAAACAAAAAAAACAGCAGAAAATAGGCAACTGGCACTGTGGCATCTTGTCAATAGGTTAGTTCCAGAAAGTGTTTAAAAATACCTCAAACTGTATACAAATCATAAGACAAATGATATAAAACAAGCATGGAGCATCAAAAATTATAGATACGTTTACGACATTGATGTCTACACACTTCTATTCTTGTAGACAGTTGTTGGGCCTCCAAGTGCAGAGGTTTGTAGAAGAGTAGCAAGTTTCCCTTAAGTGTATTACCCAAGGTTTATCGAACTCAGGGAGGAAGTGGTCAAAGGTATCCCTCTCAAGAAACCCTGCAATCAAGATACAAGAAGTCTCTTGTGTCCCCAACACACCCAATACACTTGTCAGATGTATATGTGCACAAGTTCGACGAAGAGATAGTGAAATACAAGTGGTAATGGTGCCAGAAAAGAGCTTGACGGTGAGGTAAATACTAATGGAAAAAAGATGGAAGCAAGCAAACATGCAACAGATCTAGATGCAAACAATGTTTCAATGTTTAGAAACAAGGCCTAGGGATCATACTTTCACTAGTGAACACTCTCTCATGTAAATATCTTCTCTTCAAGATACTAATCTTAACTACTCTCCGGTTGGACACTCTAATGCATGGTAGGGCTATAACAGCACACCTCAAAGTCCGCCTTACTCATCTAGATAACCCCACACTGTCACCTTGAGCGCTAGATGGTTCCAACAAACACCACAATTTCATAGAGACAACCAACTCAAAATATACTCATGAAAAATATTTATAAACTCTAGCCTAAGTGCCACCACGACGTGCACGCTATCACTTTCACACATGTGGGGAGAGCAGAGATCTATTGAAGCACTTGAGTATTTATATAAACTCTAGCTTAAGTGCCACCACGGTATGCACGCTGTCACTTTCATACACGTGGGGAGATCCAGAGATCTATTAAAGCACTTGAGTAGCAGATTAGATCTACTAGATTACAAAGATCATGATCACAATATGATCACGCATAGAGAGAGTGAGATGAACACATAGCTATCGGTAAAGCTCTTAGCCTCGAGGAAGAACTACTCCCTCCTCATCATGGGAATCAGCAACGACGATGGAGATGGTGGTGAAGATTGATGGAGATGGCTCCGGGAGCACTTCCCGGTCCCGGTAGGGTGCCGGAACAGAGACTTTTGTCCCCCGAATCTCCCTTTGGTGGCGGCGGCGGCGCTGTGGAACTTTTCGTGGATGTATGCTGGATGTTTTAGGGTTTTATCCCCGGGGGCTTCTTATAGGCGAAGGGTCAAGGCGAGGAGGCAGCCAGGGTGTAACATCCCAAAAATATGAAAAAATGATCATCAAACTCTAATCACTAAAATTAGGGTTAACAAAAACTTTGGTTAAATAAAAAAAAATGAATGCATATGTGAATGTGATGATTTGATTGTCACATCCCAAGATTTTCCAAATCTTGTAATGTGAAAAATAAATGAATAAAATAAAACTTTGTTTGATTTTCAGGACCAGAAGAAACTTTTTGAGTTCAATTGGAACTTCAAACCAAGTTGAATCAAATAAAATCCTAAACGGGTTTTAAAAAGATAAAACATTTTCTTAAAGGAAAATAAAAATATTTAAAATTACTATTTTGGATCTTTAAATAAAAGGATTTGGTTTACAAAAGAAAAGGTGGTTTTATAAATAAAGATTATTTTATAAAGCCAAATTAAACCTTGGCCAAAGCTTAAGATATAAAATGCCATGTTTTGATAAAAATAGCAAAGGTTTACTTAAAATAAATTAATAAGGATTTAATATCCAAGTTTTGTTAATAAAGGTTTTACTATTTCCAAAACATCAAAACTTGTTTATTTATTTAAAATAAGTTTTTCCAAGCATTTTGTATTTTCAAATAAAACCTACTGAATTGGTTCTGAAAATATTTAGATTTCAAATAGAGATTTTATTAATAAAATCAAACCCTATTTGATTAATAAACCATGGTCCATTTATTTAGTTAATGAATGGAACCTAAAAAGATTTAATATATTATTTCATTTTTGACTTTGGTTTATGTGTTAAACAGAACCAAATTCAAATGGAAAGTTTGATGAATGTTTGATTTGTTTTGTTTGTTAATTATTTGTTTGGTTTTCAAAACAGAAAATGAGAAACAGAAAAGGAAAAACAATTTGGAAGAAAAAAAAAGAATCTGGACCAGCCCAGCCGGCCAAGCCCAGGAAGCCCAACAAACCAGCCCAGCTTCCCTTCCCGAAAGAAAACGGTTCGCACCAACTCCCTGACCCGCAGAACCAATGACCGGTGGACCCTTCCCTCACTCTTTTTCTCACTGACGACTGGACCCCACCTCTCCTGTTCATCCTCCTCACCCGCGCGACCCCCTCTCCCCAAACCTCGCTGCCGTTGCTGCCATTCAAAGCCGCGCTCAATTCACAGTAATGCCGCGCCATAACCTCGCCGTGACTGCACGCTATTAAACGCCAGCGACCTCTCCTCCCTTCCCCTCTGCCGCCACTCCCTCTCTGCCCCGAGGCTGCCACAATTTGGCTTAGCAATCCCTCTGTTCTGACGACACTCCAGTGCCAATTCCGGCGACTCAACGCCGCCTCTTGCCTCCCTGAGAACACTAGCACACTCACCACTCCTTGGCGCATCTCCCAGTATCCTCCGTTCAACCGTGGGCGCTCCAGAGCATCACCTTCGACGAGCTCTGACTTCGCCGCCGTCTGTCTCGTCTCCGTCGAGCTCCTCCAGTAAGTTCAGACCGCCCTGCGCCCTCTCGTTCACGCACACAGCTTTGCCTGGATCCTGCGCATCTAACCGCGTCTCCGTTTTGTCTCGGGGTGAAGCACATCACCGCCTCCGACCAGGACCAGAGCCGCCCGACGCCGTCTCCAACTCCGGTGAGCGATTCCACCTGACCCCGTGCGCCCCTTGCCACGTCGACCACACGTCCAGCATCACCTCGTCCTCGCAAACACGGTGAGCACCCCCTCTGCTTTCCTTGCTTCCTAGAACCGCCGTAGCGCCACCGCCTGGCCGTACGCTGCCGCTAGCCACCGTCGGCGCCGCTCGCACATGGTCAAGCAGACCAGCACCGTAGGATCGAGATCTGACGCTCACGATTAGATCACTTAGCACCGAAGGGTACGCGATTAGGACCGTGCGATCTAATTAGATCCAACGCACCACAGAGCCGATCCGGCCGAACCGGTACCGTCCAATTAGACAGTGCCACGTGTCACCAGTTCTGTTTAAAAACAGAATTGAAATCAGAATAGAATGTGAATTTCAAACCTTTGTAACTTTTGGTCCACACGTCCAAAAATTACAAATTTGATATCATTGGAATCAGTGGAACAAGCCCTAGCCAACCAAGCCCTTGGTTTAGCAAATAGTATCCATTAGAGTGTTTGTTTTTGCAGATACTTTTGTGTACTTGTTTAGATTAGAAAAAATGTTTAAAAATGTTTTTAGGGTTAAAACCTTTGCAAAATGGTTTTTTGTAAACTCACCGACCCTAGGAACCAATCCATGGTTTTGAAAATAAATTTGGTAAAGTTTAGGAATAAAAACTTGATTTGGTCATTCCTAGCCATTTAAAAATAATGGTTTTGTTATGAAAATGACTTTGGAGTAAAAACTTTGGGAAAATGTTTTGGATCAAAACTACTGACCCTAAACACCAAGTTTTGAGAATTAGCAACTTATTTGGTGAAAGACATAAAGTTTTTGATTTGATAAAAACACTTTCCACCACATAAAATGATGAATGGTTTTAAAAATGGTTTATAAATAAAACCCTTTTGCAAAATGACTTTGCCACTTTGGAAAATGACCAATTTGAACCTTACAAAGTTTAGAAACCTAGTGGAGACCATCCTTGCAAATAGAACCATCCTTTGCATGCTTATATGCATGACTTAGATCCCATTGTTTTATGTGTGTGTGAATTGTTTGATTATTGGTTTGGAATGCTAGTTGATATTGTGTTTGCTTGATTGACTTGTAGTGAAGTTAGAAAGTGTGAGACTAGCAAGATCAAGGAGTGAACCAACATTCCCTACCAAAAGGCAAGTTACACTATCATCTAAAGTCCTACTATTTTCATTATACTTAGTGGATTTTGAAACATGCATGAAAACAAATTTTATACTTATGCTATGCTAAATCCTAATAGGATACCTTATACATTCCTTAGAGAAAATAATGTAGTTGTTACATGCTTAACCATGCTATATTTTGAAAAGAGATACATGTTGAGATTTTATGAAGTTGAGAAAAGGACTTGTGTTTTTATATAATAAAACAAGGACTCAATGAACCACCTGGGTGGCCAAGGTTACTTTAAGTTTTGGAGAAGGTGGCAACAAAAGGAACCATGTCTATGGCAATCTCTTTGTGATGTGCTCCAAAGGAAACCACCCAGGAAACTTAGAGATTGAACATGTTTCTCCAATTGTGGCTTTCGTGTGCAACCACATGCTATTATGGCTCTGGCTTAGTCAACTACATTGGGAAGACCCATGCATTGTCTTTAGTTTACTGGACATGGGGATCTGGAATGCTTCATGGGTGCTGAAGACAAGCTAGCAATGGTGTATGGGAGGACCCTTTGGAAAGACTTCGTCACATTCTCAATCTACCAGTACTCCATCTTGGTGAGTGCTAATCCAGTGGCCACTGGTGGCAACAAGATGGGATTGGGACATGTGGGTAAAGTGTACTCCTTCTGCAGAAGATAATAAAATCTAAGTACTTAGCCGTGTCCCCGGTTATGGACAATACTGAGCAACTAAAGTTTGAAGCTATGGGAGATCTTGACATTCTAATTTCTAAAAGAAAACTTTTAAGGACTTGATGCACTTGGGGTTACCAAGGAGCTCAAGAGACTTTGACAAAACTTGATGTACTTGGGGGTACCAAGGAACTCAAGAGATTTTGTTGAAAACATGAACACTTGGGGTTACCAAGGAACTCATGAGATTTTATAAAACTTGATGCACTTGGGGTTACCAAGGAGCTCAAGGGATTTTGACAAGGACTTGAACACTTGAGTTTCTACCAAGGAGTTCAAGGAACTTGGAAAAAAGAGATTTGACAAAGGACCAAAACCATTTTGAAAAAATAGGATAAATTATTGCTTTATGCAAATGAGCCTAAAACTCTACTTAGCCAAATATGCATGTATTGATAGGATCCACTCATATTATACATAGTAGTGAAGCTTGCCAATACAATTCAAATGTATTGACCCTTGTGGCTGTAACTTGTAATGTTGCAGGTTTGATTGTTTTAGTGAAGATTGTTTGATTAGGATTACAAAGTCTACAACCAACATCTGCCCGTGGCACTTTTGAAGATGAAGGACCCATGTCTATAGTTATTCCGCTGCAATGTAATGTAATAGCCAAATGAGTTATATAGAGATGTAATTATGTTATTCCTGGTTATAAAGTTATATTATGACCCTTGTATCTTGATATTACATCTTAACTGTGGATGCTAGCTATTGATCCAGGGACTAGCATTGTAAACACAGGGGACACCACCTTATGTTGTTGTAAGGTTGGGACACTCCCTCTACAGATGGTATCAGAGCATTGTGTTGCCTGTAGGATTTGTAAACCCTAGGATTGGACAAAAACCCTTAGAAAAATAGGAGTTGTACTTGTTCCAAAAACTTATTTACAAAAACACTTGTAAACTCTTTCCTCAACCATTTTGGTTTCAACTCTACATCTCTTCTATTTCAACTTGATGGAAAAACCTACCCCATGGCCAAAGACTACACCATGTGCAAAGGACTTCTTCAACACTTTCAACTCTAATGACTTCAACTTCTTCAACTCTAATGACTTCAACATCTTCAGCATGATCACCAAGGACTTCCAACTTGGATACCACTAAGGATTACAAGTGAAATAAGGAAATCTTGCTCAAGATTTAGAGACTGAGGGAATGCAAAAGTTAGAAGGAGCCCACATCACTTGAAGTTTAGTGACCAGGGAGTTTTTCCCAAGGAAACCATGATCTCATGTAAGAAGAAGCAACCAAGAATGATGGAAAGATCACAAGTGAACCATATAGATGGACCACCATATTTTAATTAAGTCAAACACACCAACTTATGTGGTGTAACAAAAATATTTGGTTGCCTAAGTGTGTGCTTGAACTTGTTGTTGAGTGAAATGTTTGGTTTGTGATTGCATGCACATTGCTTGTGTGAATTGTGATGTGTGTGATTAGAAATGATTCCTTAGAAAAACCTTTTGCCTATTCTAATCTTCCTTCAACCCAAATAGATGACTACTCCAAGAGACTCCAACATCAAGGTTGATGACACCAACACCAACCAAGAGGACAACATGAAAGAGGTCATAGCAACTCAACACCAGTTGAACCAGGTGACAGCTCAATTCATAGCTAACACTAGTGGAGCAGATCCAGCCCTGCAAGGATTTTTGGAAACTCAAGGCCAACTGATGCTTAAGGTGACTGATCAAATGATCAAAATGGAAGAAAACTATCCCAAGAAAGTTTGTGACAACAAGGATGACAGAAATGTTATTCTAGATGGAGCCCTAGCTTGCATTATCTGTGGAGACAAGGATCATACTTCCAGGGAGCATGGAGATCAATGCCCCAACTGTGAAGGGAAACATCCTGTTGGACAATGTCCTACTTCTCAAGCTACTTGTTATCTTTGTGAAGGAAACAACCATGTCCCTATCCAATGCCCCATCTACTCCATTGTGGAACAAAGGAAACAAGAAGGATACAAGTCTACCAAGAAAGGAAAAGGACCACTTATACCTCCAAACAAGACAACCCAATTCAAAGGACTAAAGAAACCCAAGAAACAAAAGCAGGACATGAGCCTTGTGCAATGTCGTAAATGTAAGGAAATGGGACACTACTCCAGTGGATGCCCAGAGAACAAGAAGAATAAAGAGATTGGCCAAGTGGTGTGCAACAACTGCAAAGAATTAGGCCACTATGTAGCAACTTGTCCACAAGAGCCACGTAAAGAACTCCAAGACATCCACTGTTTCAATTGCAAAAACCCAGGACATTATGCAAGCAACTGTCCAGAAAAGATGAAGAACAAGATCACCAAGCCTATGGAGAAACTCAACCTTGGCCCATGAGTCAAGCATAGAAACTAAGGACATAATGCAAATGGTTGCCTAGAGAAGCCTTCCCAGGATCCCAAGAAGGACAATATGAAATTGTTGTTTGAAAATTTTTAAGGGTGGTAGTACCCTAGATGTTTTGAGCCTACTTGTAACCCTAGCCTTCCCAAATCTCGGGACGAGATTTATTTTAAGGGTGGTAGCCTGTCACATCCCAAGATTTTCCAAATCTTGTAATGTGAAAAATAAATGAATAAAATAAAACTTTGTTTGATTTTCAGGACCAGAAGAAACTTTTTGAATTCAATTGGAAATTCAAACCAAGTTGAATCAAATAAAATCCTAAATGGGTTTTAAAAAGATAAAACATTTTCTTAAAGGAAAATAAAAATATTTAAAATTACTATTTTGGATCTTTAAATAAAAGGATTTGGTTTACAAAAGAAAAGGTGGTTTTATAAATAAAGATTATTTTATAAAGCCAAATTAAACCTTGGCCAAAGCTTATGAAATAAAATGCCATGTTTTGATAAAATAGCAAAGGTTTACTTAAAATAAATTAATAAGGATTTAATATCCAAGTTTTGTTAATAAAGGTTTTACTATTTCCAAAACATCAAAACTTGTTTATTTATTTAAAATAAGTTTTTCCAAGCATTTTGTATTTTCAAATAAAACCTACTGAATTGGTTCTGAAAATATTTAGATTTCAAATAGAGATTTTATTAATAAAATCAAACCCTATTTGATTAATAAACCATGGTCCATTTATTTAGTTAATGAATGGAACCTAAAAAGATTTAATATATTATTTCATTTTTGACTTTGGTTTATGTGTTAAACAGAACCAAATTCAAATGGAAAGTTTGATGAATGTTTGATTTGTTTTGTTTGTTAATTATTTGTTTGGTTTTCAAAACAGAAAATGAGAAACAGAAAAGGAAAACAATTTGGAAGAAAAAAAATAGAATCTGGACCAGCCCAGCCGGCCAAGCCCAGGAAGCCCAACAAACCAGCCCAGCTTCCCTTCCCGAAAGAAAATGGTTCGCACCAACTCCCTGACCCGCAGAACCAATGACCGGTGGACCCTTCCCTCACTCTTTTTCTCACTGACGACTGGACCCCACCTCTCCTGTTCATCCTCCTCACCCGCGCGACCCCCTCTCCCCAAACCTCGCTGCCGTTGCTGCCATTCAAAGCCGCGTTCAATTCACAGTAATGCCGCGCCATAACCTCGCCGTGACTGCACGCTATTAAACGCCAGCGACCTCTCCTCCCTTCCCCTCTGTCGCCACTCCCTCTCTGCCCCGAGGCTGCCACAATGTGGCTTAGCACTCCCTCTGTTCCGACGACACTCCAGTGCCAATTCCGGCGACTCAACGCCGTCTCTTGCCTCCCTGAGCACACTAGCACACTCACCACTCCTTGGCGCATCTCCCAGTATCCTCCGTTCAACCGCGGGCGCTCCAGAGCATCACCTTCGACGAGCTCTGACTTCGCCGCCGTCTGTCTCGTCTCCGTCGAGCTCCTTCAGTAAGTTCAGACCGCCCCGCGCCCTCTCGTTCACGCACACACCTTTGCCTGGATCCTGTGCATCTAACCGCGTCTCCGTTTTGTCTCGGAGTGAACCACAGCACCACCTCCGACCAGGACCAGAGCCGCCCGACGCCGTCTCCAACTCCGGTGAGCGATTCCACCTGACCCCGTGCGCCCCTTGCCACGTCGACCACACGTCCAGCATCACCTCGTCCTCGCGAACACGGTGAGCACCCCCTCTGCTTTCCTTGCTTCCTAGAACCGCCGTAGCGCCACCGCCTGGCCGTACGCTGCCGCTAGCCACCGTCGGCGCCGCTCGCATATGGTCAAGCAGACCAGCACCGTAGGATCGAGATCTGACGCTCACGATTAGATCACTTAGCACCGAAGGGGTACACGATTAGGTCCGTGCGATCTAATTAGATCCAACGCACCACAGAGCCGATCCGGCCGAACCGGTACCGTCCAATTAGACAGTGCCGCGCGTCACCAGTTCTGTTTAAAAACAGAATTGAAATCAGAATAGAATGTGAATTTCAAACCTTTGTAACTTTTGATCCACACGTCCAAAAATTACAAATTTGATATCATTGGAATCAGTGGAACAAGCCATAGCCAACCATGCCCTTGGTTTAGCAAATAGTATCCATTAGAGTGTTTGTTTTTGCAGATACTTTTGTGTGCTTGTTTAGATTAGAAAAATTGTTTAAAAATGTTTTTAGGGTTAAAACCTTTGCAAAATGGTTTGTTGTAAACTCACTGACCCTAGGAACCAATCCATGGTTTTGAAAATAAATTTGGTAAAGTTTAGGAATAAAAACTTGATTTGGTCATTCCTAGCCATTTAAAAATAATGGTTTTGTTATGAAAATGACTTTGGAGTAAAAACTTTGGGAAAATGTTTTGGATCAAACCTACTGACCCTAAACACCAAGTTTTGAGAATTAGCAACTTAGTTGGTGAAAGACATAAAGTTTTTGATTTGATAAAAACACTTTCCACCACATAAAATGATGAATGGTTTTAAAAATGGTTTATAAATAAAACCCTTTTGCAAAATGACTTTGCCACTTTGGAAAATGACCACTTTGAACCTTACAAAGTTTAGAAACCTAGTGGAGACCATCCTTGCAAATAGAACCATCCTTTGCATGCTTATATGCATGACTTAGATCCCATTGTTTTATGTGTGTGTGAATTGTTTGATTATTGGTTTGGAATGCTAGTTGATATTGTGTTTGCTTGATTGACTTGTAGTGAAGTTAGAAAGTGTGAGACTAGCAAGATCAAGGAGTGAACCAACATTCCCTACCAAAAGGCAAGTTACACTATCATCTAAAGTCCTACTATTTTCATTATACTTAGTGGATTTTGAAACATGCATGAAAACAAATTTTATACTTATGCTATGCTAAATCCTAATAGGATACCTTATACATTCCTTAGAGAAAATAATGTAGTTGTTACATGCTTAGCCATGCTATATTTTGAAAAGAGATACATGTTGAGATTTTATGAAGTTGAGAAAAGGACTTGTGTTTTTATATAATAAAACAAGGACTCAATGAACCACCTGGGTGTCCAAGGTTACTTTAAGTTTTGGGGAAGGTGGCAACAAAAGGAACCATGTCTATGGCAATCTTTTTGTGATGTGCTCCAAAGGAAACCACCCAGGAAACTTAGAGATTGAACATGTTTCTCCAATTGTGGCTTTCGTGTGCAACCACATGCTATTATGGCTCTGGCTTAGTCAACTACATTGGGAAGACCCATGCATTGTCTTCAGTTTACTGGACATGGGGATCTGGAATGCTTCATGGGTGCTGAAGACAGGCTAGCAATGGTGTATGGGAGGACCCTTTGGAAAGACTTCGTCACATTCTCAATCTGCCAGTACTCCATCTTGGTGAGTGCTAATCCAGTGGCCACTGGTGGCAACAAGATGGGATTGGGACATGTGGGTAAAGTGTACTCCTTCTGCAGAAGATAATAAAATCTAAGTACTTAGCCGTGTCCCTGGTTATGGACAATACTGAGCAACTAAAGTTTGAAGCTATGGGAGATCTCGACATTCTAATTTCTAAAAGAAAACTTTTAAGGACTTGATGCACTTGGGGTTACCAAGGAGCTCAAGAGACTTTGACAAAACTTGATGTACTTGGGGGTACCAAGGAACTCAAGAGATTTTGTTGAAAACATGAACACTTGGGGTTACCAAGGAACTCATGAGATTTTATAAAACTTGATGCACTTGGGGTTACCAAGGAGCTCAAGGGATTTTGACAAGGACTTGAACACTTGAGTTTCTACCAAGGAGTTCAAGGAACTTGGAAAAAAGAGATTTGACAAAGGACCAAAACCATTTTGAAACGATAGGATAAATTATTGCTTTATGCAAATGAGCCTAAAACTCTACTTAGCCAAATATGCATGTATTGATAGGATCCACTCATATTATACATAGTAGTGAAGCTTGCCAATACAATTCAAATGTAGTGACCCTTGTGGCTGTAACTTGTAATGTTGCAGGTTTGATTTTTTTAGTGAAGATTGTTTGATTAGGATTACAAAGTCTACAACCAACATCTGCCTGTGGCACTTTTGAAGATGGACCCATGTCTATAGTTATTCCGCTGCAATGTAATGTAATAGCCAAATGAGTTATATAAAGATGTAATTATGTTATTCCTGGTTATAAAGTTATATTATGACCCTTGTATCTTGATATTACATCTTAACTGTGGATGCTAGCTATTGATCCAGGGACTAGCATTGTAAACACAGGGGACACCACCTTATGTTGTTGTAAGGTTGGGACACTCCCTCTACATTGATAAATGCATGAATGGACTTGTGTGATTAACCTAAATAGCAAGGAAGTGGTTCAAAGATGAATATAACATCATCTAAAACATTTCCAAGCAGAAAAAAATCAAGAGAAAATCAAAAACAAATCAAATAAGGCAAATGGTCATTTTTGCCAATCTTGCTCACTAGGTCACTTTGAGTGTTTCTAGTCCAAGATTTCAAACATAAACTCAGGGAGGAAGTGTTCAAAGGTATCCCTCTCAAGCAACCCTGCAATCAAGATACAAGAAGTATCTTGTGTCCCCAACACACCTAAAACACTTGTCAGGTGTATATGTGCACTAATTCGGCGAAGAGATAGTGAAATACAAGTGGTATGGATTATAAGTGCTAACAGTGCCAGAAAAGAGCTTCTGACGGGGAGGAAAAGACTAAAGACAAAAAGATGGAAGCAAGCAAACATGTAACAGATCTAGATCCAAATGGTGTTTCAATGTTTAGAGACAAGGCCTAGGGATCATACTTTTACTAGTGAACACTCTCAATAGATATATTCTCTTCATGATACTACCCTCAACTACTCTCCGGTTGGACACTCTAATCCATGGTAGGGCTATAACAGCACACCTCAAAGTCCGCCTTTCCCAATCTAGATAACCCCACACTGTCACCTTGAGCGCTAGATGCTTCCAACAAACTCCACAATTTCATAGAGACATCAAACTCCAAATATAAATCATGATAAATATATATATGTAACCTAGCTTAAGTGCCACACACGGTGTGCACACTGTCACTTTCACACACGCGGGGAAAAGCATAGATCTATTAAAGCACGATGAGTATTTATGTAGACTCTAGCCTAAGTGCCACCATGGGGTGCACGCTGTCACTTTCACACACATGGGGAGAGCAGAGATCTATTGAAGCACTTGAGTAGCAAGGTAGATCTACTTGATTACAAAGCTCATGACCACAACAAGATCATGCATAGAGAGAGATGAACACATAGATACCGATAGAGCCCTTAGCCTCGAGGAAGAACTACCCCCTCCTCATCATGGGAATCAGCAACAGTGATGAAGATGGCGATGGAGATTGATACGTCCAATTTGCATCACCATTCTATATCATAATTTGCCTCTATTCGTTGATATATGTCTTATTATGAGGTGTTCCTTATGTCTTTTCCTCTGTTTTTGCATGTTGGATGATTCTTGGAGGATGGAATGCCGAAGTCAGGTTTCTGATGGAAAAAGAGGTGTTTTGATGCAATTTTGCAAAGATCAGAAAAATACCAGGAAAATATTGGAAAATTATATTTTCCCAGAAGACGAAGGAAGCCAGAAGGGGAGGCGTAGCTGGGCCACAGGGGGCCCACACCCCCTAGGCGCGGTCCCACCTTGCCCCGCGCCTAGGGCAGGTGTGGCCCACCTGGCCGGATCCCGACTCTGCCCTCTCACCTATATCTTCCTCACAGAACCCTAATACCAGAGAGCGACCACAGAAAGATTTCCGCCGCCTCTGCGGGACGAAAAACACCGAGAGAGAAAGAGCTATCCGGCAGACAGATTTCTGCCGGGGAAATTCCTTCCCGGAGAGGGGAGATCATCGCCATCAACACCATCATCAAGCTAGGCTTCATCAGGATCATCATCATCATCCACACCATCATCTCCACCAGCACCATCATCACCACTCCATCCCGCTGTAACAATTGTATTGGATCTTGCATTACTTCTTAGGGGAAACTTTCCCGGTGTTAATTACTATTGTAGTTGATGCTTGTGAGTGGAACCATTGGATTATTGTTTATGTTCAGGATGTTATCCATCACCATATCATCTTTGATCTTGATCCATATGATGTCTTGTGAGTAGTTCGTCTAGTTCTTGAGGACATGGGAGAAGTCATGTTGTTAGTAGTGGATTTGTGTTGAGTTATTATTCAATGATTTAGTATTTAAGTTGTGGTGCTATTCTTCTAGTGGTGTCATGTGAACATCGACTACATGATACTTCACCATTTATGGGCCTAGGGGAATGCATTGTGTATTTGGCTAATAATTGTGGGGTTGCCGGAGTGACAGAAACCTAAACCCCCATTAGGACACCTTTGCACAAGGGAGCGTAGGATCTCAAAGTTTAAGGTTATGGTTAGGTTTAGATCTTAATTACTTTCCAGTAGTTGTGAATGCTTGCAGGGGGTTTAATCACAAGTATGTATTAGTCCAAGTAAGGTCGGTACATTAGCACATGTTCACCCACACAACACTTACAACACCAAAGAAGTTACTTAGCTATTTGAAGCGAAAGCACTTGACAGAATTCCCATGTGTCCTCGAGAACGTTTGGTCCTTATAAGTATTTCCACCGGCTTGTCCTTTGCTAAGAAAGGATTGGGCCACTTGCTGCGTTTGTTCATTGTCTTTATTACTTGCACTTTGTTTTTTTTTGCTTTATCAGAAAACCCCTAAAAATCCCTTTGCTAAGTATTTACAGAGATTTCCTGCTCCATACCAATAGTCAACACCTTCTGCTCCTCGTTGGGATCGACACTCCTATTTATCGAAAGTACTGCAATACACCTCCTATACTTGAGGGTCATCAAGACTATTTTATGGCGCCGTCGGGGAGTGAAGCGCTATTGAAGAGTGGAACTGGTAAAGGAAACATCTACTGTGAGTATTGCTGTTTATTTCTGTTTGTTACTTTGTTTCCAATATGGATAACCCACTTGGTTTTCTGTTTGGGAAAACTACTACCACTATTAGGGTAGTAGATGAACCACCACCTATTGAGATAGATCCTTTTAAGATACCTACAAGTATTGTTGACCGTGTTACGGATAATTATTATTTTGGGGATGGAACTGTCCATCCTGGTGATCATTTGCTTTTTATCTATAAATTATGCGGGTTATTTAAGTGTAGGTATCACAACTAAACATGTGAAGAAGAAGTTACTCTCTATATCCTTGAAAGGGAGAGCTGAAGAATGGTATAAGCTGCTGAAGAATGGACAATCCATGGAACAGGAGGAAATGACTTCTCTCTTTTATTCTAAATTCTATCCTCCCAGTGAGATTCATAAGGATAGAAATCTGATATATAACTTTTGGCCTCGTGATGGAGAGAGTACAGCTCATAGAAATCTGATATATAACTTTTGGCCTCGTGATGGAGAGAGTACAACTCAAGCTTGGGGAAGATTGAAGTTACTAATGCTTAAATGTCCTATTCATGAACTCCTTAACAATATTATTATAAATAATTTTTATGCTAGGCTTTCTCTTAATGATAAAGATTTACTAGATGCTTCTTGTGCAAGATCATTCACACGTATGAAGGAAGAAGCTAAATGGTATCTACTAGACCATATTCAAGAGAACACTGAAGCTTGGGAGAATGACAAAGGAAGGAAGTCAGGTATAAACTATGATTATGAATGCATTAAATATTTTATGGGAACTGATGACTTCCATGATATTAGCAATGAGTTTGGTCTTGATTCCCAAAGTATTGCCAACTGTTTTAAGGCCTTTGCCTCTTACATAGAAATTCCCCAAAAGAAGTGGAATAAGTACCATGCACCTTATAAAGATGTTGTTAGTCATGTTCCTGTTAGAAGGGCTAAAGTTTGTACTACTAATCATATTGTGCCTGAACCTCATGTTGAGAAAGTTCCTTTGCCAGCTAAGGTAAAGGAGTATTCTATGATGATTAGTGCAAATAATAAAGGTACTAAGAAGACCGTGGAGCCTGATGAGCAATTGAATATTGAACCTGTGGTAGCTATTGTGAAAGACCCTGCCACTAGAAATATAGAGGATGAGCACATTGTCTTCTGTGAAGACGCTTCTAATATTATTTCTCATCCTAGTAAGGCTAGAAAAGCTAGTGTTCCTGTGCTTTCTGTTAAAAATGGTGATCATTGCTATTATGGTTTATGTGATATTGGTGCTAGTTCTAGTGCTATTCCTTATGAGATTTATAGGGAAATTATGCATGAAATTGGTCCTTGTGAGCTTGAGACATTGATGTGGTTATTCACCTTGCTAATAAGGAAACCATTTGCCCCATTGGTATTATAAGAGACGTGGATGTTCTTTGTGGTAAGATTAAGTATCCTGCTGATTTTCTAGTACTTAATTCAGCAGCTAGTAAAACTTGCCCTTTCATTTTTGGTAGACCTTTCTTGAACACTTGTGGAGCGATTATAGATTGTAAGAAGGAGAAAGTTTTAACTAAGTTTGATGGAGATTCTTATGAGTTTAACTTTTCCAAATTTGCTAAAGGTCCTTGTGAAAATAGTTTGCCTAACGAATATTTCATGATGGAACAACTTGCTTCTATTGATCCAGTTTATGACCTTGGTCCTCTTTTTGGTGATTGTAAGTATGCTCATTCTGATGATAAAGTTGTTGACAGTCACAGTTATATTGTCAACTTTACTCAAAGTGCTACTGAAAGTTATTATGAGAGAGGGAAACAAGGTTTTATGTATCTCAATAATGTTAAGTTTCCCCGTTTTATATTGAAAGCTTTGAAGTTGCATTTGTTTTGTCTTCCCATGCTGGTGGATTTTTGTTTCAACAATTTGTTTTCTCATGATACCCCCATGCATAGGAAGTGGTTTAGACTCAAATGTGTTGGTTATTTGCTTCTTGATGCTCTCTTTCACTTCAAATACATATCTCCTTTGTGAGCATCTTTGAAACTTTCAAGCCTAACTTAAAGGCATTAAAGAAAAGTACTTGTTGGGAGATAATCCAAGAGTTTGGTTGAGTCTTGGAAGTTATTACCTCTGTAATAACCGCTCCTTATTCTTTTTGTTTTGGTTTTTGTGTCAAGTTCAACTACTTTTGAGAAGTGGAGGAGTTGTGAAAAGTGGCTGTCCTAGGACAGATTTTTGTGCTGATTTGTAAAAATTCGTGAGGGAGCTCAATACGTCGGATGGATCTGTATTTTTCCGAGCTTGTTCTCCAGGTTGTTACCCAACTTTCTTTAGTTCTACACTTTTTGATTTGAGCATCAAAATATTTTCTAAAAAAATTAATCTTTACCTGCTGGTCTGTTTTTATAGATTTCTGCCATCGTTTGCATTTGCCTCTTACAGAAGCCTTTATTTTGATGGATTTCAGTTGAAATGTGAACCTAAATGTTTATTGTTTTTGCTTACACTAATGTTGCCCTTAAAGTTTGTGTATTACCATGTGAAGAAAGGAATTTCCAGGAGAAGGAGGAAAGGAATCTGCAGAGTTCGACTTTGAATAGGTAAAAGTGGTGAGAACAGAAGGTTCGTGAAAGCCTAATATTTTTATATTTTTGATGTTTTTATTACATAAGGAAAGTTATGAGAAGGAACAGAGGAGGAAACGGAGGCCAGGGTGGCCAAACCCACCCCAGGCGTGGGCCCCAGCTGGCCGTGCCTATAGGGGGTGTGAGCCCCCCGAGCTCCGTCTCCGCCTTGTTTTCGTACCAACACCTTCCTTATGCATTGAAACTTCGTAATATATAACCCCCGGGTCCCCCGAGGTTCGTGTGTCGTGTTCTCGTCGTGTTTTCGTTTCAATATATTTCTGTCAGGAAATCTTCTCAAGTTTAGAGCACCATGGTCTCCGCCAACGACAAAGGCAAGAAGCCCATGGAGGAAGTAAAGATGGAGGAACAAACCGTCGCAGGGTCAAGGGCAAGGAAACCTACTTTTGTAGGAGCAATTAACACTGGACGTTCTTTTTCTCGTAACATGCAGGGGATTATAGCCTCCGTTCCAGACTTCGGATCCTGCCCTGAGGCAGTGGAAGCCCTTCGAACCACTGCCGAGTTTTGTGATAAGTACCGTGCTTTGAGGATGAGGGTGGATATACTTCAAGAAGAGAATGACAAGCTTCGTAAGATGCTGGAGGATCTCCTTACCCTAAACGAGAGAACACCACCACCACTGAAGGAGTAATTTGTCATCAGGTTTGGCATCCCCTTGTCTTGTTCCAAGCTTGAGGGAGTGCCGCGGTATCACACCATTATCTTTTATCTTTCACCTTTTTAGATTCATATCTTTGGTAGAGGAGTTATCTTATAGGTCGGTTTGCATGTGGAAGTATCTCTCCTTTAGTTGATTATCTATGTATCCCTTGATGTGAGTGCCTTTATGGAATATTAATGAGAAGTTTCATCTTTTACTTTTTGCACTTCTTATGTTAGTTTGCAATCTCTATTATATGATTGATCTTGTTGATCAGTATTAGCATCACTTTGGGAGCATCAAGTAGATCTAAATTGGTTTTGGCAAACCGAGCTCTTGTCAATAGCAACACTTTTTGAGGTTTGAAAGGAAAATAGAAAAAGCTTACAGGTATTTTGTATCATTTATTTTCTTCCTTGATTGGCTCATAAGCTTAGTATTATTTATTTAAGATCTTTTGTGTCTTGAAGGAAGGTTGCATGTTTGACTTTATCACTTGTAGTTTGCTTGTTTCTTTCAACTCTTTTGCTTGCTACCCTGCCTTGCTAGTCAAAAACCTATTTTGAGAAGGCATTCTTCTCATGCATCCAGTCCCTTTGAACCAAAATCTATGCCATTTGTGTCCACCATATCTACCTATTAGCATTATTGCTATTCCAAGCAAATTCTCAAGCTTCATCTATCTTTCGAATTAAAAACTATTTTGTTATGTGAAAACTAGTTAGTAAAGCTCTCACGAACTTGATGGCACACCTTATTTTCTTGCCCCTAATAGACTTGAACCATTGTGTCATCGAAGTTGTATATGCTTGCATCTATATGTTGGAATTAGCAGAACCGTGCTGTCACGGGGAACGCTTTCAACATTGCACCTGTACATTATACACAATTGATATCATGCTCTTTTGTTTGCGGATGTCTACGGTGTGAAATAAAGAGGGAGCTTGTAAGTCCATGGAGTGATGTATGTGTGTTAGAGAAACGCCTAGGCCGCTAGCCTAAGCCATGCCTAATCATGGTGGAAACTTGCAGCATCACCATAATGAGAATTATATGAAGCATCCTCAATAAAAAGCTATGCACATAGTAAATAAAAATATCACTGAGATGCTCATTGTCTGCTTGCCTTGTCATTTTGGTTATGGGATAGCTCCTGTACCATGTGCAAGGGGTACCCCGTTGACAGTTCTTTATGATACACATGTACTTACAATGACAAGAACTTACCGGTGACTAAAGTTGAGTAGCATGAGGAGTGGCCCTCATACTCAAGGGACATGAGATTGCCAACTTATATTTCGTTAAGCATATACTCCATCCTTGTTCACTTTAACCTTAATCATCTCAAGATGCTTATGATTAGGGCAATGAGGGCTCAAAGCTAGTAAGTACCATAATCTTTTGGAAGCTCTTTATGACTTGAAATCCCTGCTTCCCTCTATGAAGGGACATTTCTTATATTTTCCAAGTTGAGTCACAACCTACTTCCTCTCTATCTCCAGCAAGCATTTGAGTTGTTGTATTGCAAGCATTCATAGGGTGATTTATTCACTCATGTTCTTTATCTTCCTTGTTTGCACAAAACTCTTATTTATTGAGTATTACTTTGAAAAACTTCATTTTTTGAGCAAAGAGTGCTCCTGTTGTAAAACTTCTTCAAAAAGCTTTTTGTGAAACTGTTTGCCAGCTGTTCTATCCCCAGAACAAAGTTTGCCAATTCCAATTATGATTTATCTTTACGCATCTCTATTGTGACACCTGTACTTGTTGCAAGCTAAGTTATATAATGGTGATTTGTTTTCTTCTATGAGTTGTGTAATGGTAAGTTTGATGCTTCTTGTCCGTATTATTTTATCGACACTTCACTCCATAAACCTATGGACATGTTTATTGAGCTCAGTTTCGCTTGGGGACAAGCGAAGGTCTAAGCTTGGGAGGAGTTAATACGTCCAATTTGCATCACCATTCTATATCATAATTTTCCTCTATTCATTGATATATGTCTTATTATGAGGTGTTCCTTATGTCTTTTCCTATGATTTTGCATGTTGGATGATTCTTGGAGGATGGACTGCTGGAGTCAGGTTTCTGATGGAAAAAGAGGTGTTTTGATGCAATTTCGCAAAGATCAGAAAAATACCAGAAAAATATTGGAAAATTATATTTACCCAGAAGGTGAAGGAAGCCAGAAGGGGAGGCGTAGCTAGGCCACAGGGGCCCCACCCCCTAGTTGCAAGCCCACTTTGCCTCGCGCCTAGGGCAGGTGTGGCCCACCTGGCCAGCTCCTGACTTCGCCCTCTCGACTATATCTTCCTCACAGAACCCTAATACCAGAGAGCGACCACAAAAAGATTTCCGCCACCTCTGCGAGACAGAAAACACGAAGAGAGAAAGAGCTCTCCGGCAGAGAGATTTCTGCCAGGGAAATTCCTTCTCGGAGAGGGGAGATCGTCGCCATTGATGCATCGTTGAGTTGATGTAGGAGCGCTTCGTTGTGAACCCCAAGAGCAAGGTGTGAAGCAACACAATAGCAAGTTTTCCCTCAGTAAGAAACCGAGGTTATCGAACCAGTAGGAGGAAGGAAACGTCACACAGGTGTGGCAAGCAACGCGGAGACCTGCACAACACAAACTCAAGACTTTGTCCCAACGAATCAGTGAGGTTGTTGATACGTCCAAAACATATCTACTTTCTCGAACACTCGTGCTATTGTTTCTCCTCTAAACTTGTGTGATTTGGATACAACTAACACGGACTGACGCTGTTTTCAGCAGAACTACCTTGGTGTCTTGTTTTTGTACAGAAAATAAACTATCAGTAAAAATCCCGGAAAATATGCCAAAAATTGTATTTGACCAGAAGATCCACGGAGCCAGAAGACGAGACGGAGAAGGGGCCTGGGGGGCCCACACCCCTGCCAGGTGCGAGCCCACCTCTGGCCGCGCCTAGGGGGTGCAGCCACCCCAGGCACCCCCTCGGCCTCCCTCTACGCCTATAAGTTGCCTTTCGACCTAAAAACCGAGGGGAGGTTCGATAGTTTTCCAGAAAGAGTTCCGCTCCTCCGCCGCCACCAGAAACCAAGATTCGGATCCAGAAACTCCATTCTAGCACCCTGCCGGGATGGGGAATTTGGAGAGGATCATCGCCATCGTCATCACCAATGCATCTCCATCAACCACCGATGTTTCCCTCATCCATGAGCGAGTAATCCCCCGCTGTAGGCTTGGGGATGGTAGGGATTGGATGAGTTCTATCATGTAATCGAATAAGATCTGTTAGGGCATAATGCCTGGTATCTCTATTAGTGCTATTTGACTTTGTTGCAACTTGTTGTGCTTAATGCTTGTCACTAGGGCCCGAGTGCCATGATCTCAGATCTGAACTTATTATTGAATCATTATGATAGTATTGTTTGTGATCTTATCTGCAAGTTGTGTACACATATCATTGTCCGGATCCAAAGGCCCCAAAGAGACAATAATTGGGACAATCGGAGGGGATGGCTGTGGTGTGAGGATCACATGTGTTCATAGAGTGTTAATGCTTTGCTCTGGTGCTCTATTAAAAGGAGCACCTTAATTGCCAGTAGTTTCCCAGAGGCCCCGTTGCCACGGGCTGGCTGGACAGAAGATGTTGTGCAAGTTCTCATTGCGAGCACGTATGACTATATTTGGAGCACATGCCTACGATTTTTTAGTACTTGGATGCTTGTTATTATTTATCTGCAATGCCCTAGATCTTGAAGTTATATGTTTAGACTCGTCCATGCAATGCCCGTCCATCCATCCATATGCTTATCGCACTCGAATCCCACTGTTACCGTCACTGTTACTATTGCTCTTGTTTTGCTGCTACTGTTGCTACTACAAACTGTTGCTACTGATAAACATCTGTGAGCAAGAACTATTTCTAGGTGCAGCTGAACTGACAACTCAGTTGTTAAGGCTTGCAAGTATTCTTTGGACCCCCTTATGTCAAATCAATAAATTGGGTGATACTACCTGCGAAGACTGTTGCGATGACCTACACTTGTGGGTCATCAAGACTATTTTCTGGCGCCATTGCCGGGGAGCATAACTTTATTTATAAGTTCAATTGGATCTATTATTTTTCACTGCTACTCCGTTCATCATGGGTAAGTCTCGTGATGGAAAGTTCCCTATTTTACCATCCACTACAAGAAGAGGTACAGTCCTAAACACCTCTGTTGCTCTTGATTTGTCGTCTGTTATGAGTAAGCTTGTCACACCACCACCACATACTCATGCTACACACACTTCTACTACTGCTGAATCTGAAACTGATTTTGATGCTCATGATGTTACTTCTACTGTGCTTGATGCGAGTGGTTCATTAGGTCCTTTTCTAGATGCTACTATGGCTAGTCTAGGAAATACCGAAACTCCTAGTGAAGACACTGTTACACCTGTTAGCTCACCTGAGTCTAGTGAGAGTTACGATATTAATGATGGTTACATTGAGTTTACTGATGAATTTGTTGAAGAGTGCCGAAACACACATGGTACTAGTGCTATTAAGAGTCTCCTTTCTAGACGCACCATTATGCCTAAACTGTCCTCTAATCCTAAGTTTGCCACCTCTCCCATAGATATTAAAGATAAATATTATGATTTCCCTCTTGATTTATCCTATTTGGACATTGTTGAGAAAGAACCTTTTTGTGGGACTGAAAATGAGAGTGTTGTGGCTCATATGAATGAGCTTTCTACTATGAGTGCTTTATTCTCTGATAATTTTAAGATGCGCAAGTACTTTGTTACTAAGATCTTCCCTTTTTCACTAAAAGGAGAAGCTAGAGCTTGGTTTAATAGATTACCTCCTGGTTCCATTGATAGACCTGATTGCTTATTTCTTCAAGAAATATTTTCCTCCCAGTTCTAGACATGCTGCTTTGTAGAGACTTTTTGATTTTAAACAGGGAGAAGAAGAGAAATTGCCTGAGTCATGGAGAAGGTTCTGTGCCTTGATTCATGCACATCCTGGATGTCCATTGCCTAAGAATGAGCTTCTTTATATTTATTATAATGGACTAACTGATGATTCTAGGACCTACCTAGATAGCTTTGCTGATTGTGTTTTCAGGAAAAGAACTCCTACAGATGCTAAAGAATTAATGGCTAAGATAAGCAAGAATTAAGATGATTGGACTCCAACTGAGCTAAATACACCTAAGCCTATTTCTCCGGAACCAATTGTGCCTGAACAAGTTCCAACACCAACACCAAAGAAGAGGGGAGTTATTGCATTAAATGATGAAGTGATGAAGGAAGCTAAGAAATGTCTAAAGGAGAAAGGTATTAGAGCTGAAGATGTAAAGAATCTACCTCCTATAGAAGAATTATGTAAGACAATTCCCCACTCATCTACTATTGAGGCACACTCTCTCCACTTTAATGAAGGTGATATTCCTTATGGTAAGCCTCCTGATCAATGCTTAGAGGAACTTGACACATTTATTGTTAAACAAAGTAATTTTAATAAACAAGTTTAGAATCATTTATTGGAAAACTCTAGAGCTATCCATGAGTTGAAAGATATTGTGGAAAGAACTTCTAATGATATTAAAATGCTTTGTAAACACTTTCAAATGGTTCAAACCCAACTTGATCAACTTACTAAGGTACAAAAATATATGCTAGTTAATGCTTCAGGAGATAAACATGCTTATGGAATTAGAACTAGGAGTAGTATAGCTACTCAAGATTCTTTATATCCTGAAGGACACCCCAAAAGAATTGAGCAGGATTCTCAACAAGGTGAGAATAGTGGTAGTACTCGTAAGAGAAATAAAAAGAAACATAAGATAGTTGAGGAACCACTTGAACCTGCTGTAGATCCTAACAGTATATCTATCTCTGATGCTGAAACTAAGAGTGGTATGGTAATAATGATGCTCCTGATAAGGAGGAAGTTGAGGAAGAACCTGAGAAGCACACTGAGAACACTAGGTACACAAAGGAAGATTTTATTGCTAATAAACATGGTAAAGAGAGAGAACCTTGGGTGCGGAAACCTATGCCTTTTCTAGGTAAGAAACACAAGTCAAAGGAGGAAGAACACTACAACAAGTTTTGTGAGTGGATGAAACCTTTATTTTTGCAAATTCCTTTGACTGATGCTATTAAGTTGCCTGCTTATTCAAAGTATATGAAGGATATTGTCTCTAATAAAAGGAAGATTCCTAATGAGGAGATTTCTACTTTGCTTGCTAATTACTCCTTCAATGGTAAGGTTCCAAAGAAACTTGGTGATCCAGGTATACCAAATATTCCTTGCTCTATTAAGAATAATTATGTTAGAACTGCTTTATGTGATTTGGGAGCTGGAGTTAGTGTTATGCCTTTTTCTCTCTACAAGAGACTCTAGCTAGAAAAGTTGATACCAACTGATATATCTTTGCAAATGGCTGATAAGTCAACTACTATTCCTGTTGGTATATGTGAGGATGTTCCTGTTCAAGTGGCTCATAATTGCTTGGTTTTAACTAATTTTGTTGTGCTTGAAATGCTTGAAGATGATAACATGTCTATTATTCTTGGGAGACCTTTTCTTAATACTGCAGGTGCTATCATTAATTGTAATCAAGGAAAAGTGACATTCAATATTGATGACAAAGAGCATACTGTTTATTTCCCCAAGAAGGTTGTTAAGAGCTATTGCCTGAATTCCATTGAAAATATTGAGAGCATCAAGGTTGGAGAAATATATTGTCCCATTCCACAAGAAAATTTTGAAACTATTATGATTGGGACCATTGCTATCAAGTATGAGGTAACATAATCACCTTGTGGAATGCAAAGTTTTGTTTCGTATAAGATTTTTTGGTAACAAGACTTGATCAACCTTGTTAACAAAAGGATTTTTATGAACATAATAATGTTTTCACTATGGTTATACTTGCTTTCTTTTACTTTTCTCTTTCCTAGTCTTTGCCTTTCTTTTGCTAGCTTTGGTTTTGTTAGTTGTTTGCTTGTTAGTTTGTCTTAAATATTCTGTAGTTTGGCTTTTTGTTTGCTTTTGCTTCTTTTGAAAAAACTATTTCTGCGAGAAAATCAATTTTCATACCCTGAAAATTGGCCAAAAATAAAGTTTCCCAAAAAATCCCAGAAAATTCAAAATAAATTTTCCTCGAAAAAAGGGTAGAGGGACACCTGATGTAACCTAGGGGCCACCCCAGGCCACCACACCCATGGTAGGAGCGGCCTACCTGTGGGTGGACCCTAGGGGGGTCTGGCCCACCTTGGCCCCTTCAAGGTGCCCCCTCACAGCCATGTTCTTTCTCTCTCCCTAAAAACACCGGAAAACTTGCTCAAGCTCGAGTTCTTGCTGTGCTTTCTCACCATTTTTGATCTCCTTGCTCAGCCCATCTTTGCTGCTGATTTTTGGAGGGATTGCTCCTTGGTATGTGCCTCCTCCACTTCTCCAATTAGATTTGTGATTGGTAGATTATATCTTGAGTATTTTTCTGCTATAGCTGACATGTTGTTTGAGCTTGCATGCTTGTTCTATGCTTAGAAACTTTATTTTGATGCATGTGTAGCCCTCTAACAAGTTCTTATAGTAGTTGCTCATCATTTATCAACTTGGAAATCACTTGGTTTGATGTTTGTCTAAAAATTTCAGCAAGGAAGATGAGTACATATCCACTGAATCAATACGACTTGATGGTGTCTGAGACAATGAAGGTTCATCGTGAGGAGGTAGTTTTTCCTTCCATATATCCATGCCATGAATTTATGAGAACCGCAAGAATCTCCCAAGATTTCCAAACCTTGATTGCCAATGCAGGATTGGAACACTTTGTTGAAGGTGAACCATTTCAATTTGCTAAGCTAACCATGGCTTTTGTGCAGGACTTCCGGTTCACTTGGTCTACATCTAACCCCATGGTCCATTACAAAATATACAATATACCTATCGACCTGCCTTTTGCTGACTTCTGTGCAGCAATTAGAGTACCTCAGTGGGGATACCCAAGTCGCTTATGGATTTATATGCTGAGATTTGCCAAGGTTTATACTTCTCAAAGGAAAGTGGTAAAATTCGGAACATTCAGTTCCCAGCCATTAGATACTTTGCCTATTTCATTACCAAGTGTGTTCTTGCTAGAAAGATTGGCAGAAAGTTGTCTTCTTTTGATCTAGCTTTTATCGCAGCTGCTCTGAATAGGAATAGGTCTTATAGCCTGGGTGATTTAATAGCTCACCGTCTCACCACCAACCGCGAGAAAGGTGGAATTTGTGGAGGTCTCATTGCTTGTAGGTTGCTAGCTTTCCATGGTTTAGAGCCTCACCATTCAGATTATCGGTTCCCCATAGAGAGGCTTGATCTTGAATCCATGATTCAACATGGTTTTGTTTCCTTGGGAGCTAATGTGAGAAGTTTACCGTATGAGTTATCTTTTGCCCAGCAGGGTCGGAGAAAGGGTAGGACTGAGAAAATAGTTTATTTGCCTGCACCTGCTTTGTTTAACTTTGATAACAAGCAAGGATGGTCGCTTACGGAGGAGGAGGTTGACACATATGTGGCGGAGCTCTCCTAGCAAGAGGAGAATGTTGAAGTGGATGCCGAAGACAATTCGGTTCAGCCCTCCAACTTGGGAGAGTCTTCATACTAGCAGCCCTCATTTGATTGGGGCACGCCTTCTTCTTCATCGCAAGCGCCTGGCTATGACCATTCCTATGATGACCCACCAGCAAGGGGTTACTACCCGCGCTATTGAGCCCCACTTAGGCCAAAAGCCTAAGCTTGGGGGGAGGTATACCGACATCACACTCATCTATATATCATGTTCGGTCGGTTCTTTGTATATCCATCATTCGCTTTCTTTTTGGTTCTTGTTGCTTCTTTCTCAAAAACACAAAAATACCAAAAATATTTTCGTTGTTTCTCTTGGTTTGTTTCTTTGTTTCTTTGCTTTGGTTTGCCTTAAAAGAAAATTCCAAAAAGATTTTGCTTTGTTTGGTTTGTTTTCGCTTTGCTTGTTTTTGCTTTGTTGGCTTGTTTGAAAAAATCGAAAACACCAAAAATATTTGTTCTTATTCTTTGGTTTTGTGAGTCCTTTGCAGGGTTCATCCATCCTCAGTGGAGTTTGGTTTCATGTTATTATTCAATTCACACAAGTGAAGGGTAATTGTAGGGTTCGCAGCATAGAAAACAAAAATTTTCCTACGATGGGAACATCTATGTACCAAGATCTATCTACTAGATACAAGCAACAGGTGGATACACATCCATAGAATACATACCCTCGAAGACCGAATAGCGTTAACGAGGTTGTACTCATGGATGATGTAGATGAACGCTTGCCGATCTCAAGATCGTGATGAAGTCCATCTGGTCCAGCCAGTCCAGCACGATCAAGTCCAGCACCTCAAAGCAGTGTTGCATCCGTGATCGCACACACGTACGGGTACCCCGACAACCTCCGTGCCCTCGCTCCAGCGAAGCAGCGGAAGCAACAAATCCTTCCAGAAAAAGCCACCGGGAACATGTATCTCGCTGATCCGAGACCATGGGAAATTCTAAAGGGGGGAGAGAGATCCTTCGTGAGGAGGTGTGCTTTGAGAGGAGGAGAGGGGGGCCTTTTATAGGGGAGAGGGGGCACCCAAGGGGCATGGCGCCCAGCCATGGGGCTGCCCCCACCTCTTCCACATTCATGTGGGTGGATCTCCCACTCAAAATGAAAAGCCTCCACTCACATTAAAAAACCTCCACTCAAAAATCCACTCACATGCATTAAATTTTCACCAAATTTAATGCAAGCTCTCATTTAAATAAAACTCTTTTATTTATTTATTCAGAATTTTGTTAATTACTTTAATTAACAAACATTCACATAAAACCCCTTACAACATTTCAATTTCACATGCAGAACCAGTTTCAGCAATTTCAACCGAAACAGTTTCGGTGTCTAGTGAAATAAATTCCTGCGCTTTCCTTTTTTTTTCTGGCATATCATTTGCTCCGAATGGTGTCGGCATCCCTTAAGTGTGTCACCCTACAGTTCGCGAATAATGCGGACATGATCGAGAACCTTCTCCGATCAATAATCAGCAGCGGGACCTGGAGATCCGTACTGACTCCCACACATTCAACGATGACTTATGTGATCGTGTGAACCTTTTACGCTAGTATCTTAATCCCTTTGTTTCACGATATATTACATCTCCGAGATTCAATCATCGGTATCTCCATACCTAGTTTGATCTCGTTACTGACATGCACTCTTTTCTCGTTCCCGTGATATAACATTCTAGTGATCAAATCACTTGCTTGCAAGCTAATCAATGTGATATCACCGAGAGGGCCCAGAGCATATCTATCCGTCATCGGGATGAAAAAATTACACTCTCGATCCATGGGTCTCAACATAACACTTTAGTAGTTCTGAAGCCATCTTTATAATCACCCAGTTACGGTGTGATGTTTGATGTCAACAAGAAACTCTTCCGGTGTTAGTGATTGACATGATCTCATGGTCTAAGGATTAGGATCACTTCGTAAGTTGTTATAGCAATATAAATTCAATGACTTTGATTGTAATGCTATACTTCGGATGAATGTTCATCACATCATTACACTAATGTTGTGACCTCGTTATTAACAACATCCAATGTCCATGATCAGGAAACTTTGATCATCATGTTAATCAACGAGCTAGTTTATAAGAGAGGCATAACTAGGAACTTCCTTTTTGTTTATTAAACACACATGTATTAACGTTTCCGTATTAATACAATTATATCATGTAAAATAAATATTTATCATAAATAAGGAATACGATAATAACCACTTTATTATTGCCTCTCGGGCATATTCCCTTCAGTCTCCCACTTGCACTAGAGACAATAATCTAGTTTGAAAACTTTGCGTTTTGAACACCTATGGCTTTCTGGTGTTCCATATACGCAACTGCAAGTGGTTACATAATCTACGGATATGACGCTTTCAGGTCCGTGTGTATTTGCATGTCTTTGCGTCTCCACGCATCACTCATTCTCCAATGAGATGGCATTGTATAAATTTGGTCTTTTGGTGAGACCTTTAGTTCCTTGGGGTTAAAACATGTCGATACTATTGTCATACAATATATCTTTAGTGTTAGCCCGTTGTGAACCACACGTTAGTTTTATAACAAACTACTTGACACAAATTCCCTCCTTTGCCGCTACTATAGCAGTCATATACTTAGCCTTTTTGTTGTAGTATTCGTCACAATGTCTTAACTTTGGAACTCTTCCAAATCCATCATGGAATCTCCTTTCCATTACATTGTGCCACCCATAGTTTAAATTGAGATAAACTTAATTTGTATCTTGTGACAAAACTAGTATCAATGTAACACTTTACAATGAACTATTTTTAATTGTTTGTCACTTCTACACAAATATATTCTTAATTCTTCCAAAAGATCATAAGAATATCCTTACTATCGTCCAATGATCATTTTATGATTCATTCTGGTATTTGCTCATAACACTTAGAGCATAGGACATATCTGGATGTGTACATATCATGGTATGATTGATCAAAACATTCTCGTGATTTCACTCATCAAGTGTCAAAGCACTTGAATCTTGTTTCACTTATCAAGTGTCAATACACTTGAATCTTGATTCAATTCCTTTCCATGCAACAAGAACTGTTTCTTGTTGTTTCTATATTGAACTCCTTCAATATCTCATATATGTACGTTTGGCACAACCATATTGGCGTCACAGTTGTAACTACCTCGGTGAATTACGCTCCTAGTTACAAGCCTGGATGAGCGGAAATGGTTAAAATAGTACGGTGGGGCCCAAATGCCACTCACAGGTAGACCTTTCGGCCGTCCTAACAATTTCCAAACATCAGGACAAGAACGGGCGGCGTAATCGGCAGGCGAAGGGATCAACTACATACACAAATGAGTATGTATGCAAGCCACCATACAATGGTTCTCAGAGTCATTCCATCTAAAAAGAAAGGAAATATAGCAATGCCATACGGCAAGATCCAAATATCCTAGATAGATCTAATAGTTTAGGATATCTCCTCATAGAACAAACATCAGAGTATCAAGCGGAAGCGGAAAACAAGATCCGAGTACGGATAAGAAGCAAATCGGCATAAGATGCCCCATAAATAAACACATCCCGCCCACAGATCTCACGGATCCCCGTTCCCGGAATCTCTACACCGAATGATCATTGTCCACATCGTCCGTCTCTTCCACCCAGTATCCATCTTGCGAGTGTACCTGTTCATCTGAATCAAATAATTTATCGTGTGAGACCCTAGGGGTACTCAGCAAGTCTTTATGCCTCTAAAGGGGACACAACCTGGGGTGACGCAATTGCAGCAAAAGATAAACCCTAGCAATTCTATAGATACTCGCTAACCATCCGCCTAACCATAGATAGACGGATGTCCGTGAATTAATAACAACAGTTATAACGGTAATATTAACAGATCCATCCTCCTCCTTGCTTACCGACGAGGAAGCGGACGAACAACCCCCCCATCCGTTGGCAGTTTTATTATCCATTCCATGAGTGTTGCTCTATTTACTAGTCAGGTACCTAGACTAGTCAAATTAAAAGCGGTACTTTAGTTATGCTTGTCTATGATCGAGAAACTGTGCTCCAAGTCGTCCATAACCGTGGACACGGCTTTCAGAAAGTTTTACCCTGCAGGGGTGCACAAATAGCAACACACACTCGATCAACCTCGGAAAAACCAAATCAAAACCCAACGAGGCAGTCACGACAAAGCGATCACAGGATTCCGAAATATTTCAGGGGGCCACCCCATTAAGCTACCCGCAACGAAGTTGGCCGGCTCCGAGACGGACTCAAGGTTTGCGTCAATGGCTGTAAACGACTGGGAACCCGAAAGTGTGACTGGGCTTATCGATACCGCGAAAACACTCCTCTTACCTAAACAGTACAGGTGCTCCTCGCACAATCTTAAATAAAGCAGTAAAGCATGGCATAAGTACAGGATAGTAATAAAGCCCCAAACTACTTTGTGGCCCCAAGAAATAAGAATGAATCAAGCTCTGGCTCAGGGGGGTTCATAAGCCTCCCGGATGTGGATAGCGCGAATATTCAAGGAACAGGAATCAAGTACTCGGGGTCCTATGGGACACAAGTGAGCCTGAAAAACCAAATAGCAAATATGGCTCACCGATGCCACTTTCATTAGTTATCCCATTACTACTTAGATTAAGTTGTATAGGTACCTCGTTATCCATCAGACACTCACATACCCTACACATGCTGTTCTACGACTCGCATGGCTCAAACAACTCCTGTAGTAATGGCTCATGGGATGGAGGAACAAGCTTCGGTGGGGTTTAAAAGTAAAGGCTATGCAATACTTGGGATTCAGTTTAATGCAATCGTGACTCAATGATGCAAGAATAAGAAAGAGGCAATAGGTACTATATGTATGCAAGCATGTAGTAGTGCTTGCCTGGCAGCTCAGTTGAAGCGAGAGAAGGATCTGGGTAGTGCTCCTGGTTCTCTTGGTATATCCCCTGCTCAGCGTCTATTCGAAGAAGAACCAAACAAACAAGGGCCAACATAAATAAAGTGCACAAGCATATGAAGAAATGCGACAAGCAAACAATCATTCCATGATGAATGATGCACAATTTGCATGGCAATAAAGTAGCATGGCATGGGTGAGGTGAGGTGTGGAATACAAGAATAACCCATTTTATTAGGTTTTGGCCCCATTTTAACCTCATATTAGTTGCTGTACACATTATATTTATATGATGCATGTTGCAAAACAGACAATGGAATGCTTAAACAGAAAGGTCTCGTCGAGCTAATCATTTTAGACATATTATTTGTTAAATTTGGAGTTATAAAACAAAAGTTATCAATTAATTAAGGCAAAAGGTCAATTTATTGTAATTTTAATCAACTTGGAAATTAAAGTGTTCAAAATGTATTTTGAATGGCATATTTGAAATCCTCACATTTTTCTGATTTGAAAACATATATTATTTGTTTTATTTGGATTTGTATTTTAAAAATTATTTGAAAACAGAAAATAAATTTGAATTTGAAATAATTTGAAAAAGATTTGAATTAAAACAGATTACAGAAAACCTTTTTATACTCAGACAGACCCAGCCACAGTCACTGACGGGTGGGGCCATTGCTGACTGGGCAACACAGCGCAGAAGAACTTCTGTTATCGCGAGCACGCCCAGCCACAGAGGATGACAAGTGGGGCCGGAGTACCTGCGGACCCACACGCCAGTGGGCGAGTGCGGGGCTGCCACGCGGCACGGCGGGGGACTGCGGGTTGATGGATCGAAAGAGCAGGGTGCTTTTTGTAAAACGATAACAGACACCGACTAGTGGGCCTGGCTAGACCGCGGGTTGAGCAGAAAAAGAAACGGAGGGGGTATGCGCAAAAAGGGGGCCCGTACTGTTGTTCTTCTCCGCGGACAGATCGGTGCTCGCGTGCGCAGAGTGCGGCGCGCGGGGCTCGAACAGGCGACCTGGGGCGCGCGCGCAGAGGAGCGGAGCCACTGCGGTGGGGGCGGGTAGGTGTTAGGAGGGCGGACGGGGCCTAGTTGGGGCTGTCTGCGAGACGCTACGCCGCGTGAACGCAGCGTCCGCCGGCGCGCAGAGAGTGCTCGGAGAAAGGACCGGCGAGGCTAGGGCGGCAAGGCGAAGGGGACCATGTCAGGGGGGTCAGGGAGCTCACCGGGAGTGTGTCGGTGGAGGTGGTTCGAGCTGGGAAGCAGGGGATCGTCGACGTGGCTCGCGGACGGTGGCTAGGGTTTGGCGTCGGGGCAGCGTCGACCTGGTGGCTCTGATCCTTCTCCTCCTCGACGGCGTGTACAGGACGATGCAGGGGAACCTCCTCGTCCTCCTCGGCCACCTCCACGCTGCGCTCGTCTGCTGGATCGAAGAGTCGAAGGTGGAGCCGACGGTGTCCGGCGTTGAGGGTAGGTGGTGGCGAGGAAGGGGAGGAGCGGCAGGTGCCTCGGGGTGGATCTGGGGGTGGCAGAAGACGAGAGAGAGGGAGTAGAAAAGCAGAGAGGGAGAGGGGTGCCGTGGGGGAGGGGTAGATGGAAAAGGTGGCTCGGGTGCCACCTTTCCCTCCTCCTTCACGTGCTCGGTCGGGCAGGAGCAGGGTGAGGTGGTGAAGGGGGCTGCCAGGTGGGGTAGGGCAGGCCAGGCTCGGGGTGGGGCACACCAGGCAGAGAGAGAGGAGAAAGGAGGAGAGGGGAGGCTCGGCTAGGGTTGCATTAGGGTCGGGTTAGGGTTTAGAGGGGGTATGGCTCGGGTTGGGCTTGGTACTAGGGTTGGGGTAGCTAGGTGGGGTCGAGCTAGGTAGGGAGAGGGGCACCTCGGCATGGTAGAGAGGATAAGAAGAGAGGGGGGTAGCTCGGGCTAGGGTTTTAGAAGAGAGGGGTGAAGAGAGAGGGTGTGGTAGGTTTAGGGTTTAGGAGAGAGGGGGGTATGGTGATGATGGGGTAGGTGGTTAGGGAGGATCTTAGATAGAGGATACGAGGGGGAGGGTAATGGATTAGGGTTTAGAAGCTTGCATGCTCCAAAAATAGCTCAAGCAAGAATGGTGGTAAAAGTGTGAGGATTGGGTTTAGAAAGATCCACTAGACCATGCTTAAAAAGAAGTGAAAAGGGAGGGGAAGATGAGGATTAGAGAGAGGGATTAGGTGGAGAGGTTTTTCTTTTGGCAAGCTCAAGCAAGAACAAAGCTAGATCAAACAAGAGCTAGACCAAAGAGAGGAAGAGATAAAAGGTGATGATGGTATGGATGGAGATGGTGATGGGGTTTTAGATGCTTGCATGCATCAAGCAAGATCAAGCATAAGGGTAGAGAGAGATAGGGGAAGATCCACCCAAAGATTCAAATAAAAACCAAAAGGCTAGAAAAAGGTGGTACTTGCATGGCCCATGCAAAATATTTAATGCCATGTTTAATTTGTGAGACAAAGATATTAACATGGCATTATTGTTATGCATTCCCAAAATTGGAATAAAAGCCAAGCAAAAGATTTTAAAAGAAAGCCCCAAGTGGAATAGATGGATATGATCATATTTGAGTAGGAATGGGACTTGCTAGTGTGTATATTCCACTAGATGTTTAATAGTCCCAAAAATATTCCAACATGAGCATAAATCCATAATAATCCATATGGAAGCTAGAAAAGGGTTCCATTCACAAGGCATGCAAAGGTGGCCATGTGGCTCTCATATATCAATAATGTGAAACAACATGATGCTAAGATGAGAGCATGTGGAATAGAATTGGATCCATCACAACCCACATGAGCTAGAGGTAAAACCCAAATAAAGTGAAAAGCTCATATTTAGTTGGATGGTGGAATTATAAGGTGGTGAAAGAAAGGTGGTGGAGTTAAATAAAAGATATGCCCCCAACTCAACTTGGGCATTGAACAATATATCAATAACCAGATACAATATCAAGAGGCAAATACAATTTACAATGCATATGAGAGAAGATCCAAAACAAAAAGGGTTTTATATGATGCTCAAATGCAAGGTGGCCATGATGACATGAGCATGATATATTTATGATGCAACAATTATATATTTGAAGTAGCCATTATATTACTAGAACAAGTAGCATTACAATTGTTAGACAATTGGGATGCTACAACAGTCTATCCACTATAGACATTCACGCTAAATATTCGGGTTTTGACTAAGTATTTCATCGAAATGAAATTCTTAACCTTTGTCAATAAAAATTACATCATTTCTAATCAACATGATGTCCTCCACATAATGTATTAGAAATATGTCTCAGCGCTCCCACTTAATTCCTTGCAACTCCGCGATGAAGATTCCAACTCTTTTCATCACGGTGAAGATTCCAACTCCGCGATGCTTACTTCGACCATTGAAGTTTGCATGCCCTTTTTAGCATCCTTTGAATTAACAAAACCCTTTGGATCGTGTCATGTACACGTAGTAGGTAACCATTCTATTAGAAGAACTTTGTTTTGTTTATTAATCTACCATATAACAAATTATATGTAGTGGTTGCTACTTTAATCCGTCCAGACTAAATATCGCTATGAAAGATCAAATCTTGTCATAGTCAACTCCTTGAACATTGTCGTAAAATACTTTACGACATGTCGACTATTTCATAGATGTGAAACATCCATGTCTGTTTCTTTATAGATCCAAATACGACCGATAGGTTTTTACACCTTTCCGGAGGGTCTTCCAAGTTCAAAACTTGATTTATCGTGTATGGAACTATCATGGATTTTATGGCTTCAAGCCCTTTGACGGAGTCAGGGCCCATCATCGCTTCTTTGCATGTAGTCGGTTCATCATTGTCAAACAATAATGATTTACTCTCAAATCTTAGCATTTGATTGTTTAACCGACCTACTTGGTTCAATAGGAACTTAGATCTCCGTGACCACAACCTTTGAGGCACATAATCTATGAGCATTATGGCAGCCTTCGGAACGTTTTCTAGTGCTGCGCAACTCAGCACATATAGCTAAGGTTCGTTAACCTTATCAAAGTTCTATTGTCCTCCCACTTAACTTTTATGAAAAATTCCTTCTCCAAGAAACTTCACGTTTCAAGCGACAAACCCTTTTGTCCTTGGTGTTATGAAGGAATAACCAATTGTTATTCGAAATAACCTACAAAGACATGCTCATCCGGCTTCGGTTGTAAACATCTTACTTATGTTTAGCATACCAAAATTGAAGAAATGACAACTTGGGTTTTACCCCAAACCATAACTCATATGGTGTCATTTCAACGGATCAAGATGGAGCTCTTTTCAGTGTAAAAGCGGTAGTCTCTAAGGCTTTAATCTTTTAAAACATAATGGCAGTTTTATAAATAACACCTTTGATCCAACCATGTCAAACAAGGTTTCATTACAAATCTCAAACACTCCATATTCCTATGGTGTTTTGGGAGATGTAAATCTAGGTGTTTTGCTAAACTTGTAACTCAAATAAATCCCTTTTATGATAAAATCATAATTCATTTATTTTCTTGTTACACTTGTAACTCAAATAAATCCCTTACGATCAAATCATAAACCATTTATTTTCTTGTCACAATGATTTTCACTTCATCTTGAAATTCTTTGAAACGTTTTCAAATATTTCATACTTCTTTCTCATTATAAGTGAATATTCACTCAAATTTACGGAGAAAGCATATGAAGTTGAAACCCATCGCTTACGACTACACATAATGGAATACATACATCGATATGTATAAATTCCAATAATTTAGTCGTTCGTTCTTCTTTGGCCTTTGAACGAAGTTTTAATTATCCCTATAAAAGTCTCACAAGCGTCACTTGATCAAATAAAAGACTCCAAAATTCCATAAAAATGGAGTTTCTTAATGTTTTCTTTCCAATATAATTTAAACGGCGATGTCACTTCGTAAGTGATCTTTCAATCATTTGTCTTGCGACATTTTAGCATTAGGTTTTATGGATGTGATTTCTCCAACTAGATTTGTAAATCATCCATCTTGTATGGAATACGGTAATTATTTGAACAACCTTTGTTCTCATAATACCTGATTTAAATAACAATTATTAAAACAAATCTTGAAGTCAAGCCTTGATGTCAACGAGAAATACAAACAACGGTTTGTTTGTTTTCTATGAACATCATCACATATTCTCTTGCTAGTTATTTAGGCCATTGTGGTTCATGAATTGTGTCGTTCCGTATGAAATTTCACACCAACCAATTCAGTATCCAATACCCAAGAACCACATTGTTTAACAAGCAAAGAATACAACCATAACATGTATATCATATATATACCTAAATTGGATATTTCCAATCTTTTATTTTCTGCCAAATATATTTTATAGATTCTCTTTCAGCATTTACTTTTTCTTTTTAAAAGAATCTATCAACATAAAAGTGGCGCCATATACATGACACATAGTCCAAAGCGTGTATATTCAAATAATAATACCTTTGGACTTGCACTTTGAAGTAGATCACCATCATAAAAATGATCGGTATTCTTTTAAAATCCATTCTTTAGTAATCTTTTAGTGTAGTAAACATTTTACATACATATTCTATTCACCCTTATCATGACGACATTCATGATCAAGCTACTGTAGCTTATAAAGGCGAATCATGAGTATAACATTACTTTCCAAAACCCTTTTGGATAATTAGGATGTCTAGCATCTCCAACCTTTGTAAATTCTCATACAATATGAGAACATATATTATACTCTATCATATTGCAACCAAAACATTGTTTCAGATATCGTTATATCTGTCACACATGATGGTTTCTGAAACAATTCTTTCAGCTCCTAGATAAACTTGATATTAAAACAATCAAGAATCATGGAGGCAAACATGATACTTAAGATACTAACACTGGAATTGTTACTCTCGATTTAATACCAACTATTAAATTTCACGGAGTAAATAGAGTTTGCTGAAAATTTGCAATAGGACTTTAAACTTTAGGTTGACACTCAACACAATACGATACCAGTTCATAAAGTATATATCCAGAATTCTATAGTTCTATTATCTCAATTACAACTATGCATAAGGTGGTGAACGAATGCCAATGACTACAAAAATTATGCAAATTCACTTTGATTTAATTTATGATAAATTGAGTTCTACTAATACAAATTAGAAATGAACTCCCACTCAAAAATGACATCCCTCGTGTCTTTTTGGTGATTACATGAACCAAATCCACTACACCAAGTCCGATCATCACGTGAGTCGGTGTAGCTTCAAAGGCGAGCATCCATATGGTCATCATATCAAAACATATGACTCATGCTTAACCTTTCGGTCCGTGTTCCGAGGCCATGTCTGTACATGCTAGGCTCGCCAAGTAAGAACCTTAGTATTCGCGTGTGTAACTGTCTTACACCCGAGATATGCTCGTGGATTCAAGTACACCCGATCATCACGTGATGCCTTGAAGCGACGAAACATTATCGGTGCATACTTAAGGAAGAACACATTCTTATCTTGATATTTAAATGAGGGATCATCTTATTATGCTAATAAAACGCTAAAATAGCAATATAAGATGCAATCAAACATCTCATGTTAATAAGTGAAATGATATGGTTCCCGCATATGATCTCCATCATGTGCACCGTGGTATGATCTCTATCATACCTCTATGTGTAAGGCCAAGGTCTATGGAACTTACACGCTATGTGTGTTGTAAGAGTATCATCTCATACTTCTACTTACAACATCACCATATCATAACACTAGCCCAGCAACAATCTAAACTAGACGCCTCTAATTTATCCATTGCAAGTTTTACGTGGTTTAGGGCTTTCGAAGATAGAACCGTTCTTACCTACGAACATGAACCATAACGAGGATAACCAAATTGTTGACAACTCGTTGCAAATTAGATATTGACTATAGTAGGAGAGACAGACACCCGCTAGCCACTTATGCAAAACTAGTTGCATGTCAAGCGTGGAACAGGTCTCATGTGCGAGGACATGTAAAGTTTGTCCGGGCCGCTTCATCCCACTATGCCACCAATATCCAAAGTACAACTAAGAAGCAATAAAATGATCATCATCGCCCACATACTCATATGTGTACTACCCGTGCAAAGTATCTACGCATAAACCTGGCTCTCATACCACTGTAGGGTTCGCAACATAGAAAACAAAAAATTTCCTACGATGGGAACATCTATGTACCAAGATCTATCTACTAGATACAAGCAACGGGTGGATATACATCCATAGAATACATACCCTCGAAGACCGAATAGCGTTAACGAGGTTGTACTCGTGGATGATGTAGACGAACGCTTGCCGATCTCAAGATCATGATGAAGTCCATCTGGTCCAGCCGGTCCAGCACGATCAAGTCTAGCACCTCAAAGCAGTGGTGCATCCGTGATCGCACACACGTACGGGTACCCCGACAACCTCCGCACCCTCGCTCCAGCGAAGCAGAAGAAGCAACAAATCCTTCCAGAAAAAGCCACCGGGAACATGTATCTCGCTGATCCGAGACCATGGGGAAATTCTAAAGGGGGGAGAGAGATCCTTCGCGAGGAGGTGTGCTTTGAGAGGAGGAGAGGGGGGCCTTTTATAGGGGAGAGGGGGGCACCCAAGGGGCATGGCGCCCAGCCATGGGGCTGCCCCCACCTCTTCCACATTCATGTGGGTGGAGCTCCCACTCAAAATGAAAAGCCTCCACTCACATTAAAAAACCTCCACTCAAAAATCCACTCACATGCATTAAATTTCCACCAAATTTAATGCAAGCTCTCATTTAAATAAAACTCTTTTATTTATTTATTCAGAATTTTGTTAATTACTTTAATTAACAAACATTCACATAAAACCCCTTACAACATTTCAATTTCACATGCAGAACCAGTTTCAGCAATTTCAACCGAAACAGTTTCGGTGTCTAGTGAAATAAATTCCTGCGCTTTCCTTTTTCTTTTTCAGGCATATCATTTGCTCCGAATGGTGTCGGCATCCCTTAAGTGTGTCACCCTACGGTTCACGAATAATGCGGACATGATCGAGACCCTTCTCCGATCAATAATCAGCAGCGGGACCTGGAGATCCGTACTGACTCCCACACATTCAACGATGACTTCTGTGATCGTGTGAACCTTTTATGCTAGTATCTTAATCCCTTTGTTTCACGATATATTACATGTCCGAGATTTGATCATCGGTATCTCCATACCTAGTTTGATCTCGTTACTGACATGCACTCTTTTCTTGTTCCCGTGATATAACATTCTAGTGATCAAATCACTTGCTTGCAAGCTAATCAATGTGATATCACCGAGAGGGCCCAGAGCATATCTATCCGTCATCGGGATGAACAAATTCCACTCTCGATCCATGGGTCTCAACATAACACTTTAGTAGTTCTGAAGCCATCGTTATAATCACCCATTTACGGTGTGACGTTTGATGTCAACAAGAAACTCTTCCGGTATTAGTGATTGACATGATCTCATGGTCTAAGGATTAGGATCACTTCGTAAGTTGTTATAGCAATATAAACTCAATGACTTTGATCGTAATGCTATACTTTGGATGAATGTTCATCACATCATTACACTAATGTTGTGACCTCGTTATTAACAACATCCAATGTCCATGATCAGGAAACTTTGATCATCATGTTAATCAACGAGCTAGTTTATAAGAGAGGCATAGCTAGGAACTTCCTTTTTGTTTATTAAACACACATGTATTAACGTTTCCGTATTAATACAATTATAGCATGTAAAATAAACATTTATCATAAATAAGGAATACGATAATAACCACTTTATTATTGCCTCGCGGGCATATTCCCTTCAGTAATAATGAAGATTAAGACAACTTGAGGAGTGGTAAGAGGCTGGTAACGAACTCTATTTGTTTCATTTTTGTACATATACTCATCATTGTGAGCATGCTTAGACTGTTCATGTAAGGTGTATGTTACTAATGGATGCTTAGTAGTTTTTGCTTGTCTATGATTAGCTCCAGCTTGCTAATAGTTTGTAGCATGTCATATGAATGTTTGCTTGCATTGTTTTATTCATATTTTGGTATGAAATTGTGGTATCCTCCTCTGAAAGTTTCATGTGAATCGACTTGGCACATGCTCACGCATGCATATGACTAATCAATAGTCAGTAAGCCTCAATGATTTATTTTGCCTCAGAGTTCTTGTATCATTTTCATGCCATAATTAGTCCTGTTTTGTTGCAAGCATGATTATGATAGTTATTGATCTCTCATTTGCCGCTCCCTCTCTTTTGCTAGCCTTCACTTGCACTGAGCATGAGCTCTACCTGTGTTTCCAACTCCCTAAAAGCAATATTGCCAGTTGTGTCCACCGTACCTACCTATTAGCATCGTTTTATATTTCAGTGCATATTCAATATGCCTTGTTTTCTTCCAAATAAAATGTTTGTCTGTTTTGAAAAAGTTAGATAGTGAAGCTCTCACGAACTTGATGGCACACTTTATTCCTTGTGCTTAATAATCTTGAACCATTGTGACCTGTCCATGAAAGTTATATGCGGGAGTCAGCAGAACCGTGCTGCCACGAGGAACGCTTTTGACACTTTTTGGATATTCTATCAAGTTGATACTTTGCTCTTTTGTTTGCGGATGTCGACGGTGTGAAATAAATGGGGAGATTGTGGGTTCATGTAGTATATATATGTGTTAGAGAAACGCCTGGGCCGCTATCCTAAGCCATGCCTAATCATGGTGGAAACTTGCAGCATCATCATAATGAGCATTCTGTAAAGCATCCTCAATAAAAAGCTATGCACATAGTAAATAAAAAGATTGCTGAGATGCTCATTGTCTACTTGCCTTGTCATTTTGATCATGGGATAGCTCCTGTATCATGTGCAAGGGGTACCCCGTTGGCGGTTCTCTATGATATGCATGTATGTACAATGACAAGAACTTGCATGTGACCAAAGTTGAGTAGCATGCAGAGCGACCCTCGTACTCAAGGGACTTGGGATTTTCAGTCTATGGTCTGTCAAGCATATGATTCAGAGTGGACCTCACTTTCACCTTAAACACATGAAGATGCCTATGATAGGGCCAATGAGAGCTCAAAGCTAATGAGTACCTTCCTTTCAACATTAGGAAGCCTTTCAAACTTTTCAAAACCGTTTTCACAACCTTGTTGAGTTACCACTTATTCAATGAGCACCTTCTTGAGAGCATAGTTGTCATTCTTGTGTTTGTTCCAAAACTTGATTAATTATGTCATGACTTTGATGCTTGTATCTCTGATATCTTTACCTCTAGTCTTCACTTGAACTTCAGAGGTGCCTTGGCATTTATATTGTGCTCTACAAACAAAGGCAAGCGAGATACCACTCTATCATACCTTACTATGAGCATTGCAATGTTTCTTATGTTTATGTTCCATGCTACTTATTATTATTGAATTGGTTTCTCTTAATAGCTTGCAATGATTATTGAGTAGACTTAGTTGCATACTTCTTATTATGAATGGTTTAAGCATCTACTCATGTGATGAGAATAAATACATCATATGAAGAAAATGTGTTCGTGGAAGTTCTTTTGGATACAACTAACACGGACTGACGCTGTTTTTAGCAGAACTACCTTGGTGTCTTGTTTTTGTGCAGAAAATCAACTATCAAGAAAAATCCCGGAAAATATGCCAAAAATTATATTTCACCAGGAGATCCACGAAGCCAGAAGACGAGATGGAGAAGGGGCCTGGGGGGCCCACACCCCTGCCAGGCGTGGGCCCACCTCTGGCCACGCCTAGGGGAAGGAGGGTGCAGCCACCCAGGCACCTCCTCGGCCTCCCTCTGCGCCTATAAGTTGCCTTTCGACCTAAAAACCCAAGGGGGTTCATGCGGTGACCCATCATACCACTGCATATGTAGTACACTATAGTCGTTGACATGACACCCACAGAACACCGTTCCGTAAATATCACATCCCTCAGAGTGGTACAACAGAAACATTGCGGGTCCATAATACAAACATTCACACATTATTATTATTACAATACCAGAAGTTCAATACTTCAAAAGGTTTCAACTTACAAACCAAAATATAAAGTGTTTCAGCGGAATTTAAAAGTAGCAACTCCGACTAGGAGTTGAGCTCAGCAGCTTATTCTATAGAGTTCATGCTGCTCGGCTCCATTGGTTACTACTAACTAGGATACTTAGTTGGATTCGTTATCGTCAACACCATAGAGGATTTCATAATCCACTCCTTCAACACCTCCTGACAGGCCAGGCTCCTCGTAAAACACATCTTCTTGACATTCAGCCGCATACATTGGAACGTCTTCGGGATCCTCAGAGTCTAAGCAAGGGATCAAAGGAAAGGATGAGTAATAACACTACTCAGCAAGTTCATTATATGCAAGGTGGGAAGTTTGATGCTCTAACTACCACCTCGGACTATAAGTCCTTGGTACTATGCAGTTTTTGTATATATTTTCTTCCAAGATTGATTTTACTATGAAAATCTATGTCCATCAGCCTTCACAGGTTGACCATAACTTTCATGGAGTTCCTTTCCTGCCACGTTCGTAGCTCCTTCCCAGAACAGGGAGTAACAAGTTACAATTTTTACACTCTGTAGAGGTGTGTTACTTTACCCATGAGAGATCAACTCCTTGTTGCACAACCGGGCGTACTTTCCCGTCCACAATTCCATGATGTGGGGCCCAGTAGTTGGTCCAAGCCAATCACTGCCCCCTTCGCGACCTCACATGCCTCCTTGGTGTACACCATGCCCACATAATGAATTACGGAAATGGTTTGTACAAACCATTAGATGCCAGAACTATCGTGGGACAATGAGGGTTCCCACCCATATGCTGCATATCCTCTACGAATTACCAATTAATATGCACGCTACTAGGATAACAACAACGACCTGCACATCCGGCTTCAGGCGAGAGGAAGAAGATACAGCTGACTTCTCTGTCCCATTCCAAATCTCATGGCTAACGCATAATATATGGCGCTAGAATCACTGATGTCAGGGGTTATTAAGTCTCTAATTGATCATCATTATTGCAAATAGAACCCTAAGTTCTATTGCTCCAATATATCATCACTTAGGATGATATCTAAGATTTCTTTATTTGTGAAAATAATATTTTCTTTCTTTAGAGTATATATGATAACACACAATTTGCAAATACTTTGGTAAAGACTCTTTAAAGGATATGAGCAAGTGATGAACTTGCCTTGTGATGGCAAGGTAGTGAAGTCTGATGCTTGCACTAGACCTTGAGCTTATATGTCTACAAAAACATCATTATTGCCCGGTAAGGACAATATTTAAAGAGGCAAAATGATTATGCAAAGTAATGTAATGCATCATTTAACTTGATATGCATTTCCCCCATTATTAGAAAAAATCTTTTTAATAATAAAGAATTTATAAATATTATTTTTTAATAGTTATAATAGAATATTGTATTCTTGTATTTTATTTCCCTTTTATTTGAATTTTATTGAATTAATAATTCCTTTAAGAATTATAACTTAAATATCAAAAATTGTTATTAAATATTTGTTTAGTATTTTTCTAAAATACTACAATATTAATATATAATGAAAGTGATTTTTATTTATTTTTATCATCTTTCAATAATTTTGTAAAATTCCATAAAGAATATATAAATTACAAAATTCTTAATAAAATTAGATGTCTAAAATCTTATCTCTTAATTTATTTGGATAGTTTGGATTATTGTGAATCCAAAAATATTTTATTTATAATTTTTGGATTTTTAATTTATTTTCTATAATTTAATTACGTCTAGGGGTATTTTGGTCTTTTCCTATTTATTAAAACAGACTCTAAATGACTTGGGCTGGCCATTTGGGTTTATTGGCCCCTTGTGGCCTAGTAGGGCAAGGTTGAAACAGCACCCCGAAGGGATTTCGCTCCACCCAGCCCAACTCACTCGCCATCCTCTCTCTCGAGCTCATCCTTCTCCTTCTCCTTCCCCGACCCCGTGGTCAGTGGTGTCGCCGCCGGCGATTCCCGTCGTCGTGGACCGCCCTGGCCACCGCCGTGGTGCAGGAAGAGGTTGTCGACCCCGCTCTTGCCTCCTGTCCAACTGGAGCCCTCCTGCGACCAGATCGATGCCATCCTGAACCCTAGGGTCTGGGGTTGGCGTTGATCCTGGCGCTGCCGTTGCTGACGTGTGCCGTGGTGATTCACCTCGCCCCTAGGCGTGGCTATGGTCGCCACCGTGGCGCTGTATGGGTCGCAGCGCCCCCTTGGGGGTGCTCCCCATGCCGCCATATTCGTCGGCTATCTCTGCTTCATCTTCTAATCTACGGCGAGGACCATTGGTGAGTGCTTCCTCTCTTCTCGTGCTCTCTGTGCTAGGAAATCCTCTACTAGATGTTGGTAGTGACCTTCCTGGTGATTGTTTGGTCCTGATTTGGGTTCTTGGTTCTGTTTAGGGTTCATACCCTGCTGTTGATTATATACTGATGAATTGGATCATGTATTGATGATCTCTGAATCTGTTAAGTGGTGACTAGCAGTGACTTACTGCTGATGATTAGCTGTGGTGATGCTAGTGGTTTACTGCTGATGATTCCATGGTTAAATTTCATATGATTCAGATGATACAGTTGCACTGGAACAATACTTGGTAAAGCTAGTGGTTTTGATAACTTACCACTGTCATTACATGGTTAATGACAGTGAGTATGGTGTGATGAAGTCACTGTCTTAGTACTGTTGGCTTGAGAATTCATGTATAAATGGAGATCAAAATGATCTCTTTCTATGAAGACATATATATATACGAATATCCTGTTTATGATTCCTGTGTTTAAGAACAGGAAAATGATTTATAATTGGTTGATTGTATCTGTAAATATTGGATTCTTAACCTGCTTAATTTAGAACTATTCTTGTGACACCATCCTTGTATGGCACACAAGTCTAGATTCTTTTACTTGGTGTGGTTTTATTCAAGCTTAATATTTGGCTTGGCGTGATAGATAAGTGAAATCCTCTTTCCTTATATCCCTAGAACCAATGATGTTGGTCTAAGGTTTAGGGATTTAGACCTCTATCTGTTGATTCACATGGATTAATTCTGGTAATGATACCAGCTACTATTGCTTGAATCAAAGTTGGGAAAATATGCTTGTAAGCTTGATAACTTATATAGATCCATCAGATTAAATTCTAAGGTGCTACTCTTGTCTTAGAGATGTGCCTAGAAGTTTAAATCTTAGATATGTTCATTCTTAAATTGGAATATAGCTTGATAGCTAAATCAATGATGTTGTTTTGAGATTTAGTTGGATCTTTATACTTTTCTGTTTGCTTTTAGAGTTTAAAACCTCAGTGATGGATTCAGCCCACTTGGGTGCTTTCTGAGAGTTTGAATAAGAGATAGATCATGTATGCTTGTCTAATCTTAGATAGATAGATCATTTGATGGTCTATTTACTCACCACTGTCACTTGATGTTGTGGTTGCTAGTGGTGGATCTTGTGGTAGCTTGATCTGGTGCTCCCCTGGTATTTCCAGTTCCTGGCTTGTCCTTGATCTAGCCCATCATCTCCTGATCCTGATGGCTTGATCTTGGTCTTTCTATCCACATGATCTACCCCCTCCTTATGTCACCATCTTGATGATGTGATCCTAGGCTATGGTTGGTTTGATCTAGCTTGGCTTTGGCTTTGGTTTAGCTGCTGGCTGCTATGCTTGGTGTATAAGAGCAATGAAATGGTGTGGGGATTGGTTTCCCACGACTGTGTTGATAGTTTTGTGTGGTTGTGTTGCTGCTGTGGTGTTGACAACACACACCATGCAATTTGGTGTGTGTGCTTCTTGTGTGCCTGCTACACAGTTGTGGATATGTTCTGAATTTTTGAAAGTTACTTTCATCTGATTACTTCTACTTGGCTGGTGAAACTTGCCCCTCCTTACTGTGATTTGACTTTTGGCTTAAAATTATGAAAGATACATTCTTTCATATTGGTGAAACTTGCCCCTTATAAACTCAATGATGAAAAAGTGAACAGTGCACTTCACTGTCAACTTCTGAGAGTAAAAATAATTCTAATCCTAATCTTCTTTTTCTTTTAAGTTTATTTTTATTTTGTAGGTACCAGATTTGAATATCAAGACTTTAGTTTAGGATTTTTATTTTTCTTTATAGATTAGTCACTTGTAATAACTCTCATATTCAATTGTAATCTTTAATTTATTCTTTTGTAATCTTTATTTTATTCTTTTGTAATATTTATTTTATTCTTTTGTAATAAATATTGTACTATCATCAATAAAGAAATATTATTCTTTATTTATTTGCTATTGTAAAGATTGTGGATGATTCTCATAAGTTAAATTTTTGTAACTTATTTATTGAATAAAATATGAAATGGATATTCATATTCTTAATTGCTTTCTTTATATAAAGTTTGAGTTATTATTAGTTAACTCTTAATTAAATCAAAGATTCAAACATCATTCAGAAATCCTTTTGAATTATAATTAAAACACTCAAGTTTTAAATTCAAATTTCATTTCCCAAAACACATAAGTCCACAAAGATCATATCAAAGTCTATAACAATCGTCCTTCAATACTATACCTAATCTCAAAGTATGAAAGAAACCTTGATCACTTTAGGTTTTTATTTGGCGAAAAATTTACCCACATTATCATAGATGAATGCATGCAACATTTCAAATTCCTAAATCTACCCTTCGTTAGTTCCTAAATGCTGGGATGTTACAGAATCCCCCCTTAAATTAAACTTAATCCCGAAGTTTGTTGAGGTGTACCTGAATAGTTCTGGATAGGCTTTTCCTAAATCATCTTCTTTCTCCCAAGTGGCTTCCCTTTCAGGGTGATGTTCCCACTGTACTTTGCAGTACTTGATTGCTCTATTCCTCAATATTTTCCAGTTTTCTTCCAAAATTTTATAGGTCTTTTCAACATAGGTCAAGTCTACTTGTAGTTCTATCTCCTGATGTGTGATTGCATCATCCGGAACTTTGAAACATTTACGAACTTGTGACACATGGAAAACATTGTGCACTTGAGCCAATCTTGATGGTAACTCTAAAGCATAAGCTATAGTTCTGTTCTGACTCAATATCTTGAACGGTCCGATGTATCTTGGACTCAATTTTCCTTTAACTCCGAACCTTTTCACCCCTTTCATTGGACTTACTTTCAAGTATACCATGTCTCCTACTTCTGGATGCCATGATCTTCGACTTTGATCAGCATAACTTTTCTGCCTACTTTGGGCTATTTTCAGTCTATCCCTGATCTTATCAATGATATCTTGTCTTTCCTTGATATAGTCTGGTGCAAATTCTTTGCTGCTTCCAGGCTCATACCAACATATTGGTGATCTACACTTCCTTCCATACAGAACCTGATATGGAGCTGCCTTCAGACTACTCTGATATGTATTATTGTAGGAAAATTCTGCCAATGGTAGATGATCTTCCCATGTACCTCCAAAATCTAATGCACAAGCTCTTAACATGTCTTCTAGTATTTGTTTTGTTATCTCTGTTTGACTTCCTGTCTCAGGATGATAGGCTATGCTGAAATCTAACTTTGAACCAAGTGCTTCATGCAATTTCTTCCAAAATGCTGAAGTAAACACTAATCCCCTATCAGTTACGATCTTTTTGCGTACTCCATGCTTACTTACTATGTCTTTGACGTAAACTTCTACTAACTTCTCGACATTATCTTTCTTATTTACTGTCACATCCCAAAATTTTCCAAATTTTGAAATGTGAAAAATAATTAAAAAAATAAAATTATGTTGAAATTTAGGGTGAGAAGAAACTTTTTGATTCCAATTGGAAATATCAAAACCTATTTTGATCAAATAAAATCCTAAAGGGGATTTAAAGAGATAAATAAACAATAAAGTTAAAATAGTTGGAATTACTATTTTTTGATCTTTTAATAAAAAGATTTGATTTTCAAAAGCAAAGGTAGAATTATAAATAAGGATTATTTTATAGAGCCAAATTAAACCTTGGCCAAGCTTTTGAAATAAAATATTTCTATTTAATAAAAAGAGTAAAGGTTTATTTAAATAAAATAAAGAGGATTTATTAATATCCAATTTTATTTAAGTAAAGGCTTTTCCATTTAAAATAAACACTAAAAATTGTTAATTTATTTTAAATAAGTTTTCCAAGTGTCTACTGAATTGATTTTGGTATTATTTTAGATTTCAAATAGAGTTTTTAAATAAATTAAATCCTATTTGAATTAAAGGCTAAGGTCTATTTATTTAATTATTAAATGGATCCTAAAAATAATAAAAATTATTTTGTTTTGGACTTTGATTTGTGTTGATAAACAGAATTAAAATCTACACAAAGTTTGGCAAAGGTTTGAATTCATTTGGGTGTTTGAACTGTTTGAATAAAATCAAAAAAGAAATTCCAAATGGAAAAAGAAAAAAGCTTCCTGTATAAAAAAAGTGAATCAAACCAGCCCAGCAAACAGGCCGAACAAGCCCAGCAAGCCCAACTAACTCACCCCCCGCAGTGAACCGTTTTTCACTGAATATCGCACCCGCTGAGACACTGAGCAGTGGACCCCACGCCTTCTCTCTCTCCCTCACTGCCAGATGGACCCCACTGCCACGCAGTCGTCTTCAATCTCGCGACCACGTCGCCCTGCCGTTGCTGCGGAGTTATTGCTGACGTCAATACGCGTAATTGGCTGAGTAAAACCTCGCTGTGATCACGCACACATAAGCGCCCCACTCTCCTCTACCTTTCCCCCCAAACATCGCCTCCCCAGTGCCTCTAGGCCGCTCCGATTTTGAGCTCAACCACCACTATCTCCGACGACATCCCAGAGCAATTCTGGCGAACCACAGCCGCCCCTCGACTCCCTCTGCATGCAGGCATATTCCCCATCGCCAGGCGCACCTGCCCATAGCCCCATCTCACTCCCGCATGCTCCATAGCGTCAGCTTCGTCCTCACATGAGCACCGCCGCCGTCTGTCTCGTCTCCGACGAAGTTTCCTGGTAAGCCTCGACCGCCCCGAGCCTTCCTATTGATGCTCCTAAGATCCCCAGGACAGTACGCATCTGACCACGTCTTTGTTTTGCCTCGGCGCGACCTGCAACCTCACCTTTGACCGCAAACAGAGCCGCCTGACGCCGCCACCGACTCCGGCGAGGAATTGCCAGCAGCTCCGAGCGCCCCTCGCCAAGCCAACGCCACCTCGAGCTTCGCCAACCCTCTGCGAGAACGGTGAGCCCCTCCTATGTGTTCCTTGCTTCCTGTAATCGCCGCGACGCCACCGTCTGAGCGTGCACCGCCGCTCGCCGCCGCGCAGCGCCGCTAATCCTTGACCAAGCAACCTAGTCCGTTAGATCACGATCGTCTGGCTGTGATTAGATCTTAACTGAAGGGGTATGAGTTGATCAACGCCGTGCGATTTAAGTAAATCCTGCGGTTCAGAGAGCTCGATCCACCCGAAATGGTACCGACCAATAGGAGACAGCCACGTGGACAAGGTTTTGCTAAAAAACAGAAAATAGAATATGATTGAATTGCAAACTTGTAAAATTCATAACTTTAAATCTACACGTCCAAATTTTGCAAATTTTATATCAATAGAATCAGTAGAACAAGTACTTTGCAACCATGCACTTTGTTTAATGATTTGCTTCTAGAAAATTGGTTGAAATTGCAGAAACATGTGTAGGCTTATTTTGAATATAAAAATTATTCTAGATATAATTTTAATGTGAAATCTTTGCAAAATGGTTTGTTTTGAACCTACTGACCCTAGGAACCAACTTATGGATTTAAAAATGTATTTTGTGAAGTTAAGGAGTAAATATTTGAATTAGCCCATTTCTAGTCAAATAAAAATATTGATTATAATTTAGAAATGATTTTTGAGTGAAACCTTTGGGAAATGATTTAATTCAAACCTTCTGACCCTAAACACCAAGTTTTGAGAATTAAAATATATTTGGTGAACCCTTTAAACAATATTGCTTTGCTAAAAGCATTTTCAACCACATGAAATATTGATTTGATTTGAAAATGGTTTATAGATAAAACCTTTTGCAAATGGTTTTACCACTTTATTAAATGACCACTTTTGAAATTTATAATTTTTAGAGCCTAGTAGGAACCACTTTTCTAAATAAAACTATCTTTTGCATGCTTGCATGCATGACCTTGTTTCTATTATTTTATGTGTGAGAAATGGTTTGAATGCTAGTTGAATCTATGTTTTCTTGATTGAATTGTAGTGGAATTAGAAGAGTGTGATATTTGCAAGATCAAGAAGTGAATCAACATTCCCTTCTAAAAAGGAAAGTGACACTATCATCCAAGTCCAACTATTTTCATTACACTTAGTGGATTTTTGAAACATGCATGATAAGGACTACTATTATTTTATGCTATGCTAAATCCTATTAGGATACCCTTATATATTCCTTAGTGGAAACATTGTAGTTGTAGTATGCTTATCCCAGCTATATATTTGGGATGGGATACATGTTATGATTATATGAAGAGTTGAAAAGACTTATGCTTTATATAATAAAACAAGTACTCAATGAACCACCTGGGTGGACAAGGATACTCAAGGTTGGACAAGTTGGCAACAAAGGGAACCATGTTTATATGGATATCTCTTTTTGTATGTGCACTAGAAGAAAACCACCCAGGGACTTAGAGATTGAACATGTTTATTGTACAGTGGCTTCCGTGTACATCCACATGCTAAATGGGCTCTGGCTTAGTCAACTACATAGTGGAATATCCATGCATTGGCATCTTCAGGTTAACTAGAATTGTGTAAGGGAACTTGAAACCCTACATTGGTGCCTGGATGACAAGCTAGCGTTGTGTATTGGGAGGACTTCTATGGAAATACTTTGTCACATTCTCAATCTGCCAGTACTCCATCTTGGTGAGTACTTATCCAGCGGCCACTGGTGGGAACAAGATGAGATTGTGTCATGTGGGTAAAGTGTACAACTTCTGCAGAAGATCAAAATTCTAAGTACTTAGCCGTGTCCCCGGTTATGGACAATACTGAGCAACTAAGGCATGAAGCTATGGAAGATCTCGACATTCCAATTTCTCAAAGTAAAACTTGTTGGTGACAACAAGGGATTTGAAGCACTTGGAGTTTTCCAAGAAGTTCAGAAAGATTTGACAAAAGATCAAAACTATTTTGAAAATATAGGATAAAACTATATTGCTTTCTGCAAATGAGCCTAAACCCTACTTTGCCAAATATGTATGTAATGATAGGATCCACTTATGTCTACATAGTAGTGAAACTTGCCAATACAATTCAAATGTATTGACCCTTGTGGCTGCAACTTATTATGTTGCAGGTTTGTTTGATGTTAGTGAAGTTTGTTGAATAGGATTACATGTATACAACCAACATGTTTGCCTGTGGCACTTTGAAGATGAAGGACTCCATGCTATATAGATATTCTGCTGCAATGTAATGTGATAGCCAAATGAGCTATGTAAGATGTAATGAATTATTTTATTCCTGGTTATAAAGTTGTATTATGACCTTTGTTTCTTGATATTACATCTTAACTGTGGATGCTAGCTATTGATCCAGGGACTAGCATTGTAAACACAGGGATCTCTACCTTATTAAAGGTTGGGAACGCTTACAGATGGTATCAGAGCACTGTGTTACCTGTAGGATTGTAACCCTAGGATTGGACAAAACCCCTTAGAAAAATAGGAGTTGTATTTGTTCCAAAACTTATTTACAAACAATCTTGTAAATTCTTTCCTCAACCTTCTTGGTTTTGATTCTACATCTCTTCTTTTTAAACTTGATGGACAAAGCCTTCACCATGACCAATGACTTCAACTTTAGTTTCACCAAGGACTTCAACTTAGACATCACTAAGGACTACAAGTGAAAAACCAAGAGACATTAGATTGCCTACCAAAAACATTGATATCATGTTAGTGTATGGATCATATTGACCTATGAGGTATGACCATACCAAGTTAATTATTTCAAGAAAACTTGTTGTTTCCCTCAACTCATGAGTTAAACTCATAAGTTGTTAAGTGGATAGTTGTTGTTGATTGCTTGATTGTTTGATTGAACTTAGTTCTTTTGAGTTGTGTGTCAGAACTTCCTTAGGTCTATCTGTCATTACTCATCCCTATAAAACCAACAGATGCCTCCCCATCGTGCCAACCCCAACCAGAACAACAACAACAACAATGTCACTCCTGAGATGCAGCAGATAATGACAGGTCAAGCTCAACTAATGCAAATGATGGCACAATTTCTGCAAAATCAGAATCAGAACAACAACAACAATAATAATTAGAATAATCCTCCAGCACATGATATGCTCACCAGGTTCCCGAAGCTAAGGCCTGCAAGGTTCTCTGGAACAACTGACCCAATGGTAGCCAATGATTGGTTACGTTCGGTGAATAAGGACTTAGTAACTGTTAGTTGCACCGACGAAGAAAAAGTTAGGTTTGCATCACATCTGCTTGAAGGACCAGCAGCAACATGGTGGGACAACTTTCAGATCACCACTCCCCTTGAGGATGTGACTTGGGCTATTTTTGAGGATGGTTTCCGTACAGCTCACATCTCATCTGGAGTGATGAACTTGAAGAAAAAGGAGTTTCACAATCTGAAACAACGTCACCTCAGTGTGGCTGAGAACATTGAAGAATTCAACAATCTGGCACGCTATGCACCGGATGAAGTTGATACAGATGCTAAGAGGAAGGAGAAATTCCTCGAAGGACTTAATGATGAGTTAAACCTGCAGCTAGCTGTTGCCTATGTCCCAACTTATCAATCACTCTGTGACAAAGCCACCATCTTGGAAAACAAGATGAATCAAGTTGAGAACAGAAAGATGAAGCATAAACTCAAGTATCATTTAGGATCATCACAAAAGAAGCGTTCATTCAAAAAGATCAATGAGGATTCTGAACCACATCAGTATCACCACAACAACAATGGAAGTGATAACAATGGAAATGATACTGACAATGGAGATGACCGTCGGAACCAACATGACACTTTTAGGAAGAAAGATATTAGCCAGTTGCAGTGCTATAATTGTAAGGAACTTGGACACTATGCATCAGACTGTCCTGAGAAGAAAAATAAAAAGGATGCTAGAAGATCCAATGGAAATGACTCCAATGTGACACAGAAAGGACATGTGAACCACATTGACATGGATGGGAACCTTGAAGAAATAGAAGAAGTGGATGTCAGGAACTAGTTAACTCAGAAGAGTCAAATAAGGATTCCTTGTCTGGATATCAAGTGTTGAACCCATAGTCAAGTAAATCATCAATGTAACCCTATAAGACTTTATTTTAAGGGTGGTAGTACCCTAGTTGATTTGAAGCCAACTTGTAACCCTAGCCTTCCCAAATCTCGGGACGAGATTTATTTTAAGGGTGGTAGCCTGTCACATCCCAAAATTTTCCAAATTTTGAAATGTGAAAAATAATTAAACAAAATAAAATTATGTTGAAATTTAGGGTGAGAAGAAACTTTTTGATTCCAATTGGAAATATCAAAACCTATTTTGATCAAATAAAATCCTAAAGGGGATTTAAAGAGATAAATAAACAATAAAGTTAAAATAGTTGGAATTACTATTTTTTGATCTTTTAATAAAAAGATTTGATTTTCAAAAGGAAAGGTAGAATTATAAATAAGGATTATTTTATAGAGCCAAATTAAACCTTGGCCAAGCTTTTGAAATAAAATATTTCTATTTAATAAAAAGAGTAAAGGTTTATTTAAATAAAATAAAGAGGATTTATTAATATCCAATTTTATTTAAGTAAAGGCTTTTCCATTTAAAATAAACACTAAAACTTGTTAATTTATTTTAAATAAGTTTTCCAAGTGTTTTATTTATTCAAATAAAACCTACTGAATTGATTTTGGTATTATTTTAGATTTCAAATAGAGTTTTTAAATAAATTAAATCCTATTTGAATTAAAGGCTAAGGTCTATTTATTTAATTATTAAATGGATCCTAAAAAGAATAAAAATTATTTTGTTTTGGACTTTGATTTGTGTTGATAAACAGAATTAAAATCTACACAAAGTTTGGCAAAGGTTCGAATTCATTTGGGTGTTTGAATTGTTTGAATAAAATCAAAACATAAATTCCAAATGGAAAAAGAAAAAACCTTCCTGTATAAAAAAAGTGAATCAAACCAGCCCAGCAAACAGGCCCAACAAGCCCAGCAAGCCTAACTAACTCACCCCCCCGCAGTGAACCGTTTTTCACTGAATATCGCAGCCGCTGAGACACTAAGCAGTGGACCCCACGCCTTCTCTCTCTCCCTCACTGCGAGACGGACCACACTGCCACGTAGTCGTCTTCAATCTCGCGACCACGTCGCCCTGCCATTGCTGCCAAGTTATTGCCAGTGTCAATACGCGTAATTGGCTGAGTGAAACCTCGCTGTGATCACGCACACATAAGCGCCCCTCTCTCCTCTACCTTTCCCCCCAAACATCGCCTCCCCACTGCCTCTAGGCTGCTCCGATTTTGAGCTCAACCACCACTGTCTCCGACGACATCCAAGAGCAATTCCGGCGAACCACAGGCGCCCCTCAACTCCCTCTGCACACAGGCATATTCCCCATCGCCAGGCGCACCTGCCCATAGCCCCAGCTCACTCCAGCGTGCCCCATAGCGTCGGCTTCGTCCTCACCTGAGCATCGCCGCCGTCTGTCTCGTCTCCGACGAAGTTTCCTGGTAAGCCTCGACCGCCCCGAGCCTTCCTATTGATGCTCCTAAGATCCTCAGGACAGTACGCATCTGACCACGTCTTTGTTTTGCCTCGGCGCGACCTGCAACCTCACCTTCGACCACAAACAGAGCCGCCTGACGCCGCCACCGACTCCGGCGAGGAATTGCCAGCAGCTCCGAGCGCCCCTCGCCAAGCCAACGCCACCTCGAGCTTCGCCAACCCTCTGCGAGCACGGTGAGCCCCTCCTATGTCTTCGTTGCTTCCTGTAATCGCCGCGACGCCACCGTCTGAGCGTGCACTGCCGCTCGCTGCCGTGCAGCGTCGCCAATCCTTGACAAGCAACCTAGTCCGTTAGATCACGATCGTCTGGCTGTGATTAGATCTTAAATGAAGGGGTACGAGTTGATCAATGCCGTGCGATTTAAGTAAATCCTGCGGTCCAGAGAGCTCGATCCACCTGAAACGGTACCGACCAATAGGAGACAGCCACGTGGACAAGGTTTTGCTAAAAACAGGAAATAGAATCTGATTGAATTGCAAACTTGTAAAATTCATAACTTTAAATCTACACGTTCAAATTTTGCAAATTTTATATCAATAGAATCAGTAGAACAAGTACTTTGCAACCATGCACTTTGTTTAATGATTTGCTTCTGGAAAATTGGTTGAAATTGCAGAAACATGTGTAGGCTTATTTTGAATATAAAAATTATTCTAGATATAATTTTAATGTGAAATCTTTGCAAAATGGTTTGTTTTGAACCTACTGACCCTAGGAACCAACTTATGGATTTAAAAATGTATTTTGTGAAGTTAAGGAGTAAATATTTGAATTAGCCCATTTCTAGTCAAATAAAAATATTGATTATAATTTATAAATGATTTTTGAGTGAAACCTTTGGGAAATGATTTAATTCAAACCTTCTGATCCTAAAGACCAAGTTTTGAGAATTAAAATATATTTGGTGAATCCTTTAAACAATATTACATTGCTAAAAGCATTTTCAACCACATGAAATATTGATTTGATTTGAAAATGGTTTATAGATAAAACCTTTTGCAAATGGTTTTACCACTTTAGTAAATGACCACTTTTGAACTTTATAATGTTTAGAGCCTAGTAGGAATGACTTTTCTAAATAAAACTATATTTTGCATGCTTGCATGCATGACCTTGTTTCTATTATTTTATGTGTGAGAAATGGTTTGAATGCTAGTTGAATCTATGTTTGCTTGATTGAATTGTAGTGGAATTAGAAGAGTGTGATATTTGCAAGATCAAGAAGTGAATCAACATTCCCTACTAAAAAGGCAAGTGACACTATCATCCAAGTCCTACTATTTTCATTACACTTAGTGGATTTTTGAAACATGCATGATAAGGACTACTATTATTTTATGCTATGCTAAATCCTATTAGGATACCCTTATATATTCCTTAGTGGAAACATTGTAGTTGTAGTATGCTTAGCCCAGCTATATATTTGGGATGGGATACATGTTATGATTATATGAAGAGTTGAAAAGACTTATGTTTTATATAATAAAACAAGTACTCAATGAACCACCTGGGTGGACAAGGATAATCAAGGTTGGACAAGGTGGCAACAAAAGGAACCATGTTTATATGGCTATCTCTTTTTGTATGTGCACTAGAAGAAAACCACCCAGGGACTTAGAGATTGAACATGTTTCTCGTATAGTGGCTTCCGTGTACAGCCACATGCTAAATGGGCTCTGGCTTAGTCAACTACATAGTGGAAGACCCATGCATTGGCATCTTCAGGTTAACTAGAATTGTGTAAGGGAACTTGAAACCCTACATTGGTGCCTGGATGACAAGCTAGCATTGTGTATTGGGAGGACTTCTATGGAAAGACTTTGTCACATTCTCAATCTGCCAATACTCCATCTTGGTGAGTACTTATCCAGCGGCCACTGGTGGGAACAAGACGAGATTGTGTCATGTGGGTAAAGTGTACAACTTCTGCAGAAGATCAAAATTCTAAGTACTTAGCCGTGTCCCCGGTTATGGACAATACTGAGCAACTAAGGCCTGAAGCTATGGAAGATCTCGACATTCCAATTTCTCAAAGTAAAACTTGTTGGTGACAACAAGGGATTTGAAGCACTTGGAGTTTTCCAAGAAGTTCAGAAAGATTTGACAAAAGATCAAAACTATTTTGAAAAGATAGGATAAAACTATATTGCTTTCTGCAAATGAGCCTAAACCCTACTTAGCCAAATATGCATGTAATGATAGGATCCACTTATGTCTACATAGTAGTGAAACTTGCCAATACAATTCAAATATATTGACCCTTGTGGCTGCAACTTATTATGTTGCAGGTTTGTTTGATGTTAGTGAAGTTTTTTGAATAGGATTACAAGTCTACAACCAACATGTTTGCCTGTGGCACTTTGAAGATGAAGGACTCCATGCTATATAGATATTCTGCTGCAATGTAATGTGATAGCCAAATGAGCTATGTAAGATGTAATGAATTATTTTATTCCTTGTTATAAAGTTGTATTATGACCTTTGTTTCTTGATATTACATCTTAATTGTGGATGCTAGCTATTGATCCAGGGACTAGCATTGTAAACACAGGGATCTCTACCTTATTAAAGGTTGGGAACCTTACATTTACCGGAATAAAATGTGCACTTTTAGTGAGTCTGTCCACAATAACCCATATCATATCCTTCCATTTAGGTGTCATGGGCAATCCTATGATAAAGTGCATACCTATTTCTTCCCACTTCCATTCGGGAATTTCCAAAGGTTGTAATGGTCCTGCTGGACTTTGATGTTCAGCCTTAACCCTTTGGCAAGTATGACATTCTGATACATATTTATCAATGTCCCTTTTCATGTTATTCCACCAGAATAGTTCTTTCAAATCCATATACATCTTACTACTTCCTGGATGTATAGAGTATGGTGTTTCATGTGCTTCTCTGAGTATGACATCACGAATCTCAGTCACATCTGGAACACAAAGACGGTCTTGAAACCATAAGGACTCATAATATCCAAGGCAAAAAACTGATTTTTGCCCTTGAGATATCCTCCGAATTTCCTCAGCAATAAAAGGATCTTCTGCTTGATGTCTAAAAATTTCATGCTTAAGATCACTGTCCTGCTCTGCAACTACCTGCATAGTAGCTAATCCTCCAAGAACCTTTGTTCTAATGAATTGAAGCTCTAATCTTTCCAAGTCCATTTCTAACTCTTTTGGTAGCTCCCGATTGCTAGGCTGAATATCTGCACTCTTTCTGCTTAAAGCATCTGCTACAACATTTGCTTTTCCTGGAGTATAGTTGATTGTTAAATCATAATCTTTGATTAGTTCCAACCAACGTTTCTGTCTCATATTCAATTCCTTTTGAGTGAAGAAATATTTGAGAATTTTATGGTCAGTGTATAACTCACATCTGGCTCCATAAAGAAAATGCCTCCATCCTTTTAGCGCAAAAACCACTGCTGCTAACTCTAAATCATGAGTTGGATAATTGACTTCATGTGTTTTTAGTTGTTTTGAACCGTAAGCAATGACTTTCCAATCTTGCATTAATACACAACCCAAACCTTCTTTAGATGCATCACAGTATACTGTAAAGTCTTTTCCTATTTCTGGAACTGCTAAAATTGGAGTTGTGGTTAACCTGGTCTTCAACTCCTGAAAACTTGCTTCACACTTCTCATCCCAATTGAATGATGTATTATTTCTTAGCAATTTGATCATTGGTCCAGCTATTTTGGACAAACCTTCAATGAATCTTCGATAATAACCAGCCATTCCTAAGAAACCACGAATTTGCTTCACATTAGTTGGTGCAGTCCACTCTAATACTGACTGAACTTTAGATGGATTTACAGCAATTCCATCTTTACTGATCACATGGACGAGGAATTCTACCTCATCTAGCCAAAATTCACACTTACTAAACTTAGCATAAAGTTTATGTTCCCTTAGTGTCTGCAATGCTATTCTCAAATGATTAGCATGCTCTTCCTTATCCTTGGAATACATCAGAATATCATCAATAAAGACTATGACGAACTTATCCAGATATGGCATGAAGATTTTGTTCATTAAATTCATGAATATTGCTGGTGCATTGGTCAAACCAAATGGTACAACCAAGTATTCATGGTGTCCATATCTTGAGACAAATGTTGTCTTTGGAACATCTTCAGGTTTGATTTTATTTGATGGTATCCAGATCTTAAGTCGATCTTTGAAAATACTCTGGCTCCTTTCACTTGATCAAAAAAATCTTGAATCCTTGGTAATGGATACTTATTCTTGATAGTAACATTGTTAAGATTTCTATAATCACCACACATCCTTCTTCCACCATCCCTCTTATCCATAAGGATTACTGGTGTTCCCCATGTAGATACACTTTCCTGAATAAATCCTTTTCTGGCTAACTCATCAATTTGCTCTTTGAGTTCTTTTAACTCTTTGGGTCCCATCTTATATGGTGCTTGAGCTATTGGTGCTGTACCAGGAATTAGATCAATAGTGAACTCTATCTCCCGATCTGGTGGATTCCCGGTAGCTCTGCTGGAAAAACATCTTGAAATTCATTTACTATAGGAATATCTTCCAATTTGACCTCTTTCATCGAGTTCAACTGCAGATCCACCATAATATGACTGTGCTTATCTGCTTGATAAACTATCCTTGCTCCACTTGGAGTTTTGATTGAGACAGTTTTCTCCTCACAATTTATCTGTCCCCATGCTCCATCATCCAGTCCATCCCCAACACTACTGCAATTCCTTTCAAAGGAATCACATAAAGGTCTGCGAAGTATGTACCACCATAGATCAAGATAACTTGATCTTGTTTTATGTGGCATACAATCACATTTCCCCCTGCCGTAACTACGGTCATAGGGCTTTCTAACGTTGCCCTTCTAATCCCGAACTTATCACAAAATTCTTCAGAAATGAATGAAGTAGTTGCACCAGTATCAAATAGTACTTTGCCAGGATTGGTAAGGATATTGAGCGTACCTATCACTGCATGCTCCAAATTATCCACCTCCTCGAGGGTTGCACAGTTCAGTTTCTTGGTAGGTCTGTTCCTCTTGCCATTGTTATTCTTGCCATTATTTCCTCCTTTATTGGGCTGACCATTTCCTCCACTGGCTTGTCCTCCTCCCTTGGTAGGCCAAACTCCTGGTGGTTTGCTCGGACAATCGGGCTTGATATGCCCCTTCTTACCACAACCGTAACAGATCACTATAGGCCTTTTGCATTCCCTCTAGAAATGCCTTGGAATTCCACAATTGTTACAAATAACATTCCTTCTCGGATTGGATTGATTTCCACCACTGCTCTTGTTATTGTTGCCATAGTTCTTGTTCCGGGGTTTGAACTCCAGATTGGGTTTAGGTTTACTTGCCTGAATTCTCTTGGTTTCCTTCTTGGATATCTTCCTCCTATCCTCTTGGACATCCTTGTAATCATATTCGAAAGTAATGGCTGCATCCAACAACTGCTGATAAGTTTGCTTATTAGCTAACCTTATCTGCATTTTCACAAATGGGTTTAATCCACGCAAAAAACGCTTCTTCCGCTTCTCTTCGGTATTAACATCCTCCTTAGCATAGCGAGACAGTTGAAGAAACTCCCGGATGTACTTCATGACACTAGTATATCCCTGCTGAAGCTCCTAAAATTCTCTTCGCTTCAACTCCATAACACTTTCCGGAACATGATATTCACAGAATCTCTGCTTAAACTCATCCCAGGTGAACTACCTTCCTGGTTTTTGCATAGCCAACTGATTCTCCCACCATGATGCTGCAGGTCCAGTCAGAAGATGAGTTGCATACCTCAATTTCTCCTCGTCATTGCAACCTATAGTCTTCATCTTTCTTTCTGTATTTGCTAGCCAATCTTCTGCATCCATTGGTTCAGGGGCTGATGCAAAAGGTAACATCCTTGCATTCTGGAAGTCAGATAGACTTACTCCTCCACCTTTAGGTGCCCTCTTATTTGCTCGTCCCAGCAGCTCTTCCATGAACTTGTTCTGGGTCTCTTGCATCATTTGCATACACTGCATAAAATTCTGCTCCATTAATGGCCTCATTGGTGGTGGTGGTGGAAATGCTCCCTGATTTGCTGCATCTGCATCGGCCTTCTCCTTGTCCTATCGTTCCATCCGCTGCTGCTCAGTTTCGATTTCTACACCCGTATCCATGACCCTCTAGTCCTGCAACATAAAGCGAATACTCATAATTACATCATGCACCTGTGTTCTGAGCTCGACTTTACGCACAAAACTAGTCACACAATGAAGATCCAAAGAAAATCCAAATATGCATTTCACATATTATACATAATATCATAATAATACAAAGTCATTACAACATATACCATATAGGTATAATCACAACACTACCTTATTTATCTAGCTATCTTATTTCTTTAGATACAATACACGATACTTGATACCTCTACATAGTTTCCTACTTCTAGTAATAACTACGCTCATCATATATGCCTGATGTCCAACCGGGATGACGTGTTGTTCGTCGCACAGTTCGTGGAACAAATGGCCTTCTAGAAGGAACATACTCAGTATCTGAAGTGTCAGGACTTGAGTTATTACTCAATCTGAGCGCATTGACTCCCTCAAGCTCAACTGAAAAGTCTTTAGAAACATATTCAACATTATCTCCCGTTTGCATCTCCTGAGCTTCATTCCTTGAGTTGTCAACAGGATACGCATATCCTGCTGCTTCCCAGGTGCTCCTTTGGGCAAGATTGTTAAAACACTGGATAATGTATATTCCCTGGGTTTTGAGAAGATGTTGATGATTCAAACACTCTCTCCTCAGGATCTTCTTCTTCATCCTGATTATCTATCGACATGGCATTTCTACTACTGTTACTAGGGTTAATTCTTACACCCATCCAGCTAGATTGTCCAACATTTCTGTCAGAACCATCTGTGGACATCTGATGTTGAGATCCTTCATATGATCCCCTTCTCCAACCATCAGAATTCTCAATAGGAAGTTCTGAATCAGAACCATCCTCTGAACCCTGTGGTACTGCATACCTCATATCCATAGTAGGATCATATATAGGTTCAGGATTTGGTGAATAAGGATATGGTACAAAAGATTCAGGATCTATGGGTATATCCTTAAAGATAGGTATTGTACTACTACTGCTTGCTTCCTTTTCCAACTAGAATGCTAACTGCTTCCTCCTTTCCGGATCAGTTAGATCCTCTAACATGTCATTTTTATCTTTGACAATCACTTGATGTGTCTTATAAAAAGACGCAACGAGTGTTCGGTATCTATCCATAAACTTGGAAGCTAACTTAGGATGCTTCTTAACCAAAGTAAGATGATCCGGTATAGGCTCCGAGTCTATAGAATCATGATATATCACAGAGAATGTGCTACCTTCTAACTCCTTGGCTTTATGCTGCTGGATATTAGCTATCGCCTCCACAACAGCAACATTATATGCTGCTAAGTGACTCCTACCTTCACCTATAGTTAGATCGTGATATAATCCAAGCTCCTCAGGAAGTTGGATACTCACACGATACTTGGATAACATCCGGCCGTCAAGGTAAGTTATAGTGTTCACTGGAATTCTAGTTGGACAACTAAAGATCTTTAAAAGTTGACGAAGTTGGTCTATCCTTGATAATCATCAAGAGTCTCCTCTTTCCTTACCAAAGTCTGTTTTGGAAACTTTGCTGCCATAGCTCTGTATATTAGAAAAATAATTTTGATTAGTAACCAATAATATATTGCATCATAACAAAGAATTATCGCACTAAAACATATAACAGAATATTCTCATTTGAATACCCATTATATTACTTTTAGTATCGTTGCTACACTCTCCTACAGGTAATATCCTTTACTAGGTTTCCAACCTAAGGTCAAAGCAATTGGCTCTAATACCAACTGCGGTGACCCAACATAGCACTGCATGTGTAGTACACTATAGTCGTTGACATGACACCCATAGAACACTATTCCGTAAATATCACATCCCTCATAGTGGTACAACAGAAACATTGCGGGTCCATATTACAAACATTCACACATTATTATTATTACAATACCATAAGTTCAAGACTTCAAAAGGTTTCAACTTACAAACCAAAATATAAAGTGTTTCAGTGGAATTTAAAAGTAGCAACTCCGACTAGGAGTTGAGCTCAGCATCTTATTCTATAGAGTTCTTGCTGCTCGGCTCCATTGGTTACTACTAACTAGGATACTTAGTTGGATTCGTTATCGTCAACACCATAGAGGATTTCATAATCCACTCCTTCAACACCTCCTGACAGGCCAGGCTCCTCGTAAAACACATCTTCTTGACATTCAGCTGCATACATTGGAACATCTTCGGGATCCTCAGAGTCTAAGCAAGGGATCAAAGGAAAGGATGAGTAATAACACTACTCAGCAAGTTCATTATATGCAAGGTGGGAAGTTTGATGCTCTAACTACCACCTCGGACTATAAGTCCTTGGTACTATGCAGTTTTTGTAAATATTTTCTTCCAAGATTGATTTTACTATGAAAATCTATGTCCATCAGCCTTCACAGGTTGACCATAACTTTCATGGAGTTCCTTTCCTGCCACGTTCGTAGCTCCTTCCCAGAACAGGGAGTAACAAGTTACAATTTTTACACTCTGTAGAGGTGTGTTACTTTACCCATGAGAGATCAACTCCTTGTTGCACAACCGGGCGTACTTTCCCGTCCACAATTCCATGATGTGGGGCCCAGTAGTTGGTCCAAGCCAATCACTGCCCCCTTCGCGACCTCACATGCCTCCTTGGTGTACACCATGCCCACATAATGAATTACGGAAATGGTTTGTACAAACCATTAGATGCCAGAACTATCGTGGGACAATGAGGGTTCCCACCCATATGCTGCATATCCTCTACGAATTACCAATTAATATGCACGCTACTAGGATAACAACAACGACCTGCACATCCGGCTTCAGTCGACAGGAAGAAGATACAGCTGACTTCTCTGTCCCATTCCAAATCTCATGGCTAACGCGTAATATATGGCGCTAGAATCACTGATGTCAGGGGTTATTAAGTCTCTAATTGATCATCATTATTGCAAATAGAACCCTAAGTTCTATTGCTCCAATATATCATCACTTAGGATGACATCTAAGATTTATTTATTTGTGAAAATAATATTTTATTTCTTTAGAGTATATATGATAATGCACAATTTGCAAATACTTTGGTAAAGACTCTTCAAAGGATATGAGCAAGTGATGAACTTTCCTTGTGATGGCAAGGTAGTGAAATCTGATGCTTGCACTGGACCTTGAGCTTCTATGTCTACAAAACATCATTATTGCCCGGTATGGACAATATTTAAAGAAGCAAAATGATTATGCAAAGTAATGTAATGCATCATTTAACTTGATATGCATTTTCCCCATTATTAGAAAAATTCTTTTTAATAATAAAGGATTTATAAATATTAATTTTTAATAGTTATAATAGAATATTGTATTCTTGTATTTTATTTCCCTTTTATTTGAATTTTATTGATTTAATAACTCCTTTAAGAATTATCACTTAAATATCAAAAATTGTTATTAAATATTTATTTAGTATTTTTCTAAAATACTACAATATTAATATAAAATGAAAGTGATTTTTATTTATTTTTATCATCTTTAATTAATTTTGTAAAATTCCATAAAGAATATAAAAATTACAAAATTCTTAATAAAATTTACATGTCTAAAATCTTATCTCTTAATTTATTTGGATAGTTTGGATTATTGTGAATCCAAAAATATTTTATTTATAATTTTTGGATTTTTATTTTATTTTCTAGAATTTAATTACGTTCAGGGGTATTTTGGTATTTTCCTATTTATTAAAATAGACTCTAAATGACTTGGGCTGGCCATTTGGGTTTATTGGGCCCTTGTGGCCCAGTAGGGAAGGTCGAAACAGCACCCCGAAGGGTTTTCGATCCACCCAGCCCAAGTTACTCGCTGTCTTCTCTCTCGAGCTCATCCTTCTCCTTCTCCTTCCCCGACCCCGTGGTCAGTGGTGTCGCCGCCGGCGATTCCCGCCAGCGTGGACCGCCCTGGCCACCGCCGTGGTGCAGGAAGAGGTTGTCAACCTCGCTATTCCCTCCTGTGCAACTGGATTTGGACCTGGAGCCCTCCTGCGACCAGATCGATGCCATCCCGAACTGTAGAGGGAGTGGCCCAACCTTTAAATAACATAAGGTGGTGTCCCCTGTGTTTACAATGCTAGTCCCTGGATCAATAGCTAGCATCCACAGTCTAGATGTAATATCAAGAAACAAAGGTCATAATATAACTTTATAACCAGGAATAACATAATTTTATTACATCAATACATAGCTCATTTGGCTATTACATTACATTGCAGCGGAATAACTATAGTCATGGGTCCTTCATCTTCAAAAGTGCCACAGGCAGACATGTTGGTTGTAGACTTTGTAATCCTATCAATCAATCTTCACTAAAATCAATCAAACCTGCAACATTACAAGTTACAGCCACAAGGGTCAATACATTTGAATTGTATTGGCAAGTCTCACTACTTTGTTGAATATGAGTGGATCCTATCATTACATGCATATTTGGCTAAGTAGAGTTTTAGGCTCATTTGCATAAGCAATAATTTATCCTATCTTTTCAAAATGGTTTTGGTCCTTTGTCAAATCTCTTTTTCCAAGTCCCTTGAACTCCTTGGTAGAAACTCAAGTGTTCAAGTCCTTATCAAAATCCCTTGAGCATCTTGGTAACCCCAAGTGCATCAAGTTTTATAAAATCTCATGAGTTCCTTGGTAACCCCAAGTGTTCATGTTTTCAACAAAATCCCTTGAGTTCCTTGGTACCCCCAAGTACATCAAGTTTTTTCAAAGTCTCTTGAGCTCCTTGGTAACCCCAAGTGCATCAAGTCCTTAAAAAGTTTTCTTTTAGAAATTAGAATGTCGAGATCTCCCATAGTTCAAACTTTAGTTGCTCAGTATTGTCCTTAACCGGGGACACGGCTAAGTACTTAGATTTTATTATCTTCTGCAGAAGTTGCACACTTTACCCACATGTCAAAATCCCATCCTTTTCCACCAGTGGCCACTGGATTAGCACTCACCAAGCTGGAGTACTGGCAGACTGAGAATGTGACGAAGTCTTTCCAAAGGGTCCTCCATTACACCATTGCTAGCTTGTCTTCAGCACCCATGAAGCATTCCAGATCCCCATGTCCAGTAAACTGAAGACAATGTATGGGTCTTCCCAATGTAGTTGACTAAGCCAGAGCCATAATAGCATGTGGTTGCACACGAAAGCCACAATTGGAGAAACATGTTCAATCTCTAAGTTTCCTGGGTGGTTTCCTTTGGAGCACAACACAAAGAGATTGCCATAGACATGGTTCCTTTTGTTGCCACCTTCTCCAAAACTTAAAGTAACCTTGGCCACCCAGGTGGTTCATTGAGTCCTTGTTTTATTATATAAAAACACGAGTCCTTTTCTCAACTTCATAAAATCTCAACATGTATCTCCTTTCAAAATATAGCATGGCTAAGCATGTAACAACTACATTATTTTCTCTAAGGAATGTCTAAGGTATCCTATTAGGATTTAGCAGCATAAGTATAAAATTTGTTTTCATGCATGTTTCAAATCCACTAAGTATAATGAAAATAGTAGGACTTTTAGATGATAGTGTAACTTGCCTTTTGGTAGGGAATGTTGGTTCACTCCTTGATCTTGCTAGTCTCACACTTCTCTACAATCAATCAAGCATACACAAAATCAACTAGCATTCCAAACCAAAGTCAATCAAACAATTTCACACACATAAAACATTGGGATCTAAGTCATGCATGTAAGCATGCAAGAGATGGTTCTATTTGCAAAGATGGTCTCCACTAGGCTTTTAAACTTTGTAAGTTCCAAATTGGTCATTCACCAAAATGGCAAAGTCAATTGCAAAAGGGTTTTATCCATAAACCATTTTCAAAACCTTTTATCATTTTATGTGGTGAAAAACATTTTTCTCAATGCCACAATCCTAAGTGGTTTCACCAAATAAGTTGTTGTTTCCCAAAACTTGGTGTTTATGGTCAGTAGTTTTGATCCAAAATCATTTTCCCAAAGTTTTTACTCCAAAACCATTTCCATAACAAAACCATTATTTTTAAATGGCTAGAAATGACCAAATCAAGTTTTTATTCCAAAACTTTCACAAAAAACATTTTAAAATCCATGGGTTGGTTCCTAGGGTCAGTGAGTTCACAACAAATCATTTTGCAAAGGTTTTAACCCTAAAAACATTTTTGAATCATTTTTCTAATCTAAACAAGCATTCAAAAGTATCTGCAAAAACATACATTCTAATGGATACTATTTGCTAAACCAAGGGTAGGGTTGGCTAGGGTTTGTTCCACTGATTCCAATGATACCAAATTTGCAATTTTTGGATGTGTGGATCGAAAGCTACAAAGGTTTGAAATTCACAAACAAATCTGTTTTCCAGATTCTGTTTTAAACAGATCTGGCCACGCGTCGCAATCTCATTGGACGATACCGGTTCGGCCGGATCGGCTCTGTGGTGCATTGGATCTAATTAGATCGTGTGGTCCAGAGAGCGTACCCTTTCCCGGTTAAGTGATTCTATCGTGAGCGTCAGATAAAGATCCTACGGCTATAATCGCATTAACCAAATGTGGGCGGCGCAACGACGGTCGTTGGCGGCGGCGAGGTCAGACGGCTGCGGCGCTGGTAAAATAGGAAGCGAAGGAGGAGGGGAAGGTGCTCACCACGTTCGCAAAGGCTTGAGGAAGCTCGTCGTGTGGTCGTCGGGGCAAGGGGCGCACGAGGGCAGGAGGAATTCCTTGCCGGAGTTTGGTCTGGCGACGGTTGGCTCTGGTCAAGGTCGAAGACGATGCTACGTGCCACGAGAAGGCAAACCAGAAGCATGGTTAGACGCAGGAGATCACGGAGATGCTGTGTGAGTGAACGAGAAGAAGAGGGGCGACCGGAAACTACCTGTGGGGTTCGTCGGAGTTGGAGCGGACGGCGGCGTCGTTTAGAGCTTGTTGCAGACGTTGCTCTAGGGCGCCCCCGGTTGAACGAAGGGTACATGCAGATGCGCCAGGGAGTGGTGAAGGTGTGAGCTTGGTCGGGGAGGCAGGAGGTGGCGAGTGCTGGCCGGAATTGGAGGAGAAAGCTCGTCGGAGCAGTGGGAGGGCGAGCTCAAATTGAGGCAGCCTCGGGGCAGAGAGGGAGTGGCGTGTGAGGGGAAAGGAGGAGGAGACGCTGGCGATTAATAGCATGCAGTCACGGCGAGGTTAAGGCGTGGAATCAATGCATATTCAAGCCGCGACATCAACGGCAGAAACGGCCGGCGTGGTCGTCGCGAGGAAGGAGACGAGCTGGAAAAGTGGGGTCTGCTGGTCAGTGGGAAAAGGAGTGAGGGAAGGGTCCACCAGTCAGTGTCTCTTTAGGTTAGAATCTGAGTGCAAATCGTTTTCTTCGGGGAGGAAAAGCTGGGCTGGTTCTGGGCCTTGTGGGCTTGGCCGGCTGGGCTGGTCCAGACTCTATTTTTTTTCTTTCCTGAACCTTTTCCTTTTTCTATTTTCCAATTCTGTTTTGAAATTTCAAACAACCAAACAACATTCAAATTGGTTCAAACAATTACCAAGCTTTGTGACTTTGAATTTGGTTCTGTTCAGTAGTATAAACCAAATTCCAACCAAACTAATATTTAAATCTTTTTAGGTTCCATCTATTTATTAAATAAAATGGACCTTGGTTTATTATTCCAATAGGGTTTGATTTTATTTAATAAAATTTCTATTTGAAATCCAATTATTTTCACAACCAATTCAGTAGGTTTTATTTGACAACACTAAATACTTGGGAAAACTTATTTTAAATAAATAAACAAATTTTGATGTTTTGGAAATAGTAAAACCTTTATTAACAAAACTTGGATATTAAATCCTTATTAATTTATTTTAATTAAACCTTTACTTATTTTTATCAAAACAAAATGTTTTATTTCAAAAGCTTGGCCAAGGTTTAATTTGGCTCTATAAAATAATTTCTTATTTTAAAATCCTTCCTTTTCTTTTGGAAACTAAATCCTTTTATCTAAATGATTCAAAATAGTAATTCCAAAATATTTTATTTTCCTCTATTTAAATGTTTATCTTTTCAAATCTCTTTAGGAATTTATTTGATCCAAATTGGTTTGAAGTTCCAATTGAATTCAAAAAGTTTCTTCTGGCTCTGAAAATTAAACAAAGTTTTATTTTTATTCATTTATTTTCACATTACAAGATTTGGAAAATCTTGGGATGTGACACGAACCCTAGGGTCTGGGGTTGGCGTTGATCCTGGCGCTGCCGCTGCTGTCGTGTGCCGTGGTGATTCACCTCGCCCCTAGGCATGGCTATGTTCGTCGCCGTGGCACTGTATGGTTCGCAGCGCCCCTTGGGGGTGCTCCCCGTGCCGCCATATTCGTCGGCTATCTCTGCTTCCTCTTCTAATCTACAGCGAGGACCATTGGTGAGTGCTTCCTCTCTTCTCGTGCTCACTATCCTAGGCAATCCTCTACTAGATGTTGGTAGTGACCTTCCTGGTGATTGTCGGGTCCTGATTAGGGTTCTTGGTTCTGTTTAGGGTTCATACCCTGCTGTTGATTAGATACTGATGAATTGGATCATGTATTGATGATCTCTGAATCTGTTAAGTGGTGACTAGCTGTGACTTACTTCTGATGATTAGCTGTGGTGATGCTAGTGGTTTGCTGATGATTCCATGGTTAAATTTCACATGATTCAGATGATACAGTTGCTCTGGAACAATACTTCGTAAAGCTAGTGGTTTTGATAACTTACCACTATCATTACTTGGTCAATGATAGTGAGTATGGTGTGATGAAGTCACTGTCTTAGTACTGTTGGCTTGAGAATTCATGTATAAATGGAGATCAAAATGATCTCTTTCCGTGAAGACATATTTATATATGAATATCCTGTTTATGATTCCTGTGTTTAAGAACAGGAAAATGATTTATAATTGGTTGATTGTATCTGTAAAGATTGGATGCTTAACCTGCTTAATTTAGAACTGTTCTTGTGACACCATCCTTGTATGGCACACAAGTCTAGATTATTTGACTTGGTGTGGTTTTATTCAAGCTTAAGATTTGGCTTGGCATGACAGATAAGTGAAATCCTCTTTCCTTATATACCTAGAACCAATGATGTTGGTCTGAGGTTTAGGGATTTAGACCTCTATCTGTTGATTCACATGGATTAATTCTGGTAATGTTACCAGCTACTATTGCTTGAATCAAAGTTCGGAAAAGATGCTTGTAAGCTTGATAACTTATATAGATCCATAAGATTAAATTGTAAGGTGCTACTCTTGTATTAGATATGTGTCTAGAAGTTTAAATCTTAGCTATGTTCATTCTTAAATTGGAATATAGCTTGATAGCTAAATCAATGATGTTGTTCTGAGATTTAGTTGGATCCACTTTTCTGTTTGCTTTTAGAGTTTAAAACCTCAGTGATGGATTCAGCCCACTTGGGTGCTTTCTGAGAGTTTGAATAAGAGATAGATCATGTATGCTTGTCTAATCTTAGACAGATAGATCATTTGATGGTCTATTTACTCACCACTGTCACTTGATGTTGTGGTTGCTAGTGGTGGATCTTGTGGTAGCTTGATGTGGTGCTCCCCTGATAATTCAAGTTCCTGGCTTGTCCTTGATCTAGCCCATCATCTCCTGATCCTGATGGCTTGATCTTGGTCTTGCTATCCACCTGATATACCCCCTCCTTATGTCACCATCTTGATGATGTGATCCTGGGCTTTGGTTGGTTTGATCTAGCTTGGCTTTGGCTTTGGTTTAGCTGCTGGCTGCTGTGCTTGGTGTGTAAGAGCAATGAAATGGTGTGGGGATTGGTTTCCCACAGCTGTGTTGATAGTTTTGTGTGGTTGTGATGTTGCTGTGGTGTTGACAACACACACCATGCAATTTGGTGTGTGTGCTGCTTGTGTGCCTACTACACAGTTGTGGATATGTTCTGAATTTTTGAAAGTTACTTTCATCTGATTACTTCTACTTGGCTAGTGAAACTTGCCCCTCCTTGCTGTGATTTGACTTTTGGCTTAAAATTATGAAAGATATATTCTTTCATATTGGTGAAACTTGCCCCTTATAAACTCAATGATGAAAAAGGGAACAGTGCACTTCATTATCAACTTCTAAGAGTAAAAATAATTCTAATCCTAACCTTCTTTTTCTTTTAAGTTTATTTTTATTTTGCAGGTACCGGATTTGAAGATCAAGACTTTAGTTTAGGATTTTTATTTTTCTTTATAGATTAGTCACTTGTAATAACTCTCATATTCAATTGTAATCTTTAATTTATTCTTTTGTAAGCTTTATTTTATTATTTTGTAATAAAGATTGTACTATCATCAATAAAGAAATATTATTCTTTATTTATTTGCTATTGTAAAGATTGTGGTGATTATCATAAGTTACATTTTTGTAACTTATTTAGTGAATAAAATATGAAATGGATAATCATATTCTTAATTGCTTTCTTTATATAAAGTTTGAGTTATTATTAGTTAACTCTTAATTAAATCAAAGATTCAAACATCATTTAGAAATCCTTTTGAATTATAATTCAAACACTCAAGTTTTAAATTCAAATTTCATTTCCCAAAACACATCCATGAGTGAGTAATCCCCGCTGTAGGCTTGGGGATGGTAGGGACCGGATGAGTTCTATCATGTAATATAATAAGATCTGTTAGGGCATAGTGCCTACTATCTCTAAGAGTGCTATTTGACTTTGTTGCAACTTATTGTGCTTAATGCTTGTCACTAGGGCCCGAGTGCCATGATCTCAGATCTGAACTTATTATTGAATCATTATGATAGTATTGTTTGTGATCTTATCTGCAAGTTGTGTACACATATCATTGTCCGGATCCAAAGGCCCCAAAGTGAGAATAATTGGGACTACCGAAGGGGATGGCTGTGGTGTGAGGATCACATGTGTTCACAGAGTGTTAATGCTTTGCTCCGGTGCTCTATTAAAAGGAGCACCTTAATTGCCAGTAGTTCCCTAGAGGCCTCGCTGCCACGGGCTGGCTGGACAGAAGATGGTGTGCAAGTTCTCATTGCGAGCACGTATGACTATATTTGGAGCACATGCCTAGGATTGTTTAGTACTTGGATGCTTGTTATTATTTATCTGCAATGCCCTAGATCTTGAAGTTACATGTTTAGACTCGTCCATGCAACACCCGTCCATCGATCCCTATGCCTACCATACTCGAAACCCACTGTTACCGTTACTATTACTATTGCTCTTGTTTTGCTGCTACTGTTGCTACTACAAACTGTTGCTACTAATAAACTTCTGTGTGCAAGAACTATTTCCAGGTGCAGCTGAAATCACAACTCAGTTGTTAAGGCTTGCAAGTATTCTTTGGCTCCCCTTGTGTCGAATCAATAAATTGGGTAGTACTACCCACGAAGACTGTTGTGATCCCCTACACTTGTGGGTCATCAGTTGTCAAGCTCACCGGTTTGCTGTAACAAAGGATTAAACGTACTGTGTGGAAGGTAATGGTTTGCAGCAAGTAAACAAGTAACAGTGAAAGATGTATCAATGGTAAAGATTGGACCGGGGTCCATAGTTCACTAGAGGTGCTCTCCTTAGATAAACAACATGGCATGAAGGGTAAACAAATTACAGCAAGACAATTGACAGGAACTGAGCAAGGCATAACAATGCAATTACTAGTCAGAAAGATCCTATGAGATTCGATTGGGAAATACAATAAGATACATAGACCGCCATCCAACTGCATCTATGACTAGAAGTCCACCTTCAGGTTATCATCCGAACCCCCTCCAGTATTAAGTTGCAAGCAACAAACAACTGCTTTAAGCAAAGTGTGTAAGGTGATACGTCCAAAATGTATCTACTTTCTCGAACACTTTGCTATTGTTTCTTCTCTATACTTGTGTGATTTGGATACAACTAACACGGACTGACGCTGTTTTCAGCAGAATTACCTCGTTGTGTTTCTGTCCAGAAAATGAACTATCAGGAAAAATCCGGAAAATATGCCATAAATTATATTTCACCAGAAGATCCATGGAGCCATAAGATGAGACGGAGAAGGAGCCTGGGGGGCCCACACCCATGCCAAGCGCGGGTGGGCCCTACCTGTGCCTAGGGGGGGTGCAGCCGGCACCCCCTCAGCCTCCCTCTGCGCCTATAAGTTGCTTTTCGACCTAAAAATCGAGGGGGGTTTGATAGTTTTCCAGAAAGAGTTCCGCCGCCGCCACCAGAAACCAAGATTCAGATCCAGAAACTCCGTTCTAGCACCCTGCCAAGATGGGGAATTTGGAGAGGATCATTGCCATCATCATCACCAACGCATCTCCATCAACCACCGATGTTTCCCTCATCCACGAGTGAGTAATCCCCGCTGTAGGCTTGGGTATGGTAGGGATTGGATGAGTTCTATCATGTAATCGAATAAGATCTATTAGGGCATATTGCCTAGTATCTCTATTTGTGCTATTTGACTTTGTTGCAACTTGTTGTGCTTAATGCTTGTCACTAGGGCCCGAGTGCCATGATCTCAGATCTGAACTTATTATTGAATCATTATGATAGTATTGTTTGTGATCTTATCTGCAAGTTGTATACACATATCATTGTCCGGATCCAAAGGCCCCAATGTGACAATAATTGGGACAACCGGAGGGGATGGCTGTGGTGTGAGGATCACATGTGTTCACAAAGTGTTAATGCTTTGCTCCGGTGCTCTATTAAAAGGAGTACCTTAATTTCCAGTAGTTCCCTAGAGGCCTCGCTGCCACGGGCTGGCTGGATAGAAGATGTTGTGCAAGTTCTCATTGCGAGCACGTATGACTATATTTGGATCACATGCCTAGGGTTGTTTAGTACTTGGATGCTTGTTATTATTTACCTGCAATGCCCTAGGTCTTGAAGTTACATGTTTAGACTCGTCCATGCAACGCCCGTCCATCCATCCCTATGCCTACCAAACTCGAATCCTACTATTACAGTTACTGTAACTATTGCTACTATTTCACTGTTGCTGTTTCTTTACTGTTGCTACTACCAAACTATTTCTACTGATAAACTTCTATGAGCAAGAACTATTTCTAGGTGCAACTGAACTGACAACTCAGTTGTTAAGGCTTGCAAGTATTCTTTGGCTCCCCTTGCGTTGAATCAATAAATTGGGTAAAACTACCCGCGAAGACTGTTGCGATCCAATATACTTGTGGATCATCATAAGGTAAATATTCCACATGTTCCATGAACAACAGACCGTTATTTTCTCCCTAGTATCAACAACACATCTACAACCGAAGAGATTTCTATCACTTCCCTTGGAAACTAGAGGCATGAACCCACTATCGAGCATAAGTACCCCCTCTTGGAGTCACTAGCAACTATTTGGCCAAGATAGCTACTAACAACGGAGAGCATGCAAGATCACAAACAACACAGACATGATAGAATCATAAATACAAAACCATTAATCAAACCAGCATAATAATATCAATATCCATCGGATCCCCGCAAACACAACATGCATGATTACAAATAGATTAGATCTTGATCATGAACGGACCTCACAAGATCTACACATGAAAGCATAATGAGGAGATACAACCATCTAACTACTACATGGACCCGTAGTCCAAGGTGGAACTACTCACGCATCATACCGAAGAGAAGGCCTTTCGGATGATCTCCCCTCCGGCAGGGTGCCGGGAAGAACTTCAGATCCCCCCGATCTAGGGACGACGGTGGCGGCAGCTATAGAAGGTTTCGTGGAATATTGATCGGGTACTTAGGGTTTCTCCATCGGGGGCTTCTTATAGGCGAAGGGGGACGCCGAGGAGGTGGCCAGGGGCCCCACACCCTGCCTGGTGCGAGGCAGGGCCCACCCGCGCCTAGGGGGATGTGGGCGCCCTGGCCCGCTTCTCCGTCTCCCATCTGGACTTCTTGTTCCCCATGGGAAGTTATTGACTTTGACGTTTGTCCCGACCAATTCCGAGAATATTTCTTTACTAGCTTTTTGGGAACCAAAAATAGCATAAAACAGGCAACTAGCACTGTGGCAACTTGTTAATAGGTTAGTACCAGAAATATGTAAAAAGCACCTCAAAGTGTAGACAAAGCAAAGCAAAGTAGAAACTAAACAAGCATGGAGCATCAAAAATTATAGATACATCTCTGACATATCAAGCATCCCCAAGCTTAACTCCTGCTCATCCTCGAGTAGGTAAGTGATAAAAAGAATAATTTTTGAGGTGACATGCACCCTCACAATAAATATCGAACCATTTGCAAGCATTGTAAGCTAGGATCAAAGAACTCTAAACATGTGCATGAAATATGGAGTTCTAACAATAGGACATAGTAACTATGCATGCAACATGAAAGGCTACAAACAAAGATCATGAATAACATGCATTGAAAAACATTTGTTTGTTTCACATACAGAAAACATAGCATAGTGGCAATCAACATGTCCCTCATAGAGTAGCAAATAGATGCATAGGACACCTTCAAAGTTCACAAGAGTGACTAGAAACAAATAGCACAAGAACAAGTAATATCACAATATGCATCAATCAATAAGCTTTGGAACACTGCACATAGAATGACAACTATGCTCTCTTAATGGTGCCTAAATGTAGAAGGTGGAGACTCAATAGTGGTGGAAGAAAGTCCTTTTGTAGGAATCCGGGATTTCAAGTTTCAAAAAGAGCTTCCAAAAATTATGGTACTTGTTAGCTTTTAGCCCTCATTTCCCCTATCATAAGCATCTTGAAGTGGTTAAGGTTGAAGTGAACAAAGATGGAGTATATGCTTGACAAAGTATAAGTTGGCAATCTCAAGTCCCTTGAATACAAGGGCCACACCTCATGCTACTAACCTCCAGTCACCTGTAAGTTCTTGTCATTGTAAGTATTTGCATATCATTGAGAACCGCTAACGGGGTACCCCTTGCACATGGTATAGGAGATTTCCCATAACCAAAATGACAAGGCAAGCAGACAATGAGCATCTCAGCAATCTTTTTATTTACCATATGCATAGCTTTTTATTGAGGATGCTTCATAGATAGCTCACTATGGTGATGCTGCAAGTTTCCACCATGATTAGGCATGGCTTAGGCTAGCGACCCAGGCGTTTCTCTGACACAAAATACAAACTCCATGAACTTACAAGTTCCCTTTTTATTTCACACTGATGACATCCATAAACAAAAGAGCATGATATCAACTGAGTACAAAGTACAAGTGCAATGTTGAAAACGTTCCCCGTGACAACACAGTTCTACTAATTCCAACATATAAGTGCAAGCATATACAACATAGATGACAAAATGGTTCAAGTTTATTTGGGGCAAAGAATATAAAATGTGCCATCAAGTTCATGAGGGCTTTAATCACTAAGTTTTCACATAACAAAATAGTTTTTAATTGGAAGATAGCTGAAAACAAGAATATACTTGGAATGGCGTAACACACCATGCATAGGAGTTTATAGTGGACACTTTGGAATAACTTGGTTTCTTGGGAGTTGGAAGCATGAGTAGAGCTTACTCATACAAGTGGAGGCTAGTAAAAGACTGGGAGCAACGAACTAAGAGAGCAATAATGTCCATAATCATGCAGAGCAACAAAGCAATACTAATAAAAGCATAGAGTGGTACTACAAGTCAAGGACTAAATGATCATATAGGCTATGGTGACTTGTTAATAGTCATAACATGGTGTGAGCATGTGCCAAGTTAACCCAAGCAAAGCATCAAAGGAGAATACCACAATACTATGCTTTTGCATGCTAAAAAAACGCATAATTTCTTCAAGGCACACTAAGAAATCCCAATTGTTTGGAACAAGACGTGATACAGCAATAATCACTAAGCATAATGCCAAAACAACACCTAGCATGTCATGCTAAAGTCTAAGTCACAGTCAATGCAATCTCCTCTTGCACTTACAAGTAAGAACTTACTACTCCTTTCCAACACCAAGCAACTTATTTGCAAAACAACACAGCGAGAACGGGGGTCCAAACTACTCAAGCAAACTAAACAAACTAAGCAAAGCAAACAAAAACTAAGACGCTCCAAGAACAACACAACTTGGCATGAAACAATAAAAACGAAGTGTCTAGACAAACCTGAGCTTTTTATTAATGAAGAAGGGGATGCCTTGGGCATCCCCAAGCTTTGACACTTGTACCTCTTGGATATTTCTTGGGGAGAAACCATGGTGGCATACCCAAGCTTGAGATTTTGTCCATTCTTCATCTCATTGCATCATTCTCTCTCTACATCTGAAAATTTTCCTTCATACAAAACTTCACGCAATCTTCATTAGCAACATTAGTTTATTCAAAAGATATTAGACCTCTGGCAAAGCTTTGGAACAATAAGGCTTTTCACTAAAAACACAAGCTACTATAGTAACTCCTTGAAAAATCTAAATTCCCCAAAAGAGAACTCAAAAAGGAATCAATAAGAAGTAAATGCAAATAGTGGCAGAAATCTGTCAAAACAGACCACCAGGTAGAAACCGATTTTTTCGAACATCTTATGTTGCTCAAATCAAAAAGTGTTGAACTAAATAAAGTTATCTAACATACTAGGGGATGTATTCCTAAATTTTGAGCTCAATCCGAGTTACAGAGACTCCTAAATTTTTTTTATGTTGGAGGACATAAATCTATTTCAGGAAAGCAACTCCCCAAATCTTACTTCCCTCTCATTAGAGGTCATTCTTGGCACAAAAAGCAAATAAAAAGGATAAGGAGAGGTCATTACTGAAGTAATAACTTCCAAGACTCAAGGAAACTCTTGGGTTATCTCCCAACAAGTACTTTTCTTTAACGCCTTTAAGTTAGGCACAAGAAGCAAGGAGAATCAAGTATTTTCAAATGAACAAGCATTAACATCAAACCTTGCTAAATCTTCAACTATGAAAGGTATCTCATCCAGATGGGTTTTCGAGGATCCCTTCTCATTTCTCTTTGGTTTACTACTTTCATCAAAAGGATTTTCAGGAACAATCCAATAAAAATTCTTTTCAAAGGCCTCATGCATCCCAACAAGCTTAAATGGTATGGGTATCTTAAATTCATCTCTAGGCTTTGTTTTATATGAAGTACCCACAACCTCTACACATGATCCTAGCATATTCAAATGCTCAAAGACCTTTTTGGCTTCCCTAGCAACATCATGGAACTCTTTGAGTAAAGTTTCAAGAATAAATTCTCTCTTTTTAGCATTCTTTTCTTCTTTTAGTTTTAGGAACAAGATTTGCATCATGGGGTTAAGGCTAACAAACCTAGCCTCCAGCATATGAACTAAAGAAGCTGAAGCAATCTCATAATTAGGAGCAAGCTCTGCTATAGATTTATCCTCAATATCCTCATGCTTGCTAATATAATTAAAGAATTCTTCAATATTATCTTTCCCAATTATGGAGCCACTACCTATAGAAAGGTACTTCAGGGTGAACTTGGGGAGCAACATGGTGAGCTAGAATGAGGTGGCAACTAGAGTAGGAACTATTTTTTTGTGTTTTTGAATAAAGCAAGCAAACCAAACTAGAATAATTTTTTTGGGTTTTTTGAAAAGAGGCAAACAAAACCAAGCAAAAGAAACAAAGCAAACTAAAAACAAAGTAAAGAGAGAGGAAGTGGAGGACTCCCCTAGTGAAGACGTCCTTAGCCTCCCCGGCAACGGTGCTAGAAAAGCTTGATGCAACGCTGAGTTGATGTAGGAGTGCTTCATTGGGAACCCTAAGAGCAAGGTGTGAAGCAGCATAGCATCAAGTTTTCCCTCAGTAAGAAACCGAGGTTATCGAATCAGTAGGAGGAAGGAAACATCACACCGTGTTGCAAGCAACGCGGAGACCTGCACATCACAAACTCAAGACTTTGTCCCAACGAATCAGTGAGGTTGTCAAGCTCACCGGTTTGTTGTAACAAAGGATTAAACATACTTTGTGGAAGGTAATGGTTTGCAGCAAGTAAACAAGTAACAGTGGAAGATGTATCAATGGTAAAGATTGGACTGGGGTCCATAGTTCACTAGAGGTGCTCCCCTGAGATAAATAACTGTAACATCCCTAAAATCATGTTTTCAAAGATTGCATATCATCCATGCATGCATATCATTTAGGGATCAAATATCAAACTCATTTCAAAAAACATAAGCACTAAGTGCTATTATTTTATGTGAGCATGCATTGATCTAAATGCCACTATCAAGTGAGGGAATATTTGTTTTAAACCAAGATTAGTTTGCTCTTAAGATGATTTGGTTGTGTGTCAGGGCTTGGGTAAAAATTTACCATGACAAATATGGTGTTAAAACATTTGCAAAACCTATTCAAATCTTGAACTATGGCACTGTTTATTTGTTGACTCAAAGAGACCAAGCAAATACAGAGAGACAACATGATTTTATGCACAAAAGTATGAAGGTTACACTTTACAAAAATCCAGAAAAGATTTGAATTCAATTGCTTTTGAATTTACTTGAAAATGATTCCTGAAAATCAACTCAGAAAAAGAAATAGAAAACCTAACTTGGCCTGGCGCCAGCATTCCAGCCCATCAAGCAAAACAGCCCACCCAGGTTCCCCCTTTCTTCTCTATTTCTCACCGAGCCTACGTGCACCCACCCGCTGACAGTCAGACCCCACCATGCCCCGTCAGCATCGTCCTCAATCAACGCGCGGTCGAGGCGCTCCGCCGTTACCTCGCCGCAGTCACTGCCCGCGTTATTGCCATTGATGCAGTGCGTAATCGCCACCCCCCTCATGGCTATTTAACCCCCTCTGCACTGCGAGCATTTCCCCTCACCTAGCGCCACCACTCCGCCACCAGGCTGTACGCATTCGAGCTCAGAACCCCGCAACACCGACGACCTCCGGTGACCGATTCCGGTGAGCTTCAACCGCCCCCTCTCTCTGCTTCAAACAAGCTTGACCAGCACATTCTGGCGCATCCCCTGATGCTTTTCTTTTTCCTTCTCGTGACCCAGGTCGTCGACTCCGTTAGCATCCGCAACCACCAGAACCGCCGCTCAACTCCGACGAGCAATAGCGGTAAGAATCGAGCGCCCCTTGTCTCCTCCTTGAAACCATCTTGCTCACCGTGACCTTGCGCACCCCCTAATGCCACTGACTCGTGCTAGGGCGACGCAGAACCTCGGCAACATCGTCGTCTGCAAGCACCCGACGCCGCGCACGACTCCGACGAGCTCCAGCGACATCCACAGTGCGCCCCTTCGCCAACGAAGCCTACCTTGAGCATCAGCAGCACATGGCGAACTCGGTAAGCCACCTCACCCTCTCCCGCGAGACCTAAATCGTCGGCAACGTCTCTGATAGAGCCGCCGCCGCCACTCGCCGCCAGTCTTTGGTCGCAAGCTTCACAGCCGTTAGATCTGGAATCGAGGCTCAAGATTAGAATCACTTACTTGAACCGTTACGCGCAGATCTGACCGTGCGCTGCCACTTAAATCTAATGGCCCTCGTTGATCGATCCACGCGAAGCGGTATCGACGAATCAGAACACGCCGCGTGTCTGTAGGTTTGATTTAAAATCAGAATTTAGATCTATTAGATGTTTAAACTTGATAATTTCATAACTTTTGATTCCCACGTCCAAATTTGACAAATTTTATATCATTGGAATCAGGAGAGAAAATCCTTTCCATTTATGCAATGTGTTTAATGTTTTGCCTCTGTAAAAATGGTTGTTTTTGCAGAAACAAATGTAGGCATAAATTGTGTATAGTAATTATTTGAAAATTGTTATGTTGTTCAAGTAAGATTTATTTGGCAAGTTTTGAACTTGTTTAAGATTCAGTATTGTGCACTTGTCTTGTTTGGTGTAGAAAATCATCACATGGCATTTTGCATGCATTCATATATTTTTGTTTGTATATGTTTTGTATGTGATTTGGTGCCATTATTTTATGTGTAGATTTTGGTGCAAATAGTGATTGTGATTGTAAAGATTGTTGCTACTCCCCAAACTACCAAGGCAAGTGGTGATTCATGATTTTATTCCTATGTTTTTCAACTATGCACTAGAAATATTTTGTATAGGACTTGCATGAATATTTTGATCTATATGCTATGCTTGGGAAATCCTAGTAGTTGTAGAATTGCTAGAAATCTCTAAGTTAAAATACTTATCAATGCCATGCTTAGCCTAGCTAGTAGCAACCAAGGGTGGTTATATATTCATGCTATGAGAAAATATTTCTAAGTCTTTGGACTTGTGTTTTTTCTTAATAAAAACAACTAAGTGAATGAAACACCTGGGTGGAATGGAAATAATGGGTTGTGTTGAGTGGTTACACAAGGCCCATTTCTATGGTTTACCTTGTGTATCTCACTTGTGGAAAGCCACCCAGGAACAAAGGGATTTGAGATGCCAAATGTTAAGAAGCTTCTAGTGCAGCCACATGGCATTATGGGCTCTGCCTGGACCATATAGGTTGCAATAACTTAGCCATTTGGACAGTTGGTGGTAGTGGGATGATAGGTTGGAGCGCGTCCATTTGGTCTAAGGGAAGGCTTCTGAAAGGTCCTGTCTTGGTGAAAATCAAGTCTTGTGGGGAACGTGCACAACCTCTGTAGATGGAAGAATCTAAGTACTTAGCCATGTCCGTGATATTGGACAACTTGAGCATCAAGACATGGAAGCTATCAAGAATCTCCTCATCCCAATTTCTAAGTAAAAACTTGTGGTTGAACAAGGGTGAAGGTTCCCCAATTTCTATTGGTGGTTCCTTGGGGAAAAGTTTTGTCAAAGAAAAACTTAGTGTTTTCAACTAATAGGAAAAAACCTATTTTGAGCAAAGCAAGCCTAAGCTACACTTAGCCAAAATGCATATAGTATCTAGACTACTAATATTCTACTAAGATATCACTTGCCAATACTATTCCAATGTATTGACCCACTGTGGCTGTAACTTGTGATGTTGTAGGTTATTCTGATGATGATTAGGGGTTATGAGTCTACACTCAACATGCTTGCCTGTGGCACATGAAGATGAAGACTTATTTATCTTATTATATATTGAACTCTTGTATTAGGCCTGTGGCCATGGAGTTTGTAAAAGACTATGTTTGTCTCTGGAATGATATGTAATAATGACCTTTGTTTCTGTGTACTTCATCTTAAACTATGGATGCTAGCATTGATCCAGGGACTAGCATTGCAATCACAGGGATCCTTACCTTTATAAAGGGAGGGATCTTACAATAACATGGCATGAAGGGTAAACAAATTACAGCAGGGCAATTGACAGGAACTGAGCAAGGCATAACAATGCAATTACTAGTCAGAAAGATCCTATGAGATTCGATTGGGCAATACAACAAGATACATAGACCGCCATCCAACTGCATCTATGACTAGAAGTCCACCTTCAGGTTATCATCCGAACCCCCTCCAGTATTAAGTTGCAAGCAACAGAAAACTGCTTTAAGCAAAGTGTGTAAGGTAAACAGTCCAAATGTTCCATGAACAAGAGACCGTTGTTTTCTCCCTAGTAGCAAAAACACATCTACAACCAAAGAGATTTCTGTCACTTCCCTTGGAAACTAGAGGCATGAACCCACTATCGAGCATAAGTACCCCCTCTTGGAGTCACTAGAAACTACTTGGCCAAGATAGCTACTAACAACGGAGAGCATGCCAGATCACAAACAACACAGACATGATAGAATTATAAATACAAAACCATTAATCAAACCAACATAATAATCTCAATATCCATCAGATACCTGCAAACACAACATGCGTGGTTACAAATAGATTAGATCTTGATCATCAAGAGAGCTCACAAGATCTACACATGAAAGCACAAGGAGGAGATACAACCATCTAGCTACTAGATGGACCCGTAGTCCAAGGTGGAACTACTCACGCATCATACCGGAGAGAAGGCCTCCGGGATGATCTCCCCTCCGGTAGGGTGCCGGGAAGAAATTCAGATCCCCCCGATCTAGGGATGGCGGTGGAGGCGGCTACAAAAGGTTTCCTAGAATATTAATCGGGTACTTAGGCTTTCTGCATCAGGGGCTTCTTATAGGCGAAGGGGGAGGCCGAGGAGGCGGCCACGGGCCCCACACCCTGCCTAGGCGCGGGGTAGGGCCCACACGCTCCTAGGGGGTGTGTGGGCGCCCTGGCCCTCTTCTCTGTATCCCCTCTGGACTTCTTGTTCCCCACGGAGAGTTATTGACTTTGACGTTTGTCCCGTCCAATTCCGAGAATATTTCTTTACTAGCTTTTCTAGAACGAAAAATAGCATAAAACAGGCAACTGGCACTATGGCAACTTGTTAATAGGTTAGTACCAGAAAACATGTAAAAAGCACCTTAAAGTGTAGACAAAGCAAAGCAAAGTAGATACTAAACAAGCATGGAGCATCAAAAATTATAGATACATTTCCGACGTAATAGCCATCAACACCATCATCAAGCTAGGATTCATCGGGATCATCATCATCATACACACCATCATCTCCACCAGCACCATCATCACCACTCCATCCCGCTGTAACAATTGTATTGGATCTTACATTAGTTCTTACAGTAAACTTTCCCGGTGTAAATTACTATTGTAGTTGATGCTTGTGAGTGGAACCATTGGATTATTGTTTATGTTCAGATTGTTATCCATCACCATATCATCTTTGATCTTGATCCATATGGTGTCTTTTGAGTAGTTCGTCTAGTTCTTTGAGGACATGGGAGAAGTCAATGTTGTTAGTAGTGGATTTGTGTTGAGTTATTATTCAATGGTTTAGTATTTAAGTTGTGGTGCTATTCTTCTAGTGGTGTCATGTGAACGTCGACTACATGATACTTCACCATTTATGGTCCTAGGGGAATGCATTGTGTATTTGGCTACTAATTGTGGGGTTGCCGGAGTGACAGAAACCTGAACCCCCGTTAGGAAACCTTTGCACCAGGGAGCGCAGGATCTCAGAGTTTAAGGTTGTGGTTAGGTTTAGATCTTTATTACTTTCCTGTAGTTGCAGATGCTTGTAGGGGTTTAATCACAAGTATGTATTAGTCCAAGTAAGGTCTATACATTAGCACAGGTTCACCCACACAACACTTACAACACCAAAGAAGAGTACTTAGCTATTTGAAGCGAAAGCACTTGACATAATTCCCATGTGTCCTCGAGAATGTTTGGTCCTTATAAGTATTTTCACCGACTTGTCCTTTGCTAAGAAAGGATTGGGCCACTTGCTGTGTTTGTTCGTTTTCTTTATTACTTCCACTTTGTTTTATTGCTTTATCATAAAACCCCTAAAAATCCGTTTGCTAAGTATTACAGAGATTTCCTGATCCATACCACTAGTTAACAGCTTCTGCTCCTCGTTGGGATTGACACTCCTATTTATAGAAAGTACTGCGATACACCCCCTATACTTGTGGGTCATCAGAGATCGATGGAGATGGATCCGGGGGCACTTCCCCGTCTCGGCAGGGTGCCGGAACAGAGACTTTTTGTCCCTCGAATCTCCCCTTCGGTGGAGGCGGCGCTGCGGAACTTTTCGTGGCTTTGTGGTCGATGCTTTAGGGTTTCCGAGTCATGTGCTTCTTATAGGCGAAGGAGGCAAGGTCGATGGAGGGCCAGGGGGCCCACACCCCCTATGGGCGTGACCAGGGTGGGACCCGCACCCACCTAGGTTGTGGCCACCCTGGTGTCCTCCTCTATCTCGTCTTCGATTTTCCGTATCATTCAGGGGAAAATATGAACTTTGGCTTTTGTCCCGTCCAATTCCGAGAATATTCATTTTTTAGCTTTCTGAAACCAAAAACAGCAGAAAATAGGCAACTGACACTGTGGCATCTTGTCAATAGGTTAGTTCCAGAAAGTGTATACAAATACCTTAAAGTGTAGACCAAACATAAGACAAATGATATAAAACAAGCATCGAGCATCAAAAATTATATATACGTTTACGACGTATCAAGCATCCCCAAGCTTAACTCCTGCTCGTCCTTGAGTAGGTAAGTGATAAAAAAGAATAATTTTTTAGGTGACATGCACCATCAAAATCAAGATCAAACCATTTGCAAGAATTGAAAGTTGGGAACAAAGTACTCTAAACATGAGCATGGAATATGAAGTTCTAACAATAGGACAAAGTAACTATGCTGCAACATGAAAGGATACAAACAAAGATTCATGAATAACAATGCATTGAAAGACGTTTTTTTGTTTCACATATAGAAAACATAGCATAGTGGCATCCAACTTGTCCCTCATGGAGTAGCAAAACATAAATGCATAGGACACCTTCAAAGTTCATAAGAGTGACTAGATACAAATAGCACAAGAATAAGTAATATCAACAATATGCATCAATCAATAAGTTTTGGGATAATGCACATAGAACTAAGAATGACAATTATGCTATCTTAACTGGTGCCTAAAGGTAGAAGGTGGAGACTCAATATAGTGGTGGAATAAAAGGCCCTTCATAAAGGGAAGCAGTGATTTCAAGTTTCAAAAAGAGCTTCCAAAAATTATGGTACTTGTTAGCTTTCAGCTCTAATTGCCCCTATCATAAGCATCTTGAAGTGATTAAGGTTAAAGTGAACAAACTATGGAGTACATGCTTGACAAAGTATAAGTTGGCAATCTCATGCCCCTTGAATACGAGGGCCGCACCTCATGCTACTCAACTTTAGTCACCTGTAAGTTCTTGTCATAGTAAGTAAATGTGTATCATAGAGAACCGCCAATGGGGTACCCCTTGCACATGATACATGAGTTATCCCATAATCAAAATGACAAGGCAAGCAGACAATGAGCATCTCATCAATGTTCTTATTTACCATGGGAAAATGGTGCTTTTTCTCCCTTTCCTCTTTCCAATATGTCTCTTTTTATAAGAAGAAAGCTTCGTAGATGTCATTATGGTGATGCTGCAAGTTTCCACCATGATTAGGCATGGCTTAGGCTAGCGGCCCAGGTGTTTCTCTAACACACATACATAACTCCATGGACTTACAAACTCCCCATTTATTTCACACCGACGAGATCCGCAAACAAAATATCATGATATCAACTATGTAGAAAGTAAAAGTGCAATGTTGAAAGCGTTCCCCGTGACAACACAATTCTGCTAATTCCAATGTATAAGTGCAAGCATATACAACATAAATGACACAATGGTTCAAGTTTATTTGGGGCAAGAAAAATAAAGTGTGCCATCAAGTTTGTGAGAGCTTTAATCACTAAGTTTTCACATAACAAAATACTTTTTAATCGGAAGATAGATGAAAACAAGAATATACTTGGAATGGTGTAACACACCATGCATAGGAATTTATAGTAGACACTTTGGAATAACTTGGTTTATTGGGAGTTGGATCCATGAGAAGATCTTACTCAATACAAGTGGAGGCTAGCAAAAGACTGGGAGCGACCAACTAAGAGAGCGATAATGGACATAATCATGCAGAGCGACAAAACATTATCAATCAAAGCATAAAGTGGTACCATAAGTCAAAAACTAAATGATCATAGAGGCTATGGTGACTTGTTCATAGTCATAACATAGTGTGAGCATGTGCCAAGTCAACCCAAACAAAGCATCAAAGGAGAATACTCACAAGACAGTAAGAATGAAAACTAGAGTGTTCTAGGCAATGAATAACGGGGTGTGACTCTATCCAAAAGTGTGTGTTGTGATCAACCAACTTATTGCAGCAACCAAACCAAAAGAAAACTAAAAACAAAAACAAATACGCTCCAAGAACAACACAACTATGCCTGAAACAATAAAAACAAAGTGTCTAGAAAGACTTGAGATTTTTATTGATGAAGAAGGGGATGCCTTGGGCATCCCCAAGCTTTGAGGCTTGTACCTCTTGAATATTTCTTGGGGTGACACGGGGTGGCATCACCAAGCTTTAGCTTTTGTCCATTCCTCATCTCATTACATCATTCTTTCCTTATAGCTGAAAATCTTCCTTCACACAAAACTTCACACAATCTTCATTAGCAACATTAGTGCATTCAAAAGATAATAGACCTTTGGGGTTTAGTTTTTAAATAGAAAAACTATCACTAAAGACACAAGCTACTGTAGCAATTCCCTTAAAAAGCTCAATTTCCCAAAAGAACCCAAAAGGAATCAATAAGAAGCAAATGCAAATAATGGCAGAAATCTGTCAAAACAGACCAGCAGGTAGAAACCAATTTTTTCGAAGACCTTATGTTCCTCAAATCAAAAAGTGTTGAACTAACAAAAGTTATCTAACATACTAGGGGATTTATTCATAAAACATCAGCTAAATCCAACTTATAGAGATTCCCCATGATATGGTCCTCAAATCAAAAAGTGTTGAACCAACGAAAGTTATCTAACATACTGGAGGATTTATTCGCAAAACATCAGCTCAATCCGACTTACAAATATTCCTCACGAATTTTTACGGTGGAGCACAAAAATCTGTTTCGGGACAGAAACTCCCCAAATCTTACTTCCCTCTCATTAGAGGTCATTCTTGGCACAAAAAGCAAACAACAAGGATAATGAGAGGTCATTACTGAAGTAATAACTTCCAAGACTCAAGAAAACTCTTGGGTTATCTCCCAACAAGTACTTTTCTTTAACGCCTTTAAGTTTGGCATGATAGTTTGAGAAGGTGCTCTCATAAGAAATATGAATTGAAGTAAAAGAGAGCATCAAGAAGCAAATTCTAAACATATTAAGTCTAACCCACTTCCTATGCATAGTAATATTATGCAGAAACAAGTCACGAAAGCACAAAGCAACAAGCATAGGAAAGCAAAACAAGTGCAACTTCAAAACTTTCAACATAAAGACCATGTTTCCCTCTCTCATAATAACTTTCAGTAGAAACATGAATAAAATTGATAATATAACTATCACATAAAACATTCTTACCATGAGCCACATGCATAAAATAATTATTACTCTCCACATAAGCATAGTCATTCTTATTAATTGTAGTGGGAGCAAATTCAACAAAATAACTATCATTATTATTCTCATCACCATAGTCATCAAATATAGGAGGCATATTGTAATCAAAATCAATTTTCTCCTCAATAGTAGGTGGACTAAAAATATCATATTCATCATTGTAATCATCATATATTGGAGGTTTGGTATCATCATAAGCAATAGAATAGCTATCTTCCCAAGTGTGTTCATTTGTAAACATATCATCATTGGAATGAACATGGATAGCAATAATAGCACAACAACTATTAATATCATCATTTTTAGAATTGGTACCAAAGAGATTTTTAATATCAAAAGTGGTGTGATTTTCCCAATCATAATCACTATTATAGGTAATAGTCATAGGAACATCATCTAGTTCAGACTCATCAGCAAAAACTATGATAGGAGCAACATGCTTAGAGGAAGATAACGTTTCCTCTCTCCTTTTACTCCTCTTCTTATTATTCTTCTTCTCCTCTTTAGGAGGGAGAGGCTTGAAAGGAAGCTTCTCCACATACCTTGGTTTATTGTTAGAGACAATAGAAGAAACTTTGGAGGATTCCTCCTTTTCATTAATAAGAACAAAACTCATATCAGTCCTGTCATATTTTGGTAAAATATCATATTTTATAAGATTTTGTATGTAAGTATTCGCGTGGCAATTATCAACACAATAAAGATGACACCCATGCAGGACGCAATTCATACCAAAAGCACTCATGTCTACCAAAGAAGTTTTTCTTGATAACTCTTCACACCCCAAAAACAATGTAAGTTCATCATGTTGATTATCAGTGATCGCGTTATCACAATACAAGCTTGCATTACTCATTGGATTAGAAAGGTTATTATTATGTCCTAAGCATTGAAAATTGAAATGACCCACTTCATAGCAAAGTTCACAAATAAAAGGGTAGAGGGCACATTTTTTTTACCAAGATCATTTAGAGCCCTATACCACGTTCTGGTTTTTTCACTCTAGTGTGTGATACAATATTCTTCTTCTATTTGATTCTTCTCACAAGGTCTGTGCATACCACAAAAATTAACATGCTTATAAGAAATAATACTTTTAGAATTTTGAGCATGTTTATTGCAATCATTAATAACAGTTTCATTTTTCATGCAAGTGTCTTTAAAAGGTTCATGATACATGTCCCACTTTTATTTAGGAGCATTAATATGGGAAGCAAAGGCTCTATAATATTTAACAAGAATTTGAGGATCGAGACCATATTTAGCACTAAGCTCTTTAAAATCAGCAGTTTCAGCGAAAGACTTAATGCAGTCATACTCATAGTTTATACCTGGTTCTTTACCTTTGTCGTTATCCCAATCTTTGGTATTTCTTTGAATTGTTTGAAGAAGATCCCACTTAGCTTTGACCTTCTTACTTGTGAAGGATCCCTCTGAACAGGTATCTAGATAGTCCTTGTAATGTCCTGAAAGCCTTGCATAAAAATTATTGATAATAATATTACTAGAGAGCTCATGAATGGGACATTTGAGCATTAGTTATTTCAATCTTCCCCAAGATTGGGAAATACTTTCTCCATCATGAGGGTGAAAATTATAAATATAATTCCTATCTTTATGGATTTCATGAGGAGGATAAAATTTAGAGTAAAAGAGAGATTCAAGTTCCTTCCATTACAAATGATGAGGATCATCTAGTAGCTCATACCACTCCCTTGATTTGTCCCTAAGTGATAAATAGAATAGCTTCCTCTTAACTTGGTCCATTGAAATACCTGCACACTTGAGCAACTCACATAATTCATGGATAAAAAGCAAGTGATCACCAGGATGGACAATTCCATCCCCAAAATAATAGTTATCCATGACACGATCAACAATTTTTGTAGGTATTTTAAAAGGGACACTTTCAGTATGTGGCTTTAAAATATCACGAGCATCATTAGAATTACCACATATGGCATATAAAGTATCATCAGAGCAAATTTTCTTCCCTAAAGCTGGGGAACTAAAAAGATCTTTCGCATAAAAACTAGCTTCCCCAAGCTTAGACGTTTCCATAGCATTAGTAAGAAAGGTGTTCAAAAAGTTCATACTAATAACATTGCTATTAGCATGCAAAGGAAGTTCCATAGGTTTTTTATTTTTCTTTTCAAACCACTCAATGTCCTAACTCAAGATAAATACTATAAAGCTCTCTAATTTTGTTGTTGTTTTCCATTAAGCCTAACTAGTGAAAACAAGAAACAAAAAGACAAAATTGCAGAGTCTAAAGGAAATAACTTCGAGCACTCACATCGGAGGATGTGAGTACCTTTTACCTTACCTCCCCGCCAACGATGCTAGAAAATAGCTTTCTGGCTTGCTGTTGCCGTGGGGTAACGTGTGTGAGTGCCTTTTACCTTTCCTCCCCGGCAACGGCGCCAGAAAATAGCTTTCTGGCTTGTTGTTTCCGTGGGGTAACATGTGTGAGTGCCTTTTACCTTTCCTCCCCGGCAACGACGCCATAAAATAGCTTGATGTCTACGCACTTCTATTCTTGTAGACAGTTGTTGGGCCTCCAAGTGTAGAGGTTTGTAGAACAGCAGCAAGTTTCCCTTAAGTGGATTACCCAAGGTTTATCGAACTCAGGGAGAAAGTGGTCAAAGGTATCCCTCTCAAGCAACCCTGCAATCAAGATACAAGAAGTCTCTTGTGTCCCCAACACACCCAATACACTTGTCAGGTATATAGGTGCACTAGTTCGACGAAGAGATAGTGAAATACAAGTGGTAATGGTGCCAGAAAAGAGCTTGACGGTGAGGTAAAGACTAAAGTCAAAAAGATGGAAGCAAGCAAACATGCAACAGATATAGATGCAAACAGTGTTTCAATGTTTAGAAACAAGGCCTAGGGATCATACTTTCACTAGTGAACACTCTCTCATATAAATATCCTCTCTTCAAGATACTAATCTTAACTACTCTCCGGTTGGACACTCTAATCCATGGTAGGGCTATAACAGCACACCTCAAAGTCCGCCTTTCCCAATCTAGATAACCCCACACTGTCACCTTGAGCGCTAGATGGTTCCAACAAACACCACAATTTCATAGAGACATCCAACTCCAAATATAACTCATGATAAATATATATGTAACCTAGCTTAAGTGCCACACACAGTGTGCATGCTGTCACTTTCACACACGTGGGGAAAAACATAGATCTATTAAAGCACGATGAGTATTTATGTAGACTCTAGCCTAAGTGCCACCATGGCGTGCACGGTGTCACTTTCACACACATGGGGAGAGCAGAGATCTATTGAAGCACTTGAGTAGCAAGGTAGATCTACTTGATTACAAAGCTCATGACCACAACAAGATCATGCATATATAGAGAGAGATGAACACATAGCTACTAGTAGAGCCCTTAGCCTCAAGGAAGAACTACTCCCTCCTCATCATGGGAATCAGCAACGGGGATGAAGATGGCAATGGAGATCGATGGAGATGGATCCGGGGGCACTTCCCCGTCCCGGCAGGGTGCCGAAACAGAGACTTTTTGTCCCCTGAATCTCCCCTTCGGTGGCGGCGGCGCTGCAGAACTTTTCATGGCTTTCTGGTCGATGCTCTAGGGTTTCTGAGTCGGGGCTTCTTATATGTGAAGGAGGCAAGGTCGATGGAGGGCCAGGGGGCACCCACCCCTATGGGCGCAGCCAGGGTGGGGCTCGTGCCCACCTAGGGTGTGGCCACCCTGGTGTCCTCCTCCGTCTCGTCTTTGATTTTCCGTATCGTTCAGGGGAAAATATGAACTTTGGCTTTTGTCCCGTCCAATTCCGAGAATATTCATTTTTTAACTTTCTAAAACCAAAAACAGCAGAAAATAGGCAACTGGCACTGTGGAATCTTGTCAATAGGTTAGTTCCAGAAAGTGTATAAAAATACCTCAAAGTGTAAACCAAACATAAGACAAATGATATAAAACAAGCATCTAGCATCAAAAATTATAGATACGTTTACGACGTATCAAGCATCCTCAAGCTTAACTCCTGCTTGTCCTCGAGTAGGTAAGTGATAAAAAGAATAATTTTTGAGGTGACATTCACCATCAAAATCAAGATCAAACCATTTGCAAGCATTGATAGTTGGGAACAAAGTACTCTAAACATGAGCATGAAAGATGAAGTTCTAACAATAGGACAAAGTAACTATGTTGCAACATGAAAGGATACAAACAAAGATTCATGAATAATAATGCATTGAAAGACGTTTGTTTGTTTCACAATAGAAAACATAGCATAGTGTCATTCAGCTTGTCCCTCATGGAGTAGCAAAACATAAATGCATAGGACACCTTCAAAGTTCATAAGAGTGACTAGATACAAATAGCACAAGAACAAGTAATATCAACAATATGCATCAATCAATAAGTTTTGGGACAATGCACATAGAACTAAGAATGGCAACCATGATCTCTTAATTGGTGCCTAAAGGTAGAAGGTGGAGACTCAATATTGTGGTGGAAGAAAGGCCCTTCATAAAGGGAAGCAGGGATTTCAAGTTTCAAAAAGATCTTCCAAAAATTATGATACTTGTTAGCTTTCATCTCTCATTGCCCCTATCATAAACATCTTGAAGTGATTAAGGTTAAAGTGAACACACTATGGAGTATTTGCTTAACAAAGTATAAGTTGGAAATCTCATGTCCCTTGAATACGAGGGCCGCACCTCATGCTCTCAACTTTAGTCACCTGTAAGTTCTTGTCATAGTAAGTAAATGTTTATCATAGAGAACGGCCAACGGGGTACCCCTTACACATGATACATGAGCTATCCCATAATCAAAATGACAAGGCAAGCAAACAATGAGCATCTCAGCAATCTTCTTATTTACCATGGGAAAATGGTGCTTTTTTCTCCTTTTCTCTTTCCAATATGTCTCTTTTTTTATAAGAAGAAAGCTTCATAGATGTCATTATGGTGATTCTGCAAGTTTCCACCATGATTAGGCATGGCTTAGGCTAGTGGCCCAGGCGTTTCTATAACACACATACATAACTCCATGGACTTACAAGCTCCCCTTTTATTTCACACCAACGACATCCGCAAACAGAAGATCATGATATCAACCGTGTACAAAGTACAAGTGCAATGTTGAAAGCGTTCCAAATGACAACACGGTTCTGCGAATTCCAACGTATAAGTGCAAGCATATATAGCATAGATGACACAATGGTTAAAGTTTATTAGGGCAAGAAAAATAAAGTGTGCCATCAAGTTTGTGAGAGCTTTAATCACTAAGTTTTCACATAACAAAATACTTTTTAATCGGAAGATAGATGAAAACAAGAATATACTTGGAATGGTGTAACACACCATGCATAGGAATTTATAGTAGACACTTTGGAATAACTTGGTTTATTGGGAGTTGGATCCATGAGAAGATCTTACTCAATACAAGTGGAGGCTAGCAAAAGACTGGGAGCGACCAACTAAGAGAGGAATAATGGACATAATCATGCAGAGCGACAAAACATTATCAATCAAAGCATAAAGTGGTACCATAAGTCAAAAACTAAATGATCATAGAGGCTATGGTGACTTGTTCATAGTCATAGCATGGTGTGACCATGTGCCAAGGCAACCCAAACAAAGCATCAAAGGAGAATACCACAATACTATGCTTTCGTATGCTAAAACAACACATGATTCCTTCAAGGCACATTAAGAAATCCAAATTGTTTGGAACAAGTCATGCTACAGCAATAATCACTAAGCATAAGGTTAAAACAACATCTAGAATGACATGATAAAGTCTAAGTCATAGACAAAGCAAGCTCCTCTTGTACCACTATAAGCATGAAGCTTCCTACTCTTTTCCAACACCAATCGACTTATTTGAAACAACTCACAAAGATAATAAACAATAAAGACCAGTGAGATTATCTCACCAATCCAAAAAGAACTAGAAAGTTCTAAGGAAAAAGCATAACAAAACTAAGGCTAAACACAGTGCTAGCAAAAGAGAACACTCACAGGACAATAATAATGAAAACTAGAGTGTTCTAGGCAATGAATAACGGGGTGTGACTCTATCCAAAAGTGTGTGTTGTGATCAACCAACTTATTGCAGCAAGGAAACCAAAATAAAACTAAAAACAAAAACAAAGACGCTCCAAGAACAACACAACTATGCATGAAACAATAAAAATGAAGTGTCTAGAAAGACCTGAGATTTTTATTGATGAAGAAGGGGATGCCTTGGGGCCTTGGGCATCCCCAAGATTTGACGCGTGTACCTCTTGAATATTTCTTGGGGTGACACGGGGTGGCATCTCCAAGCTTTAGGTTTTGTCCTTTCTTCATATCATTACATCATTCTTCCCTTACACCTAATTTTCCCTCATACAAAACTTCACACAATCTTCATTAGCAACATTAGTGCATTCAAAAGATAATAAACCTTTGGGTTTAGTTTCAAATCAGAAAAACTTTTATTAAAGACACAATATACTATAGAAATTTCTTCAAAAATCTCAATTTACCAAAGAGAACCCAAAAATAAATCGATAAAGAGGCAAATGCAAATAATGACAGAAATCTATCAAAACAGACCAGAAGGTAAAAACTGATTTTTTCGAAGACCTTCTGTTGATCAAATAAAAAAGTGTTAAACTAATGAAAGTTAGCTAACAACCTGTGGGATTTATTCAGAAAATTACAGCTCAATAGGACATACAGAGATTTTTCATGAATTTTTACAATGAAGCACAAAAATCTGTTTCGGGACAGCAACTTCCCCAAATCTTACTTTTCTCTCATTAGAGGTTATTCTTGGCACAAAAACCACAAAAAAAGGATAAGGAGAGGTTATTACAGAAGTAATAACTTCCAAGACTCAAGAAAACTATTGGGTTATCTCCCAAGAAGTACTTTTATTTAACGCCTTTAAGTAAGGCTTGATAGTGTGAGAAGATGCTCACATAAGAAATATGAATTGAAGTAAAAGAGAGCATCAAGAAGCAAATTCAAAAATTATTTAAGTCTAACCCACTTCCTATGAAAAATAATCTTGTAAAGAAACAAGTCCTGAAAGCACAAAGCAACAAGCATAGGAAAGCAAAACAAGTGCAACTTCCAAATTTTCAACATAAAGAGGGGAAACTTAATATTGTTGAGATACATAAAACCATGTTTTCCTCTCTCATAATAACTTTCAGTAGCAACATGAATAAATTTAACAATATAACTATCAAATAAATCATTCTTATCATGAGCCACATGCATAAAATAATTAGTACTCTCCACATAAGCATAGTCACTCTTATTAATTGTAGTGGGAGCAAATTCAACAAAATAGCTATCATTATTATTCTCATCACCATAGTCATCCAATATAGGAGGTATATTGTAATCATAATTAATTTTATCCTCAATAGTAGGTGGACTGAAAATATCATATTCATCATAAATTGGATGTTTGGTATTATCATAAGCAATAGAATAGCTATCTTCCAAAGCTGGAGAACTAAAAAAGATCATTTTCATAAAAACTAGCTTCCCCAAGCTTAGACGTTTCCATAGCATTAACAATAATGGTGTCCAAAGAATTCATACTAATAACATTGCTATTAGCATGCAAAGAAAGCTCCATAGGTTTTTTAATTTTCTCTTCAAACACTTCATGTCCTAACTCAAGATAAATACTATAAAGCTCTCTAATTTTGTTGTTTTCCATTAAGCCTAACTAGTGAAAACAAGAAACAAAAAGACAAAATTGAAGAATCTAAAGGAAATAACTTCAAGCACTCACACACCACGAGGATGTGAGTACCTTTTACCTTACCTCGCCGGCAATGGCGCTAGAAAATAGCTTGCGCGTTGTTGACGTGGGTGCTTCTTCTTCTTTATTCCCCAGCAAGGCCGCCAGAAAAGAGCTTGATGTCTACACACTTATATTCTTGTAGACAGTTGTTGGGCCTCCAAGTGTAGAGGTTTGTAGAACAATAGCAAGTTTCCCTTAAGTGGATTACCCAAGGTCTATCGAACTCAGGGAGGAAGTGGTCAAAGCTATCCCTCTCAAGCAACCCTGCAATCAAGATACAAGAAGTCTCTTGTGTCCCCAACACACCCAATACACTTCTCAGGTGTATAGGTGCACTAGTTTGGCAAAAAGATAGTGAAATACAAGTGGTATGGATGATTATTAGTGGTAACGGTGCCAGAAAAGAGCTCCTGACGAGAGGAAAAGACTAAAGGAAAAAAGATGGAAGCAAGCAGACATGTAACAGATCTAGATGCAAATGGTGTTTCAATGTTTAGAAACAAGGCCTAGGGATCATACTTTCACTAGTGAACACTCTCAATAAATATATTCTCTTCATGATACTACCATGAACTACTCTCTGGTTGGACACTCTAATCCCTGGTAGGGCTATAACAGCACACCTCAAAGTCCGCATTCCCCATCTAGATAACCCCACACTGTCACCTTAAGCGCTAGATGGTTCCAACAAACACCACAATTTCATAGAGACAACCAACTCAAAATATACTCATGACAAATATTTATAAACTCTAGCCTAAGTGCCACCACGGCGTGCATGCTGTCACCTTCACACACATGGGGAGAGTATAGATCTATTGAAGCACTTGAGTATTTATATAAACTCTAGCCTAAGTGCTACCACGGTATGCATGCTGTCACTTTCATACACGTGGGGAGAGCCAGAGATCTATTAAAGCACTTGATATCATAATAGATCTACTAGATTACAAAGCTCATGATCACAATATGATCATGCATAGAGAGAGATGAACAGATAGCTACCGGTAGGGCCCTTAGCCTCGAGGAAGAACTACTCCCTCCTCATCATGGGAATCAGCAACCATGATGGAGATGGTGGTGGAGATCGATGGAGATGGCTCTGGGGGCACTTCCCCGTCCCGACAGGGTGCCGGAACAGAGACTTCTGTCCCCCGAATCTCCCCTTTGGTGGCGGCGGCTTTGAGGAACTTTTCATGGATGTATGCTGGATGTTTTAGGGTTTTCTCCCTGGGGGCTTCTTATAGGCAAAGGGGTAAGGCGAGGAGGCAGCCAGGGGGGCCACACCCCTAGTGGCATGGCCTAGGTGGGCCCACGCCACCCTAGGGTGTGCCCACCCTGGTGCCCTACTCCGTCTCTGCTCCGATTTTTCCTATCGTTCTGGGAAAATTGTAACTTCGGTTTTTGTCCCGTCCAATTCTGAGAATATTCATTTTTTAGCTTTTCTGAAACCAAAAACAGCAGAAAACAGGCAATTGGCACTCTGGCATCTTGTTAATAGGTTAGTTCCAGAAAGTGTATACAAATGCCTCAAAGTGTAGACAAATCATAAGACAAATGATATAAAACAAGCATGGAGAATCAAAAATTATAGATACGTTTACGACGTATCAAGATGCAACCGACGAAATCATCCTCAAATCGTCTCTGCCCTTCTCTCCAAAATCTGAGTTGTGTGATTGCCCTCTCCTTCTTCTAATCACACAGTTAGATCCATGTCCAGTCATCATCGCTATTGTTGCACCTCCACCCCACGTCATCGAGGAAGACCCGACACCCTCCGACTTCGTGCTTGACGCGCTCTACACTGACATCAGCGCTGACTCGGAGGAGATAGACTTCAGCCCGGAGGAGCTAGACTCTTGCATGGAGGAGATGTAGGAGGATTACAAGCACGACGAGCAGGCCAACAACACCGTCATGTCCCGAGAGGTGTTCATCGCCATTGGGACGACGATGGATGAAGATCAACCCGGACAAGCTCCGCCTATAGCGCTGGACAAAAGGTAGGGACCACCTGTTGCTGCCGAAAATGCTCGCGCAAAGGCCATGCCCCCTCCGCCTAACCCGGTGCAGCAGCCGCAGGAACTCGACACCGGTCCGAGCAACAACAACACCGCAAACCCGCCGCCTTTGGCGTCTACGTCTGCTGCTGCCCAAGTTACTCCAGCTGATAGAGTGATGTACGGCAACCTCCTCGTCGAGCCTATGACCGTGGCTCATATTCGCAATGTAGTCTAGCTTGACAAGAAGCGCCAACAGCTGCTGGAGGAGGCGCAGGCCATCGCGGAGCAAGGCGCTAAGCTAGATCAAGATCTGGCCAACACGCAGAAGTCAATAGAGAAAGCTAGAGCAATGGAGGACGAGTACAAGACTCTGCTACAGTAGCAGAAGGCTAAGAAAGCTCCAACTCGCGTCATCAATGATCTTGGTGTACGGCGAAACCTAGGATGGGCTCCCTCGAAGCCGGCACATGCCAAGCCATACATTGACAGTGAAGGCTGGCAGGTGATGCCCACTCCTCTGCTCAATCTCGCCGTCTCCAAGACCCTTATGGAGTAGGATAGATAACTCGAAGTTATGGAACATGTCTATGACCTAGTGGCCAAGGCGGTGAAACAGCAGGAAAAGGCCACCTCTCAAAGGCTCGAGTCTGACCCAGCATTCTGCCAGTCTAGCCAGCATAAACCGCCAAGGAACATATCTCCTCATGATGTCGGGTCACAGACGGGTTCATCAGAACGAACACGGAGGGATGTGCGCAACAGGAAGGATGCTATCCCCATATCCTCCAACCATGGAGGCAACGCTCAACCCCGTCGCCCATCTCCACCGCCCCGCTCTCCCCGACATCACGAAGACACCAAGGCTCACCGCCGTATGGATATGCCTCCACCAAGGCAGAGCGGCATCGTCATCCGCGACAACACGGAGCAGACCCGTCATGATGGAGAGCGCAACCAAGGACACAAGAGCAGGTCTTGCCATGACCCTCTGTGTCCTACAAGCAAATGCGATAAGAGTGAGGCGTCGCAGGAGGGTAACAGCAAGAAGGCTAACGTACCGCCACCTCCGCCTCCGTCGCCACCCAGCAGCCACCATGGCGAAGGAGGCCTGCGTCGTTCACACAGCCCATCCCTTGATGGCAAGAAGAAGAAAAGAAGCCCGGAGCCATACGGTGCACGCTCATGTCTGGACAAGATCCACGAGGCACGGGAAGGACCATACATGGGACCACATTGCTTTGGACCTGTGATATGGTCCGCAACTTACCCCAAAGGTTTCCGGATTGACAAGACCATTAAGCCCTATGACGGAACCGCCAAGCCGGCTACATGGTTGCAGGATTACGGTAACATGGTGGAAATCGCCGGGGGTAACCCCAACGTCGCCGTCAAGTACCTCCCATTGATGTTGACTTGCCAGACATATCTATCCGCAATTGGTTTGACATGCAAGAAGCGTTCACCAAGAACTTCGAGGGTACGTACAAACGTCCCTATACTGTTGGCGATCTACAACGGTGCGTGCAGGAGAAAGACGAGACATCTCGCGCCTACCTCTCTCGCTGGCTAGATATGAAGAATTCCTGCACAGGAGTGCATGCTCATACCGCCATCGCCGCCTTCATTGATGGGTTGGAAAGGGGAACGTTGCTCCGACATAAGCTGAAGCGCCCGCCGGACAATCACCAACTAGACCTCAATCAGATGATTCAGTTGTCCAGTGAGTTCGCAGCTGCTGACGACGATGCTCGCGGCTCTCTGCCCGCAACGACCGTTCCAACTCAAGCTCGGAGGAACAGCAGCACCAAGCGGAAGACCCTGCCAGAAGAAAATAAAACCTCTGACATGGTCACTATGACCTTTGCAGGGCGAGGTGATGGCGGACAGCGTAGCCGAGGACGGGGAGCTGGTCGTGGGCAGCAGCGAGGTAGTGAAACTACCTTGGCAGCGCTCCGCGTTCCCCAAACCTACGAAGAGTACGATGATATGCCGTGCCTCGTACACCTCGACGCCAACAGCAAGGCCACCCACACCAATCGCCATTGCAAGTTCGTCAACGATCTCAAGGAGGACCCGGAGTCCGGTTACAAACAAAGTCGAAAGAACAGACCGCGAGGCAAGGGCAAGGGGAATAAGAAGGAAGAGGAGTCCAAGGATTCAAGTGACATGGACGAGGATGTTGACCCCAAGCACGCCGCCAAGAGCGATGGCAAGGGCAAGAACCCCTTCGAGAAGAAGGCGGCAGTTTTCCACACTTCCCTTGGCACCCCCACCGTCCGACAATAGAAGACCTACATGAGGATACTGATGGCTACTCTACCCCCAGTTCCCCAGTACCTGCGCTGGTCGGAGATTCCAATTACTTGGGATAGGAAGGATCACCCAGACCTCATCCCTATGGATAAATAGTACGCCATGGTCATTAACCCCCTGCTTGACGGCAATGAGTTCACCAAATGTATGGTGGATAGTGGAAGCAGCATCAACATCATGTACATGGATACACTGCACAAGATGAACTTGACAGAGGCTAACCTAAGGGGGACCAGTACCATCTTCCACGGCGTAGTTCCTAGTCAGGATGGTCGGTCCCTTGGGTGCATCACGCTTCAGGTCGCTTTTGGCGATGTAAATAATTACCGCCAATAACGCATGACCTTTGAGGTGGTCCCCTTCAATAGCGTGTACCACGTCATATTTGGCCGCGACATCTTCCACGCCTTCATGGCCAAGCCATGCTTTGTATACAACAAGCTCAAGATACCCGGACCAAATGGTGTCATCACCGTATCCGGAAGCTTTACCAAGGCAAGGGACTGTGAGATTGGAGAAGCAGCCTTTGCATAAACTGTCCTCTACATCAAAGAATTCAAGGAGATCCAGAGCAAGGTCGATGCCTCGGAGATGCCGATGTCGAAGAAGCAGATTTCTGACTCTGCCCCAGCTTTCAAGGCCGCCATCGAAACCAAGCCGGTGGAACTTGTGGTAGGCGATGCCTCCAAGACCACCGCCATTGGGACGAACCTGGATCCCAAATAGGAAAGCGCGCTCGTCGAGTTCCTCCGTGAGAATACAGACATCTTTGCCTGGCAACCTACCGACATGAAAGGTGTACCTAGGGAACTTGCCGAGCACAGCTTGAATATTGATCCAAAATGCAAACCGGTGAAACAACCTCTATGACGCTTTGGACACGACAAGAGACGCGCCATAGGCAAAGAGATAGCTAGGTTACTTAAGCCTAGTTTTATCCGAGAAGTCCTTCACACCCGATTGGTGGCCAATCATGTACTTGTCCCCAAAAAGGGAACCAAATAATTAAGAATGTGCGTTGATTACACCGGCTTGAACAAAGCGTGTCCCAAAGATTCGTTTGCTTTGCCTCACATTGACCAAGTCATTAACTCGACGGCTGGCTCGGAGCTTTTGTGTTTTCTTGATGCATACTCAGGATACCATCAAATCAAAATGAGGAAGTTGTACCAATTGGCCACTTCGTTCACCACACCTTACGACACGTTCTGCTATGTCACGATGCCCTTTGGGCTGAAAAATGCAGGTGCTACATACCAGCAGACAATGCAGCGTTTCCTACATGATCAAATTGGTCAGAACGTTCACGCCTATGTGGACGATATAGCAGTGATGTCTAAAAAGTCAAACGACTTAATCTCCGACTTAAAAGAAACCTTTGATAATCTCCGGAAATACAACATGATGCTTAACCCTAAGAAGTGCGTCTTTGGGGTTCCATCCAACAAATTGTTGGGCTTCATCGTTTCCCAGCGCGGAATCGAGGTGAACCCAGAGAAAATCAAGGCCATCTTAAACATAAACCGTCTGACATGCCTGAAGGACATACAATGGCTAACAGGTTGCGTTGCAGCGGTTAGTCGGTTCGTCAGCCGACTTGGAGAGAAGGCTCTAACGCTATACAAGTTGCTGAAGAAGGCGGACAAATTTACATGGATGGACGAGGAAGATGCAACACTGAAGCAGCTAAAGGAGATATTATCCTCGGCGCCTATCCTTGCAGCACCCGAGCCTGGGGAGCCTATGTTAATGTACATGGCGGCCACCAACCGGGTAATCAACATCGTCGCCATGGTAGAGCGGAAATAACCAGGCTAAGAGTACGGAGTTCAACGACCAGTTTACTACGTAAGCGAGGTCTTGACGGAGTCCAAGCAGCGTTACCCGCACTACCAGAAGATAGCTTATGGAGTGTTCCTTGCTTCTCGGAAGCTAAGGCACTACTTCCAGGAGAACCCTATCACAGTGGTGAGCAAGACTCCACTGTCCGACATCATCAACAACAGCGACGCTACAGGAACGGTCACGAAGTGGGGCATTGCACTTGCCGCCTTTGAGATCACCTACAAAAGACGCGACGCTATCAAGTCACAAGCCTTGGCGGATTTCATCGCAGATTGGATGGAGATGCCAGATGCTACCACAATGCCGGAGCCAGAATATTGGGTGATGCACTTTGACGGATCAAAGCTACTCAATGTCTCGGGGGATGGTGTGCTGTTACAGTCACCAACCGAGGACAAGCTACACTACGTTCTGCAGATCCACTTTGAGGCTACAAACAACATGGCGGAGTATGAAGCACTCATTCACGGACCGCGTGTAGCCAAGGATATTGGCATCAAGCTCATAGTTTGCTGTGGAGATCCCGACTTGGTTGCCCAATAGGTGGCTGGCACCTGGAACGCGTGGAACCCTATGATGGCGGCATATCGAGACGAAGTGGATAAGCTAGCCAAGAGCTTCTTGGGCTATGAAGTCAAGTATGTACCTAGGGAGCAAAACGAGGCGGATGATCTACTGTCTAAGATTGGATCAGGGCGCAAACGAATTCCGCCTGGCGTTTTCCTGGAGAATCTACGGACACCATCCATGAAGGGAGCAGACATCAAAAACCCGGACAGAGTTGACTCTTTCGTTCACATAGTGACAAAGGTCCCTCCGGCTTGGACACAACCATTCATGGAATATCTCGTACACGGAACTTTGCCTAACGACAAAGTCGAAAGATGGCAAATAGTACGATGAGCAAAGGGCTATACCATAATCAATGGACATCTCTACAAAAGATGCACCACTTGTGTATACCTTAAGTGTGTTTCCCAGCAAGAAGGTATTGAAATCCTACGTGAGATCCATCTCGAAGATTGCGGGCATCACGCCGCTCCTTGATCTTTGGTCTCCAAGGCCTTCCGGCAAGGATTCTACTGGCTAACCGCAAAGGCGGACACCGACAAGCTGGTTGAGACATGCATGAGATGCCAATATTATGGCCGGCAACCCCATGTTCCAGCTGAAGAATTGCGAACAATACCAATAACTTGGCCATTTGCAGTCTGGGGGATAGATATGGTTGGTCCATTGCAGACAACACCATGTGGGTTTACGCATCTGCTAGTAGCAGTTGATAAATTCACCAAATGGATAGAAGCTAAACCCATTAGAAAGCTTGATGGGGCAACTGCCCTTAGATTTGTCCGGGATCTAGTGGTGAGATTTGGTCTCCCACATAGCATTATCACCGACAATGGCAGCAACTTGTCACTCGGAGAAGTGGAAGCTTATTGTTGGGAAAAGGGCATCCGACTTGACCTAGCGTTTGTGGCACACCCACAGTCTAATGGCCAAGTTGAGCGAGCCAATGGATTAATTCTGCAGGGAATCAAGCCACGTCTTTAGGCACCGCTACATAGAGCAGCTGGAGCCTGGGGGAGGAATTACCATCTGTGCTGTGGAGTTTACGAACTACACCCAACAGATCCACTGGCTACACCGCTTACTTCATGTTATATGGAGCAGAAGCCATCTTGCCTTCCGACATACTTCATGTAGCATCCCAATTGTCTAACAATTGTAATGCTACTAGCCTAGTCTATATAATGCTACCTTCCTATGTATAATTGTTGCATCATAGTTATATCATGCTCATGTCATCATGCCACCTTGCATTTGAGCATCATATAAAACCCTTTTGTTTTGGTTCTTCTCTCATATGCATTGTAAATTGTATTTGCCTCTTGATATTGTATTTGGTTGTTGATATATTGCTTAATGCCCAAGTTGAGTTGGGGGCATATATTTTATTCAACTCCACCACCTTTCTTTGACACCACCCTATAATTCCACCATCCAACTAAATATGAGCTTTGCAACTTATTTGGTTTTACCTCTAGCTCATGTGGGTTGGGATGGATCCAATCCTTTTGCCACATGCTCTCATTTTAGCATCATGTTGTTTTCACATTAGTGATAAATGAGAGCCACATGGCCACCTTTGCATGCATTGTGAGTGGAACCCTTTTTCCTAGCTTCCATATGGATTATTATGGATTTATGCTCATGTGGGAATATTTTTGGGACTAGTGGGCATCTAGTGGTACATACACACTAGCAAGTCCCAATTTTACTCAAATATGATCATCTCCATCTATTCCACTTGGGACTTTCATTTAAATTCTTTTGCTTGGGCCTCACTCCACATTTTGGGAATGCATGAGAAATAATGCCATGTAAATAACCTTGTTTTCACAAAATAAGCATGGTATTAATTATTTATGCATGGCCCATGCAAGAACCACCCCTTTCTAGTTTTTGGATTTTCATTTGAATTTTGAGTGGATCATCTCCCTCTACCTCCTTTTGGCTTGGTCTTATTTGATCTTGCTTAAACCCTACCACCACATCCCTCTCTTTCCTTGTCTAAATCTTGCTTGAGCTAGTCTTGATCATGCTTGATCTTGTCAAAGGAATACCACATCACATCTCTCTCTCTCTCTCTCTCTATCTTTTCTTCTCCTTCCTCTCCTTTTCACCTCCATCCAAGCTTGGTCATGTGGTTTATTTCTAAACCCTAAGCCCTTCCTCATATCTCCTCTCTCCTTACCATCCTCTCTAAACCAAACCCTAGCTCTCACTCTTTTCTATCTCTAAACCCCTTCATCACCTACCCCATCATCACCATACCCCCTCTCTAAACCACTCCATATCTCTAAACCCTAAGACCCCACCTCTCCTCTCTCTAACCCTAAATGCAACCATCACCTCCTCTCGGCCTTTCTCTTCTCTCTACCTAGCTGGCCCCACCTGCCACCCTGGACCCACCTAGCTACCACCCCCTCTCTCCAAACCCTAGCTCTAACCCGAGCCACCCATACATCTAACCCTAGCCCGAGCCTCCCCTCTCCTCCTTTCTTCTTCTCTCTCTGCCATGAGGGCCCCCTAGCCCGAGCCTCTCCACCAAACAGCCGTCCCCACCTGCAGCCCCATGCACCTGCCCCTGCCCTAGACCCTGCCCGACCCTAGCACGTGAGAGGAGGAAGAGAGAAAAGGTGGCCGAGCCACCTTTTTCCATCTACCCCTCCCCCACGGCACCCCTCTTCCTCTCTGCTTTTCCCCTCCCTCTCTCACGCTCCTCTACCTCTCCCAGATCCACCCAGAGCCCCTGCCCTCCTCCCCTTCTTCCGCACCGACGCCACCAACGGCCGACGCCGCCGCCGCCAGCACATCGTCGTCCACTCGCTCCTGTCGGCAAGCTCGACGTGGTGGTGATCGAGAAGACCGAGGCGACCCTCTGCATCACCCCCATCCACGCCAGCGAGGAGGAGAAGCCCCGGACCTGCCGCTGGACACAGACGCCGACGGCAAAACCCTAGCTCCGCCCGGCCTCTGCCTCGTCTTCGATCCGCTACCCCTCTGCCCGATCCGACGCCACCGACCGCCCCACGGTGAGCCCTTGGACCCCCCAGACATCCTCTCCCTCTCCGACGCATGCTGTCCTCGCCGCGCGTTTAGTCGAACACTCTCTGCGCGCCGGCGGTCGCTGCGCTCACGCGGCGTAGCGCCTCGCAGACGGCATGTCCAGCCCCCACCCACCTTGCGGTCACCAGACCTCTCCTAGCCGCACTGGTTCCGGCCCTCCGCGCGCATGCCCGCGACCGGGGATCGATTCCCCGCCCCGCGCCGCGCACCGATCTCTCGCCAGATCGCGGGGAAGAACAACAGTACGGCCGTGTCGTTTTACAGAAAACCCCTCCTAGCTTTTTTATTCCTAAACCGCGGTCCAACCAGTCCCACCTGTCAGCCTCCCGGTCTTTTTGCAAAAAGGTACCCAGGCTTTTGGACTCCTCAACCCGCGCTCCCTCTCTGTGCCGCGTGGCAAGTCCCCTCTCGCCCACTGGCGTGTGGGTCAGCAGAGCCCCGGACCCCACCTATCATACACTGTGGCTGGGCGGGCTCGCGGTGACAGAAGTTTTTCTGTGCGCGTGTGTCCCAGTCAGCACTGGCCCACTTGTCATTGACGGTGGCTAGATCTGCCTAGTAGAAAAAGTCTTTATGTTTTTCTGTTTTAATTCAAACTTTTTCAAAAATAATTCAAATTCAAATTTAATTCTATTTTTAAATAACTTTTAAAATATAAGTCCAAATAATGCAAATAATATATGTTTTCAAATCAGAAAAATGTGAGGAATTCAAATATGCAATCCAAAATATATTTTGGACACTTAAAATTCCAAGTTGATTAAAATTACAATAAAATGCCCTTTTTCCTTAATTAATTAATAACTTTTGTTTTATAACTCCAAATTTAACAAATAATATGTCTAAAATGATTAGCTCGACGAGACCTTTCTGTTTATGCATTCCTTTGTCTGTTTTGGAGCATGCATCATATAAATATAATGTTTACAGCAACTAAAATGGGGCTAAAATATGATTAAAACTCATTAAAATGATTTACTATTGCATTCCACACCTCACCCATGCCATGCTACTTAATTGCCATGCAAATTGTGCATCATTCATCATGGCATGATTGTTTGCTTGATGCATTTATTCATATGCTTGTGCACTTTATTTATGTTGGCCCTTGTTTGTTTGGTTCTTCTTCGAATAGACGCTGAGCAGGGGATATACGAAGAGAACCAGGAGCACTACCCAGATCCTTCTCTCGCTTCAACTGAGCTGCCAGGCAAGCACTACCACATGCTTGCATACATATAGTACCTATTGCCTCTATCTTATTCTTGCATCATTGAGTCGTGGTTGCATTAAACTGAATCCCAAGTATTGCATAGCCTTTACTTTTAAACCCCACCGAAGCTTGTTCCTCCATCCCATGAGCCATTACTACAGGAGTTGTTTGAGCCATGCGAGTCGTAGAACAGCATGTGTAGGGTATGTGAGTGTCTGATGGATAACGAGGTACCTAAACAACTTAATCTGAGTAGTAATGGGATAACTAATGAAAGTGGCATCGGTGAGCCATATTTGCTATTTGGTTTTTTCAGGCTCACTTGTGTCCCGTAGGACCCCGAGTACTTGATTCCTGTTCCTTGAATATTCGCGCTATCCACATCCGGGACGCTTATGAACCCCCCTGAGCCAGAGCTTGATTCATTCTTATTTCTTGGGGCCACAAACTAGTTTGAGGTTTTATTTACTATCCTGTACTTATGCCATGCTTTACTGCTTTATTTAAAATTGTGCGAGGTAATGCACACTGTACTGTTTAGGTCCGTGACCCGTTTTCGCTGTATCGACAAGCCTAGTCACACTTTCGGGTTCCCAGTCGGTTACAGCCGGCCACACAAACCTTGAGTCCGTCTCGTAGCCGGCCAGCTTCGTCGCGGGTAGCTTAATGGGGTGACCCCCTGAAATATTTCTGAATCCTGTGATCACTTTGTCGTGACTGCCTCGTTGGGTTTTGATTTGGTTTTTCCGAGGTTGATCGAGTGTGTGTTGCTATTTGTGCACCCCTGCAGGGTAAAACTTTCTGAAAGCCGTGTCCGCGGTTATGGACGACTTGGAGCACAGTTTCTCGATCATAGATAAGCATAACTAAAGTACCGCTTTTAATTTGACTAGACTAGGTACCTGACTAGTAAATAGAGCAACACTCATGGAATGGATAATAAAACTGCCAACGGATGGGGGGTTGTTCGTCCGCTTCCTCGTCGGTAAGCGAGGAGGAGGATGGATCTGTTAAGATTACCGTTATAACTGTTGTTATTAATTCACGGACATCCGTCTATCTCTGGTTAGGCGGATGGTTAGCGAGTATCTATAGAATTGCTAGGGTTTATCTTTTGCTGCAATTGCGTCACCCCAGGTTGTGTCCCCTTTAGAGGCATAAAGACTTGCTGAGTACCCCTAGGGTCTCACACGATAAATTTTTGATTCAGATGAACAGGTAAACTCGCAAGATGGATACTGGGTGGAAGAGACGGACGATGTGGGCAACGATCATTCGGTGTAGAGATTCCGGGAACGGGGATCCGCGAGATCTGTGGGCGGGATGTGTTTATTTATGGGGCATCTTATGCCGATTTGCTTCTTATCCGTACTCGGATTTTGTCTTTCGCTTCCGCCTGATACTCTGATGTTTGATGTGTGAGGAGATATCCTAAACTATTATATCTATCTAGGATATTTGGATCTTGCCGTATGGCGTTGCTATATTTCCTTTCTTTTTAGATGGAATGACTCTGAGAACCATTGTATGGTGGCTTGCATACATACTCATTTGTGTATGTAGTTGATCCCTTCGCCTGCTGATTACGCCGCCCGTTCTTGTCCCGATGTTTGGAAATGGTTAGGACGGCCGAAAGGTCTACCTGTGAGTGGCATTTGGGCCCCACCGTACTATTTTAACCATTTCCGCTCATCCAGGCTTGTAACTAGGAGCGTAATTCACCTAGGTAGTTACACTTCACGATGCACCAAGAGTTGCCGCCTATGACGAACATGACGCTGAAGAATCTCGACGCCTAGATGTGGACCTTCTCGAGGAGGAGCGCGTTTTGGCATGCCAAAGATCCGCCATCTACCAGTAGAAGCTACGTAGCTACCATAGTCGCCACGTTCGGCATCGCTCGTTTAAAGAGGGGGATCTGGTGCTCCGACTTAAGCACAAATTATCCCCGCCATGGGAAGGACCGTTCATCATAAGCAAGGCGCTGCTCAATGGGTCTTATTACCTTGTTGACAATCGTGAACTTAAGGATAGACCCAGCAAAGATCATAAGCGTAAGCGATGTGACCCAGATGATGACTACCCGGAGCTTGATCGGCCATGGAACATAGCACAGATACGTCCTTTTTACACTTAGCATATTTTTTATCTACTGTGTACCTCTTATATGATCAATGAAATAAAGCTCTCTGGTTCACTCATATTTCTGAGTCTTTTACCTCCTTTAGTGTTCATTTTTGGATCGTATAAAACCTTTATGCGCAAGTTTGCATTTGCACTTGTGAAAATTCCCCCTACAGGCGTTAGCTTAAGTTTTCTGGTCTACACGTTCTTTGTTGTTTTTATATGGATTCTGGAGTAGTGACTTTCGACACTTACTGTCGGCAATTTTGTGCTTAGGTTTTTGACGGTGCCATTGGGCATCATCACCTGGGCGCATGATTCCAACTACGAGTCTTCCGACTCATGAAAGGTCAAGCATAAAAACCAGAGTAATAGATAAGCAAGCACTTGCTTAAAAAATATATACATGCTGGAACCAGTTCTTGAGTAGTAGGAAAATACAACTATTGTTTTTCCGCCTTAAGTTAACAAGTAGTTTTTTCCGCATACAAATTCCAGAGAAAAAATATTACATATTGTTTTTCATTCCTATGGCGCAGGAGACTTGGAAGCAACATCATCAGCAGCAGGAGAGCCATCTTCCTCGAAGTCAGCGGTTTTGAAGGGACTCAGAGGAGCTTTGCTGGTCGCCGTCAATGGTCTCTAAAGGCACGAAGACGTTGGGATCAACCAACTCGGCAACTCTATTGTCAAGCCCCACGAGCGATGTCCAGATGGCCTTATGGTCAATCTTCTGGCCTTCATCGTCTACATTGAGAAAACCGGATATTACCACGTTGATGTCGGCATCTTCATAGTGCGCCTTGACCATTGACAGTGCCATCCTTGCACCAGCCCATGTACATGAAGCTTTCCAGCTTAAAATACGCTTGGCGCAGGATCTCTGAGAACTTCATCACAGAATCCACCACTTTGATGTTTATCTGGAGGGGCTTGGATATCTCCTTGGCTTTCCTGATGGCAGTGCTGATAAAGTTTCTAGCAAGGACCATGCATTACTTAGGCGGAGGAGGCGATTGGGTTAATCCAATAGGAGCTGCAATTCCGACAAGGGAGCACATGAGTTCAATAACACAGAAATTCAAAGTACCTGACCTACAGAATCACAAGATAGAGAATTACTTACCAAAGATGCTCGCCTCAGCTTGCTGGAGAGTCTCCACCATGGAGTCCCGTTCTTGTTGGAGGATCTTGTATGCTTCAAGATTGCGCTGATTTTGCTCATCGGTAGCCTTCTTCTGCTCTTTCAGCATCGCAATCTCCGCCTTCAAGCGGTTCATCTCCATGTTGGTGAACTCCTGCAGGACCTTCATGGAATCCTCGTGCATCTTCAGGATATCTTTTCTCTCCTGCTTAAGGATCTTGTTTTCGCTATCCAGCAACTCAATATGCTTGGATAGCTCCACAATATCCTTGGCCTTGGCAATGGTTTCTGCAAGTTGGAGAAATGACAATACACAATGAGTATTCGGAGAATGCTGGCACAAGACCAAGTTGGAGTACGAAAACGAAAGGAAAAATAGACTCTTGTTCTTGGTGATTTCTTCCTTCAAGAAGGCAGTTTTACCCTTTTCAGCTTCCAACTCCGCACTCATCTTGTGAAACTTATCATTGGCGAGACCTCTCCGAGCATTCTCATTCTGTGGAAAGAAGAATTGAAGCTGTTTAGTCTACTTTGAGCATCTAGACGGATAACTATACACCTAGAGTCTTGGGGGCTACAGTGAGAGTTTTAAAACTTGGCAGTATGCTTTTGTCACATCCCAAGATTTTCGAAATCTTGTAATGTGAAAAATAAATAAACAAAATAAATTATTGTTGAAAATTAGGGTGAAAAGAAACTTTTGTTTCTAAATGGAAACTTAAAATCCCATCTTGAACAAACTTTGGTAAAAGTTTGAATCCAACAAAAATCCAAATCAAGAGAAATGCATTCCTCAATGAATGTATCTGGAAATTTAAACACTTGGAAAATAAATCCAAACTCTAAACCCTAATGGAATAAAATCACTTCCAAGTTATCTCCAAGTCTATGGATTTGATCCATATAAAAGTTTGTCAACAAACATTCACAAATGATCAAGAAAGACAAATATAAATAAAATAAGACCATAGAAATTGGTTTCACTTAAATTGGAACCATAAATAAAATCTTATGAATTTAATAAGATAAGAAATTGAACTCCCAAAGTTAATAGAGCATCTATCAAGAAACCCATACGAAATGGTGAGCAAATAACCCTAAAGATATTTAAAAGGATAAACAAATATTAAACAAGATTTTACAAATTGGAATCACCAAGTTTGGATCTCTAAATAAAAAGCTATGGATTTTATAAGATGAAGAAAGAATTATTAATTAAAGAATATTTAAGGACCAAACCAAATCTTGGCCAAATCCAAAAAAAAACAAATGGAATAAGTTATAACCCAAATCCAAATAAAATAAAAGGATAAAGAATTTCCAAAATAAAATAAAATGGTATAAACCAAATTCCATGGAAATCAAAACAAATACCCAGTCTTAAATGATTAATGAATCATATTAAAATACTTTCCAAATAATTCAAGATGAATTATTTGACACCCTTTTTAAGTAAACAAAACCTACTGAAAAGATTTGTAAGGTTTAAAAGAATTTAAATGGTGTTTGAAAACATTATTAAAACCTATCTAATTAAAAACTAGAGCCTATTTTGAATAAATAAAAGACCCCAAAATAAATAAGGTTTTATTCAAAAATTGACTTCAGAGTGTAACACTAACCAGTATTTAAACCTACCCAAAAGTTGGCAAAAGTTTGAATTCAAACGGGTGTTTGAATCAATTAAACAAAATCAAAATAGATTTGAAGAAATGGAAAAAGAGAAAAGGAAAAACAAACAGAAGAAAAAAAAATGAAAAGGACCCAGCTCAACTAGCCTGGCCCAGCTAAGACCAACCTAGCCCACTCCCTCTCTCCCCGTGAGAAAATGCTTCACACTCAGAAACTCACCCACTCAGAGACTGACCGACGGACCCCACCCCACACTCTCTCTCACTGCCAAGCGACCCCACTCTCCCAGTCATCGTCTTCACCCACCCCGCTGACCACGCCCCCTCTCGCCGGCCGTTGCTGCCAAATCAAAGCCGGCGTAATACGTAGTAACGCCGCGATTAATCGGCCCCTCGATCACGCGTACTAAAGCGCCTGCCCCTCCTCTCTACTTCCCCTCCCTCGCACGCACCAGCACGCCACCGGGCTGCGCTAATTTCACCAGAGACCACGCTCTGCTCCGACGAGCTCGCGAGCAAATTCCGGCCATCCTCCTCCACCCCTCGCCCTCTGGAGCACACGAGCACCTTCCCCAGACTCTGGCGCACCTCCCGGCACCCTCAGCTCACTCGCGCGAACCCTGTCTCATTGACTCCGTCCTCGTCTGAACGACGCCACCGTCTGCCTCTGTTCCGGCGAAGTCTTCCTGGTAAGCCAGACCGCCCCATTCCCTCTGGCTGGTACTCCCGTATTCGCTTGATTGAATTGTAGTGAATTGAAGTGTGTGAACATTGCAAAGATCAAGAAGTGAACTTATACTCTCTACCAAAAAGGCAAGTGATGCTTCATACTTTTGTCCCATTATTTTCACTATGCATTAGTGATATTTCTAAGTAGGACTTGCATGGAATTTTGCTAAGTGTAAACTATGCTATGGGAAATCCTAGTAGATGAAACCTTAGTAGAAATTTCCTAAGTTAACATTCCTACTACTATCATGCTTAGCTTAGCTAGTAGAAAACAGGGGTGGAATATATATTCATGCTATGGAAAAATTTCTAAGTCTGAGGACTTGAGTTTTGTTTAATAAAACAACTAAGTAAATGAATCACCTGGGTGGAATGGAAGGAATGGTTTGTGTTGAGTGGTTCACAAGGCCCATTTCTATGGTTTACCTTGTGTATCTCACTTGTGGATAGCCACCTAGGAACAAAGAGATTTGAGATGTCAAATGTTGAGAAGCTTCAAGTGCAGCCACTTGGCATTATGGGATCTGCCTGGATCATATAGGTTGCAATAACTTAGCCAAATGGACAGTTGGTGGTAGGGGTTTGATAGGTTGGAGCGCGTCCATGTTGGTCTAAGGGAAGGCTTCTGAAAGATCTTGTCTTGGTGAAACCAAGTCTTGTGGGGAAAGTGCACCACCTCTGCAGAGTGTAAAATCTAAGTACTTAGCCATGTCCCTGGTAAAGGAAAATTTGAGCATCAAGACATGGAAGCTATCAAGAATCTCATCATCCAAATTTCTAAGTTAAAAACTTGTGGGTGAACAAGGGTTGAAAGGATCACTAATTTCTATTGGGAGATGCCTTGGGAATATTTTGTCAAAGCAAAAACTTAGTGTTTTCAAATGATAAGGAAAATCTATTTTGAGCAAAGCAAGCCTAAGCTCCACTTAGCCAAATGCATATAGATGATAGTTACCACTATACTACCATAGTATCACTTGCCAATACAATTCAAATGTATTGACCCTTGTGGATGTAACTTGTTATGTTGCAGGATTGTTTGATATTAGTGAAGTTATTGAATAGGATTACAAGTCTACAACCAACATGTCTGCCTGTGGCACTTTGAAGATGAAGGACCCCATGCTTATAGATATTCTGCTGCAATGTAATGTAATAGCCAAATGAGCTATGTAAGATGTAATAAATTATGTTATTCCTGGTTATAAAGTTGTATAATGACCATTGTTTCTTGATATTACATCTTAACTGTGGATGCTAGCTATTGATCCAGGGACTAGCATTGTAAACACAGGGATCTCTACCTTATTAAAGGTTGGGAACCTTACAGATGGTATCAGAGCATTGTGTTGCCTATAGGATTTGTAAACCTAGGAATGGACAAAACCCCTTAGAAAAATAGGAGTTGTATTTGTTCCAAAAATTATTTACCAACAATCTTGTAAACTCTTTCCTCAACCATTTTGGTTTAATTCCCCATCTCATCTATTCAAACCTGATGGAAAAACCTACCCATGGCCAAAGACTTCATCATGTGCAAAGGACTTCATCAACTCTAATGACTTCCACATCTTCAACTCTAATGACTTCAACATCTTCTTCATTTTCACCAAAGACTCCAATCTTGGATATCACTAAGGACAACAAGTGTGACAAGAAATGTTGCTCAAGACTTGAAGACTAAGGAAACACAACTCAGAAGGAACCATCATCTCTTTGAAGTTTGAGACCAAGATGCAAGCAATTCTTTAAGGATACAAAGACCTTGTTCATGAAGAATCAACTAAGAAGGATGGACAGATCACAACTGAACCATATATATGGACCACCATATTTAGTTTAAGACAAACCCACCAACTTATGTGGTGTAACAAAAATATTTTTGGTTGCCTAAAAATATGCTTGAAACTTGTTGTTTGAGTGGAATGTTTGTTTGTGATTGTTTGCACATTGCTTGTGAGAATTGTGATGTGTGTGATTAGAATTATTTCCTTAGAAATATTTTGCCTATTCTAATCCCAATCCAACCCAAACAGATGACTTCTCTAAGAAACTCCAACATCAAGGATGGTGACAACAACAACAACCAAGAGATGCACATGAGAGAACAACTACTAACAAACCAAACCCAGTTGAGCCAAGTGACAACTCAGCTTTTAGCCAACAACAATGGATTAGACCCAGCCATACAAAGGATTTTGAAACTTAAATCCCAATTGTTGCAATGGATGGCCACTCAAATGATCAACATGGGAGAAAACTCTTCCCAAGGAGCTAATGACAACAAGGATGACAAAGATGTTATTCTAGAAGGAACCCAAGCTTGCAATATTTGTGGAGACAAGGATCACACTTCCAAGGAGCATGGAGATCAATGCCCCAATTGTGAAGAGAAACATCCAATTGACCAATGCCCCACATCCCAAGCTACTTGTTACCTATGTGAAGGAAACAATCATGTCCCTATCCAATGCCCCATCTATTCCATAGTTGAACAAAGGAAACAAGGTGGAGTGCAACAACTGATTGCAGACTACCATGAGAGAGCCAAGTCTACCAAGAAGGATGAAGACAAAGGAAAATCTCAGCTTGTACCTCCATGCAATATGACTCAATTTAAAGGACCAAAGAGGAGACATATGAATTATCCAAGGAGTAATAGAAAGTCAAAGAAACAAGTAAACATTCCTACCTATGAGATAACATATGAAGAGCATGAACTAGAAGCACTCCTAGCTTTGGAGAAACCCAAGAAAAAGAAGGACAAAGTCCATCTGCAATGTTACACTTGCAAAGAGATGGGACACTATGCCAATGAATGCCCAGAAAAGAAGAAGAACCAAGGAAACAAACGAGAGGAAATGATACCAAAGGAAAAGAAAGATATTAGCCAAGTGTGGTGCAACAACTGCAAAGAGCTAGGCCATTATGTAGCAACTTGTCCACTGAAGATACGTGATGAACTCAATCTTATCACATGTTACAATTGTGGTAACCAAGGACATTATGCAAGCAACTGTCCAGAAAAGATGAAGCACAAGATAAATAAGCCTATGAAGGATCTCAGCCTTGTCACATGTTTCAAGTGTGGAAACAAAGGACACTATGCAGATGTTTGTCCAGAGAGATTTCAATAGGATCCCAAGAAGGCCAATATGTAATTTAGTTGGAAAATTTTTAAGGGTGGTAGTACCCTAGTTGTTTTGAGCCAACTTGTAACCCTTAGCCTCCCCAAATCTCGGGATGAGATTTAAGGGTGGTAGCCTGTCACATCCCAAGATTTTCCAAATCTTGTAATATGAAAAATAAATAAACAAAATAAATTATTGTTGAAAATCAGGGTGAAAAGAAACTTTTGTTTCTAAATGGAAACTTAAAATCCCATCTTGAACAAACCTTGGTAAAAGTTTGAATCCAACAAAAATCCAAATAAAGAGAAATGCATTCCTTAATGAATGTATCTGGAAATTTAAACACTTGGAAAATAAATCCAAACTCTAAACCCTAATGGAATAAAATCACTTCCAAGTTATCTCCAAGTCTATGGATTTGATCCATATAAAAGTTTGTCAACAAACATTCACAAATGATCAAGAAAGACAAATAGAAATAAAATAAGACCATAGAAATTGGTTTCACTTAAATTGGAACCATAAATAAAATCTTATGAATTTAATAAGATAAGAAATTGAATTCCCAAAGTTAATAGAGCATCTATCAAGAAACCCATACCAAATGGTGAGCAAATAACCCTGAAGATATTTAAAAGGATAAACAAATATTAAACAAGATTTTACAAATTGGAATCACCAAGTTTGGATCTCTAAATAAAAAGATATGGATTTTATAAGATGAAGAAAGAATTATTAATTAAAGAATATTTAAGGACCAAACCAAATCTTGGCCAAATCAAAAAAAAAACAAATGGAATAAGTTATAACCCAAATCCAAATAAAATAAAAGGATAAAGAATTTCCAAAATAAAATAAAATGGTATAAACCAAATTCCATGGAAATCAAAACAAATACCCAATCTTAAATGATTAATGAATCATATTAAAATACTTTCCAAATAATTCAAGATGAATTATTTGACACCCTTTTTAAGTAAATAAAACCTACTGAAAAGATTTGGAAGGTTTAAAAGAATTTAAATGGTGTTTGAAAACATTATTAAAACCTATCTAATTAAAAACTAGAGCCTATTTTGAATAAATAAAAGACCCCAAAATAAATAAGGTTTTATTCAAAAATTGACTTCAGAGTGTAACACTAACCAGTATTTAAACCTACCCAAAAGTTGGTAAAAGTTTGAATTCAAATGGGTGTTTGAATCAATTAAACAAAATCAAAACAGATTTGAAGAAATGGAAAAAGAGAAAAGGAAAAACAAACAGAAGAAAAAAAATGAAAAGGACCCAGCCCAACTAGCCTGGCCCAGCTAAGCCCAACCTAGCCCACTCCCTCTGTCCCCGCGAGAAAACGCTTCGCACTCAGAAACTCACCCACTCAGCGACTGACCGACGGACCCCACCCCACACTCTCTCTCTCGTTGCCAAGCGACCCCACTCTCCCCAGTCATCGTCTTCACCCACCCCGCTAACCACGCCCCCTCTCGCCGGTCGTTGCTGCCAAATCAAAGCCGGCGTAATACGCAGTAACGCCGCGATTAATCGTCCCCTCGATCACGCGTACTAAAGCACCTGCCCCTCCTCTCTACTTCCCCTCCCTCGCACGCACCAACACGCCACCGGGCTGCGCTAATTTCACCAGAGACCACGCTCTGCTCCGACGAGCTCGCAAGCAAATTCCGGCCATCCTCCTCCACCCCTCTCCCTCTGGAGCACACGAGCACCTTCCCCAAACTCTGGCGCACCTCCCTGCACCCTCAGCTCACTCGCGCGAACCCTGTGTCGTCGACTCCGTCCTCGTCTAAACGACGCCACCGTCTGCCTCCGTTCCGGCGAAGTCTTCCTGGTAAGCCAGACCGCCCCATTCCCTCTGGCTGGTACTCCCGTATTCGCCCTTCTCTCGTGAACCTAACAGCGTTGCTTGTTTGGGCTAGAGTGAACCGTAGACTCGTCCCCGTCGACGAACAGACAAGCCCGAGGCGCAGCTCCACTCCGGCGAGGAATCCACGACACCGCAGTGTGCCCCTCGACAAACTACCACCACCTTGAGCTTCCCCACGCCACGGCGAACTTGGTGAGCATCTCCCCATCCTCTCTTGCTTCCTACATCTCCAGCACCGCCACCATCTGACCGCTCCGCCGCCACCTGCCGCCGCTAGCGCCGCCCAACTCTGGTTGCTCGCTTATCAGCCGTTAGATTTAGATCGGAAGGCTACGAATAGATGACTGAAGCGAACCGTTATGTTCAATCTGTACCGCACGGTCTGTTTAGATCCAACGCCTCACGTTGCTGATCCGGCCGAAGCGGTACCGACGAATAGAAATGCGCCGCGTGTCACAGAGTCAGATTTAAAAACAGGATTTGATCTATTTGTAATTCAATTTTGTAAAATCTATAACTTCTAATCTACACGTCCAAATTTTACAAACTTTATATCAATGGATTCAGAAAAACAAGCCCTAGCCAACCATGCACTTTGTTTAGTAAAAATCTTCTGGTAAAATGTTTGTTTTTGTAGAAACTTATGTATGCTTGTTTAGGTTATAAAAATTATTCCAAAATGATTTTGAGGATAAAACCTTTGGCAAATGGTGTGTTTTGAACCTACTGAACATAGGAAACAAATTGTGGTTTCAAAAATGTATTTGGTGAAACAAAAGAATGAATGTTTGATTTAAACCATTTCTAGTCAAATAAAAATATGGTTTAATTGTTAAAAATGATTTTGGAGGAAAACCTTTGAGAAATGTTTTGTTTTAAACTCTCTGACCCCAAACACCAAGTTTTATGATTTGAAAATGTATTTGTTGAACCCTATAGAACTACTACTTTACTAAAGACATTTTCAACCACATAAAATAATGACTTGGTTTAAAAATGGTTTATGAAGTGAAATCTTTTGCAAATGACTTTGACACTTTACAAAATGACCATTAGGTGTTTTCAAATGTTTATGAACCATTAGAAACCACTTTTACAAATAAAACAACCCTTTTGCATGCTTGCATGTATTTTTTTGTTTATTATTTTATGTGATGATTTGCTTGAATGGTAGATTGAAATATTGTTTGCTTGATTGAATTGTAGTGACTTGAAGTGTGTGAACATTGCAAAGATCAAGAAGTGAACTTATACTCTCTACCAAAAAGGCAAGTGATGCTTCATACTTTTGTCCCATTATTTTTACTATGCATTAGTGATATTTCTAAGTAGGACTTGCATGGAATTTTGCTAAGTATAAACTATGCTATGGGAAATCCTAGTAGATGAAACCTTAGTAGAAATTTCCTAAGTTAACATTCCTACTACTACCATGCTTAGCTTAGCTAGTAGAAAACAGGGGCGGAATATATATTCATGCTATGGAAAAATTTCTAAGTCTGAGGACTTGAGTTTTGTTTAATAAAACAACTAAGTAAATGAATCACCTGGGTGGAATGGAAGGAATGGTTTGTGTTGAGTGGTTCACAAGGCCCATTTCTATGGTTTACCTTGTGTATCTCACTTGTGGATGGCCACCCGGGAACAAAGAGATTTGAGATGTCAAATGTTGAGAAGCTTCAAGTGCAGCCACTTGGCATTATGGGCTCTGCCTGGATCATATAGGTTGCAATAACTTAGCCAAATGGACAGTTGGTGGTAGGGGTTTGATAGGTTGGAGCGCGTCCACGTTGGTCTAAGGGAAGGCTTCTGAAAGATCTTGTCTTGGTGAAACCAAGTCTTGTGGGGAAAGTGCACCACCTCTGCAGAGTGTAAAATCTAAGTACTTAGCCATGTCCCTGGTAAAGGACAATTTGAGCATCAAGACATGGAAGCTATCAAGAATCTCATCATCCAAATTTCTAAGTTAAAAACTTGTGGGTGAACAAGGGTTGAAAGGATCACCAATTTCTATTGGGAGATGCCTTGGGAATATTTTGTCAAAGCAAAAACTTAGTGTTTTCAAATGATAAGGAAAATCTATTTTGAGCAAAGCAAGCCTAAGATCCACTTAGCCAAATGCATATAGATGATAGTTACCACTATACTACCATAGTATCACTTGCCAATACAATTCAAATGTATTGATCCTTGTGGCTGTAACTTGTTATGTTGCAGGATTGTTTGATATTAGTGAAGTTATTGAATAGGATTACAAGTCTACAACCAACATGTCTGCCTGTGGCACTTTGAAGATGAAGGACCCCATGCTTATAGATATTCTGCTGCAATGTAATGTAATAGCCAAATGAGCTATGTAAGATGTAATAAATTATGTTATTCCTGGTTATAAAGTTGTATAATGACCATTGTTTCTTGATATTACATCTTAACTGTGGATGCTAGCTATTGATCCAGGGACTAGCATTGTAAACACAGGGATCTCTACCTTATTAAAGGTTGGGAACCTTACAGCTTTAGTCTTTCTTTAAGCCTCTAGTCGAAACTCATTCAGTTTTTAACTAGAAGCTTGGGGGCTATAGTATAAAGGTTTTTACTCAATCATATGCTTAGTATTTCTTTAAGCATCTAGTCGGAACTAATTCAGTTACAACTAGAGGCTTGGCGGCTACAGTGTTAAAATATACAAACACTACGTATGCTACTCTGAAAGTATCTAGTCGGAATAATTCATTCAAACTAAATACTTGGGGGCTATAGTGAGAAGTTTTCTAGCTTAGTCACTCTTAGAGCATTCAGATGCAACGACCTAAGGTTTTCTGTCTAAATCCTCGGGGGCTACAATGGGATACGCATATGAAATGCAAAAGGCAAATAAAACTTACAAGTGTAATGATCTTGAGGTTGGTAGCGCTCTCAGCAAACAACTTGCTGAAGGAAAGACTGTTTCCTCGCAAGATATCTTCTTGTCGAAGAAGCTCCTCAAGACCATGTTGGAGATGTCGGCAATGCACCAGCAACCAGAGTGGAGCTACTCGGCGTAAGCGCCGGGTAGACTATCTTCAGGAGCTCCTTGGTTATCCTGGGTGCAGAGGCGCCGCCTTCGATGGATGTTCCACCCACCACCCCCGCCTTGCCGCTATCGATGGCATCCTTAGCCGGAGCTTCAAGCATTCTGGTTGTGGTGCTTTCTTGCGTCGCCTGCTCGCCGGCTATGAAGAGATCCGTGGAGGCACCTGAGTCCACTTCCATGGCGGAAAGGCCAGATGCATCCTTGGCTGGAGAGCTTGTCGGAGCAGGTGTAGGCTGGACGATGGGAGTGACAGGGGCGATGGCGGGAGATGCTTGGTGCGGTACATCATGCTGCAACATACCTTTGATGTTTATAGAAGCCCCCGATGTTTTGGAGGTCTTCTTCAAACTCAAGCCATCTTTCTTCCTGAAACGTGCAAAAGTATAAGTACAGGAAAAGGACAAACAAGGGACAATGTCAGAGGAAAATAAGCTTACACAATCATGGGTGCTTTGGTAAAAGGGATCCCAGTAATCTTTCTTTTCTCCGCCTCCAGGGCGGCAGTGGACTTCTTGGAGGCTCCACCCTCCGTCTTCTTCTTCTTGCTTCCATCGACAACGTGAGAGGTGGATCTCTTCCGTTTTCGCGCCAACGGGACATCGTCGTCAGACACGACAGTGACTTCCTTCATCTTTGGGTCATAAATTTGGACAACCATGTCGTCCTCCTTTAGACTCTTAAGCTGTTAAGTGAAATCATAAGGTGTTAGGTGACAAAGGAAAGACGGAATAACTGGAGAAAATGTCATACACGAAAAATAAACAGGTACCTCTGGGCACTTGACCTCCTCGAACATGTCGTAGGTGATGGTGAAGCCACGCTTCCTATCCTTCACCTTGACGATGTCCTTGAGGCGGAGCTTGACAGAGTCGCTGGAGAAGTTGTCTTCGGAGATACGGAGGCTATCCTTCCTCTCCTTAGTATATTCATGCATCAACTTCGAGCGGTGCTGCAGAGGCTGGATCCGCCTGACGAACCAGCACATGGCCAGGTCCAATCCGGTCAGACCCGTCTCTACGAACCACTCTATCCGCCTTATAGCGCGGGAAGCATCGATGTCGGAGGGGAGGGAGGCTTGGGATCTCCATGTTGAGGCTTCAACGGTGGATCCATCAACGAAGTCCGGATACGTTGCTTCTCGGCCAGCCAAAGGGATATCTAGGCCATAGAAGTACGTCTGTTGCTAGTTTTTACATGACTCATGGCCGACGATGTCGGGGAACCACCGGCCAGGCCGGATCTTAAAACTAATAGTGCCACAGTTCCTAAGCTTGTCCTTGCTGGCTCCGGCTTCCCTCTTAACGGTGAAGAAATAAATAAAGAGATCTAGCCTAGGCCTAATCCCTAAGTAACCTTCACAAAGCGCCGCGTAGTTGCTAAGCGCAAGGATGCGATTGGGGGAGAGGTTTTGAGGCTGAACTCGATAGTGGTTGAGGACAACTAGGAAGAAATTGGAGATGGGTAGGGAAACACAGCGTACCAGTTGTGCTTTGAGGTACACCTTCTCTCCTGCTAGGGGAGAAGGGGTGACCTCGCCGCGGCGCCGCCCGCCAGACTAATCCCTCCGACGAGGGGAGGTAACATTTGACGACCAGCTCCTTGATATCACTTCGACGTTGTCATGTTTTGCCACCCCGCCGCCTCCGACATCGCCGCCACCAGGTCCATCTTGCAGCTTTTTGGCAGTGCATATGGGCTGCAAGTAAACTACGCCAAGAGCTCGGCCACGCTCTTGATTTGCCAAAACGACGAGGCTGCAGCAATCACGGAGACCCTGGGTTGTCAAATTTCGGACCAACCGCTGACTTATCTTGGCATCCCACTAATGCTAAGAAGACCAACAAACGGCCAGCTGCAACCCCTTGTCAAGAAGTTCGCAGCCAAACTACCAACTTGGAAGTCAAGATTGATGAACAAATCTAGGAGGCTTGCCCTTGTGAAATCCGTGCTGGCTGCAATCCCAACTCACCAGCTTATGGTGTTGGACCCGCCCAAGAAAACTATCAAAGCTTATGAGAATATTGAGCGCGGCTTCCTTTGGGAAGGACGCAAGGAGGCCAAGGGCGGCAGCTGCCATGTCAACTGGCATGCCGTGAGCCGCCCCCTTTCGATGGGAGGCCTTGTCATACATGCCATCGAGCATACCGGCATTTCCTTGCGCCTTCGCTGGATGTGGTACAGCCGAACAGATGGAGAACGGGCATGGAGCGGAGTCGACCTACAGTTCACGCCTCGCGAACAGAGTATGTTCTATGCCTCCACTACCATGATGGTCGACAATGGCCACACCGGAAGATTTTGGGAGGACAGATGGTTGAATGGTCGGTCCATCCGCGAGACTGTGCTACAACTCTATGCTTGCATCCCCAAGCGCTGCCACAAGATCAGGACCATAGCTGACGGGCTTCAGGCCAACAACTAGGCACGTGACATTCAGGGAGTGATGGGCATTGAGGAAATTGGCCAATACCTGATGCTATGGAGACAACTCCAGAACATCACCCTCAACAATCTGCCTGACCAGCTCGTGTGGAGATGGAACTCGAGCGGCATGTACTCAGCAAAATCCTGCTACCTTGCCTCGTTACAGGGATCTATAAGCTACCATGCCTGGAAGCTTATTTGGAAAACTTGGGCACCCCCACGTGTCAAGTTTTTTCATTGGCTCGCCAACAAAGACAGGTGCTGGACTGCCGACCGACTACAGCGACACGACCTAGATCATCATCACCCACGTTGCTTGTTCTGCAACCAAGAGCCGGAATCTATGCATCACCTGCTCCTGGCATGCCCCTTCTCGCGGCAGGTCTGGCATGACATTTTGGCCTGGCTGCGCATCCCCTGTAGGCCGCACCAGAGCTCGAGCCATCTACATGTGATTGGTGGACTGCTGCTGCCCAAGTAACACCCAAACAGATGCGAAAAGGCTTGGCCTCCGCAGCACTCCTGATCGGCTGGATGCTTTGGAAGCAACGCAACGCCTGCGTGTCCAATGGTGAGAGACCTTCAGTTCCCCAACTGAACAGGAAGATCCGAGATGAAGCCGTGCTGTGGGCTAGAGCTGGTGCAGCCGTCCTGCGCGCCATCATCCCTACAGATTGGGATGTCCACTGATTAGTTTAAACTGTACCCTGTAATCTGCACCTTTAGGTGCCATTGTAACCGTCGAACCCTTCTTTGCAATGAAAAGAAACGCAATATCATTACGTTTTCCTGAAAAAATAGATCACGCGTAAAAGAATATGTTTATTACTCCATTGTCACTAATGAACCATAAGATGGGGTGCCAACCTGCTGCCAGGATGCGTTGGCGTTATGATGACGTCCTCGTGGTGTTCGTGAGGATTTAGACATTTGCAGCGGCAACCAGGTCCAGGTTGTCCCGTCCGTGGTGTCCAGGCCATCCAATCTGGCATCCAAGCTACAAGGTGGCGTACAAAATGAAAACAAAATGTTAAACACAAACCAGCGTTGGACCGTGAAGCCCAATGCAGGGTTTCCTGCTCCTCCCGCGGAAAATGCCTCTCCTTCTCCATCTCTCTCCATATCATCCATGCAACAAAAAATCATGCCACTGTCTTATAGGCAATTGGTCGAACACATAGGGGAATCAAACACTTACGGATTGATTATCCTATCGGTGACGGGGATCTGGGCATAGTTGATGTCCTCGGTGTGGAGCTTGCCGACCTTGTCTACGACGAGGGAGAGGTGGTGGACGAAGCTGGCGAGAAGACGCTGGTGCCCACAATGCCGTAGGCGATCGTGTGGAAGGGGGAGGCGCCAGTACAGGTAGGCATCATAGCCAGAACAGCGGCACGGGCCAGGGGTTGTGTACATGATGGCGGTGTATAGGGCGCGGGCAGGGACTCGCGGCCACGACGACCGCGCAGGCTAGGACGACAGGCAAACAACGCCGGCGGTGCGGGCGTGAGATCTGTTTTACCTTCTCTTTTCTTTTTTGATGAACGGAGCAAGATTTTTTATGTTGTGGACGTGGAGTTTTTCTTCCGTAGTCCGTCATTGTAAATTGCTACGCGTACACATAATAAGGGTTGGGCTGATCTTAGAGGTTGGATTTAATCAGGTGGGACTAATCTGGTGGTGTTAATCTCCTTGTGTAGGTTTTGTGGGGTGCCCTTAGAAAAGAAAATGCTTGCTCCTTTATAAGTAGTAGAGATATAAGTAGTAGAGATTAATAGCAGGAGTAGAATTCCGCCACCGTCGTGGGATTTGAACCTGGGTAAGCTGTGTTACCTCGTACCTGTTAACTTTTCGCCTTCCCCCACGTCTCTAAACGCGCATTGTGAGGACCCCTCCATTGCGTACTCATCGACAATACCATGACAGTCGCTCTCTTGGTCATGCCCATCGAAGGAATTGGTGTGAAATGCCAGAGAAGTTATACTATCATCGTCGTCTTCCTCCAACCAGCAGTCCACAACTGCCACGACTACCTACTTCTCCGGCAAGCATATGGCCGCCGCGGCACACCTGCACGCTCCCGAAAGCAGCGTCACCTTTCCCTATTGACCTGCCATCTGCCACGGCTACTTTGCCCGCCGCCACACCGATCTCAGCAGCTTCAGCGCTGCCCAGGACGTGCACATGGAAGCAAATGGGAGGAACACCGCCATCATGCTCGGGTTACTCCTAGAGGTGCAAGCTCCAGCGCCGCCCTTGATGCACGAGCTTCCGTTGAGACACCCGCGCTGCGTTCGTGTCCGTGTCGAGAAGGGCTAGGCTCATCTCCACCGCATTCGACGACGTGTAGATGGGCGTCACCATGGTGGACCTATGGAGGTCGGCATCGCTATGCTTGCGGGAGGCATTGCCGGGCCTGTGAGATGCAGCTCGACAATAGTGCGAGCATGTCCGCCGTGCCCGGCATATCGTTCTTCGTCAATAGGCCGTAGGGAGGAGTGCAGCGCGCAAGGAGAAGCAGGGCAGCCGCATGCGGGGATTACAGCGACGTGGAGCAGGGGTGGTGTCATATCCCAAATTTTAGATTTGGTCTTGCATATCATTCATTGCATTGCATCATGCCTTTCCATTCAAAACCGTCGACTGAAAAGAATCGACGAAACGCTATTTTCAAATCCCTATTCTATTTTCGCTACGAGGCTCCTGCGGGAGGCTTTAGTAGGACTAGCGTTGTCCACCCTTGTAGCCTAGTGGTTTCGCCCGAACCTTGACCCTAGATTGTTCCCCTCGACTTTACAAAACCGTAGGAGCAAGAATCGCTCGATTCGGAGCTCGTATGGAGAAGTTACGGCCGTTTGTTTAAAAAGACGGAAAACGGTCCGAATTCCGGGCCGATTTCCGAGTTCGTGTCCAACTTCACGCCAAATCAGCCTAGGTTTCCGCGCGAGGGCCCACAAAAAGGACCCCACCTGGCCCGAGCCGCCGCCTCCCACTCGATACCCGCGCCCGCGCCCTCGGGAACCGCACCCCCGCCGCCATCGCCTCCTCCTCGATCGCTGCGCCGCCTCCCTTCAGCCCGCCGCCGCCGGCCGCCAGGCTCCCGCCGCCGCCAGCCGTCGCCCTTCCCCGCCTCGCCGCCGGCTCCACCGATCCCCACCGCCGCCAGGTACCCCCGCCGCCGCCGCCGCCTGCTGCAGCCGCCCCCGCCCCGCAGCACCCCCGCCGCCGCGCGCATGCCTCGCTGCAGCCGCCTGCCGCGCGCGCGCTTGCTCGCCCGCCGCCTCGCCGCTGATGTGCCGTGCGCTAGCTGCGCTGCTGCTTGCGCCGCTGCTGCGCTGCCGCGTGCGCCGCCTGCGCTGCTGCTGCGCCGCTGCATGCGCTGCGCCGCCGCGCGCCTTCGCGCGCACGTTTGCCCACGCACGTGCGCCGTCTTACGCGCCGCGTTGATTTCCTTGACCCATGCGCTGATCGTCTCCCTCTCGCACAGGTAGCACCGTCGCCGGAATCGATCGCCGCACCGTCCGGAACTCGCCACACTCCGTTTCGCCGTTCGTTTCCGGTAAGCCAGCAGCCATCGTTAGATCTCAGATCAGCGGTTCAGATCGGTCGTTGACTGGTCAGACTTAGACGTTGACTAGTCAGACGTCCAGTCAGCGCCCAGTCAGCAGACGCGTTGACCAGTCAACAGACAGTTGACTGGTTAATTTCGTTAATCCTTTTAGTTGACAAATTTCGGTAGAAACTTGTAAATTGCGTAGTAATTAAACCGCTTGGCCAAAAATTGCAAATAAAATATGTGTAGATTCAGTGAGTCGTGCAGAATCTCGCTGTACCTTTGGTTCAGACTTTTGCAGCAACGTTTAGTACAGTTTAATCAAACTAGTTAGTGGCCTTTTCGGAGTAATAAATTCGTAGAAAAAGATCCGTAGCTCAAAAAATCGCGTATGATATGTCCCTGGATTCAGTGGAACGAGGGGAATCTCTTCGTGAATTAAAAATATAGGCTTACAGTAAAAACTTCTGCAGAAACTGTCTAGTGGCTTTCTGCAGTTTTTTAATTACTCGGGGAGTTTTATAATTCCTTTTTGAGTAATTCCACTTGGTACTGTTTCTAATCAGCGATGCCTATGCGGTAGAATTTTTTCAAGATTTTACAAATAGTATACTACCGGTAGTGAATTATTTGAGTTCTAGCTCTAGTTTTGAGCATTACCTTTTTGCGAAATAGTTTTCCTAGCGCTAAAACTATTTTCCATGCATGCAATCAGTAGTATTATTGAATAGGATTATGTGGTGCAGCTGTAGCACCAATTCGCTTGCCTTGCATACCTTCATGCAGAATATCTGTTGTATATGCTTGTGGATTGTTTGTTTATGATTGCAGTTGTATCGTGTAGATTGTGACGAGTGCAACGCTTGCTCGTGTGTGGATTGTTCTTTCGACCGCTACAACCAAGGCAAGTAGATGCTACTTTGTTCATGATATCTTCCTACTATTTTCAATGCATTGTCGTGTATTTTGTAGATGCATGTGTAGGATGATACTATCGCTATGCTATGTCCTATTATGTGGTAGGGCCTTCCTTGTAGATGAACCACCGTTGGTAGATGTGCTTAGCCATGCTATGATGAACGAGGGCTGGGTTACATCACTGAAGCTTGTTTCTAAAAGTATTGGTTTGTAAAAACTAAAACAACTTAATCAATGAATTTCCTGGGTGTGATGGTATTGATAATTTTTGGTGGTTTCATGGCGGAAAGGCACCCAGGTATCAAGAGAGAATGATTGGCTTCTTTATTGTGTAGCTTACGTGTACAACCATGTGCCAATAATGGAATGGGCGGTTGGTTGGACTTAGTAGGTTGTGGTAACTCGAACCCGCGTATCCAGAGATGTAGAATTTTGGTAGGATGGACCGATGCGCGTCGGTATTGGGGTGCTACTTCCCGAACAGTCTCTTCTTGGACTTCTCCCTATCATCACCCAAAATGAGAGTGATGGTACGAGCTGGGCTGGCCAAGTCACATGGGTAAAGTGTACTAACCTCTGCAGGGTGTATAATCTAATCGATTAGCCGTGTCCCTGGTTATGGACATCTGAGTTGCTTGATATTGATTCCATGACATGTTTCTCGCTCATTCCAACTTCTTAATTGTTTTAATGTTGTTGGGTTAACTTAATTGGGATCTTTTCAAAGAAAATCAAAAACTGTTTATGAAAGTAGGAAAAATGTATTTGCAAATGCAAGCCAGACACAGCTCCACTTGCCAAATATGCATGTAGATGTTAGTACTATTGTCTCCATTACTAGCTCTACTTGCCATACATTCCATGTATTGACCCTTCAGGGATGCTACGTTTCATGTTGCAGGTTATTCCGATTCTGAGTAATCGATTTAGGCCACGGTACTCCACTTGGCACTTGTTCACTTGTGGGCAATTTGAAGAATGTAGGATTTGCTTTATTTATGTTGCTACCTGAATAATTTGAGCTAGCCTTGAGCTAAGCTTTTATTGTAATAATGGTACTCTGGATCTTCGTTATTTATGATACACGGATATTTTGCTATGTTATTCATCTTATTATATTGTGGGCCAATGAACCGATCCATGGATTGGCATGTCACATAGAAGCCACGGTCTTTTCAGAACCGGGGTGTTACAGGATGGTATCAGAGCCCGTGTGTCGACTGTAGGATCGTGACCTAGAATTGGATTAGGAAGCCATAGATTTATTAAAGCCTATATTAACTTTGTCTTTCATCTTATGCCTTACACCCTCGTAAATTCTTACCATATGCTATTCTCACACTTTCCTCTTTTACTTGATAGATGGGAGAAGTCAGGACTGAGTATGCCACCATGGAGTCACCAAGGCCCTTTGCAAGGCAGTTAGCTTAGCTCTCGCAGTCATTGGGATTGCCACTGCCCATGTTCAAGGGAAGAAGGTTGTACACCTATGGATATGGATAGGATGCATGGGAGATCACCACCTTCATATTCAGGGATGCCGCCTTGCCAAACCTAGTGCATTTGATCTACACCAAGACCTACTGCAACTGGGGACTTGGAATCAACTTGGCCATACATGAAGCCCTGTCTCGCCAGTGCCATCAAGTCCGACACCTACTGCCAGCAGATTCACCCTACCGTGACTATGGAAGGCGTGATGAAGATGGACACATTGTGGTTACCCCGGGTGACAGGAACAACATGCCGCCCCATCGGAGGCACATAGAGGACATGGAAAGGGAGAATGGAGCTCTAGCTGAGAAAGTGATGATGATAAAGGAGATTGTAGATTTTGCTAGTAATGGTATGGTGGTCCAAGGACAGGAGATTGACACCTTGCATGAAGCTGTGGGAGTTCTGGAGAATGCCCTGATAGCCAGAGATGCAACCATAGCTCATCTTCATGGTACGGTGCAGGAGAACACCCAGAACATACAACAGTTGCAAGGGACCGTCCAGGAAAGGGATCAAACTATTGAAGCTATGACAGCCCAGATTGCCGCCCTCCAAGCACAGCTGAATCCACCCTCTGATGATGACAATGGATATTATGGAAACAATGGGGACGATGATGACAGTGGGGACGATGATGATGATGAGGACGAGGATGATGATGATGGAGACGATGATGGTGGAGGAGATGAAGCTGTTGCAGTTGCAGCTGAGAGTGAAGAAGAAGAGGAGGATCCAGAAGAGGTGGAGTTTAAGATTTCAAGTGATGACTCAGGAGAGGTGTACACTCTGCCGCCATGGTTGTACCGCGAGCCGAAGCGTCAACGCATGACAGCAAGGACCTACTGCAACCTGTTCAAGAAGTAGATAGAAGTCCACCAAATAGTCCACATTAGGCAAATTCGTTACGATTAGTCTCGATCGTTGAGAAGCTTAGTTCGTGTTAGTTTAAGAGTGATTATTTGCTTATTTGTGTACTCCAATATCCCAGGAATTATTTGTGCAAATTTTATGAAAGATTTATGGCAATTTGGTTACTATCTGTGTTATTTTCGCTGCAGTTTTTCTGCTGATACACCAGTACTGTATGATTTTTCATATTTTTCTGGTAACTCGGAAAAATCTGAAAAAATATTGGGCTGATGCGAAACTCTCTGTACTATATGTGAAAAAATCAGCTAAATTTTCTAACGAGTTTAAGTCAGGCGGCAAAATTCGCGAACGCTGCTGGACTGTTCTGGCAGATTGCTGTTTTTGTTGTTTAGTTGATCAACTGTTTAGTTAACCATTGCCAACTCTTGTAAAATTATTTCAGTAGGTATATACTGCTAGGATAACCCCTGGGATGTTTCTGGATTACTTGTTTGTTGATGTGTTGCTTTCTTGTGATTGTCTGCTATTGTTTGTTGTTGTTTGATCATATGCATGGGTAGAATCCTATTATCGTAGTTGATTCTTTCTAAACTTACCTGTGCTGAACCGCAGATGCCTCCCCGCCATCAACCCACTGAGTTGGAGCAGCTCATGGCAGCTCAGGCACAGCTGACCCAAGTGATGACTCAGTTCATGGCAAATCAGAACAACAACAATGGAAACAATCAGCCTCAGGGAGATGCTCTCACCAGATTTCTGAGGTTAAGGCCAGCTAAGTTCTCTACTGCAACGGAACCAATGGTTGCTCTCGACTGGGTGCGTTTAGTCAACAAGGATCTGGTAACTGTTGGATGCACTGATGCTGAGAAGGTGAGGTTTTCCACTCACCTACTGGAGGGATCAGCCGCTTCTTGGTGGGACACATTTCAGATCACCCACCCGCTGGACACCGTGACTTGGGCAATGTTTGAGGAAGGTTTCAGGACCAACCACGTGTCTTCAGGAGTTCTGAGTTTGAAGAGGAAGGAGTTTCGCAACTTGCGCCAAACCAATCGCACCGTGGCCGAGTACATTGAGGAGTTCAACAACCTGTCCCGTTATGCACCTGAGGATGTTGACACTGATGCAAAAAGGAGGGAGAGATTCCTGGATGGCCTCAGTGATGAGCTTTCAGTACAGCTACTGGTGGTTTATTGCCCCACTTTCCAGGAGCTTATGGACAAGGCTAGGATCTTGGAAGGGAAGCACAAACAGGTGGAGAACCGCAAGAGAAAGAACAACAATCATCACTCTGGTTCACTTCACAAGTCTCGCACTTCATATGATGGATACTCCAAGCATGGAGGGAGTGACCATGGGAGCCATGACCGCCACCACCATGGAGGCGATGGACATCATCATGACAACCATAGGAGCAACCACCACAGCCACAAGGGAGGACACTCTCACCACTCTGGAGGACACGGTGGACATGACCGCAACAGTGATCGCAGCTTTGTGAAGAAGGATCTGAGTGAGGTGACGTGCTTCAAGTGTAAGCAGAAGAGGCACTATGCTGACAACTGTCCGGAGAGGAAAGGACTGAAGCCAACCAATAGCGAGAAGGCCACAGTGAACCACATGAATGTGGAGGAGATTCCAGATGAGCCTGACCTTGTGATTGGTAAGTTCCCAATCAACACTTACCCTGCACTTATACTTTTCGATACTGGTGCATCGCATTCATTCATATCAAGGGCATTCGTGGATAAGTATAAGCTACCTACTGAGTCTATGCAAAGGTCTATTAGAGTGAGTTCACCTGGAGGAGATATGATAGCTAGCGCGGGATGCCGCGATTTAACTGTGAGGATTGGAACACACAACTCCAGTGCACATCTGGTAGTGTTGGATTCACAGGGATTAGACGTTATTCTAGGTATGGATTGGATGTCTATGCATGGGGGACACATAGATTGTGCACAACGAGCTATTTCACTCAAAACCCCGGATGGTAAGAGGATTAGATTCAAGTCAGCTGTACGACCAGGAAGGTGTAAGTTGAGTTCTCTTAAGGGGGTTAGCATGGATACTGTGCCAGTGATTAGGGATTACCCCGACGTGTTTCCGGAAGAGCTGCCAGGAATGCCACCTGACAGGGAAGTAGAGTTTCTTATCGACCTGATGCCGGGAATAGGACCAATAGCAAAGAAACCATATAAGATGGATGTGGATGAGCTGAAGGAATTGAAGAAGCAGTTGAAAGAGCAGTTGGAAAAGGGATTCATTCAGCCTAGTTCGTCGTCATGGGGCGCACCTGTTCTATTTGTGGAGAAGAAAGACAACACCAAGAGATTAGTGGTGTACTACCGCTCGCTGAATGAAGTAACCATCAAGAACAAGTACCCTCTGCCGAACATAAATGATTTGTTTGATCAACTGGAAGGAGCGAAGGTGTTCAGCAAGATTGATCTACGATCAGGTTACTTCCAATTGAAGATCCGGGAGGAGGACGTACCAAAAACCGCCTTCACCACTAGGTATGGTTTATATGAGTATATGGTTATGTCTTTTGGACTAACGAATGCCCCGGCGTATTTCATGACCATGATGAACAAGGTATTTATGGAATACTTGGACAAGTTCGTGGTGGTGTTTATTGATGACATACTGATATATTCCAAGGATGATGCTGAGCATGAGAAACACCTGCGACTAATTATGGAGAAACCGAGAGAACATCAGCTGTATGCCAAATTCAGCAAGTGTGAATTCTGGCTTAATACCGTTGGGTTTCTTGGACACGTAGTGTCAGGAGAAGGAGTCGCTGTTGATCCAAGCAAAGTGACTGCAGTAACTGAGTGGGAAGCACCCAAGAATGCAGGAGAGATTCAAAGCTTTTTGGGACTTGCTGGATATTACAGGAGGTTCATTGAAAACTTTTCCAAGATTGCAAAGCCGATGACTGAACTTCTGAAGAAAGAGAGGAAGTTTGAGTGGTCATACGTATGTGAAGCCAGCTTACAGGAACTGAAGCGTCGACTAGTGACCGCGCATGTTCTGTGTTTACCAGATCTTCAGAAGGATTTCCAAGTGTACTGTGATGCTTCTCGACAGGGACTTGGGAGTGTGCTGATGCAAGATGGGAGAGTAGTGTCATATGCCTCGCGACAACTCAAGCACCATGAGCGGAATTACCCCACACACGACTTGGAGTTAGCGTCAGTGGTTCATGCGCTCAAGGTATGGAGGCATTACTTGATGGGAAAACACTATGATGTGTACACCGACCACAAGAGCCTGAAGTACATATTCACGCAGAAGGAACTGAACATGAGACAAAGGAGATGGTTGGATCTTATCAAGGACTATGATATGAATCTACAATACCACCCAGGAAAGGCCAATGTAGTAGCAGATGCTCTGAGCCGGAAGGTTTATGCCAATGGATTGACAATTGGTGAATTTCTTGAGGATTTGTGCAAGCAATTCAAGGACCTTAGACTGGAAGTAGTGTCTGAAGGATACTTGGCTACAATGGAAGTCCAACCGACGTTACAGGACAGGATCATGAAGGCTCAGGTAGGAGACAAGGAAATAGAGGAGATAAAGGAAAAGATGAAGGAGAATCGAGAAAAGGATATTCGCGAGGATGAGCATGGTACCTTGTGGTATGGAGATCGTTTGTGTGTGCCCAGCGACCCGGAGATAAGGGAGTTGATTCTGCAGGAGGCTCATAACTCGCCATACTCCATACATCTGGGCAACACAAAGATGTATATGGATTTGAAGAGCAGATTCTGGTGGAACAACATGAAGGGAGATATCGCCAAGCATATTGCCCTATGCGATGTTTGTAGCCGAGTGAAGGCAGAACACCAGAAGCCAGCAGGACTGCTACAGCCATTGCCCGTGCCAGATTGGAAGTGGGATAGAGTGGGAATGGACTTTATCACAGGATTGCCCAGGACCAGGTCAGGATATGACTCTATTTGGGTAGTGGTCGACCATTTGACCAAGGTAGCCCACTTTATACTGGTGAAGACGACCTATACGAGTGCAAAGTTGGCCAAGATTTACATGGACAAAATTGTGTGCCTACATGGAGTTCCCAAGAGTATTGTATCTGATAGAGGCACCCAATTTACCTCACACTTCTGGCGCCAGCTACATGAGTCACTCGGTACTAGATTGGATTTTAGCACAGCGTTTCACCCGCAGACTGATGGACAGACCGAGAGGGTGAATCAGATTTTGGAGGACATGCTGAGAGCTTGCGCTTTGGCTCATGGATCCAGTTGGGATGAAAATTTGCCGTATGCTGAGTTTTCCTACAACAACAGCTATCAAACCAGCATCAAGACGTCACCGTTCGATGTGCTATATGGGAAACGGTGCCGGACTCCATTGCTATGGGATGGAGTAGGAGAGCATCAGTTGTTTGGGCCTGATTTGATCAAGGATGCTGAGGAGAAGGTCGCCTTGATTAGGGACAGGCTGAAGGTAGCACAATCAAGGCAGAAGAGCTACGCTGACGCCAAGCGCAAGGAAGTGGTGTATGAGATAGGTGATAGAGCATACCTCAGAGTGTCACCACTTCGTGGAATCAAGAGGTTTGGAATTAAGGGTAAGCTGGCACCTCGATTTATTGGACCGTATCGGGTCTTAGCACGCAAAGGAGAAGTTGCTTATCAGTTGGAGTTGCCAGGGGCTCTGTCCGCTGTTCACAACGTGTTCCACGTATCCCAGCTGAAGAAGTGCCATCCGGAGATGGTGGATACGCCATTGAGAGACACTGTACCGCTAGAGGAGGTTCAGCTTGAGAATGACTTGACCTATGAGGAGAAACCGGTCAAGATTCTAGAGACAGCAGAAAGGACTACCCGTACCAAGACAATCAGGTTTTGCAAGGTGCAGTGGAGCCACCACACCGAAGAGGAAGCCACTTGGGAGCGTGAGGATGACATCCGGGAGGACTACCCACACCTATTTGCTAGCCGCGTCGAATCTCGAGGACGAGATTCATCTTAAGGGGGTTAGTCTTGTCACATCCCAAATTTTAGATTTGGTCTTGCATATCATTCATAGCATTGCATCATGCCTTTCCATTCAAAACCGTCGATTGAAAAAAATCGGCGAAACGCTATTTTCAAATCCCTATTCTATTTTTGCTACGAGGCTCCTGCGGGAGGCTTTAGTAGGACTAGCGTTGTCCACCCTTGTAGCCTAGTGGTTTTGCCCGAACCTTGACCCTAGATTGTTCTCCTCGACTTTACAAAACCGTAGGAGCAAGAATCGCTCGATTCGGAGCTCGTACGGAGAAGTTTCGGCCGTTTGTTTAAAAAGACGGAAAACGGTCCGAATTCCGGGCCGATTTCCAAGTTCGTGTCCAACTTCGTGCCGAATCAGCCTAGGTTTCCGCGCGAGGGCCCACAAAAAGGACCCCACCTGGCCCGAGCCGCCGCCTCCCACTCGATACCCGCGCTCGTGCCCTCGGGAACCGCACCCCCGCCGCCATCGCCTCCTCCTCGATCGCTGCGCCACCTCCCTTCAGCCCGCCGCCGCCGGCCGCCAGGCTCCCGCCGCCGCCAGCCGTCGCCCTTCCCCGCCTCGCCGCCGGCTCCACCGATCCCCGCCGCCAGGTACCCCCGCCGACGCCGCCGCCTGCTGCAGCCGTCCTCGCCCCGCAGCACCCCCGCCGCCGCGCGCATGCCACGCCGCGCGCGCCTCGCTGCAGCCGCCTGCCCCGCGCGCGCTTGTTCGCCCGCCGCCTCACCGCTGCTGCGCTGCGCGCTAGCTGCTGCGCCGCGCGCTCGCTGCGCTGCTGCTTGCGCCGCTGCTGCGCTGCCGCGTGCGCCGCCTGCGCTGCTGCTGGCGCGCGCTGCTGCTGCGCCGCCGCGCGCCTTCGCGCGCACGTTTGCCCACACACGCGTGCCGTCTTACGCGCCGCGTTGATTTCCTTGACCCGTGCGCTGATCGTCTCCCTCTCGCGCAGGTAGCACCGTCGTCGGAATCGATCGCCGCACCGTCCGGAACTCGCCACAGTCCGTTTCGCCGTTCGTTTCCGGTAAGCCAGCAGCCATCGTTAGATCTCAGATCAGCGGTTCAGATCGGTCGTTGACTGGTCAGACTCAGGCGTTGACTAGTCAGACGCCTAGTCAGCAGACGCGTTGACCAGTCAACAGACACAGTCGACTGGTTAATTTCGTTAATCCTTTTAGTTGACAGATTTCGATAGAAACTTGTAAATTGCATAGTAATTAAAACGCTTGGCCAAAAATTGCAAATAAAATATGTGTAGATTCAGTGAGTCGTGTAGAATCTTGCTGTACCTTTGGTTCAGACTTTTGCAGCAAGGTTTAGTACAGTTTAATCAAACTAATTAGTGGCCTTTTCGGAGTAATAAATTCATAGGAAAAGATCCCTAGCTCAAAAAATCGCGTATGATATGTCCCTGGATTTAGTGGAATGAGGGGAATCTCTTCATGAATTAAAAAGATAGGCTTACAGTAAAAACTTCTGCAGAAACTGTCTAGTGGCTTTCTGCAGTGTTTTAATTACTCGGGGAGTTTTATAATTCCTTTTTGAGTAATTCCAATTGGTACTGTTTCAAATCAGCGATGCCTATACGGTAGAATTTTTCCAAGATTTTACAAATAGTATACTACCGGTAGTGAATTATTTGAGTTCTAGCTCTAGTTTTGAGCATTACCTTTTTGCGAAATAGTTTCCTAGCGCTAAAACTATTTTCCATGCATGCAATCAGTAGTATTATTGAATATAATTATGTGGTGCAGCTGTAGCACCAATTCGCTTGCCTTTCATACCTTCATGCATCATATCTGTTGCATATGCTTGTGGATTGTTTGTTTATGATTGCAGTTGTATCGTGTAGATTGTGACGAGTGCAACGCTTGCTCGTGTGTGGATTGTTCTTCCGACCGCTACAACCAAGGCAAGTAGATGCTACTTTGTTCATGATATCGTCCTACTATTTTCAATGCATTGTCGTGTATTTTGTAGATGCATGTGTAGGATGATACTATCGCTATGCTATGTCCTATTATGTGGTAGGGCCTTCCTTGTAGATGAACCACCGTTGGTAGATGTGCTTAGCCATGCTATGATGAACGAGAGCTGGGTTACATCACTGAAGCTTGTTTCTAAAAGTATTGGTTTGTGAAAACTAAAACAACTTAATCAATGAATCTCCTGGGTGTGATGGTATTGATAATTTTTGGTGGTTTCATGGCGGAAAGGCACTCAGGTATCAAGAGAGAATGATTGGCTTCTTTATTGTGTAGCTTACGTGTACAACCATGTGCCAATAATGGAATGGGCGGTTGGTTGGACTTAGTAGGTTGTGGTAACTCGAACCCGCGTATCCAGAGATGTAGAATTTTGGTAGGATGGACCGGTACGCGTCGGGATTGGGGTGCTACTTACCGAACAGTCTCTTCTTGGACTTCTCCCTATCATCACCCAAAATGAGAGTGATGGTACGAGCTGGGCTGGCCAAGTCACATGGGTAAAGTGTACTAACCTCTGCAGGGTGTATAATCTAATCGATTAGCCGTGTCCCCGGTTATGGACATCTGAGTTGCTTGATATTGATTCCATGACATGTTTCTCGCTCATTCCAACTTCTTAATTGTTTTAATGTTGTTGGGTTAACTTAATTGGGATCTTTTCAAAGAAAATCAAAAACTGTTTATGAAAGTAGGACAAATGTATTTGCAAATGCAAGCCAGACACAGCTCCACTTGCCAAATATGCATGTAGATGTTAGTACTATTGTCTCCATTACTAGCTCTACTTGCCATACATTCCATGTATTGACCCTTCGGGGCTGCTACGTTTCATGTTGCAGGTTATTCCGATTCTGAGTAATCGATTTAGGCCACGGTACTCCACTTGGCACTTGTTCACTTGTGGGCAATTTGAAGAATGGAGGATTTGCTTTATTTATGTTGCTTCCTGAATAATTTGAGCTAGCCTTGAGCTAAACTTTTATTGTAATAATGGTACTCTGGATCTTCGTTATTTATGATACACGGATATTTTGCTATGTTATTCATCTTATACTATTGTGGGCCAATGAACCGATCCAGGGATTGGCATGTCACATAGAAGCCACGGTCTTTTCAGAACCGGGGTGTTACAGGTGGCTAGCCATGGGAAGGAGAGCTGGCGGGTGGGGTGGGGAATCGTGGATGAGTGGAGCAGAGTTGGCGGTGGAACTGACAGTGGGTCTCTCATATTGCCTTGTTAAGAAGATAAGATCTAAGGTTCTTTTTGTGAAATGAAACATAATTAGAGGCTTACAGTGGGTCCGTAGCTCACCACGTCATCGAATACATCTCTATGATGCCGAGCGGTGACCGCGAGTGATACTTCGACGCGCCTTCAATGATCATAAGTCAGTGGTTTACTCAGATATTATCTAACGATATGTACATTTCACCATTGTTTTTTTAAAATTCCATCAATCTATTAATAATCACCAACATCATTATAAAGTGGCCTAAAAGTAATAAAAATTACAAATAGGTCTATGGACCACCTAGACAACTAAAGATACTAACACGAGCCGAAGGCGCGCCACCGTCTCCGCCTTTCTATCATCGGAGCGGGCAAAGCTTGTTGTAGTAGAGCTTGTTATAGTAGACAAAAGGAAATTTGTCGTGCTAAGCCTCCAAAGGACCAACGCACCAGAGCAGTAACCATCGCCACTGATGACACTCGTAAATCGGAAAAGACTGACCTAAAACCACACCAATGAATACGAAAACCAACCAGATCCTTGGAGATCCGTCAGACAATCGACTCCACGCACCCTCCGTCAGCACTAGACGCACCGACGGAGCCAGAATATAAAGGAGAAGACTTTATTCTGACTTCAAGATGTAGCCGTCGTCTCAACATCCCGAAGAAGATACGAAAGTAGTCTAAAAAAATGGAAAACCCTTCCATCGATGAGAGGCCGCGATCCGCCACATCTGTAGACCAACGGCGTCACCTGTGACAGGAACAGGAACCCTAGATTGGTTTTTAGGGAGTCGTCACGATCGCTGCAGGAGCCTGTTCACTATTGTTTTGAAATAACACCTTTTCCTTTTGTAGAAGAGAGTATTATACGGCAACTCAATGTGTACATATTATATATAGTTTCAGAATACGTTGAAAGAGGCCAACGATCTTAACTACATTGCTAGTTAAACAGTAGGGGATAAGTGTTACGATTTAATTCTTATTTCAAGATCTCTATAGTAAAACTAGTTTTAAAATGGCAGGAGTCATTAGTGATACAGGAAGTTTACTGCTTTCAAGTCATCGGACTTAAAAATAGATATTGAAGATAAGACTCGTGTGGTTAATAGCCAACTCCCAAACACTATGTTTTATATCAATAAATTCATTGGTAATGTGGAGAGAGTGGTCTTGTAAACACGGAGGAAGCAATATTTGTACATCACGGACATGGCATCGAAAAGATGAAAGGAGACGGAACCATGAGGGAGGAGATGACCTCCAGCGTGCACGTGGCCCCACCAGTGGCGCCATGGAGGGAATCTCCCCATGGGAATCCTTCTCAACTTTGTGGATTCATCTTGAACTAAATATTCCTAATATATATTTCTCTATGTCAATTTAATCTCACACTATGTCTTCTCAAGGTGGATATTTTATTCAATCTTATGTCTTTCAGATTTCCATTTAGATTCAACCATGTCGAGCTCAGAGTCCTTGAAAGAAGGATGCTTAATGTTCTTTGGCACATACCAAGTCTGTCCCTAGATTGGGGAGGCTTATCTAGTATTTTACCTATTCTCATTTAAGTTGTATATAATTATCTCTATCGGATCATTCATCGTGCCTTTGGGGCGCGACCATCATGCATAACGTTCATGATAGGGGCTAAGCAAATCATTGGACGACATAACGAAAGTGGAGGTAGAGGAAAACGAATAAGAACACGAACAAAATGTTCAAACAGTGCAGGCAGACGCAAGATCGCGCGTAATCAGGTTGATCAGGTTGACCAGGTGCATGCCCGCAAAACTTTGGTTTAGTGTTTGAAACATTCAAAATAAATTTGAATCTGAAATATATATTAGAAAACGATAAAATAAATAGAAAAATCTTCCGCCAGAAGAAATAGTGAAGAGGTAAGTCGACCGCAAACCAACCTTTCTCTCCGTTTATTCTTCCTTTCCCGCAGCCCATCCCAACCCAAGTCAGCCTCATATTGCTTGGTCCTTCTCTTTTCTTCTTCCTTGCATATAAGGAGAAGTTGATCCATGTTCGTGCACCCACCGCTGATCGTTGTCATGCTACGATGCCCGCCGCCGTTGCTGGACGCAAGAATAATAATGGCCTCATCCTACTCTATCTCCCCATCCTCTTTCCCCCTCTCTCTCACTCTATATCACTTGCCTGCATCATCTTCGAAACCCTACTGAAAGGGCACGTGCCATGTGTGTGGTTTTGGTAATTCCTCTATAGCTTAAGCGTGAGCAAAACCGAGCGCTCTCAGTCCCTCTGCGACACGTGTTGAGCTGTAGCTTTCCCCTAACTACGGGACAGGGGTAGCACTCGCACCTCTTTGCACGGTCGCACCCGCAAACCCAGCCCGCAAGGCCGTCCCTTTTCTTTTCTCCTCTCTACTTTTCTTCTTATCTTCCCCCGAGCACCCCTTCTAGGGTTTTCGGCCACTGCCATCTGATACCTTCAATCTAGATTACAGATGTAGTATAGCTTCTTTTTCCCTGGTAGACCTAGGTTTATCAAATCCTCGGGAAGCAGAAAGAAAAGTGAAGTTACTTTAACGGACCTTTGAGAGTTTTGGAATTACTTTTGTGTTTTCACCGGACCAAGAGTTTGCGATCTTTTTGTTTGTTATTGTCGATAGAGAGAGAGAGAGAGGGGGGGGCCTGGGGCTTTCGGTTTTACCAGTAGCTGTGCAAAACATCTGATGGGAATAAAAGATAATAATAAAGTATGCATGTAATTGTTAAATAAAGATAACTATTTATGGGGCAGTGCATCTATAATTGCTATTGCCTTCGCTTACAGCAATAACCAACTAGTCTCATCCATATAAGAAAGAGAACTAATGATATACATAATGATGTCACCGTTAATCCCAAGTAAATCCCTCACATACAGCCATACTACCCCTTCTATCACAGGGGTTCCCAACCTGCAGATTATTCATTACTCACACTCCCTATACCTAGATCAATCCTCGGGGTCTTGGGTACCTGGCAAGTCCTTAGATTGAGGCAAGAGAGGATACAATAATCATCATGTCATACAAACTAATACATGATCCCATCTATGATAAGTAACATGCACATGCTACATGTCTAGGCCGAATCCCTTAGCCCAAGAAAAATTACTCACACATAGAGATGAAATCAACAATCATGAACATTGTAATAGAGATCATAAGATTGATAGAAAATAGTCTTACAATGTCGCAAATTGGAGAAGAGATCTACTATTACAAGTGGTGGAATATGGCTATGGTGGTAGAGGAGGGTTTGGAGATTAGATCTAATGGAAGGGTGTCATCAGCGGCGAAGCAGATGGAGTCGGGGGTGAATGGCAGAACGAGGGGCGAGGATTTTCTCATCGCCCGAGGTCTCTTTATATAGGGTCCCTTCACGAAAGTTGTTCTGTTTGACCTAACAGAGTCGATGGCAACTATACGGCCGAAACTATACGGCCAAAATTTTATTCCCGCCATATAGTTGGTCGTTAAACCTTCTGAAACCGCTTCACGGCTCCTAGTTTCTTTGACGTGTTGGAAATCTCGTATCTTTGACTTTTATGTTGTGATTCCCATCATCATACGTCATTATCTGCGCAGGAAAAAATAGCAAGAAAGGATTGCATACCCCTTTGATCATTAGGCATTAGTGGCAGGATTTAGAGAGATATTTTATCAAATAATATCCAGTTTAAATGTGAGTGTGGATGGCTATATTTCATAGCCATCAACCTCCCCAAGCTTAAACTTGATCGTCCTCGAGCAAGAAAACCAAAATCAAAAAGGAACTCAATATTTAAACTGAAATAACAAGATGATGATCTTACTCATGATTAGTAGTATCATGTTTCCTTCACTTTATTAATCTGAAAAACTTTAGCATAGATAGAGTAATGGCAAGCATATCATATGGGTTTCATGAATCCTTATAGCACAGCAAAATTATTGTAAGCATGTATGATTCAAATGAGTAAACTTTATTCCATGTCATGCAATCAACTCAAAAGCTTGCCTTTGAACAAAAAATTATAATTATGTAAAATTGAGAGCGTGAGATCTTGTCATGAAAAGCATATACACTAAAGTATCTCAATTCTCCCACATCAATAAATCAAGACTTTTCAAGCACTACTTTTCTATTTATTGTCTTTTAAGAATTTCAGTTCTTATGTAATTGAGAGCATGCCAAAAAACCATTAGTTTATCGGGCTATGATGGACACTCGTGGCATCACTAAGGTTTTTATTCATTTTGCATAATGATTACTCATATCAGCCAGAGGAGTTATTCTATCATGTTTACAGCTCCTAAGAGTGCCAAGAATCTTACCCATTATAGTATTGCTGCTACAAATATTTAATCAACTCATAGCCGCAATCTAGGAGTTTCCTCCATGAAGATAGTTCGTAGGCTAGTGGAGTTGTTGGCATGCCTTGAAGTTTGACACGCATAAAGCTATATCATTCTTATGATTCACAAGTCAAACTTTGACATGCTCATAAAAACCGCTAAACATTAATTCAATTGAACAAATACTTTCAAAGAGAGCTACCAAGTCAATCATTATTTTTTGTGGTGTTGAGTGTCTCTAGGAATAAGCTTTTAAGACTAAACACTACAACACCCAAGCCTTCAATTGTGAGATTTTTTCTTATTTCAATTGTTTAGCAAATATTTAGGCAAGACTTGGTTAACTACAAGAGGCTGGAACAAAACATACTCAACTAAATACCCATGCAAACAAAATTTTAATACAATATAGAGACTCAGTCCACCAATATAACATCTTAACATTTACTACTAACTAGCATGGGTTTCTCAAACTTCAAAAGTGGGGAGTCATAAGGCATACCTCTCATGTTTGTTTCCACTTCTCTCTTCCCTTTTGATTTGTTTCTTGAAAACTCGAAGTCGATCACTCTCCTACAAATACATGAGAACCTCGAGGCGAAAAGAAGAGAAAGAGGGAAAATAAAGATAAAGGGAGAAATATTTTTGTGGTTTTTGAGAAGGGGAATTAAAGAATAAAAAATTGGCTGCAAGGCTCGACTTGAAAATCTTAAAAACAAAATAAAATAACTAAAGATAAAGTGTTGGGGAAACCAACATGAGTGCTTATAAACTCAAATAAAAGCATAACCTCGAAAATAAAATAAAGAAAATGAACGCCAAATAAAAATAGATAGAAAACCTCCACAAGCTTAGGCTTTTGCAAGCCCTTCAAATCATTGAGGGTGCGGGAAAAAGTTGTAACTCCCGTCCACAAATTGAGTTGATAAGTTATTTGTTGTTTCCTGGAGGTTCAGGGCGAGATTATGCATCCCCTCCACAGTCCCTCCAAGTTCTTGGAAGTTTTGATATGTAGCAAACCGGTTCGGTGGCTGCTCCTCTTGATAAGGAACTTCTTGCTCCTCCTCTTGGTCTTCATCCTACTCTAGAATCTCCTCCTCGGGTTGGTGTTGCTCAACCTGCAAGTCATAAAGCACGCGTACTTCCTCGATAGAGAAAAGACCATTAGGCAGAGGAGCAGGGTAGACACACCCAACTACAGCAATATGCAGATAATAAACACCACCTCTCCTAGTGAGCATTCACAAGCCTTTAAGGTAGAGAAACCAACATGTCGCTCACCTAGCACTGGCTGCAACTCACCTAGGTCGATTCCCAAGGCATTGTCAAACACGGTGATGACGTCTCCACATGTGATTGGTCCTTGGCTTTGGGAGGATTGGTACTCCAAGTAGCACACAAGAATTGCGCCCAAGTGAAGTGATAAGTTGTTGTAGTTAAAAGCAGCTTTTGCAAGGACCAAGATGTCCTCCTCGTTGAGTGTTGTAAACTTATTATGCGCCTGCAAGGTGTTAGCAATAACATAGAACAAATAGCGAATAGCAGGATGTTGAATATTCTTCCCCTTGCTAACTATAGAAGTGAAGCTCATTCTATTATAGCAGAGTTCAGGGGAAGGTTCTATGTCAGTGAAAGATGCGCGCAGAGCATTAGGATCATTATTGGGTAAACCAAAAGAATTGCACCATTCATCAAGTGATAATGAATAATTGTTGTTTATAAGTCAGAAAGAAATCCTATACTTTCCATGCCATTCTTTAATCGTGCTTTTCAAAGAACTTAACAATTGGTTAATCGACGATAGGTAGGTGCATCATGAAATATAAAGTTTTGCAGGTCAACTCTATTGCATAGTAAATTAAAGTCATCAGAAATACCGAGTTGGTTCAATATAATGGGGCAAGTCCACTTGGTTGCCTTCACTTCTCGGTTTTTTATCCTTTCGAAACGATCATGGTGGGACTCATTCTTAAATCGTATCCCCATGCATTCCTGATCTGCAGCCCGAGAAGAACTAGCGGCGGCAAAAGAACGCATTTGGCTCCTGATGACCCACAAGTATAGGGGATCGCAACAGTCTTCGAGGGTAGTATAACCCATTTTATTGATTCGGCACAAGGGGAGCCAAAGAATACTTATAAGCCTTATCAACTGAGTTGTCAATTCAGCTGGACCTGGAAATAGTCTTGCTCAAAGTAGTTTATCAGTAACAACGGTTTTGTAGTAGAAATAGTAAAGTAACAACAACAGTAAAACAAAGGCAGTAGTAACAATAGTAGCAAACAGTAGGATATGAGTGCGGTAGACATAGGGATGGATGGAAGGGCGTTGCATGGACGAGACTATTCATGTGACTTCAAGATCTAGGAAAATTGCAGATAAATAAGATAAAGCATCCAAGTACTAAACAATCAAAGGAATGTGGTCCATATATAGTCATACGTGCTCGCAATGAGAACTTGCACACCATCTTTTTAGTACCAGCCCGTTGTAGTGGGGCCTCAAGGGAATCTACTGGAAATTAAGGTACTCCTTTTAATAGAGCACCGGAGTAAGCATTAACACTCCGTGAACACATGTGATCCTCATATCACAGCCATCCCCTCCGGCTGTCCCAATTTCTGTCACTTCGGAGCCTTTGGTTCCGGACAATGATATGTGTACACAACTTGCAGATAAGATCACAAAAAATACTATCATCATGAATCAATAATAAGTTCAGATCTGAGATCATGGCACTCAGGACCTCGTGACAAGAATTAAGCACAACAAGTTGCAACAAAGTCAAATAGCACTAATAAAGATACTAGGCATCATGCCCTAACAATCTTATTCGATTACATGATAGATCTCATCCAATCCCTACCATCCATATAGCCTACAACGGGGATTACTCACTCATGGATGGGGGAAACATGGATGGTTGATGGAGAGGCGTCGGTGATGATGATGGCGATGATCTCCTCCAAATCCCAGTCCCGGCAGGGTGCCAGAACGGAGTTTCTAGTTCCGAATCGCAGTTTCTGGTGGTGGCGGCGTAGCGGAACTCTTTCTGGAAAAACATCGACCCCCCCGAAGTTTTTAGGTCAGAAGGCTTTATATAGGCGAAGAGGGAGGCCGAGGGGGTGCCCGAGGTGGCCACACCCCCACCAGGCGCGGCCATGCCTAGCCCGCGCGGCCAGGGGGTGTAGGCCCCTCGTGGCTCACCCCTGCCTCATCTTCTGGCTCCGTGAGTCTTCTGGTAAAATATGATTTTTGGCATATTTTCTAGGATTTTTCCTGAAAGTTGATTTTCTGCACAAAAACTAGACAGCAAGGCAATTCTGTTGAAAACAGTGTCAGTCCGTGTTAGTTGTATCCAAATCACACAAGTTTAGAGGAGAAACAATAACAAAAGTGTTCGGAAAAGTAGATACGTTTTGGACGTATCAACTGCCCCCAAGCTTAGCTTATTGCCTGTCCTCAAGCAATTCAGTTGAAAACTGAGTGCAATAAAATAACCTTTCATGAACACATTTGCTTCATATGATGTATATATTCTCAACACATGTCACATCCCAAAATTTTCCAAATTTTGAAATGTGAAAAATAAATAAACAAAATAAAATTTTGTTGAAATTTAGGGTGAGAAGAAACTTTTTGATTCCATTTGGAAACATCAAAACCTATTTTGGTCAAATAAAATCCTAAAGGGATTTAAAAAGATAAACAAATAATAAATAAAGTTATGATAGTTGGAATTACTATTTTTGGATCTTTAAATAAAAAGATATGGTTTTTATAAAGCAAAGGTAGAAATATAATAAGGATTATTTTATAGAGCCAAATTAAATCTTGGCCAAGCTTTTGAAATAAAATATTTCTATTTGATAAAAAGAGTAAAGGTTTATTTAAATAAAATAATGAGGATTTATTAATATCCAATTTTATTAAAGTAAAGGCTTTTCCATTTTAAATAAACATTAAAACTTGTTATTTTATTTTTATTCAAATAAAACCTACTGAAATGATTTTGATATTATTTTAGATTTCAATTAAAGTTTTAAAATAAATCAAATCCTATTTGAATTAATAACTAAGGTCTATTTATTTAATTATTAATGGATCCTAAAAAGAATAAAAAATATTTTATTTTTGACTTTGGATTGTGTTGTTAAACAAAACTAAAAATTATACAAAGTTTGGTGGTGGTTTGATTTGAATTGGTGTTTGAATTATTTGTTTGAAAATCAAAACAGAAATTCAAATAGAAAAAGGAAAAAGCTTCTGTACAAAAAAAGTGAATCAAACCCAAACCAGTAAACAGGCCTAGCAAGCCCAACTCGCAGCCCATCTTTTCCCTCCTCAGAGAATCGTTTTCTTATCCAGCATCTTACCCGCAGAGTCACAGACAGGCAGACCCCACTCCCACTTCCTCCACCTCGCTGATAGACAGGCCCCACACCACTGTGCATCGTTTCCACCCGCGCCAGCCGTTTCCCCCTTTCCTCAACGGTGTTCTGCTGCAATTACTCCGCTTGAATACGCGTAAATGGCCGGAGTAAACTCACCAAAGACCACGCTCGTTAAATCGCCTCGCCCTCCCCTCTCTTTTCCCCCAAGCGCCATTCCCTCTCTACCTCCAAGCTGCGTCAATCGCAAGCTCGAACCCACTATCCCCGACGAAATTCCCCGGCGAAATTCCGGCGACTCCGACCGCCTCTCCACTCCCCGAGCACGCAAGCTTGCTCTCCAGCCCCTTGCGCGTCTGCCCATAGCCTTAGCTCGCTCCCGCGCTCTCTAGAAGCTCGACTTCGACATCACCAGAGCGCCATCGCCGTTTGTCTCGTCTCCGGCGAAGTCTCCCTGGTAAGCCAGACCGCCCCGAGCCCTCTCGATCATGCTCACATGAACGCCACACTCGCCCGCGTCTAACCGTGCACTTACTTTGCCTTAGGGCAATCTGCAGCTCCGTCCCCGACGACGAACAGAACCGCCTGACGCCGCCACCTACTCTGGCGAGCAATCCACGTCGCTCCAGCGCGCCCCTCGCCAAGCCGACCACACCTCGAGCTTCCCCACACTCCCACGAGCACGGTGAGCACCTTCATTTCCCCTCTTGCTTCCTGCATCGTCGGCAAGCTCGCCGCCCGAGCGTGCGCCGCCGCCAGCGCCGCCCAACCATGGTCAGAGGCATCGTGTCCGTTAGATCAGGATCCGTTGGCTGAGATTAGAACTAGACGAAGAGGTATGAGTCCATCTGCGCCGTATGATTTAAGTGAAATCCAACGGTTCGCAGAGGCTGATCCGCACGAAGCGGTACCGTCCAATAGGAACACGCCACGTGGACAAGGTTTTGTTTAAAACAGAAATTATAATCTGATTGATATGGAAACTTGTAAAATTCATAACTTTAATTCTACACAAGTTTGCAAATTTTATATCAATGGATCCAGCAGAACAAGTACATTGCAACCATGCACTTTGTTTAATGATTTGCTTCTGGAAAATTGGTTGAAATTGCAGAAACTTGTGTAGGCTTATTTTGAATATAAAAATTATTCTAGATATAATTTTAATGTGGAATCTTTGCAAAATGGTTTGTGGTGAACCTACTGACCCTAGGAACCAACTTATGGATTTAAAAATGTATTTTGTGAAGATAAGAAATAAATATTTGAATTAGCCCATTTCTAGTCAAATAAAAATATTGATTATGATTTAGAAATGATTTTTGAGTAAAACCTTTGGGAAATGATTTGATTCAAACCTTATGACCCTAAACACCAAGTTTTGAGAATTAAAATATATTTGGTGAACCCTTTAAAGAATATTGCTTTGCTAAAAGCATTTTCAATCACATAAAATATTGTTTGGGTTTAAAAATGGTTTATAGATAAAACCTTTTGCAAATGGTTTTACCACTTTAGAAAATGACCACTTTTGAACTTTATAATGTTTAGAGCCTAGTAGAAACCACTTTTGCAAATAAAACTATCTTTTGCATGCTTGCATGCATTACCTAGTTTCTATTATTTTATGTGTGAGAAATGGTTTGAATGCTAGTTGAATTTGTGTTTGCTTGATTGAATTGTAGTGGAATTAGAAGAGTGTGATATTTGCAAGATCAAGAAGTGAACCAAAATTCTCTACTAAAAAGGAAAGTGACACTATCATCCATGTCCTACTATTTTCATTACACTTAGTGGATTTTTGAAACATGCATGATAAGGACTACTATTATTTTATGCTATGCTAAATCCTATTAGGATACCCTTATATATTCCTTAGTGGAAACATTGTAATTGTAGTATGCTTAGCCCTGCTATATATTGGGATGGGATACATGATATGACTATATGAAGTATTGAAAAGATATATGTTTTATATAATAAAACAAGTATTCAATGAACCACCTGGGTGGACAAGGATACTCAAGTTTTGGACAAGGTGGCAACAAAAGGAACCATGTTTATATGGCCATCTCTTTTTGTATGTGCACTATAAGAAAACCACCCAGGGACTTAGAGATTGAACATGTTTCTCGTACAGTGGCTTCCGTGTACAGCCACATGCTAAATGGGCTCTGGCTTAGTCAACTACATAGTGGAAGACCCATGCATTGGCATATTCAGGTTAACTAGAATTGTGTAAGGGAACTTGAAACCCTACATTGGTGCCTGGATGACAAGCTAGCATTGTGTATTGGGAGGACTTCTATGGAAAGACTTTGTCACATTCTCAATCTTCCAGTACTCCATCTTGGTGAGTACTTATCCAGCGGCCACTGGTGGCATCAAGATGAGATTGTGTCATGTGGGTAAAGTGTACAAATTCTGCAGAAGATCAAAATTCTAAGTACTTAGCCGTGTCCCCGGTTATGGACAATTCTGAGCAACTAAGGCCTGAAGCTATGGAAGATCTCGACATTCCAATTTTTCAAAGTAAAACTTGATGGTGACAACAAGGGATTTGAAGCACTTGGAGTTTTCCAAGAAGTTCAGAAAAATTTGACAAAAGATCAAAACTATTTTTGAAAAGATAGGATAAAACTATATTGCTTTCTGCAAATGAGCCTAAACCGCACTTAGCCAAATATGCATGTAATGATAGGATCCACTTATTTCTACATAGTAGCGAAACTTGCCAATACAATTCAAATGTATTGACCCTTGTGGCTGCAACTTATTATGTTGCAGGTTTGTTTGATGTTAGTGAAGTGTGGTTATAAAGTTGTATTATGACCTTTGTTTCTTGATATTACATCTTAACTGTGGATGCTAGCTATTGATCTAGGGACTAGCATTGTAAACACAGGGATCTCTACCTTATTAAAGGTTGGGAAACTTACAACACATGTCCAGTACTTAGACAATTCATAATAAATAGTATGCAACTAAGTCTACTCAATAGTCATTGCAAGCTATGAAGATATTCCAACACAATAATAATAATTAGCATGAAACATAAACATAAGCAACATTGAAATGCTCATAAGATTGTATGATAGAGTGGTATCTCGCTTGCCTTTGATTATGGAGCAAAACATAAATGCCAAGGCACCTCTGAAGTTCAAGTGAAGACTAGAAGTAAAGATATCAAAGATACAAGCATCAAAGTCATGACATTATTAACCAAGTTTTGAGACAAGCACATTACACTAAGAATGACAACTATGCTCTCAAGAAGGTGCTCATAATATAAGTGGTGACTTAACAAGGAAGTGAAAAGGTTTTGAAAAGTTTGAAAGGCTTCCAAATGCTGAATGTATGGTACTCATTAGCTTTGAGCTCTCATTGCCCCTATCATAAGCATATTTAGATGGTTAAGGTGAAAGTGAGGTCCAATATGAGTTATATGCTTGACAGACCATCAACTGGAAATCTCATGTCCCTTGAGTACGAGGGCCGCTCCTCATGCTACTCAACTTTAGTTACCGGTAAGTTCTTGTCATAGTAAATACATGCATACTATAAAAAACCGCCAACAGGGTACCCCCTTGCACATGATACAGGAGCTATCCCATATCAAAATGACAAGGCAAGCAGACAATGTGCATCTCAGCAATCTCCTTATTTTCCATGAGTAAATGGTGCTTTTTTTCTCTCTTTCCCCTTTTTTGTATCTCTCTTTTTTTATAAGAAGAAAGCTTCATAGATTGCTCACTATGGTTATGTTGCAAGTTTTCACCATGATTAGGCATGGCTTAGGCTAGCGGCCCAGGCGTTTCTCTAACACATATACATAACTCCATAGACTTACAAGCTCCCCTTTTATTTCACACCGACAACATCTGTAAACAAAAGAGGATGATATCAACTGGGTATATATATTTACAGGTGTTGAAAGCGTTCCCCGTGACAACACGGTTCTGCTAACTCCCAGCCTATAATTTGCAAGCATATAACTTCATGGACAATCACAATGGTTCAGGTTTATTAAGTGCAAGAAAATAAAGTGTGCCATCAAGTTCGTGAGGGCATTACTAACTTTCTCATAACAAGCAAACATTTTATTTGGAAGAAAACAAGGCATAATAAATATGCACGTAATAGCAAATGATGCTAGTAGGTAGATATGGTGGACACTTTTGACAATATTGGTTTTGGGGAGTTGGAAGCACGAGTAGAGCTCATACTCAGTGCAAGTGAAGGCTAGAAATAGAAAGGGAGCGACAAACGAGAGAGGAATAACTGTCATAATCATGCTTGCAACAAAACATAATTAATTATGGCATAAAAGTGATACAAGATCTCTGAGGCAAAATAAATCGTCAAGGCTTAACTGACTTTGGTTCAGTCATATGCATGCGTGAGCATGTGCCAAGTAGATTCAAATGAAACATTCAGAGGAGGATACCACAATGTCATACCAAGTTATGAATAAAACAATGCAAGAAAACATTCATATGACATGCTACAAACTATTAGCAAGTTAGATCTAATCATAAGAGAGCAATAACTACTAAGCATCCAATAAATACATACACCTTACATGAACAGACTAAGCATGCCCACAATGATGAGTATATGTACAAAAATGAAAACAAATAGAGTTCATTAGCAGCCTCTTACCACACCTCAAGTTGTCATTAATCATCATTATTGCCCTTCACTTGTGTGGCTTGAATAATAACATGAAACCAAACTCCACTGAGGACCGCTGAACCCTGCAACGAACGTCACAAAACCAAAGAAGAACAACAAATATTTTTGGTGTTTTCGATTTTTCAAAGCAAGCAATCAAAGCAAAAAAAACAAAGTAAAATCTTTTTGGATTTTTCTTGAAGCAAACCAAAGCTAAAAAGCAAAGAAATAAACCAAGAGAAACAACAAAAATACTTTTGGTCTTTTTGTGTTTTGGGAAAGCATAAATAAAAACAAAAAAGAAAGAAAAACATGGATATACAAAGTACTGACAAAACATGAGATGTAGATGAGTGTGGTGTCGGTGTACCTCCCCCCAAGCTTAGGATTTTGGCCTAAGTGGGGCTCAATCCCAGCCTGGCCAAGAAGGTGTGCCTCCGTAATGTGATGAACAGGCCCCTTCGTCCTGGTACATGCTCGAGGACGCCCCTGTGTAGTGCACAGAGTGGTCATACGAGGGTGTGTCCCCTGGTTGTTTCCGTGGAAACCACGAATGCGTAGCCTGATCGTCCATCTCCCCCTTGGAGCATGACCAAGGCCCCTTGCAAATACTGAACAAAGTTGTTTGTGGCAAAGGAATTTCCCTCTCTTCCCATTAGTAAACATCATCCTGTAAACTAAACTCTCAAGGCTAGAGCTAGCAGTAACTAAGTGATGTGCTTTCATGGCAGCTAAATCAAGCCTCTGTGGAGCCAATATTGTATCATTCAGATCAACAAGAAGTTCTAAGGCAGCAACTACACGTGCAACAATAATACCCCCATAAATGGGGCCTCTAGCAGCTAGGCGACGAGCAATGAGAGAACCAAGATTATACCTGGTTTCATTGTTGAGTGCAGCAGCTAGAAAAGCCAAATGACAGTTGGAAATATTGCTAGTGTTCTCCCTACCAAGAATACTAGTGGCAAGATAATAAGAAAAATATCTGATAGCTAGGAGTTGAATATTTCTTATCTTCCTGCGCTGGGCTTTGCGGTCATCATCATTTGTTACCCCGCGGTAGAGCTCCAACAAATCAGCGGGCCGAGCTTGAATCTTCCTCACCGTCCCAGCCATGCCAATACCTATAATGCTGCAAAATTTCTTCAATGTCATGGTGACAGGCCTATCATAGATTTTGAATGAAACCTTTTTTCCTGAAAGGGGTGTTAGTAAAAGAGAAACTCTCCACAAAAGTTTTGGTGAGCATAGCATATTGCTCACTCTCATCCTGCATATAATCAGTTAGTCCAACCCTCCCAACAAGAGTTATGAAATCATCAAGAATCCCTGCAGCATGCAAAAGGTAAAACAAGGGAAGGTAGAAGGGTGTGCATCCCCCTCATCTCCCTCGTTGCCAAAGAGCGGCGCAATAAGGTCCTCATTGTATGATGGCCTAGCTCGAGAGGATGATCTCTAAGGTCTTGTCCTCCTAGGTGCATCACTTTCAAACACTTCTCCAACGGTGTGGTTGTCCATGACCCTTTTTCTGAAATTTTTAGACAAACATCAAACCAAGTGATTTCCAAGTTGATAAGTGATGAGGAACTACTATAGGAACTTGCTAGAGGGCTAAACATGCATCAAAATGAATTCTCTAAGCATAGAACAAGCATGCAAGGTCACACAACCTGTCACCTATAGTAGCAAAATACTCAAGATACAATCCACCAATCACAAATCTAATTGGACAAGCGGAGGAGGCACATACCGGAGAGCAATCCCTCCAAAAATCAGCAGCAAAGATGGGCTGAGCAAGGAGATCGAAATTCGGGAGCAAGAACAGTAGGAACTTGAGCTTGAGAAAGTTTTCCGGTGTTTTTCGGGAGAGAGAAAGAAGTGGCTGGAAGGAGGCATCTTGGAGGGCCATGGGTGGGTCGCACCCAGGCCAGGCGCGCCCTGGGGCTGGTCGCGCCACTAGGGGTGTGATGGCCTGGTGGGTACCCTGGGCCAATCCAGGTGCCCCTCTGCCCCTTTTTTTGAGGAAAAATTAATATGATTTTTCTGAAATTTTTCGGGAAACTTTATTTTTGGCCAATTTTCAGGTTATGAAAATTGATTTTCTCGCAGAAAAAGATTTTTGAAAGGCACAAAAAGCAAACAAAAACCATAACTACAGAAGTTCTAAGACACTCCAAAAAGCAAGCAACTAGAAAAACTAAAGCTAACAAGAGGAAGAGCAAAGATTGGAAAGGAGAAAAATAAAAACAAGCAAGTATAACCATTGTGAAAGCATTGTTTTGTTCATTAAAATCCCTTTGTTAACAAGGTTGAGCAAGTCTTGTTACCAAAGCAATCTTATATGAAACAAAACTTTGCATTTCACAAAATGATTATGTTACCTCAATCTTGATAGCAATAGTCCCAATCATAATAGTTTTAAAACTTTCTTGTGGAATGGGACAATAAATTTATCCAACTTTGATGCTCTCAATATTTTTAATGGAATTCAGGCCATAGCTCTTATCAATCTTCTTTGGTAAATAGACAGTATGCTCTTTGTAATTAATATTAAAAGTTACTTTTCCTTGATTACAATTAATGATAGCACCTGCAGTATTAAGAAAAGGTCTTCCAAGAATAATAGACATGTTATCTTCTTATGGCATCTCAAGCACAACAAAATCAGTTAATACCAAGCAATTATGAGTCACTTGAACATGAACATCCTCACATATACCAACAGGAACAGTAGTACACTTATCAGCCATTTGCAAAGATATATCAGTTGGTATCAACTTTTCTAGCTGGAGTCTCTTGTAGAGAGAAAAAGGCATAACACTGACTCCAGCTCCCAAATCACACAAAGCAGTTCTAACATAATTATTTTTAATAGATCAAGGAATAGTTGGAATACCTAGATCACCAAGTTTCTCTGGAACCTTACCATTAAAGGAATAATTAGCAAGCAAAGTAGAAATTTCCTCATTAGGAATCTTCCTTTTATTAGAGACAATATCCTTCATATACTTTGAATAAGGAGGAAACTTAATAGCATTAGTCAAAGAAATTTGCAAAAATAAAGGTTTCATCCACTCACAAAACTTGTTATAGTTTTCTTCCTCCTTTGACTTGTGTTTCTTATTAGGAAAAGGCATTGGTTTCTGCACCCAAGGTTCTCTTTCACTACCATGTTTATTAGCTATAAAATCTTCCTTAGTGTACTTAGTGTTCTTAGTGTGCTTCTTAGGTTCTTCTTCAATTTCTTGCTTATCAGGAGCATCATTTTTATCATTACCACTTTCAGTTTTAGCATCAGAGACAAATATACTATTAGGATCTATAGCAGGTTCAGAAGGTTCCTCAACAGTTCTATGTGTATTTTTCTTTCTCTTATGAGGACTACCACTATTTTCAGCTTGTTAAGAATCTTGCTCAATTCTTTTAGGGTGTCCTTCAGGATAAGGGATCTTGACTGGCTGCACCACTTCTAGTTCTATTTCCATAAGCATGTTTATCTCCAGAAGCATTAACTAGCATATATTTTTGTACCTTAGCAACTTGATCAATTTGGGTTTGAACCATTTGGAAGTGTTTACAAAGCACTTTAACATCATTAGCAGTTCTTTCCACAATATCTTTCAACTCATTAATAGCCCTAGAGTTTTCCAATCAATGATTCTAAACTTGTTTATTAAAATTACCATGTTTAACAATAAAAATGTCAAGTTCCTCTGAGCATTGATCAGGAGGTTTACCATAGGGAATATCACCTTCATCAAAGGGTTGGAGAGAGTGTACCTCAATAGTGGATGAGTGGGGAATTGGATTACATAATTCTTCTATAGGAGGTTCATCATTTAGCTTCTCCTTAAGATCTAATACCCTTCTCCTTAAGACATTTCTTAGATTCTTTCATCACTTCATCATTTAATTCAATCACTCCCCTCTTCCTTGGTGTTGGTGCTGGCGTTGGTTCAGGCACAATTGGTTCAGGAGTAGTAGGCTCAGGTGTATGGCTCAATTGAAGTCCAATCATCATAATTCTTGCTTATTTTAGCCATTAATTCTTCAGCTTCTTAGGAGATCTTTTCCTAAAAACACAATCAGCAGAACTATCTAGGTATGTCCTAGATTCATCAGTTAGTCCATTATAATAGATATCAAGAAGCTCATTTTTAGGTAATAGATGATGACCCACAAGTATAGGGGGTGTATCGTAGTACTTCCGATAAATAGGAGTGTCGATCCCAACGAGGAGCAGAAGGTGTTGACTAGTGGTATGGAGCGGGAAATCTCTGTAAATACTTAGCAAACGGATTTTTAGGGGTTTTCTAATAAAGCAACAAAACAAAGTGCAAGTAATAAAGACAACGAACAAACGAGCAAGTGGCCCAATCCTTTCTTAGCAAATGACAAGCCGGTGGAAATACTTATAAGGACCAAACGTTCTCGAGGACACATGGGAATTCTGTCAAGTGCTTTCGCTTCAAATAGCTAAGTACTCTTCTTTGGTGTTGTAAGTGTTGTGTGGGTGAACCTGTGCTAATGTACCGACCTTACTTGGACTAATACATACTTGTGATTAAACCCTCTGCAAGCATCCGCAACTATAGGAAAGTAATTAAGATCTAAACCTAATCACAACCTTAAACTCTGAGATCCTACGCTCCCTTGTGCAAAGGTGTCCTAACGGGGATTCAGGTTTCTGTCACTCCGGCAACCCTGCAATTAGTAGCCAAATACACAATGCATTCCCCTAGGCCCATAAATGGTGAAGTAACATGTAGTCGACGTTCACATGACACCACTAGAAGAATAGCACCACAACTTAAATACTAAACCATTGAATAATATCTCAACACAAATCCACTACTAACAACATGACTTCTCCCATGTCCTTAAGAACTAGACGAACTACTCACAAGACATCATATGTATCAAGATCAAAGATGATATGGTGATGGATAACAATCTGAACATAAACAATAATCCAATGGTTCCACTCACAAGCATCAACTACTATAGTAATCAACACCGGGAAAGTTTCCCCTAAGAACTAATGCAAGATCCAACACAATTGTTACAGCGGGATGGAGTGGTGATGATGGTGCTGGTGGAGATGAGGGTGTGGATGATGATGATCCCTATGAAGTCTAGCTTGATGACGGTGTTGATGGCGACGATCTCCCCTCTCTGGGAAGGAATTTCCCCGGCAGAAATCTGTCTGCCGGAGAGCTCTTTCTCTCTCGGTGTTTTCCGCCCCGTAGAGGCGGCAGAAGTCTTTTTGTGGTCACTCCACTGGTATTAGGGTTCCGAGAGGAAGATATAGGCAAGAGGGCAGAGTCAGAGACCGACCAGGTGGGCCACACCTGCCCTAGGCGCGGCCTAGGGGGACCGCGCCTAGGGGGTGTGGGCCCCCTGTGGCCCAGCTACGCCTCCCCTTCTGTCTTCCTTCGTCTTCTGGGAAAATATAATTTTCCAATATTTTTCTGGTATTTTTCTGATCTTCGTGAAATTGCATCAAAACACCACTTTTTCCATCAGAAACCTGACTCCGGCAGTCCATCCTCCAAGAATCATCCAACATGCAAAAACAGACGAAAAGACATAAGTAACACCTCATAATAAGACACATATCAATGAATAGAGGCAAATTATGATATAGAATGGTGATGCAAATTGGACGTTTCAATGGACATCTAGGATGTGCATGAATCAAGGCAGAGAACCTTGTCCATGTATTAGGCAATTTCTCCTCTTCTCCCTGTTTAAAATCAAAAAGTTTCTACAAAGCAGCATGTCTAGCACTAGGAGGGAAATATTTCAGAAAGAAAGTAGCAATCAAGCAATTAGGGCTATCAATTGATCCAGGAGGTAAATGATGGCGCCTGAGAGTGCTTCGTCGGGAAACCCCAAGAGCAAGGTATGATGCAGCATAGCAGCAAGTCTTCCCTCAGTAAGAAACCGAGGTTATCGAACCGGTAGGAGGAAGGAAATGTCTCAAAGGTGTTGCAAGCAATGTGGAAACCTGCACAACACAAACTCAAGACTTTGCCCCAACTAACAGTGAGGTTGTCAATCTCACCGGTTGCTGTAACAAAGGATTAACTGTATGGTGGGGAAGGTGATGATGGTTTGTAGCAAGTAAACAGTAACAGTGGAATATGTATCAATGGTAAAGATTGGACTGGGGTCCATAGTTCACTAGAGGTGTTCTCCTTAGATAAAAAACATGGCATGCTGGGTAAACAAATTACAGCAGGGCAATCGACAAGACTGAGCAAGGCATAACAATGCAATACTAGACAAAAGGATCCTATGGGATTCGATTGGGCAATACAACAATATACATAGACCGCCATCCAACTGCATCTATGACTATAAGTCCACCTCTGGTTTATCATCCGAACCCCCTCCAATATTAAGTTGCAAGCAACAGACAACTGCTTTAAGCAAAGTGTGAAAGGTAAACAATCCACTTGTTCCATGAACAAGAGACCGTTGTTTTCTCCCTAGTGGCAACAACACATCTACAACCATAGAGATTCCTGTCACTTCCCTTGATTAAGTAGAGTCATGAACCCACTATCGTGCATAAATACCCCCTCTTGGAGTCACTAGCAACTACTTGTCCAAGATAGCTACTAACAACGGAGAGCATGCAAGATCACAAACAACACAGACATGATAGAATCAATAAGACAAAACCATTAATCAATCTGACATAGTAATCTCAATATCCATCAGATCCCCGCAAACACAACATGCATGATTACAAATAGATGAGATCTTGATCATGAACGGAGCTCACAAGATCTAGACATGAAAGCACAAGGAGGAGATACAACCATCTAGCTACTACATGGACCCGTAGTCCAAGGTGTAACTACTCACGCTTCATACCGGAGGTTGGCATGATGAAGAAGAAGGCCTCCGGGATGATCTCCCCTCCGGCAGGGTGCGGGGAAGAGCTTCAGATCCCCCCGATCTAGGGATGATGGTGGCGGCGGCTACAAACGGTTTCGTGGAATATTGATCGGGTGTTTAGGGTTTAGGCATCAGGGGCTTCTTATAGGCGAAGAGGCGAGGCTGGGAGGCAGCCAGGGGGCCCACACCCTGCCCAGGCGCGGGACCACCCTAGGCTGCGCCTGGGGGGTGTGGCCACCCTGTGGCGCCCCTCCGTCTCTCCTCTAGACTCCGTGTTCTCCTCGGTGAAATATTGACTTTGGCTTTTGTCCCGTCCAATTCTGAGAATTTTTCCTTACTTGATTTTCTGGAACCAAAAACAATAGAAAAAAGGAAACTGGCACTGTGGCAACTTGTTAATAGGATAGTACCAAAAAACATAAGAAAAGCACCTCAAAGTGTGAACAAAGCAAAGAAAAGTAGATAATAAACAAGCATGGAACATCAAAAATTATAGATACGTTTTAGACGTATCAAGCATCCCCAAGCTTAACTCCTGCTCTTCCTCGAGTAGGTAAGTGATAAAAGAATAATTTTTGAGGTGACATGCACCATCAAAACCAAGATCAAACCATTTGCAAGCATTGAAAGCTGGGATCAAAGAACTCTAAAAATGTGCATGAAAGATGGAGTTCTAACAATAAGACAAAGTAACTATGCATGCAACATGAAAGGCTACAAACAAAGATCATGAATAACATGCATTGAAGAACGTTTGTTTGTTTCACATACAGAAAACAAAGCATAGTGGCATTCAGCTTGTCCCTCATGGAGTAGCAAATAGATGCATAGGACACCTTCAAAGTTCATAAGAGTGACTAGATACAAATAGCACAAGATCAAGCAATAACAACAATATGCATCAATCAATAAGTTTTGGGACACTGCACATACAAATAAGAATGGCAACTATGCTCTATTAACTAGTGCCTAAAGGTAGAAAGTGGAGACTCAATATAATAGTGGAAGAAAGGCCCTTCATAAAAGTGAGGCAGGGATTTCAAGTATCAAAAAGAGCTTCCAAAAATTATGGTACTTGTTAGCTTTTAGCCCTCATTGTCCCTATCATAAGCATCTTGAAGTGATTATGGTTAAAGTGAACAAACTGTGGAGTATATGCTTGACAAAGTATAAGTTGCCAATCTCATGTCCCTTGAATACGAGGGCCGCACCTCATGCTACCCAAATTTAGTCACATGTAAGTTCTTGTCATAGTAAGTACATGTGTATCATAGAGAACCGCCAACGGGGTACCTCTTGCACATGGTATAGGAGCTTTCCCGTAACCAATATGACAAGGCAAGCATGCAATGAGCATCTTAGCGATCTTTTATTTGCTATTCGCATAGGTTTTTATTGAGGATGTTTCACAGATTGCTCATTATGGTGATGCTGCAAGTTTCCACCATGATTAGGCATGGATTAGGCTAGCGGCCCAGGCGTTTCTCTAACACAAAATACATAACTCCATGTACTTACAATATCCCTTTTCATTTCACACCGGCGACATCCATAGACAAAAGAGCATGATATCAACTGTGTACAAAGTACAAGTGCAATGTTGAAAGTGTTTCCCATGATAGCATGGTTCTGCTAATTCTAATGTATAAGTGCAAGCATATACAACATAGATGACACAATGGTTCAATTTTATTAGGGCAAGGAATATAAAGTGTGCCATCAAGTTCGTGAGAGCTTTAATCACTAAGTTTTCACATAACAAAATACTTTTTAATTAGAAGATAGATGAAAACAAGAATATACTTGGAATGGTGTAACACACCATGCATAGGAGTTTATAGTGTACACTTTGGAATAAATTGGTTTCTTGGGAGTTGGAAGCATGAGTAGATCTTACTCATACAAGTGGAGGCTAGCAAAAGAGTAGGAGCGACCAACTAAGAGAGCAATAATGGCCATAATCATGCAGAGAGACAAAACATTACCAATCAAAGCATAGAGCGGTACTACAAGTCAAGGACTAAATGAGCATAGACGCTATGGTGACTTGTTCATAGTCATAACATGGTGTGAGCATGTGCCAAGTCAACCCAAACAAAGCATCAAAGGATAAAACCACAATACTATGCTTTTTTATGCTAAAACAACGCATGGTTCCTTCAAGGCACACTAAGCAATCCCAATTGTTTGGAACAATTCATGCTACAACAATAATCACTAAGAATAAGGTCAAAACAACACCTAGCATGACATGCTAAAGTCTAAGTCACAGTCAATGCAAGCTCCTCTTGCACTTTCAAGCAAGAACTTACTACTCCTTTCCAACACCAATCAACTTATTTGAAACAACACAACGAGAACAGGGGTCCAAATACTTTATTAAAGAAAACTAAACAAACTAATAATAGCAAACAAAAACTAAGATGCTCTAAGAACAACACAACAGTGCATGACACAAAAAAACGAAGTGTCTAGAAAGACCTGAGCTTTTTATTGATGAAGAAGGGGATGCCTTGGGCATCCCCAAGCTTTGATGCTTGTACCTCTTGGATATTTCTTGGGGTGATACCGGGGTGGAATCCCCAATCTTGAGCTTTTGTCCATTCTTCATCTCATTACACCATTCTCTCTCTACACCTGAAAATTTTCCTTCATACAAAACTTCACACAATCTTCATTAGCAACATTAGTGTATTCAAAAGATACTAGACCTTTGGGTTTACCTTTAGAACAGAAAAACTTTCAATAAAAACACCATATACTGTAGCAACTCCTTTAAAAATATCAATTCCCCAAAAAATAACCCACAAAGGAATCAATAAGAAGCAAATGCAAATAATGACAAAAATCTGTCAAAACAGATCAACAGGTAGAAACCGATTTTTGCGAAGACCTTATATTGCTCAAATCAAAAAGTGGTGCACTAACTAAAGTTATCTAACATACTGGGGGATTTATTCGTAAATTTTCAGCTCAATCCGACTTACAGAGACTCCTCACGAATTTTTATGGTGGAAGACAAAAATCTGTTTCGGGTCAGCAACTCCCCAAATCTTACTTCCTTCTCATTAGAGGTCATTCTTGGCAGAAAAAGCAAACAAAAAGGATAAGGAGAGGTCATTACTAAAGTAATAACTTCTAAGACTCAAGAAAACTCTTGGGTTATCTCCCAACAAGTACTTTTCTTTAACGCCTTTAAGTTAGGCAAAAGAAGCAAGAAATCAAGTATTTTCTAATGAGGAAGCATTAGCATCAAACCTTGCTTTCAAAGGAGGAGCAAAAAGCAACTTCTCCCTTCTTATAGGGAAGTGTTCAATACCATTCTTGAATGGAAATTGATATTTAATGGTGCCTTATTTCATATCAATGATGGCACCAACAGTTCTAAGAAAAGGTCTTTCCAAAGTAATATGACAAGAAGCATTGTATTCAACATCCAAAACATAGAAATCAACAGGGACATAAGCATTGTTAACCATAATGATAACATGATTAACACTCCCCATGAGTTTCTTCTTAGCATTATCATTAAGTGGGACATCCAAATAACAATCTTCCAAAGGTGGCAAATCAAGCATTTCATAAATCTTCCTAGGCATAATAGAGATACTAGAACCAAGATCACATGAAGCTTTTAGTTCAAAGTCATTCACTTGCATATTAATAATGGGTTACCAACTATCTTATACTTTCCTAGGAATAGAAGCTTTGTGTTTTAACTTCTCTTCCTTAATTTTAACAAGAGCATCTGTAATGTGTTTGGTGAAAGCAACATGCATATCACTAGCATCTCGACTTCTAGCAAGTTTTTTCAGGAACAAAATCACTTCAAAAATATTGCAACCATCAAGATCAAAATCAAACTTAGCATCACTAGTAGTAGACTCATTGGACTTAAGCATTGTAGGAGGAGGAATAGGGACTTCTTGTGGTTTAGTGGTATCCATTTTGGTGATGGTGCACACACTATTGTTTCTATCAATTTAAGCTTCCCTTTCCCACTTAGCATGAAGTTGGGCTAACAGTCTAACATTTGCATCAATAGTAAGTTGTATGGCATGAGTAGCAGCAAAGGTACTTTCCATGGTTTCAGGCTTAGCAGCCATTTTATTAATCAAGGAGGACTGTGCTTCAGACAAAGAGGAAACATTTTTCTCAACATTTAAAAGCTTTTCCTCCATAGTCTTGTTGAATAAATTCTTTGAGCATGACTTCAAGTTCATAGGGGGCACTTCTAGCATTGTTGTAGGAGTTTCCATAGGTATTGCCATTATTAGGAGGATAAGGCCTATAATTACCATAAGTATTGTCGCCTAATTTTTTGTTTCTAATGAAGTTCACATCAACTTGCTCTTCTTGAGCAACCAAAGAGGCTAAGGGAACATTATTTGGATCTAAAGGAGCTTTCCCATTAACAAGCATAGCCATAATAACATCAATCTTATCACTCAAAGAAGAGGTTTCTTCAACATAATTTACCTTCTTACCATGTGGAGCTCTCTCAGTGTGCCATTCAGAATAATTAACCATCATATTATCAAGGAGTTTTCTTGCAGCACCCAATGTGACAGTCATAAAGGTACCTCCAGCAGCTGAATCCAACAGGTTTCTTGAAGAGAAGTTCAAACCTGCATAAAAAGTCAGGATAATCATCCAAGTAGTAAGTCCATGAGTGGGACAATTCTTAACCAAAGATTTCATTCTTTCCCAAGCTTGAGCAACATGTTAATTATCAAGTTGTTTAAATTTCATAATATCACTTCTCATAGATATAATCTTAGAAGGAGGGTAGTACTTTTCAATAAAAGCATCTTTGCACTTAATCCAAGAATCAATACTATTTCTAGGCAATGATAGCAAGCATTCTTAACTTTTCCTCTCAAGGAGAAAGAAAACAACTTGATCTTAATAATATCTCCATCTACATCCTTATACTTTTTCATCTCACAAAGTTCAACAAAGCTATTGAGATGGGCAGCAGCATCATCAGAACTAGCACCAAAAAATTGCTCTCTCATCACAAGATTCAACAAAACATGCTTAATTTCATAAAAGGTAGCATCAGGAGCAAGTGGAGCAATAGGAGTGCTAAGGAAATCATTGTTGTTTGTGCTAGTGAAGTCACACAACTTGGTGTTCTTAGCAGAGTTCATTCTGGCCAAAGTGGAGCAAGCCAAAAATAGCAGCAACTAGATAAGGAACTAATTTTTTTGTGTTTTTGATAAGAGAAAGCAAACCAAACTAACCTAATTTTTTTGGATTTTTTGATAAAAAGAGGCAAACAAAACCAAGCAAAAGAAACTAAGCAAACTAAAAACAAATTAAAGATAAAGATTGAGGAGGACTCCCCTTGTGAAGACGTTCTTAGCCTCCCCGGCAACGGCACCAGAAAACTTGTTGATGGCGCCTGAGAGCGCTTCATCAGGAAACCCCAAGAGCAAGGTATGATGCAACACGGTAGCAAGTCTTCCCTCAGTAAGAAACCGAGGTTATCAAACTAGTAGGAGGAAGGAAATGTCTCAAAGGTGTTGCAAGCAACGTGGAAACCTGCACAACACAAACTCAAGACTTTGCCCCAACTAACAGTGAGGTTGTCAATCTCACCGGTTGCTGTAACAAAGGATTAACTGTATGGTGTGGAAGGTGATGATGGTTTGCAGCAAGTAAACAGTAACAGTGGAAGATGTATCAATGGTAAAGATTGGACCGAGGTCCATAGTTCACTAGAGGTGTTATCCTTAGATAAAAAACATGGCATGCTTGTTGGGGATATACTTTCCGGTTATACCCATAGGACTCGCTGACCAGGGTGGCCCACCAACGGGTTAGAGCTTTGCTTCACAGGCGGCCTAGTCAGAGAAAGAGTAGGAGCCAATTCCGGCTACGACAAGGCCCAGGGGAGTTACCGACTTAGGCCTGTAGTATTACTTGTAGTCCAAGGTGTATTAGTTACCGACTCTGTAACATAGCCGGATATGTCTCTCCCTATAACCCTAGGCCTCGGTGACTATATAAACCGGCCCTATGGGAGCCTTTAGGGCACAACACAACACAACACTACCAATAACCACAACCAACTCGCAGAGGCAAACCTCTCTTGTAATCCACTGTAACATCTGGCTTACGCCGATATATTACTGGGTTCCTAGCAGGAGTAGGATCCGATCACCGCAGTCAGATATGAACCTAGGTAAAGTTGTGCTCACCGCTCGTGGAACATCCGACGTCTCACACCCCATCCTTCCAATGCCACTAGGACCCCCTTATGGCGTACTTGTCGACAATCCGACGATAGTTGGCGCCCACCGTGGGGCAGGTGACCTTTGGAGCATCGTTCCAAGAGGAATCTGCGCGTGCAGGAATCGGCAAAACAATCTCCATGGGTCGTGTGGTCTACGCCAACGATGTCCCTCTCATCCTCCTAGATGAGACTTGGATTCCGGCTTCTAGGCCCGTGACGACCTACATAATCATGTCAATCGGCGAGATCGATATTTATCTTGGTTTTGCTGAACCCGCCCAACCCACCCTTGAGGTGATGACCATGGAGGAAGAAAAATACGGATCTACTTTGTCTGGAGAAGCGGAAGAGTTCAAGATCCCGGTGAAAATCGAACCCACCCAGCCCACTCCTGTAGTGGAAGAAGAGGTGGAAGAAAAATCTGGATCCGATCTCCCAGATGAAATTGGATACACAAATGAAGAATATATTCGCTACAGATCCACCATACCGGATCTCGTAGCAGAAAAAATACCCTTGAAGCACAGGATGAGGGAGTTGATGAAGCGCCCCTACATCGATTACGAAGCAATCACCGATATTACGGAGAACTTTGAGATGGAGGAGGTGGAAACCTAGCTATGCTACTACTTCAAGAACATGAATAAGAAGAAGCACTATTTCGTGTACCACATAAGCACCGGATCCGACTCTGTCGATGCTAGAGCTGGCAGCGACTCGGTCGTAGACGCAATCGAAGAAAATGCTGACTTAACCGGCTCCCCAACGGATTCGATCACGTCGCAGGAGCTTCGAGACTTCGATAAGGAGATAGAGGAGTACGAGCAACAACACGTCTCCAAACAAACACCAGGTGAGCCGGAAAATCCTTCCAGTACATATGATAGCATGGATGAAAGCTAAACCTCGCAGGATGACATGGACACTGGAGATTCCTCCGAGGTCTACAAGCCAACCATGACGGAAAGTACAGATGGAAGTTTATCCCCCGGTACCGGACCAAAAGCTATCTTTGCCACTGATACGCACGTTAAGGCTACCGGGCGGTCAAAGAAGAAGAAGAAGAACAAGAATCTGACTCCGGCAGAGCCAGACGTCGAGGAAACCAACGAAGAAAAAGTTGATGAAGAGATCAAGATGGAGAATCAGGACGAAGATCTGATTAATCCCACCCCGATCGATCCTCCTATGGATGGACACGTTGTCACCAAGGGTGCACATGAAATCTATGGAGATGCTCTCACAATTCCAATCCCAACAACTTCGGATCTTACACCGGAGGCGCTGGAGAAAAGGGCTGAAGACCTGAAAAACACCGCTTGTTTCTACTCGAGAGGCTGCATGCCTCTTCGAGATGAGACAGCAGTTAGACAGCGATCCTGCCAGATATTAGTCAGATTTCAAGCAACATCCAAACAAAACAAGGGGAGGTCCGTTTCTTGCAAACAAGAACCCAGATATCCACAAAGATCTATTCGACGGAAAAGATGGAGAGAAGATCCGAGTCTACAGCACGCCAATTGAAAACGCTGCTGCAGCTCAAGCCATCCTCGCCAACAATCCGTCTCCACAGTAGGTCCAGCAGTGCGTTGCGTTGCTGGACAAATGATTAAAACAACAGAAGACAGCCGTGTCATTCATTGGCAAGTTGGCCTCAAAATCCGAGTTTTGCCACCCTGGCGCTAACCAAAGCGCTGACGTAAGGCTCCGCAGGGATACGGCTCAGCGCTACCATCCCCGTGGAGAAGAACAAAATTCCAGGACTGGCTCCAACAGCCACTCTCGCTAGTCGGCGCATGATTGGACAAGAGTTATTCCGGCTGCGGCTGAAGACGCCATCAGGGCAATGGTTCCTCATCAGGACCATCATCGACAAAATAATCTCTATAGAGAAGACCCCGAAATACGCCGCCAGCGAGAGGAGCAAGATCGGCTAAGGATGCCACCACCGAGCCATTCGACTGACAATGTCGGACGAACAGATGATCCGGATCATCCTGAATCTAGTAGGGACGGTGCCCTAAGAAACAGGCATCAGAGTCAGCATAATGAGGCTCCACCGCCACCACCAAGAAACCCAGCTGGAAATAATCCACCAGGGCCACCATCGCCTCCCAGCAGCGACCATGAAGGATCACGTCGTAGCCACGAAAGCCGCAGGGGCGGGGGTGGCAATGGTGAGAGGAGAAGCAGAAATCCGACTCCACCGCGCAGAAGCCACGATACTCCAAGGCGCAGATCACTCTCGCTAAACGACGCTCACCATCGCATCGAAGCAAATATAGAAGCGCGGAGGTACGAGGAAGAAGATGTGTATGTGGGACCCAAGTGCTTTGGTCCACGTATACGTCAGACAAAATTTCCGGTTGACTTTGGCATCGCCAAACATATACATCCCTATGACGGAGAAGCTCGGCCAGATACTTGGCTCCAGGATTTTTTCTAGGCCTGATGCATCGCCAAACAATGAAACAGCCTGGTTGCAGTCCGGTATCTCCCACTAATGTTGAGGAAGACGACTCGATCATGGCTCAATGAACTGCCAGAGAATTCAATCCACAACTGGTATGATATGCAAAGTGCGTTCTTTTCAAACTTCGAGGGAACATACAGGAGGCCCTGCACAGTTGGAGACTTGCAGCGTTGCACCCAAAGACCCGGAGAAACCTGCCGGGATTACCTCGAACGATGAATCAATACGAAGAACTCCTGCGAAGGAGTAAACGAGCAAACTACAATATAAGATTTTATTGCAGGACTTCTAGTTGGACTTTTACGTCACATGCTGAAGCGTGACCACGTCACAGATTTGGGAGAAATGATAGAGACAACAAGAAAATATAATGATGTCGATGATGATTCAGAAGGGCTGCTAAATATTCTGGCCAATCCCAATGCGGCCAAACAGCCAACACAAACTCATAAGCGCAATAACACCTCGGACTAAAAGCCGGCTCCAGACAACGCAACTGTCAACGCAACGTTCGGATCTGGAGGACGACGAGGACGCGGAGGCGTCCGTGGTAGAGGCCAAGGAACTTCCCGAATCCAGGGCAGAGGAAACCAGCAACCAGGAAGAACTTATACCTGGGCTAACATTGCCAATAATCCCTGTGTCCACCACTTGGATAGTAACATATGACCTACCCATACAAATGCTGAGTGTCGTTTCAATGATGGCATCAAGAAAGACGAATCCGCTGGCTATAGAGCCAAGCGACAAAAAGGAAAGAAAAATTCCGAGAAAGGAAAGGAGCCCAAGGAAGATTCCGACATGGAATAGGCGGAAGCCGCCACAGAGCCCAAGTCGGATGGAAAGAAGACTTTTCCGACTAAGAAAGACGCATACGTATTCTTCCTTGGATCCCAACCGGATAAGGACAAAAAGGCGGTTATTTGTGAGCTCAATGCTACGGTTCCGGCTGTCCCCCAATTCCTGGACTGGTCACAGGTGACTATCACCTTTGATTGTTCATATCACCCGAGGAAAACACATCGTCGGGGAAAGTACCCTCTGGTTGTCAATCCTCTTATTGATGGCTATGAGTTCTCAAAAACACTCATGGACGGTGGGAGCAGTATCAAGATTCTCTACTTCAAGACACTCCACCGCATGAAGCTACACGAGAGCCAATTGAGTTACAGCAGTGTAACGTTCCATGGCATTGTACCAGGGAGACAGGCAAATTCTCTAGGTGAGATTACTATGTATGTGACATTCGGAACCCGAGAAAATTACCGGACCGAGCCACTCTCCTTCGAGGTGGTACCGTTCAAAAGTGCTTACCACGCCATCTTCGGGTGTCCATCTTACTGGGTGTTCATGGCCCGTCCCTGTTACATCTACAATATGATTAAACTTCTAGGTCCAAAGGGCGTAATTACCGTACGAGGAAATCCGAGGAAGGCGCGAGAGTGCGATGAAGGATCTGCTGCCTTCGCTGAAGCTGTGATGCACGCCCAGGAGTACCTGGAGATCAAGAAGACCATCAATCCGTCCGAGATGCCCGCTACGAAGAACGAGGTGCTGAAGCCAAGTTTGCAGTTCAAAGCGTCGGAAGAGACGAATAAGACGTCGCTGAAGGAAGATGATCCCACCAAGACGACGAACATAGGGGTAGGCTTAGGCCACACATAGGAAAGCACGCTCGTTGAGTTCCTCAAAGCTAATAGTGATATCTTTGCATGGCAGCCATCTGACATGACGGGAGTACCTAGAGAACTTGCCGATCACCTCTTAATGTGTACCCAGACGCTCAACCTGTCAAACAGTCCTTACGACGGTTTGGTGATGAAAAGCGCAAAGCAATAGCCAAGAAGTTAGCCCGCTTAGAGCTAGCGGATTTTATAACAGAGGTCTTCCATACAGATTGGGTGGCAAATCCTGTACTGGTCCCTAAAAAGGACACCACTGATTTACGGATGTGTGTTTATTATACCGCTTTGAACAAAGCATGCCCAAAATATCCATTTCCTTTGCCAAGAATCGATCAAGTTATCGACTCAACGGCAGGGTCGGAATTACTTTGTTTTCTCGACGCATATTCCGGATATCACCAAATACCGATGAAAGAGTCGGATCAAATTAAGACATCTTTCATCACTCCTTTCGGAACCTTCTGCTACAAAACTATGCCTTTTGGCTTAAAGAACGCAAGAGCAACATATCAACGTACCATGCAACGTTGTCTCAACGACCAAATCAGACGCAACGTCCATGTATACGTAGACGACATAGCAGTTATGTCCAAAAAGAAGGAAACTTTAATTTCCGACTTGGACGAAACATTTGCTAGTCTACGAAAATTCAACATGATGCTAAATCCGAAGAAGTGTTTCTTTGGAATTCCCGCCAAAAAATTGTTAGGTTTCATCATCTCTGAGCGAGGCATCGAGGTAAACCGGGACAAAATCAAGGCTATCTTAAACATTACCAGGCCGACTCGCCTGAAGGACGTACAACGCCTCACTGGTTGCATTGCAGTGGTGAGTCGGTTCGTCAGCCGGGTTGGTGAAAGAGCCACACTTTTATATAAACTCTTGAAGAAAACCGACAAATTTGTGTAGACCCTAGAAGCTGAAACGACACTGCAAAGTTTGAAAGATTTGCATTCAAATCCACCAGTTCTCGCAGCGCCAGAACCTTATGAACCTATGTTACTCTACATTACAGCGACCAACAAGGTCATAAGCGTGGTAACAGTAGTTGAGCGCGAGGAAGAAGGCGACGAGCATAAGGTGCAGCAGCCAACTTATTATCTAAGTGAGGTCCCGGCAGAATCAAAACAACGGTATCCACATCATCAAAAGCTAGCCTATGGAGTGTTCTTTGTATCCAAAAAGCTACACCACTATTTTCAAGAGCATAAGATCACAGTAGTGAGAACGACTCATCTACGAGATATAATCAACAACCGCGAAGCCACAGGACGTGTCGCAAAGTGGGGAATAGAGCTTGCAGCTTTCGACATTGAGTACAAACCACGTACAGCGATCAAGTCCCAAATTCTTGCCGACTTTGTTGTTGATTGGAAAGAAACGGTAGAAAACACAAGCCCTCCAGACTCGGAATTTTGGACCCTTCACTTTGACGGATCAAAAGCACGAGGAGGATCAGGGGCTAGCGTGGTGCTCAAATCACCCCAAGGAGATAAGTTGTTCTATGTGATGCAAATACACTTCACGGCAACCAATAATATTGCCGAGTACGAAGCACTGCTACATGGAATACACATGGCCAAAAACATTGGCATATCAAGACTCCTGTGTTACGGAGACTCGGATTTAGTTTCTCAGCAAGTATCCGACATTTGTAACGCAAACAAACACATGTGTGCATAAAAAGCTGTTGTGGATGAATTATCTAAATCGTTTGAGGGTTTTGAGGTTCAACACATCCCTCGAGCAGAAAATGAAGAAGCAGATGCTCTATCAAGGATAGGCTCTGCGCGGAAAAAAGTATCGGATGGAGATTTTCTAGAGAATTTAAGGATCCCCTCCATAGTTGTCACATCCCAAGGTTTTCCAAATCTTGTAATGTGAAAAATAAATGAATAAAATAAAACTTTGTTGATTTTCAGGGTGAGAAGAAACTTTTGAATCCAATTGGAAAATTTCAAAACCTATTTGGATCAAATAAACTCCTAAAGGAATTTAAAAAGATAAATAAACAATAAAACTTAAAAATATTTAAAATTACTATTTTGGATCTTTTAATAAAAGATTTGGTTTTCAAAAGAAAAGGTAGATTTATAAATAAGGATTATTTTATAAAGCCAAATTAAACCTTGGCCAAGATTTTGAAACAAAATGTTTTGTTTTGATTAAAAGAGTAAAATATTATTTAAACAAAATAATGAGGATTTATTAATATCCAATTTTATTAAAAATAAAGGCTTTTCCCATTTTAAATAAACACTAAAACTTATTAAATTATTTTAAAATAAGTTTTCCAAGTATTTTATATTCTCAATTAAAACCTACTGAAGTGTTTTTGGTTTTATTTTAGATTTCAAAATAAAGATTTTAATAAAACAAATCCTATTTGATTTATTAACTAAGGTCCATTTTATTTAATTATTAATGGACCCTAAAATAAAAATGTTATTTTATTTTAAACAAGTTTTCCAAGTATCTTATATTTTCAAATAAAACCTACTGATTTGGTTTTGTTAATATTTAGTTTTCAAATGGAGATTTTATTAAATAAATCAAAACCTATTTGAATTGATAATTAAGATCTATTTTATTTAATTATTAAATAGATCCTAAAAAGAATAAAAATATTATTTTTGTTTTTGGGACTTTGGTTTATGTTGTTAAACAGAACCAAATTCAATTGCAAAGTTTGGTGAAAGTTTGATTTGATTTGAATGCTTGATTGGTTGTTTGAATTTCAAAACAGAAAATAGAATTAGAAAAAGAAAAGCATTTGGAAAGAAAAAAATGGAACCAGACAGCAGCCCAACTGGCCAAGCCCAACAAGCCCAGTAGCATCCCAGCTTCTTTCCCACGCACGAAGCGTTTTTCACCTGAACCCGCACCTGCAGAGCGACTGACCTGTGGCCCCTTCTTCCTCCACACTCCCTCACTGACAGCAAGGCCCCACAACACTGTTCATTCTCTTCTTCCTCGCGCTGATCACTCCCTGCCGTTGCAGCCATTACTCCGGCGATCAATACGCGTTGATTCCGCGACCGTTACTCGCCGTGACTGCACCCTATTAACCGCCCAGGCCTCCTCTCCATTTCCCCTCACGCGCCTCCCTCTCTCTGCCCCTAGGCCGTCGTAATTTCAAGCCGCACCCCCACTGGCTCCGACGAGGTCCGGTGCAAATTCCGGCGACCCCGCGCCGCCCCTTGCCTCCTCGACCATGCACACATACTCCCCACCTCCTGGCGCATCTCCCCGTGCCACTCATTCTTTCGCGAGTGCCCTGTAGCCTCGGCTTCGTCGACACCGAGCGTGCGCCGCCGTCTGCCATTGCTCCGTCGAGCATTCTAGGTGAACTCTGACCGCCCTAAGCTCTCTCGATGAATCACACATCTTCCCCAGATCATCCCGCGTCTAACCATGCCCCTACCTTGCCTTAGGGTGCCTTGTAACCTCATCCCCGACAACCTCCAGAGACGCCCGACGCCGCCACCGACTCCGGCGAGGAATCCCAGTCGCGTCTGAGTGCCCCTTGCCAAGCCGACCATGCGTTGAGCATCACCTCGACCTCGCGAGCACGGTGAGCCACCCCACTCCTCCTCTAGCTCCCTGTATCACCGGAACCATCGCGAGCAGAACCGCGCCGCCAGTCGCTGCCGCGCAGTGCCGCCAGTTACTGGTCAAGCGGCTATGCGTCGTTGGATCGTCATCCAGTTGCTGTGATTAGATTAGGTCGAAGGGGTATGCGATGATCAGAGCCGCACATATCAATTTTAATCCTGCGGTCTGTGTCTTTCGATCCGCACGAAACGTTTTTGACCAATAGCAATGCACCACATGGCCTAGAGTTTGTTTATAAGACAGAAACATTTCTATTAGTGGTTTGAATTTGTAAATTGCATAACTTTAGTTCCACACGTCCAAAAATTACAAACTTTATATCAATGGAATCAGTGGAACAAGCCCTAGCCAACCATGCCATTTGTTTAGTAAAATGCTTCTGGAAAAATGTTTGTTTTTGCAGAAACATTTGTATGCTTGTTTAGGTTATAAAAATTGTTCTAAAATGTTTTTGGGGATAAAATCTTTGGCAAATGGTGTGATTTGAACCTACTGACCCTAGGAAACACTTTGTGGTTTCAAAAATATATTTGGTGAAGGAAAAGAATGATTCTTTGATTTAAAACCATTTCTAGTCAAATAAAAATATAGTTTATTTATTAAAAATGGTTTTGGAAGAAAACCTTTGGGAAATGTTTTGTTTTAAACTCTCTGACCCCAAACACCAAGTTTTATGGTTTGAAAACATATTTTGTGAATCCTATAGATTAATGCCTTAGTAAAAACATTTTACACCACATAAAATGATACCTTGTTTTGAAAATGGTTTATGAAGTGAAACCTTTTGCAAATGACTTTGCCACTTTACAAAATGACCAATAGGTGTTTTCAAATGTTTATGACCCATTAGGAACCACTCTTTCAAATAAAACAATCCCTGGCATGCTTGCATGCATTATCTTGGTTCTATGATTTTATGTGATGTTTTGCTTGATTGGTAGATTGAGATTGTGCCTTGCTTGATTGAATTGTAGTGACTTGAAGAGTGTGATTGTTGCAAGGACAAGGAGTGAACTTATACCCTCTACCAAAAAGGCAAGTGAGGCTTCATACTTTTGTCCCATTACTTTCACTATGCATTAGTGATTTTTCTAAGTAAAACTTGCACGGAATTTTGCTAAGTATAAACCTTGCTATAGGAAAACCTAGTAGATGAAACCTTAGTAGAAATTTTCCTAAGTTAAGATTCCTACTACTATCAAGCTTAGCTTAGCTAATAGAAAACAAGGGTGGAATATATATCCATACTATGGAAAAAATTTCTAAGTCTGAGGACTTGTGTTTTTTTGTTTAATAAAACAACTAAGTTAATGAATCACCTGGGTGGAATGGTAATTTCTTGGTGGTTTTTGGTTGAGTGGTTACACAAGGCCCATGTTTATGGTTTACCTTGTGTATCACACTTGTGGATTGCCACCCAGGAACAAAGAGATTTGAGATGTCAAATGTTGAGGAGCTTCAAGTGCAGCCACTTGGCATTATGGGCTCTCCCTGGATCATATAGGTTGCAAGAACTTAGCCATATGGACAGTTGGTGGTAGAGTTTGATAGGTTGGAACGCGTCCATTTTGGTTTAAGGGAAGGCTTCTGAAAGGTCCTGTCTTGGGAAACCAAGTCTGGTGGGGAAAGTGCACAACCTCTACAGAGTGTCAAATCTAAGTACTTAGCCATGTCCCTGGTAAAGGACAATTTGAGCATCAAGACATGGAAGCAATCAAGAATCTCATCATTCAAATTTCAAAGTTAAAAACTTGTGGTTGAACAAGGGTTAAAGGATCTTCAATCTTTTGATTGGGACAAATGATTTTTGTCAAGCAAAAACTTAGTGTTTTCAAAGTTAAGGAAAAATCTATTTTGAGCAATGCAAGCCTAAAGCTCCACTTAGCCAAATGCACATAGAAGATAGATTCCACTATACTACCATAGTATCACTTGCCAATACAATTCAAATGTATTGACCCTTGTGGCTGTAACTTGTTATGTTGCAGGTTTGATTGATATTAGTGAAGTTTAATGATTAGGATTACAAGTCTACAACCAACATGTCTGCCTGTGGCACTTTGAAGATGAAGGACCCATGCTTATAGTTATTCTGCTGCAATGTAATGTAATAGCCAAATGAGCTATGTAAGATGTAATAAAATTATGTTATTCCTGGTTATAAAATTGTATTATGACCTTTGTTTCTTGATATTACATCTTAACTATGGATGCTAGCTATTGATCCAGGGACTAGCATTGTAAACACAGGGGACTCTACCTTATTAAAGGTTGGGAACCTTACAATAGTCGGAGTTGATGAGGAATATCCGATGAAATCCGACTCACCTTTAATAGCAGTTCTGGATATAATTCCCATCTGGCCAAAACCCTATCTTGATTTCCTGATAGACAGTAAATTACCCGAAGACAAAGTCTTGAGCTGACAGATTGTCCGACGAGCAAAAGCATACACTATAATAAATGATGAGCTCTATAAGCGGCATGTTTCTAGCGTGTTTCAGAGATGTATTTTGTTCGGAAGAAGGAGTGGAAATCTTAAGAGAAATCCACGAAGGCGAGTGTGGTCACCATGCTGCAGCCAGATCCTTAGTGGCAAAAGCTTTTCTACACGGATTCTTTTGGCTTATAGCTAAGGCAGACGCCGATAAACTGGTCAAAATGTGCAAAGGTTGCCAAAAGTACGCTCATCAGGTACACGTTCCGGCTGAACAACTGCGAACAATCCCTATTACATGGCCGTTCGCGGTCTGGGGACTTGATATGGTAGGGCCGTTTCGCACGACAAAATGTGGATTCACTCACCTACTAGTGATGGTGGATAAATTCACAAAATGGATTAAAGCTAAACCTATAACAAGTTGCGATGGAGCCACATCCAGAAGATTCGGATATCAGCACAGTATAATTACTGACAATGGGAGCAAATTTTCCATGGGGGAACTTACCGAATTCTGTGAAGAATAAGGAATCCTACTTGATATTGCATCATTCGCACATCCACAAGCCAATGGACAAGTCGAAAGAACTAATGGACTTATTCTACCAGGAATCTGACCTCGCCTCAAGGCACCACTTCGTCGGGCCGTGGGGTCTTGGGCGGAAGAATTACTGCCTGTTATTTGGAGTTTACGTACAAATCCTAACAGATCAACCAGCTATACTCATTTCTTCTTGGTCTACGGTGCAGAAGCAGTTCTTCCGAGTGATCTGATCCATTAGGCTCCACGAGTCAAAGCGTATATAGAAGAAGATGGAGAAGTTTCTCGGCAAGATGATCTTGATATAATCGAAGAAGTACGCGTCATTGCTGAACAGAGATCTATAGCCTATCAACAGAAGTTACGCAAGTATCATAGTCAGAGAGTGCAAAACCGTTCTTTCAGAAAAGGCGATTTAGTTCTCCGACTTGTTAAAAAGAGAAAGCACAAACTTCCCCAATTTGGGAAGGACCTTTTATGGTTAACAGGGTTTTGCATAATGGGTCATATTATTTAACTAACATGAGACCAGTCAAGGAAAGGCCTGATACTCGGAAAAGGAAGAGAGCTGGTGGCAGCACAGACCCGGATGAAATACACCGTCCATGGAGTATTGCACAACTACATCCCTTCTATTATTAGTTATATTTCCTTGTAATCATATATGTACATGTTCAAAGTGAAATAAAGTATTGGTTCCCTCATATTGTTATTTTTGAGACGTTTTTGTCATCTTATTTCCAAAAGAGCATGTAATTTTTTCAAAAATCCCAGAATACTTGAATGTACTTTATGCTCATGTTTGTTCTGGTTATGATTTTTTAACAATCTAAAAAATGATACCTTAGGGTACGGAATTTAAAAATTATTACCTATACTTTTATTCTTTATCTGATTGCTTAGACACGGGTATTTTCCGAGTAATGAGTTGTTGCTACAGGAGGCCGTCTTTGTTTCCGAGTTTAAACTGGTTTAGCAATTGCACTCCGTTGCTCGGCAATGTTTCCGTGTTAAAGGTTGGCCGACCCATGAAAGGGACGAGGCAGAGAGCCAGATAAACTGATAAGTATAGGCATAAAAAAGGGAGTGCTTCAGAAATTTTCAAAGCACAAAATATATATAAACAAAAAGTGCTAAGATAGTAAAAGCATAAGTTTTTACAGACCAGCACAAAATAAATATTATAGCCATCATTACATTGCCATAAGTTTCAGATAATGCATAGGAAAATGTTTATGCTGCAGGCGATGGTGATGAAGCAGGTGGAACACTGGAATCATCAGCAGTGTCGCCCTCAATCTCAGACTCGAAAGCGTTGCTGGCTTCAGGCTCTTGAGGCAAAGGAGGCGCGTCAATAGATTCGAAGAATGGCGTCGTGTATTTGTTCATCTCCGCCACCTGAAAAGCATAACCTGCACAAGATTCTTGGATGGCCTTGATATCTTGCGGGTTACCCTTATCATCCTCCTTGGCAATGCCCTTGGTGACGTGCTAGATTTCCATTTCATTATGGTGGCTCATCACCATGGTCAGAGCTGTTTGCGTAGCAGTCCGAGCATAGGAGATGTTCCTATCCTCAATCAAATTCGGAATCTCCTTCACTTTGTCCCTCACCTCGTGCACTGGCATTTTGTGCAAATCAGAAAGCTTGACGGCTTCGCCAGCCTCTTCTAGAGTTTGGCGGAAGTCGAACAAGATATCTCCAATGAGCTTAACGCGCTCAAGGCGAGGTTCGGAAGTGGAGGAGTCGGAAAGATTCAAGGGGGCTGGGAAAGAACCAAAAGTCAAAATTCTGACTAAAACAAAAATTCGAAAAATGAATAACACAAAAAAAGATTCGGAAATCTTACCAAGCACAGAGTGGTGCATTCAGCATGCTCCTTGCGGAGGCTGTCTAGTTCACTTGCTGAGGCCTGGGCAAGATCCTTCTGAATATCAACTCCTTCTTGAGATCAACAAGTTGTTTATCTTGGAGGGATAGGAGCTTCTCGAGCCTCATGGTCTCGTGATTGCTTGATTCCAAAATGGCAGCTACGGATTTCTCCAATTCCACAGTTAAGGTCTCAAGCTTTTGCCAGAGTTTAGCATTTTCTGCCTCCATGACCTTGTAGTTGTCGGCCTGCTCCACCATCTTGCTGGATTGGCACAACAATTCTGCAAAGACAAAAATATCAATCGGATAACGCAAAATCCGACTATGACAAAAACTGATAAAGAGGAAGCTTCAAAAGTTTACCTTCTGCTTCATCTTTCTTAACTTTTAACTTTGAATTTTCAAAGAGAAAAGCTTTGATTTCTTTGATCTTGTTGGAAATATTCTTGAGTAATTCCTGGTTGGAAGATGCAATTTTCTGTAATTTAGAGACGGAATACCGTCAGACGGATACTAAGACTCGGGCTGCAAATTTAACTAAGTAAAAATTACAGCATGAGCCTTGGGGGCTACACTACATCGTTCTTTTGCAACCTAAAAGCATCAACCCGGATCCAATTATGTTTATCCGACTTTATGCTTGGGGGCTAGAGGATATGATAATAAATGCAAATAAGAATCGGAAACTTACAATGTGTTCCAGGTGCAACTTTTCAAATCCGATCTTGGTGCTGTGGAACACATTCTCGGTAAGGGTGAGAGACGGAACGTCCGTCGCTGGAAGTTCGCTAGATGCGATTTTAGCATCCCGGACCAATATTTGGTCCAGGAGGCTGACCAGCTTGATGTCTTCCTCCTCTTGGATCACTGCTTCTGGGGTCAAGATTTGTTTCTCAAGACTAGACTGAGCCAGTTTGAGGATCTCTTCTTTCTCCTTCCTCTTGAGGCCAGGAACAACAAAGTCAATCACCTTATCCACATTACCTATGGTCATAAACATGGGATCATTACCCTTTACGGGTTCACCCTTATCAGTTGCCTGGTCATCAACGGTGACCAGGGCTTTTGAGGTCTTGCTAGTGTCAGGAGATGTAGAAGTCCCCTGCGCCGATGGAAAAGTGGATGGGGTCGATGGTGGCACAGCCAAAGAAACAAAAAGCTTCTGCTGACGCAGCTCTTGCCTGGCTTGCTTTTCGGCTTAATCTTGCACTTTAACGATGATTTAACACTAGAACACAGAAACCCTAAATATTAGGTGTGATCTAGAAAGATAATAAAAGTACAGGAGTACTAAAAATGAAAGGTGAGATGCTTACTTTTTAACTACTGGAAGCACTTGGCTACCAGCTGAGACAACTTCCTTCGCTTTACGCTTCTTGGAGGCGGAGGCGGCAACTTCTTGCACCTCATCATCCTCCGTCGCATCCGGGTCGTCTGAAGCATAGCCCTCTAGTGGAGCCATCTCGGACTCGGATAGTTTCTCGAGCTGACATAACCGGAAAAGCATCAATGAAAATAGAGTCGGATAAAGAACCAAAGAAAACGACAAAACGCGAAAGCAGAGTCGAAATATTTACCGGAGTCAGAGGATGACTGGATGTATACATCTTCATGGAAACTTCCGGAACTTTTCGTTCCACTCTTTCCTTGACCAAGTATTGCATGAGGGTCCTGTAGTCCTTCGATGAGAGCCGGTTCAGGCTGACCTTCATGCTGTCCTTCTTGTCGCCGATGATTTGGTGCATGAGGCGGTCTCCGTGGTGTTGGAGAGGCTGAATCCAGTGCTCTAGCCAGCAGTGGATTAAGTCGGATCCATGAAGCCTCGCATGCTTCATCAGAAATTCGATCCGCCTCTTAGCAAGGATCAAAATATACGACAGCTCCGGTGCCTCCGCATCCATTGAATCTTGGTGGGGAGAAGCACCATTGGCGAACGCTGGAAGACCTTCCGCCTTATCTGGAGCCAAAATATCCTTATGGTAAAAGAAAGTTCCGGCCCAACGTTTGACGGACTCACTAGAATTAATCCTAGGATAAATCCAATTACTCCTAAGTACTAAGCTAAGAGTGCCGGTGACATAAGGCACGCCGACACTGATGGAATTCTTCCGGGTACCATAGTAGTACCGGAAAAGGGTGAGACTTGGCCTAATGCCAAGAAACCCCTCGCATAGAGCTGCGTGAGCACTAAGCTCAAGTAGAGAGTCGGGAGGAAGATTGTGGAGTTGCACACCGTAATAGTTGCGGACCTCAACAAAGAAGTCCGACGGTGGCAGACTGAGGCCGCGGTCGACGTGAGTGCTGAACAGCACCCTCTCGCCGTCCTTCGGCACGGGGATGGCCTATCCAGCAGCGCTCTGCCACACGCCAGCAGCGATGAACCCCTCATCCTCCATGACCTGGAGCTCTGTAGTGTCCATGGCACCGGGGATCCACAGACCCCGCATCTTTTTCTCGTCCGCCGCTGACGAACCCGCCGCCGCCGTTCCAGGGACGAGGCAGACGCCATAGTTCTTAGAGGAAGATGGGCTGGTAGGAGAAGGAGAGATTTTTCTCAAATGAAGGGCATATGAGAACTGGTGCGGAGAGCTCGAGGAGTACGAGGAAGAAGATGAATGAATCGACGGAGGAGTGAATCTGAGAAGAAGGGTTTTCTATTCTCTTATTTGCTTCTGTGTTAAGATTCGTGCGGTGAGACGCGCGATTATCGCCATGCGTATAGGAGAGGGGGAGTTAGCTTCCTCGCGACTCTTCCGCCCCCTCGATTTTCGCGCAGGCATTGAAACAGCGTTCCATTCCGTAAGGAGCAGACCCATCAACGGCCGTGCTGATGGAAATCCTCTCAGTGATGGGACCTGACCTGTAAAGTTTTCAGTCAGCATGCCGCCGTAAAATACGGATTATGTTTGAAATCAAGCAACAGAAAAATCAAGGTCAGAACAGAATATATCCGACTCAACTGATTCGGAATCCTACATCAGTGAAAGAAGTTTTCGGGAACCCTTCAAGATTCTCAAGACGAAGAAACCATCAAGCTAGACGATTTATCCGACTTCAGATCTTGGAGACTTCCGGGGGCTACTGTTGGGGATATACTTTCCGGGTATACCCACAGGACTCGCTGACCAGGGTGGCCCACCAACGGGTTAGAGCTTTGCTTCACGGGCGACCCGGTCAGAGAAAGAGGAGGAGCCAGTTCCAGCTACGACAAGGCCCAGGAGAGTTACCGACTTAGGCCTATAGTATTACTTGTAGTCCAAGCTGTATTAGTTAATGACTCTGTAACGTAGACGGATATGTCTCTCCCTGTAACCCTAGGCCCCGGTGACTATATAAACCGGCCCTATGGGAGCCTTTAGGGCACAACGCTACCAATAATCACAACCAACTCGCACAGGAGAACCTCTCTTGTAATCCATTGTAACATCCGGCTTACGCTGATATATTACTGGGTTGCTAGCAGGAGTAGGATCCGATCACCGAAGTCGGATCTGAACCTGGGTAAACTTGTGCTCACCGCTCCTGGAACATCCGACGTCTCAAACCACATCCTTCCAACGCCACTAGGACCCCCTATGGCGTACTTCTTGACAATCCGACGACAATGGTGGGTAAACAAATTACAGCAGGGCAATTAACAGGACTGAGCAAGGCATAACAATGCAATACTAGACAAAAGGATCCTATGAGATTTGATTTAGCAATACAACAATATACATAGACCGCCATCCAACTGCATCTATGACTAGAAGTCCACCTTTGGGTTACCATCTGAACCCCCTCTAGTATTACGTTGCAAGCAACAGACAACTTCTTTAAGCAAAGTGTGTAAGGTAAACAATCCACTTGTTCCATGAACAAGAGACCGTTGTTTTCTCCCTAGTGGCAACAACACATCTACAACCGTAGAGATTTCTGTCACTTCCCTTGATTAAGTAGAGGCATGAACCCACTATCGAGCATAAATACCCCCTCTTGGAGTCACTAGCAACTACTTGGCCAAGATAGCTACTAACAAAGGATAGCATGCAAGAGCACAAACAACACAGACATGATAGAATCAATAAGACAAAACCATTAATCAATCTGAAATAGTAATCTCAATATCCATCGGATCCCCACAAACACAACATGCATGATTACAAATAGATGAGATCTTGATCATGAACGGAGATCACACGATCTAGACATGAAAGCACAAGGAGGAGATACAACCATCTAGCTACTACATGGACCCGTAGTCCAAGGTGGAACTACTCACACTTCATACCAGAGGCTGGCATGATGAAGAAGAAGGCCTCCAGGATGATCTCCCTTCTAGCAGGGTGCCGGGAAGAGCTTCAGATCCCCCCGATCTAGGGACGACGGTGGAGGCGACTTCAGACGGTTTTGTGGAATATTGATCGGGTTTTTAGGGTTTAGGCATTGGGGGCTTCTTATAGGCGAAGAGGTGAGGCTGGGAGGCGGCCAGGGGGCCCACACCCTACCCAGGTGCGGGCCCACCCTAGGCTGCACCTGGGGGGGGGGGGGGGTGTGGCCACCCTGTGGCGCCCATCCACTCTCCTCTAGACTCCGTGTTCTCCTTGGCGAAATATTGACTTTGGCTTTTGTCCCGTCAAATTCCAAGAATATTTCCTTACTAGCTTTTCTGGAACCAAAAATAGCAGAAAACAGGTAACAGGTACTGTGGCAACATGTTAATAGGTTAGTACCAAAAACATAAGAAAAGCACCTCAAAGTGTGAACAAAGCAAAGCAAAGTAGATACTAAACAAGCATGGAACATCAAAAATTATAGATATGTTTTCGACGTATCACTAAACTATTAAACCAAGTTTGAGCTTTCCCTTTTACTGAAAAAGGGAAGATTTTAGCAACAAATTAGGTACGCATCTTAACATCATCAGAAAATAAGGCACTCATAGTGGAAATCTCATTCATATGTGTCACAACCCTTTCATTCTCAGTCCCACAAAAAGGTTCTTTCTCAAGAATGTTTATATAGGATAAATCAAGGGATAAATCATAATCTTTATCTTTAATGTCTATGGGAGAAGGTGCAAACTTAGCATCAGGAGATAATTTAGGTATAATAGTGCGTTTCTCAAGGAGACTCCTAATAGCACTAGCACCACATGTGTTTTGATATTCTTCAATAAATTCATCAGTCATTTCAATGTAACCATCATTAATATCATATCTCTCTCTAGACTCAGGTGAGCTAACAGGTGTTATAGTGTCTTCACTAGGACTTTCAATGTTTCCCAATATAGTTCTAGCAATGTTAGCATCTAGGAAAGGACCTAATGAACTGCTCTCATCAAGCACAATAGAAGTAACATCATGAGCATCATAAGAAATTTCAGATTTAGCAGTAGTACCAGTGTGTGTAGCATGTGTATGTGGTGGTGTAACAAGCTTACTTATAACATACGGTGAATCAAGAGCAACAGAGGTGTTTATAACTGTACCTCTTCTTGTAGTGGATGGTAAAATAGGAAACTTTCCATCACGAGGCTTTCCCATGATGAGAGGAATAGCAGCGAACAATAATAGATCCAAGTGAACTTACAAATAAAGCTATCCTCCCCGGCAACGGTGCCGGAAAATAGTCTTGATGACCCACAAGTATAGGGGATCGCAATAGTCTTCGAGGGTAGTTTAACCCAATTTATTGATTCGACACAAGGGGAGCTAAATAATACTTATAAGCCTTAACAACTGAGTTGTCAATTCAGCTGCACCTTGAAATAGTCTTGCTCATAGTAGTTTATTAGAACAACAGTTTTGTAATAGCAATAGTAAAGTAACAGCAGCAGTAAAACAAAGGCAGTAGTAACAATAGTAGCAAACAGTAGGATATGAGTGCGGTAGGCATAGGGATGGATGGACGGGCGTTGTATGGACGAGACTATTCATGTAACTTCAAGATATAGGGCAATTGCAGATAAATAAGATAAAGCGTCCAAGTACTAAACAATCATAGGCATGTGTTCCATATATAGTCATACGTGCTCGCAATGAGAACTTGCACAAAATGTAAGACCCCACCATTTATGGTAAAGGCCCCTGCGATTGCAATGCTAGTCCCTGGATCGAATTGCTAGCATCTACAGTTTAAGTTGAAGTACACAGATACAAAGGTCATTATTACATCGTAATATCCAGAGATAGAAAGTCCTTACAAATCGTTAGCCCAAGGCTAATACATAGAGTTCACAATACTTAACAAAATAATAAAGTCTTCATCTTCATGTGCCACAAGCAAACATGTTGAGTGTAGACTCATAACCCTTTCAGAGTAACCTGCAACATCATAAGTTACAGCCATAGAGGGTCAATACATTTGAAATTGTATTGGCAAGTGATACCATAGTAGTACAGTAACATCTAATAACTATATGAATTTGGCTAAGTGTAGTTCAGGCTGGCTTTCCTCAAAATAAGGTTTTTCTTATTAGTTGAAAACACTAAGTTTTTATTTGACAAAAACACCCAAGGAACCACCAATAGACATTGGTGAACCTTTACCCTTGTTCAACCACAAGTTTTAACTTAGATAAATTGGGATGAGGAGATCCTTGATCATTTCAATGTCTTTGATGCTCAAATTGTCCGTTGCCGGGGAGACGACTAAGTACTTAGGTTTTACCCTCTTGAGAGGTGGTGCACTTTCCCCACAAGACTCGACATGCATCGAGACGATACTTTTCATAAGCATTCCCTTAGACAACCATGGACACGTTCCATCCTATCAACCCTACCACCAACTGTCCATCTGGTTAAGTTCTTGCAACCTAGTTGGTCAAGGCAGAGCCCATATGGCATGTGGTTGCACTAGAAGATTCTCAACACTAAACATCTCAAATATCTTTGTTCCTGGGTGGCCATCCACCAGTGTGATACACAAGGTAAACCATAGACATGGGCCTTGTGTAACCACTCAACACAAACCAATCTTCCCATTCCACCTAGGTGATTCATTCACATAGTTGTTTTATTAACCAAAAACATAGTCATAGACTTCGCATAATATCATAACATGAATATTCCACCATTGCATTCCACAAGCTAGGCTAATCATGCTAACATAGAAAGTATCTTAACTTTGCTAAAATTCCTACCAAAATATTATCTATAGGATCCACCATAGCATAGCATATACTTAGAAAAATTTCCATGCAAATCCTACTCAAAATATCACTAATGCATAGATAAAATAGTAGGAAAAAATATGAAGCATCACTTGCCTTGGTATCTTGGGGAATAGGAACAATCCTCACAATCACACTCTCCACAATCACCAAAATCTACACATAAAATCATACCATAATATTCACATTCAATATACAAACAAAAATATATATATGAATGAATGCAAAAATGAAAATGAATGATTTGTCACAATTTTTCAAATCAAATTAAACAGTACTGAATACAAAGCATACTTTCTATAGTCTAAATAAACTAAAATTTACTTTAAAACAATTTTCTAAATAATTTTTATAACCAAAATACGCCTACAATTTGTTCTGCATAAAATCCTAATTTTTTAGAAGAAAATGGCCAATCCAAGGCCATAGTTGCAAATAGTTTATTTTTCTGAATCCACTGATATAAAATTTGTAATTTTTGGACAAACAGATCAAAAGTTATTGAATTTACATGTTTGAATAACTAATAGATCTAAATTCAGATTTTAAATCGAAAACAGTGACACGCGGCGTGTTCTGATTGGAGCGTACCGCTTCGCGCTGGATCACACTTCCGCGCCGTTAGATCTAAAGAGAATCTTGCGGCTCAGATCTAAACTTACCCCTTCGTTCTAATTCGAATCCTGACCGCTAGATCTAGATCCAAAGGGCCAGATCTAACTGACCATATGCGGGCGACGCAAATGGCTCTGGTGGCGGCGACGCGCCAGCGATGCTAGGTGGTTAGGTGAGGGGTACTAATGCTTACTAAGGTTGCGAGGATGCGTGGAAGCTCAACATGCACTTGGCTTGGACAGGGGCGCATGGACACAGCCGTAAAACCTTGTCGGAGTTTGACCTAGCGTCGGGAGCTCACTGCCAGAGACAAAGGCGATGACCTAGGGCATAATAGGGAAAACGAAGGGCATTATCAAGTTTTCAAGGTCACGGCGAACATAGTAGCGTGAACTAAAGGTCAAGGGGCGCTCGAACTTTACCGGAATCGCTCGTCGGAGTTGGACGGTGCCTCGGGTGCTTGCAGTTGGTGACGGGGACGGCGACCTGGGGCAAGATTGGACAAACCGGAGGCACGAGTAGATGCGCAAGGACCTGGAGAACACATTCGTGTGAACGAGAGGCAGACGGGCGCACGAAGTTTACCGCGATAGCTCGTCGGAGATGCTCGGTGCTGCGGCGATGCAAGCAGAAATTCAAGGAGCCTAGCGGCGCTTGGCATTGGCTAGGTGAGGGGAAATGGTCGCGAGGCGGTGGGGGTTAAGTAGCCGGAGTAGGGCGAGAATCACGTGAGCATTCAACGTCAATTAATCGAATTCAAACTCGGCAGTGAAGGGGGAAGAAATGGGCAGAGGAACTGGTCGCGGGCGCGGTTTGGGGACGACGATGCTGATGGGGCAGCGGGTCCACTTGATAGTGAGCGGGAGGGTGTGCGCGCGGGTGAGAAAGAGAGAGGAGAGGGGAAAACCCAGGTGGGCTTAGCTGTCCGCGAGGGGGGTTGGGCTAGATAGGTTGCGCCTATTATTTTTTCCCTTTTTCAATTTTTCCTTTTCTGTTTTGATTTTCTATGATAGATTTGTATGGCCATTTCAAATCCATTTGAATTCAAATTTTCACAAGACTTTTGTACTGTAATCCTAGTGTCCAAATGTGTGTCAAACACATCTAAGCATTCAAAAACCATTTTTGGGTTTTGAAAATAAAATAAAACCATGCCCCATATATATATATATATATATTAAAAAGGGGTTTAAAATATGGTTCCATTAGGATTTTTGTTTTGAAATTTTTTGTGCAAGATGAAATGCCATTATTCTATGAATGCAACAACATGATTTTTCATTTGATGAAATTTGGGATGTTACAAATCTAACCCCCTTAAGATGAATCTTGCCCTCGAGATTCGGATTGGCTAGCAAATAGGTGAGGGTGATCTTTCCGAAGGTCGTCTTCTCTTTCCCAAGTTGCTTCTTCTTCGGTATGATGATTCCACTATTCTTTGTAGAATTTGATAGTCTTAGTACGAGTGACTCTTTCTGCTATCTCAAGTATCTTGATAGGTTTCTCTTCATAAGTGAGATCACTCTCCAACGGTACCTCTTCCAATGGTATAATGTCCTTCAATGAAGTTTCTTCCATCTCTAGATGACACTTCGTCAACTGACTCAGATGAAACACATTGTGAACTGCAGATAGTGATTCAGGCAATTCAATCTCATAAGACACTTCTCCTTTGCGGCTCAAAATCTTGAATGGCCCTACATATATAGGTGCCAATTTCCCTTTGGCTCCAAATCTCTTCACACCACGAAGTGGTGAGACTCTAAGATAGGATCTATCACCTACTTCATAGGTGACTTCCCTACGCTTTGGATCCGCGTAACTCTTTTGTCGGGACTAGGCTATCTTCAATCTTTCCTTCACCAATTTGACTTTCTCTTCAACTTCCTTGATAAGTTCTGGTCTGAACAAATTTCTTTCTCCTACTACACTCCATAGTAATGGTGTAGTACACTTCCTTCCATAAAGGAATTCAAACGGAGCCATCTCTATGCTCGATTGATAGATGTTATTGTAAGGGAGTTCTGCATATGGCAGAGTTTCATCCCAACTAGATCCATAATCTAGCGCACAAGCTCTCAACATATCTTCTAAAATCTGATTGGTCCTTTCTGTCTGTCCATTAGTCTGAGGATGAAAAGCTGTGCTGAATTCTAGTCTTGTTCCAATGATTCATGCAGTTGTCGCCAAAAATGCAAGGTGAACTGAGGTCCTCTATCACACACAATACTCTTATGTACTCCATGTAGACATACAATCCTATTCATATAGATCTTAGCCAGTTTAGCACTTGTATAAGTAGTCTTCACGGGTATGAAATGATCCACTTTAGTTAGGCGATCCACAACAACCCATATATAATCGTATCCGGACCTACTCCTTGGCAATCCGGTGATAAAATCCATACCAATCTTATCCCACTTCCAATCAGGTATAGGTAGTGGTTGCAGTAACCCTGTCGGTTTTTGATGTTCCACCTTCACTCTACTACACATGTCACACAAAGCAATGTGTTCCGCGATATCTTTCTTGAGATTATTCCACCAAAATCTTTCCTTCACATCCATGTAAATCTTGGTGTTACCCGGGTGAATAAAATATGGTGAATTGTGTGCTTCTTGCAGAATCAATTTCTGAAGATCTGGATCTTGTGGAATGAAGATACGCTTTCCATACCATAAAGTTCCCTGTTCATCTTCATGGAATCCTTTAGCCCTTTCTTTACTAATTTTACCTTTAATCTCCTCTATTTCCTTGTCCAACTTTTGGGCTTCTTTGATCTTATCCAGCAGTGTTGGTTGAACTTCCAATGACATGAGATATCCTGCAGGCACTATCTCCAATCTTAGCTCTTTCAATTGAGCACACAAATCATCTGGCAATTCTCCTTTGTGAGGCCATTCACATAAACCTTACGTCTTAAAGAATCGGCTACAACATTTGCTTTACCGGGATGGTATTGCAAACTTAAGTCATAGTCCTTGATAAGTTCAAGCCACCTTCTTTGTCTCATATTGAGCTCTTTCTGGGTGAAAATATATTTCAAACTCTTGTGATCAGTGAACACTTCACAATGCTTTCCCAAAAGATAGTGTCTCCATGTTTTGAGTGCATGAACAACAGAGGCCAATTCTAAGTCATGAGTAGGATAATTCACTTCATGAGTTTTGAGTTGTCTCGAGGCATAAGCCACAACTTTCCCTTCTTGCATAAAAACTCCACCCAATCCTTAGTGAGAGGCATCACAATAGACTTGAAAGTCCTTCTCTAAATCTGGCAGACATAAGACTGGTGCTGACACTAGTCTTTTCTTCAATTCTTGGAAACTGGTTTCACAACCTTCTGTCCAATCAAACTTCTTTTCTTTCTTAAGTAACTCCGTCATTGGTTTAGCTACTTTTGAGAAATTTTCTATGAACCTTCTATAGTAACCGGCCAAGCATAGGAAACTACGAACTTCCTTATCTGATTTAGGAGATTCTCACTCAGTTACAGATGACACGTTTGCGGGATCGAAAGCTATACCATCTCTTGACACAATATGTCCAAGAAATCCAACTTCACTCAACCAAAATTCACACTTACTGAACTTGGCATACAACTTGTGCTCCCTGAGTTTCTCAAGTATCAAACACAAATGTTCTTCATGCTCTTCTTTGCTCTTGGAATATATCAATATGTCATCGATGAATACGACAACAAACTTGTCAAGAAACTCCATAAACACCTTGTTCATCATGTTCATGAAATAGGCTGGTGCATTTGTTAGTCCAAATGGCATCGCAGTATACTCAAACAATCCATACCTAGTGGTAAAAGCAGTCTTAGGTATGTCTTGTTCTATAATCTTTAGCTGAAAGTAGCCTGATCGGAGATCAATTTTTGAGAACACATGAGCTCCTTCTAGCTGATCAAATAGATCGTTGATTCTAGGTAAGGGATACTTGTTCTTTATAGTCACTTCATTAAGTAATCGATAATCTATGCGTCTTTGACTTCTGTCCTTCTCAACAAACAGAACGGGTGCACCCCATGATGAAGAACTTGGTTGGATAAATCCTTTTTGCAACTGTTCTCCAAGCTGTTTCTTGAGTTCTTTCAACTCATCAACTGACATCTTGTAAGGTCTCTTTGCTATGGGTCCAGATCCTGGCAGTAAGTCAATCAAAAACTACACATCTCTATCTGGTGGCATTCCCGACAATTCCTCCAGAAACACATCTGGATACTCCTTCACAACTGGTAAATTGTCTATACTAACCCCCTTAAGAGAATTTAGCTTACTCCCTTTGGGTTCAAAGTTGGACTTGAATTTAATCTGTTTCTTATCCGGGGTTGCACAATCTATTACTCCCTCATACTTAGTCATCCAATCCATGCCCAAAATTACATCCAATCCTTGGGAATCTAGGATTATGAGACTAACTAGAAACTTATACTTTCCAAACTCTATTACTAGATCATGACATCCAAAATTTACTATCATCTCTCCACCTAGGGAGCTTACTTTAATAGGAAATCCAATTGTTTCAGTGGGAACTCTATTTTTGTCTACAAATTCTCTTGATATGAATGAATGCGATGCGCCGATATAAAAAAGAACAAGTGCTGGAAAAGAGTTAATCTTGAACTTACCAGCCACAACATCAGACTCCTCTTTGATACCCTCCACATTGATGTGGTTGACATGGCCCTTCTGGAAAGGGTTTGGCTTGTTGGCTCCATCAGTCTTCTTTTCTGGGCATTCATTTGCATAGTGCTCAGTTTTCTTGCACTTAAAGCATTCAACCTGACTGATGTCCCTCTTAGCCGGCTGACTTCCATTGCCATTTCCACTGTGATGACTCTTGTGTCCACTCTTGTGGTTCTTATATCCATCATTGTCATGACTACGGTGATTCTTGTTATCATGGTGACAGTTACTGTTGTGGTGGCTGTTATACTTCCCATGTTTGTGGGATCCAGAGCCTCCACTATCCTCACCATGGAAACGCTTGTGAGACGATCCTGATCCATACTTATCAAAGTGATGCTTCTTCTTCCTACTCTCCACCTGATTCATCTTCCTTTCCAAGATGGTGGCTTTGTCACACAGAGATTGATAAGTTCGACCATATGCAACAGATAGCTGCATGCACGTCTGTAAGGGGTCCCAACCTGATAAGGTAGAGATCCCTGTGTTTACAATGCTAGTCCCTGGATCAATAGCTAGCATCCACAGTTTAAGATGTAATATCAAGAAACAAAGGTCATAATACAACTTTATAACCAGGAATAAAATAATTCATTACATCTTACATAGCTCATTTGGCTATCACATTACATTGCAGCAAAATATCTATATAGCATGGAGTCCTTCATATTCAAAGTGCCACAGGCAATCATGTTGCTTGTAGACTTGTAATCCTATTTAACCCACTTCACTAACATCAAACAAACCTGCAACATAATAAGTTGAAGCCACAAGGGTCAATACATTTGAATTGTATTGGCAAGTTTCACTACTATGTAGAAATAAGTGGAACCTATCAATATATGCATATTTGGATAAGTAGGGTTTAGGTTTATTTGCAGAAAGCAATATAGTTTTATCCTATCTTTTCAAAATAGTTTTGATCTTTTGACAATCTTTCTGAACTCCTTGGAAAACTCCAAGTGCTTCTAATCCCTTGTTGACACCATCAAGTTTTACTTTGAGAAATTGGAATGTCGAGATCTTCCATAGCTTCAGGCCTTAGTTGCTCAGAGTTGTCCGTAACCGGGGACATGGCTAAGTACTTAGAATTTGATCTTCTGCAGAAGTTGTACACTTTACCCACATGACACAATCTCATCTTGATGCCACCAGTGGCCGCTGGATAAGTACTCACCAAGATGGAGTACTGGCAGATTGAGAATGTGACAAAGTCTTTCCATAGGAGTCCTCCCAATACACAATGCTAGCTTGTCATCCAGGCACCAATGTAGGGTTTCAAGTTCCCTTACACAATCCTAGTTAACCTGAAGATGCCAATGCATGGGTCTTCCACTATGTAGTTGACTAAGCCTATAAGATCCCTCCTTTATAAAGGAAAAGGATCCCTGTGATTGCAATGCTAGTCCCTAGATCAAAGATAGCATCCACAGTTTAAGATGAAGTACACAGATACAAAGGTCATTATTACAGCCATTCCAGAGATAAACATAGTCTTTACAACTCCAAGGCCACAAGCCTAGTACAAGAGTTTGAATAAGTAAATAAATAAAAGTCTTCATCTTCATGTGCCACAGGAAAACATGTTGAGTGTAGACTCATGACACCTAATCCTCATCAGAGTAACCTACAACATCACAAGTTACAGCCACAGTGGGTCAATACATTGGAATAGTATTGGCAAGTGATACCTTAGTATAATTTAAGTGGACTAGATACTATATGCAATTTGGCTAAGTGTAGCTTGGCTTGCTTTGCTCAAAATAGGTTTTGCCTATTAGTTGAAATCACTAAGTTTTTCTTTGTCAAAACTTTTCCCAAGGAACCACCAATAGACATTGAGGTCCTTTACCCTTGTTCACCCACAAGTTTTTATTTAGAAATTGGGATGAGGAGATTCTTGATAGCTTCCATGTCTTGATGCTCAAGTTGTCCTTTTCCAGGGACATGGCTAAGTACTTAGATTTTTCCATCTGTAGAGGTTGTGCACTTTCCCCACCAGACTTGATTTTCACCAAGACAGGACCTTTCAGAAGCCTGCCCTTACACCAAATGGACGCGTTCGAACCTATCATTCCCACTACCACCAACTGTCCAAATGGCTAAGTTCTAGCAACCTATATGATCCAGGCAGAGCCCATATTGCCAAGTGGCTGCACTAGAAGCTTCTCAACACTTGGCCTCTAAAATATCTTTGTTCCTGGGTGGCTTTCCACAAGTGAGATACACAAGGTTCACCAGTCCCCTGGCCTTGTGTAACCACTCAACACAAACCATTCCTTCCATTCCACCTAGGTGTTTCATTAACTTAGTTGTTTTATTAGGCAAAACACAAGTCCAAAGACTTAGAAATATTTTCATCATAGCATGTATAATTCACCAACCCTTGGTTGCTACTAGCTAGGCTAAGCATGGCATAGATAAGTATCTTAACTTAGAAATTTTCCTAGCAACTACTAGGATTTCCCAACATGGCATATAAGCAAAATATAGCATGCAAGACTAGCAAAATATTTCTAATGCTTAGTAGAAAACATAGGGATAAAAATATTCATGAAGTACCACTTGCCTTGGTAGTTTGGAGAGTAGCTACACTCCTCACAATCACAATCACTAGCACCAAAATCTACACAAAGAAATATAGCAACAATCACATACAAATCATATACAATCAAAAATATATGCATGCATACAAAATGATATGTGATGATTTTTAAAACTCAACCAAGCAAGTAAACAGTACTGGTTCATAAACAAGTTAAAAAACTTGCCAAACAACATTTATTTAAACCCTAAATCATTTCCTAAACATTTCATATACTCAAATTAGCCCTACACAAGTTTCTGCAAATAAAACCATTTTAACAGAAGCAAAACATTAAACACATTGCATATTTAGAAAGAGCTTGCTCTCCTGATTCCAACGGTATAAAATTTGTCAAATTCTAACGTGGGGATCAAAAGTTATAGCCAAAACAAAGTTAAACATCTAATAGATTCAAATTCCGTTTTTAAACCCAAACAGATGCCATGCGTCTTAATCTTATTGGCGCGTACCGGTTCACATTGGACCACGCTTCTGAGCTGTTAGATCTACTTAAAACGCATGGCTCAGATCTACTCGTAACGATTCGTTAAGTGATCTAATCATGCACGCTGGATCCAGATCTGACGGTCCTGGATCAAATGACCAAAGCTAGGCGGCGCGGCGGTGGCTACTGGCGTCGGCAAGCTCTGCCTACGGCGGCGCGGTGCTACAGATGGCTAGGGGGTCGTCGGAGATGCTTACCAGAAACGCGATGACGTGCTGAAGCTCAACCTGACGACGACTTGGCAAGGGGCGCACGGACGCAGTCGCTGGAGTTCGTCGGAGTTGCGGGCGGCATCTGCTACTTGCTGTTGAGGTTGTTGCCGAGGCTCTGCATCGACCCAACACAAACCAGATGGTTCAGGAGATGCACAAGGATCTGGCGATCAAGTCAGTACCAAAGGGAAGGCAAGGGGCGGTCTGGCTTTACCTGAATTGCACGTCGGAGTCGAGCGGTGGCTCAGGTGCTCGCGGGTGAGAATGAGGACGTCGCTCTGGGTCATGAGAAAGTAAACGGAGGGCATTAACAGATGAGCAAGATCATGCTGGTAGCAGTGGTTTGATCGAGAGGCAAAGGGGCGGTCTGTGCTTACCGAGATTCATCGCTGGAGCGCGTCTGTCTGCGGCGGCGCAAGTGCGATTGTGGGCAGCCTGGTGGCGATGTGGAAGCGCTGAGTGAGGGGAAATGGTCGCAGAGAGGTGGGGGTTAAGTAGGCGGAGCAGGGGCGAGGATCGCGCGTGGAATCAAGGGCAATTAATCGAGGAATCAACGCGGCAGTGAAGGGCGGAGGAAACGGCCGGCGACGTGGTCAGGGCGCGATTTGGGGAAGACGAGGGTGAGCTGGCGAGGTCCACCAGTCAGCGAGTGAAACAGAGAGGGGGTGGGGTCCTGCAGTCAGTGACCTGGGGGGTGTGTCTGCGGGTGAGCGAGAGAGAGGGAGACCCCGGGTGGGCTTAGTGGGATGGATTAGCAGTTGGGCCAAATAGGCAGCGCTGGACCTTTTCTAATTCTTTTCTCCTTTTCTTTTTCTGTTTTGTTTTTCTAGAATGATTTTCAAATCCAAATCAAATGAGTTTGAATTCAAAACTTCTATAGGTTTTTATACTGCAAACCCTGCATTCAAATGTGTGTCAAACACTACTGTCCAATCCAAACACTTTGATCAAGTGAAAATAAAAATAAACCAAGCCTTTATGATATATAAAATAGGCATATTATTGGTTTATTCACTCATTTTGTTTTGAAATTTTGTTCAAACTTTTGGTGGTGCCTAAGTTTGAATAAACCAACTTTACTGAATCAAAACAAGTATTCTTCTCATTGGAAGATAGCACTAAGGCTAGAGTACACTTACATGAAATAATAAGCATGGAAGCTTCTGTTTTGAAATGATTTGTTTGAAATGAAAAGCATATGATCATGGATGCATGGATGATATGCATAAGTTTGAATCATGATTTTAGGGATGTTACAAATCTAACCCCCTTAAGGTGAATCTCGCCCTCGAGATTCGGATTGGCTAGCAAATAGGTGAGGGTGGTCTTTCCGAAGATCATCTTCTCTTTCCCATGTTGCTTCCTCTTCGGAATGATGGTTCCACTGAACTTTGCAAAACTTGATAGTCTTAGTCCGTGTGACTCTTTCTGCAGTCTCAAGAATCTTGATAGGCTTCTCTTCATAAGTGAGATCACTCTCCAACTGGACCTCTTCCAAAGGTATAGTATCCTTCAAAGAAGTTTCTTCCATTTCAGGATGACATTTCTTAAGTTGACTCACATGAAAAACATTATGAACGGCTGACAAAGACTCTGGCAGTTCAATTTCATAAACAACTTCTCCTTTACGACTCAGAATCTTGAATGGTCCAACATATCTTGGGGCCAACTTTCCTTTGACTCCGAACCTCTTCACTCCACGAAGTGGTGACACTCTAAGATAGGCTCTATCACCCACTTCATAGGTGACTTCTCTACGCTTAGGATCTGCGTAGCTTTTCTGTCGAGACTGTGCTATCTTCAATCTGTCCTTAACCAACTTGACCTTCTCTTCGGCTTCCTTGATAAGTTCTGGTCCGAACAAACTTCTTTCTCCCACACCATTCCATAACAATGGGGTGGTACACTTTCTCCCGTAGAGAAACTCAAATGGTGCCATCTCAATGCTGGCTTGATAGCTGTTGTTATAAGAAAATTCCGCGTAAGGTAGACTTTCATCCCAACTGGCTCCATAGTCGAGGGAACATGCCCTCAACATGTCTTCAAGAATCTGATTAGTCCTTTCTGTTTGTCCATCAGTTTGAGGATAAAAATCAGTGCTGAATTCCAACCTCGTTCCCAATGACTCATGTAGCTGTCTCCAAAAATGGGATGTGAATTTTGTTCCCCTATCAGACACAATACTCTTGGGCACTCCATGTAGACATACAATTCTACTCATGTAGATCTTGGCCAACTTAGCACTCGTATAGGTTGTCTTCATGGGTATGAAATGAGCTACTTTAGTTAGGCGATCCACTACTACCCAAATAGAATCATATCCTGACCGGGTCCTTGGTAATCCGGTAATGAAATCCATACCAATCTTGTCCCACTTCCAATCAGGAATAGGTAGTGGTTGAAGCAAACCGGCTGGTTTCTGATGTTCCGCTTTCACTCTACTAGACACATCACACAAAGCAATGTGTTCGACGATGTCCTTCTTGAGATTATTCCACCAAAATCTTTCCTTCATATCCATGTACATTTTGGTGTTACCCGGATGAATGGAATACGGTGAGTTGTGTGCTTCTTGCAAAATCAGTTTCCGAAGCTCCGGATCTTGTGGAACACAGATACGTTTCCCATGCCATAAAGTTCCCTGTTCGTCTTCATGGAACCCTTTGTCTTTTACTTTGCCAATCTTTTCTTTAATCTCTTCAATTTCCTTATCAATCTTCTGGGCTTCTTTGATCTTGTCCAACAAAGTGGGTTGAACATCCAAAGACATGAGATGTCCTTCAGGCACAATCTCCAATCTGAGATCTCTAAATTGGGCACACAAATCATCTGGCAATTCTCCTTTGGTAAGGCCATTCACAAAAACCTTACGGCTTAAGGCATCCGCTACAACATTTGCTTTACCGGGATGGTATTGCAAACTTAAGTCATAGTCCTTGATGAGTTCTAGCCATCTTCTTTGTCTCATATTAATTTCCTTCTGGGTGAAGATATACTTCAAACTCTTGTGATCTGTGAATACTTCACATCGCTTTCCCAAAAGATAGTGTCTCCATGTTTTGAGTGCATGGACAACAAAGGCTAACTCTAAATCATGAGTAGGATAGTTCACTTCATGAGTTTTGAGTTGTCTCGAGGCATAAGCCACAAATTTTCCTTCTTGCATAAGTACTGCACCCAAACGATGATGAGATGCATCACAATATACTTGGAAATCTTTTTCCAAGTCTGGCAAACACAATACTGGTGCTGTCACAAGTCTCTTCTTCAATTCCTGAAAACTGAGTTCACAACCTTCAGACCAAGCAAATTTCTTGTCTTTCTTTAGCAATTCTGTCATAGGCTTAGCGACCTTGGAGAAATTCTAAATGAACCTTCTGTAGTAACCTGCTAAGCCAAGGAAACTACGAACTTCCTTCACTGACTTGGGAGAATCCCATTCAGTTACAACTGAAACTTTAGCAGGATAAACTGCTACACCATCTTTTGTCATAACATGTCCAAGAAATCCAACTTCATTCAACCAGAATTCACGCTTGCTGAATTTGGCATACAATTTATTCTCTCTAAGTTTCTCGAGTATCAAACACAAATGTCCTTCATGCTCTTCTTTGCCCTTGGAGTAGATTAAAATGTCATCGATGAAAACGACAACAAACTTATCAAGGAATTCCATGAACACCTTGTTCATCATATTCATGAAGTATGCTGGAGCATTGGTCAAACCAAATGGCATCACGGTATACTCATACAATCCATACCTTGTGGTGAAAGCTGTCTTAGGTATGTCTTGCTCCCTTATCTTGAGTTGGAAATAGCCTGACCGGAGATCAATCTTTGAGAACACACAAGCTCCTTCCAGCTGATCAAACAAGTCATTGATTCTAGGCAAAGGGTATTTGTTCTTGATGGTCACCTCATTGAGTGAACGGTAATCAATGCATAACCTTTGACTTCTATCTTTCTTCTCCATGAACAAAACTAGGGCTCCCCAAGATGAAGAACTTGGTTGAATAAATCCTTTCTGTAGCTGTTCTCCAAGTTGTTTCTTGAGTTCTTTCAGTTCATCAACTGACATCTTATATGGTCTCTTTGCTATTGGCCCATATCCTGGTAGGAAGTCAATAAGGAATTCCACATCTCTATCTGGTGGCATTCCCGGCAATTCTTCCGGAAACACATCCGGATATTCACTCACAATTGGCACACTGTCTATGCTAACCCCCTTAAGAGAATTTAGCTTACTCCCTTTTGATTCAAAGTTAGTTTTGAATCTGATCCTTTTGTTTTCTGGAGTTGTGAGTGAGATAGTATGGTTGGCACAATCTATCACTCCCTTGTGCTTAGTCATCCAGTCCATTCCCAAAATGACATCCAATCCTTGGGAGTTTAAAATTATCAAGTTAACGGGAAACTTATACTTCCCAAACTCTATGACTAGATCATGACATCCTGAATTCACTATCATTTCTCCACCAGGAGAACTTACTTTTATAGGACACCCAATGGTTTCTACCGGTAGTTCATTTCTTTCAACAAATGCTCTTGATATGAATGAATGCGATGCTCCAGTATCAAAAAGAACAAATGCTGGAATAGAATTGAGTCTGAACTAACCAGCAACAGCATTAGGCTCCTCATAGAGTTCCTCCACATTGATGTGGTTAACTTGTCCCTTCTGAAAAGGGTTGGGCTTGTTGGGTCCTTCAACTTTCTTTTCTGGGAATTCATTTGCATAATGCCCCATCTTCTTGCACTTGAAGCATTCAACCTGACTAAGATCCTTCTTGATAGGCTGGCTTCCACTACCACTTCCATTTCCATTGTGGTGGCTCTTGTATCCACTCTTGTGATTCTTGTACTTGTCATTGTCATGACTACGGTGATGCTTGTTGTCATGATGACGGTTGTGGTTGTGGTGGCTGTTGTACTTTCCATGCTTGTGGGACCCAGAACTCCCACTATCATCATAATGTGAACGCTTGTGAGATGATCCCGAGCTATGCTTGTCAGAGTGTACACGGAAGCCACTGTATGAGAAACATGTTCAATCTCTAAGTCCCTGGGTAGTTTCCTTCTAGTGCACATACAAAAAGAGATAGCCATATAAACATGGTTCCTTTTGTTGCCACCTTGTCCAAGCTTGAGTATCCTTGTCCACCCAGGTGGTTCATTGAGTACTTGTTTTATTATATAAAACATATGTCTTTTCAATTATTCATATAATCATATCATGTATCCCATCCCAATATATAGCAGGGCTAAGCATACTACAACTACAATGTTTCCACTAAGGAATATATAAGGGTATCCTATTAGGATTTAGCATAGCATAAAATATAGTAAACCTTTCCATGCATGTTACAAAATCCACTAAGTGTAATGAAAATAGTAGGACTTGGATGATAGTGTCACTTGAATTTTTAGTAGAGAATGTTGGTTCACTTCTTGATCTTGCAAATATCACACTCTTCTAATTCCACTACAATACAATCAAGCAAACACATATTCAACACAACATTCAAACAACTTAACACACATAAAATAACAAAAACAAGGTCATGCATGCAAGCATGCAAAAGATAGTTTTATTTGCAAAAATGGTTTCTACTAGGCTCTAAACATTATAAGGTTCAAAGTGGTCATTTACTAAAGTGGTAAAACCATTTGCTAAAGGTTTTATCTATAAACCATTTCTAAACCAAATCATTATTTTATGTGGTTGAAAATGCTTTTAGCAAAGCAATATTATTTAAAGGGTTCACCAAATATATTTTAATTCTCAAAACTTGGTGTCTAGGGTCAGAAGGTTTGAATCAAAACATTTCCCAAATGTTTTACTCAAAAATCATTTCTAAAACAAAAACAATATTTTTATTTGACTAGAAATGAGCTAATTCAATTATTTATTCCCTAAATCCACAAAATACATTTTTAAATCCATAAGTTGGTTCCTAAGGTCAGTAGGTTCACAACAATCCATTTTGCAAGGATTTCACATTAAAACTATATCTAGAACAATTTTTATATTCAAAATAAGCATACACATGTTTCTGCAAATTCAACCAATTTTACAGAAGCAAAACATTAAACAAATTGCATGGTTGCAAAGTACTTGTTCTACTGATTCCATTGATATAAAATTTGCAAAATTTGGACGTGTAGAATTAAAGTTATGATTTTTACAAGTTTGCATATCAATCAGATTCAAAATTCTGTTTTAAACAAAACAAGTGCCACGCGGCGTAATTCTATTGGCCGGTACCGCTTCGTGCGGATCGGCCTCTCTAGATCGTTGGATCTAAGTGAGATCGTTCAGCGCAGAGGCACACGATACCCTTTCGCTTGCATCTAATCTTAGCCGCAGGATCAGGATCTAACGGGCTCAGCTGCTTTGACTAAGGACTGGCGGCGCTGCACGGCGGCGAGCGGCGGTGCACGCTTAGACGATGGCGTCACGGCAATTCCAGGAAGTAAAGGAAGAAGGGAAACAGCTCACCGTGTTCGCGTGGTCAAGATGAAGCTCGAGGTGGTCGCAGCCGTCCAAGGGGTGCACAGGAACGACGGCAATTCCTCGCCGGAGTGTGCAGCGGTGTCGGTTGTGCTCAGGCGTCGTCCCTCGTGTCGTTTAGGACCGCGCTAAGACAAAGTAGAGGCATGGTTAGGTGCGCACGAGGGTCGCGAGTAAGGGAGCATCATCGGGAGAGAGAGGGGAGGACGGGGCTTACGGGGAAACTTCGTCGGAGACGAGACAGACGCAACGACGCTCTATTGATGACGAAGCCGAGCTTCTAAAGTGCACGGGAGCGAACTGGTGCTATGGGCAGGTGCGTCTGGCGATGGGGAATGTGCTAGCATGCAGAGGGAGGCGAGGGGTGGCCGTGGTTCGCCGGATTTTGCTGGAGAAGGTCGCCGGAGCAGCGGCGGTGCAAAGGCGATTCGAGGCAGCCTGGTGGCAGAGAGGAGGCGGTGTTTGAGGGGAAAGAGAGAGGGGAGAGGGGCGAGTAAGTACACATGGCCACCAGAGGATTTATGTAAGATCCCTCCTTTGTAAAGGAAAAGGATCCCTGTGATTGCAATGCTAGTCCCTGGATCATTGCTAGCATCCACAGTTTAAGATGAAGTACACAGATACAAAGGTCATTTATTACATCCATTCCAGAGATAAACATAGTCTTTACAACTCAAGGCCACAGGCCTAATACAAGAGTTTGAATAAGTAAATAAATGTAAGTCTTCATCTTCATGTGCCACAGGCAAACATGTTGAGTGTAGACTCATGACACCTAATCCTCATCAGAGTAACCTACAACATCACAAGTTACAGCCACAGTGGGTCAATACTTTGGAATAGTATTGGCAAGTGATACCTTAGTATATTTTAAGTGGACTAGATACTATATGCAAATTTGCCTAAGTGTAGCTTGGCTTGCTTTGCTCAAAATAGGTTTTTCCTATTAGTTGAAATCACTAAGTTTTTCTTTGTCAAAACTTTTCCCAAGGAACCATCAATAGACATTGAGGTCCTTCACCCTTGTTCACCCACAAGTTTTTACTTAGAAGTTGGAATGATGAGATTCTTGATAGCTTCCATGTCTTGATGCTCAAGTTGTCCATTGCCATGGACTTGGCTAAGTACTTAGATTTTTCCATCTGTAGAGGTTGTGCACTTTCCCCACCAGACTTGGTTTCCCAAGACAGGACCTTTCAGAAGCCTTTCCTTAAACCAAATGGACGCGCTCCAACCTATCATTCCCACTACCACCAACTGTCCAAATGGCTAAGTTCTAGCAACTTATGTGATCTAGGCAGAGCCCATATTGCCAAGTGGCTGCACTAGAAGCTTCTCAACACTTGGCCTCTAAAATCTCTTTGTCCCTGGGTGGCTTACCACAAGTGAGATACACAAGGTAAACCATAGCCATGGGCCTTGTGTAACCACTCAACCAAAAACCACCAATCAAGTCCCTTTCCACCCAGGTGATTCATTGACTTAGTTGTTTTATTAAGAAAAACATAAGTCCAAAGACTTAGAAATATTTTCATCATAGCATGTATATTTCACCAACCCTTGTTTGCTACTAGCTAGGCTAAGCATGGCATAGATAGTAACTTAACTTAGAAATTTCCTAGCAATTCTACAACTACTTAGGATTTGCCAACATGGCATATAGGCAAAAATATTTACATGCAAGACTTAGCATCATAACATGGTTGTGGTGCTTGTTGAATTTCCCATGCTTGTGGGATCCTGAGCTTCCACTGTCATCATAATGAGATCGTCTGTGAGACGATCCCGAGCTGTGCTTGTCAAAGTGCTTCCTCTTTCTACTCTCCACTTGTTTTATTTTGTTCTCCAAAATAGCAGCCTTGTCACAGAGCGACTGATAAGTGGGAACATATGCCATAGCCAATTGCAGATTCAGCTCATCATTCAAGCCTTCAAAAAAAAAATCCTTTCTCTTGGCATCAGTGTCAACTTCATCCGGTGCATAACGCGCTAGATTGTTGAACTCCTCAATATATTCAGCCACGCTGCGGTGGCGCTGCTTCAGATTGTGGAACTCTTTCTTTTTCAGACTCATCATCCCAGATGAGATATGAGTAGTGCGAAAGCCATCCTCAAAGATAGCCCATGTCACTTCATCTATGGGAGTGGTGATCTGGAAGTTGTCCCACCAAGTGGCGGCTGGTCCTTCCAGCAGATGTGCTGCAAATCTGACCTTTTCAGCATCCGTACAGCCCACGGTTACCAAGTCCTTGTTCACAAAACGTAGCAAATCATTGGCCACCATGGGATCAGTCGTTCCTGAGAACTTTGCTGGCCTCAATCTCAAGAATCTGGTAAGCATATCAAAGCCCGGAGGGTTGTTGTTGTTGTTGTTGTTATTGTTTTGGTTCTGGATGAATGTTGTCATCATCTGCATCAGCTGTGTTTGAGCAGTCATCATTTGTTGCATTTCTGGAGTGATGTTGTTGTTGTTGGGGTTGGGGTTTGCACGACGGGGAGGCATCTGTGGTTTGTTCAATAAAGATAAGAATGAGATACCCATAGATGCTTTCATGCACATTACATCACATAAGCAAACACATAGCATGCAACACAAAGATAAAGGTTCAACAACAAGATAACAAGTTCACAAAGTAAAACACACAAGTAGCAAGCCATGCACATGTCGGATGGTCAAATAACATGTTCTTAAATAACAAGTACTATAATAAAAGATAAATGAGTAGTCAAATCTACTCATCGGCATCAATCTCCTCCTCGACAAAGGTAAGACCTGCGTTCTCCATCGCGGTCTTGTTTTCCTCGATGCTAGTGGTCAAGGTCTCTATCTTGGCCTTGAGAGCCCTCTTCTAGGAACGAAGCCTCTCAATCACCGTCTGCTGCTGCTCTAGCTCGAAGTCATTGGGACTGCAGTTCTTCAGTCATGTCCCGGATCTTCTTGTTCCTATCCTGGACACGCTTCTCCTGACTCTTGAACTTCCTGTCCTGGGTCTTGAACTTCGCCTCCATTTCCTTGACTATCTCGTCTTGCTGCGCGAAGAGCTTGTCCTTCTCGCGAAGCTGCACCTGGAGCTCATCATTGCTGAGCATGACATTGGTCCTCTTCGTGTCCACGTGCCTAATGAGAGACTCTAAGTCCTGGAGGTACAGGCGTATCGGCTCTGGTGCATCCCTCGAATCGTCCTCGAAGTAGATGGACTCTCCATCCTCATCACGTCTTCCGAAGACGTGGAAGTGGGTACCTCTAACCTGTCGGGAGTGTCGCCCTAGCAGACGTCCTATCAGATCCTGCATAACTACCTCAAGGCCTCTCTCCCTGTCATCGTGCATGAGCTTGAAGACGATGGCCTCCGTAGTAGGCTCTGTCTGGCGTCCGGGCTGGTTCACCTTGAAGCCCAGAGGTCCTTCCTCTCAAACTTGGTGAGGGGATGCACCATGATGGTGGGAAGAGGGAGATTGAGCAAGGTAGTAAGCTCAACGATACGAGGACCAAAGCGGGTAACCTGGAACTCCTCAACAGTGCTGATGGAAATAGGCATATATTTATAAGATAGAAAAGTTAGAACAACACAAATCAAGATAAAACAAAAGACAAAACACACAAGTCATGCATACATGAAACCATTACATCAACCAAGGTTCAATCTTATTTTAAAGCAACATTTTGGAAAATAAGGTGATAGGTGGTGGTCCAACTAACGAAGTACGTTTACAATCCTATCTCACTGGATCTGTTGGCTAACACAATGTTTCTAGAAGCAATCAGCCTATCTTGCTCACATGATTCCATCACTAAGTCTATAATGTCTCCTCTTAAGGTTTGGTTGGTAGCTTCCAACTCTTGGGTATGTTCCTTCTCTTTCCTTAGATCATTTTGGAGGTTGAGCATTCTGCACTTGACTCTATCACCAAGTTCTTTGATGGTCTTCCAAGCTGCATCCCTTGCTGATTCAAAGAATGTAGGGTGCACCACTGAATTGGTGAACATGCAGAATCCTTTTTCTTGATGGTTGTCTTCCTTGTTTTTATACAAGTGAAGTTGCACCCACCAGTATTCCACTCCTTCATCCATCACTGGAAAACCTTTGTACACAGCTGCACCTTGTATCTCTAATGCAACCATGAGGTCCTTGAGAGCCTTGGGGAATTCTGTCTCACACTCCAAAGTCATTGTCATGAGAGGTCCTTTCCTCATGGCTTCGTTGATGGAGTTCATCTACAAATAGAGATGAGAGAGAAGATTAGAAAGTTTACGAGAAGAATAGACAAGTGTAGAAGTTGAAAATTTTTCCTTAGTGGTTTCCAATCCTAGGGTCATAATCCTACAGGCAACATAGTGCTCTGATACCATCTGTAAGATCCCTCCTTTGTAAAGGAAAATGATCCCTGTGATTGCAATGCTAGTCCCTAGATCATTGCTAGCATCCACAGTTTAAGATGAAGTACACAGATATAAAGGTCATTTATTACATCCATTCCAGAGATAAACATAGTCTTTACAACTCAAGGCCACAGGCCTAATACAAGAGTTTGAATAAGTAAATAAATTTAAGTCTTCATCTTCATGTGCCACATGCAAACATGTTGAGTGTAGAATCATGACACCTAATCCTCATCAGAGTAACCTACAACATCACAAGTTACAGCCACAGTGGGTCAATACTTTGGAATAATATTGGCAAGTGATACCTTAGTATATTTTAAGTGGACTAGATACTATATGCAAATTTGGCTAAGTGTAGCTTGGCTTTCTTTGCTCAAATAGGTTTTTCCTATTAGTTGAAATCACTAAGTTTTTCTTTGTCAAAACTTTTCCCAAGGAACCATCAATAGACATTGAGGTCCTTCACCCTTGTTCACCCACAAGTTTTTACTTAGAAGTTGGAATGATGAGATTCTTGATAGCTTCCATGTCTTGATGCTCAAGTTGTCAATTGCCATGGACTTGGCTAAGTACTTAGATTTTTCCATCTGTAGAGGTTGTGCACTTTCCCCACCAGACTTGGTTTCCCAAGACAGGACCTTTCAGAAGCCTTTCCTTAGACCAAATGGACGCGCTCCAACCTATCATTCCCACTACCACCAACTGTCCAAATGGCTAAGTTCTAGCAACTTATGTGATCTAGGCAGAGCCCATATTGCCAAGTGGCTGCACTAGAAGCTTCTCAACACTTGGCCTCTAAAATCTCTTTGTCCCTAGGTGGCTTACCACAAGTGAGATACACAAGGTAAACCATAGCCATGGGCCTTGTGTAACCACTCAACCAAAAACCACCAATCAAGTCCCTTTCCACCCAGGTGATTCATTGACTTAGTTGTTTTATTAAGAAAAACATAAGTCCAAAGACTTAGAAATATTTTCATCATAGCATGTATATTTCACCAACCCTTGTTTGCTACTAGCTAGGCTAAGCATGGCATAGATAGTAACTTAACTTAGAAATTTCCTAGCAATTCTACAACTACTTAGGATTTCCCAACATGGCATATAGGCAAAAATATTTACATGCAAGACTTAGAAAAATATTTCTAGTGCTTAGTATAAAATATAGGGATAGAAATATTCATGAAGTACCACTTGCCTTGGTAGTTGGGAGAGTAACACTCTTCACAATCACAATCACTAGCACCAAAATCTACACATAGAATATAGCCATAATCACATACAAGATATAATCAACCAAAAATATATATGCATGCATGCAAGATGCTAAGTGATGATTTTTAAAACTCAACTAAGCAAGTGCAAGGTACTGATTCACTAACAAGATAAAATCTTGCCAAACTACCAATATTTATACCCTAAAACTTTTCCTAAATAATTCAAACACTCAAATTAGTCCTAAACAAGTTTCTGCAAATTAATCCTTTTTAACAGAAGCTAAACACTAAACACATTGCATAAACAGAAAGGGCTTGCTCTCCTGATTCCAACGGTATAAAATTTGCCAAAATCTAACATGGGAATCAAAAGTTATAGCTAAATCAAATTTGGATATAAATCAGATTTCAAATTCTTTTTTTAAACCAAACCCTAGCCACGCGGCGCTATCCTATTGGCCGATACCGTTTCACTCAGGATCACCCTTCCGCGCCGTCAGATCAAGTCAGATCCAACGCGCCAGATTCAAAGAAAACGTTTCGCTCAGATCTAATCTGGTCCTTACGATACAGATCTAACGGCTACCGTTGCTCTGACCATAGCCTAGCGGCACTAGCGGCGGCGACTGGCGGCGGCACGTCTGTCAGGTGTGGCGCTGGCGTTCTAGGTCGCCCGGGGAGGGGAGAGGGTGCTTACCAGAACCGCAGAGAGTTGCTGAAGCTCAAGGTGGCGGCGGCTTTGCAAGGGGCGCACGGTATGGGCTGCTGGAGCTCGTCGGAGTCGTGCACGGCGTCAGGTGGTTGTTGTCGAAGTCGTTGCCGAGGTTCCGCGTCGCCCTAGCACGAACCAGATGGTTTAGGAGACACGCAAGACAATGTCGAACAACCTCGTATGCAAGAGGGGGCAAGGGGCGCTCGGAGCTTACCGCAATTGATCGCCGGAATTGATGGGGTCGTCTGTCTCGTGTGGTCACCGACGTTGCCGAGGCTCTGGATGTTCCTAGCATGCACTAGAGGGGTCAGGAGGTGCGCATGGTCGCGGATATTGTACTGGCAAGTTTAGGCAGCAAGGGGCGACGGGGCCTTACCGGAATACCTCGCCGGAGTTAGCTCTGGCTGCGGCGGTGCAACGCGAATTAGGGGCAGCCTGGTGGCGAGAAGAGAGTGCAGCGTGGGGGGAAATGACCGCGGCGGGGTGTGGTTTAAATAGGCCGAAGCGCGACAAGAAATGCTCTCGGTATCAAGGCTAATTACGCTGCGCCATTACCGACATCAACGGCAGCGGCGACATGGTCTGCGGGCGCGATTTGGGGAAGAAGGAGTCGACGTGCAGAGGGCCCGCTTGTCAGCGAATAGAACAGAGGGGGAGTGGGGTCCAGGCGTCAGCGTCTCTGTGGGTGCGTCTGCGCGTGAGAGAGAGAGAGAGGGGACCCGGGTGGGCTAGCTGGGGTGATTTCACTGTTGGGCCCAAAGTCTGGTGCCGGCCTTTTCTTTTTCTTTATCCCTTTTCTATTTTTGATTTGATTTTCTGGAATGATTTCAAACTCAAATTGAAATCAAATATTTTCAGGAATTTTGTAGGGTGCAACATTCATATTTCTGGGCATAGAAACATGTGGTCTCTCTGTTCAAGCTTGGTCCTTTTGAATAAACAAAATAAACAGTGCTATAGCACTTAATTTGAAAATGTTTTGAAAATGGTTTTGAACCATTTTTATTTTGTATAATTTTGTTCAAATTCCACACTTAATCCAATCAACACGGAAGCAAACAAACTTGGTTTAAAACACTTAAGCTCTCAAATGGGGATGGCCATTTGATTTGCTCACATAAAATGATAGCACTATGTGCTTCTGTTTTCTTGAATTTGGTTTGAAATTGATCTCAAAGCTATATGCATGCATGAATGATATGCAATCTTTGAAATCATGATTTTAGGGATGTTACAATTTAACGCAGGCATTTACGCGAATTCAATGCCGGAGTAAATCAGCAGCAACGGCAGGAGGAATGGCTGGCGCGAGGTTGATGATGCTGAGGTGGCGTGGGGCCATGCTGACAGCGAGAGAGGGAGAGAAAGAGTGGGGCCGAGCGCTCAGTGACTGGGTGGGTTCTTTTCCGGGTGAAAACGTTTCACGCGTGGGGGGTTTAGTTGGGCTTGCTCGGCCGGCTTAGTGGGTCGAGTCTGTTTCTATTTTTTTATTCGGATTTCTTTTTCTTTTTCTATTTGATTTTCTGTTTTGTTTTTATTCAAACAATTCAAACACCCAAATGAATTCAAACCTTTGCCAAACTTTGTGTTTATTTTAATTCTGTTTAACAGCACAAATCAAAGTCCAAAACAAAATATTTTTTTTTCTTTTTAGGATTCATTTAATAATTAAATAAAATAAACCTTAGTCATTAATTCAAATAGGGTTTAATTTATTTAAAAACTCCATTTGAAATCTAAAACAAACTAAAACCTTTTCAGTAGGTTTCATTTGAAAAATATAAAACACTTGGAAATCTTATTTAAAATAAATTAACAAGTTTTAGTGTTTAATTAAAAAGGAAAAGCCTTTACTTTACTAAAATTGGATACTAATAAATCCTCATTATTTTATTTAAATAGACCTTTATTATTTTTATCAAATAGAAATATTTTATTTCAAAAGATTGGCCAAGATTTAATTTGGCTCTATAAAAATAATCTTTATTTATAATTCTACCTTTTCTTTTGAAAACCAAATCTTTTTTATTAAGAGATCCAAAAATAGTAATTCCAAATATTTTAACTTTATTGTTTATTTATCTTTTTAAATCCCTTTAGGATTTTATTTGATCAAAATAGGTTTTGATATTTCCAATTGGAATCAAAAAGTTTCTTCTCACCCTGAATTTTAACAAAATTTTATTTTGTTTATTTATTTTTCACATTTCAAAATTTGGAAAATTTTAGGATGTGACAGGCTACCACCCTTAAATAAATCTCGTCTCGAGATTTGGGAAGGCTAGGGTTACAAGTTGGCTTCAAGGCAACTAGGGTACTACCACCCTTAAAATAAAGTCTCATAGGGTTACATTGATGGTTCACTTGACTATGGGTTCAACACTTAATATCTAGACAAGGAATCCTTATTTGACTCTTCTGAGTTAACTAGTTTCTGACATCCACTTCTTCTATCTCTTCAAGGTTTCCATCCATGTCAATGTGGTTCACATGTCCTTTCTGGGTCACATTGTAGTCATTTCCATTGGCTCTTTGTAAGATCCCTCCTTTGTAAAGGAAAAGGATCCCTGTGATTGCAATGCTAGTCCCTGGATCATTGCTAGCATCCACAGTTTAAGATGAAGTACACAGATACAAAGGTCATTTATTACATTCATTCCAGAGATAAAACATAGTCTTTTACAACTCAAGGCCACAGGCCTAAAGCAAGAGTTTGGAATAAGTAAATAAACATAAGTCTTCATCTTCATGTGCCATAGGCAAGCATGTTGAGTGTAGACTCATGACACCTAATCATCATCGGAGTAACCTACAACATCACAAGTTACAGCCACAGTGGGTTAATACTTTGGAATAGTATTGGCAAGTCACACCTTAGTAAATTTTAAGTAGACTATATTACTATATGCAATTTGGCTAAGTGTAGCTTGGCTTGCTCTGCTCAAAATAGGTTTTTCCTATTAGTTGAAATCACTAAGTTTTTCTTTGTCAAAAACTTTTCCCACGAAACCACCAATAGACATTGGGGTCCTTCACCCTTGTTCACCCACAAATTTTTACTTAGAAGTTGGAGTGATGAGATTCTTGAGTGCTTCCATGTCTTGATGCTCAAGTTGTCCATTGTCATGGACTTGGCTAAGTACTTAGATTTTCCATCTGCAGAGGTTGTGCACTTTCCCCACCAGACTTGGTTTCCCAAGACAGGACCTTTCAGAAGCCTTTCCTTAGGCCAAATGGACGCGCTCCAACCTATCATTCCCACTACCACCAACTGTCCAAATGGCTAAGTTCTAGCAACTTATGTGATCCAGGCAGAGCCCATATTGCCAAGTGGTTGCACTATAAGATTCTCAACACTTGGCCTCTAAAATCCCTTTGTGCCTGGGTGGCATACCACAAGTGAGATACACAAGGTAAACCATGTCCATGGGCCTTGTGTAACCACTCAACCAAAAACCACCATTCAAGTCCCATTCCACCCAGGAGGTTCATTGACTTAGTTGTTTTATTAAGAAAAACATAAGTCCGAAGACTTAGAAACATTTTCATCATAGCATGTATATACTTTACCAACCCTTGTTTGCTACTAGCTAGGCTAAGCATGGCATAGTAACTTAACTTAGGAAAATTCCTAGCAATTCTACAACTACTTAGGATTTCCCAACATAGCATTTGGCAAAAGGTAACATGCAAGACTTAGCAAAATATTTCTAATGCTTGTACAAAATATAGGGATGGAATTATTCATGAAGCACCACTTGCCTTGGTAGTGGGGAGAGTAGCACTCTTCACAATCACAGTCACTAGCAAAATCTACACAAGAATGGTAGCACAAAAATTACACACAATTCATATACAAACATAAACATATATGCATGCAATGCAAAAATGCTAAGTGATGATTTCTAAAATTCCACCAAGCAAGTGCATGATACAGAAACATAACCAAGTCAAAAACTTGCTAACTAAACTTATTTAGCACTAAAGCAATTTACTAAACAAATTCTATACTCAAAATAGTCCTAAACAAGTTTCTGCACAAAAAGTCATTTTAACAGAAACTTTTCACTAAACACATTGCATAAACAGAAAGGGCTTGTCTCCCTGATTCCAACGGTATAAAATTTGTCAAATTCTAACGTGTGGATCAAAAGTTATAGCCATTTCAAAATTGGATCTAAATCTGTTTTCAAATTCTATTTTAATTCAAACCCTAGCCACGCGTCGTGCTCTGATTCGTCGGTACCGCTTCGCGTGGATCGACCAGCGTGGACCGTCAGATCTAACTAAACGCGCACGGCTCAGATTGTTACTTACCCCTTCGATGCAGATCTAATCTGGAGCGCCGGATCTAGATCCTACGGTTGCTGAGCGTGTGACCAAGGACGGGCGGCACAAATGGTTGCTGGCGGCGGCGGCGCTACTGGCGGCGATGGTCTGGCGAAGACAAGAAGGGCTGGGGTGTGTGGCATGGCTTACCAGACTCGCACGGTCACGAGGAAGCTCGACGTGGTCTTTTCTTGGACAGGGGCGCACGGCAGGGGCTGCTGGAGCTCGTCGGAGTCGCGGCGGCGTCTGTTGCTTGCAGTCGAGGTTGTTGCCGAGGTTTGGCGTCGCCCTAGCGCGAACCAGAGGGGTCAGGTGATGCACAAGACGAAGGCGAACATTCCCGTATGAAATAGGGGGCAAGGGGCGCTCGGGTTTTACCTCAATTGATCGCCGGAGTCGAGCGGCGGCGCAGTCGATTGCAGGCACGAACGGGGACGATGGCCTGGGTCACGAAAATGCAAACGAAGGGTATCAGGAGGTTTGCAAGATCAAGCTGGGCACGATTGTTTGAACCAGAGAAAGGGGGCGGTCGAGGCTCACCGGAATCGGTCACCGGAGTCGTCGGTGCTGCGGGGCTTCGAGGTCAAATGCGCGCATCCTGGTGGCGGAGTGAGCGAGGAGAGTGGGGGGAAATGACCGCGGCGGGGTGTGGTTTATATAGGCTCAAGCGCGACAGGAAACGCTTGCGGCATCAAGGCTAATTACGCCACGCCATTACCAGCATCAACGGCAGCGGCGACGTGGTCTGCGGGCGTGTTTTGGGGAAGAAGGTGTGACGTGGAGAGGGCCACCAGTCAGCGAGTGCTACGGAGAGGAGGTGGGGTCCGAGTGTCAGCGTCAGTGTGGGTGCGTCTGCGCGTGCGGGCGAGCGAGAGAGTGGCCGGGTGGGCTAGCTGGGCCGGTTCTGCTGCTGGGCTAGATTAGGAGCGCCTGGCCCTTTTCTTTTGTTTACTCCTTTTCTTTTTCTGTTTTGATTTTCAGGAATGGATTTCAAATGATTTCAAACTCTTTTTGAATTCAAATCTTCCTGGGGTTTTTGCAGTGTGCAACAGTCTCAAATATAGGCCTAAAACCATGTGGTTACTTTGCAAAGGCTTGGTCACTTTTGGGGAAACAAAATAATAGGGACTTTGCATTTGAATCTCAAATGTTTGAAAAATGGTTTTTGAACCATTTCCATTTTATAAAACTTGGTTCAAATTTCCACATTCAATCCATTCAATAAAGGAGACAAACAATCTAAGTTTAAAACATTCAAACTCTCAAATGGGGATGGCCATTTGATTTAAGTTTGTTCACATAAAATGATAGCACTATGTGCTTCTGTTTTTCTGAAATGAGTTTTGAAATGGATATCAACTCTATATGCATGCATGAATGATATGCAAACTTTGAAATCATGATTTTAGGGATGTTACACTCTTCTAGGATCCTTTTTCTTGTTCTTCTCAGGACAGTCTGATGCATAGTGTCCAAGTTCTTTACAATTATAGCATTGCAACTGGCTAATGTCTTTCTTCCTGAAAGTGTCATGTTGGTTCTGACCAAGGTCATCTCCCTCAACATGTCTTCCAGAATTTGATTAGTCCTTTCTGTTTGTCCATCGGTTTGAGGATGAAAAGCAGTGCTGAATTCCAACCTCGTTCCCAATGACTCATGTAACTGTCTCCAAAAATGGGAAGTGAATTGAGTTCCCCTATCAGACACAATACTCTTGGGCACACCATGTAGACATACAATTCTACTCATGTAGATTTTGGCTAACTTGGCACTTGTATAAGTTGTCTTTACGGGGATGAAATGAGACACTTTAGTTAGGCGATCCACTACTACCCATATGGAATCATATCCTGATCTGGTCCTTGGTAATCCGGTAATGAAATCCATACCAATCTTGTCCCACTTCCAATCAGGAATAGGTAGTGGTTGAAGCAAACCTGCTGGTTTCTGATGCTCCGCTTTTACTCTACTACACACATCACACAAAGCAATATGTTCGGCGATGTCCCTCTTGAGATTGTTCCACCAAAATCTTTCTTTCATGTCCATGTACATTTTGGTGTTACCCGGGTGGATAGAATATGGAGAGTTGTGTGCTTCCTGCAATATCAGTTTCCGCAACTCCGGATCTTGTGGAACACAGATACGTTTCCCATGCCATAAAGTACCCTGTTCGTCTACATGCAAATTTTTAGCTTTCCCTTGGCCAATCTTTTCCTTAATCTCTTCAATTTCCTTATCAGTCTTTTCAGCTTCTCGAATCTTGTCCAACAAAGTGGGTTGAACATCCAAAGACATGAGATGTCCTTCGGGCACAATCTCCAATCTGAGTTCTCTAAGTTGGGTACACAAATCATCTGGCAATTCTCCTTTGGTAAGGCCATTTACAAATACCTTACGACTTAGAGCTTCTGCTACAATATTTGCTTTACCGGGGTGGTATTGCAAACTTAAGTCATAATCCTTGATAAGCTCTAACCATCTTCTTTGTCTCATATTGATTTCCTTTTGGGTAAAAATATACTTCAAACTTTTGTGATCCGTGAACACTTCACAACGCTTTCCCAAAAGGTAATGCCTCCATGTTTTGAGTGCATGGACGACAGAGGCTAACTCCAAATCATGAGTAGGATAGTTTACCTCATGAGTTTTGAGTTTTCTCGAGGCATAAGCCACAACTTTACCGTCTTGCATAAGTACGGCACCCAAACCTTGATGAGACGCATCACAATATACTTGGAAATCCTTTTCCAAATCTGGCAGACATAGGACTGGTGCTGTCACAAGTATCTTCTTCAATTCTTGAAAGCTGACTTCACAACCTTCAGACCAAGCAAACTTCTTGTCTTTCTTTAACAATTCAGCCATGGGCTTAGCTACCTTAGAGAAATTCTCGATGAACCTTCTGTAGTAACCTGCTAAGCCAAGGAAACTGCGAACCTCTTTTACGTTCTTAGGAGATTCCCATTCAGTCACAGCTGAAACTTTAGCAGGATCAACTGCTACACCATCCTTTGTCATAACATGACCAAGAAAACCAACTTCTTCTAACCAGAACTCACATTTGCTGAATTTGGCATACAGTTTATGCTCTCTTAACTTCTCAAGTATCAAGCGCAAATGTTCTTCATGTTCTTCCTTGCTCTTGGAGTAGACTAGGATGTCATCGATGAAAACGACAACAAACTTGTCGAGGAATTCCATGAACACTTTGTTCATCATATTCATGAAGTATGCTGGAGCATTTGTCAAGCCAAAAGGCATTACAGTATACTCATACAATCCATACCTTGTGGTGAATGTTGTTTTAGGTATGTCTTGCTCTCTTATCTTGAGTTGAAAATAGCCTGACCGGAGATCAATTTTTTAGAACACACAGGCTCCTTCTAGCTGATCAAACAAGTCATTGATTCTTGGCAAAGGATATTTGTTCTTGATAGTTACCTCGTTGAGTGAACGGTAATCTATGCATAACCTTTGGCTCCTATCCTTCTTCTCCACAAACAAAACTGGGGCTCCCCAAGATGAAGAACTTGGTTGAATAAATCCTTTCTGCAACTGTTCTCCTAGTTGCTTCTTGAGCTCTTTTAGTTCATCAACTGACATTTTATATGGTCTCTTTGCTATTGGTCCAGACCCTGGTACCAAATCTATCAGAAATTCCACATCTCGATCCGGTGGCATTCCTGGCAATTCTTCCGGAAATACATCCGGATACTCACACACAATTGGCACACTGTCCATGCTAACCCCCTTAAGAGAATTAAGCTTACTTCCTTTGGATTCAAAGTTGGACTTGAATTTAATTCTTCTTCTTTCCGGGGTTGTGAGTGCAACAGTACGATTAGCACAATCTAGTACTCCTTCATACTTAGCCATCCAATCCATTCCCAATATTACGTCCAGTCCTTGGGAATCTAGGATTATCAGACTCATTGGAAACTTATGTTTTCCAAACTCTATTACTAGATCCCGGCATCCAAGACTTACTATCATTTCTCCACCCGGAGAACTAACTTTTATTGGACACCCAATGTTTTCAGACGGAAACCCATTTCTATCAACAAATGCTTTTGATATGAATGAATGCGATGCACCAATATCAAAGAGTACAAATGCTGGAATGGAATTGAGTCTGAACTTACCAGCAACAGCTTCAGGCTCCTCATAGATTTCCTCCACATTGATGTGGTTCACTTGTCCTTTCTGGAAAGGATTGGGCTTGACAGGTCCTTCAACTTTCTTTTCGGGGCACTCATTTGCATAGTGTCCCATCTTTTTGCATTTGAAGCATTCAACCTGACTGATGTCTCTCTTAGCATGTTGACTTCCACTTCCACTTCCATTACCACTGTGGTGGCTCTTATGTCCACTCTTGTGGTTCTTGTACTTGTCATTGTCATGACTGCGATGATGCTTGTTGTCATGACGGTTGTGGTTGTGGTGCTTGTTGAATTTCCCATGCTTGTGGAATCCTGAGCTTCCACTGTCATCATAGTGAGATCGTTTGTGAGACGATCCCGAACTGTGCTTGTCAGAGTGCTTTATCTTTCTACTCTCGACTTGCTTCATTTTGTTCTCCAATATAGCAGCCTTGTCACAGAGCGACTGATAAGTGGGAACATATGCCACAGCCAGCTGCAGATTCAGCTCATCATTCAAGCCTTCCAGAAATTTTTCCTTTCTCTTGGCATCTGTGTCAACCTCATCCGGTGCATAACGCGCCAGATTGTTGAACTCTTCAATGTATTCAGCCACACTGCTGTGGCGCTGCATCAGATTGTGGAACTCTTTCTTTTTCAGGCTCATTATTCCTAACGAGATATGAGCAGTGCGAAAGCCTTCCTCAAAGATAGCCCAAGTCACCTCATCTATAGGAGTGGTGATTTGGAAGTTGTCCCACCAAGTGGCGGCTGGCCCTTCCAGCAGATGTGCTGCAAATCTGACCTTTTCAGCGCCCGTGCAGCCCACGGTCACTAAGTCTTTGTTTACAGAACATAGCCAATCGTTGGCCACCATGGGATCAGTCGTCCCTGAGAACTTAGCTGGCCTCAATCTCAGAAATCTGGTAAGCATATCAAAGCCCGGAGGGTTGTTGTTGTTATTGTTGTTGTTATTGGGGTTGTTGTTGTTATTATTCTGGTTCTGGATGAATGTTGTCATCATCTGCATAAGCTGTGTTTAAGCAGTCATCATTTGCTGCATTTCTGGTGTGTTGTTGTTGTTGTTGGGGTTGGGGTTTGCGCGACGGGGAGGCATCTGTGGTTTGTTCAAATAGAGATAAGAATGAGATACCCATAGATGTTTTTATGCACATTACATCACATAAGCAAACACATAGCATGCAACACAAAGATAAAAGTTCAACAATAAAATAACAACTCCACAAAGTAAAACACACAAGTGGCAAGCCATCCACATGTCGGATGGTCCAATAACAAGTTCACAAATAACAAGTACGATAATAAAAGATAGACGAGTAGTCAAGTCTACTCATCAGCATCAATCTCCTCCTCGACAAAGGTAAGACCTGCGTTCTCCATCGCGGTCTTGTTCTCCTCAATGGTAGTGTTCAAGGACTCAATCTTGGCCTTGAGAGCCCTCTTCTAGGATCGAAGCCTCTCTATCACCGTCTGCTGCTGCTCTAGCTCGAAGTCCTTGGACTGCAGTTCTTCAGTCATGTCCCGGATCTTCTTGTTCCTATGCTGGACACGCTTCTCCTGACTCTTGAACTTCCTATCCTGGGTCTCGAACTTCGCCTCCATTTCCTTGACTATCTCATCCTGCTACGCGAAAAGCTTGTCCTTCTCGCGAAGCTGCACCTGGAGCTCGTCATTACTGAGCATGACATTGGTCCTGTCCGTGTCCACGTGCCTAATGAGAGACTCTAAGTCCTGGAGATACAGACGTATCGGCTCTGCTGCGTCCCTCGAGTCGTCCTCAAAGTCGATGGACTCTCCATCCTCATCACGTCTTCCGAAGACGTGGAAGTGAGTGCCTCTAACCTGTCGGGAGTGCCGGCCTAGCAGACGTCCTATCAGGTCCTGCATAACTACCCCCATGCCTCTCTCCCTGTCATCGTGCATAAGCTTGAAGACGATGGCCTCCGTAGTAGGCTCTGTCTGGCGTCCGGGCTGGTTCACCTTGAAGCCCCAGAGGTCCTTCCTCTCGAACTTGGTGAGTGGATGCACCATGATGGTGGGAAGAGGGAGATTGAGCAAGGTGGTAAGCTCAACGATACGAGGACCAAAGCGGGTAACCTGGAACTCCTCAACAGTGTTGATGGTAATAGGCATCTATTTATAAGATAGAAAAGTTAGAACAACACAATTTAAGATAAAACAAAGTCAAACATCTCATACATATCCTTGGAACACAAAATCACACAAATCATGCATACATGAATCCATTACATCAACCAAGGTCCAAACTTATTTAAGGTATCATTTTGGAAAATAAGGTGATAGGTGGTGGTCCAACTAACGAAGTACGTTTACAATCCTATCTCACTGGATCTGTTGGCTAACACAATGTTCCTAGAGGCAATCAGCCTATCTTGCTCACATGATTCCATCACTAAGTCTATAATATCTCCCCTTAAGGTTTGGTTGGTGGCTTCCAACTCTTGGGTATGATCCTTTTCTTTCTCTAAGTCTTTTTGGAGGTTGAGCATTCTGCATTTGGCTCTAGCACTAAGCTCTTTGATAGTCCTCCAAGCTGCTTCTCTTGCTGACTCAAAGAATGTGGTGTGCACCACAGTGTTGGTGTACATGCAGAATCCTTTTCTTTGTGGTTGTCTTCCGTGTTTTTGTACAAGTGAAGTTGCACCCACCAGTACTCAACTCCTTCATCCATCATTGGAAAGCCTTTGTACACAGTTGCACCATGTATTTCCATTGCCACCATGAGGTCCTTGAGAATTTTGGGAAACTCAGTCTCACACTCCAAGGTCATGGTCATGAGTGGTCCTTTCTTTACGGCTTCGTTGATGGAATTCATCTACAAATAGAGATGAGAAGAGAAGATTAGAAAAGTTTACGAGAAGAACAGACGAGTGTAGAAGTAGTTGAAATTTTTTCCTTAGTGGTTTCCAATCCTAGGGTCATAATCCTACAGGCAACACAGTGCTCTGATACCATCTGTAAGATCCCTCCTTTGTAAAGGAAAAGGATCCCTGTGATTGCAATGCTAGTCCCTGGATCATTGCTAGCATCTAAAGTTTAAGATGAAGTACACAGATACAAAGGTCATTTATTACATTCATTCCAGAGATAAAACATAGTCTTTTACAACTCAAGGCCACAGGCCTAAAGCAAGAGTTTGGAATAAGTAAATAAACATAAGTCTTCATCTTCATGTGCCACAGGCAAGCATGTTGAGTGTAGACTCATGACACCTAATCATCATCGGAGTAACCTGCAACATCACAAGTTACAGCCACAATGGGTCAATACTTTGGAATAGTATTGGCAAGTGATACCTTAGTAAATTTTAAGTGGACTATATTACTATATGCAATTTGGCTAAGTGTAGCTTGGCTTGCTTTGCTCAAAATAGGTTTTTCCTATTAGTTGAAATCACTAATTTTTCTTTGTCAAAAACTTTTCCCACGAAACCACCAATAGACATTGGGGTCCTTCACCGTTGTTCACCCACAAATTTTTACTTAGAAGTTGGAGTGATGAGATTCTCGAGTGCTTCCATGTCTTGATGCTCAAGTTGTCCATTGCCATGGACTTGGCTAAGTACTTAGATTTTCCATCTGCAGAGGTTGCGCACTTTCCCCACCAGACTTGGTTTCCCAAGACAGGACCTTTCAGAAGCCTTTCCTTAGGCCAAATGGACGCGCTCCAACATATCATTCCCACTACCACCAACTTTCCAAATAGCTAAGTTCTAGCAACTCATGTGATCCAGGCAGAGCCCATATTGCCAAGTGGTTGCACTATAAGCTTCTCAACACTTGGCCTCTAAAATCCCTTTGTGCCTGGGTGGCATACCACAAGTGAGATACACAAGGTAAACCATGTCCATGGGCCTTGTGTAACCACTCAACCAAAAACCACCATTCAAGTCCCATTCCACCCAGGAGGTTCATTGACTTAGTTGTTTTATTAAGAAAAACATAAGTCCGAAGACTTAGAAACATTTTCATCATAGCATGTATATACTTTACCAACCCTTGTTTGCTACTAGCTAGGCTAAGCATGGCATAGTAACTTAACTTAGGAAAATTCCTAGCAATTCTACAACTACTTAGGTTTTCCCAACATAGCATTTGGCAAAAAGTAACATGCAAGACTTAGCAAAATATTTCTAATGCTTGTACAAAATATAGGGATGGAATTATTCATGAAGCACCACTTGCCTTGGTAGTGGGGAGAGTAGCACTCTTCACAATCACAGTCACTAGCAAAATCTACACAAGAATGGTAGCACAAAAATTACACACAATTCATATACAAACATAAACATATATGCATGCAATGCAAAAATGCTAAGTGATGATTTCTAAAATTCCACCAAGCAAGTGCATGATACAGAAACATAACCAAGTCAAAAACTTGCTAACTAAACTTATTTAGAACTAAAGCAATTTACTAAATAAATTCTGTACTCAAAATAGTACTAAACAAGTTTCTGCACAAAAAGTCGTTTTAACAGAAACTTTTCACTAAACACATTGCATAAACAGAAAGGGCTTGTCTCCCCGATTACAACGGTATAAAATTTGTCAAATTCTAACGTGTGGATCAAAAGTTATAGCCATTTCAAAATTGGATCTAAATCTGTTTTCAAATTCTGTTTTAATTCAAACCCTAGCCATCCGTCGTGCTCTGATTCGTCGGTACCGCGTCGCGTGGATCGACCAGCATGGACCGTCAGATCTCACTAAACGCGCATGGCTCAGATTGTTACTTACCCCTTCGATGCAGATCTAATCTGGAGCGCCGGATCTAGATCCTACGATTGCTGAGCGTGTGACCAAGGACGGGCGGCGCAAATGGTTGCTGGCGGCGGCGGCGCTACTGGCGGCGATGGTCCGACGAATACAGGAAGGGCTGGGGTGTGTGGCATGGCTTACCAGACTCGCACGGTCACGAGGAAGCTCGACGTGGTCTTTGCTTGGACAGGGGCGCACGGCAGGGGCTGCTGGAGCTTGTCGGAGTCGCGACGGCGTCTGTTGCTTGCAGTCGAGGTTGTTGCCGAGGTTTGGCGTCGCCCTAGCGCGAACCAGAGGGGTCAGGTGATGCACAAGACGAAGGCGAACATTCCCGTATGAAAGAGGGGGCAAGGGGCGCTCGGGTTTTACCTCAATTGATCGTCGGAGTCGAGCGGCGGCGCAGTCGGTTGCAGGCACGAATGGGGACGACGGCCTGGGTCACGAGAATGCAAACGAAGGGTATCAGGTGCGCAAGATCAAGCTGGGCACCATTGTTTGAACCAGAGAAAGGGGGCGGTCGAGGCTCACCGGAATTGGTCGCCGGAGTCGTCGGTGCTGCGGGGCTTCGAGGTCAAATGCGTGCAGCCTGGTGGCGGAGTGAGCGAGGAGAGTGGGGGGAAATGACCGCGGCGGGGTGTGGTTTATATAGGCTCAAGCGCGACATGAAACGCTTGCGGCATCAAGGCTAATTACGCCGCGCCATTACCGGCATCAACGGCAGCGGCGACGTGGTCTGCGAGCGTGTTTTGGGGAAGAAGGTGTGACGTGGAGAGGGCCACCAGTCAGCGATTGCTACGGAGAGGAGGTGGGGTCCGAGTGTCAGCGTCAGTGTGGGTGCGTCTGCGTGTGCGGGCGAGCGAGAGAGTGGCCGGGTGGGCTAGCTGGGCCGGTTCTGCTGCTGGGCTAGATTAGGAGCGCCTGGCCCTTTTCTTTTGTTTACTCCTTTTCTTTTTCTGTTTTGATTTTCAGGAATGGATTTCAAATGATTTCAAACTCTTTTTGAATTCAAATCTTCCTGGGGTTTTTGCAGTGTGCAACAGTCTCAAATATAGGCCTAAAACCATGTGGTTACTTTGCAAAGGCTTGGTCACTTTTGGGGAAACAAAATAACAGGGACTTTGCATTTGAATCTCAAATGTTTGAAAAATGGTTTTTGAACCATTTCCATTTTATAAAACTTGGTTCAAATTTCCACATTCAATCCATTCAATAAAGGAGACAAACAATCTAAGTTTAAAACATTCAAACTCTCAAATGGGGATGGCCATTTGATTTAAGTTTGTTCACATAAAATGATAGCACTATGTGCTTCTGTTTTTTCTGAAATGAGTTTGGAAATTGATCTCAACTCTATATGCATGCATGAATGATATCCAAACTTTGAAATCATGATTTTAGGGATGTTACACTTTTCTAGCATCCTTTTTCTTGTTCTTCTTAGGACAGTCTGATGCATAGTGTCCAAGTTCTTTACAATTATAGCATTGCAACTGGCTAATGTCTTTCTTCCTGAAAGTGTCATGTTGGTTCTGACCAAGGTCATCTCCATTGTCAATATCATTTCCACTATTATCACTTCCATTGTTGTTGTGGTGATACTGATGTGGTTCAGAATCTTCATTGCTCTTTTTGAATGAATGCTTCTTTTTTGATGATCCTGAGTGATTCTTGAGTTTATGATTCCTCTTTCTATTCTCAACTTGATTCATCTTGTTTTCCAATATAGTGGCTTTGTCACAGAGTGATTGATAAGTTGGGACATAGGCAACAGCTAGCTGCAGGTTCAACTCATCATTAAGTCCTTCAAGAAATTTCTCCTTTCTCTTAGCATCTGTGTCAACTTCTTCTGGTGCATAGCGTGCCAGATTGTTGAATTCTTCAATGTACTCAGCCACACTAAGGTGACGTTGTTTCAGATTGTGAAACTCCTTTTTCTTCAAGTACATCACTCCAGGTGAGATGTGAGTTGTTCTGAATCCATCCTCAAAAATAGCCCAAGTCACATCTTCAAGGGGAGTGGTGATTTGAATGTTGTCCCACCATGTTGATGCTGGTCCTTCAAGCAGAAATGCTGCAAACCTAACTTTTTCTTCATCAGTGCAGCCAACAGTCACTAAGTCCTTATTCACCGAACGTAGCCAATCATTGGCTTCCATTGGATTAGTTGTTCCAGAGAACCTTGCAGGCCTAAGTTTCAGAAAGTTGGTGAGCATGTCAAGTGCTGGGGGATTATTATGATTGTTGCTGTTGTTGTTCTGATTCTGTATGAGTGTGGTCATCATCTGCATCAGTTGAGTTTGGCCTTTCATCAATTGTTGCATCTCAGGAGTGATGTTGTTGTTTTGGTTGGGGTTGGCACGACGGGGAGGCATCTGTTGGTTTGATAGGGATGAGTAATGATGGATATGTTTTTAAGAAGCCCTAACACACAACTCAAATCAACCAAGTTCAATCAAACAATCAAACAATCAACAAGCAACTATCCACTTAACAACTTATGAGCTTAACTCATGAGTTGAAGGAAACAACAAGTTTTCTTGAAAATAATAACTTAATATAATCATACCTCATAGGTCAACATGATCCATACTCTAACTTGATATCAATGTCTTTGGTAGGCATTCTAATGTCTCTTGGTTTTCACTTGTAGTTCTTAGTGATGTCTAAGTTGAAGTCCTTGGTGAAACTAAAGTTGAAATCACTTGAAGATGTTGAAGTCATTAGAGTTGATGAAATATTTTACACATGGTGAAGTTTTTGGCCATGGAGTAGGTTTTGTCTATCAAGTTTGAAATAGAAGAGATGTAGAATCAAAACCAAAAAGGTTGAGGAAAGAGTTTACAAGATTGTTTGTAAATAAGTTTTGGAACAAATGCAACTCCTATTTTCTAAGGGGTTTTGTCCAAATCCTAGGGTTACAATCCTACAGGAAACACAGTGCTCTGATACCATCTATAAGGGGTCCCAACCTGATAAGGTAGAGATCCCTGTGTTTACAATGCTAGTCCCTGGATCAATAGCTAGCATCCACAGTTTAAGATGTAATATCAAGAAACAAAGGTCATAATACAACTTTATAACCAGGAATAAAATAATTCATTACATCTTACATAGCTCATTTGGCTATCTCATTACAATGCAGCAAAAATAACTATATAGCATGGAGTCCTTCATCTTCAAAGTGCCACAGGCAATCATGTTGGTTGTAGACTTGTAATCCTATTTAACCCACTTCACTAACATCAAACAAACCTGCAACATAATAAGTTGCAGCCACAAGGGTCAATACATTTGAATTGTATTGGCAAGTTTCACTACTATGTAGAAATAAGTGGAACCTATCAATATATGCATATTTGGATAAGTAGGGTTTAGGTTTATTTGCAGAAAGCAATATAGTTTTATCCTATCTTTTCAAAATAGTTTTGATCTTTTGACAATCTTTCTGAACTCCTTGGAAAACTCCAAGTGCTTCTAATCCCTTGTTGACACCATCAAGTTTTACTTTGAGAAATTGGAATGTCGAGATCTTCCATAGCTTCAGGCCTTAGTTGCTCAGAGTTGTCACCGGGGACACGGCTAAGTACTTAGAATTTGATCTTCTGCAGAAGTTGTACACTTTACCCACATGACACAATCTCATCTTGACGCCACCAGTGGCCGCTGGATAAGTACTCACCAAGATGGAGTACTGGCAGATTGAGAATGTGACAAAGTCTTTCCATAGGAGTCCTCCCAATACACAATGCTAGCTTGTCATCCAGGCACCAATGTAGGGTTTCAAGTTCCCTTACACAATCCTAGTTAACCTGAATATGCCAATGCATGGGTCTTCCACTATGTAGTTGACTAAGCCAGAGCCCATTTAGCATGTGGTTGTACACGGAAGCCACTGTACGAGAAACATGTTCAATCTCTAAGTCCCTGGGTGGTTTCCTTCTAGTGCACATACAAAAAGAGATAGCCATATAAACATGGTTCCTTTTGTTGCCACCTTGTCCAAGCTTGAGTATCCTTGTCCACCCAGGTGGTTCATTGAGTACTTGTTTTATTATATAAAACATATGTCTTTTCAATTATTCATATAATCATATCATGTATCCCATCCCAATATATAGCAGGGCTAAGCATACTACAACTACAATGTTTCCACTAAGGAATATATAAGGGTATCCTATTAGGATTTAGCATAGCATAAAATATAGTAAACCTTTCCATGCATGTTACAAAATCCACTAAGTGTAATGAAAATAGTAGGACTTGGATGATAGTGTCACTTGACTTTTTAGTAGAGAATGTTGGTTCACTTCTTGATCTTGCAAATATCACACTCTTCTAATTCCACTACAATACAATCAAGCAAACACATATTCAACACAACATTCAAACAACTTAACACACATAAAATAACAAAAACAAGGTCATGCATGCAAGCATGCAAAAGATAGTTTTATTTGCAAAAATGGTTTCTACTAGGCTCTAAACATTATAAGGTTCAAAGTGGTCATTTACTAAAGTGGTAAAACCATTTGCTAAAGGTTTTATCTATAAACCATTTCTAAACCAAATCATTATTTTATGTGGCTGAAAATGCTTTTAGCAAAGCAATATTATTTAAAGGGTTCACCAAATATATTTTTATTCTCAAAACTTGGTGTCTAGTGTCAGAAGGTTTGAATCAAAACATTTCCCAAATGTTTTACTCAAAAATCATTTCTAAAACAAAAACAATATTTTTATTTGACTAGAAATGAGCTAATTCAATTATTTATTCCCTAACTCCACAAAATACATTTTTAAATCCATAAGTTGGTTCCTAAGGTCAGTAGGTTCACAACAATCCATTTTGCAAAGATTTCACATTAAAACTATATCTAGAACAATTTTTATATTCAAAATAAGCATACACATGTTTCTGCAAATTAAACCAATTTTACAGAAGCAAAACATTAAACAAATTCCATGGTTGCAAAGTACTTGTTCTGCTGATTTCATTGATATAAAACTTGCAAAATTTGGACGTGTAGAATTAAAGATATGATTTTTACAAGTTTGCATATCAATCAGATTCAAAATTCTGTTTTAAACAAAACCAGTGCCACGCGGCGTAATTCTATTGGCCGGTACCACTTCGTGCGGATCGGCCTCTCTGGATCATTGGATCTAAGTGAGATCGTGCGGCGCAGAGGCACACGATACCCTTTCTCTTGCATCTAATCTTAGCCGCATGATCAGGATCTAACGGGCTCAGCTGCTTTGACCAAGGACTGGCGGCGCTGCGCGGCGGCGAGCGGCGGTGCACGCTCAGATGGTGGCGTCGTGGCGATTCCAGGAAGTAAAGGAAGAAGGGAAACAACTCACCGTGTTTGCGTGGTTGAGGTGAAGCTCGAGGTGGTCGCAGCTGTCCAAGGGGCGCACAGGAACGACGGCAATTCCTCGCCGGAGTGTGCAGCGGTGTCGGTTGTGCTCAGGCGTCGTCGCTGGCGTCGTTTAGGACCGCGCTAAGACAAAGTAGAGGCATGGTTAGGTGCGCACGAGGGTCACGAGTAAGGGATCATCATCGGGAGAGAGAGGGGAGGACGGGGCTTACGGGGAAACTTCGCCGGAGACGAGACAGACGCAGCGACGCTCTGTTGATGACGAAGCCGAGCTTCTATAGTGCACGGGAGCGAATTGGTGCTATGGGCAGGTGCGCCTGGCGATGGGGAATGTGCTAGCTTGCGGAGGGAGGCGAGGGGTGGCCGTGGTTCGCCGGATTTTGCTAGAGAAGGTCGCCGGAGGAGCGGTGGTGCAAAGGCGATTCGAGGCAGCCTGGTGGCAGAGAGGAGGCGGTGTTTGAGGGGAAAGAGATAGGGAGAGGGGTGAGTAAGTACGCGTGGTCACCGGAGGATTTAACATAGGCATTTACGCGAATTCAACGCCGGAGTAAATCGGCAGCAACGACAGGAGGAATGGCTGGCGCGAGGTTGATGATGCTGAGGTGGCGTGGGGCCGTGCTGACAGCGAGAGAGGGAGAGAAAGAGTGGGGCCGAGCGCTCAGTGACTGGGTGGGTTCTTTTCCGGGTGAAAACGTTTCGCGCGTGGGGGGTTTAGTTGGGCTTGCTGGGCCGGCTTAGTGGGTCGAGTCTGTTTCTATTTTTTTATTCTGATTGCTTTTTATTTTTCTATTTGATTTTCTATTTTGTTTTTATTCAAACAATTCAAACACCCAAATGAATTCAAAACTTTGCCAAACTTTGTGTTTATTTTAATTCTATTTAATAGCACAAATCAAAGTCCAAAACAAAATAATTTTTATTCTTTTTAGGATTCATTTAATAATTAAATTAAATAGACCTTAGTCATTTATTCAAATAGGGTTTAATTTGTTTAAAAACTCCATTTAAAATCTAAAACAAACTAAAACCTTTTCAGTAGGTTTCATTTGAAAAATATAAAACACTTGGAAATCTTATTTAAAATAAATTAACAAGTTTTAGTGTTTAATTAAAAAGGAAAAGCCTTTACTTTACTAAAATTGGATATTAATAAATCCTCATTATTTTATTTAAATAGACCTTTATTCTTTTTATCAAATAGAAATATTTTATTTCAAAAGCTTGGCCAAGATTTAATTTGGCTTTGTAAAAATAATCTTTATTTATAATTCTACCTTTTCTTTTGAAAACCAAATCTTTTTTATTAAGAGATCCAAAAATAGTAATTCCAAATATTTTAACTTTATTGTTTATTTATCTTTTTAAATCCCTTTAGGATTTTATTTGATCAAAATAGGTTTTGATATTTCCAATTGGAATCAAAAAGTTTCTTCTCACCCTGAATTTCAACAAAATTTTATTTTGTTTATTTATTTTTCACATTTCAAATTTGGAAAATTTTATTTCAAAATTTTATTTTGTTTATTTTTTTTTCTTCTCACCCTGAATTGCTGTTGTTGTTGTTGATGTTGCTGTTGCAGCTGCTGTTGCTGCTGGTGCTGCTATTGTTGTTGTTGTTGTTCTTGTTCTTGTTCTTGTTGTTGTTTTGGTTCTGATTCTGATTGGCCATGAATTGAGTCATCATTTGCATCAACTGAGTCTGGGTTGTCATCAGCTGCTGCATCTCATTGCCATTGTTGTTATTGTTGTTAGTGTTGGGATTGGAACGACGAGGAGGCATCTGTGGTTTCAATAAGGATAAGTAATGAGATATAACCCATAGATACTAACATGCACAACACAACACATAGCAACATTCACAAAAAGCAAGCACAATAAACTTAGAGTTTAAACAACGTGAACAACAAGTTTTGGAAAAGTAAACACACTAGCAAAGTCATCCACATGTTGGATGATCAATGCGACTCGATAAATAAAAGGATGGTAGATAGATAGGTAGCCAAGTAGTCAACACTACTCCACCATGTCGACCTCCTCGTCCACTAGAGCAAGTCCTGTTGCCTCCATTGCTGCCTTATACTCCTCCACGCTGGTGGTCAAGGCATTGACCTTCGCACAAAGGGCTCTCTTTTGTGAGCGCAGCCTCTCTATCACTCCCTGCTGTGTATCTGGCTCAAGATCCTTGAGCTCTATATCGGCCTTCATCTCATTGATCTTCTTGTTCCTATCCTGCACTCCCTTCTCTTGGTTCTTGAACCTCTTTTCTTGCTTCTCGAACCTAGCCTCCATCTCCTTAATGCTCTCATCCTACTACATGAAGGCCTTGTCCTTCTCCCTCAACTGGACTTGTAGCTCGTCATTGCTAAGCATGACATTGGTCCTATCGGTGTCAAGGTGCCTAACGAGGCTCTCTAGGTCCTGAAGATAGAGACGCACTGGCTCAATAGTCTCCTTAGTGGCATCATCATACACTACAGCCTCTCCCTCCTCATCATGTCTCCCAAATGGGTGGAAGTAGAGTCCCGTGAGCTCGGCGGAGTGGCGTCCACAAAGGCGTCCAAGTAGCTCTTGCATGGCGACGTCGAGTCCCTTCTCCTTGTCATCATTAATTATATTGAAGGCAATATCCTCGGTAGGGGGCTCTGACTGGCGTCCTGGCTGGGAGACTTTAAATCCCCATAAGTCCTTCCTCTCAAACTTACGGAGCTGAAGTCCCTTAACACTAGGGAGGGGGAGACCAAGCACACTGACAAGCTGTATGATACGGGATCCAAAACGAGTTCCATTGAACTCCTCGGCGGTGGTGAGAACAAAGCTAGGCATCTATTGCATAGGAAGGAGAAAAATTAGGAACAACACAAGTAATGAGAAGAAAACAAGATATTAGAAACAAAATCTTATAACAAACACATAAATTATTTCAAACACACAAGTCATGGCATACAATATTCAATCACAAACACTAAGGTTCAAACATAACTTATACAATTTTTTGCCATACCACATAGGTTGGTATGATAAAAATTATTAACGCGAGAGAACGACAAGTGTGGTGGTCCAACTATTGGAGTACGTCGCAACTCTCACTCACTAGTCAAGGTAGATATTTGGGCATCCTTGAAGCCAATCTGCTTGTCTTGGTCACAAGACTCCCATGATAAGTCTATGATATCTTCCCTTAGATTTTTGTTGGTAGCTTCTAAGTCTTGGGTATGCTTCTTATCCTCTATAAGGTCATTTTGAGTGTTGAGCATTCTACACTTGAGTCTTTCACCAAGATCCTTGATGGCATTCCATGCTGCATTCCTTGTAGAGTCAAAGAATGACATGTGCATTTCAGAGTTGGTGACCATGCAAAATCCCGAATCTTTGTGGTTGTCCTCCTTGTTTTTGTACAAGTGGAGATGTACCCACCAATATTGTTCTCCTTCATCCATCTGGGAATCCCTTGTACACGGCTTCACCATGTATTCCCATGGTAACCATAAGGTTCTTGAGTGCCTTGGGAAACTCCGTCTCATACTCTAAGGTCATGGTCATGAGTGGTCCCTTTTTGACGGCTTTGTTGATGGCGGCCATCTACAAATAGAGATGAGAAAGAAGATTAGGAGAAGTTTTACGAGATGAAAAGAGAAAAGTGTGGAAATTTACAAAGAAGTTTGCATTTTTCCTAGTGGTTTCCTTAGTCTAATCCATCTTAGGGTCATAATCCTACAGGCAACACAGTGCTTTGATACCATCTGTAAGACCCCACCATTTAAGGTAAAGGCCCCTGTGATTGCAATGCTAGTCCCTGGATCGAATTGCTAGCATCCACAGTTTAAGATAAAGTACACAGATACAAAGGTCATTATTACATCGTAATATCCAGAGATACAAAGTCCTTACAACTCATTAGCCCAAGGCTAATACATAGAGTTCACAATACTTAACAAAATAAATAAAGTCTTCATCTTCATGTGCCATAGGCAAACATGTTGAGTGTAGACTCATAACCCTAGTATCCATCGGAGTAACCTTCAACATCATAAGTTACAGCCACCGAGGGTCAATACATTTGGAATTGTATTGGCAAGTGATACCATAGTAGTACAGTAACATATAATAACTATATGAATTTGGCTAAGTGTAGTTCAGGCTGGCTTTGTTCAAAATAAGGTTTTTCTTATTAGTTGAAAACACTAAGTTTTTGTTTGACAAAAACACCCAAGGAACCACTAATAGACATTGGTGAACCTTTACCCTTGTTCAACCACAAGTTTTAACTTAGAGAAATTGGGATGAGGAGATCCTTGATCATTTCAATGTCTTTGATACTCAAATTGTCCGTTGCGGGGACACGACTAAGTACTTAGTTTTTACCCTCTTGAGAGGTGGTGCACTTTCCCCACAAGACTCGACATGCATCGAGACGATACTTTTTAGAAGAATTCCCTTAGACCACCATGGACACGTTCCATCCTATCAACCCTATCACCAACTGTCCATCTAGCTAAGTTCTTGCAACCTAGTTGGTCAAGGCAGAGCCCATATGCCATGTGGTTGCACTAGAAGCTTCTCAACACTAAACATCTAAATTTCTTTGTTCCTGGGTGGCCATCCACAAGTGTGATACACAAGGTAAACCATAGACATGGGCCTTGTTTAACCACTCAACACAAACCAATCTCTTAACTCTGGTAAAATTCCTACCAAAATATTATCTATAGGATCCACCATAGCATAGCATATACTCAAAATATTACTAATGCATAGATAAAATAGTAGGACAAAAATATGAAGCATCACTTGCCTTGGTAGCTTGGGGAATAGGAAAAATCCTCATAATCACACTCTCCACAATCACCAAAATCTACACATAAAATCATACCACAATATTCAAATTCAATATACAAACAAAAATATATAGATGTATGCATGCAAAATGCAAATGAATGATTTGTCACACTTTTCAAATCAAACTAAACAGTACTGAATACAAATCATAATTTCTATAGTCTAAATAAACTAAAATTTACTTTAAAACAATTTTCTAAATAATTTTTATAACCAAAATAGTCCTACAATTGCTTCTGCATAAAATCCTAATTTTTCAGAAGCAAATGGACAAACCAAGGCGATAGTTGCAAATAGTTTATTTTTATGAAACCATTGATATAAAATTTGTAATTTTTGGACAAACATATCAAAATTTATTGAATTTACAAGTTTGAATAACTAATAGATCTAAATTCAGATTTTAAATCGAAAACAGTGACAAGTGGCGCGTTCTAATTAGCGAGTACCGCTTCGCGCTGGATGATGACCCACAAGTATAGGGGATCACAACAGTCTTCGTGGGTAGTATTACCCAATTTATTGATTCGACACAAGGAGAGCCAAAGAATACTTGCAAGCCTTAACAACTGAGTTGTCAATTCAGCTCCACCTGCAAATAGTTCTTGCTCACAGAAGTTTATTAGTAGCAATAGTTTCTAGTAGCAAGAGTAAAGAAACAGCAGCAGCAAAACATGAGCAATAGTAACAGTAGTAGCAAACAGTAGGATATGAGAGCGGTAGGCATAGGGATGGATGGACGGGCGTTGCATGGATGAGTCTAAACATGTAACTTTAAGATCTAGGGCAATTGAAGATAAATGAGAATAAGCATCCAGGTACTAAACAATCATAGGCATGTGCTCCATATATAGTCATGCATGCTCGCAATGAGAACTTGCACAACATCTTTTGTCCTGCTAGCCCGTTGGGGCCTTAAGGGAACTACTGGAAATTAAGGTTCTCCTTTCAATAGAGCACCGGAGCAAAGCATTAACACTCCGTGAACACATGTGATCCTCACATCACAGCCACCCCCTCCGGTTGTCCCAATTTCTGTCACTTCGGGGCCTTTGGATCCGGACAATGATATGTGTACACAACTTGTAGATAAGATCACAAACAATACTATCATAATGATTCAATAATAAGTTCATATCTGAGATAATGGCACTCGGGCCCTAGTGACAAGCATTAAGCACAACAAGTTGCAACAAAGTCAAATAGCACTAATAGAGATACTATGAACCATGCCCTAACAATCTTATTCGATTACATGATAGAACTCATCCAATCCCTACCATGTCCATAGCCAACAGTGGGTGATTACTCACTCATGGATGAGGGAAACATTGATGGTTGATGGAGAGGCATTGGTGATGACGATGACGATGATCCTCCCGAAATTCCCCATCCCGGCAGGGTGCCATAACGGAGTTTCTGTTTCCGAATCGCGGTTTCTGGTGGTGGCGGCACATCGTAACTCTTTCTAGAAAAACGACGAACCCCCTGGTTTTTAGGTCAAGAGGCTTCTTATAGGCGAAGAGAGAGGCCGAGGGGGTGCTTGGGATGGCCACACCCCTTCCAGGAGCGGGGTGGTCCCACCCGCACGACAGCGGGGTGTGGGCCACCCAGGGCTCCCCTCCTTGTACTTTGGCTCCGTGGATCTTGTGACATCCCAGTTTCAGCAACCCTGAATTGTTGTCCAAAAGGAAAAAATCAGGGGGAACAAAAACTTTTTCTTGTTACATGTGAAATGCTTGCTTACTTGTTGGTTGTGTTCACACAACTGATTGTGTTTTAGGTACTATACTTCTTATCTCAACCTTATTTGACAAGAGCTATTTTAAAATGGAGATGTCTTGGCTCATCTTTCATATTCTCAAATGTTCTGGCATTTTAAAAACCTGAGCCAAGATGAATTTGACAAAACAAAAATATTTTTACTAGTTATATTAACAAAACTATGGAGAACTAAGATATAATCTCCTTATGTTTTCAAGACAGAACTCTCAACTACTCTTACCCCTAGGTTTTTCCAAAACCTCTATTCAAAACCTCTTCATTCCAATCTTGGTAGAAATGCCAAGAGGTACTTATCTTACTTCAAAACATAACCAATTCAAAATACCCATCCCTACCTCAAGCCAGGTTTGAGGGTAACCCTAGTAGTAGTTGGATAAGCTTGATTGGATGAATTGCCTTGATCTGCTGTCTGATGAATTGCCTTGATCTGCTGATTGCATTGTTTGCTTAGGAACTAGATTGAGCTAATCTAGTAGCTCATCCCTTAGTACCCAATCTATGCTTGTGATCATCAATATCACATCAAGCATCCAAGTCTAGATCTATCGTAAGCCACCAAGGTGATCATATCCCCTCCTAATCAGATCAATCCAGGGATAATCCCTTCTAATAATTCCAACTCAGTAAAGCCCCAATCTAAGCATGGATCATATCTACTTAGTTAACACTTCCAGATCATCTCCTTGATCACAAGTTTGGACATTATCATCCTCTTACAATCATCTACACTAGCACTCTAGTCTAAAACCCTAACTCTGCCAAAATGGCTAAGTCTGGATTTCTTATCTAGATTCAATCTTTGGAGCTCTACCTTTTTCAATCTATATGCACTCTTGAGAATGTACTGGAACCATATTGTAGTACATCATTAGTGCTACCAAAGCCCAGTCTTGCCTTTGGCTAAGCCATTCTAATTTCCCACTCATCCATGATGGTTTTGTAGTCAAGATAATAATCATTTCTACAAATCTTCTCATCTTGCCTACATTAGCAGAAGCTCACATCTATATGCTAACTCCCCTTGACCAAATCTTTGCATGATTATGATCTACTAATCATGGTATACCAATGCACTCTTCACTTGTTTCCATTGGAGCTTTGTGCTTCTTAAACCCCCATGGTTTATGAGGCATCATGACCACTCTGTTATGGCAGCCTTATTTTCATCAAAGTTTGCCATCACTCCCAAACCAATTCAAACCCAACCAAGACCAACTCTTTCTTCCATGATGATATATATATAACTTGGTCTATCCATCCATCTACCCCTTGCACCAAGGTGAGCTCTAAACTCCCAAATCCAACTATGTTTTGGTGGCATGAAATTAATAAAACCCTACATTCCCCAAGGATCTAGTTTCTTCCCATTTCCCCAAAACCCTTCAAAACCCAAGGGGACAATGAGGTATGAATCAAGTTTACATCATCTACTTGGATATATAAATTTGCCAAATAATTTCCATAATTATTTGGAACCTAAAACTAATTAAATTCATTATCTTACAAAATTCTCAAAATCTCTCCTTTAAAGGCAAGTTTGCTTTTCTCCAAATAAATTTGCAAACTCAATGCACATTTGAGTTCTATACATCTTACCCTATCTTCCCATCTCAAAAATAAATATTTTTGAGACTCTTTATTATTTCTTTTTGCCCTTTTCATAAATCGTAGAAACAAGAAATAATTCATTAAAAATACTTTTCCCTCCAAATAAATTCCAATAAAATTCTTCATTGAGTAATATGGTATTTAGGACCATATCACATCAAAAACCAACCTTGGCTAAGGTAAAAATAAAACACTAGCTTCTATAAACTACTTCTGCTCTTTTTGAATAAATGATATAAAGTGGACTAAAAATCTTCTGAAAATTCCCAAAGAATTCTTGGTGATGCACTTTAACCATATATATGTACCAGTATAATTTTCCCTACCTTGTCCAATGCAAGATTCTGGACTTTCTTCATAACCACCCCTTTATGGACAATTTGATCATATTACAAAAACCATTAGCAAACCTCACCCAAATCACTCCAAAGTTGTCAAGCACACCTCCTTAGCAGAATACACCCCTCTGGTCGACCACCCACTGTAGCAAGGTGATACGTCCAAAATGTATCTACTTTCTCGAAAACTTTGCTATTGTTTTTCCTCTATACTTGTGTGATTTGGAAACAACTAACACGGACTGACGCTGTTTTCAGCAGAATTACCTTGGTGTCTTATTTTTGTGCAGAAAATTAACTATCAGGAAAAATCCCGGAAAATATGCCAAAAATTATATTTCACCAGAAGATCCACGGAGACAGAAGGGGAGACAGAGGGGAGGCCTGGGGGGCCAGACCCACCCAGGCGCTGGCCCACTGACCCCACGTCTAGGGGAGGTTTGGCCACCCCAGGCAGCTTCTCGGCCTCCCTCCGTGTCTATAAGTGGCCTTCTGACCTACAAACAGAGGGGGGTTCGATAGTTTTCCAGAAAGAGTTCCCCTCCGCTGCCGCCACCAGAAACCAAGATTCGGATCCAGAAACTCTGTTCTGGCACCCTGCCGGGACGGGGAATTTGTAGAGGATCATCACCATCATCATCACCAACGCATATCCATCAACCACCGATGTTTACCTCATCCATGAGTGAGTAATCCCCCGCTGTAGGCTTGGGGATGGTAGGGATTGGATGAGTTCTATCATGTACTCAAATAAGATCTGTTAGGGGCATAGTGCCTAGTATCTCTATTAGTGCTATTTGACTTTGTTGCAACTTGTTGTGCTTAATGCTTGTCACTAGGGCCCGAGTGCCATGATCTCAGATCTGAACTTATTATTGAATCATTATGATAGTATTGTTTTCGATCTTATCTGCAAGTTGTGTAAACATATCATTGTCCGGATCCAAAGGCCCCAAAGTGATAATAATTGGGAAAACCGGAGGGGATGGCTATGGTGTGAGGATCACATGTGTTCAAGGAGTGTTAATGCTTTGCTCCGGTGCTCTATTCAAAGGAGCACCTTAATTGCCAGTAGTTCCCTAGAGGCCCCGCTGCCACGGGCTGGCTGGACAGAAGATGTTGTGCAAGTTCTCATTGCGAGCACGTATGACTATATATGGAGAACATGCCTAGGATTATTTAGTATTTGGATGGTTGTTATTATTTATCTGTAATGCCCTATGTCTTTAAGTTACATGTTTAGACTCGTCCATGCAACTCCTGTCATCAATCCCTATGCCTACCGCACTCGAATCCCACTGTTTACTATTGTTGTTACTATTGCTACTGTTCACTGTTGCTGTTGTTGTTACTGTTTCTTTGCTTTGCTACTACAAACTGTTGCTACTGATAAACTTCTATGAGCAAAAACTATTTCCAGGTGCAGCTGAACTGACAACTCAGTTGTTAAGGCTTGCAAGTATTCTTTGGCTCCCCTTGTGTCGAATCAATAAATTGGGTAATACTAACCGCGAAGACTGTTGCGATCCCCTATACTTGTGGGTCATTAAGACTATTTTCTAGCGCCGTTGCCGGGGAGCATAGCTTTATTTGTAAGTTCACTTGGATCTATTATTGTTCACTGGTACTCCTTTCATCATGCGGAAGTCTCGTGATGGAAAGTTCCCTATTTTACCATCCACTACAAGAAGAGGTACAGTCCTAAACACCTCTCTTGCTCTTGATTCATTGTCTATTATAAGTAAGCTTGTCACACCACCACCACATGCTCATGCTACACACACTGCTACTACTGCTGAATCTGAAACTGCTTTTGATTCTCATGACGTTACTTCTACTATGCTTGATGCGAGTGGTTCATTAGTTCCTTATCTAGATGCTACTATGGCTAGTCTAGGAAATACCGAAACTCCTAGTGAAGACACTGTTATACCTGTTAGCTCCCCTGAGTCTAGTGAGAATTTTGATATTAATGATGGTTACATAGAGCTCACTGATGAATTTGTTGAAGAGTGCCAAAACACTCATGGTGCTAGTGCTATTAAGAATCTTCTTGATATACATACTATTATACCTAAGAAGTCCTATGATCCTAAGTTTGCCACCTCTCCCATAGATATTAAAGATAAAGATTATGATTTCTCTCTAGATTTATCTTATTTAGATATTGTTGAGAAAGAACCTTTTTGTGGTACTGAAAAGGAGAGTGTTGTGGCTCATATGAATGAGCTTTCTACTATGAGTGCTTTGTTCTCTGATGATTTTAAAATGCGCAAGTACTTTGTTGCTAAGATCTTCCCTTTTTCACTAAAAGGAGAACCTAAGGCTTGGATTAATAGATTACCTCCTAGTTCCATTGATAGCCCTGATTGCTTGATTGCTTCTTTCTTCCATAAATATTTTCCTCCAAGTGCTAGACATGCTGCTTTGCAGAGACTTTTTGATTTTCAACAGGAAGAAGAAGAGAAATTGTGTGAGTCATGAAAAAGATTCCGTTCCTTGATTCATGCATATCCTGGATATCCATTACCTAAGAATGAGTTTCTTGATATTTATTATAATGGACTAATTAATGATTCTAGGACCTGCCTAGATAGCTTTGCTGATTGTGTTTTCAGGAAAAGGACTCCTACAGATGCTGAGGAATTAATGAACAAGATAAGCAAGAATTATGATGATTGGACTTCAACTGAGCTAAATACACCTGAGCCTATTACTCCTGAACCAGTTGTTCCTGAACCAATTCCAACACCAACAACAAGGAAGAGGGGAGTTATTGCATTAAACGATGAAGTGATGAAGGAAGCTAAGAAGTGTCTAAAGGAGAAAGGTATTAGAGCTGAAGATGTGAAGAATCTACCTCCTATAGAAGAATTATGTAAGCCAATTCCCCACTCATCTACTATTGAGGTACACTCTCTCCAACACTTTGATGAAGGTGATATTCCTTATGGTAAGCCTCCTGATCAATACTTAGAGGAACTTGACATTTTTTCTATTAAACAAGTTCATTTTAATAAACAAGTTCAGAATCATTTATTAGAAAACACTAGAGCTATCCATGAGTTGAAAGATATTGTGGAAAGAACTTCTAATGATATTAAAATGCTTTGTAGAGACTTTCAAATGGTTCAAACTGAACTTGCTAAAGTACAAAAGGATATGCTAGTTAATGCCTCAGGAGATAAACATGCTTATGGAATTAAAACTAGGAGTGGTTTGACTACTCAAGATCCTTTATATCCTGAAGGACACCCTAAAAGAATAGAGCAGGATTCCCAACAAGGTGAGGATAGTGGTATCCTTGTAAGAGGAAGAAAAAGAAACATAAGAAAGTTGAGGGACCACTTGAACCTGCTGTAGATCCTAATAGTATATCTGTCTCTGATGCTGAAACTGAGAGTGGTAATATTGATGAGTCTCCTGATAAGGAGGAAGTCAAGGAATAACCTGAAAAACACACTAAGAACACTAGGTACACAAAGGAAGATTTTATTGCTAATAAACATGGTAAAGAGAGAGAACCTTGGGTGTAGAAACCTATGCCTTTCCCAGGTAAGAAACACAAGTCAAAGGAGGAAGAACAGTACAACAAGTTTTGTGAGTGGATGAAACCTTTATTTTTGCAAATTCCTTTGACTGATGCTATTAAGTTGCCTCCTTATTCAAAGTATATGAAGGATACTATCTCTAATAAAAGGATGATTCCTAACGAGGAGATTTCTACTTTGCTTGTTAATTACTCCTTCAATGGTAAGGTTCCAAAGAAACTTGGTGATCCAGGTATACCAACTATTCCTTGATCTATTAAGAATAATTATGTTAGAACTGCTTTATGTGATTTGGGAGCTGGAGTTAGTGTTATGCCTTTTTCTCTCTATAAGAGACTCCAACTAGAAAAATTGATACCAACTAATATATCTTTGCAAATGGCTGATAAGTCAACTACTATTCCTATTGGTATATGTGAGGATGTTCCTGTTCAAGTTGCTCATAATTGCATGATTTTAACTGATTTTGTTGTGCTTGAAATGCCTGAAGATGATAATATGTCTATTATTCTTGGGAGACCTCTTCTTAATACTGCAGGTGCTATCATCAATTGCAATCAAGGAAAATTAACATTCAATATTAATGACAAAGAGCACACTATCTATTTCCCCAAGAAGGTTGTCAGAAGCTATTGCCTGAATTCTATTGAAAATATTGAAGGCATCAAGGTTGGAGAAATATATTGTCCCATTCCACAAGAAAATATTAAGACTATTATGATTGGGACCATTGCTATCAAGTATGAGGTAACATAATCACCTTGTGGAATGCAAAGTTTTTTTTCATATAAGATTGTTTTGGTAACAAGACTTGATCAACCTTGTTAACAAAAGGATTTTAATGAACAAAATAATGTTTCCACTATGGTTATACTTGCTTTCTTTTTCCTTTCTCCTTCCTAGTCTTTGCTTTAGCTTTAGTTTTGCTAGTTGTTTGCTTGTTTGAGTTTCTTAGAGCTCCTGTAGTTTGGCTTTTGGTTTGCTTTTGCTTCTTCTGAAAAACTGTTTCTGTGAGAAAATCAATTTTCATACCCTGAAAATTGGCCAAAAATAAAGTTTCCCAAAAAATCCCAGAAAATTCAAAATATTTTTTCCTTGAAAAAAGGGGCAGAGAGGTACTAGAGGTGACCCAGGGGGCCACCCCTAGGCCCCACACCTGTGGTAGGCGCAGGCCCACCACTGGTGGCGCCTAGGGGGGTCTGGCCCACCTGGGCCCCTCCAGGCTGCCTCCTCAAAGCCACCTTCTTTCTCTCTCCTGAAAAACACCGGAAAACTTGCTCAAGCTCGAGTTCTTGCTGTCCTTGTTCAGCCCATCTCAAGTGTTGATTTTTGGAGGGATTGTTCCTTGGTATGTGCCTCCTCCACTTGTCTGATTAGTAGATTGTATATTGAGTATTTTGCTACTATAGGTGTCAGGTTGTTTGAGCTTGCATGCTTGTTCTATGCTTAGAAACTTTGTTTTGATGCATGTGCAGTCCTCTAGCAAGTTACTACAGTGGTTGCTCTTTATTTATCAACTTAGAAATCACTTGGTTTGATGGTTGTTTAAAATTTCAGCAAAGGGAAGTCATGGACCACCACACCTTTGGTGACATATTTTAGAGTGATGCACCTAGAAGGGCAAGGACCCCAAGGTGATCTACAAGATCCAGACCCTCATACAATGAGGATCGCATCACTCCGTGGTTTGGTGACGAGGGGGATGAAGGGGATGCGCACCCCTCCACCTTTCCTTGCCAAACTTTCTTGCGAGCTGCTGGGATTCTTAATGATTTCATGGCTTTGATTGAGAGGGATGGACTAACAAGTTTCATGCAGGATGAGAGTGCACAATATGCTTCACTTACTAAAACATTTGTGGAGAGTTTCTCCTTCACCAATAGTTTGTTCAATCCTTTTGTGTCTTTTAGACTATATGAAAGGGCTCATTGTATGCCTTTGAAGAAATTTTGCAAGGCCCTGGGACTTGGCACAAAGGGGTCATCAAAGAAGATTACATCTCTTCCCGCTGATTTGTTGGAACTATACCGAGGAATAACCAGTGATGATGACCGCAGAGCTCAACGAGGGAAGATAAAGAATCTTCAACTTCCAGCCATCAGGTACTTCACCTACTATCTTACCACCAGTGTTCTTGGTAGGGAGAACACTAGTAATATATCCAACTATCAATTGGCTTTCTTAGCCGCTGCGCTCTACGGTGAGGATAAGTATAATCTTGGTTCCCTCATTGCTCGTCGTTTAGCTGCTAGGGGACCCATTTATGGGGGAATTATTGCTACTCATATTGCTGCTGCCTTGGGCATTGCTGTTGATCGACATGATACAGTTTTGGCTCCTCAGAGACTTGATCTTGCTGCCATGAAGGCGCACCACTTTGTCACCTCTAGCTCTACTCATGAGAACTTGGTTTATAGAATGATGTTTATTGATGGGGAAGAGAGAGAGATCCCTCTACCCCAAACCACTTTGTTCAGTATTTCTCAGGGACCTTGGTTACGCTCGAAAGCGGAGATGGATGAGTTGTTGCATTCTCTTAACTTCCACGGGCACTATCAGGGGGGAGCGTCCGCTTATGACCCTGCTGTACACTACACAGGTGAGGCTTCGAGCTCGTACCAGGACGAGGGAGCTTCCTCGACATACTATGGAGCTGCATCTACTTGGGCACCATGGGATTGAGCCCCACTTAGGCCAAAAGCCTAAGCTTGGGGGGAGGTACACCGACATCACACTAATTTATATATTATGTTCGTTCGGTTCTTTGTATATCCATTTTTTTTACTTTCTATTTGGTTCTTGTTGCTTCTTTCTCAAAAACCCAAAAATACCAAAAATATTTTCGTTGTTTCTCTTGGTTTGTTTCTTTGTTTCTTTGCTTTGGTTTGCCTTAAAAGAAAAATCCAAAAATATTTTGCTTTGTTTTGTTTCCTTTGTTTTGTTTGCTTGGTTTTTCTTTGTTTGCTTGTTTCTAAAAAAATCAAAAACTCCAAAAATATTTGTTGTTCTTCTTTGGTTTTGTGAGGTCTTCGCAGGGTTGAGCCATCCTCAGTGGATATTGGTTTTCGTGTTAATTATTCAAGTCACACAAGTGAAGGGCAATAATGAAGATTAAGACAACTCGAGGTGTGGTAAGAGACTGGTAACGAACTCTATTTGTTTCATTTTTGTACATATACTCATCATTATGAGCATGCTTAGCCAGTTTGTGTAAGGTGTATGTAATTATGGATGCTTAGTAGTTCTTGCTTGTCTATGATTATCTCTAGCTTGCTAACAGTTTGTAGCATGTCATATGAATGTTTGCTTGCATTGTTCTATTCATACTTTGGTATGACATTGTGGTATCCTCCTCTGACTGTTCATGTGAATCGACTTGGCACATGCTCACATATGTATATGACTAATCAATAGTCAGTAAGCCTGGATGATTTATTTTGCCTCAGAGTTCTTGTATCACCTTTCATGCCATAATTAGTCCTGTTTTGTTGCAAGCATGGTTATGACAGTTATTGCTCTCTCTTTTGTCGCTCCCTCTCTATTGCTAGCCTTCACTTTCACTGAGTACGTGCTCTATCTGTGCTTCCAAATCCCCAAAACCAATATTGCCAGATGTGTCCCCCTTACCTACCTATTAGCATCATTTGCTACTTCAGTGCATATTTTATATATGCCTTGTTTTCTTCCAAAATAAAATGTTTGTCTATTTTGAGAAAGTTAGTAAAGCTCTCACGAACTTGATGGCACACTTTATTCCTTGCGCTTCATAATTCTGAACCATTGTGACTAGTCCATGAAAGTTATATGCTTACTTATTATATACTGGGAGTCAGCAGAACCGTGTTGTCACGGGGAACGCTTTCAGCACTTTTTGGATAATTCTATCTAGTTGATTCTTTGCTCTTTTGTTTATGGATGTCGATGATGTGAAATAAAAGGGGAAGTTGTTAGTTCATGGAGTTTATACATTGCGTTAGAGAAACGCCTGGGCCGCTAGCCTAAGCCATGCTTAATCATGGTGGAAACTTGCAGCATCACTATAATGAGCATCTATGAAGCTTCCTCAATAAAAAGCTATGCATATGGTAAATAAAAAGATTCTTGAGATGCTCATTGTCTGCTTGCCTTGTCATTTTGGTTATGGGAAAGCTCCTGTACCATGAGCAAGGGGTACCCCTTTGGCGGTTCTCGATGATATGCATGTACTTACAATGACAAGAACTTTCAGTTGACCAAAGTTGAGTAGCATGCGGAGCGACCCTCGTACTCAAGGGACTTGGGATTTCTAGTCTATGGTCTGTCAAGCATATAATTCAGAGTGGACCTCACTTTCACCTTAACCACATGAAGATGCCTTTGGTAGGGGCAATGAGAGCTCAAAGCTAATGAGTACCTTCCTTTCAGCATTGGGAAGCCTTTCAAACATTCACAAAACCGTTTTCACAACCTAGTTGAGTCACCACTTATTCTACGAGCACCTTCTTGAGAGCATAGTTGTCATTCTTGTGTTTGTTACAAAACTTGGTTAATTATGTCATGACTTTGATGCTTGTATCTTTGGTATCTTTATCTCTAGTCTTAACTTGAACTTCAGCGGTGGCTCAGCATTTATATTGTGCTCTTCAAACAAAGGCAAGCAAGATACCACTCTATCATACCTTATTATGAGCATCGCAATGTTGCTTATGTTTATGTTTCATTCTACTTATTATTATTGAGTTGGTTTCTCTTCATAGCTTGCAATGACTATTGAGTAGACTTAGTTGCATACTCCTTATTATGAATTGTCTAAGCATCTACTCCTATGCTGAGAATATATACATCATATGAAGCAAAGTGTTCGTGAAAGTTCTTTTATCGCACTCAGTTTTCAATTGAATTGCTTGAGGACAAGCAATAAGCTAAGCTTGGGGGAGTTGATACGTCAAAATCGTATCTACTTTGTCGAACACTTTGCTATTGTTTTTACTCTATACTTGTGTGATTTGGATACACTAACATGGACTGATGCTGTTTTCAGCAGAATTACCTTGGTGTCTTGTTTTGTGCAGAAAATGAACTATCAGGAAAAATCCCGGAAAATATGCCAAAAATTATATTTCACCAGAAGATCCACGGAGCCAGAAGGGGAGACAAAGGGGAGGCCTGGGGGGCCAGACCCACCCCAGGCGCGGGCCCACTGACCCTGCGCCTGGGGGAGGTTTGGCCACCCAGGCAGCTTCTCGGCCTCCCTCCGCATCTATAAGTGGCCTTCTGACCTAAAAACAGAGGGGGGTTCGATAGTTTTCCAGAAAGAGTTCCGCTCCGCCGCCGCCACCAGAAACCAAGATTCAGATCCAGAAACTCCGTTCTGGCAACCTGCCGGGACGGGGAATTTGGAGAGGATCATCGCCATCATCATCATCAACGCATCTCCATCAACCACCGATGTTTCCCTCATCCATGAGTGAGTAATCCCCCGTTGTAGGCTTGGGGATGGTAGGGATTGGATGAGTTCTATCATGTAATCGAATAAGATCCGTTAGGGGCATAGTGCCTAGTATCTATATTAGTGCTATTTGACTTTATTGCAACTTGTTTTGCTTAATGCTTGTCACTATAGCCCGAGTGCCATGATCTCATATTTGAACCTATTATTGAATCATTATGATATTATTGTTTGTGATCTTATCTGCAAGTTGTGTACACATATCATTGTCCGGATCCAAAGGCCCCAAAGTGACAATAATTGGGACAACCGGAGGGGATGGCTGTGGTGTGAGGATCACATGTGTTCACAGAGTGTTAATGCTTTACTCTGGTGCTCTATTAAAAGGAGCACCTTAATTGCCAGTACTTCCCTAGAGGCCCCGCTGCCACGGGCTGGCTGGACAGAAGATGTTGTGCAAGTTCTCACTACGAGCACATATGACTATATATGGAGCACATGCCTAGGATTGTTTAGTACTTGGATGCTTGTTATTATTTATCTGAAATGCCCTATTTATTTAAGTTACATGTTTAGACTCGTCCATGCAACGCCCGTCATCCATCCCTATGCCTACCGCACTTGAATCCTACTGTTTACTATTGTTGTTACTATTGCTACTGTTCACTGTTGTTGTTGCTCTTACTGCTGCTTTGTTGTTGCTACTACAAACTGTTGCTACTGATAAACTTCTGTGAGCAAGAACTATTTCCAGGTGCAGCTGAACTAATAACTCAGTTGTTAAGGCTTGCAAGTATTCTTTGGCTCCCCTTGTGTTGAATCAATAAATTGGGTAATACTACCCGCAAAGACTGTTGCGATCCCCTATACTTGTGGGTCATCACAAGGCTACTGTAGCACCCCCTTCCCTTGTCCTCTTGTGTTTGGAAGCAAAATAAGGAGAGGGACATCCATATCTTGCAAGATATCTTTCTATTAAAGGCCACAGCAGCTGCAACGTCCCTCTCACCACCTCTCTGTCCACCTTTAACCATAGAGCACGCTCCACCACCCCTGCTGCCCAATAGATGGCCACCTCCCTCCCTCAAGCTCCTCCATGGACTAGATCCACCATGGACCTCTGCTATCGGGTTTATAAGTCCAGGAACCCTGGCACCTCTCCTCCACTCCCTCATTTGCTTCCACAACACCCCCAGATCCCCCTCCCCTCCTCCCCTGCTTAGCACTTCCCGAGGGAAGAAGGCAATGGCCTCTCGGCCATAGCTAAAAATCCGAGTGTAACTCCTTCCCCCTCGCCCTTCTCTCGCTGCATGTCACCCTCTTATACTGTACTAACTTCTCTGACCCTCCCCCTGCTGTTCTCCTTGCTCAGGAACGAGCTCAGCAGAAGCTCCGTCGACGTAGGTTCGACTCCCGTTGAACTCATCTGCGAACGACGCCAAGCAGCCATCTGTCGCCCCTCTTCGAGACCGTCGCCATGCACCGAGTCCTCTCCACCACTCGCTGATGGCCTGTAGTCAACTCTCGCCGACGCGCAGGAAGCCGCAGAACAAGGTCCACCGTCGAATCTACGCGAGGCCTTTTTCCTTACCAAATCCGTCAAAGCCAACCCTCTCTGAGGTCTTCTTTGTTCTCTGCATCGCCTCGTGTCGCCCCCATCGCCTCATACCCCCTCAGGTGAGCTCCCCGACCCCGTCTCGTGTAGCCTAGGGTTTCGGCCCTATTCTCCCCCATCGATAGGATGAAGATTATCCAGAGCCGTGGATCGATGTTTGATCCAATGGACAACGGCGAGAGATACTTGTTTGGCCCTCTCCAGCGGATGACAAGTGGGCCCCATCCCGGGTATTTGAAACCCTGAAGCCCGCACGCTGACCCTGCTCGGTTGGGATGAATCCCTGTGATACGGCCCAGTTTGTCTCAAACCGGCCCAGTGCCACCCCTTCCCTCCCTTTTTTCTTTTAAACAATTCCCTTTTTCTCCACATCTAGCTGTTTGGTTTTAATTAGTATGAAAATGGAAAATGACTTAATATGCTTAGATCCAATTTTTCCTAGACATAACCATGTCCTGTCAAACATGCAGTAGCCTTGTCTGACCGAATAAGTGTTTGCAATAAATATACTAAATCCTTTTCCTCGATGTGTACTTTTCACTAAGTATTGAGTTCAGAAAGTTTGGTAAAGCCAAATGAAGCAAACCCATTTTTGTACTGAAAGGTGCTTGTCATCCCTTGCATGACACCCTAACCCTACCCAAATTGGCTTTTTAGTTTTCCATCAGTAAAAATAACAAAAATAGGGAATTTATGCCTTTATAAAAGTATCTAGGCAAAACCACAAATGATTTTGACCTAATTCTAACTCCCTGTACATCTAGATATCCCTTCCTATCAAAACCCAGGAGCCCAAAATTTATTGAGCTCCATTTGATTTTTGATGAATTAATCATTTCTGTGCATAGGTAATTCACCAATAAATTCATGGCCTTATTTCTGTAAATCCAAAAATATTGATTCCAATTTCTACAGAAAGGTATTTTCAGTACCTAACCAGTGTAATTAGAATCACATCAAAATCTTCTGTAGGTTTAATCTGGTGAAAAAGACAAATCCTATCTAGTACTGTCTTTGGGAATTTCTCAAGGGCATTCTGGTAATTGTTTTAGGGTGAATCCAAGTCTAAGATAATCAGTCCACTAAATACTACCTAATCATCAAAGGAAATAATTTTTGGAGCTCCATAAATTGTCTGGTGAATTAGTTCCTAAAACTAGGGTTTTATCCACTATAAAAATCATTAAAAATCAATGGAAATTGATAAAATAGTGAAACCACTTTTGTTGGATTCATTTTATCAATACCTATCAGATGGCATCATTTTTATACAATGGTATCATACAGATCAAGCCCTTGGTCAAAAACTCGTCTCCTAGGTAGCTCCTAGACTATAAATCCAAAGGGATCCTTTCCCTAATGCCTCCAAATCTTTTGCCAATATTATCAACCAAATCATCCAACATCCTACTGATGTATATCATGTTTTTGTCCTTTGCTTAATGTATGATTTGGTGTTGGTATGCATTGTATTGATTGTGGTGTTTTTTGTTTGCATGTTTGCTCGATGACGACGATAGTTGCGATTATATGACACCAAGAAGAATGAAGCCTCGGGATATTCTTATTATGATTGTATTGGTTTTCTGGTATTCTAACAAAGTCATGGGACATCTCGCTGGGCACATGAAAGCCACCTTCTTGCTCATACACCTTGTCCTAGTATTTTACCTATGCACGTTTTATCTACTTATTTATGCAAATTACATTGTTTTACTATTTATGTTATGTGGGGAATGTTTGGCTCCTCCAAATAGCTTGTAGAGGTTCCAATCTTTAATAAGATAGAGCCCCCTATGTTTTACAATGCTAGTCCCTGGATCAATAGCTAGCATCCACAGTTAAGATGTAATATCAAGAAACAAAGGTCATAATATAACTTTATAACCAGGAATAACATAATTTTATTACATCTTACATAGCTCATTTGGCTATTACATTACATTGCAGCGGAATAACTATAAGCATGGGGTCCTTCATCTTCAAAGTGCCACAGGCAGATGTTGGTTGTAGTCTTTGTAATCCTAATCAATCAATCCTCACTAAAAACAATCAAACCTGCAACATAACAAGTTACAGCCACAAGGGTCAATACATTTGAATTGTATTGGCAAGTGATACTATGGTAATATAGTGGAGTCTAACATCTATATTCATTTGGCTAAGTGGAGTTGAGGCTCGCATTGCTTAAAATAGATTTTTCCTTAACATTTGAAAACACTAAGTTTTTGTTTTGACAAAATCTTTTCCAAGGCATCTCTCAATCAAAGACTGAAGATTTCAAACAACCCTTGTTCAAACCACAAGATTTTAACTTAGAAATTTGAATGATGAGATCCTTGATTGCTTCCATGTCTTGATGCTCAAATTGTCCTTTACCAGGGACATGGCTAAGTACTTAGATTTTTCACTCTGCAGAGGTGGTGCACTTTCCCCACAAGACTTGGTTTCCCAAGACAAGATCTTTCAGAAGCCTTCCCTTAGACCAAAATGGACGCGCTCCAACCTATCAAACACTACCACCAACTATCCATATGGCTAAGTTCTTGCAACCTATATGATCATGGCAGAGCCCATATTGCCAAGTGGTTGCACTTGAAGCTTCTCAACATTTGACATCTCAAATCTCTTTGTGCCTGGGGTGGCATACCACAAGTGAGATACACAAGCCAAGTCCATGGCCTTGTGTAACCACTCAACATAAACCAATCCTTCCATTCCACCCAGGGGATTCATTGACTTAGTTGTTTTCTTAAGCAAAACATAAGTCCTCAAACTTAGAGATTTTCCATAGTGTGAATATATTTTCCACCCATGTTTTCTATTAGCTAGGCTAAGCTTGATAGTAGTAGGAATCTTAACTTAGGAAAATCCTACTAAGGATTCATCTACTAGGTTTTCCTATAGCAAGGTTCATACTTAGCAAAATTCCATGCAGGTTTTACTTAGCAAAATCACTAATGCATAGTGAAAGTAATGGGGAAAAGTATGAAGCATCACTTGCCTTTTTGGTAGAGGGTATAAGCTCACTACTTGTCCTTGCAACAATCACACTCTTCAAGTCACTACAATTCAATAAAGCAAGGCACAAGTTCAATCTACCAATCAAGCAAAACAACACACATAAAATCATAGAATCAAAGTAATGCATGCAAGCATGCCAAGCTTTGTTTAATTTGAAAAAGTGGTTCCTAATGGGTCATAAACATTGTAATACACCTAATGGTCATTTTGTAAAGTGGAAAAGTCATTTTACAAAAGGTTTCACTTCAAAACCATTTTCAAAACAAAGTATCATTTTATGTGGTGTAGAAATATTTTTTACTAGGGCATTAATCTATAGGGTTCACCAAATATGTTCTCAAACCATAAAACTTGGTATTTGGGGTCTGTGAGTTTAAAACAAAACATTTTCCAAAGGTTTTCTTCCAAAACCATTTTTAATAAATAAACCACATTTCTATTTGACTAGAAATGGTTTTAATTCAAGGAATCCTTATTTTGTTTCACCAAATTCATTTTTGAATCCACAAAGTGGTTCCCAATGTTAGTAGGTTCAAATCACACCATTTTCCCAAGATTTCATCCCCAAATTCATTTTTAAATAAATTTCACAACCTTAGCAAGCATACAAATGTTTCTGCAAAAACAACCATTTTTCCAGAAGCTTTTTGCTAAAAAAAAGGGCATGGTTGGCTAGGGCTTGTTCTCCTGATTTCATTGATATAAAATTTGTAAAATTTGGACGTGTGGTTTGAAAGTTACAAAGGTTTGAAAGCGGCATTTAAATCTGATTTCAAACTCTATTCTCAAACGTCTGGTGCCACGCGTCTTAATCTCATTCGCCCATACCGTTTCGTCTGGATTGGCTATTCTGGCGCGTTGGATCAAGTCCGATCATGCGACCCTGAACGCATCCCCCTTCGCGTTAAGTGACTCTTTCGTAGCCAATGGATCTGCATCTAACGGTCGCTGCGTGTTTGACCTAAAAGGAGCGGCGCTGACGGCGGCTGTGCGGCGGCGGCGCTCTGTCAGCGAGGTTGTCGATGATGCAGGAAGCGAGGGAGAAGAAGGAGATGCTCACCAGAATCGCGGGATCGTGGTGAAGCTCAAGGTACTCGCGAGAAGGCAAGGGGCGCACGGGTGTCGTCGGAATTCCTCGCCGGAGATGCTCTGGTTCTCGGGTGCGGTCAGACGTTGTCAGGGGCGAGGCTACAGGGCTCGCCGAAGCAAGGCAGAGGGTTTGTTAGACGCGCCTGGTACTAAGGAGTATGTGAGCATCACTGAATGGCATCGGGGAGGTCCGAGCTTACCAGGAAGACTTGCCGGAGTTTGCAGTAGACGCGGTGGTGCTCAGAAGTGGGCGGAGCCAAAGCTCTGGGGCGCCCGCGGGTGAGTTGCGGCTGCAGAAAGGTCCGCTGGGGGATGCTGATCACATCTGCGTGCTCGAGGAGGCAGGAGGAGGCGTGTGCTGGCCAGAATCGGCGAGAAGGGTCGTCGGAGACAGAGGGAGTGTCTGGCGAAATACGGCAGCCTGGGGGCGTGCTTGGGGGAGGAGACAGAGGGGAACGAGAGAGGAGGGAGAGGCGGTTAAGAGGGAGTGGTCACCGATGGGGGTTACTCGGCCAATAAAGCGGATTCACGCCGCATTCAACGGCAGTAATGGCCAGAGAGGGGGGGCTCGGTCAGTGGCGGGTGAGGACGAAGAGGGCCGGTGTGGGGTCGTCTTGTCAGCGAGGAGATACAGGGAAGATGGGGTCCGCGCATCTGTGAGGGTATGGGTTAGGTTTGCGGTGGAGAAAAACGGTTCGGGGATTAAGGGGAGGTGGGCTGCACCTGTGCTGTTGGGCCAGTTTGTTGGGCTGGGTCCTTTTCACATTTTTTTTCTATTTGTTTGTTTTATTCTTTTCTATTTCTATTTTCTAATTTGAAATTCAATTGACACTTCAAACAACAAAACAACTCAAACATTCATCCAACTATTCCTTTGAACTTGCTCCTGTTTATCACATAACCAAATTCCAATATGAAATAATATTTCATAACTTTTTAGGTTCTATTTAATATTTAAATAAAATAGCCCTTTAGTTATTTAATCAAATAGGGTTTGATTTATTTAATAAAAATTTCCATTTGAATTCCAAATACTTTCAAAACCAAACGAGTAGGTTTTATTTGAAAATAAATGATATTTGGAAAATTATTTAAAACAAAATAACATTTTTATTTTAGGTTCCATTAATAATTAAATAGAATGGACCTTAGTTATTAAATCAAATAGGATTTGTTTTATTAAAATATTTATTTTGAAATCTAAAATAAAACCAAAACACTTCAGTAGGTTTTAATTAAGAAAATAAAATACTTAGAAAACTTATTTAAAATAATTTAATAAGTTTGATGTTTTAATTAAAATGGTAAAACCTTTTATTTAAATAAAATTTGGATATTAATTCCTTATTATTTTATTTTAAATAAACCTTTGCTATTTTTATTCAAATCAAAATGTTTTAATTTCAAAAGCTTGGCCAAGGTTTAATTTGGCTTTATAAAATAATCTTTATTTATAAATCCATCTTTTCTTTTGAAAACCAAATCTTTTATTAAAAGATTCCAAAATAGTAATTCCAAAACATTTTAATCTCCTTTAATAAATGTTTATCTTTATGAATCCCTTTAGGATTTATTTGATTCCAATTGGTTTGAAGTTCCATTTGAATTCAAAAAGTTTCTTCTGGCCCTGAAAATCAAACAAAGTTTTATTTTATTCATTTATTTTTCACATTACAAGATTTGGAAAATCTTGGGATGTGACAGGCTACCACCATTAAAATAAATCTCGTCCCGAGATTTGGGGAGGCTAGGGTTACAAGCAGGTTCAAAACAACTAGGGTACTACCACCCTTAAAAATTTTCAAACTAAATTACATCTTGGTTTGCTTGGGATCCTGGGGAAACTTCTCTGGGCAGATGTTTGCATAGTGGCCTAGCTCCTTGCATTTGAAACATGTGACAAGGCTGAGATCCCTCATAGGCTGGTTTATCTTATGCTTCATCTTTTCTGGACAGTTGCTTGCATAATGTCCTAACTCTTTGCAGTGTTTGCACATCACTTGGCTAATATCTTTCTTTTCCTTGGGTAACAATTCTTCTTGTTTGTTTCCTTGGTTCTTCTTCTTTTCTAGGCATTCATTGGCATAGTGTCCCATTTCTTTACATCTATGACATTGCACATGGCTTTTGTCCTTCTTTTGCTTTTTGGGTTTCTCCAAAGCTAGGAGTTATTCTAGTTCATGTTCTTCATAGGTGAGAGATCTTTCTCTCTTCTTGGGGCATTGATCCTCATGCTCCTTGGATGTATGATCCTTGTCTTCACAAATATTGCAAGCTTGGGTTCCTTCTAGAATAGCATCTTTGTCATCCTTGTTGTCATAAACTCCTTGGGAAAAGTTTTCTCTCATGTTGATCACTTGAGTAACCAATCCTTGCAGCAATTGGGATTGAAGTTTCAAAATCCTTTGTATGGCTGGGTCTAGTCCATTGTTGTTGGCTAAAAGCTGAGTTGTCTCTTGGCTCAACTGGTTTTGGGTTGCTATAAGTTCTCTCATGTTGTCCTCTTGGTTGTTGTTGTTGTCATCAACCTTGATGTTGGAGTCTCTTGTAGAAGTCATCTGCTTGGGTTGGATTGAGATTAGAATAGGCAAAATATTTCTAAGGGAATAATTCTAATCACACACATCACAATTCACACAAGCAATGTGCATGCAATCACAAGTCAAACATTTTCACTCAAACAACAAAGTTCAAGCACATACTTGGGCAACAAAATATTTTTGTTACACCTCATAAGTTGGTGAGTTTGACTTAACTAAAATATGGTGGTCCATCTATAGGGTTCACTTGTGATCTTTCCATCCTTCATGATTCTTTTTGTAAGAGATCATGGTTTCATTGAGAAAAACTCTTGGTTGCAATACTTCAAATGATGTAAGCTCCTTCTAACTTTTGCATTCCCTCAGTCTCTAAATCTTGATCAAGATTTCCTTGTCTCACTTGTAGTCCTTAGTGTCATCCAAGTTGGAGGTCCTTGGTGAATATGCTGAAGATGTTGAAGTCATTAGAGTTGAAGAAGTTGAAGAAGTCCTTTGCACATGGTGTAGTCTTTGGTCATGGGGTAGGCTTTTCCATCAAGTTGAAGTAGAAGAGATGTAGAGTTGAAACCAAAATGGTTGAGGAAAGAGTTTACAAGATTTTGTAAATAAGTTTTTGGAACAAGTATAACTCCTATTTTTCTAAGGGGTTTTGTCCAATCCTAGGTTTACAAATCCTACAGGCAACACAATGCTCTGATACCATCTGTAGAGGTTCCAATCTTTAATAAGATAGAGCCCCCTGTGTTTTACAATGCTAGTCCCTGGATCAATAGATAGCATCCACAGTTAAGATGTAATATCAAGAAACAAAGGTCATAATATAACTTTATAACCAGGAATAACATAATTTTATTACATCTTACATAGCTCATTTGGCTATTACATTACATTGCAGCGGAATAACTATAAGCATGGGGTCCTTCATCTTCAAAGTGCCACAGGCAGATGTTGGTTGTAGACTTTGTAATCCTAATCAATCAATCCTCACTAAAAACAATCAAACCTGCAACATAACAAGTTACAGCCACAAGGGTCAATACATTTGAATTGTATTGGCAAGTGATACTATGGTAATATAGTGGAGTCTAACATCTATATGCATTTGGCTAAGTGGAGTTGAGGCTCGCATTGCTCAAAATAGATTTTCCTTAACTTTTGAAAACACTAATTGTTTTGACAAAATCTTTTCCAAGGCATCTCTCAATCAAAGACTGAAGATTTCAAACAACCCTTGTTCAAACCACAAGATTTTAACTTAGAAATTTGAATGATGAGATCCTTGATTGCTTCCATGTCTTGATGCTCAAATTGTCCTTTACCAGGGACATGGCTAAGTACTTAGATTTTTCACTCTGCAGAGGTGGTGCACTTTCCCCACAAGACTTGGTTTCCCAAGACAAGATCTTTCAGAAGCCTTCCCTTAGACCAAAATGGAGCGCTCCAACCTATCAAACACTACCACCAACTGTCCATATGGCTAAGTTCTTGCAACCTATATGATCATGGCAGAGCCCATATTGCCAAGTGGTTGCACTTGAAGCTTCTCAACATTTCACATCTCAAATCTCTTTGTGCCTGGGTGGCATACCACAAGTGAGATACACAAGCCAAGTCCATGGCCTTGTGTAACCACTCAACATAAACCAATCCTTCCATTCCACCCAGGGGATTCATTGACTTAGTTGTTTTATTAAGCAAAACATAAGTCCTCAGACTTAGAGATTTTCCATAGTGTGAATATATTTTCCACCCATGTTTTCTATTAGCTAGGCTAAGCTTGATAGTAGTAGGAATCTTAACTTAGGAAAATCCTACTAAGGATTCATCTACTAGGTTTTCCTATAGCAAGGTTAATACTTAGCAAAATTCCATGCAGGTTTTACTTAGCAAAATCACTAATGCATAGTGAAAGTAATGGGGAAAAAGTATGAAGCATCACTTGCCTTTTTGGTAGAGGGTATAAGCTCACTCCTTGTCCTTGCAACAATCACACTCTTAAAGTCACTACAATTCAATCAAGCAAGGCACAAGTTCAATCTACCAATCAAGCAAAACAACACACATAAAATCATAGAATCAAAGTAATGCATGCAAGCATGCCAAGCTTTGTTTAATTTGAAAAAGTGGTTCCTAATGGGTCATAAACATTGGAATACACCTAATGGTCATTTTGTAAAGTGGAAAAGTCATTTTACAAAAGGTTTCACTTCAAAACCATTTTCAAAACAAAGTATCATTTTATGTGGTGTAGAAATATTTTTTACTAGGGCATTAATCTATAGGGTTCACCAAATATGTTCTCAAACCATAAAACTTGGTATTTGGGGTCAGTGAGTTTAAAACAAAACATTTTCCAAATGTTTTCTTCCAAAACCATTTTTAATAAATAAACCACATTTCTATTTGACTAGAAATGGTTTTAATTCAAGGAATCCTTATTTTGTTTCACAAAATTCATTTTTGAATCCACAAAGTGGTTCCCAATGTTAGTAGGTTCAAATCACACCATTTGCCCAAGATTTCATCCCCAAATTCATTTTTAAATAAATTTCACAACCTTAGCAAGCATACAAATGTTTCTGCAAAACAACCATTTTTCCAGAAGCTTTTTGCTAAAAAAGGGCATGGTTGGCTAGGGCTTGTTCTCCTGATTTCATTGATATAAAATTTGTAAAATTTGGACGTGTGGTTTTAAAGTTACAAAGGTTTGAAAACGGCATTTAAATCTGATTTCAAACTCTATTCTCAAACGTCTGGTGCCACGCGTCTTAATCTCATTCGCCCATACCGTTTCGTCTGGATTGGCTATTCTGGCGCGTTGGATCAAGTCCGATCGTGCGACCCTGAACGCATACCCCTTCGCGTTAAGTGACTCTTTCGTAGCCAATGGATCTGCATCTAACGGTCGCTGCGCGTTTGACCTAAAAGGAGCGGCGCTGACGGCGGCGGCGCTCTGTCGGTGAGGTTGTCGACGATGCAGGAAGCGAGGGAGAAGAAGGAGATGCTCACCAGAATCGCGGGATCATAGTGAAGCTCAAGGTACTCGCGAGAAGGCAAGGGGCGCACGGGTGTCGTCGGAATTCCTCGCCGGAGATGCTCTGGTTCTCGGGTGAGGTCAGACGTTGTCAGGGGCGAGGCTACAGGGCTCGCCGAAGCAAGGCAGAGGGTGTGTTAGACGCGCCTGGTACTAAGGAGTATGTGAGCATCACTAAATGGCATCGGGGAGGTCCGAGCTTACTAGGAAGACTTGCCGGAGTTTGCAGTAGACGCGGTGGTGCTCAGAAGTGGGCGGAGCCAACGCTCTGGGGTGCCCGCGGGTGAGTTGCGGCTGTAGAAAGGTCCGCTGGGGGATGCTGATCACATCTGCGTGCTCGAGGAGGCAGGAGGGGGCGTGTGCTGGCCGGAATCGGCGAGAAGGGTCGTCGGAGATAGAGGGAGTGTCTGGCGAAATACGGCAGCCTGGGGGCATGCTTGGGGGAGGAGACAGAGGGGAACGAGAGAGGAGGGAGAGGCGGTTAAGAGGGAGTGGTCACCGATGGGGGTTACTCGGCCAATAAAGCGGATTCACGCCGGCATTCAATGGCAATAATGGCCAGAGAGGGGGGCTCGGTCAGTGGCGGGTGAGGACGAAGAGGGCCGGTGTGGGGTCGTCTTGTCAGCGAGGAGAGACAGGGAAGATGGGGTCCGCGCGTCTGTGAGGGTATGGGTTAGGTTTGCCGTGGAGAAAAACGGTTCGGGGATTAAGGGGAGGTGGGCTGCACCTATGCTGTTGGGCCAGTTTGTTGGGCTGGGTCCTTTTCACATTTTTTTTTCTGTCTGTTTGTTTTATTCTTTTCTATTTCTATTTTCTGATTTGAAATTCAATTCACACTTCAAACAACAAAACAACTCAAACATTCATCCAACATAACCAAATTCCAATATGAAATAATATTTCATAACTTTTTAGGTTCTATTTAATATTTAAATAAAATAGCCCTTTAGTTATTTAATCAAATAGGGTTTGATTTATTTAATAAAAATTTCCATTTGAATTCCGAATACTTTCAAAACCAAACCAGTAGGTTTTATTTGAAAATAAATGATATTTGGAAAATTATTTAAAACAAAATAACATTTTTATTTTAGGTTCCATTAATAATTAAATAGAATGGACCTTAGTTATTAAATCAAATAGGATTTGTTTTATTAAAATATTTATTTTGAAATCTAAAATAAAACCAAAACACTTCAGTAGGTTTTAATTAAGAAAATAAAATACTTAGAAAACTTATTTAAAATAATTTAATAAGTTTGATGTTTTAATTAAAATGGTAAAACCTTTTATTTAAATAAAATTTGGATATTAATTCCTTATTATTTTATTTTAAATAAACCTTTGCTATTTTTATTCAAATCAAAATGTTTTAATTTCAAAAGCTTGGCCAAGGTTTAATTTGGCGTTATAAAATAATCTTTATTTATAAATCCATCTTTTCTTTTGAAAACCAAATCTTTTATTAAAAGATTCCAAAATAGTAATTCCAAAACATTTTAATCTCCTTTAATAAATGTTTATCTTTATGAATCCCTTTAGGATTTATTTGATTCCAATTGGTTTGAAGTTCCATTTGAATTCAAAAAGTTTCTTCTGGCCCTGAAAATCAAACAAAGTTTTATTTTATTCATTTATTTTTCACATTACAAGATTTGGAAAATCTTGGGATGTGACATAGCTACCCCTTAGTACCATTAGGTACAACCCATTTGCATTATACCTACCCTTCCCTAGTATGGTAGATGGTGTTTAACACCATAACCCCTTGGAAACCCCGCTTTAGCCTAAACAAAAGTATAGGATGGGAAGACCCCGGGAAAAGACTTAAAAAATGTTTTCTAAGAAAACCTTGGTGAGGCTTGGCCTACCAAGTGGGTTGGAAAATGAGAAGGGTTTTGTTTTACAAAAAGGTGGACAAAATATGGAGGAAATTTTTTTATGAAAACACGCATGGCTGTACAGTTACTAATGCTTGAGCAATTAACCCGTGCAACCACATTACTCTGGAATGGGACGGGGCTGGGATGGAAGTTTTTCTAATCCGGTATAGGTGTCTCAAAATACTACGGGGAAGAAAAAATTCCCGGAGGCTGGGCTTTCCCCTGTAAAGTCCCATGTGAAACATCGGTCTGGGAAGGTAAATACCATCTAAATGGCGGCCAGACGATACTATGAGCCCCTCATTGGAAGCGCACACCCTGCGGGGTGCAAAACGTGCTCCAGTTGGCTTGTGACTATATAGGGAGTCCCGGTTTTGAGGGGATCAACCTCATAGGGTAGGAACTTATAGCGGAGAGGGCATTCGGAAGGTCTTGACCGGTTATTCGACCCACGATCGGTGCGGATCAGGGACGGGTAATCGGATGGTGTGGGTACAGTGTACAACCTCTGCATAGGGTAAATCTATTCAAATAACCGAGTCCTCGGTCATGGACTGTTGTGATGTCTGTTGTACGGGGGTGATGGTTTTGTTTTCAAAAAGGACTTCGGAAAAGCAATGGCTCGAAAATGTTTTGACCATGGGATGGTCGGGAAAATGGAGGAAGGAGTTTGGTCCTGAGATGACCGGAAGGAGAAACAAATGGGTGACCCAATCCTAGTGTTATCCTAAAACTTTTCAAAAAGGTTTCCAAAATGTTTTACAAAAGTTTTCAACAAAGATATAGAGACATGTTGTATCTACAGGAGAAACTAATTTACAAAAGAACCTCTTATGGAGCCATCCTACCACAGCCATACTGCATATCCTTTACTTATTGTTATCTTAACGTGGTTTGAGAGTACATTCAAAGTACTCACCGGCATTGTCCCTGGCTATATACTTGGCCAGATTGCAGATGTTAAGAAGCGACAAAGGTGCTGACGTCTATGCGAGCTAGGCCGTCTTCCCAGTCAGTCTCCTGTAGGTTAAGGCATGACATGGGCTCTGCGTTTGAAGATTTCCGCTACTTGTGTTGTAATCGCCATAATGGCCACTTTGTAAGTTTTGTACTCGTTACTTTATGGATGTTGTAATGATACTAGTCGGTTATGCTCACGACTCACTGATCATGGGAACGTGAATTATATGCATAATGGGTATTCTCGGACCGTAAAACCGGGGTGCCACAGACATGGTATCAGAGCCATCCTGACTGTAGGAGACCTTAGTTAGCATGGACGTTAGACAGGACAACCCCTATTTCTAAAAACCCTGGGTTTCGAAAACTATTTCGCAAAAGCTTTTTGAAAGATTTCTTATCTTATCTTTTCTAATTTGAAAGAATTGAAAATGGATCTACTTCAAAGGTTCCGTTTTCAAGAACAAAGTCCGACTTGGAGACTATGAAGACGGAGATCCCGGAATGAAGAGACACCAAGACAAGCAAAACAAAGGAGCTACCAACAACGAAAGACACTACAAGATCGCCCTACCAACGGAGTCCTTCATCGCCCCCAAATTGATCAAGTACGGCACCGACGACAACAAATGACAAGACAGAATTCAAGACCCCCGTAACGTCCGTACTTAGGATTAGCTTCCCTAATATAGGATTCCCCTTATGGCGCGTAGTCATCCCCTTAGTACCTATGGTATGCCATGTTTGCTTGCCATCTGCTTATGTGATGTGTTGCTTGTCTGCTTTGGATCACTCGATCTTGTTGGATGACCCCCTTGTTGGCGTATCCTGAAGCTAACCCTCGCAACCCCATAACTGGAAACCTCTCCTCAGTAGGATGGCCACATAACGAAACCCCTGACAACTCCTACTCATGCCTTAGTTCTAATCTCCCCAAGAAGCCGGAAGATACGAAGGCCCGAAGACAACGAGTCTACTCCGTCATTAATCCAAAGCAACACGAGGCTTTCAAGGTGAAGACAACCCCTCTAGAGATAACCTGCCACCACCCGGACAAAGGACCAAGAAGAACCGTCGCTAACCGCTAAATTTATCCTGAGTTAACCTTCATGGCTTCATAGATAACCACCATATCAAGATAGTCGCAATAAGGCATCACTCGAAGACCTCAACTCAAGCATAATGCCTTGCTCCAAGACGAAGGATCTACCCCCAACCTCGACGATCCTAAGTGAAGCTCTAAGGTGGAAAGACTGCAACTTTCCACTCAACTCCAGAAGACCAACCATGAGAGGATGATACCAGAAGATCTTCAACCCAAGGACCTGCCCCAAGCACCATCTCGATAGTCGTTAGAGGAACAGAGAAACAAACCCCATCAACAAATCCTCAGAAGTCTGCTTGATCCTCCTAACAACCGAGACGTGCAAAATTAAGAAGACAAGACTAGCCGACACCGTCAATATTACTCCCCAAGGAGTAGAAAGAAGCCCAAAACGTAAAGCTTCTCCGAAGACGTCGCGAAACCCCTGCTCTGCTTCTGCTACTAACGACCCACCGAAAAAGAGACCTCCGAATCTGCAAACCCCGAGACGGAGAATGAAGAACTGTCCCTTTCACGAGTATCAACCCCCTTTTCAAGTCACCAACCCCGGAAGATCCACCTGACAAAGCAAACACAGAGAAGGCACGCCCCTCACCGATGAAGAGCTGAATGTACCTCATACCCCCGAGGAAATACAGTAACCAAAAGTTGGTACCCAACCCAAGGACGGCAACAAGAAACAAGGAGCACTCTCGAAATAGTCCTTTGTACCCTACCAACTCACTCTCCCAACCCATAGCAGGTGGTGGATCATCTCGAAACCTGTTCAGTATGGTGTCAAGTACCTTCACCATCGGCCCACACAAAGCTGCTGATTTCTGGATGAACCCTGTTGGAGGATATGCAAGAATGATGCCATTCTTTGTGTGTTTTACCCAAGACGTTACATCAGACCAAACCCGAAGGACCCCTTTTCTAAAGGACCGCGTTCCGAGACCTCGACCAGCCATCGGCAATCTCCAACCCATAGGACCCCGACTTAGATCAGGACTAACTCACTGGAAGCTAGTTAAATGCCTCTCCCGCTATGACTATTACTCCAAGAAGTGGCATCGATGCCTCCCACGAAGCGGTACAAGGTCGACAGAAGGTAACTACCTCAGGATCAAAGGTGCAGTGCCATCCCCCAGCATCAGTATATGACTCCAATCAAGAAGGTCGGCGACTTCACAAGAAACCCCTAGTGTCACCCTAAGGAGGAAAGACTGTGTCTTTCCCGCCCAAAATCTCGATAGAACCCCGGAGTCGAACAATAGTTATCATTAAGTGATGACCACCTGTGAAAAATCCTAATCATCGACCACGCAAGAAGGACGAAAATTGGCACTTCTCCAGAATCAGAAGGACTTCAGGGAAGTTCTCCATCGCAGATTCGACAGCCCAGCCCGCACTTCCGATGTTTCAAGGCCAAGACGGCAGAGAAGATGACCTTAGCGGTAAAGGGATGAAGAAGGCTCAACTCACTGTCTCTCTTCAAGAAGGAGGTACCTTGTCAATGCTAAACCTACCTGGAATAGTCCTAAGGGGAAAAGACTACGTCTTTTCCACGTGTTTTATCTAAACTGCCCCCAATCTGAAGCTAATCAGCTCCGACCCGTAGCTAACCGCGCCTATCTGTTGAAAAACCCTTTAAGCATATAACATCGCCACCGTTGAAATTGTTAAGCCGATGTTATCACACAACCCTACTCCTCCCTAATCTCGGGACGAGACTATTTTAAGGGGGAAAGGTCTGTAACATCCCAATTTCAGCAACCCTGAATTGTTGTCCAAAAGGCAAAAATCAGGGGAAACAAGAACTTTTTCTTGTTACATGTGCAATGCTTGCTTACTTGTTGGTTATGTTCATACAACTGATTGTGTTTTAGGTACTATACTTCTTATATCGACCTTATTTGACAAGAGCTATTTTACAATGTAGATGTCTTGGCTCATGTTTCATATTCTCAAATGTTCTTGCATATCAAAAAACTGAGCCAAGATGACTTTGACAAAACAAAAATATTTTTACTAGTTCTATTAACAAAACTATGGAGAACTAAGATATAATATCCTTATGTTTTCAAGACAGAACTCTCAACTACTCTTACCCCTAGGTTTTTCCAAAACCTCTATTCAAAACCTCTTCATTCCAATATTGGTAGAAATCCCAAGAGGTACTTATCTTACTTCATAACATTACCAATTCAAAATACCCATCCCTACCTCAAGCCAGGTTTGAGGGTAACCCTAGTAGTAGTTGGATAAGCTTGATTGGATGAATTGCCTTGATCTGTTGTCTGATGAATTGCCTTGATATGCTGATTGCATTGTTTGCTTAGGAACTAGAGTGAGCTAATCTAGTAGCTCATCCCTTAGGACCCAATCTATGCTTGTGATCATCAATATCACATCAAGCATCCAAGTCTAGATCTATCCTAAGCCACCAAGGTGATCATCTCCCCTCCTAATCAGATCAATCCAGGGATAATCCCTTCTAATAATTCCAATTTAGTAAAGCCCCAATCTAATCATGGATCCTATCTACTTAGTTAACACTTCTAGATCATATCCTTGATCATGAGTTTGGAACTTAGCATCCTCTCACAATCATCTACACTAGCACTCTAGTCTAAAACCCTAACTCTGCCAAAATGGCTAAGTCTGGATTTCTTATCTAGATTCAATCGTTGGAGCTCTACCTTTTTCAACCTATATGCATTCTTGAGAATGTACTGGAACCATATTGCAGTACAACATTAGTGCTACCAAAGCCCACTCTTGCATTTGTCTAAGCCATTCTGATTTCCCACTCATCCATGATGGTTTTGTAGTCAAGATAATAATCCTTTCTACAAATCTTCTCATCTTGCCTACTTTGGCAGAAGCTCACATCTATATGCTAACTCCCCTTGACCAAATCTTTGCATGATTATGATCTACTAATCATGGTCTACCAATCCACTCTTCACTTGTTTCCATTGGAGCTTTGTGCTTCTTAAACCCCCAAGGTTTATGAGGCATCATGACCACTCTGTTATGGCAGCCTTATTTTCATCAAACTTTGCCATCACTCCCAAACCAATTCAAACCAAACCAAGACCAAATCTTTCTTCCATGATGATATATATAACTTTGTCTGACCATCCATCTACCCCTTGCACCAAGGTGAGCTCTAAGCTCCCAAATCCAACAATGTTTTGGTGGCATGAAATTAATAAAACCCTAGATTCCCCAAGGATCTAGTTTCTTCCCATTTCCCCAAAACCCTTCAAAACCCAAGGGTACAATGCTGTATGAATCAAGTTTACATCATCTACTTGGATATATAAATTTTCCAAATAATTTCCATAATTATTTGGAACCTAAAACTAATTAAATTCATTATCTTACAAAATTATCAAAATCTCTCCTTTAAAGGCAAGTTTGCTTTTCTCCAAATAAATTTGCAAACTCAATGCATATTTGAGTTCTATACATCTTACCCTATCTTCCCATCTCAAAAATAAATATTTTTGAGACTCTTTATTATTTCTTTTTGCCCTTTTTCATAAATGGCAGAAACAAGAAATAATTCATTAAAAATACTTTTACCTGCAAATAAATTCCAATAAAATTCTCCAATGACTAATATGGTATTTAGGACCATATCACATCAAAAACCAACCTTGGCTAAGGTAAAAATATCACACTAGATTCTATAAACTACTTCTACACTTTTTGAATAAATGATATAAAGTGGACTAAAAATCTTCTGAAAATTCCCAAAGAATTCTTGGTGATACACTTTAACCATATATATCTACCAGTACCATTTTCCCTACCTTGTCCAATGCAAGATTATCGACTCCCTTTATAACCACCCCTTTATGGACAATTTGATCATATTACAAAAACCATTAGCAAACCTCACCCAAATCACTCCAAAATTGTCAATCACACCTCCTTAGCAGAACACACCCCTCTGGTCGACCACCCACTATAGCAAGGCTACTGTAGCACCCCCTTCCCTTGTCCTCTTGTGTTTGGAAGCAAAATAAGGAGAGCGACATCCATATCTTGCAAGATCTCTTTCTCTTAAATGCCACAGCAGCTGCAACGTCCCTCTCGCAACCTCTCTGTCTACCTTTGACCACAGAGCACCCTCCACAACCCCTGCTGCCCAATAGATGGCCACCTCCCTCCCTCAAGCTCTTCCATGGACTAGATCCACCATGGACCTCTCCTCTCAGGGTTATAAGTCCAGGAACCCTGGCACCTCTCCTCGCCTCCCTCATTTGCTTCCACAACACCCCTAGATCCCCCTCCCCTCCTTCCCTACTTAGAACTTCCCGAGGCAAGAAGGCAATGGCCTCTCGGCCATAGCTAAAAATCCGAGTGTAACTCCTTCCCCCTCGCCCTTCTCTCGCTGCATGTCACCCTCCTATACTGTACTAACTTCTCTAACCCTCCCCTGTTGTTCTCCTTGCTCAGGAACGATCTCAGCAGAAGCTCCGGCGACCTAGGTTCGGCTCCCGTTGAACTCATCTGCGAACGACGCCCAGCAGCCATCTGTCGCCCCTCTTCGAGACCGTCACCGTGCACCCAGTCCTCTCCGCCACTCGCTGATGGCCTGCAGTTAACTCTCGCCGACGCGCAGGAAGCCGCAGAGCAAGGTCCACCGTTGGATCTACGCGAGGCCTTTTTGCTCACCAAATCTGTCGAAGCCAACCCTCTCTGAGGTCGTCTTCGTGCTCTGCATCGCCTCGTGTCGCCCCATTGCCTCATACCCCCTCAGGTGAGCTCCCCGACCCCTTCCCATGTAGCCTAAGGTTTCGCCCCTGTTCTCCCCCCGTCGAGAGTATGAAGACGATCTAGAGCCGTGGATCGATGTTTGATCCAATGGACCACGACGAGAGATACCTGTTCGACCCTCTCTAGCGGATGACAAGCGGGACCCATCCCGGGTATTTTAAACCTTGAAGCCCACACGTTGACCCTGCTCGGCTGGGCTGAATCCCTGTGATACGGCCCAGTTTGTCTCAAACTGGCCCAGTGCCACCCCTTCCCTCCCTTTTTTCTTTTAAACAATTACCTTTTTCTCCAGATCTAGCTGTTTGGTTTTAATTAGTATGAAAATGGAAAATGACTTAATATGCTTAGATCCAAGTTTTCCTAGAAAACCATGTCCTGTCAAACATGCAGTAGCCTTGTCTGACCGAATAAGTGTTTGCAATAAATATACTAAATCCTTTTCCTAGATGTGTACTTTTCAGCAAGTATTGAGTTCAGAAAGTTTGGTAAAGCCAAATGAAGCAAACCCATTTTTGTATTGAAAGGTGCTTGTCATCCCTTGCATGACACCCTGACCCTACCCAAATTGGCTTCTTAGTTTTTCATCAGTAAAAATAACAAAAATAGGGCATTTATGCCTTTATGAAAGTCTCTAGGCAAAACCACAAATTATTTTGACCTAATTCCAACTCCCTGTACATCTAGATACCCATTCCTATCAAAAACCAGGAGCCCCAAATTTATTGAGCTCTACTTGAGTTTTGGTGAATTAATCATTTCTATGCATAGGTAATTCACCAATAAATTCATGCACTTATTTCTGTAAATCCAAAAATATTGATTCCAATTTCTACAAAAATGTATTTTCAGTACCTAACAAGTGTAATTTGAATCACATCAAAATCTTCTGTATCTTTAATCTGGTGAAAAAGACAAACCCATCTAGTACTGTCTTTGGGAATTTCTCAAGGGCATTATGTTAATTGTTTTAGGGTGAATCCAAGTCTCAGAGAATCAATCCGCTAAATACTACCTAATCATCCAAGGAAATAATTTTTGGATATCCATAAATTGTCTGGTGAATTATTTCCTCAAACTATGGTTTTATCCACTATAAAAATCATTATAAATCAATGGAAATTGATAAAATAGTGAAACCACTTTTGTTGGATTCATTTTATCAATACCTATCAGTTGGAATCATTTTTATACAATGGTATCATACAGACCAAGCCTTTGGTCAAAAACCGTCTCTTAGGTAGCTCCTAGACTATAAATCCAAAGGGATCCTTTGCCTAATGCCTCCAAATCTTTTGCCAATCTTACCAACCAAATTATCCAACATCCTACTGATGTATATCATGTTTTTGTCCTTTTCTTGTTGTATGATTTGGTGTTGGTATGCATTGTATTAATTGTGGTGTTGTTTGTTTGCATGTTTGCTCGATGACGGCGATAGTTGCGATTATATGACACCGAGAATAATGAAGCCTCGGGATATTCTTATTATGATTGTATTGTTTTTCTGGTATTCTAACAAAGTCATGGGACATCTCGCTGGTCACAGGCAATCCACCTTCTTGCTCATACACATTGTCCTAGTATTTTACCTATGCACGTTTTATCTACTTATTTATGCAAATTGCATTGTTTTACTATTTATGTTATGTGGGGAATGTTTGGCTCCTCCAAATAGCTACCCCTTAGTACCATTAGGTACAACCCATTTGCATTATACCTACCCTTCCCAAGTATGGTAGATGGTGTTTAACACCATAACCCCTTGGAAACTCTGCTTTAGCCTAAACAAAAGTATAGGATGGGAAGACCCCGGGAAAAGACTTACAAAAATGTTTTCTGAGAAAACCTTGGTGAGGCTTGGCCTACTAAGTGGGTTGGAAAATGAGAAGGGTTTTGTTTTACAAAAAGGTGGACAAAAGATGGAGGAAAAATATTTACAAAAACACGCCCGGTTGTACAGTTCCTAATCCTTGAGCAATTAACCCGTGCAACCACATTACTCTAGAATGGGACGGGGCTGGGCTGGAAGTTTGTCTAATCCGGCATAGGTGTCTCAAACTACTACGGGAAGAATAAATTCCCGGAGGCTGGGCTTTCCCCTATAAAGGCCCATGTGAAACATCGGTCTGAGAAGGTAAGTACCGTTTAAATGGAGTCCAGACGATACTATGAGCCCCTCATTGAAAGCGCACACCCTGCGGGGTGCAAAACACGCTCCGGTTGGCTTGTGACTATATAGGGAGTCCCGGTTTTTAGGGGATCAACCTCATAGTGTAGGCACTTATAGAGGAGAAGGCATTTGGAAGGTCTTGACCAGTTATTCGACCCACGATCGGTGCGGATCAGGGACGGGTAATCAGATGGTGTGGGTACAGTGTACAACCTCTGTAGAGTGTAAATCTATTCGAATAGCCGAGTCCTCGGTCATGGACGGTTGTGATGGCTGCTGTACGGGGGTGATGGTTTTGTTTTCAAAAAGGACTTCAGAAAAGCAATGGCTCGAAAATGTTTTGTCCATGGGATGGTCGGGAAAATGGAGGAAGGAGTTTGGTCATGAGATGACCAGAAGGAGAAAAAAATGGGTGACCCAATCCTAGTGTTATCCTAAAATTTTCAAAAAGGTTTCCAAAATGTTTTACAAAAGTTTTCAACAAAGATATAGAGACATGCTGTATCTACAAGAGAAACTAATTTGCAAAAGAACCTCTTATGGAGCCATCCTACCATAGCCATACTGCATATCCTTTACTTATTGTTATCTTAAGGTGGTTTGCGGGTACATTCAAAGTACTCACCGGCATTGTCCCTGGCTATATACTTGGCCAGATTGCAGATGTTAAGAAGCGACAAAGGTGCTGACGTCTATGCGAGCTAGGCTGTCTTCCCAGTCAGCCGCTTGTAGGGTAAGGCATGACATGGGCTCTGCACTTGAAGATTTCTGCTACTTGTGTTGTAATCGCCATAATGGCCACTTTGTAAGTTTTTTACTCGTTACTTTATGGATGTTGTAATGATACTAGTCGGTTATGCTCACGGCTCACTGATCATGGGAATGTGAATCGTATGCATAATGGGTATTCTCCGACCATAAATCCGGGGTGCCACAGATCTTCTAGTGAAATAGGATTTTTGGCATATTTTCCGGGATTTTTCCTGATAGTTGATTTTCTGCACAAAAACTAGACACCTAGGTAATTCTGCTGAAAACAGTGTCAGTCTGTGTTAGTTGTATCCAAATCACACAAGTTTACAGGAGAAACAATAGCAAAGTGTTCGGGAAAGTAGATACGTTTTGGATGTATCAACTCCCCCCAAGCTTAGCTTATTGCTTGTCCTCAAGCAATTCAGTTGAAAACCGAGTGCGATGAAAGAACTTTCACGAACACATTTGCTTCATATGATGTAAATATTCTCAGCACAGGTGTAGATACTTAGACCCTTCATAATAAGAAGTATGCAACTAAGTCTACTCAATAGTCATTGCAAGCTATGAAGATCAACTAACTCAATAAAAATAAGTAGCATGAAACATAAACATAAGCAACATTGCAATTCTCATAAAAAGGTATTATAGAGTGGTATCTCGCTTGCCTTTGTTTGTAGAGCACAATATAAAATGCCAAGGCACCTATGAAGTTCACATGAAGACTACAAGTAAAGATATCAGAGATACAAGCATCAAAGTCATGACATAATTAACCAAGTTTTGGAACAAACACAAGAATGACAACTATGCTCTCAAGAAGGTGCTCAAAGAATAAGTGGTGACTCAACAAGGAAGTGACAAGGTTTTGAAAGGTTTGAAAGGCTTCCAAATGCTGAAAGTAAGGTACTCATTAGCTTTGATCTCTCATTGCCCCTATCATACGCATATTTATATGGTTAAGGTGAAAGTGAGGTCCAATATGAGTTATATGCTTGACAGACCATAAACTGAAAATCCCATGTCCCTTGAGTACGAGGGCCGCTCCTCATGCTACTCAACTTTAGTTACCTGTAAGTTCTTGTCATCATAAATACATGCATATCATAGAGAACCGCCAACGGGGTACCCCTTGCACATGATACAAAAGCTATCCCATAATCAAAATGACAAGACAAGCAGACAATGAGCATCTCAGCGATCTTTTTATTTGCTATTTGGGTTTTACCGAGGATGCTTCACATATGCTCACTATGGTAATGCTGCAAGTTTCCACCGTGATTAGGCATGGCTTAGGCTAGCGGCCTAGGCGTTTCTCTAACACACACATATATATATATATAACTCCATGAACTCACAAGCTCCCCTTTTATTTCACACCGACGACATCCACAAAAAAAGAGCATGGTATCAAATGGATATGCATCCATAAGTGTTGAAAGCGTTCCCCGTGACAGCACGGTTCTGCTAACTCCCAGCCTATAATTTGCAAGCATATAACTTTCATGGATAGTCACAATGGTTCAGGATTATTGAGTGCAAGGAATAAAGTGTGCCATCAAGTTTGTGAACTAATTTTTTCAAAACAGTCAAAAAATTTATTTGGAAGAAAAAAAGGCATAATGAATATGCACTGAATAGCAAATGATGCTAATAGGTAGGTATGGTGGACACTGTTGGCAATATTGGTTTGGGGGAGTTGGATGCACAAGTAGAGTTCATACTCGGTGCAAGTGAAGGCTAGCAATAGAGAGGGAGCGACAAACGAGAGAGCAATAGCTGTATAATCATGCTTGTAACAAAACATGACTAATTATGGCATGAAAGTGATACAAGAACTCTAAGGCAAAATAAATCATCGAGGCTTACTGACTATTGCTTAGTCATATGCATGCGTGAGCATGTGCCAAGTCAATTCACATGAAACGTTCAGAGGAGGATACCACGATATCATACCAAAATATGAATAAAAAATGCAAGCAAACATTCATATGACATGCTACAAACTATTAGCAAGCTGGATCTAATCACAAGAAAGCAAGAACTACTAAGCATCCATAAATAACATACACCTTACATGAACGGACTAAGCATGCTCACAATGATGAGTATATGTACAAAAATGAAAACAAATAGAGTTCATTACCAGCCTCATACCACACCTCAAGTTGTCTTAATCTTCATTATTGCCCTTCACTTGTGTGACTTGAATAATAACATGAAACCAAAATCCACTAAGGATGGATGAACCCTACAAAGAACTCACAAAACCAAAGAAGAACAACAAATATTTTTGGTGTTTTTGATTTTTGAAACAAGCAAACAAAGAAAAAACAACCAAAGCAAAATATTTTTGGATTTTTCTTTAAGGCAAACCAAAGCTAAAAAGCGAAGAAACAAACCAAGAGAAACAACGAAAATATTTTTGATATTTTTGTGTTTTGGGAAAGCAGTAAAAAAACCTGAAAAGAAAGCGAAACAATGGATATACAAAGAACCGACGAAGCATGATATATAGATGAGTGTTATGTCGGTATACCTCCCCCCAAGCTTAGGCTTTTGGCCTAAGTGGGGTCAACTCCATGGTGACCAAGAAGGTGCACCTCCGTAATACGACAAGGAGGCCCCTTCGTCCTGGTACGAGCTCGAGGACTCCCCTATGTAGTGTACAGAGGGGTCGTATGAAGGAGCGTCCCCCTGATAGTGTCCATGGAAACCAAGAATGCGCAGCTTCTCATCCATCTCCTCCTTGGAGCGCGACAAAGGTCCCTGGGAAATACAGAACAAAGTGGTTTGAGGGAGAGGGATCTCTCTCTCTTCCCCATCAGTAAACAACATTCTATAAACCAGGCACTCAAGGGTAGAGCCATCAGTGACAAAGTGATGCGCTTTCATGGCAGCAAGATCAAGCCTCTGAGGAGGCAAAACTATATCATTTGGATCAACATCAATGTCTAGAGCAGCAACAACACGTGCAACAATAATTGTAGGTTTCGCAGCATAGAAAACAAAAAAATTCCTACGATGGGAACTATGTACCAAGATCTATCTACTAGATACAAACAACAGGCGGATGTATATCCGTAGAGAACATACCCTTGAAGACCGAGAAAGCTTAACGAGTTCAACTCGTGGTTGACGTAGACGATCTCTTGCCGATCTCAAGATCGAGAGGAAGTCCTAGCGCCGCAAAGCAGCAGCGCATCCATGCTCGCACACACGTACAAGACACCGAGCAACCTCCGCCTCCTCGCTCCAGTGATGCAGAGGAAGCACAACCCTTTCTTGCTGAATAGCTACCGGGAACATGTATCTCGCTAGTTCGAGACCATGGGGGATAAATTCTAGAGGGGGAGAGAGATCCTTCACGAGGAGGTGTGAGTGAGAAGTGAGGAGAGGGGTGCCTTTTATAGGAGAGGGGGGACCCAAGGGGGTGGCCGGCGCATGGGGGCTGCCCCCTTGCCCTCCCCTCTTCATGTGGGTGGACACTCCACTCACAAAAATCCATTCAAATCCCTCCACTCAAAATCCCACTCAAACTTGCCATTAAATTTCCACCAAATTTAATGCAAACTCTCATTAAATAAAACTCTTTTATTTTATTCAGAATTTTGTCAATTACTTTAATGACAAACATTCACAAATAAGCCCTTGCTAGAATTCGGTTTCACATGCATAACCTCTTTATGCAATTTCACCCGAAAACTTGTTTCGGTATCTAGTGAAATAAATTCCTGCGCTTGTTTATTCTTTCGGCATGAAACATTTGCTCCAACTGGATGTCAGTGTCCCTTAAGTGTGTCACCCTATGGTTCGCGAATAATGCGGACATGATCGAGACCCTTCTCCGATCAATAATCACTAGCGAGACCTGGAGATCCATACTAACTCCCACACATTCAACGATGACTTTCTTGTGATCGCCGGAACCTTTTACGCTTGTATCTTAATCCCTTTGTTTCATGATATATTACATGTCCGAGATTCGATCATCGGTATCTCCATACCTAGTTTGATCTCGTTACTGACATGCACTCTTTTCTTGTTCCCGTGATATAACATTCTAGTGATCAAATCACTTGCTTTCAAGCTAACTAATGTGATATCACCGAGAGGGCCCAGAGTATATCTATCCATCATCGGGATGAACAAATTTCACTCTTGATCCATGATTCTCAAGATAACACTTTAGTAGCTTTGAATCCATATTTATAATCACCCAGTTACGGTGTGATGTTTGATGTCAACAAGAAACTCTTCTGGTGTTAGTGATTGGCATGATCTCATGGTCTAAGGATTAGGATCACTTCGTAAGTTGTTTATAGCTATATAAACTCAATGACTTTGATAGTAATGCTATACTTCGGATGAATGTTCATCACACCATTACACTAATGTTGTGATCTCGTTATTAACAACATCCAATGTCTATGATCAGGAAACTGTGATCATCTTGTTAATCAACGAACTAGTTTATGAGAGAGGCATAACTAGGAACTTTCTATTTGTTTATTAAACACACATGTATTAACGTTTCTGTATTAATACAATTATAGCATGCAAAATAAACATCTATCATATACTTGGAATACACATAATAAACACTTTATTATTGCCTCTCAGGGCATATTCCCTTCAGTCTCCCACTTGCACTAGAGACAATAATCTAGTTACATAGTAATGTATCTAACACCCATGGAGTTCTGGTGTAGATCATGTTTTGATCTAGGGAGAGTTTTAGTCAACGGATCTACTACACTGAGATCCGTATGTACTTTACAAATCTTTATAACTCCATCCTTGACATGCTCGCAGATAGTGAAACCGGCGCTTAATATGCTTGGAATGCTTGTGAGACCTTGGCTCTTTGGCATTGACAATGGCACCATTGTTGTCACAATAGATCACCATTGGGTCCAACGCGTTTGCATCCACACCTAGTTCGGATATGAACTCGTTCATCCAAACTGCTTCCTGAGACGCTTCCGAAGCAGCAACATATTCGGCCTCCGTCGTTGATCCTGCCACCACAGGTTGTTTGGAGCTCCTCCAACTAACCGCTCCGCCATTCATGAGAAATACGTATCCGGATTGAGACTTAGAGTCATCCTTATCGGTGTCAAAGCTAGCGTCAACATAACACTTAGTGACGATCTCTTCTTCACCTCCGTATACAAGAAACATATCCTTAGTTCTTCGCAAGTACATAAGGATATTCTTGACCGCTTTCCAGTGTTATGAACCTGGATCCGATTGGTACCTACTAGTCAAACTAATAGCATGTGCCACATCCGGTCTTGTACATAGCATGGCGTACATTATAGAGCCTATGCCTGAAGCATAGGGTACTTTGTCCATTTTCTCTCTTTCTTCCGCCGTAGCTGGACTTTGAGTCTTACTCAATGTCGTGCCTTGTGTCATAGGTAAGAACCCCTTCTTACTATCTTCCATTTTAAACTTCTTTAAAATCTTATCAAGGTATGTACTTTGCGATAGCCCTATTAGGCGCCTAGATCTATCTCTATAGATCTTTATGCCTAATATGTATGACGCTTCACCTAGGTCCTTCATTGAAAATTTGCTGTTTAGATAACTTTTAACACTGTTTAAAAGATATATATCATTTCCGATCAATAATATGTCATCACATATAATATCAGAAATGCAACATTGCTCCCACTCACTTTCTTGTAGATACAAGCTTCTCCATAAGTTTGGACAAATCCAAACTCTTTGATCACCTCATCAAAGCGGAGATTCCAACTTCGTGATGCTTGCTTCAATCCATAGATGGATCGCTGAAGCTTGCACACCTTGTTAGCATCATTAGGATCGACAAAACCCTTTGGTTGTATCATATACAACTCTTCTTCAATATTACCATTGAGAAACGCGGTTTTGACATCCATCTGCCATATCTCATAATCGAAATATGGAACAATTGCTAACATAATCCTAACTGACTTTAGCATTGCTACGGGAGAGAATGTCTCATCGTAGTCAACTCCTTGAATTTGTCGAAACCCCTTTGCGACGAGTCGAGCTTTATAGACGGTTACATTACCATTAGCATCAGTTTTCCTTTTAAAAATCCATTTGTTCTCCACGGCCTTTCGGTCGTGAGGTAAGTCCACCAAGTTCCAAACTTGATTTCCATACATGGATTCCATCTCGGATTTCATGGCATCTAACCATTTGTTGGAATCTGGGCTCATCATCGCTTCTTCATACATCAGAGGGTCATCATTTTCATCAACCATGAAATTCATGACTGGATTTCCGTACAGCTCGGGAGCTGCACGCGTCCTGTTAGACCTGCAAGGTTCGGTAGTACTCTCTTTTGGAGTTTCATGATCATTATCATTAGTTCCCTCTTCAACAGGTGAAGCCAACTCCGGTACAGCTGCCGGCGCTGCGCTACTCGCCATACTTTGAAGAGAAGGTTCAATAACCTCTTCGAGTTCTACCTTCCGACTACTCACACCTTTCACGAGAAACTATTTCTCTAGAAAGGATCCATTCTTGGCAACAAAAACCTTGCCCTCGGATCTGTGATAGAAGGAATACCCAATTGTTTCCTTAGGGTATCCTATGAAGACGCATTTTTCCGCTTTGGGTTCGAGTTTATCCGGTTGAAGTTTCTTCACACAAACATCGCATCCCCAAACTTTGAGAAATGACATCTTAGGTTTGTTTCCAAACCATAATTCATACGGTGTCTTTTCAACGGATTTAGATGGTGCCCGATTTAAAGTGAATGCAGCAGTTTCTAGTGCATAACCCCAAAATGACAACAGCAAGTCCGTCAGAGACATCATAGATCGAACCATATCTAATAAAGTACGATTATGACATTCCGACACACCATTTCGCTGTGGTATTACGGCAGGTGTGAGTTGTGAAACAATTTCACACTCTTTCATGTGAGTGCTAAAATCGTAACTTAGATACTCACCTCCACGGTCGGACCATAGAAATTTGATCTTTCTATTATGATGATTTTCCACTTCATTCTGAAATTCCTTGAACTTTTCAAATGTTTCAGACTTGTGTTTCATCAAGTAGATATAACTGTATCTACTCAAATCATCCGTGAAAGTAACAAAATAACGATATCCACCTCGGGCCGACACACTCATTGGACTACATACATCAGAATGTATGATTTCCAATAAATCTGTCGCCCGTTCCATTGAACCAGAAAACGGCATTCTAGTCATCTTGCCCATAAGGCATGGCTCACATGTATCAAATGATTCAAAATCAAGTGATTCCAAAAGTCCATCCGAATGGATTCTTCATGCGTTTAACGCCAATATGACCTAGACGGCAGTGCCACATATATGTGGATATATCATCATTAAGTTTAATCCTTTTAGCATCAACATTGTGAATATGTGTAACATTATTATCGATATCCAAAAGAAATAAACCATTCATCATCGGTGCATGACCATAAAAGATTTCATTCATATAAATAGAATAACCATTGTTCTCAGATTTAAATGAATAACCACTTCGCATTAAACACAATCCAGATACAATGTTCATGCTAAGTGCTGGCACCAGATAACAATTCTTCAAGTTTATTACTAATCCTGACGGCAAATGGAGAGGTAGCGTTTCGATGGCGATCACATCAACGCTTGATCCATTGCCGACACGCATCTTGACCTCACCCCTTGCTAGCGGTCGCTTGTTCCGCAGCCCCTGATTTGAGTTACAAATATTAGCAACTGAACCGATATCAAATACCCAGGTGCTACTGCGAGCACTAGTCAAGTACACATCAATAACATGTATATCATATATACATTTGTTTGCCTTGCCGGCCTTCTTGTCTGCCAAATACTTGGGGCAGTTGCGCTTCCAGTGGCCAGTCCCCTTGCAATAGTAGCACTCGGTATCAGAATTAGGTCCAACTCGGGGTTTCTTTTCAGGCACGGAAACCAGCTTGCCGCCCTTACTTCCCTTCCGTTTTACCTTCTTGTCTTTCTTGAAACTAGTGTTCCTATTGATCATCAACACTTGATGTTCCTTTTTGATCTCCACTTCTGCAGTTTTAAGCATTGACAGAAGCTCGAGGAGAGACTTCTTCATGCCTTGCATATTATAGTTCATCACAAAGCTCTTATAGCTAGGTGGCAGAGACTGCAGAACACGATGGATGCCTAAGTCAATGGGAATCGATATTCCCAAGGACACAAGCTTATCGGCGTAACCCGACATCTTGATTACATGCTCACTAACGGAGTTGTGCTCTTCCATCATGCAGCTAAAGAACTTTTCTGAAGCGTTGTAGCTCTCTACAGCAGCATGTGTGTCGAAAATCATTTTCAACTCACCCATTGTATCAAATGCATTGCCGTTTTCGAAACGCTTTCGAAGTTCCGGCTCTAGCCCATACAATATGTCGCAATGAACTAAGTTGTGGTCCTCCTGACGAGTCTGATAGACATTCTTCTCCTCGTCAGGGGCATACTCAAAAGGTGGGGGGCCTAGGGGCGCTTCTAGCACATATTGCTTTTGTGCAGCAGAGAGGAGAATCCTCAAATTCATGGCCCATTCGGTAAAGTTGCTACCGTTTGTTGCAAGTTTCTCTTTCTCCATGAACACATTGAAATTAAAAGCAGGTGGTGCCATCTACAACAGAATTTATAAAGTTTAGACTAAGTTTATGATAGATTGGGTTCAACTACTCCACATTACGAATGAACTCCCACTCAAAAACGACATCCCTCGTGCCTTTTTGGTGATTACATGAACCAAATCCACTACACCAAGTCCGATCATCACGTGAGTCGGTGTAGCTTCAAAGGCGAGCATCAAATGGGCATCATATCAACTATATGACTCATGCTTAACCTTTCGGTCTGTGTTTCGAGGCTATGTCTATACATGCTAGGCTCGCCAAGTTAGAACCTTAGTATTCACGTGTGTAACTATTTTACACCCGATATATGGTCGTGGATCCAAGAACACCCGATCATCACGTGATGTCTTGGAGCGACGAAAACATAATCGGTGCATACTAAAGGAAGAACACATTCTTATCTTGATATTTAGATGATGGATCATCTTATTATGCTAACAAAGCGCTAAACAAGCAATATAAGATGCTATCAAACATCACATGTTTATTAGTGAAATGATATGGTTCCCGCATATGATCTCTATCATGTGCATAGTGGTATGATCACTATCATACCTTTATGTGTAGGTCCAAGGTCTATGGATTTTACACGCTATGTGTGTTGTAATAGTATCATCTCATACTTCTACTTACAACATCACCATATCATGACACTATCCCAGCAACAATCTAAACTAGACGCCTCTAATTTATCCATTGCAAACTTTACGTGGCTTAGGGATTTCGAAGATAGAACCGTTCATACCTACGAACATGAACCACAACGAGGATAACCAAATTGTTGACAACTCGCTGCAAAATAGATATTGACTATAGTAGGAGAGACAGACACCCGCTAGCCACTTATGCAAACTAGTTGCATGTCAAGCGTGGAACAGGTCTCATGTGCGAGGACATGTAAAGTTTGTCCGGGCCGCTTCATCCCACTATGCCACCAATATCCAAAATTACATCTAAGAAGCAACAATATGATCAACATCGCCCACATACTCATATGTGTACTACCCGTGTAAAGCATCTATGCATAGATCCTGCTCTGATACCACTGTAGGGTTCGCAGCATAGAGAACAAAAATTTTCCTACGATGGGAACTATGCACCAAGGTCTATCTACTAGATACAAACAACGGACAGATGTATATCCGTAGAGAACATACCCTTGAAGACCGACAAAGCTTAACGAGTTCAACTCGTGGTTGATGTAGACGATCTCTTGCTGATCTCAAGATCGAGAGGAAGTCCTAGCGCCGCAAAGCAGCAACGCATCTGTGCTCGCACACATGTACAAGACACTGAGCAACCTCCGCCTCCTCGGTCCAGCGATGCACCGGAAGCACAACTTCTTGCCGAATAGCCACCGGGAACATGTATCTCGCTAGTCCGAGACCATGGGGGATAAATTCTAGAGGGGGAGAGAGATCCTTGACGAGGAGGTGTGAGTGAGAAGTGAGGAGAGGGGTGCCTTTTATAGGAGAGGGGGGACCCTAAGGGGGTGGCCGGCGCATGGGGGCTGCCCCCTTGCCCTCCCCTGTTCATGTGGGTCGACACTCCACTCACAAAAATCCATTCAAGTCCCTCCACTCAAAATCCCACTCAAACTTGCCATTAAATTTCCACCAAATTTAATGCAAACTCTCATTAAATAAAACTCTTTTATTTTATTCAGAATTTTGTCAATTACTTTAATGACAAACATTCAAAAGTAACCCCTTGATAGAATTGTATTTCACATGCATAACCTCTTTATGCAATTTCACCCGAAAACCTGTTTCGGTATCTAGTGAAATAAATTCCTGCGCTTGTTTATTCTTTCGGCATGAAACATTTGCTCCGACTAAATGTCAGTGTCCCTTAAGTGTGTCACCCTACGGCTCGCGAATAATGCGGACATGATCGAGACCCTTCTCCAATCAATAATCAGTAGCGGGACCTGGAGATCCATACTAACTCCCACACATTCAACGATGACTTTCATGTGATCGTCGGAACCTTTTACGCTTGTATCTTAATCCCTTTGTTTCACGATATATTACATGTCAGAGATTCGATCATCGGTATCTCCATACCTAGTTTGATCTCGTTACTGATATGCACTCTTTTCTCGTTCCCATGATATAACATTCTAGTGATCAAATCACTTGCTTGCAAGCTAAGTAATGTGATATCACCGAGAGGGCCCAGAGTATATCTATCCATCACCGGGATGAAAAAATTCCACTCTTGATCCATGAAAAAACTCCCTACCAAGAACACTAGTGGCAAGATAATAAGCAAAGTACTTGATAGCTAGGAGCTGAATATTTCTTTTCTTTCCTCGCTGGGCTCTATGGCCATCATCATTGGTTATCCCGCGGTAGAGCTCCAACAGATCAGTGGGTTGAGCTGGAATCTTCTTCACCGACCTAGCTGTACCAAGTCCCAGGATCTCACAAAATTTCTTCAATGTCAAGGTGTAAGGCCTGCCATAAATTTTGAAAGACACATATGGTTTGAATAGGCTGTTAGAAAAAGAGAAGCTCTCCACAAAGGTTTTAGTGAGAGTAGCATATTGCACGCTCTCATCCTGCATATAGCTTGTTAGTCCAACCCTCCGAACCAAGGTTATAAAATCATCGAGAATCCCAGCAGCCCGCAAAAAGGATGGGCAAGGAAAGGTGGAAGGGTGCGCATCCCCCTCATCTCCCTCGTCGCCAAATCGCGGTGTAATGAGATCCTCATTGTATGAGGGCCTAGCTCGGGAGGATGATCTTGAAGGCCATTCCCTTGTAGGTGCATCACTCTCAAATATTTCACCAAAGGTGTGGTTGTCCATGCCCCTTTGTTTCTGAAATTTTTAGACAAACATCAAACCAAGTGATTTCTAAGTTGATAAATGATGAGAAACTACTATAGGAACTTGCTAGAGGGCTAAACATGCATCAAAATGACATCTCTAAGCATAGAACAAGCATGCAAGATCACACAACCTGATTCCTATAGCAGCAAAATACTCAATATACATTCTTCCAATTAAAAATCTAATTGGACAAGCAGAGGAGGCACATACCAAGGAGCAATCCCTCCAAAAATTAGCAGCAAAGATGGGCTGAGCAAGGAGATCGAAAATTGGGAGCAAGAACAGCAGGAACTCGAGCTTGAGAAAGTTTTCCGGTGTTTTTCGGAAGAGAGAAAGAAGATGGCTGGGAGGAGGCACTTTGGAGGGCGAAAGGTGGGCCACACCCCTGCCAGGCGCCACCTGGGGGCTGACCGCGCCACCCAGGGGTGTACTGGCCTGGGGTGTCCCCCTGGGTCACTCCAGGTGTCCCTCTGCCCCTTTTTTCGAGGAAAGAATTTTTGACAAAACTTTATTTTTGGCCAATTTTTAGGGTATGAAAATCGATTTTCTCGCAGAAAATATTTTTTCTAAGAAGAAGCAAAAGCAAACCAAAACCAAAATACAGAAGTCCTAAGACACTCTAACAAGCAAACAACTAGCAAAACCAGCTAACAAGAGAAAATGCAAAGGCTAGGAAGGAGAAAAGTAAAAGTGAGCAAGAATAACCATAGTGAAAGCATTGTTTTGTTCATTAAAATCCTTTTGTTAACAAGGTTGATCAAGTCTTGTTACCAAAACAATCTTATATGAAACAAAACTTTGCATTCCACAAGGTGATTATGTTACCTCAAACTTGATAGCAATGGTACCAATCATAATAGTTTCAAAATTTTATTGTGGAATGGGACAATATATTTCTCCAACCTTGATGCTCTCAATATTTTCAATGGAATTCAAGCAATATCTCTTAGCAACCTTCTTGGGGAAATAGACAGTATGCTCTTTGTCATTAATATTAAATGTTACTTTTCCTTGATTGCAATTGATGATAGCACCTTCAGTATTAAGAAAAGGTCTCCCAAGAATAATAGACATATTATCATCTTTAGGCATCTCAAGCACAAAAAAATCTGTTAAAACCAAGAAATTATGAGCCACTTGAACAGGAACATCCTCACATATACCAACAGGAATAGTAGTTGACTTATCAGCCATTTGCAAAGATATATCAGTTGGTATCAACTTTTCTAGCTAGAGTCTCTTGTAGAGAGATAAAGGCATACCACTAACTCCAGCTCCCAAATCACATAAAGCAGTTCTAACATAATTGTTCTTAATAGAGCAAGGAATAGTTGGTATACCTGGATCACCAAGTTTCTTTGGAACCTTACCATTGAAGGAATAATTAGCAAGCAAAGTAGAAATCTCCTCATTAGGAATCTTCCTTTTATTAGAGACAATATCCTTAATTTACTTTGAATAAGGGGGCAACTTAATAGCATCAGTCAAAGGAATTTGCAAAAATAAAGGCTTCATCCACTCACAAAACTTGTTGTAGTGTTCTTCCTCCTTTGACTTGTGTTTCTTACCTGGAAAAGGCATAGGTTTATGCACCCACGTTTACTACCATGTCTACTAGCAATAAAATCTTCCTTAGTGTATCTAGTGTTCTTAGTGTGCTTCTCAGGTTCTTCCTCAACTTTCTCCTTATAAGGAGCATCATTTTTATAATTACCACTCTCAGTTTCAACATCAGAGACGGATATGCTATTAGGATCTATAGCAGGTTTAAGTGGTTCAGCAACTATTTTATGTTTCTTTTTCTTTCTCTTACGAGGACTACCACTGCTTTCACCTTTTTGAGAATCCTTCTCAATTCTTTTAGGGTGTCCTTCAGGATATAAAGGTCTTGAGTAGCTATACCACTCCTAGTTCTAATTCCATAAGCATGTTTATCTCCTGAGGCATTAACTGGCATATCTTTTTGTACCTTAGCAAGTCGATCAATTTGGGTTTGAACTATTTGAAAGTGTTTACAAAGAATTTTAATATCATTAGAAGTTCTTTCCACAATATATTTCAACTCATTAATAGCTCTAGAGTTTTCCAATAAATGGTTCTGAACTTGTTTATTAAAATTACCTTGTTTAACAATAAATGTGTCAAGTTCATCTAAGAATTGATCAGGAGGCTTACCATAGGAAATATCACATTCATCAAAGTGGACAGGCTGTACCTCAATAGTAGATGAGTGGGGAATTGGCTTGCATAATTCTTATATAGGAGGTAGATTCTTCACATCTTCAGCTCTAATACCTTTCTTCTTTAGACATTTCTTAGCTTCCTTCATCACTTCATCATTTAATGCAATTACTCCCCTCTTCTTTGGTGTTGGTGTTGGAACTGGTTCAGGCACAACTGGTTCAGGATTAATAGGCTCAGGTGTATTTAGCTCAGTTGAAGTCCAATCATCATAATTCTTGCTTATTTTAGCCATTAATTCTGCAGCATGTGTAGGAGTTCTTTTCCTGAACACACAATCAGCAAAGCTATCTAGGTATGTCCTAGACTCATCAGTTAGTCCATTATAATAAATATCAAGAAGCTCATTTTTAGGTAATGGACATCCAGGATGTGCATGAATCAAGGCACAGAACCTTGTCCATGACTGTAAGGTTCCCAACCTTTAATAAGGTAGAGATCCCTATGTTTACAATGCTAGTCCCTGGATCAATAGCTAGCATCCACAATTAAGATGTAATATCAAGAAACAAAGGTCATAATAGAACTTTATAACCAGGAATATAATCATTCATTACATCTTACATAACTCATTTGGCTATCACATTACATTGCAGCAGAATATCTATAAAGCATGGAGTCCTTTATCTTCAAAGTGCCACAGGCAATCATGTTGGTTGTAGACTTGTAATCCTATTCAACACGGTTCACTAACATCAAACAAACCTGCAACATAATAAGTTGCAGCCACAAGGGTCAATACATTTTAATTGTATTGGCAAGTTTCACTACTATGTAGGAGTAAGTGGATCCTACCATTACATGCAGATTTGGCTAAGTAGGGTTTAGGATCTTTTGCAGAAAGCAATATAGTTTTATCCTATCTTTTCAAAATAGTTTTGATCTTTGTCAAATCTTTCTGAACTTCTTGGAAAACTCCAAGTGCTTCAAATCCCTTGTTGTCACCATCAAGTTTTACTTTAAGAAATTGGAATGTCGAGATCTTCCATAGCTTCAGGCCTTAGTTGCTCAGCATTGTCCATAACCGGGGACACGGCTAAGTACTTAGAATTTTGATCTTCTCCAGAAGTTGTACACTTTACCCACATGACACAATCTCATCTTGATGCCACCAGTGGCCGCTGGATAAATACTCACCAAAATGGAGTACTGGCAGATTGAGAATGTGACAAAGTCTTTCCATAGGAGTCCTCCCATTACACAATGCTAGCTTGTCATCCAGGCACCAATGTAGGATTTCAAGTTCCCTTACACAATTCTAGTTAACCTGAAGATGCCAATGCATGGGTCTTCCACTATGTAGTTGACTAAGCCAGAGCCCATTTAGCATTTGGCTGTACACGGAAGCCACTGTACGAGAAACATGTTCAATCTCTAAGTCCCTGGGTGGTTTTCTTCTAGTGCACATACAAAAAGAGATGGCCATATAAACATGGTTCCTTTTGTTGCCACCTTGTCAAAACTTGAGTATCCTTGTCCACCCAAGTGGTTCATTGAGTACTTGTTTTATTATATAAAACATATATCTTTTCAACTCTTCATATAATCATAACATGTATCCCATCCCAAATATATAGCAGGGCTAAGCATACTACAACTACAATGTTTCCACTAAGGAATATATAAGGGTATCCTATTAGGATTTAGCATAGCATAAAATATAGTAGTCCTTATCATGCATGTTACAAAAATCCACTAAGTGTAATGAAAATAGTAGGACATGGATGATAGTGTCACTTGCCTTTTTAGTAGAGAATGTTGATTCACTTCTTGATCTTGCAAATATCACACTCTTCTAATTCCACTACAATTCAATCAAGCAAACATAGATTCAACTAGCATTCAAACCATTTCTCACACATAAAATAATAGAAACAAGGTCATGCATGCAAGCATGCAAAAGATAGTTTTATTTAGAAAAGTGGTTTCTACTAGGCTCTAAACATTATAAACTTCAAAATTGGTCATTTACCAAAGTAGTAAAACCATTTTCAAAAGGTTTTATCTATAAACCATTTTTAAATCAAATCATTATTTTATGTGGTTAAAAATGCTTTTAGCAAAGCAATATGCTTTAAAAGAGTTCACCAAATATATTTTAATTCTCAAAACTTGGTGTTTAGGGTCAGAAGGTTTGAATCAAATCATTTCCCAAAGGTTTCACTCAAAAATCATTTCTAAAACAAAATCAATATTTTTATTTGACTAGAAATGAGCTAATTCAATTATTTATTCCTTAACTTCACAAAATACATTTTTAAATCCATAAGTTTGTTACTATGGTCAGTAGGTTCACAACAAATCATTTTGCAAATATTTCATCTCAAAACTATATCTAGAACAATTTTTATATTCTAAATAAGCCTACACAAGTTTCTGCAATTTCAACCAATTTTCCAGAAGCAAATCATTAAACAAAGTGCATGGTTGCAAAGTACCTGTTCTACTGATTCTATTGATATAAAATTTGCAAAATTTGGACGTGTAGAACTAAAGTTATGAATTTTACAAGTTCCCAAATCAATTAGAACATTTTCTGGTTTTTATTCAAACAGCCTAGCCACGTGGCGTGATATAACTGGACGGTACCGCTTCGGGTGGATCGAGATCTCTGGACCGCAGGATCTTATTTAGATTGCACGACGCAGATTGAGTGATACCCCTTCGTTAAGTCATCTGGTCCTACGCGTCGGATCTAAATCTAACGATGCAGAATCATTCGACCACAAAGTGGCGGCGCTGCGCGGCAGCTGGCGGCGACGCGCGGTCAGACGGTGGCGTCGTGGCGATTACATGAAGCAAGGAAGACATAGGAGGGGCTCACAGTGTTCGCAGGGTCCTTGTGAAGCTCGAGGTGGCGTTGGCTTGGCGAGGGGCGCTCATGAACGACGGTGATTGCTCGTCGGAGACGGCGTCGGCGTCGGGTGCCTCTGGATGTCATCGGGGGCAAGGTTGCAGGTCGCGCCGAGGCAAAACAAAGACATGGTCAGACGTGCGCGAGTGTGGCGTTCACGTGAGCATGATCGAGAGGGCTCGGGGCGGTCTGGCTTACCAGGGGGAGGTCGCCGGAGTTGCTTGCAGACGGTGGCGCTGCTGGTGTGGTCGTTACCGACGGTTTGGGGCGCACGCGAGCGAGTGGAGCACACGAGCAGGTGCGCCTGGTGCTGGCGAGCAAGGTAGCATGCTCTGTGAGGAGAGGGGTGGTTGTGGTTCGCCGGAATTGGCCGGGAACACCGTCGGAGACAGAGGTGGTTGAGCTCAAAATCGGAGCAACCTAGGGGCAGTGGGGAGGTGCTGTTTGGGGGGAAAGAGAGAGGAGGCATGGGCATTTATCTACACGTGGTCACCAGAGGATTTAAGGCCGCCATCAACGCGAATTCAACGCTGGAGTTAAAGGCAGAAATGGCGAGGGGGAACGGTCGAGTGGAGACGATGATTGCGTGGCAGTGGGGCCCGACTGGCAGCGAGTGAGAGAGAGGGGGCACAGGGTCCACTGCTCAGTGTCTGGGTGGATGTGTTTTCGCGTGAGAAAACGTCTCGGTGAGGGTATGACGGGTGGGCTCTTGCTGGGCTTAGTGGGCCAGATGGGTTAGGTCTGTTTGCTTTTTTTTATACTGAAGCCTTTTCTTTTTCTAATTTGAATTTCTATTTTGATTTTATTCAAACAATTCAAACACCCAAATGAATTAAAACCTTTGCCAAACTTTGTGTAGATTTTAATTCTGTTTAACAACACAAATCAAAATCCAAAACAAAATAATTTTTATTCTTTTTAGGATCCACTAATAATTAAATAAAATATACCTTAGTCTTTAATTCAAATAGGATTTAATTTATTTAAAAACTCTATTGAAATCTAAATAATATCAAAACCATTTCAGTAGGATTTATTTTGAAAAACAAAAACACTTGGAAAAATTATTTAAAATAAATTAACAAGTTTTAGTGTTTATTCAAAATGGAAAACCTTTACTTTAATAAAATTGGATAATAATAAATCCTCATTATTTTATTTAAATAAACCTTTACTCTTTTTATCAAATAGAAATATTTTATTTCAAAAGCTTGGCCAAGATTTAATTTGGCACTATAAAATAAACTTTATTTATAATTCTACCTTTTCTTTTGAACACCAAATCATTTTATTAAAAGATCCAAAAATAGTAATTCCAACTATTTTAACTTTATTGTTTATTTATCTTTTAAATCCCTTTAGGATTTTATTTGATCAAAATAGGTTTTGATATTTCCAATTGGAATCAAAAAGTTTCTTCTCACCCTAAATTTCAACAAAAAATTATTTTGTTTATTTATTTTTCACATTTCAAAATTTCGAAAATTTTGGGATGTGACAGGCTACCACCCTTAAAATAAATCTCGTCCCGAGATTTGGGAAGGCTAGGGTTACAAGTTGGCTAAGGCAACTAGGGTACTACCACCCTTAAATGAAAATTTCATAGGATTACATTGATGGTTCACTTGACTATGGGTTCAACACTTAATATCCAGACAAGGAATACTTATTTGACTCAACTGAGCTAACTAGTTTCTGACATCCACTTCTTCTATCTCTTCAAAGTTTCCATCCGTGTCAATGTGGTTCACATGTCCTTTCTGGGTCACATTGGAGTCATTTCCATTAGCTCTTCTAGCATTTTTTTCTTTTTCTTCTCAGGACAGTCTAATGCATAGTGTCCAAGCTCCTTACAATTATAGCACTGCAACTAGCTAATATCTTTCTTCCTGAAAGTGTCTTGTTGATTCTGACCAAGGTCATCTCCATTGTCAGTATCATTTCCATTATTCTCACTTCCATTGTTGTTGTGGTGATGCTGATGTGGTTCAGAATCTTCATTGCTCTTTTTGAATGAATGCTTCTTTTTTGATGATCCTGAGTGATTCTTGAGTTTATGCTTCCTCTTTCTGTTCTCAACTTGATTCATCTTGTTTTCCAAAATGGTAGCTTTGTCACAGAGTGATTGATAAGTTGGGACATAGGCAATAGCTAGCTGCAGGTTCAACTCATCATTAAGTCCTTCAAGAAATTTCTCCTTTCTCTTAGCATCTGTGTCAACTTCATCCGGTGCATATCGTGCCAGATTGTTGAATTCTTCAATATACTCAGCCACACTGAGGTGGCGCTGTTTCAGATTGTGAAACTCCTTTTTCTTCAAGTATATCACTCCAGGTGAGATGTGAGTTGTACGGAAACCATCTTCAAAAATAGCCCAAGTCACATCTTCAAGGGGAGTGGTGATCTGAAAGTTGTCCCACCATGTTGCTGCTGGTCCTTCAAGTAGAAATGCTGCAAACCTAACTTTTTCTTCGTCGGTGCAGCCAACAGTCACTAAGTCTTTGTTCACTGAACGTAACCAGTCATTGGCTTCCATTGGATTAGTTGTTCTAGAGAACCTTGTAGGTCTAAGTTTCAGAAACTTGGTGAGAACGTCAAGTGCTGGAGGATTATTCTGATTGTTGTTGTTGTTGTTGTTGTTGTTGTTGTTGTTCTGATTCTGTATGAATGTGGTCATCTCTTGCATCAGTTGTGTCTGAGCTGTCAACATCTGCTGCATCTCAGGAGTGATGTTGTTGTTTTGGTTGGGGTTGGCACGACGGGGAGTCATCTGTTGGTTTGATAGGGATGAGTAATGATGGATAGGTTTTTAAGAATTTCTAACACACAACTCAAAACCAACCAAGTTCAATCAAACAATCAACAAGCAACTATTCACTTAACAACTTATGAGCTCAACTCATGAGTTGAAGGAAACAACAAGTTTTCTTGAAATAATCAACCTAGTATAGTCATACCTCATAGGTCAATATGATCCATACACTAACATGATATCAATGTTTTTGGTAGGCAATCTAATGTCTCTTGGTTCTCACTTGTAGTCCTTAGTGATATCCAATATTGAAGTCCTTGTTGAGAATAAGGTTGAAATCACTTGAAGATGTTGAAGTCATTAGAGTTGATAAAGTCCTTTGCTCATGGTGAAGTCTTTGGCCATGGGGTAGGCTTTGTCCATCAAGTTTGAAACAGAAGAAATGTAGAATCAAAACCAAAAGGTTGAGGAAAGAGTTTACAAGATTGTTTGTAAATAAGTTTTGGAACAAATACAACTCCTATTTTTCTAAGGGGTTTTGTCCAATCCTAGGGTTACAATCCTACAGGCAACACAGTGCTCTGATACCATCTGTAAGGTTCCCAACCTTTAATAAGGTAGATATCCCTGTGTTTACAATGCTAGTCCCTAGATCAATAGCTAGCATCCACAGTTAAGATGTAATATCAAGAAACAAAGGTCATAATACAACTTTATAACCAGGAATAAAACAATTCATTACATCTTACATAGCTCATTTGGCTATCACATTACATTGCAGCAGAATATCTATAAAGCATGGAGTCCTTCATCTTCAAAGTGCCACGGGTAATCATGTTGGTTGTAGACTTGTAATCCTATTCTACACACTTCACTAACATCAAACAAACCTGCAACATAATAAGTTGCAGCCACAAGGGTCAATACATTTGAATTGTATTGGCAAGTTTCACTACTATGTAGGAGTAAGTGGATCCTACCATTACATGCATATTTGGCTAAGTAGGGTTTAGGCTCTTTTGCAGAAAGCAATATAGTTTTATCCTATCTTTTCAAAATAGTTTTGATCTTTGTCAAATATTTCTGAACTTCTTGGAAAACTCCAAGTGCTTCAAATCCCTTGTTGTCACCATCAAGTTTTACTTTGAGAAATTGGAATGTTGAGATCTTCCATAGCTTCAGGCCTTAGTTGCTCAGTATTGTCCATAACCGGGGACACGGCTAAGTACTTAGAATTTTGATCTTCTGCAGAAGTTGTACACTTTACCCACATGACACAATCTCATCTTGATGCCACTAGTGGCCGCTGGATAAGTACTCACCAAAATGGAGTACTGGCAGATTGAGAATGTGACAAAGTCTTTCCATAGGAGTCCTCCCATTACACAATGCTAGCTTGTCATCCAGGAACCAATGTAGGGTTTCAAGTTCCCTTACACAATTCTAGTTAACCTGAAGATGCCAATGCATGGGTCTTCCACTATGTAGTTGACTAAGCCAGAGCCCATTTAGCATGATGCTATTCACGGAAGCCACTGTACGAGAAACATGTTCAATCTTTAAGTCCCTGGGTGGTTTTATTCTAGTGCACATACAAAAAGAGATGGCCATATAAACATGGTTCCTTTTGTTGCCACCTTGTCCAAAACTTGAGTATCCTTGTCCACCCAGGTGGTTCATTGAGTACTTGTTTTATTATATAAAACATATATCTTTTCAACTCTTCATATAATCATAACATGTATCCCATCCCAAATATATAGCAGGGCTAAGCATACTACAACTACAATGTTTCCACTAAGGAATATATAAGGGTATCCTATTAGGATTTAGCATAGCATAAAATATAGTAGTCCTTATCATGCATGTTACAAATATCCACTAAGTGTAATGAAAATAGTAGGACATGGATCATAGTGTCACTTGCCTTTTTAGTAGAGAATGTTGATTCACTTCTTGATCTTGCAAATATCACACTCTTCTAATTCCACTACAATTCAATCAAGCAAACATAGATTCAACTAGCATTCAAACCATTTCTCACACATAAAATAATAGAAACAAGGTCATGCATGCAAGCATGCAAAAGATAGTTTTATTTAGAAAAGTGGTTTCTACTAGGCTCTAAACATTATAAAGTTCAAAAGTGGTCATTTACCAAAGTAGTAAAACCATTTGCAAAAGGTTTTATCTATAAACCATTTTTAAATCAAATCATTATTTTATGTGGTTGAAAATGCTTTTAGCAAAGCAATATTCTTTAAAAGAGTTCACAAAATATATTTTAATTCTAAAAACTTGGTGTTTAGGGTCAGAAGGTTTGAATCAAATCATTTCCCAAAGGATTCACGCAAAAATCATTTCTAAAACAAAATCAATATTTTTATTTGACTAGAAATGAGCTAATTCAATTATTTATTCCTTAACTTCACAAAATACATTTTTAAATCCATAAGTTGGTTCCTATGGTCAGTAGGTTCACAACAAATCATTTTGCAAAGATTTCATCTCAAAAATATATCTAGAACAATTTTATATTCTAAATAAGCCTACACAAGTTTCTGCAATTTCAACCAATTTTCCAGAAGCAAATCATTAAAAAAAGTGCATGGTTGCAAAGTACCTGTTCTACTGATTCTATTAATATAAAATTTGCAAAATTTGGACGTGTAGAACTAAAGTTATGAATTTTACAAGTTTGCAAATCAATTAGAACATTTTCTGGTTTTTATTCAAACAGCCTAGCCACGTGGCGTGATATAACTGGACGGTACCGCTTCGGGTGGATCGAGCTCTTTGGACCGCAGGATCTTATTTAGGTTGCACGATGCAGATTGAGTGATACCCCTTCGTTAAGTCATCTGGTCCTACGCATCGGATCTAAATCTAACGGTGCAGAATCATTCGACCACAAAGTGGCGGCGCTGCGTGGCGGCTGGCGGCGGCGCGCGGTCAGACGTTGGCGTCGCGGCGATTACATGAAGCAAGGAAGACATAGGAGGGGCTCACAGTGTTCGCAGGGTCCTGGTGAAGCTCGAGGTGGCGTTGGCTTGGCGAGGGGCGCTCATGAACGACGGTGATTGCTCGTCGGAGACAGCGTCGGCGTCGGGTGCCTCTGGATGTCATCGGGGGCAAGGTTGCAGGTCGCGCCGAGGCAAAACAAAGACATGGTCAGGCGCGGGCTAGTGTGGCGTTCACGTGAGCATGATCGAGAGGGCTCGGGGCGGTCTGGCTTACCAGGGGAGGTCGCCGGAGTTGCTTGCAGACGGTGGCGCTGCTGGTGTGGTCGTTGCCGACGGTTTGGGGCGCACGCGAGCGAGTGCAGCACACGGGCAGGTGCGCCTGGTGCTGGCGAGCAAGGTAGCATGCTCTGTGAGGAGAGGGGCGGCTGTGGTTCGCCGGAATTGGCCAAGAACGCCGTCGGAGACAGAGGTGGTTGAGCTCAAAATCGGAGCAGCCTAGGGGCAGTGGGGAGGCGCTGTTTGGGGGGAAAGAGAGAGGAGGCATGGGCGTTTATCTACGCGTGGTCACTGGAGGATTTAAGGCCGCCATCAACGCGAATTCAGCGCCGGAGTTAAAGGTAGAAACGACGAGGGGGAACGGTCGAGTGGAGACGATGATTGCATGGCAGTGGGGCCCGACTGGCAGCGAGTGAGAGAGAGGGGGCACAGGGTCCACTGCTCAGTGTCTGGTGGGTGTGTTTTCGCGTGAGAAAACATCTTGGTGAGGGTATGCCGGGTGGGCTCTAGCTGGGCTTAGTGGGCCAGATGGGTTGGGTCTCTTTGCTTTTTTTTTATACTGAAGCCTTTTCTTTTTCTAATTTGAATTTCTGTTTTGATTTTATTCAAACAATTCAAACACCCAAATGAATTCAAACCTTTGTCAAACTTTGTGTAGATTTTAATTCTGTTTAAGAACACAAATCAAAATTCAAAACAAAATAATATTTATTCTTTTTAGGATCCATTAATAATTAAATAAAATAGACCTTAGTCTTTAATTCAAATAGGATTTAATTTATTTAAAAACTCTATTTGAAATCTAAATAATATCAAAACCATTTCAGTAGGTTTTATTTTGAAAAACAAAAACACTTGGAAAACTTATTTGAAATAAATTAACAAGTTTTAGTGTTTATTCAAAATGGAAAAACCTTTACTTTAATAAAATTGGATAATAATAAATCCTCATTATTTTATTTAAATAAACCTTTACTCTTTTTATCAAATAGAAATATTTTATTTCAAAAGCTTGGCCAAGATTTAATTTGGCTCTATAAAATAATCTTTATTTATAATTCTACCTTTTCTTTTGAACACCAAATCTTTTTATTAAAAGATCCAAAAATAGTAATTCCAACTATTTTAACTTTATTGTTTATTTATCTTTTTAAATCCCTTTAGGATTTTATTTGATCAAAATAGGTTTTGATATTTCCAATTGGAATCAAAAAGTTTCTTCTCACCCTAAATTTCAACAAAAATTTATTTTGTTTATTTATTTTTCACAGTTCAAAATTTGGAAAATTTTGGGATGTGACAATGACTCATGCAATTTCTCTTCTTCTCCCTATTTTAAATAAAAAAGTCTGCAAAGCAGCATGTCTAGCATTGGGAGGAAAATATTTCTGGAAGAAAGAAGCAATCAAGCAATCAAGGCTATCAATAGAACCAGGAGGTAATCTATTAAACCAAGCCTTAGCTTCTCCTTTTAGTGAAAAATGGAAGATCTTAGTAACAAAGTACTTGCGCATCTTAAAATCATCAGAGAATAAAGCACTCATAGTGGAAAGGTCATTCATATGAGCTATATCACTCTCATTTTCAGTCGCACGGAAAGGTTCTTTCTCAACAATGTATAAATAGGATAAATCAAGAGAGAAATCATAATCTTTATCTTTAATATATATGGAAGAGGTGGAAAACTTAGGATCAGAAGACAGTTTAGAAATAATGGTACGTCTTGCAAGGAGACTCATAATAGCACTAGCACCATGTGTGTTTTGTCACTCTTCAACAAATTCCTTAGTAAACTCAATGTAGCCATCATTAATATCATAAATCTCTCTAGATTCAGGTGAGCTAACAGGTGTAATAGTGTCTTCACTAGGAGTTTCAGTATTTTCTAGACCAGCCATAGTAGCATCTAGTTAAGGACCTAATGAACCACTCGCATGAAGCACAGTAGAAGTAACATCATGAGTATCAAAAGCAGTTTCAGATTCAGCAGTAGTAGCAGTGTGTGTAGCATGAGTATGTGGTGGTGGAGTAACAAGCTTACTTATAACAAACGGTGAATCAAGAGCAGCAGAGGTGTTTGGGATTGTACCTCTTGTTGTAGTGGATGGTAAAATAGGAAACTTTCCATCACGAGACTTCCCCATGATGAAAGGAGTAGAAGTGAACAATAATAGATCCAAGTGAACTTACAAATAAAGCTATGCTCCTTGGAAACGGTGCTAGAAAATAGTCTTTATGACCCACAAGTATAGGGGATCGCAACAGTCTTCGATGGTAGTATTACCCAATTTATTGATTCGACACAAGGGGAGCCAAAGGTACTTGCAAGCCTTAACAACTGAGTTGTCAATTTAGCTGCACCTGAAAATAGTTCTTGCTCACAGAAGTTTATCAGTAGCAATAGTTTGCAGTAGCAACAGCAAATCAACAGCAGCAGCAGCAAAACAAGAGCAATAGTAATAGTAGTAGCAAACAGTAGGATATGAGCACGATAGGCATAGGGATGGATGGACGGGCGTTGCATGGACGAGTCTAAACATGTAACTTCAAGATCTAGGGAAATTGCAGATAAATGAGAATAAACATCTTTTGTCCTGTGAGCCCGTTGCAGCGGGGCCTCAAGGGAACTACTGGCAATTAAGGTGCTCCTTTTAATAGAGCACCGGAGCAAAGCATTAACACTCTATGAACACATGTGATCATCACGTCACAGCCATCCCCTCCGGTTGTCCCAATTTCTGTCACTTCGGGGCCTTTGGATCCGGACAATGATATGTGTACACAACTTGCAGATAAGATCACAAACAATACTATCATAATGATTCAATAATAAGTTCAGATCTGAGATCATGGAACTGGGCCCTAGTGACAATCATTAAGCACAACAAGCTGCAACAAAGTCAAATAGCACTAATAGAGATACTAGGCACCATGCCCTAACAATCTTATTCGATTACATGATAGAACTCATCCAATCCCTACCATCCCCATAGCCTACAGCGGGGGATTACTCACTCATGGATGAGGGAAACATTGATGGTTGATGGAGAGGCATTGGTGATGACGATGGCGATGATCCTCCCCGAATTCCCCATCTCGGCAGGGTGCCAGAACAGAGTTTTTGGTTCCGAATCGCGGTTTCTGGTGGTGGCGGCGCAGCGGAACTCTTTCTAGAAAAACGATGACCCCCCCGGTTTTTAGGTCAAGAGGCTTTTTATACGCGAAGAGAGAGGCCGAGGGGGTGCCTAGGATGGCCACACCCCTCCTAGGCGTGGGGTGGGCCCACCCGCGTGGCAAGGGGGTGTGTGCTACCTAGGGCCCCCCTCCGTCTTGTACTCTGGCTCCATGGATCTTCTGGTGAAATAGGATTTTTGGCATATTTTCTGGGATTTTTCCTGATAGTTGATTTTCTGCACAAAAACTAGACACCAAGATAATTCTGCTGAAAACAGCGTCAGTCCGTGTTAGTTGTATCAAATGACAAAAGTTTAGAGGAGAAACAATAGCAAAGTGTTCGGGAAAGGAGATACGTTTTGGACGTATCACTGGACCATGCTTCCGCTCCGTTAGATCTAAAGAGAATCATGTGGCTCAGATCTAAACTTACCCCTTCGTTCTAATTCTAATCCTGGCCGCTAGATCTAGATCCAAAGGGCCAAATCTAACTGACCAAATGCGGATGGTGCAAATGGCTCTGGCGGTGTCGACGTCAATGACGGCGACGCGTCAGCGATGCTAGGGGGTTAGGGGAGGGGTAGTGATGCTTACCAAGGTTGCGAGGATACGTGGAAGCTCAACGTGCACTTGGCTTGGACAGGGGCGCACGGACACGACCGTAAAACCTCGTCGGACTTTGACCTAGCGTTGGGTGCTCACTGCTGGAGACAAAGGCGATGACCTTGGGCATAATAGGGAAAACGAAGGGCATTAGAAAGTGTGCAAGATAACGGCGAACACAGTAGCGTGAACTAGAGGTCAAGGGGCACTCGGACTTTACGGGAATCGCTCGTCGGAGTTGGACAGTGCGTCGGGTGCTTGCAGTTGGTGACGGGGACGGCGACCTGGGGAAAGATTGGACAAACCACAGGCATGAGTAGATGCGCAAGGACCTGGCGAACACATTCGTGTGAACGAGAGGCAGAGGGGCGCACGAAGTTTACTGCGATAGCTCGGTGCTGCGGCGGTGCAAGCAGAAATTTGAGGAGCCTGGCGACGCTTGGCGTTGGCTAGGTGAGGGGAAATGGCCGCGGAGCGGTGGGGGTTAAGTAGCCGGAGCAGGGGTGAGAATCATGTGAGCATTCAACGTCAATTAATCGAATTCAAACACGGCAATGAAGGGGGAAGAAACGGGCGGAGGAACTGGTCGCGAGCGCTATTTGGGGACGATGATGCTGGCGGGGCAGCGGGTCCACTTGACAGTGAGGGGGAGGGTGTGTGTGCGGGTGAGAAAGAGAGAGGAGAGGGGAAAACCCGGGTGGGCTTAGTGGGCCGCGAGGGGGTTGGGCTAGATAGGTTGCGCCTGTTATTTTTTTCCCTTTTTCAATTTTTCCTTTTCTGTTTTGATTCTCTAGGATAGATTTGAATGGCCATTTCAAATCCATTTGAATTCAAATTTTCACCAGATTTTTGTACTGTAATCCTAGTGTCCAAATGTGTATCAAACACATCTAAGCATTCAAAAACTATTTTTGGATTTTGAAAATAAAATAAAACCATGCCCTATATATATTAAAAAGGGTTTAAAATATGGTTCCATTAGGGGTTTTTTATGAAATTTTTTGTGCAAGATGAATATGACATGATGCTATGAATGCAACAACATGATTTTTTATTTGATGAAATTTGGGATGTTACACAACATCTTTTGTCCTGCCAGCCCGTTGCAGCGGGGCCTCAAGGGAATGTACTGGCAATTAAGGTACTCCTTTTAATGGAGCACCGGAGCAAACCATTAACACTCCATGAACACATGTGATCCTCATATCACAGCCATCCCCTCTAGCTGTCCCAATTTCTGTCACTTCGGGGCCTTTGGTTCCGGACAATGATATGTGTACACAACTTGCAGATAAGATCACAAACAATCATCATGAATCAATAATAAGTTCAGATCTAAGATCATGTCACGTGGGCCCTAGTGACAAGAATTATGCACAACAAGTTGCAACAAAGTCAAATAGCACTAATAAAGATACTAGGCACCATGCCCTAACAATCTTATTCGATTACATGATAGATCTCATCCAATCCCTACCATCTCCATAGCCTACACTGGGAGATTACTCACTCATGTATGAAGGAAACATGGATGGTTGATGGAGAGGCGTCGGTGATGTTGATGGCGATGATCTCCTCCACATCCCCGTCCGGCAGGGTGCCAGAATGGAGTTTCTGGTTCCGAATCGTGGTTTCTGGTGGTGGTCGCGCAACGGAACTCTTTTTGGAAAAATGTCACCCCCCCGGAGTTTTTAGGTTAGAAGGCTCTATGTAGGCGAAGAGGGAGGCCGAGGGGGTGACCGAGGTGGCCACACCCCCTCCAGGCACGGCCAGGCCCAGCCCGCGTGGACAGGGGGTGTGGGTCCCTCGTGACTCACCTCTGCCTCATCTTCTGGCTCAGTGCGTCTTCTGGTAAAATAGGATTTTTGGCATATTTTCCCGGATTTTTCCTGAAAGTTGATTTTCTGCACAAAAACTAGACACAATGACAATTCTGCTGAAAACAACATCAGTCCGTGTTAGTTGTATCCGAATCACACAAGTTTATAGGAGAAACAATAGCAAAAATGTTCGGGAAAGTAGATATGTTTTGGATGTATCAGCTCCTTGTGTTCATCTTCTAAAATAATAAGAAAAGACAAAAATAAAACTTTTTGATCCAACAGTAATAAACATAAGATATTCCTCATCATAGCACACTAAGGAATCTCCTCAAAATAATAATCTAGGCAAGAAAAGCATGGGAATTAGTTCGTAGTAAGTCTCACCCTAGATTGATAATGACAATAGATCGGAGATGAATTTGCAAAAAGCAATTGGAGGATCGGAGGAGAAACATATCATAGATCACTTGTGTGCGAGGAAATTGAACGAAATTGAGTAGAGATGAAGTTCTCTTGAGGTTTTGAGAGAGTTTGGAGGTAGAAGAGAGAAAATGATTGAATTTTTGGTGTTGGGGTACTTGTCCCATGCGTTTAAGTGGCCGGACGCAACTATACGGGCGCAACTATACGGCCAAAACACTTTGTTCCCGCCGTATAGTTGGTCTAACAACAAAAAAATAGGGTTTCTAGGTTTTCTCACTTGGTGGCGCAACTATACGGTCGCAACTATACGGCCGGGATTTTTCATCCTGCCGTATAGTTGTTCGTTAAGGTTACAACACCTTTGAAAAGAAAATCAAAAAAGGCCTCGATATCTATATTATAGAGGTCCCAACCTGATAAGGTAGAGATCCCTGTGTTTACAATGCTAGTCCCTGGATCAATAGCTAGCATCCACGGTTTTAGATGTAATATCAAGAAACAAAGGTCATAATACAACTTTATAACCAGGAATAAAATAATTTATTACATCTTACATAGCTCATATGGCTATCTCATTACAATGCAGCAGAAAAATCTATATAGCATGGATTCCTTCATCTTCAAAGTGCCACAGGCAATCATGTTGGTTGTAGACTTGTAATCCTAATCAATACACTTCACTAACATCAAACAAACCTGCAACATAATAAGTTACAGCCACAAGGGTCAATACATTTGAATTGCATTGGCAAGTTTCACTACTATGTGGAAATAAGTTGGATCATATCAATATATGCATATTTGGCTAAGTAGCATTTAGGCTCATTTGCAGAAAGCAATATGGTTTTATCCTATCTTTTCAAAATAGTTTTGATATTTAACAATCTTTCTGAACTCCTTGGAAAACTCCAAGTGCTTCTAATCCCTTGTTGACACCATCAAGTTTTACTTTGATAAATTGGAATGTCGAGATCTTTCATAGCTTCAGGCCTTAGTTCCTTAGAGTTGTCCGTAACCGGGGACTCGGCTAAATACTTAGAATTTGATCTTCTGCAGAAGTTGTACACTTTACCCACATGACACAATCTCGTCTTGATGCCACCAGTGGCCGTTGGATAAGTACACACCAAATGGAGTACCGGTAGATCGAGAATGTGACAAAGTCTTTCCATCGAAGTCCTCCCAAGACATAATGCTAGCACGTCTACCAGGCACCAATATAAGGATATATTTCCAATACATAATTATAATTAACTTGAATAGGTGTCAATGCAAGGGTTTTCCACTATGTAATTGACTAAGCCAGTGCCCATTTAGCATGTGGCTATACACGGAAGCCACTGTACGAGAAACATATTCAATCTCTAAGTCCCTGGGTGGTTTTCTTCTATTGCACATACGAAAAAGATAGCCATATATACATGGTTCCCTTCGTTGCCACCTTATCCACAATTGAGTATCCACATTCCACCCAGATGATTCATTGAGTACTTGTTTTACTATATAAAATATATACTTTTCCAACACTTCATATAATCATAACATGTATTCCACCCCAAGTCTATAGCAGGGCTAAGCATACTACACTATGATGTTTTCACTAAGGAATATATAAAGGATATCCTAATAGGACATAGCATAGCATAGTAACATAGTAGTCCTATTATGCATACTACAAAATTTCTACTAAGTGTAATGAAAATAGTAGGACATGGATGATAGTGCCACTTGCCTTAGTAGTTGGTGGTGTTGGTACACTCTTCGCAATAACACACTTGATAATCAACACAATCTATCAAGCAAAACAACCAAGACAAAACAATCACAAGATCAATACTAATGACAACACGAAAATCATGCAAAGTATGCAAACAGGCAAGATGGCAATTTTTATTGTACAAATTGTTATAACAAGGTTCTGAACATTACTAAGTGATTTATGAACATTTTATATTTTCAAGATTACAAATGCAACCATTTTTGCAATTATAGCAATTAGCAACATTTTCTAACAGTTGGAAAGGTCATTCTCACTAAATAATTGCCACGGTCTTATTTATACTAGAATAAAATTATATTTTGGTCTTACTGTACGAAGGGTTCAATTTACAACCATTTGCAAAAGGATTCACTTAAAAATAATTTACATAACAATGTTTATACTCAAAATACTCCACAAATGGTTCTGTATAAAACGTGATTTTAATAGACTCAAAAATACCGAATTATGTCTCCACTATGTTCTACTTGTTTTTTAATCCATAGACATATTATTTGCTAAATTTGGATATACAGAACTAAAAATATAATTTTTATGGTTAAAATGACCAATTAAACCATTTAATTTATAAATCAAATTTTTGTACAGAGAATAAGTAATATTATTGCAGAAATGGATTCTACAGAATCTCAGCTTTTCAGGGATACCAAATTTAAATTTTTTGGACTTCTAAGTCTTTTTCTATGAATTATACAAGTTTGTACTAAAATCTGGAAAAGCCAAACTCGGGAATTGACTGAAATTGACTTTGACCGATCTGACTGAGTTGACTGTTGACTACGCTGATGTCATGATGATATCCGAATTGACTACAGAAAAAGTTGCTCGGATGGAAAAACTTTCTACATGAAAGTTATAGATAACAACTAGATCTATCTACTATTCAAAGGAAATTGAGTTTAGAGCAACGAGGTGGGCGTAAAATGGATTATACCTTCTAAGATCTGAATCTTTGACGGTGTTTTTCTCTCTTCTTGATGAACGAAACAAGGTGAAATCAGCGGGAATGGAACCGTCTTGACGAGGGGAACAATTTCTGTGTTCAAGGCGCCACGATCCGAGGTCGTCTTGAAGGTCTATTTGGATGAGGAAGATTGCGGAGAATTTTGGACGAAAATAAGGCTATGATCTTCCTACGAAGTTGAAAACTTATGAACTTCCCTGGAGTGGGGTTTATATAGGAGGGGGGTGGGGGCTGGATTAAAGGAGATGTAATAGGGAGAGGAATTAGGGGGCATTTAGTACAATTTAGGAGGACAATTGAGGATCATTTAACACCAATAGATACAAATAAACTGAAGACTAACGTGCTCCGGTTCGTGTGCATGGTGGCCTCTGATCCGCCTGGTTGGACCGGCCCATTTTGGCTGGCCTGGCCGGTCACCCTTTTTTCATTTTATATTTTTTTCCTATTTCTTAATTCTTTCATAACTTTTGATTTAGAGCTCCGAATTTGTTGATTCAAATTTCTGTGGGTTCATAAATTCATGGGCAAAATTTTAGAACATAAATTTGATGTATTTAGAAATATTTAATTTTCTCAATTATTAATTAGTTAATTATTGTATGATTGCATGTGTGCGATATTGGCCTAGTTGTAGGGCAATATATTTGGAATGACTTGGATTCTTTCCTTATTTGAACTTGATTCAATTTAGTTCCACTTTACATGGATAACCCATGAATTAAAGTTTGAAAATATGAGAGGATAATTTTATAAAAACTTAAAATAGCTCACATAAGCTATGGTTCTTATTTTAAAACGAGACTCTTTGCTTTTATTTTTGGTTCAAAGAAAAACAAAGGTTGTTTGAAAAATGTAAATGAAGTAGTTGAGATGTATAGATGGTTTTTGGTTGAGAATATTCCTCAAGATTAAAATAGATTTTCAAATACAGGATGTTTGTGAAAAAGATTTTGAAGGGGAACATTGCAAATTAAAATTTTAAAGTAGAGGAGATATATGGATAATTTTGAAGGAGTACCTTTATTTGGGGAAAAACTTTTGTATTAGTTCAAAAGGTTTTAATGTTTCCAATTAGAAGCAAAAAGTTTTCTTTTCCCCCTAAATTTCAACCATTATTTATTTTGTTTATTTCTTTTTCACATTTCAAAATTTGGAAAATTTTGGGATGTGACATATATGGATGCAACTATACGGCCAGAATTTTAATTCCCGCCATATAGTTGGTCGTTAAACCTTGTGGACCTGGGAAAGAATTGTTGGCGATGGCATAGAAAACTATACGGCTAGAATTTTTATTCCTACTGTATAGTTGGTCGTTAAGCCTTTTGTACTCGCCAAAAAAATTATGTTTCTTCGAGAATTCTTTCTAAAACTGAAACTTAGAGAACCACCAAGTTTTTGATAGAAAATTGACAGTATAAAATGTTGACCAACAATAGCATGTATAAAACAGGATTTTTAGTGCTACCAAACTTCGCCTCCTCAACTAGAGTTTTCTAGCACTCTTTATTCAATAAAAACTTAAAATAAAACTTAACTCAAACCTTTATTTCACATGGGTTGCCTCCCATACAGCGCTCTTTTATAGTCAATAACTTGACCTTTATGTTGCTCACTTAGGCCAGATGAGTGGAAGACCCACTCCAAAATAGTTGGCCTTCAAAGTGATGGCCTCCTTCTCATCATGCTTGGCTTTCTTCCTCCTGGGAAAATGAATAAAAAAGGATACCACGAAGGCAATTGAAGCTTCATGTTCCCTTTATGTAAGTTAATTGAAGCCTTAATAGTTCTTAAGAAAGGACGACCTAATATGATAGGAGCAGTAGCATCTTCAGGCATGTCAACAATAACAAAATCAATGAGAGAAGGATGACCTTTAATGTATACTAAAGTGTTCTCCTTAATTCCTACAGCTTGTTTGTAGGTAGAGTTTGCTAGATGCAATTTTAACTCAGTGATTTGAAATGAGCCAAGATTCAACTTATTAAAAAGACTCTTTGGAATTGTTGAAACACTTTCACCTAAATCACAAAGTGCAGTTATCTCATTAGTCCCAATTTTAATCTTAATAGTAGACTCAAATATATCATCAAGCTTAATGGGTAATTTTTCAGCAATTTTTTTATATTCTTCCTCAAGATCACGTATCTTTATTGCTACCTGATTAACGAAGTATTGATACATGGCTTCCTCATTTCCTTCACGTATCAGAATCTTGATATTGATCCTTTTTACAAGATCTTCAACATATAATTTGGTAAGGAGCATTGCTATAGTCAAGTTCTTTAGGCTCGTCCCTTTGGATTCTTATCATCTTAAGTTCTTCAACTGGATTGGCCTCAGCTTTACCTGCAAATTTAGCTAGAATGAGAGTTTGACTCTCGGTTATCTTACCTAGATGTGCCTCAACATTCCTTGTCCTTCCTTGGAGGGCCTGCAAATCATTTCTCAAACTAACAGCTTGGTTAGATAATTTACCAAGCATAACATCATGGTTTTCTGTTATTTTAACTATGATATTGTTTTGCTCATTTTGGGAGTCCATAAAAGATTTAAGAGTTTCTTGGAGACTACCATTACTTGATCCCATATTATTATTAGAGTTACCTACAGGGCTAGAATAATTTTTCTGAAATTTTGGATTATAGTTCTTCTTCCAAGCAGGGTTATAATCATTACGAGCTATGAAATCTATTTCTTCAATATTGTGTTCTAGGATATCTCTTACCGGTGTTTACTTACCTTTGACAGCTAATATGAGCTCATCCAACTTAACATTGGGTTCTTCATTTTCTTGGGGTGAGACGGAGTTCATCTTCTTCGTGTTTGATCTTTCCACATGCCATTGGGCATGGTTATCTTGCATGTTGTCTAGCAGCTGCTCGGCTTTGGTAATTTATTTTCCCATAAATGTTCCTCTAGCTACAGTATCAAGCATAGAGTTAGACACATGTTAAGAGTATTATAAAATAAATGGAGAATTAACAAATCTTCCATCCCATGACTGGGACAGTTCCTCATGTCTTCTTTCATTCTCTCTCATGAAAGCACTAGTGGATCACACTCTTCCTGTCTAAAACCAGTAATATTAGATCTTAGTTGCATAGTCTTTGCAGGTGGAAAAAATTTAGTCATAAATAAAGAAGTACATTCCACCCATGATGCAATAATATTTACAGGCAAAGATAGCAACCATTCTTTTGCTCTTCCTCTAAGAGAGAAAGGAAACAAGCGTAACTTTACTGCATTGGGGTCAACATCTTTAATGCGCATCATATCACATATTTCAGTGAAAGTGTTCAAGTGCATACCTGCGTCCTCAACAGCAGAGCCTCCAAATTGATTCTATTGAACCAAACTTAAATAGTGGGGCTTAATTTCATAATCTTTAGCATTAATTGCTGGTTGAGTAATAGGAGTGTGCAAATAATCATTGTTGGGAGCTGCAAACTCTCGAAACTTCTTTTCAGCCATATTTCCTATGTTCTTGGATTTTTCTTAAACTAAAACCTTACGATAGTAAAAACTAGAAATTAAAGACTACCTATTATTTTGTTTTTTCAAATAAATTCTAAAAGTAACCTAACAAAATTAAAAACAAGAACTAAAACTATCAAGGTTCCTACTACCCTCACCAGGGGAGCTTTTGCTTCCCTGACAACAGTGCAAGAAAAAGGGTTGATACCTTCGATCTGGATTACGGATATAGTATAGCTTATTTTTTCCTAGTATACCTAGGTTTATCGACGGGAAGCGGAAAGCAAAGTGAAGTTACTTTAACAGACCTTCAAGAGTTTTGGAATTCCTTTTGTGTTTTCACCGGACCAAGAGTTTGTAATCTTTTTGTTTGTTGTTGTCGATGGAGAGAGAGGGCCTAGGTCTTTCGGTTTCACCAGTAGTTGTGCAAAACATTTGATGGGAATAGAAGATAATAATAAAGTATGCATGTAATTGTTAGAGTAAGATAATTATATGTGGACAATGCATCCATAATTGCTATTTCCTCCGCAACCGCTTACAGCAATAACCTACTAGTCTCATCCATAGAAGAAAGAGAACTAATCATATGCATAGTGATGTCACCGTTAATCCCAAGTAAATCCCTCACATACAACCGTACTACCATTTCTGTCACTGGGGTTCCCAACCTGCAGATTAGTCATTACTCACACTTCCTATACCTAGATCAATCCTCGGGGTCTTAGGATACCTGACAAGTCCTTAGATTGAGGCAAAAAAGGGTCACTTTGATGCTCGCTTCCGTGAGATTCTGGCCTGACGATTGCCGCCAATGCTGGCATGCTGGGATAAGGATTACTGGGATGGTGGTGGCCCCATGCGTCCATCTTCCCAGTCTCTTCTCCTCCCAGTCCTCTGAAAAGAGCGGCGATGACTATGGGGATCCGGCATGGGTGAGTCTTGATGGACGACTCATCTTCTCCTTCTCTATTTTGCTTCTGAATATTCATCCCTTTTGTGATCAAATTGGGGTATTCTTTGTGACAGCAGCGGCGTATTCTCGCCGGCGCCTACGAGACCTGATGGCATCTGCGGGTCTCCAAGTGCATCGGTGGGTGGAGTGTCCTCGGTTCGATTGCGAGAAGCAGCTGCAACATCTGTCTGTTCGCCAGCAACCAGCAACTTGTAGAGAGCACACGTGTCCATGGCAAGAAGGGAAGTCGCCCACTGTTGCAACTCTGCCTTTTCATCTCTTTTCTCTTTCTTCTCTGACTTGCCATGATGGGTGTGATTAATAAAACGACCAATAGACTTGGAATTTATTTTGTGACTCCATGCAAACTGGATCTCGTAGATGATTTTTTTACTTATAACTAATTTTGGCTTTCTTGCAAGTTTTGTTGGAAACGAAACCACCTATTATTTCCTTTAGTTCATTTCAGATTATGTATTTCACTAGAGCAAAAACTTGCAGATTAAAGTGAGACAGCACACATGAATTATGGGGAGGCCTGGTTGTAGGCTGCGGGCTGCCAAAGAGGTATTTGTCAGGCTATAACTTAGCAAGTTCTTCTCTAAAAGGATATTCTATCAACTATTTTGGTATTCCTTCACTCAATTCTTCTTCAGAATTGATTCATCTGAATTATGATCTATATTTCATGTGCGCTCATTAGCTATGTTCTTTTAATTAAGTGTGGATCGGAAGATGGTATCATTAAGTTTGTTCATCTCATTTCTTCCAGCAGCCTTTGTCCTTGCATATTCCACAGACATGTGATATTTGTATTATCTTTTCTCATATTTGATCTCAGATTATTCCTTCCATATTCCACAGCCTTTGTCCTTGCATATTCCACATGCATGTGATATTTGTATTATCTTTTCTCATATTTGATCACTAACTCTCTTGAATTGTTTCATGAAAACATCAACTCTTGGAAGACACACTAACGGTTGACACCATAGTTCCGTTGTTTTCACTTATTCTTCTAGGTGATTCTTAGTTAAAGAAATAGAGAGTGTGTCTTAGTGGATCGTGTTCAGTATGCTAGAAAATATTGGCCTCTTTTACACAGGTTGTTGAAATAAAAAAAGGTTCTTCATTGCAAACCAGTAGCATCCATGATTATTCACAACAATTTCTTTGAACATCATGATTTATTTTGCATAATATCTTTACCATTGGTTTTCATTACAATGTCTAGCACACCATTGTATCTTGGCTTCAAATTTTATGTTGGATAGAACCAAACTTCTCCTATTATAACTTCTTTTGGTTACAAACATTAGGTAGTGATTTTCTACTTAAATCAACCTATCACCATGGGGTTTTGTCGTCCCAGAAAAGGATGGCGATTTATTTCTTGCTTCTTATGTGGACAGGCCTCACTATTGTATCTTCAGGACAAAATAATATGGAGAGGATTGCAAGAGTACTCAATATGTTATGTTTCCAATTGTGGTGCATGCTGACATTACTACTCCATTAAGCTAATTCCAGAGGGGCAATTGTTAACCACTTCAGGATAGTTACTTCATGTATTATGGTTATGTCTTATAACTACTACTGTATACTAACCAGTTTTGTTTTTATTCATAGTAGTGTACCAACTTGTTCTTTAATTTAATCCAGGGTAGTTTACCGACAAGATTAACTTAATTCAACTGTGTCTTCCTTGCGCAGTGACTTAAAATGAATTTAATTTAAGTGACAATTTGTTGTACCTTGTTTGTGTGTTGTGTTGTATTTTTTGCCTACAGTTATTGGTGTTCTCGATAGGGCTACTGCCAGTAGAATGATGTAGCGCGGTCTCGCAGCTGTTGAAACAGGTAGTATTTGTTAAGTACAAATTACTATTTTATTTCGTAGATTTTGCTTGCTCACTGTGTATTGTATATCTTGCTTAATTCATGTCCGTTATTTCATTTTAAGGCCAGCCGATAGCTGACCAGGATCCTGTTTTTACATGAATTGTCTAGCTTTCTATGTCTTTGAAATATTAGTTTGCTGAAATGTTGGTCCATTTATGTGTGTTTTATTGAGTTCTTATGCCTTCTGACTTCTTGATTCTTACTTATTTACCTTCTTTGTTCTCGTCTTTTTAGCTACTTGGCCTAAGCGATCCAGTTATGATTTAGCGAAGGCATCCACAACTACTGATTGTCTAGGACCAAGAATGACCAAAGTTGCATAGACACCAATCTTCTAGTCTTACTTTATTGTCTCTCTAAACCATGCTCTTCTAAACTTCTTACCAATAATCCACGAGTTATGTAATCCAAGTTCCTGTTTTTAGATGAATTGTACCATTGGCTACTCTTTTTTTGTGCATAGGTGAATTTTTTGGACAACAGTTTTTAACAATATTGCCATAAAACTTATCTCACGCGTGAAGCATGCTGTCGCACTAGATCAACGTCTTTCGAATGAAAAGATTGTCTACACATGCGCGGGTGTCGCGGTGCCATATTCCCTAGTGTTTAGCTTAATCTTTTGAATATGTTTGACCCCCAACAAGCTTTTGCTTCTACATCCCTGGAAAGTGAGGTAGAACTTTCGAAATGGATGTTAATCCCTTATTTCGGAAGGTACTTCTTTATGTATATATATTTTCTATGCAAATTTTTAGAAGTTAATATATTAATTGGCATTTATAACATAGGACATGTGTGCATATGGTGATAGTTGTATTTTTTTACTAGATTAAATTTGTTCAATATAAAGCCCAGGGTTGCTTTTGGTGATTCTAGAGTTGTTTCTCCACTAGGTTTATATTTGCATCTTATCTATTGGCAGAGTCCAGTGTTGCTTCACCACCATCTCTCTTTCCCCTTTTGAGAGAGATGTGTATCGATCATATGAGTTACATCCACATAAAATTTCATATTTTCTCCACTATGGAGTATTTTAAGGAGAGGAAGATTTGCTTACATGATCTTTTATCCAATAGGTAGTTTTTTTTAGAGCAAATACTTATAGGAAATGTTTCCATGGGAACATGTTACTAACTAGCTGGGCTTAAATGAACTTGATGATTTGTAGGGATTGATGACGGTGATGACATAGGCAGGGCAGCCGAGATGTGCCTGGAGCCATGATGTCCTTCCACGTCTGGTCGAGACAAGATGGAACACATCCAGTTCTTTTTGGGACAATGCAGCACGCATTTCTTTGATGTCCTTGATGGACACGAAGAAGAAGGACCACACAATACAAGAACCTGTTGACTTAAATTTCAGGTTTGATTGTGAATTTTGGCCTTGGGTAGGAGAAATTAACTACCTTTGCATCTATATTTTTTGTGATCTCTTCATGTAAATCAGTTGGCATCAATAAACTTCTCAGTTACCATATTTGTTTGTGTTTGTCTTTAAGGGTTCCATCTCACTACTTCTGACATGTCCCTTAGTCGGATGGCGTCTCAATTGGTGTGATTATCTAACATCTAGACAAACTAAGATGGTAATTAAATTAATATTCTTATGCAAATCCTTTGATGCTTACTAAATAAACACATGTTTTAGGCACAAAAGAACCTGCAAGAATTTGGTACAATAGAACTTGCAGAACAAACTACAGAGAGAGACTTCTAAGGTTGTGAACATGATAGTGGTAATTGAGATACCGTGCTTTCGCCGATCTTTTTATGGTCTTATTAAATAAACATTGCTACATCTATATTGACTAGCAAGCCATGTATAACTTGGGTAATGAGTGACATGGTTTATTAGTATGTACTTATTATTCTAATTATAGTTCCTATCAAAGTTGAAATTTGAGATGCACTTTTATGTATATTAGACCAATTTCGTTATTAAAGTGAAGGAAAAGAGGGATGGAAGAAATGTGCCAACATACGCTTTCATGTTATGCCTAAGTTGTGTGAAAAATCAAGATTGTGTTATAAGATTTTTGATGCTCATAAATTAACATTGGCACTACAGTTTTCTAGGTTAAAGAACTATATTTAAAACCTTCAACTTCTAATGATTATTGGTGAATAGGCATGCCATATGTTTGTAGGTTGATACTTGTGTCATGCAAAATGGAAGTAGATTAGACACACAGAAACCATAATTTTGTTGTCATGCTTCTCTTATGTTCCATATGTACAACAACTTTTCTTAAATCATGGCCGATAGATTGTTCTCTGTTAAGTAGCTACAGTCTATAGGACATGATTCATGTATTTTATCTAGGATGAAATTTCAAGGTTTCTTATGCAAAATCGGAATTGTATATTAAACTGCATGAATTGTATTTAATTTAAAGGCCATTCATCTTTTGTCACCGTACCACTTTAATTTAGAGATGCATTGATCCATTTTAGGTTAAAGAATTGTGCACTATCTTAGAATGCACCGAGGAAGGTAAAGCCTATAATAATTGTAGGATTTTCACGGGCTTTATATAACCAAGATACACACTTATTTTTTGCTTGTCATTGTGAGTAGAAAACCGAGAAAGATATTTGTTGGAATTCATTAATAGTCTTACTTCTTTTTGGTGATGTTCATTTCATTGTGGTTTGAGTTGTTGTGTTTTTGGTTTTACTTGCAATTCCTTGGTTCACATCGCAGTAATTTACATTACATATTTTTCATTATTGTTCCAGTGTGAACTTATATTAATGTAGACTCCTGGTGCAGCGATAGGGAGAATTTGGCTCTCCAAAGATGCATGATCTTGTGAACACACCAGAGCTCCTGCTCAAACCATTTGCTCCCTTTTTGTCTCTCCAAAGCCCGAATTCTCTTGTGAAAGAATCAAGATATAGAGGCACTTGTCACGTACTCCCTCTGTTTCATATTACTTTGCATATTAGGTTTAGTTAAAGTCAAAAGTTATCAAGTTTGACCAACTATAAATTTAAAATTATAATTATTTACATAATTAAATCAATTGGAAACATAACGAAACATACTTTCATATTATATATGTTTGATATTGTAGATATCGATGTTTTGAATGTTGTACTTTCTTATACATTACAAAGATTGACTTTGACTTGGCCAAAAGAGCGTAGTAATATGAAACAGAGGGAGTACTACTGCAGTATATCTCTGAACACTTGATGCTTGTCACGTTGCAAGTGTTTAATGCTAATGATATGGCTTGTAAATTGGACATGTTGAATATGACTTACGGTACTGGACTAGATAGTTGATTATATCTACTGCATACAGAGTACAAGAAGCTTCATTACGGAGCTAGCTACACATAGGGCGTCTTTAGTAGCCCGGGGCTACCTAGAATCCATATCTCCACTCATACAAGCTGGTTCTAGACAAGCTCAACTTAGATTTTCTTGTGTTTTTGGTAGCCCGGGTTTGCTGAAACAAGATGGACCTAGATGTTGTTTGGTGGCTCGACTGAGGTCAGAGACATTATTGTCCAAGATTTTACACACATATCCTTCCACAAAAATCAAAAGTCAATCGGGTCCTTAGACTAGAAAACATAAAAGCAATCGGGTTCCTACTAGGTCGCGGCAACGCTACCGACACAAGGAGCCGCCACCATGCCACACCGCTGTCGCCATGTGCCTCTACCACGAACCACCGTTGACGGTGCGAGGAGCCGATGCCACACCATGCCGCCGTCACCCTATGCCTCTACCACGAGCCGCCGCTGCTAGGAGGTCGCGGCAGGTCGCTCTCGAGGAAGCCAAAGCCAGGAGGTCACGGTGGCGCCTCCGTAATCAGTCACATGTACGGTGTGCCGAAGACTTCCGAACCCTCGCTCTAGCCGGGCAGCGGAAGTAGTGGATCCTCGGGAACTCCAACAGCTCTACGCCATGGTAGAGGTGCTAAAGGGGAAGATCTCGAGAAGGGATTCGCCTAAGCACCTTTTATTGTGGCAATGGACAAGGCTAGCAAGAGGGATAAGATGCCAACCAAAGGGAATATGAGAGAATAGGCAAGTGAGTGTGTGAGAGGGGAAGGTCTCCACCTCCTTTTATAGGGGGAGGGGGCAAGCCCCTCCCTTGGACTGCAGCCAAGAAGGTGCCCCTCCCCTCCTCTTATTCATGTGGGTGTACTATCCACTCACATAATTTCAATCTCCACTTTGTCCCATTTATTCTCCACTCAAGAACCAAAGGTCTTTCAATTATATTTCCTTGTTTTAATGCAACTCAATTTAATGAACATTTAATTTAATGAGTACTTCATTTAATGAACACTTAATTTAATGAACACATTAACATTTTGATCCCTTGTTTTGTTTTGATACCCCGAAACAATTTTGTCATATTCGACAAAACAAATCCCCACGATCTCCATTATCTTCTCCTGTGTTTCCTATCCACTCAATTGCGTTGACTAAACCTTAAGTGTGTCTCCCTACGGGTTCGAGAACTATGTAGACATGATCGAGACTCTCTTCGAACAATAATCATTAGCGGGACCTAGACATCCATAATGACTCCCACTAGTTCCACAAAAATCCAATGATCGTGCGAACCTTTTTCGCTGTAATCAAATTCCTTTTGTCTCGTGATATTTTACTTGTCCAAGATCTGATCACTTGGTATCTCCATACGTTGTTTAATCTCATTCCTGACAAGTACTTTTTTCACGTTCATGTGATATGACATTCTAATATCAAATCACTTGCTTCCAAGCTATATGTGTCAATGTGATATCACCGAGAGGGCCCTGAGTATATCTCTCCGTCATCTATATGGACAAATCCCACTCTTGATCCACGAGCCTCTACTAACACTTTCCAAGTATCTAACGACACCTTTATAATCACCCTGTCAATGTGATACAACCTTGATGTGATCTCATGGTCTAAGGACATTGAGTTACTACAAATGTGATAGTAATATAAACTTGAGGACATAATCATATTGCTACAGCTACTTCAGGTGACTGTTGCGGTGACCCAGCATACCACTGCATGATGTAGTACACTATAGTCGTTGACATAACACCAATGAAACACCGTTCACTAGTATTATATCCACTTCATAATATTGCTACATCTACTTACAAATAAGAATGATAGATATACAACTCAAAAACTATTATACTATTAAGACTAGTATCTTAACTAATGGTCTGACATTGCTGCTATTGCAATACACTATAGAAATAGGTGCTATGGCTAGAGATGATATTCCTATCTAATCAGTAACTTCGTCTTCACTTGAGTTGATGTATATGTAGACTTTCTTGATTTCATTGAAGAGCTTTAGCCTTTGATGATGATTCCTGGAGTATGACTTGATGTAGATGTCATCTGTACTGGCTTTAAAACATAGAAAGGGTTAAGAAGATACGTTGAGTACGAGCGTACTCAGCAAGTTCATTATAAAAGGAGTGTTTGATGCACTATATCTACAGCCACAGACCATAGGTCGTAGCCAATGCAAGTTTTCGTAAACATTTCTTCAAAGGTTGCTTTTATTTTGAAAACCTATGTCCGTCAGCTTTCATGGGTTTACCAGAACTTTCATGGAGTTCCTTTCCCGCCGCGTTCGTAGCTCCTTCCCGGAACAGGGAGTAACAAGTTATAGTTCTTACACTCTGCAGAGGTGCGTTACTTTACCCATGAGAGATCTTAGCTTTGTTGCACATCAGGGCCGTGAACCAGTTCATACTTCCTTGGTATGAGGCCCAGACTAAGATCCAAGCCAATCACTGCCCTCTTCGCGACCTCATATGTCTGCACGATCCTTCGGGCTGGCTCACCTTCGTCAAGCCCCCTTTCGGGCAGGCTAAAACCCTGATGAGTTCCTGAAGACTCTATGACCTGGTGTTGCCCTAGCAAGTGCCATATTAAATGGTCCATCCACTAAACACCATCCATAGATAATCTAGACACCAAAAGTGTGGGGCGTAAGGGTGCCCACTCATATGTTGGATCCGCACAAGGAATCACAATGTCACGTTAAGGTCGTCTTGCCTCCATATAAGAGGAAAAGGATACAGCTTAATTTTCCGTCCCATTCCAAATCTCATGGTTAACGCATAATATACGGCGCTAGAATCACTGGCGACATTGGTCGTTAAGTCCTAGATGCTATGTTCCTTTACCATCGGAACTTTCATAGTAGGTTATTTCCTCATGGTAAATAACCTATACTCATATTATTATGAAAATAGTGTTTTTTGACTTTTTTCAAATGCAGGTGATGACAACACTGGATTTGCAAAATACTTTACAGAAAATAATCAAAGGACATGAGCAAGTGTGAACTTGCCTTTTGTGATTGCAAGATTATGCACTCACGGTCTTCAAGACAATATAAGATCCAATATCTAAAAACTGAAGGGAATATGCCCTGAGAGGCAATAATAAAGGGTTTATTATGTGTATTCCAAGTATATGATAGATGTTTATTTTGCATGCTATAATTGTATTAATACTAAAAGATTAATACATGTGTGTTTAATAAACAAACAGAAAGTTCCTAGTTATGCCTCTCTCATAAACTAGCTCGTTGATTAACAAGATGATCAAGGTTTCCTGATCATGGACACTGGATGTTAATAACGGGATCACAACATTAGTCTAATGGTGTGATGAACATTCATCCGAAGTATAGCATTACGATCAAAGTCATTGAGTTTATATTGCTATAACAACTTACGAAGTGATCCTAATCCTTTGACCATGAGATCATGTCAATCACTAACACCGGAAGAGTTTCTTGATAACATCAAACGTCACACTGTAACAGGGTGATTATAAAGATGGATTCAGAACTAATAAAGTGTTATGTTGAGGCTCATGGATCGAGAGTGGAATTTGTTCATCCCGATGACGGATAGATATACTGTGGGCCCTCTCGGTGATATCACATTGATTAGCTTGCAAGCAAGTGATTTGATCACTAGAATGTTATATCACGGGAACAAGAAAAGAGTGCATGTCAGTAATGAGATCAAACTAGGTATGGAGATACCGATGATCGATTCTCGGACATGTAATATATCATGAAACAAATGAATTAAGATACTAGCGTAAAAAGGTTCCGATGATCACAAGAAAGTCATCGTTGAATGTGTGGGAGTCAGTATGGGTCTCCAGATCCCGCTTCTGATTATTGATCTGAGAGGGGTCTCGATCATGTCCGCATTATTCACGAACCGTAGGGTGACACACTTAAGAGACACCGACATCCAATTGGAGCAAAAGTTTCATGCCGAAAGAATGAACAAGCGCAGGAATTTATTTCACTAGATACCGAAACAGGTTTTCGGGTGAAATTGCATAAAGTGGTTATGCATGTGAAATAGAATTCTAGCAAGGGGTTATTTGTGAATGTTTGTCATTAAAGTAATTGACAAAATTCTGAATAAAATAAAAGAGTTTGCATTAAATTTGGTGGAAATTTAATGGCAAGTTTGAGTGGGATTTTGAGTGGAGGGATATGAATGGTTTTTTGTGAGTGGAGTGTCCACCCACATGAAGAGGGGAGGGCAAGGGGGCAGCCCCCATGCGCCGGCCACCCCCTTGGGGTTCCCCCCTCCTCCTATAAAAGGATCCCCTCCTCTCACTTCTCACTCACACCTCCTCGTGAAGGATCTCTCTCTCCCTCCAGAATTTATCCCCCATGGTCTCGGACTAGCGAGATACATGTTCCCGGTGGCTATTCGGCAAGAAAAAGTTGTGCTTCCGCTGCATCGCTGGAGCGAGGAGGTGGAGGTTGCTCCTTGCCTCGAACGTGTGTGCGAGCACGGATGCGCTGCTGATTTGTGGCGCTAGGACTTCCTCTCGATCTTGAGATCGGCAAGAGATCGTCTACATCAACCACGAGTTGAACTCGTTAAGCTTTGTCGGTCTTCAAGGGTATTTTCTCTACGGATATACATCTGCCCGTTGTTTGTATCTAATAGATAGATCTTGGTACATAGTTCACATCGTAGGAAATTTTTTGTTTTTATGCTGTGAACCCTACAGTGGTATCAGAGCCAGGTTTATGCGTAGATGCTTTACACGGGTAGTACACATATGAGTATGTGGGCGATGATGATCATGTTGTTGCTCCTTATTTGTAATTTTGGAAATTGGTGGCATAGTGGGATGAAGCGGCCCGGACAAACTTTACATGTCCTCGCACATGAGACCTGTTCCACGCTTGACATGCAACTAGTTTGCATAAGTGGCTAGCGGGTGTCTGTCTCTCCTACTATTGTCAATATTATTTTGCAACGAGTTGTCAACAATTTGGTTATCCTCGTTGTGGTTCATGTTCGTAGGTAAGAACAGTTCTATCTCGAAAGCCCTAAGCCACGTAAAATTTGCAATGGATAAATTAGAGGCGTCTAGTTTAGATTGTTGCTGGGCTAGTGTTATGATATGGTGATGTTGTAAGTAGAAGTATGAGATGATACTCTTACAACATACATAACGTGTAATCTCCATAGACCTTGGACTTACAGATATAGGTATGATAGTGATCATACCACGATGCGCATGATAGAGATCATATGCGGAAACCATATCATTTCACTAATAAACATGTGATGTTTGATAGAATCTTATATTGCTTTTTTAGTTCTTTGTTTGCATAATAAGATGATCCCTCATTTAAATATCAAGATAAGAATGTGTTCTTCCTTTAGTATGCACCGATTATGTTTTCGTCGCTCCAAGACATCACGTGATGATCGGGTGTTCTTGGATCCACGACCATATTTCGGGTGTAAAACAGTTACACACGCGAATACTAAGGTTCTAACTTGGCGAGCCTAGCATGTACAGACATGGCCTCGGAACACGGACCGAAAGGTTAAGCATGAGGCACATAGTAGATATGATGCCCATTTGATGCTCGCCTTTGAAGCTATACCGACTCACGTGATGATCGGACTTGGTATAGTGGATTTGGTTCATGTAATTAGCAAAAAGGCACGAGGGATGTCTTTTTGAGTGGGAGTTCATTCGTAATATGGATTAGTTGAACTCAATCTATCATACACTTAGTCTAAACTTTACAAATTCTGTTGTTGATGGCACCACCTGCTTTTAATTTCAATGTGTTCACGGAGAAAGAGAAACTTGCAACGAACGGTAGAAACTTTACCGAATGGGCCATGAATTTGAGGATTCTCCTCTCTGCTGCACAAAAGCAATACGTTCTAGAAGAGCCACTAGGCCCCCCACCTTTTGAGGATGCCCCTGACGAGGAGAAGAATGTCTATCAGACTCGTCAGGAGGACCACAACTTAGTTCATTGCGGCATATTGTATGGGCTAGAGCCGGAACTTCGAAAGCGTTTCGAAAACGGCAATGCTTTTGATACAATGGGTGAGTTGAAAATGATTTTCAACATACATGCTGCTGTAGAGAGCTACAACGCTTCAGAAAAGTTCTTTAGCTGCATGATGGAAGAGCACAGCTCCGTTAGTGAGCATGTACTCTAGATGTCGGGTTATGCCGATAAGCTTGTGTCCTTGGGAATAACGATTCCCATTGACTTAGGCATCCATCATGTTCTGCAGTCTCTGCCACCTAGCTATAAGAGCTTTGTGATGAACTATAATATGCAAGGCATGAAGAAGTCTCTCCCCGAGCTTCTGTCAATGCTTAAAACTGCAGAAGTGGAGATCAAAAAGGAACATCAAGTGTTGATGATCAATAGGAACACTGGTTTCAAGAAAGACAAGGGAAAACAGAAGGGTAGTAAGGGCGGCAAGCCTGTTGCCGTGCCTGAAAAGAAACCCCGAGTTGGACCTAAGTCTGATACCGAGTGCTACTATTGTAAGGGGACTGGCCACTGGAAGCACAACTGCCCCAAGTATTTGGTAGACAAGAAGGACGGCAAGGCAAACAAAGGTATATATGATATACATGTTATTGATGTGTACTTGACTAGTGCTCGCAGTAGCACCTGGGTATTTGATACCGGTTCAGTTGCTAATATTTGTAACTCAAATCAGGGGCTGCGAAACAAGCGACCGCTAGCAAGGGGTGAGGTCAAGATGCGTGTCGGCAATGGATCAAGCGTTGATGTGATCGCCGTCGGAATGCTGCCTCTCCATTTGCCGTCGGGATTAGTTATAAACTTGAATAATTGTTATCTGGTGCCTGCATTGAGCATGAACATTGTATCTGGATCGTGTTTGATGCGAAGTGGTTATTCATTTAAATCCGAGAACAATGGTTGTTCCATTTATATGAATGAAATCTTTTATGGTCATGCACCGATGATGAAATGTTTATTTCTATTAGATCTCGATGATAATATTACACATATTCATAATGTCTATGCTAAAAGGATTAAACTTAATGATGATATATCCGCATATATGTGGCACTGTCGTCTAGGTCATATTGGCGTTAAACGCATGAAGAAGCTCCATTCAGATGGACTTTTGGAATCACTTGATTTTGAATCATTTGATACATGTGAGCCATGCCTTATGGGCAAGATGACTAGAACGCCGTTTTCCGATTCAATGGAACGGGCGACAGATTTATTGGACATCATACATTCTGATGTAGTGGTCCAATGAGTGTGTCGGCGCGAGGTGGATATCGTTATTTTGGTACTTTCACGGATGATTTGAGTAGATACGGTAATATCTACTTGATGAAACACAAGTCTGAAACCTTTGAAAAGTTCAAGGAATTTCAGAATGAAGTGGAAAATCATCGTAATAGAAGGATCAAATTTCTACGGTCCGACCGTGGAGGTGAGTATCTAAGTTACGAGTTTAGCACTCACATGAAAGAGTGTGGAATTGTTTCACAACTCACACCTGCCGGAACACCACAGCGAAATGGTGTGTCGGAACGTTGTAATCGTACTTTATTAGATATGGTCGAATCTATGATGTCTCTGACGGACTTGCCGTTGTCATTTTGGGGTTATGCACTAGAAACTGCTGCATTCAGTTTAAATCGGGTACCATCTAAATCCGTTGAAAAGACACAGTATGAATTGTGGTTTGGAAACAAACCTAAGCTGTCATTTCTTAAAGTTTGGGGATGCGATATTAATGTGAAGAAACTTCAACCGGATAAACTCGAACCCAAAGCGGAAAAATGCGTCTTCATAGGATACCCTAAGGAAACTATTGGGTATTCCTTCTATCACAGATCCGAGGGCAAGGTTTTTGTTGCCAAGAATGGATCCTTTCTAGAGAAAGAGTTTCTCGCGAAAGGTGTGAGTAGTCGGAAGGTAGAAGTCGAAGAAGTTATTGAACCTTCTCTTCAAAGTATGGCGAGTAGCGTAGCACCGGTAGTTGTTTTGGAGTTGGCTTCACCTGTTAAAGAAGGAACTAATGATAATGATCATGAAACTCCAAAAGAGAGTACTACCGAACCTCGCAGGTCTAGCAGGACGCGTGCAGCTCCCGAGCTGTACGGAAATCCTGTCATGAATTTCATGGTTGATGAAAATGATGACCCTGCGATGTATGAAGAAGCGATGATGAGCCCGGATTCCAACAAATGGTTAGAAGCCATGAAATCCGAGATGGAATCCATGTATGAAAATCAAGTTTGGAACTTGGTGGAATTACCTCACGACCGAAAGGCCGTGGAAAACAAATGGATTTTCAAAAGGAAAACTGATGCTAATGGTAATGTGACCGTCTATAAAGCTCGACTTGTCGCAAAGGGGTTTCGACAAATTCAAGGAGTTGACTACGATGAGACATTCTCTCCCATAGATATGCTAAAGTCAGTTATGATTATGTTAGCAATTGCTGCATATTTTGATTATGAGATATGGCAGATGGATGTCAAAACCGCGTTTCTCAATGGTAATATTGAAGAAGAGTTGTATATGATACAACCAAAGGGTTTTGTCGATCCTAAGGATGCTAACAAGGTGTGCAAGCTTCAGCGATCCATCTATGGATTGAAGAAAGCATCACGAAGTTGGAATCTCCGCTTTGATGAGGTGATCAAAGAGTTTGGATTTGTCCAAACTTATGGAGAAGCTTGTATTTACAATAAAGTGAGTGGGAGCAATGTGGCATTTCTGATATTATATGTGGATGACATATTATTGATCGGAAATGATGTAGATCTTTTAAACAGTGTTAAAAGTTATCTAAATAGCAAATTTTCAATGAAGGACCTAGGTGAAGCGTCATACATATTAGGCATAAAGATCTATAGAGATAGATCTAGACGCCTAATAGGGCTATTGCAAAGTACATACCTTGATAAGATTTTAAAGAAGTTTAAAATGGACGGAAGTAAGAAGGGGTTCTTACCTATGTTGCAAGGCAAGACATTGAGTAAGACTCAAAGTCCGACTTCGGCGGAAGAAAGAGAGATAATGGACAAGGTCCCCTATGCTTCAGCCATAGGCTCTATAATGTACGCCATGCTATGTATAATACCGGATGTGGCACATGCTATTAGTTTGACTAGTAGGTACCAATCGGATCTAGGTTCGGAACACTGGATAGCGGTCAAGTATATCCTTAAGTACTTACGAAGAACTAAGGATATGTTTCTTGTATACGGAGGTGAATAAGAGCTCGTCGCTAAGTGTTATGTTGACGCTAGCTTTGACACCGATCCGGATGACTCTAAGTCTCAATCCGGATACGTATTTCTCATGAATGGCGGAGCGGTTAGTTGGAGGAGCTCCAAACAACCTGTGGTGGCGGGATCAACAACGGAGGCCGAATATGTTGCTGCTTCAGAAGCGGCTCAGGAAGCAGTTTGGATGAAGGAATTCATATCCGAACTAGGAGTGGTTGCAAACGCGTTGGACCCAATGGTGATCTATTGTGACAACAATGGTGCCATTGCCAATGCCAAAGAGCCAAGGTCTAACAAGCATTCCAAGCATATTAAGCGCCGGTTTCACTCCATCCGCGAGCATGTCAAGGATGGAGATATAAAGATTTGTAAAGTACATACGGATCTCAATGTAGCAGATCCATTGACTAAAACTCTCCCTAGAGCAAAACATGATCAACACGAGAACTCGATGGGTGTTAGATTTATCACTATGTAACTAGATTATTTTCTCTAGTGCAAGTGGGAGACTGAAGGGAATATGCCCTGAGAGGCAATAATAAAGTGTTTATTATGTGTATTCCAAGTATATGATAGATGTTTATTTTGCATGATATAATTGTATTAATACGGAAACATTAATACATGTGTGTTTAATAAACAAACAGAAAGTTCCTAGTTATGCCTCTCTCATAAACTAGCTCGTTGATTAACAAGATGATCAAGGTTTCCTCATCATGGACATTGAATGTTGTTAATAACGGTATCACAACATTAGTGTAATGGTGTGATGAACATTCATCCGAAGTATAGCTTTACGATCAAAGTAATTGAGTTTATATTGCTATAAAAACTTACGAAGTGATCCTAATCCTTAGACCATGAGATCATGTCAATCACTAACACCGGAAGAGTTTGTTGATAACATCAAACGTCACACCGTAACAGGGTGATTATAAAGATGGATTCAGACTAATAAAGTGTTATGTTGAGGCTCATGGGTCGAGAGTGGAATTTGTTCATCCCGATGACGGATCGATATACTCTGGGCCCTCTCGGTGATATCACATTGATTAGCTTGCAAGCAAGTAATTTGATCACTAGAATGTTATATCACGGGAACGAGAAAAGAGTGCTTGTCAGTAACGAGATAAAACTAGGTATGGAGATACCGATGATAGAATCTCGGACATGTAATATATCGTGAAACAAAGGGATTAAGATACTAGCGTAAAAAGGTTCCGACGATCACAAGAAAATCATCGTTGAATGTGTGGGAGTCAGTATGGGTCTCCAGATCCTGCTTCTGATTATTGATCCGAGAGAGGTCTCGATCATGTCCGCATTATTCAAGAACCGTAGGGTGACACACTTAATAGACACCAACATCCAATTGGAGCAAAAGTTTCATGCCGAAAGAATGAACAAGCGCAGGAAATTATTTCACTAGATACCGAAACAGGTTTTCAGGTGAAATTGCATAAAGTGGTTATGCATGTGAAATAGAATTCTAGAAAGGGGTTATTTTTGAATGTTTGTCATTAAAGTAATTGACAAAATTCTGAATAGAATAAAAGAGTTTTATTTAATGAGAGTTTGCATTAAATTTGGTGGAAATTTAATGGAAAGTTTGAGTGGGATTTTGAGTGGAGGGATATGAATGGTTTTTTGTGAGTGAAGTGTCCACCCACATGAAGAGGGGAGGGAAAGGGGGCAGCCCCCATGTGCCGGCCACCCCCTTTGGGTTCCCCCCTCCTATAAAAGGAGCCCTTCCTCTCACTTCTCACTCACACCTCCTCGTGAAGGATCTCTCTCCCCCTCTAGAATTTATCCCCCATGGTCTCGGACTAGCGAGATACATGTTCCCGGTGGCTATTCGGCAAGAAAGAGTTGTGCTTCCGCTGCATCGCTGGAGCAAGGAGGCGGAGGTTGCTCGGTGCCTCGAACGTGTCTGCGAGCACGGAAGCGCTGCTGATTTGCGGCGCTAGGACTTCCTCTCGATCTTGAGATCGGCAAGAGATCGTCTACATAAACCACGAGTTGAACTCGTTAAGCTTTATCGGTCTTCAAGGGTATGTTCTCTACGGATATACATCCGCCCGTTGTTTGTATCTAATAGATAGATCTTGGTACATAGTTCACATCGTAGGAATTTTTTTGTTTTCTATGCTGCGAACCCTACAAAAACAACATCATTGGTCCGGTAAGGACTAATGTTTAAAGAAGGAAGATGCTATTATGCATAAGTAATGTAATGCAATTTCGTAAACTCGAATCCCGAGGATAACATCGCTCTAGGGTTTGAATAGTGGAAATGGTTTCTTTGGAATATGTTTCTCTTTTAGATTAAGTTTCATATTTGTGCTTCTTATTAAGGCTTGTGAGTGTGTGTGAACAACACATATCTATATAATAATAAGGTACACACATGTGGAATGCTATTTAAAGACTACTTATATAATAATTGTTTATCTTCAATTTTACTTTACAAGTAGTCTCACTTATAAAGAACCTTAACTGTTATTAATCCTAAATATATAAGTAAAGTATAAAGTGAGATGATTACAATTAATTTTCATATGTTGACTGAAGTGGCGAAACGAATAATTTTTGAAGAAAAGATTTCTTTATTAAGGTTTAAACAATCCTTGTGGTTAGTTAGATGTGGTTAAGGTGGTTGATGTTGTTTGTGCTTGCTAGAACAGTTTGGATTTGAGATGCTTTACAACTTAATTATAACAGACCAAAGTTAACTATAAAGTATATAATAAAGTTTTTAGCATTATACTTAAAGTCTTGTAGACTAAAGTTAACTTAAAAAAATAGATGGTTTGAAAGTTGAATGCTTAAGATATTATATTTGCTCATCATATAATATTACCTTAAAGTTATTTAGGAATGGCATTACTTCTATTTGAGTAGTGGTTTACTAACATTTTTTGAGGGTAAAACAGTAGGGTAAAGAACCCCACTGCAATTTTTATAAATCATAAAGAGTTACAAAGAAGTATTTACAAGTTCAGGCCACCTCAAAAGAGGGATAATTCTAAGCAGCTGTCTCCTGTATAAATTATTCTTAATCCAATCTTTGAGGCCCTGATAATTCTTTTTCTTAATTCTAAACATGACCCATCTTAATTCCTGAGCGACAATAGCCCTCCATTCCTCAATCGAAGCATGCTTGTTGTTGAAGATTTCATTGTTTCTGCATAACCAGATGCCCCAAGCTCCTAAGATAATAATTTCCATTGCAAAAGGGACTTTAAGATCTTTTTTAATACTGGCTAAAGCTTCAAAAAGATTTTGATCAGCCACTTGGACATTATAATGGAATAGAAGCATTTATGCTTTTATAAATGAGTGATTATAGTTTATAAATAAGGAAATAATATTACTTAACTACTTAAGGATCCACTATAGTGTTTTAATTTGTTTAAAACTTGGGTTTGAAGTAAGTAAAAAGGTTTTATTTAATTTCATGTTATTCTTGAAGAACTTATACTTAATAATTTTTTTTAGAAAATAACCTACACATCTGGTTGAAGGATAATTCAATAAGATTTGTATTTAAAATGTGTTGGATCAATTTGACTTTATATTATAAATATTTAGGACTAGTATTGCTTATTAGACCTGAATTGGCAATTTTAGGAATATTAACAAATTTATTTAACTTTGTATGAATTATTAACTAAAGAAATAGGTTTAAATTCAAGTTATAAAAGTTTTTAACTTTTATTTAACTAAAAAGTGTAATATTATATTTTTAACATATAGGTATTATTTTTGTGATCATTTTGGTATATTACACTTATTTTTGTGATTTAAAAAATAATAAGATATGATTTTTATAATACTTATTACTTTATAAAGACTTAATAAATAACAATTATTTAATTAAGTGGAATAATAATGCATGACTATATTTTTAAATTATAATTCTTATTTTTATAAGATTTTTAGTATTTTATTAATATTTTTAACATTTACCATAATTAAAATATGAATTATCAAAGTTTTATTACTTATAAAACCTTTATTAAATAATGTTTATTTAAATAATTAACATAATAATATTTGATAATAGTTTAATGTTATAGATTTTATTTTTTTGAAAATTTTCATATATTAAACATATTTTTCTGAATTATAAAACAAAAGTTATTAAAATTTTAAGATTAAATCATTTTCTAATTAAATTTTAAATTATATTACAAACAGGGAATTGCTTTTCTTACCCAGACTAGGTCTACCCTAAGTCACAGACAGGTGGGGCTCAGGGCCACGTTGGTGTGCCACGCTGGCATGGACCAGTCAACAGTGGACTCGGTCAAAACATGACGCAGGCGTGATGCCACGATGACATCAACACCAACCTAATATCTTTTTACACCCCGAACTAACCTAGCTAGAGACATGAATAGGTGGGACCGTGGCCACACCACCTTCCACATGTGCTCGTCGGAGCCTCACTGGAGTTGCGCTCGGGAACGGCGACAGAGGGAATTCTGGGAAGCGTGGCTAGAGGGGTTCGATGCAGGGGAGTTTGCGGAACCTAATAGTGGCAGCGCCGCCTCCTAAAGGTCATCGGAAGATGGCTGGCGATGAACTCAGACGATGGCGCTGGAAGATGGTCATCCCGATGATGATATAGGAAGCAAACAATGCAACAGAGGCTACTAGGAGATCGATGAACTCACCATGGTTGCGATGGAACGGTCGGGGTGGCCGGGGGAAGTCCAACGACGGCGAATCGACGGTGAATGGCATTGGAGAAGTACCAAACTCTGGCGACGATTCGATTCGAGCGGTGTCGATTCCTTTGGGAGATATGCTTAACACGACGAGGAGGATCTAATGGTGGCCTTAGATGGGAAAGGGGATCTCGAAAACGACGGCAATGAGCAGTTCCGGCGAGGTTATGTTTTAGGTCAGAGGAAAGCAGAGAGATGGAGGGCATCCGAGAGAGAAATGAGGATGAGAATGAGCAGGGGCGTCGCCGTGGCCTCCTTATCCTCTCCTGGCGACGGCGGCGTGCATCTTGACGCAAGGACGGCGGCGGACGGCATCGGCCACTGCCACCGAGCAGCTTCCAGTCGGCGAGGAAGACGACGATGGACGTTTTGCAGAAAACCTCCTGGCAGCTTTTCGAATTCACTCCGTAGTCCCTCCACGGCCCCATCTGCCAGCGAGAGAAACGAAGAGGTATCCCGGCTGGGCCGCTGTTGGGTTGCTGCTGGGATGCTGCTGGGGTGCTCCTGGGCGACGGATAAGAGAGAGAGGGAATGGGCCTCAGGCCTGGTTTCGTTTTTCTTTTTAATTACACATTTTCTATTTTCTGTTTTAATTTCTAAACTTATATTTAAACAATTGTTTGCAAATTTCTTTATAGAACTATTTGCTAAATAGCTGCAACACTAATGAAGTGTATTTAGATGTTGTATATATTTTTATTACATAAGATTATCACTTCTTTCTTTTCTTATACATATATGTATATATTTTTATTTTTGTATTTGTAGGGTCTTTTGATATGAGTTCAATTTATCTAATGTCCATAAACTTATTAAAGAACGTATTACTATTTAATCTAGGAGTTTTGATTCTTATAGTTTTATAATATTAAAGAAACTTTTATATTTATTAATCCTTCATTAGTTGATACATAGAGTTTTGAGTAATTAATATGGTTAATAGTATTATTCTCATAAATTTAAGAAATAGCAATGTAGATATTTTATTATATCTAACATAGAAGTTAGGGTTTGAATTGCAAATGCTAACCCTAGGGTTTAGGGTTCTTAATAAACTTATATTCTTCTGTTGTTGTGAATAAACATTAGTGGCTAAGACAGATTGTTTTTATGTTTGTGATCTAGAATGATATCACCATTTAACTTAAAATAGTGGGATTGTTTTCTAGGCTAGCTTAGGAGACATAATTGATAAAGATAGTTCCTAAGCACCTATGATAATGATGGTGGAGGATGTCCAAGATGTGTTGAAGTGATTTGATGTAGGTAATTATTCCTATCAACCATTGTGGGAACAAGATGATTGCTCCAACAGATGGGATGGATGTTAAGCCTGATTGTAGATTTAGGGTTTAATGTTTACCCAGAATTCCTATTCCATGATTCACAATTCTGGACTTCTAATTAAGGAATTCATTTCCTAGATATTCTACTTCTTCCTATCCATCATCATGTGTTAACATGATGAGCTTTACTTCACAAGAATATTCTTATCCACCTTTTTTTCTTCTAAACCCATTGATAAATCCAATGAGCTTGACACTAAAGCCTTTCATAATCTTCACCTATCAAGACTTGGTTATATCAACTACTATATTGCTGATACTCTCCCATCCAACAAGTAGTTACTTCTAACTCCATTCATACTCCTCTTTAATCATCCATCACTAATATTTTTCTAGTAGATGTCTATATCAAACTACTTCACCTCAAGTGTTAGTATTTTCCAAAAGGAAACTACTACTTCTATAATCCAATGTTACTCTAGCATCATCTTGATCATACTATCTTGTCTCTACTTGACTCCAGTATCTAATACTCCAACCTCACATTATAGTAATATGACTTTGCATGGCTAACCTAGGATAACATATCTATACTAGGTTTTCAATCATGTTTTATCCACCAATGCCACTTATACATGATATAAGCATTCAATCTTGGTGAATAAGGCATGATCATTATAATCCTTTGATCCTTTATGGTTTTAGGTTTCTAGTTGGCTAATCAAGGCTTCCATCCATACAACATTACAGTTGTATTATAATTATCTTCTGTTTAGCTCTATTGGATTAAGAGATATAATTCATTGACTATACCTACTTGATCCAATAGGACTACTCCTCGTAACTATTTTCAGAATTCATCCTTGTAATCCTCTTGTTACCACATATATCTTTATTTCAAATAACTCTTCTATCTATTCAGGAGTGAGTTAACTCCATCAATAATCCTATTGATTTAATTCTCTTCCAACACTTCCATCCTATAAATGATATTTAAATCTAGCATTACTATTTACCTCTTCTTACTTATTTTTCTAAAGGACTGAAGTGAATGCTATAATAAGGACAAGAGTTAATAGATCAGGAATTGATAGATTAAGAATTGGTGAATCAATAGGTTATTACTCAACATTGATGAGCAATAAATACTAGAATAGGATTCAATAGGAATGGTAAAGATTGATATGAATAGAAATATACATGGTGAATGATCTTGACTTGATTTCTTTCCTACTCAAACTCACTAAAGAGTTAAGGTTAGATATTACCATGATACTCATGGTATAAGTAGATGAGATTAAAATATATCATGATTTAGTTGTGACACTCCTATTACTTAAGTTATGTTTATAACTTAGTATTGATGAGTTGTGTAATGAATACTAGGGTATGATTACTTAAGGATTAAATATAGATCATTAACTAATGTATTAGGGTTAAATTTTATTACATTTGATCTACCCTTAGATCAAATCTCCCTTACCCAAAATAAGGTTTTAGCAAAGGTCATATTGAAACTTATCGCAGTCAACTTGATGATCTACTTCAATTCCATCAAGTTAAGAGAAACTTCAATCACTTTGGCATGTTTTTATTTAAAAGCGCGAAAATTATTCGGATTTTGTATGCATGAATGCAATGCACACATATGTGTTCAGCTTATTTCTAAACTCTAATGCTGGGACGTTAGAGACTCTCCCCCTTAAAATAAACTTTGTCCTCGAAGTTTGTACACTCTTTCGTTTCAGAATGAGGAATTGTCCTGTATTGGTTACGACAAGTCTCAGATCCATGGTAACCTCAATGGGAATAATTGTAGTATTCCATATCCAAATTCTTTCCTTGAATTCCCACCATACTTGGCAATCTTCAACTTGTTGTCTCCAATACTCCAAAGTTCCTTTTACTTCACTCCCTTAGGGATTTTTCCTCATTATAAACTCCTTAAATAGGGTCTCTTCTTTAGTTCATTTCCCTGATTAGGTATCCTAATTCAACTGCTTTTATTTAATCATCAAACTTTCTTACTATACTATGTAAGGTCTAGGAAGTCTCACTAAAACTGGGTTTTAATTATTATAACACAATAGTTGTGGCCAAAATACTAATTTTTTGGATTGTCATTTCAAGATTTATACTGGTGGTCCTTCCGAAGGTTGGATTTGAACTCATTTTGTCCATACCCATCGGAATTTCTTGTTCCCTACACATGCCCAATTGGATGTGCTCTATTACCTCTTAAGGATCAATTAAGAGTTGTTTCTTATAGAATTAGTCTGTTTGGATTAATCTTTTATCACCTCCAAGCCTTTACCTTATTAAGCTTTGGATAATCTTTCATTATCACCTATAGTACTTCTTCAACTTTCATTTATAATGTTTACTCTCCCCCTTAGGGTTTACTAATAGTCTTCAAACTATTTATTAAGTATTTATATTATTAGCCTTTATCCATCTTATACCCTACCAGGTTAGGGTCTTATGAAACATTTTACGGTGTATCCACACAATTGTGGATCTCCGAAGTGAATATTTCAGCATTATTTGTCTTACTTACTATTTGGACATTTTTGCTTTGATAGGTCTGACTTTGCGAAGCGTTTTAGAAAACTGTCGCTTAATATTTTATACTCCTTTAGGTCTTACTTAGCTTAGGCCAAGTTTTATGCTCTTTATGCAACTTTTAAGATGATCTAGTTAACTATGTCAATCAACACCGGCTGCGGACAAGATATCAACTGTGGATCAAATACCAGTTGCAGATCATCCTAGGGTGTATGTGATGGGAATATGCCCTAGAGGCAATCATGTATGATGATATTTCCCATTGTATTTATAAAGATATTAAGTTGTCCTTGTATAAACATCTGATGTGTATCATTGAATATGTGATTCGGTTGTGGAACTATACATTCATGTTGTTTGTACTAAATATCCTTGGTCATTGAGGTTATGTTGGACACACAACTTAGACCAATGTGAAAGTTGGCTTGATGACTTGGTTCCACTTGTCATGGGCATGGAGATGCTATTCCAACTTACACAGATTCGGCTAAAGAGTTTAGCGAGTCGGATTGACCCATATTGAGGTACAACGAACAAGTTGTCATTTATATATCTCAATCAATGTAATCCTTAGACCTGAGGTTGTTGCATAGTCCGAGTTGAGGATCACCGACTTAGGTTCTGTCAAACGCTGATCCGTAACTGGGAAGTTATAAAGGCAGAGTTCGGGTCGACTGAGAATCAAGCTGCGTGATGCGAATAACCAAGATGGAAAGCATGGTCATGCACGACTCGGTTAAGTGTTAACCGAAGCGATCGACTAAGAGTTAGTCGGGTGAATCATTTATCTCGGATCGAGAAGAGAGTCGGACTATTTAAGGGATGACAAATATTCGCCTATAGTCTGACAAGGTATATCGTGAGGCAAAAGGGACTCAGACGTAAGTCGCATTGGAAAGGCAAGTCGTCATGACTCTTTGGTACTTGGGAGTTGGCACGTTCTGCTAGGTGCCGCTACAGACTGATCGATTGAGAGTCGGACTCCAATCGTGTCCAAGTAGACATGAGCCGGCGGGGTCACACACTTAAGAGTGGGAGCAAGTTCGGATTGGATCTGAACCGGAAATCTTGTTGGGTTGGACCCAAGCTGGATTAGGACTGAGTTAGTGAGTTGGACTCACGATGACTAATATTATATGGGCTTTAGTGAATGGGCCGCGCGAGCAGATACCACGTTCACTCCCTATATATAGTGCAGCACCGTAACCCAGAAAGGTTAATCGTTGTTCGGTTAGGTCATTCCATGTGTTCGAAACCCTAGCTCCACAACAGTCCAGCTGCCGTAACGAATCTAGCAGTTCGCCGCCGGCGCTCCTCCTTGCACTTGTGGATACGAGTAGAGGTGTTGTACGATCAGCACCAGGATGATCGGATCACATAGGAATGCACTGCATCAACTGACGCGCTTCATCAGTAATCCGCAATTGCGCGTCTAGTGGTAAACCTCGTGGCCTTCTACCTCAGCTAGATCTTGGGATCACCATGTTAGAGGGGAAATTTTTGTTTTCTCTCTACGTGGCCCAACAGTGGTATCAGAGCAATAGCTTCTGGTTTTAGGCTCGATATCTGACATATGTGATATGCGGTAGGCTGTAGATGAGATCTATATGCTGTTTTGGTGGTCGATTTATGAGATAGAATGGTTCTGTACAAGGTTGATTGGATCAACTGTACTCGGGGAATGGTAGATCTGATTTCCGTGATCATACTGCTGAGGTCGTGGAACGACATACCCCTACCAGTCGTCTTCCGCCATTGGGGTAAACCCCCGCCCGCTATCCGGCTAGCGGGACCGCCGGCTTCGCCCTGTTGTAGCGCCTTAGATGTCGTTGCGAGTTTCACAACTCCGGTAGATATTGTATCTATGCATAACTTGTTTTTGCAGGAAATTGTGAATGGTGTGGTTCATGTGCATGTGATGTATATGTGTAATCCATACGTGATCTGTGACTCACGGTTTTGTCAGCCGACTGGAGCCTAGGTGCTGTCATATTATTGTATAACGACCTGCGTGTCGGATTCTCCTTGTAATTTACTTTACTAAGCTAGTGTAGCTGTTTGGAGAGCCCGGATGGCAAGCAAGGCGATGCACATGCTGGCGACATGGAGTAAGACGGTAAGTGGCAAGAGTTGGCACGAGTCAGATTACGTGCTTTGTGGAGATGGAGATAGCCATGAAGGGAGCCATACCATTTCACATTATGATTATTTTATTATGTGTTATTGTTATGTCTCTGTTTTACCTCTATTAGATAGTTGGTAAAACTTTATCCCTCAAAGAAGGTCTAGTCAGGTTTCCCGCCAGTGTTTGCACCATCACAAGACGTTTTTGGTAGTGGTCTCATAAAATTGAGGTGCTGCCAATTCTTTCTGACTAGGTGGGTTCGAGTAGGACTCTTACTGCGGAAACACTCGGTAAGCTATAAGGGTCTATCACAACGGTTGTGGGACTCGGGGAAAAGTCGGATGGGAGCCGGGGCATGTGATGCCACCCGTCCAACAGGAGTCGTATGAGATACGATTGACAAGGATTTGTCTACCTAGATCACTTGGCGGCTCGCGGTGATGCTAAAGCTCACTAGCCGACTTGCTTATTTAGGATCCTGAATCACTAAGTAACCATCGGAGGGGTGTTGGTTCTAGTGGGAGAATATAATATTAAAATGTTTAATATGCTTGCTCTTTTATGAATACATGTCTTAAGTGTTTTGCATGTTTTCTATTGTAGATCATGGCACCAAGTAGCAGTCACTCTCAGATATCCGGTTTTGCGTTGAGAACTATCCTTGATAAAGATAAACTGAATGACACTAATTTTACCAACTGGTATCGAAATATGAGAATTTTTCTCAAACAAGAAAAGAAGGACCATGTCCTAGACAACCCACTTCTAGATTAGCCGAATGAGAATGCGACTGTCGCTGCCACCAATGCCTACCGTCGGGCTAAGGATGAGTCCACGGATATTAGCTGTCTTATGCTTGCTCACATGGAACCGGACTTGCAAAATTAGTTCGAGCATGTTGAGGCCTACGATATGATCGAAAGCCTCAAAAGTATGTTCCAGGCTCAAGCGAAGACTGAGAGGTATCAAGTCTTTCAGGCTTTGCTGAGTTGCAAGCTTAAGGATGGTGATCCACTGAGTCCGCATGTGATCAAAATGGTTGGTTATGTGCAGTCTCTGGAGAGGCTTGGCTACCCCATAAGCGAAGAGTTCGCTAGGGATATAATTCTAAACTCTCTTCCTAGTGCATATGGGTAGTTCATTTCGAACTACCACATGCATGGTATGGATAAGAAGCTCACTGAATTGCATGGGATGCTCAAGCAGGCAGAGGCGGATCTCAAGAAGGGCGCCAATTAAGTGTTGATGGTGCAGAATAAGGCTAAGTTCAAGAAGAGTTCTTGGACTAAGAAGAAGGCTAAGTCAGGAGGAAAGCAGGCTCAGGACCCAGTCCCAAGCGCTTCCTCAGGGACTAAGCCATCTCCTTCATCCGGATCCACTTGCTTCTACTGCAAGGCGGATGGCCACTGGAAGAGGAACTGCAGCAAGTACTTGGCTGACAAAGCCAAGAGTGGAGGTATGACTTCCGACTCAGGTACACTTGTTTGCAATGTTATAGACATATATCTTGCTGATGCACCTAATAGTTCTTGGGTATATGATACCGGGTCAGTTATTCACATCTGCAACTCGTTGCAGGGACTGGTAAGAACTAGGAGCGTAGCAAGAGGAGAGGTTGATATTCGAGTCGACAACAAAGCAAGAGTTGCTGCGTTGGAAGTCGGCACGATGCAACTTCATTTACCTTCCGGATTCATTATGGAACTGAATAATTGTTATTATGTTCCAGTGCTCAGTCGAAACATTATTTCTGCTTCATGTTTGATGAGGCAAGGCTATGAGTCGAATATCGAGAATAATGGTTGTTATTTGTATTTGAATGATATGTTTCACGACTTTTCACCCGTCCAGGACGGGTTATTTATTTTGAATCTTGATGGTGAGTCGGTTTATAACATAAATGTTAAAAGGTTGAAACCAAATGATCTGAATATGACTTACTTTTGGCACTGTCAGCTTGGTCATATAAGTTGGAAACGCATGAAGAAGCTCCATGATGATGGACTCCTAACTTTGTTCGACTTGGAGTCGTTCGAGACATGCGAATCTTGCCTACTCGGCAAAATGACCAAGAGACCTTTTTCAAAGAGTTGCGAAAGGGAGTCCGACTTGTTGGAACTAGTACATAGTGATGTATGTGGACCAATGAGCACGAAAGCCAGGGGTGGTTATGAGTACTTCATTACCTTCACTGATGATTTCAGTAGGTATGGATATATCTACTTGATGAAACATAAGTCGGAAGCCTTTGAAGAGTTCAAAGAATTCCAGAATAAAGCACAGAATCAACTCGACAAGAAAATAAAGTTTCTTTGGTCGGACCGAGGAGGCGAGTACATGAGCCATGGGTTTGATGACCATCTGAAAAGTTGTGGAATAGTTCCTCAACTTACTCCGCCAGGAACTCCACAAAGGAATGGTGTTTCGGAAAGGCGGAATCGGACCTTATTGGATATGGTACGGTCAATGATGAGTCGGACAGATCTGCCTTTATCATTTTGGGGTCATTGTCTAGAAACAGCGGCATTCACACTAAACAGATTACCATCAAAGTCGGTAGAGAAGACACCGCATGAGATGTGGACAGGTAAAAAGCCGAGTTTGTCTTTTCTTAAGATTTGGGGCTGTGAAGCATTTGTCAAGCGACTTCAGTTGGACAAGCTTACGGCCAAGTCGGATAAGTGTATTTTCGTGGGGTATCCGAGGGAAACCTTAGGTTACTACTTCTACAACCGAGAAGAGGGCAAAGTGTTTGTCGCTCGAAACGGTGTCTTCCTTGAGAAAGAGTTTCTCTGTCGGGGAGTAAGTGGGAGCACGGTGCAGCTCGAAGAAATTCGAGAGGAACCGGCTAGTAGCGAGTCGGCAAAAACCTTGGAGGTTGAGCCAGTCGTGGTAGCTGAGCCGGCAGCAACACCTATACTACGAAGATCGGCGAGATTACGAAGTGTTCGTGATGTGTTACTGTTAGACAGTGATGAGCCGGCAAATTATTTGGAAGCGATGGTGGGATCTGATTCCGAGTCATGGCTTGGAGCCATGAGATCCGAGTTAAAGTCCATGGATGAAAATCAAGTTTGGAACTTGGTTGATCTGCCAGACGGTGCAAGACCCGTGGAGTGTAAGTGGGTCTTGAAGAAGAAAACTGATATGGATGGAAATGTTTTCGTCTATAAATCACGTATTGTCATGAAGGTGTTCCGACAAGTTTAAGGAGTTGATTACGACAAGACTTTCTCGCCCGTAGCGATGCTTAAATCAGTTCAGATCATGTTAGCTATAGCGCCCATTTCGACTATGAGATATGGCAAATGGATGTCAAAACGGCTTTCCTTAATAGAAATTTAACCGAGGACGTGTATATGATACAGCCGAGGGTTTTGTCGATCCGGCTAATGTTGACAAGGTGTGCAAACTTCAGAAATCCATTTATGGGTTGAAGCAAGCATCTCGGAGTTGGAATATTCGCTTTGATGAGGTAGTCAAATCGTTTGGCTTCATCAAGAGTGATCATGATTCTTGTTTATACAAGAAGTTTAGTGGGAGCAAAGTAAACTTATATGTGGATGACATATTATTGATTGGAAATGATGTCCAGATGTTGCAAGAAACCAAGGAATCATTGGAAAGGAGTTTCTCAATGAAAGACTTGGGTGAGGCAACATACATCCTCAGAATATGTATCTATAGATATAGATCAAAGCGGCTCATTGGATTGAGTCAGAGTACTTATTTGGACAAAGTGTTGAAGAAGTTCAACATGGAATCGTCTAAGAAGGGGTTCTTACCGATGTCTCATGGTGTAAAACTTAGCAAGACTAAGTGTCCTTCGACAACTGATGAGCGAAGTCGGATGAGTGCGATCCTATCTGCTTCTGCAGTCGGATCCATCATGTATGCCATGATTTGTACTAGGCCGGATGTTTCATATGCTCTAAGTGTTGTGAGCAGATACCAGGCTGATCCTGGAGAAATCCACTGGACAACTGCTAAAAATATCCTAAAGTACTTGAGAAGGACTAAGGATATGTTTTTGGTTTATGGTGGTGAAGATGAACTCAGTGTAAAGGGTTACACAGATGCGAGTTATATTACCGACTCTGATGATTCCCGTTCGCAATCCGGATACGTGTTTATTATAAACGGAGGTGTTGTGAGCTGGAAGAGTTCCAAGCAAGAGACTGTGTCTGCATCTACAATAGAGGCTGAGTATATTGCCGCCTTAGAGGCAGCAAAGGAAGTTGTTTGGATGAGGAATTTCCTCATGGATCTTGCTGTGGTTCAGGGCTCGTCCTATCCGTTGGACATGTATTGTGACAACAATGGTGCTATTGCACAAGCCAAGGAACCTAGAAAACACCAGAAGAACAAGCATATACTCATGCGGTACCACCTGATTCGCCAGTTCGTGGATCATGGTGATATCAAGTTATGCAAGGTACACACGGATGCATATATTGCGGATCCGTTGACAAATCCGTTACCACAGCCAAAGCATGAGGCGCACCTGAGAGCCATGGGCATTAGATGCTTAGACATGTGATGTCGGAAGATTGACTCTAGTGCAAGTGGGAGACTATTGGGAATATGCCCTAGAGGCAATCATGTATGATTGTAAGATCCCTCCTTTGTAAAGGAAAAGGATCCCTGTGATTGCAATGCTAGTCCCTGGATCATTGCTAGCATCCACAGTTTAAGATGTAGTACATAGATACAAAGGTCATTTATTACATCCATTCCAGAGATAAAACATAGTCTTTTACAACTCAAGGCCACAGGCCTAATACAAGAGTTTTGGAATAAGTAAATAAACATAAGTCTTCATCTTCATGTGCCACAGGCAAGCATGTTGAGTGTAGACTCATGACACCTAATCATCATCGGAGTAACCTGCAACATCACAAGTTACATCCACAGTGGGTCAATACTTTGGAATAGTATTGGCAAGTGATACCTTAGTAAATTTTAAGTGGACTATATTACTATATGCATTTTGGCTAAGTGTAGCTTGGCTTGCTTTGCTCAAAATAGGTTTTTCCTATTAGTTGAAATCACTAAGTTTTTCTTTGGCAAAAACTTTCCCAAGAAACCACCAATAGACATTGGGGTCCTTCACCCTTGTTCACCCACAAGTTTTACTTAGAAGTTAGAGTGATGAGATTCTTGATAGCTTCCATGTCTTGATGCTCAAGTTGTCCATTGCCATGGACTTGGCTAAGTACTTAGATTTTCCATCTGTAGAGGTTGTGCACTTTCCCCACCAGACTTGGTTTCCCAAGACAGGACCTTTCAGAAGCCTTTCCTTAGCCAAATGGACGCGCTCCAACCTATCATTCCCACTACCACAAACTGTCCAAAAGGCTAAGTTCTAGCAACCTATATGATCAAGGCAGAGCCCATATTTCCAAGTGGTTGCACTATAAGCTTCTCAACACTTGGCCTCCAAGTCCCTTTGTGCTTGGGTGGCATACCACAAGTGTGATACACAAGGTAAACCATGTCCATGGGCCTTGTGTAACCACTCAACCAAAAAAACTACCATTCAAGTCCCATTCCACCCAGGAGGTTCATTGACTTAGTTGTTTTATTAGGAAAAACTTAAGTCCAAAAGACTTAGAAACATTTTCATCATAGCATGTATATACTTTACCAACCCTTGTTTGCTACTAGCTAGGCTAAGCATGGCATAGTAACTTAACTTAGGAAATTTCCTAGCAATTCTACAATTCTACGACTACTTAGGATTTCCCAACATAGCATTTGGCAAAAACAACATGCAAGACTTAGCAAAATATTTCTAATGCTTGTACAAAATATAGGGATGGAAATATTCATGAAGTACCACTTGCCTTGGTAATGGGGAGAGTAGCACTCTTCACAATCACAGTCACTAGCAAAATCTACACAAAAATTTGTAGCACAAAATTACACACAATTCATATACAAACAAAAATATGAATGCATGCATGCAAGAAAATGCTAAGTGATGATTTTTGAAAACTCCACCAAGCAATTGCATGATACAGAAACATAACCAAGTCAAAAACTTGCTAACTAAACTTATTTAGCACTAAAACAATTTACTAAACAAATTCTATACACAAAATAGTCCTAAGCAAGTTTCTGCATAAAAGTCATTTTAACAGAAAGATTTCACTAAACACATCGCAGATTCAGAAAGTGCTTGTCTCCCTGATTCCAACGGTATAAAATTTGCAAAAGTCTAACGTGGGAATCAAAAGTTATAGCCATTTGAATTTTGGATCTAAATCTGATTTGAATTCTGTTTTTGAATCTAACCCTAGCCACGCGTCATGTTTCTATTGGCGCGTACCGATTCGCTCCGGATCGCGCTTGCTAGCCGTAGGATCTAACTAACGATGCACGGTTCAGATCTAGCATAACGGTTCGATTAGTGGATCTATCACAAGCGTTGGATCTAGATCTGACGGCTACAAATCAACTAACCAAACTCGAGCGGTGCTAGCGGCGGCGACTGGCGGCGGCGCGTCTGACAGCGGCGGCGCTGGCGCTCTAGGTCACGCGCGAGAGGGGGAAGGGTCTTACCAGAACCGCGGTGGCGTGCTGAAGCTCAACGTGGCGTTGGTTTGCGAAGGGGCGCGCGGGCACGGTCTCTGGAGCTCGTCGGAGTTGCGGCGGCGTCTGTTGCTTGCAGATGAGGTCACTGGCAAGGTTTGGCGTCGCCCTAGCACGAAACAGAGGGGTCAGGGGGTGCACAAGACGCAGGCGAACAATCTCGTATGAAAGAGGGGGCAAGGGGCGATCGGGTTTTACCTCAATTGGTCGCCGGAGTCTAGCGGCGGCGCAGGTGGTTGCAGGCACGAACGGGGACGACGGCCTGGGTCAAGAGCAGGCAAAAGAAAGGTGTCAGCAGATGCGCCAGATCATGCTGAGCAAGATAGCTTGAACCAGAGAGAGGGGACGGTCGAGGCTCACCGGAATTAGTCGCCGGAGCCGTCAGTACTGCGGTGCTTCGAAGACAAATGCGCGCAGAGCCTGGTGGCGGAGTGAGCGAGGAGAGTTGGGGGAAATGCTCGCGGTGCAGAGGGCATTAAATAGGCCCAAGCGCGACAGGAAACGCCTACGGCATCAAGGCTAATTACGTCGCGCCATTACCGGCATCACTGCAGCGGCGACGTGGTCTGCGGACGCGATTTGGGGAAGACGAGGGCGACGTGGAGAGGGCCCGCTCGTCAGCGAAACGCGCGAAGAGGAGGTGGGGTCTGGTCGTCAGCGACTGCCTGGGTGCGCTTGCGCGTGCGAGAGGGAGAGGAATGGCCCGGGTGGGCTAGTTGGGCCAGTTCTGTTGCTGGGCTAGAATCCTGGCGCCGACCCTTTTCCATTTCTTTCTCCTTTTCTTTTTCCGATTCGATTTTCTAAATTGGTTTTCAAATGAATTCAAGTTCCATTTGAATTCAAATCTTCTTGGGATTTTTGCAGTGTGATGTAGTCTCAAATATAGGCATAAAATCATGTGGTTGCTTTGCAAAGGCTTGGTCAAGCTTGGAGAACAAAATATCAGAGACTTGGCACTTGGTTTGCAAAATTTGAGAAATGGTTTTTGAAACCATTTCCATTTTGTAAAACTTGGTCCAAATTCCACACTCAATCCATTCAACAAAGGAAACAAGCATTCAAGGTTTAAAACATTCATACTCTCAAATGGTGATGGCCATTTGATTTTTAGCTTGCTCACATAAAATGATAGCACTAAGTGCTTTGTTTTTCTGAAATGAGTTTTGAAATTGATCTCAATTCTATATGCATGCATGAATGATATGCAATCTTTGAAATCATGATTTTAGGGATGTTGCAAATCTAACCCCCTTAAGGTGAATCTCGCCCTCGAGATTGGGATTGGCTAGCAAATAGGTGAGGGTGGTCTTTCCGAAGATCATCTTCTCTTTCCCATGTTGCTTCCTCTTCGGTATGATGATTCCATTGTACTTTGCAAAACTTGATAGTATTTATCCTTGTGACTCTTTCTGCAGTCTCAAGAATCTTGATAGGCTTTTCTTCATAAGTGAGATCACTTTCTAGTTGAACTTCTTCCAAAGGTATGGTATCCTTCAAAGAAGTTTCTTCCATTTTTGGGTGACATTTCTTAAGCTGGCTCACATGAAATACATTATGGACTGTTGATAGAGATTCTGGCAGTTCAATTTCATAAGCAACCTCTCCTTTGCGACTCAGAATCTTGAATGGCCCAACATATCTTGGTGCCAACTTTCCTTTGACTCCGAATCTTTTCACTCCACGAAGTGGTGATACTCTAAGATAGGCTCTATCACCAACTTCGCAGGTGACTTCTCTACGCTTAGGATCGGCGTAGCTTTTCTGTCGGGACTGTGCTATCTTCAATCTGTCCTTAACCAATTTGACCTTCTCTTCGGCTTCTTTGATAAGATCTGGCCCGAATAAACTTCTTTCTCCCACACCATTCCATAATAATGGGGTGGTACACTTTCTTCCATAGAGAAACTTAAACGGTGCCATCTCAATGCTGGCTTGATAGCTGTTGTTATAAGAAAATTCTGCGTAAGGAAGACTTTCATCCCAACTTGCTCCATAATCTAGGGCACATGCCCTCAATATGTCCTCAAGAATTTGATTAGTCCTTTCTGTTTGCCCATCGGTTTGAGGATGAAAAGCAGTGCTGAATTCCAACCTCGTTCCCAATGATTCATGTAGCTGTCTCCAAAAATGGGAAGTGAATTGGGTTCCCCTATCGGACACAATACTCTTAGGCACACCGTGAAGGCATACAATTCTACTCATGTAGATTTTGGCTAACTTGGCACTTGTATAAGTTGTCTTTACGGGTATGAAATGAGCCACTTTAGTTAGGCGATCCACTACTACCCATATGGAATCATATCCTGATCTGGTCCTTGGTAATCCGGTAATGAAATCCATACCAATTTTGTCCCATTTCCAATCAGGAATAGGTAGTGGTTGAAGCAAACCTGCTGGTTTCTGATGCTCCGCTTTTACTCTACTACACACATCACACAAAGCAATATGTTCGGCGATGTCTCTCTTGAGATTGTTCCACCAAAATCTTTCTTTCATGTCCATGTACATTTTGGTGTTACCCCGGTGAATAGAATACGGAGAGTTGTGTGCTTCCTGCAAAATCAGTTTCCGTAACTCCGGATCTTGTTGAACACAGATACGTTTCCCATGCCATAAAGTACCCTGTTCATCTTCATGGAAATTTTTAGCTTTCCCTTGGCCAATCTTTTCCTTAATCTCTTCAATTTCCTTATCGGTCTTCTGAGCTTCTCGAATCTTGTCCAACAAAGTGTGTTGAACATCTAAAGACATGAGATGTCCTTCAGGCACAATCTCCAATCTGAGTTCTTTGAATTGAGTACACAAATCATCTGGCAATTCTCCTTTGGTAAGGCCATTCACAAACACCTTACGACTTAGAGCATCTGCTACAACATTTGCTTTACCGGGGTGGTATTGCAAACTTAAGTCATAATCCGTGATAAGCTCTAACCATCTTCTTTGTCTCATATTGATTTCCTTTTGGGTGAAGATATACTTCAAACTTTTGTGATCTGTGAACACTTCACAATGCTTTCCCAAAAGGTAATGTCTCCATGTTTTGAGTGCATGGACGACGGAGGCTAACTCTAAATCATGAGTAGGATAGTTTACTTCATGAGTTTTGAGTTGTCTCGAGGCATAGGCCACAACTTTACCGTCTTGCATAAGTACAACACCCAAACCTTGATGAGACGCATCACAATATACTTGGAAATCCTTTTCCAAATCTGGCAGACATAGAACTGGTGCTGTCACTAGTCTCTTCTTCAATTCTTGGAAGCTGACTTCACAACCTTCAGACCATGTAAACTTCTTGTCTTTCTTTAGCAATTCAGTCATGGGCTTAGCAACCTTTGAGAAATTCTCAATGAACCTTCTGTAGTAACCTGCTAAGCCAAGGAAACTACGAACATCTTTTACATTCTTGGGAGATTCCCATTCCGTCACAGCTGAAACCTTAGCAGGATCAACTGCTACACCATCCTTTGTCATAACATGACCAAGAAAACCAACTTCTTCTAACCAAAACTCACACTTACTGAATTTGGCATAAAGTTTATGCTCTCTTAACTTCTCAAGTATCAAGCGCAAGTGTCCCTCATGCTCTTCTTTGCTCTTGGAGTAGACTAAGATGTCATCGATGAAAACGACAACAAACTTGTCAAGGAATTCCATGAACACCTTATTCATCATATTCATGAAGTATGCTGGAGCATTGGTCAAGCCGAAAGGCATTACCGTATACTCATACAATCCATACCTTGTGGTGAATGCTGTTTTAGGTATGTCTTGCTCTCTTATCTTGAGTTGAAAATAGCCTGACCGGAGATCAATCTTTGAGAACACACATGCTCCTTCTAGCTGATCAAACAAGTCACTGACTCTAGGCAAAGGATATTTGTTCTTGATAGTTACCTCGTTGAGTGAACGGTAATCTATGCATAACCTTTGGCTTCTATCCTTCTTCTCCACTAACAAAACTGGGGCTCCCCAAGATGATGAACTTGGTTGAATAAATCCTTTCTGCAACTGTTCTCCTAGTTGCTTCTTGAGCTCTTTCAGTTCATCAACTAACATTTTGTATGGTCTCTTTGCTATTGATCCAGAACCTGGTACCAAATCTATCAGAAACTCCACATCTCTATCTGGTGGCATTCCTGGTAATTCTTCCGGGAATACATCCGGATACTCACACACAATTGGCACACTGTCCATGCTAACCCCCTTAAGAAAATTAAGCTTACTTCCTTTGGATTCAAAGTTTGACTTGAATTTAATTCTTTTTCTTTCTGGGGTTGTGAGTGCAACAGTACGATTAGCACAATCTAGTACCCCTTCATACTTAGCCATCCAATCCATTCCCAATATTACGTCCAGTCCTTGGGAATCTAGGATTATCAGACTCACTGGAAACTTATGTTTTCCAAATTCTATTACAAGATCCCGGCATCCAAGACTTACTATCATTTCTCCTCCCGGAGAACTAACTTTTATTGGACACCCAATGTTTTCAGATGAAAACCCATTTCTATCAACAAATGCCTTTGATATGAATGAATGCGATGCACCAGTATCAAAGAGTACAAATGCTGGAATGGAATTGAGTCTGAACTTACCGGCAACAGCGTCAGGCTCCTTATAGACCTCCTCCACACTGATGTGGTTCACCTGTCCTTTCTGTAAAGGATTGGGCTTGACAGGTCCTTCAACTTTCTTTTCGGGGCACTCATTTGCATAGTGTCCCATCTTCTTGCATTTGAAGCACTCAACCTGACTGATGTCTCTCTTAGCAGGCTGACTTCCACTTCCACTACCATTTCCACTATGGTGGCTCTTATGTCCACTCTTGTGGTTCTTGTATTTGTCATTGTCATGACTGCGGTGATGCTTGTTGTCATGACGGTTGTGGTTGTGGTGCTTGTTGAATTTCCCATGCTTATGGGATCCTGAGCTTCCACTGTCATCATAGTGAGATTGTTTGTGAGACGATCCCGAGCTGTGCTTGTCGGAGTGCTTTCTCTTTCTACTCTCGACTTGCTTCATTTTGTTCTCCAATATAGCAGCCTTGTCACAGAGCGACTGATAAGTGGGAACATATGCCACAGCCAGCTGCAGATTCAGCTCATCATTCAAGCCTTCCAGAAATTTTTCCTTTCTTTTGGCATCTGTGTCAACCTCATCCGGTGCATAACGCGCCAGATTGTTGAACTCTTCAATGTATTCAGCCACGCTGCGGTGGCGCTGTTTCAGATTGTGGAACTCTTTCTTTTTCAGGCTCATTATTCCTGACGAGATATGAGCAGTGCGAAAGCCTTCCTCAAAGATAGCCCAAGTCACCTCATCTATAGAAGTGGTGATTTGGAAGTTGTCCCACCAAGTGGCGGCTGGCCCTTCCAGCAGATGTGCTGCGAATCTGACCTTTTCAGCATCCGTGCAGCCCACGGTTACTAAGTCCTTGTTTACAGAACATAGCCAATCATTGGCCACCATGGGATCAGTCGTCCCCGAGAACTTAGCTGGCCTCAATCGCAGAAATCTGGTGAGCATATCGAAGCCCGGAGGGTTGTTGTTGTTATTGTTGTTATTGTTGTTGTTATTGGGGTTGTTGTTGTTGTTGTTGTTTTGGTTCTGAATGAATGTTGTCATCATCTGCATGAGCTGTGTTTGAGCATTCATCATTTGCTGCATTTCTGGAGTGATGTTGTTGGGGTTGGGGTTTGCGCGACGGGGAGGCATCTGTGGTTTGTTCAAATAGAGATAAGAATGAGATACCCATAGATGTTTTTCATGCACATTACATCACATAAGCAAACACAAGCATGCAACAGAAGATAAAAGTTCAACAACCAGATAACAAGTTCACAAAGTAAAACACACAAGTGTCAAGCCATCCACATGTCGGATGGTCCAATAACAAGTTCACAAATAACAAGTACGATAATAAAAGATAAACGAGTAGTCAAGTCTACTCATCAGCATCAATCTCCTCCTCGACAAAGGAAAGACCTGCGTTCTCCATCGCGGTCTTGTTCTCCTCAATGGTAGTGGTCAAGGACTCAATCTTGGCCTTGAGAGCCCTCTCCTGGGAACGAAGCCTCTCAATCACCATCTGCTGCTGCTCTAGCTCGAAATCCTTGGACTTCAGTTCTTCCGTCATGTCCCGTATCTTCTTGTTCCTATCCTGGACGCGTTTATCCTGACTCTTGAACTTCCGGTCCTGGGTCTCGAACTTCGCCTCCATTTCCTTGACTATCTCGTCCTGCTGTGCGAAAAGCTTGTCCTTCTCGCGAAGCTGCACCTGGAGCTCGTCATTACTGAGCATGACATTGGTCCTGTCCGTGTCCACGTGCCTAATGAGAGACTCTAAGTCCTGGAGATACAGACGTATCGGCTCTGCTGCGTCCCTCGAGTCGTCCTCGAAGTCGATGGACTCTCCATCCTCATCATGTCTTCCGAAGACGTGGAAGTGGGTGCCTCTAACCTGTCGGGAGTGACGGCCTAGCAGACGTCCTATCAGGTCCTGCATGACTACCTCCATGCCTCTCTCCCTGTCATCGTGCATAAGCTTGAAGACGATGGCCTCCGTAGTAGGCTCTGTCTGGCGTCCGGGCTGGTTCACCTTGATGCCCCAGAGGTCCTTCCTCTCGAACTTGGTGAGTGGATGCACCATGATGGTGGGAAGAGGGAGATTGAGAAAAGTGGTAAGCTCAACGATACGAGGACCAAAGCGGGTAACCTGGAACTCCTCAATAGTGCTGATGGTAATAGGCATCTATTTATTAAGATAGAAAAGTTAGAACAACACAAATCAAGATAAAATAAAAACAAACATCACATACATATCCTTGGAACACAAAATCACACAAGTCATGCATACTTGAATCCATTACATCAACCAAGGTCCATACTTATTTAAGGTATCATTTTAGAAAATTAGGTGATAGGTGGTGGTCCAACTAACGAAGTGCGTTTACAATCCTATCTCACTGGATCTGTTGGCTAACACAATGTTCCTAGAAGCAATCAGCCTATCTTGCTCACATGATTCCATCACTAAGTCTATAATATCTCCTCTTAAGGTTTGGTTGGTGGCTTCCAACTCTTGGGTATGTTGCTTCTCTTTCTCTAAGTCTTTTTGGAGGTTCAGCATTCTGCACTTGACTCTGGCACTAAGTTCTTTGATAGTCCTCCAAGCTGCTTCTCTTGCTGACTCAAAGAATGTGGTATGCACCATAGTGTTGGTGTACATGCAGAATCCTCTTTCTTTGTGGTTGTCTTCCTTGTTTTTGTACAAGTGAAGTTGCACCCACCAGTACTCAACTCCTTCATCCATCACTGGAAAGCCTTTGTACACAGCTGCACCATGTATTTCCATTGACACCATGAGGTCCTTGAGAATTTTGGGAAACTCAGTCTCACACTCCAAGGTCATGGTCATGAGTGGTCCTTTCTTCACGGCTTCGTTGATGGAGTTCATCTACAAATAGTGATGAGAATGAGAAGATTAGAAAAGTTTACGAGAAGAATAGACAAGTGTAGAAGTAGTTGAAATTTTTTCCTTAGTGGTTCCAATCCTAGGGTCATAATCCTACAGGCAACACAGTACTCTGATACCATCTGTAAGATCCCTCCTTTGAAAAGGAAAAGGATCCCTGTGATTGCAATGCTAGTCCCTGGATCATTGCTAGCATCCACGGTTTAAGATGAATTACACAGATACAAAGGTCATTTATTACATCCATTCCAGAGATAAAACATAGTCTTTTACAACTCAAGGCCACAGGCCTAATACAAGAGTTTTGGAAAAAGTAAATAAACATAAGTCTTCATCTTCATGTGCCACAAGCAAGCATGTTGAGTGTAGACTCATGACACCTAATCATCATCGGAGTAACCTGCAACATCACAAGTTACAGCCACAGTGGGTCAATACTTTGGAATAGTATTGGCAAGTGATACCTTAGTAAATTTTAAGTGGACTATATTACTATATGCATTTTGGCTAAGTGTAGCTTGGCTTGCTTTGCTCAAAATAGGTTTTTCCTATTAGTTGAATCACTAAGTTTTTCTTTGGCAAAAACTTTCCCAAGAAACCACCAATAGACATTGGGGTCCTTCACCCTTGTTCACCCACAAGTTTTACTTAGAAGTTAGAGTGATGAGATTCTTGATAGCTTCCATGTCTTGATGCTCAAGTTGTCCATTGCCATGGACTTGGCTAAGTACTTAGATTTTCCATCTGCAGAGGTTGTGCACTTTCCCCACCAGACTTGGTTTCCCAAGACAGGACCTTTCAGAAGCCTTTCCTTAGCCAAATGGACGCGCTCCAACCTATCATTCCCACTACCACCAACTATCCAAAAGGCTAAGTTCTAGCAACCTATATGATCAAGGCAGAGCCCATATTGCCAAGTGGTTGCACTATAAGCTTCTCAACACTTGGCCTCCAAATCCCTTTGTGCCTGGGTGGCATACCACAAGTGTGATACACAAGGTAAACCATGTCCATGGGCCTTGTGTAACCACTCAACCAAAAAAACCACCATTCAAGTCCCATTCCACCCAGGAGGTTCATTGACTTAGTTGTTTTATTAGGAAAAACTTAAGTCTAAAAGACTTAGAAACATTTTCATCATAGCATGTATATACTTTACCAACCCTTGTTTGCTACTATCTAGGCTAAGCATGGCATAGTAACTTAACTTAGGAAATTTCCTAGCAATTCTACAATTCTACAACTACTTAGGATTTCCCAACATAGCATTTGGCAAAAACAACATGCAAGACTTAGCAAAATATTTCTAATGCTTGTAAAAAATATAGGGATGGAAATATTCATGAAGTACCACTTGCCTTGGTAAAGGGGAGAGTAGCACTCTTCACAATCACAGTCACTAGCAAAATCTACACAAAAATTTGTAGCACAAAATTACACACAATTCATATACAAACAAAAATATGAATGCATGCATGCAAGAAAATGCTAAGTGATGATTTTTGAAAACTCCACCAAGCAATTGCATGATACAAAAACATAACCAAGTCAAAAACTTGCTAACTAAACTTATTTAGCACTAAAACAATTTACTAAACAAATTCTATACTCAAAATAGTCCTAAACAAGTTTCTGCATAAAAAGTCATTTTAACAGAAACATTTCACTAAACACATTGCAGATTCAGAAAGGGCTTGTCTCCCTGATTCCAACGGTATAAAATTTGCAAAAATCTAACGTGGGAATCAAAAGTTATAGCCATTTGAATTTTGGATCTAAATCTGATTTGAATTCTGTTTTTGAATCTAACCCTAGCCACGCGTCATGTTTCTATTAGCGCGTACCGATTCGCTCCGGATCATGCTTGCTAGCCGTAGGATCTAACTAACGATGCATGGTTCAGATCTAGCATAACGGTTCGATTAGTGGATCTATCGCAAGCGTTGGATCTAGATCTGACAGCTACAAATCAACTAACCAAACTCGAGCGGCGCTAGCGGCGGCGACTGGCGGCAGCGCATCAGACAGCGGCGGCGCTGGCGTTCTAGGTCGCGCGCGAGAGGGGGAAGGGTCTTACCAGAACCGCGGTGGCGTGCTGAAGCTCAACGTGGCGTTGGTTTGCGAAGGGGCGCGCGGGCACGGTCTCTGGAGCTCGTCGGAGTTGCGGCGGCGTCTGTTGCTTGCAGATGAGGTCACTGGCGAGGTTTGGCGTCGCCCTAGCACGAACCAGAGGGGTCAGGGGGTGCACAATACGTAGGCGAACAATCTCGTATGAAAGAGGGGGCAAGGGGCGCTCGGGTTTTACCTCAATTGGTCGCCGGAGTCTAGCGGCGGCGCAGGTGGTTGCAGGCACGAACGGGGACGACGGCCTGGGTCACGAGCAGGCAAAAGAAAGGTGTCAGCATATGCGCTAGATCATGCTGAGCAAGATAGCTTGAACCAGAGAGAGGGGGGCGGTCGAGGCTCACCGGAATTAGTCGCAGGAGCCGTCAGTACTGCGGTGCTTCGAAGACAAATGCGCGCAGCCTGGTGGCGGAGTGAGCGAGGAGAGTGGGGGGAAATGCTCGCGGTGCAGAGGGGATTAAATAGGCCCAAGCGCGACAGGAAACGCTTGCGGCATCAAGGCTAATTATGCCACGCCATTACCGGCATCACTGCAGCGGCGACGTGGTCTGCGGGCGCGATTTGGGGAAGACGGGGGCGACGTGGAGAGGGCCCGCTCGTCAGCAAAACGCGCGAAGAGGAGGTGGGGTCTGGTCGTCAGCGACTGCCTGGGTGCGCTTGCGCGTGCGAGAGGGAGAGGAATGGCCCGGGTGGGCTAGTTGGGCCAGTTCTGTTGCTGGGCTAGAATCATGGCGCTGGCCCTTTTCCATTTCTTTCTCCTTTTCTTTTTCTGATTCGATTTTCTGAATTGGTTTTCAAATGAATTCAAGTTCCATTTGAATTCAAATCTTCTTGGGATTTTTGAAGTGTGCTGTAGTCTCAAATATAGGCATAAAATCATGTGGTTGCTTTGCAAAGGCTTGGTCAAGCTTGGAGAACGAAATATCAGAGACTTGGCACTTGGTTTGCAAAATTTGAGAAATGGTTTTTGAAACCATTTCCATTTTGTAAAACTTGGTCCAAATTCCACACTCAATCCATTCAACAAAGGAAACAAGCATTCAAGGTTTAAAACAATCAAACTCTCAAATGGTGATGGCCATTTGATTTTTAGCTTGCTCACATAAAATGATAGCACTAAGTGCTTGATTTTTCTGAAATGAGTTTTGAAATTGATCTCAATTCTATATGCCTGCATGAATGATATGCAATCTTTGAAATCATGATTTTAGGGATGTTACAATGATGATATTTCCCATTATATTCGTAAAGATATTAAGTTGTCCTTGTATAAACATCTGATGTGTATCATTGAATATGTGATTCGGTTGTGGAACTATACATTCATGTTGTTTGTACTAAATATCCTTGGTCATTGAGGTTATGCTGGACACACAACTTAGACCAATGTGAAAGTTGGATTGATGACTTGGTTCCACTTGTCATGGGCATGGAGATGCTATTTCAACTTACACAGATTCGGCTAAAGAGTTTAGAAAGTCGGATTGACCCATATTGAGGTACAACGAACAAGTTGTCATTTGTATATCTCAATCAATGTAATCCTTAAAACTGAGGTTGTTGCATAGTCCGAGTTGAGGATCACTGACTTAGGTTCTGTCAAACGTTGATCCGTAACTAGGCAGTTATAAAGGCAGAGTTCGGGTCGACTGAGAATCAAGCTGCGTGATGCGAATAACCAAGATGGAATTTTGCCCCTCCACTTGGAGAGATATTCTCTGGGCCCTCCCGTGAGATATGATTCGGAAAGCATGGCCATGCACGACTCGGTTAAGTGTTAACCGAGACGATCGACTAAGAGTTAGTCAGGTGAATCACTTATCTCGGATCGAGAAGAGAGTCGGACTATTTAAGGGATGACAAATATTCGCCTATAGTCTAACAAGGTATATCGTGAGGAAAAAGGGACTCGGACGTAAGTCGCATTGGAAAGGCAAGTCGTCATGACTCTTTGGTACTTGGGAGTCGGCACGTTCTGCTAGGATTCGCTACCGACTGATCGATTGAGAGTCGGACTCCAATCGTGTCCAAGTAGCCATGAGCCTGCGGGGTCACACACTTAAGAGCGGGAGCAAGTTCAGATTGGATCTGAACCAAAAATCTGGCTGGGTTGGACCCAAGCCAGATTAGGACTGAGTTAGTGAGTTGGACTCACGATGACTAATATTATATGGGCTTTAGTGAATGGGCCGCGCGAGCAGATCCCACGTTCACTCCCTTTATATAGTGGATCACCGTAACCCAGAAAGGTTAATCGTTGTTCGGTTAGGTCATTCCATGTGTTGGAAACCCTATCTCCACAACAGTCCTGCCGCCGTAACGAATCTAGCAGTTCGCCGCCGGCGCTCCTCCTTGCACGTGTGGATACCAGCAGAGGTGTTGTACGATTAGCACCAGGACGATCGGATCGCAAAGGACTGCACTGCATCAACTTACGCGCTTCATCAGTAATCCGCAATTGCGCATCTAGTGGTAAACCTCGTGGCCTTCTACCTCAGCTAGATCCTGGGATCACCACGTTAGAGGGGAAATTTTTGTTTTATCTCTACGTGGCCCAACAGGATGTATTACCTACGGTTCTTCGACGTACTATTGGCATTCTCTCTGAATTGTCAGAGCTTGAATACCATTTTGGTTCCTAAACTTCTTCTTTGCACTTATTCATGATACTTCCATGAACTAGTACAATTAATCCATTAACTTCTTAGCAACATTACCTACTTTGGGTGAATTTAAATTCATCACTTCTTGTTGCTCCATATATTTTCTGCAATAATCGTCCTTCTTATTACTGGCAAAGTAATGATCTAATCTTGATCCATCCTTCAAATTGTGTTAATACTCCTTATATTTTGCTTCATTCTTCATAGAAGTCTTCATCTTGGTCTTTGGAACTCGTCACTCCCTTACACGAATTCCCATTCCAATCTAGGTCTATAACATCAAGTAATAACTAGATGTTGCAACATGCATTTGCACACCAAGTCAAACTTCATGTACAGATCTAGTCAATCAAGAAGATCCAAGAAAAATAAATAAATCCAAATGTGGTACATATAACACACAATATTCTAAGCCCAGAATATAGTAGTTGAGTATAGTATCTCTAGAATTCAGGCTTAGTTGTGTAGTATATGACACCTCCTCATATGGTTTACATTGTGATACTTAGCACATAGAGTCAAACTATTCTTTATCTCAATATTTACCCAAATTGCTCAATTGCAATAGGATAATCTTAAACAAAGTGGTCTCAATTTGGTTTCAGCTAACCTTTAGCCTCACTTTTAGAATGACTAACTATATCCAACCTTTCTTTATTAGTAAAATAACCTCACATGATCACTCCAAATGACTAATAAGTTTCTATTGAACCTCTAAATTTGAAGGTTATCAATATTTTCTAACACCTATGACTTCTATCATAGTTCTACCATGGTATTTTCATACTTCTACTCCAAGATAATTTACTACTTACTTGTCATATTTATACCTATATCATGGTTTCAGAGCTAATCTCACCATGATCTTGTTATGTTTTACCTATACATCATGATTCAAGAGCTAATCTAACCGTGATGACTTTGTTTCACATTACTCTATCATTAAATCCTAACATAATTCCACTTCATCACATAGAATTCTCAAGTGAATCCCACATGATTACTACTCATTACATCAACATTTATCCTAATGATATACATCATGTTGTCCTTGATTATTACTAACCATAGAATTCCACTATCTTCCTTGAATTCTAGGGTTAGGCTATACCATTAAGAGTACTTCAATTGGTGTCCTACACTTTATCCTAATCTATTGTGATCCATTGACTTTCCTATAGTATCTTGGTGGCTTATGTCTCCTTTGGAAGATACTAAATAGCATTATACTAAGAAAAGATAATATAATTACTCCTAAGAAAGAATGACTTAAGCATCTGACTTAGGTGTGACAAGATTATCCTCAAGTGGATACTCATCATAGTCATATGAATATTTGGTTTAGATAAGATGGCTCCTATAGTCACTATCCAACCTACAGATCTTCCTAAAAGGGTTTTAATCCTAAGGTCAAAGCATATGCTCTGATACCAACTGCGGTGACCCAGCATACCACTACATGATGTAGTACACTATAGTCATTGACATAACACCAATGAAACACCGTTCACTAGTATCACATCCCTCAGAGTGGTACAACCGAAACACAGCAGGTCCAAGACATGACTATAGGTTACAACTCAACTCTTTACACAAGATCCAGAGAACACTCTAGGTTAAAGAGAGAGCGAGAAACATCTTACAAAGAAGAATCATAGATAGACAACTCAAAAACTATTATACTATTATGACTAGTATCTTAACTAATGGTCTGGCATTGCTGCTATTGCAATACACTATAGAAATAGGTGCTATGGCTAGAGATGATATTCCTATCTAATCAGTAACTTTATCTTCACTTGAGTTGATGTATATGTAGACTTTCTTGATTTCATTGAAGAGATTTAGCCTTTGATGATGATTCCTGGAGTATGACTTGATGTAGATGTCGTCTGTACTGGCTTTAAAACTTAGCAAGGGTTAAGAAGATATGTTGAGTACGAGCGTACTCAGCAAGTTCACTAGAAAAGGAGTGTTTGATGCACTATATCTATAGCCACAGACCATAGGTCGTAGGCAATGCAAGTTTTCGTAAACATTTCTTCAAAGGTTGCTTTTATTCTGAAAAGCTATGTCCGTAAGCCTTCACAGGTTTACAAGAACTTTCATGGAGTTCCTTTCCCGCCGCGTTCACAGCTCCTTCCCGGAACAGGGAGTAACAAGATACAGTTCTTACACTCTGTAGAGGTGCGTTACTTTAACCATGAGAGATGTTAGCTTTGTTGCACATCCGGGCCGCAAACCAGTTCATACTTCCTTGGTATGAGGCCCAGACTAAGATCCAAGCCAATCACTGCCCTCTTCGCAACCTCATATGTCTGCACGATCCTTCGGGCTGGCTCACCTTTGTTAAGCCCCCTTTCGGGCAGGCTAAAACCCTGATGAGTTCCCGAAGACTCTATGACCTGGTGTTGCCCTGGCAAGTGCCATATTAAATGGTCCATCCACTAAACACCATCCATAGATAATATAGACACCAAAAGTGTGGGGCGTAAGGGTGCCCACCCATATGTTGGATCCGCACAAAGAATCACAACGTCACGTTAAGGTCGTCTTGCCTCCATATAAGAGGAAAAATATACAGCTGACTTTTCTATCCCATTCCAAATCTCATGGTTAACGCATAATATACGGCGCTAGAATCACTGGCGACATTGGTTGTTAAGTCCTTGATGCTATGTTCCTTTACCACCAGAACTTCCATAGTAGGTTATTACCTCATGGTAAATAACCTATACTCATATTACTATGAAAATAGTGTTTTCTGACCTTTTTCAAATGCAGGTGATAACAACACTGGATTTGCAAAATACTTTACAGAAAATAATCAAAGGACATGAGCAAGTGTGAACTTGCCTTTTGTGATTGCAAGATTATGCACTCACGGTCTTCAAGACAATATAAGATCCAATATCTGAAAATAGCATCATTGGTCTGGTAAGGACTAATGTTTAAAAAAGCAAGATGCTATTATGCATAAGTAATGTAATGCAATTTCGTAAACTTGAATCCCGAGGATAACGTTGCTCTGGGTTTGAATATTGGAAATGGTTTCTTTGGAATATGTTGCTCTTTTAGATTAAGTTTCATATTTGTGCTTCTTATTAAGGCTTGTGAGTATGTTTGAACAATACATATCTATATAATAATAAGGTACACACATGTGGAATGCTATTTAAAGACTACTTATATAATAATTGTTTATCTTCAATTTTACTTTACAAGTAGTGTCACTTATAAAGAACCTTAAATGTTATTAATCCTAAATATATAAGTAAAGTATAAAGTAAGGTGATTAGAATTAATTGTCATATGTTGACTAACGTGGCGAAACGAATAACTTTTGAAGAAAAGATTTCTTTATTAAGGTTTAAACAATCCTTGTGGTTAGTTAGATGTGGTCAAGGTGGTTGATGTTGTTTGTGCTTGCTGGAACAGTTTGGATTTGAGATGCTTTAAAACTTAATTATAACAGACCAAAGTTAACTATAAAGTATATAATAAAGTTTTTAGCATTATACTTAAAGTCTTGTAGACTAAAGTTAACTTAAAAAAAATAGATGGTTTGAAAGTGTAATGCTTAAGATATTATATTTTATCATCTTATAATATTACCTTAAAGTTATTTAGGAATGGCATTACTTCTATTTGAGTAGTGGTTTCCTAACATTATAATGGAATAGAAGCATTTATTCTTTTATAAATGAGTGGTTATAGTTTATAAATAAGGAAATAATATTACTTAACTACTTATTCACTATAGTGTTTTTATTTGTTTAAAACTTTTGTTTGAAGTAAGTAAAAAGGTTTTATTTAATTTCATGTTATTCTTGATGAATTTATACTTAATAAAGATCTTTTTAGAAAATAAACTACACATCTGGTTGAAGGATAATTCAATAAGATTTGTATTTAAAATGTGTTGGACCAATTTGACATTATATTATAAATATTTAGGACTAGTATTGCTTATTTGACCTGAATTGGCATTTTAGGAATATTAACAAATTTATTTAACATTATATGAATTATTAACTAAAGAAATAGGTTTAAATTCAAGTTATAAAAGTGTTTAACTTTTTATTTAACTTAAAAGTGGAATATTATATTTTTAACATATAGGTATTATTTTTGTGATCATTTTGGTATATTACACTTATTTTTGTGATTTAAAAAATAATAAGATATGATTTTTATAATACTTATTACTTTCTAAAGACTTAATAAATAACAATTATTTAATTAAGTGGAATAATAATGCATGACTGTAGATTTAAATTATAATTATTATTTTTCTAAGATTTTTAGTATTTTATTTATATTTTTTAACATTTACCATAATTAAAATATGAATTATCAAAGTTTTATTACTTATAAAACCTTTATTAAATAATGTTTATTTAAATAATTAACATAATAATATTTGATAATAGTTTAATGTTATAGATTTTATTTTTTTGAAAATTTTCATATATTAAACATATTTTTCTGAATTATAAAACAAAATTTATTAAATTTTTAAGATTGAATCATTTTCTAATTAAATTTTAAATAATATTACAAACATGGAGCTACTTTTCTTACCTAGACTAGGTCTACCCTAAATCACAGACAGGTGGGGCTCAGGGCCACGTTGGTGTGCCACGCTGGCGTGGACCAGTCAATAGTGGACTCGGTCAAAAGATGACGCAGGCGTGATGCCACGATGACATCAGCACCAACCTAATATCTTTTTACACCCCGAAGTAACCTAGACAGAGACATGAACAGGTGGGACTGTGGCCACACCACCTGCAACATGTGCTTGTCGGAGCCTCACCGGAGTTGCGCTCAGGAACGGCGGCAGAGGGATTCTAGGAAGCGTGGCTAGAGGGGTTCAATGCAGGGGAGTTTGCGGAACCTAATAGTGGAAGCGCCGCCTCCTAAAGGTCATCAGAAGATGGCCGGCGACGAACTCACGCGGTGGCGCTGACAGATGGTCACCCTGGTGATGATATAGGAATCAAACAAAGCAACAGAGGCTACTGGGAGATCGATGAACTCACCATGGTTGCGATGGAACGGTCGGGGTGGCTGGGGGAAGTCCAACGGCGGTGAATCGACGGTGAACGACATCGGAGAAGTAGCAAACTCCAGCGACGATTCGGTTCGAGCAGTGTCGATTCCTTTGGCAGAGATGCTTAACACGACGAGGCGGATCTAATGGTGGCCTTAGATGGGCAAGGGGAGATCGAAAACATCGGCAATGAGCAGTTCCGGCAAGGTTAGGTTTTAGGTCAGAGGAAAGCAGAGAGATGGAGGGCATCCGAGATAGAAATGAGGATGAGAACGAGCAGGGGCGTCGCCATGGCCTCCTTATCCTCTCCCGGCGACGGCGGCGTGCATCTTGACGCAAGGATGGAGGCGGACGGCATCGGCCACTGCCACCGAGCAGCTTCCAGTCGGTGAGGAAGATGACGACGGACGTTTAGCAGAAAACCCCTGGCAGTTTTTCGAATTCACTCTGCAGTCCCTCCACGGCCCCACCTGCCAGCGAGACAACGAAGAGGTATCCCGGCTGGGCCGCTGTTGGGTTGTTGCTGGGCGAGGGATAAGAGAGGGAGGGAATGGGCCTCGGGCCTGGTTTCATTTTTCTTTTTAATTACACATTTTCTATTTTAATTTCTAAACTTATATTTAAACAATTGTTTGCAAATTTCTTTATAGACCTATTTGCTAAATAGATGCAACACTAATGAAGTGTATTTAGATGTTGTATATATTTTTATTATATAAGATTATCACTTCTTTCTTTTCTTATACATATATGTATATATTTTTCTTTTTGTATTTGTAGGGTCTTTTGATATGAGTTTAATTTATCTAATGTCCATAAACTTATTAAAGAATGTATTACTATTTAATCCAGGAGTTTTGATTCTTATAGTTTTATAATATTAAAGAAAATTTTATATTTATTGATCCTTCATTATTAGTTGATACATAGAGTTTTGAGTAATTACTATGCTTAATATTATTATTCTCATAAATTTAAGAAATAGCAATGTAGATATTTTATTATATCTAACATAGAAGTTAGGGTTTGAATTGCAAATGCTAACCCTAGGGTTTAGGGTTCTTAATAAACTTATATTCTTCTGTTGTTGTGAATAAAGATTAGTGGCTAAGACATATTGTTTTTATGTTTGTGATCTACAATGATATCACCATTTAACTTAAAATAGTGGGATTGTTTTCTAGGCTAGCTTAGGAGATAGAATTGATAAAGATAGTTCCTAAGCACCTATGAGAATGATGGTGGAGGATGTCCAAGATGTGTTGAAGTGATTTGATGTAGGTAATTATTCGTATCAACCTTTGTGGGAACAAGATGATTGCTCCAACAGATGGGATGGATGTTAAGCTTGATTATAGATTTAGGGTTTAATGTTTACCCAGAATTCCTATCTTCCATGATTCACAATTCTGGACTTCTAATTAAGGAATTCCTTTCCTAGATATTCTACTTCTTCCTATCCATCATCATGTGTTAACATGATGAGCTTTACTTCACAAGAATATTCTTATCCACCTTTTATTCTTCTAATCCCATTGATAAATCCAATGAGCTTGACACTAAAGCCTTTCATAATCTTCACCTATCAAGACTTGGTTATATCAACTACTATATTGCTGATACTCTCCCATCCAACAAGTAGTTACTTCTAACTCCATTCATACTCCTCTTTAATCATCCATCACTAATATTTCTCCAGTAGATGTCTATATCAAACTACTTCACCTCAAGTGTTAGTATTTTCCAAAAGGAAACTACTACTTCTATAATCCAATGTTACTCTAGCATCATCTTGATCATACTATCTTGTCTCTACTTGACTCTAGTATCTAATACTCCAACCTCAAATTATAGTAATATGACTTTGCATGGCTAACCCCAATCATGTTTTATCCACCAATGCCACTTATACATGATATAAGCATTCAATCTTGGTGAATAAGGCATGGTCATTATAATCCTTTGATCCTTTATGGTTTTAGATTTCCAGTTGGCTAATCAAGGCTTCCATCCATACAACATTACAGTTGTATTATAATTATCTTCTGTTTAGCTCTATTGGATTAAGAGATATAATTCATTGACTATACCTACTTGATCCAATAGGACTACTCCTGGTAACTATCTTCAGAATTCATCCTTGTAATCCTCTTTGTTACCACATATATCTTTATTTCAAATAACTCTTCTATCTATTCAGGAGTGAGTTAACTCCATCAATAATCCTATTGATTTAATTCTCTTACAACACTTCCATCCTATAAATGATATTTAAATCTAGCATTACTATTTACCTCTTCTTACTTCTTTCTCTAAAGGACTGAAGTGAATGCTATAATAAGCACAAGAGTTAATAGATCAGGAATTGATAGATTAAGAATTGGTGAATCAATAGTTGATTACTCAACATTGATGAGCAATAAATACTAGAATAGGATTCAATAGGAATGGTAAAGATTGATATGAATAGAAAGATACATGGTGAATGATCTTGACTTGATTTCTTTCCTACTCAAACTCACTAAAGAGTTAAGGTTAGGTATTACAATGATACTCATGGTATAAGTAGATGAGATTAAAATAGATCAAGATTTAGTTGTTACACTCCTATTACTTAAGTTATGTTTATAACTTAGTATTCATGAGTTTTGTAATGAATACTAGGGTATGATTACTTAAGGATTAAATATAGATCATTAAGTAATGTATTAGGGTTAACTTTTATTACATTTGATCTACCCTTAGATGAAATCTCCCTTACCCAAAATAAGGTTTTAGCAAAGGTCATATTGAAACTTATCGCAGTCAACTTGATGATCTACTTCAATTCCATCAAGTTAAGAGAAGCTTCAATCACTTTGACAAGTTTTTTATTTAAAAGCGCGAAAATTATTCGGATTTTCTATGCATGAATGCAATGCACACATCTGTGTTTAGCTTATTTCTAAGCTCTAATGCTGGGACATTATAACTGTTCATCATATCATTCTCCAATGATATGACCCTATTATTAACAACATCCAATGTTCATGATCAAGAAACCTTTGTTTATCTGTTAATCAACAAGATAGTATTAAGAGATGCATTACTAGGATCCTTATCTATTTATAAATCACACATGCATTAATGTTTCCTATAAATACAATTATAGCATAAAAAATAAACATCTATTATAACCCTGGAATAGCATAATAACCACTTTATTATTCCCACTCAGGCATATTCCTTTCAGTTTCCCACTTGCACTAGAGTCAATAATCTAGTTTACATAGTCATAAATGTAACACCCATAGAGTTCTGGTGCTGATCATGTTTTGCCCTTGGGAGAGCTTTATTCAACAGATTTGTAACATTCAGATCCATGTGTACTTTGCAAATCTCTACATTGCCATCTTGAACATGTTCCTGGATGGAGTTAAATCGGCGATTTATATGCTTGCAATTCTTGTGAGACCTTGGTTCCTTAGCATTGGCTATGGCACCATTATTTTCACAATAGATCACCACTGGATCAAAAGCACTTAGAACCACACCTAGTTTAGAAATGAACTCCTTCATCCAAACTGCTTCCGCCACTGCTTCTCAAGTAGAGATATATTCCACCTCCATTGTAGATCTCGCTATTACTGGTTGCTTGGAGCTCCTCCAACTCATCACTGCACCATTCATCAAAAACACATATCCGGATTGTGACTTTGAGTCATCCGTATCAGTGTCTAAGCTAGCAACAATGTAACATCTTGAGACAAGCTCTTCTTCACCGCCATATATGAGAAACATTTCTTTAGTTCTTCTCAAGTACTTAAAGACATTCTTAACTGGGTTCCAGTGTTCCAAACCTGGATCAGATTGGTACCTGCTAGTCAAACTAACATCATGTGCCACATCTGGTCTTGTACATATCATAGCATACATAAGAGAACCTATGGCTGAGGCATAGCGGACATGGTCCATCATTTCTCTATCTATTGCTATAGCTGGACTTTGAGTCTTACTCAAAATAGTACCTTGCAACATAGGTAAGAACCCCTTCTTACCTCTGTCCATTTTCAAATTCTTAAAAATCTTGTCAAGGTATGTACTCTGTGAAAATCCTATTAAGTGTATTAATCTATCTCTATTGATATTGATTCCCAATATGTATGCAGCTTCACCAAGATCTTTCATCAAAAACTTACTATTTAAGTAATCCTTTACGCTCTTCATAAGTTCTATATCATTTCCAATCAACAATATGTCATCCACATATAATATTAGAAATGCTATAGAGCTCCCACTCACTTTCTTGTAAATACAAGCTTCTATGATGGTTTGGACAAATCCAAAACCTTTGATTACTTCATCAAGTCGGAGATTCCAACTTCGGTATGCTTGCTTTAGTCCATAAATGGATCACTAAATTTTACATACCTTGTTAGCATCCTTAGGATCGACAAAACCTTTAGGTTGCATCATATACAACTCTTCCTCAATGTTTCCATTAAGGAACGTTGTCTTGATATCCATCTGCCAGGTTTCATAATAAAAAATGCAACAATTGCTAACATAATCCTAATAGACTTTAGCACTGGTGAGAAAGTGTCATGATAGTCAACTACTTGAATTTTTCGAAACCCCTTCGCGAAAAGTCTTGCTTTATAGACGGTCATATTACTATCAATGTCCATTTTCTTTTTGAAAATCTATTTATTCGATCTCAACGGCATTTTGGTCGCGAGGTAAGTCTACCAAAGCCCAAATGGTTTTAATACATGGATCCCATTTTGGATTGCATGGCTTCAAGACATTTGTTGGAATCTGGACTCATCATTGATTCATCATACGTCGCAGGGTCATCACTTCCATCTATCATGAAATTGAGGATTGGATATCCATACAGTTCTGGAGCTGTACGTATCCTGCCTGACCTGCGAGGTTTTGTAGTACTCTCTATCGTAGTTTCATGAGGAGGAGGATCCTCATCATCATTTCCTTCTTCCATGGCGGAGCCAATACTGGAACATATTTCGACATTGCGCTACTCACCATTTTGGGAAGATAAGGTTCAATGACCTCGTCGAGTTCTACCTTCCTACTACTCACAACTTTCGAGAGAAACTCTTTTTCTAGAAAGGATCCATTCTTGGCAACAAACACTTTGCCTTTGGATCGATGATAGAAGGTGTACCCAATTGTTTATTTTGGGTATCCTATGAAGACGCATTTTTCCTATTTGGGTTTGAGCTTATCAGGCCGAAGTTTCTTCACATAAGCATCGCATCCCCAAACTTTTAGAAATGACAGCTTAGGTTTGCTACCAAACCATAATTCATACGGTGGCATTTCAGTGGATTTCGATGGTGCCGTATTTAAAGTGAATGCATATGTCTCTAATGCATGACCCCAAAATGACAATGGCAAATCGGTAAGGGACATCATAGATCGTACCATATCTAATAAAGTTTGATTACGACATTTGGACACACCATTACGCTGTGGTGTTCCGGCGGGAGTGAGTTGTGATATAATTCCTTGTTGTCTCATGTGTGTTCCAAAATCATAACTAAGATACTCTCCTCCACGGTTGGATCATAGAAACTTGATCTTTCAGTTATGATGATTTTCTACTTCACTCTGAAAATCTTAAACTTTTCAAATATTTCAGACTTGTGTTTCAGTAAGTAAATATACCCATATCTACTTAAATCATCTGTGAAGGTTACAAAATAACGATATCCGTGGTGTGCAGACACACTCATCGGACCGCATACATTGGTATTTATTATGTCCAACAAGTCGGTCGCACACTCCATTGTTCCGGAGAACTGAGTTCTAGTCATCTTGCCCATAAGGCATGGTTCACATGTTTCAAATGATTCATAATCAAGTGATTCTAGTAGTACATCAGAATGGAGATTCTTCATGCGTTTAACACCAATATGACCCAAACGACAATGCCACTTATATGTAGCAATATCATCATCCAACTTGATTCTTTTGGCATTCATGTTATGAATATGTGTATTACTAATATCAAGATTCAAAACAAATAAAACATTCAACATTGGTGCATGACCATAAAAGATGTTATTCATATAAAAGGAACAACCATTGTTCTCGGATACAAATGAATAACCGTCTTGCATTAAACATGATCCAGACATGATGTTCATGCTCAACGCAAGCACACAATAAAAATTATTTAGGTTTATTGTCAATCCCAATGGTAGATGAAGTGGCAGCGTCCTGACGGCGATCATATCAATCTTCGATCCATTGCCTACGTGCATTGTCACTTCATCCTTCGCTAGTGGTCGACTATTCCTTAGTCCCCGTTTCGAGTTACATATATTAGCAACTGGACCAGTATCAAATACCCAGGTGCTACTTCGACTACTTGTAAGGTACACATCAATAACATGTATATCACATATACCTTTGTTCACTTTCTCGACCTTCTTATCTGCCAAGTACTTCGGATAGTTCCGCTTCCAGTCACCAGTCTCTTTGCAGTAAAAGTATTCAGTATAAGTCTTAGGGCCTCCCTTGGTTTTCTTCGTAGGCGCGGCAAAATATTTGTCATCCTTCTTGAAGTTACATTTGGGCTTACCCTTTTCTTCAAAGGTGGTGATCTTATCATCCATCACCTCCTGGTGCCTTTTCTTTATGTCTACTTCGACAGCCATCAGCATGGCAACGAGTTTAGTGAGCGATCTAATCGCATCACTCATCTTGTAATTTAGTACAAACTCTTTGTAATTGGGTGGGAGCGACTACAGATGTCACATCCCAAAATTTTCCAAATTTTGAAATGTGAAAAATAAATAAACAAAATAAATAATTGTTGAAATTTAGGGTGAAAAGAAACTTTTTGGTTCCAAATGGAAACATCAAAGACCCATCTTGAACAAACTTTGAATGAAAAGGGATTTAAAAGATAAACAGATATTGAATAAAATTTTAAAAGTTGGAATCACCATTTTTGGATCTTTAAATAAAAAGATATGGATTTTATAAAACAAAGGAAGAAATAAATAAACAAGGACTATTTTAAAAAGCCAAATTAAAACTTGGCCAAGCAAATAAAATAAGATATTTTTGTTTAGTAAAAAGAGTAAAGGATTATTTAAATAAAATCATAAGGATTTATTAATATCCATTTTTATTTAAGTAAAGACATTTCCCAATTTAAATGAACATTAAAACTTATTAAAGTATTTTAAATTATAATTCAAAGTTAATTATTTAACACCATATTAAATAAATAAACTTACTGAAGAGGTTTTGTGAAAAATTGGAATTTAAATAAGGGTTTGAAAATATAATGAAATCTTATTTAATAAAGGAAAGTGCCCTTTTTAAATAAAATATAAACCAAAAATAAATAAATAAATTATTCCTAAAAAGTACTTTCAATACATGTTTAAAACATATTAAAAACTTACTGAAAAGTTTGGAGGGTTTTGAATTCAAATGATTGTTTGAAATGTTTAAACAAATTTAAAACAGAAATGAAAATGGAAAAAAAAAGGAGAACAGAGAAGGAAAAAAATAAAAGAACCCAGCCCAGCCAGCTAAACCCATCAGGCCCATCAACCAGCCCACTCCCTCTCCCGCAGAAAAACGGTTCACACCTAGACTCACACCCGCGCAGACACTGACCGCTGGACCCCACTCCTTATTTCTCTCTCACGCTGACGAAATGACCCCACCAGTCAGACCATCTTCCTCACCCGCACACTGATCTCGCTGGTCGTTTCTGCAAATCAATCGAGACTTCAATTCCCCTAAATGCCGCGGCGATTACTCACTGCGACCACGCACGATTAAACCCCCCCTCTCTCCTCTCTTTCCCCCAAAACTCCTCTGCCAGAGAGCCCCCAGGCTGCCCTGAATTTCTTTTGCACCGCCGCTGCTCCGTCGAGCATCCGCGACGATTCCGGCCAGGCACCGTCACCCCTCGCCCCCTCGACCACACAAGCGTGTTCCCCATCACCCCCTGAACCTCCTAGTAGCCTTGGCTTCCCGCGCTTGACCCACAACGTCGACAACGACCAAGACACGACGTCGCCGCCCACTACCTCGACTCCGGCGAGTTTCCCTGGTGAGCAGAGACCCCCCTTGCCCTCTTTTTGATGCTCACTTGTTTGCCACTCGCATACGAAGCTAACGGTACCCTCCATTTACTTTCCCAAGCCCTGTAGCCTCGCCTTCAACGTTGTTTGAGCGCACCCGACGCCGCGGCAAACTCCAACGAGCAATCCCTCTGGAACCCGAGCGCCACTCGACGAACAGAGACCACGCCGAGCTTCTCTGCACCCCTACGAACCCTGCAAGCATCCTCACTCTCTCCCGTTCATTCTAATTCGTCGGCAACCTCACCCTCTGAGTGCTCCGCCGCTCGCCGCCGCACCAGCTCCGCCCATCTGTTTTCGAGCTGCTGTGAGCCACTAGATCCAGATCCAAGCATCACGATACAATCTTAATCGAAGAGGTACAGAAAGATCTGTGTCGTGTGATGTTAAGTAGATCATGCGGTCCATGTTTCCTGATCCGAATGAAATGGTACGAGCCAATGAAAACACACCACGTGGCCACCCTTTTAAATTGAAAACAGAAACTTGTCTATTTAGTGCTTGATTTTGTAAATTGCATAAACTTTAATCCACATGGCCAAATTTTACAAATTTTATATCAATGGAATCATCAAAACAAACTCTATCCAACCATGCATTTTGTTTAATGAATTGATTCTGTTAAATTGGTTGTATTTGCAGAAACTTGTGTAGGCATACTTTGAATATAAAAATTATTCTAGAAATAGTTTTAAGGTAAAATCTTTAGTAAATGTATTGTTTTGAACTTACTGACCATAGAAACCAACTTTTGGTTTTAAAAACATATTTTGTGAGGCTGAGGAATAAATCTTTGAATTAAAGCATTCCTAGGTAAATAAAAATATTATTTATGTATTAAAAATGCTTTTGAGTAAAACCTTTGGAAAATAATTTGATTTAAACTCTCTGACCCTAAACACCAAGTTTTAGGATTTAAAAATATATTTGATGAACCCTATAAATTATTACTTTGCTAAAAAGCATTTTCAACAACATGAAATATTACTTTGGTATAAAAATGGTTTATAGGTAAGACATTTTCAAATGGTTTTAAGATTTAACACTTGGCCATAAAACATTAACATTTGTGTTTAAAAATATATTTGCCAAACACTAGGAAACATTACTTGATTTGAACCACTTCTAGCAAAACAAAAATGACTTAAAGTGGCCATTTTCACTAACTTAATATCAAATGGTTTTACTACTTTAATAAATGACAAATAGGTGTTTTCAAATGATTATAACCTATTAGAAACCACTTTTCCAAATAAAACAACCTTTGGCATGCTTGCATGCATTGCTTTGTTTTTATTCTTCTATGTGATGATTGTTTGAATGGTAGATTGAATATTTGCTTGCTTGATTGAATTGTGGTGGAATTTGAAGAAGTGTGACTATTGCAAAGATCAAGGAGTAAACTTATAATCTCTACCAAAAAGGCAAGTGGTGCTTCATACTTTTGTCCCATTATTTTCACTATGCATTAGTGATATTTCTAAGTAAGACTTGCATGGAATTTTGCTAAGTATAAACTATGCCATGGGAAATCCTAGTAGATGAAACCTTAGTAGAATTTTCCTAAGTTAAGATTCCTACTACTGTCATGCTTAGCTTAGCTAGTACAAAACAAGGGTGGATTATATTCATGCTATGGAATATTTCTATGTCAAGGACTTGTGTTTTGTTTAATAAAACAACTAAGTGAATGAATCGCCTAGGTGGAATGGTATTGCTTGGAAGGATTTTTGTTGAGTGGTTACAAAAGGCCATTTCTATGGTTTACCTTGTGTATCTCACTTGTGGAATGCCACCCAGGAACAAAGAGATTTGAGATGTCAAATGTTGAGAAGCTTCAAGTGCAGCCACTTGGCATTATGGGCTCTTCCTGGATCATATAGGTTGCAATAACTTAGCCAAATGGACAGTTGGTGGTAGGGGATGATAGGATGGAGCGCGTCCATTCTGGTCTAAGGGAAGGCTTCTGAAAGATCTTGTCTTGGTGAAAATCAAGTCTTGTGGGGAAAGTGCACCACCTCTGCAGAGTGTAAAATCTAAGTACTTAGCCATGTCCCTGGCAAAGGAAAATTTGAGCATCAAGACATGGAATCTATCAAGAATCTCCTCATCCCAATTGATAAGTTAAAAACTTGTGGTTGAACAAGGGTTAAAGGATCACCAATTTCTATTTGTAGATGCCTTGGGTGATTTTGACAAACAAAAACTTAGAGTTTTCAAATGATAAGGAAAAATCTATTTTGAGCAAAGCAAGCCTAAGCTCCACTTAGCCAAATGCATATAGATGATACATACCACTATACTACCATAGTATCACTTGCCAATACAATTCAAATGTATTGACCCTTGTGGCTGTAACTTATTATGTTGCAGGTTTGTTTGATGTTAGTGAAGTGTGTTGATTAGGATTACAAGTCTACAACCAACATGTTTGCCTGTGGCACTTTGAATATGAAGGACTCCATGCTATAGTTATTTCTGTTGCATTGTAATGAGATAGCCAAATGAGCTAGGTAAGATGTAATGAATTATTTTATTCCTGGTTATAAAGTTGTATTATGACCTTTGTTTCTTGATATTACATCTTAACTGTGGATGCTAGCTATTGATCCAGGGACTAGCATTGTAAACACAGGGATCTCTACCTTATTGAAGGTTGGGACCTCTACAACAGAACTCTATCCATCGTAATATTAGCTAGGATATCACATCCTAGTGCCTTAAGACATTGAACATAGCTCATCATCATCATGAAGTGCTCTTTCACAGAGTTGTGTTCCTTCATATTTGCACTAAAGAACTTGCTGGAGATCATATATCTCTCGGCATGTATTTGGATCTCAAACATGGTTTTGAGTTCCTTCACCATAGCATTATCATTGCTAAGTTCAAAGTGCTTTTGGAGTTCAGGATCCAGCAACCGAAGGATCACACACTTCACAAGAGTGTAGTCATCATGCTTTGTGCCATACACACTGCACTCATCCTGATACACGGTACTAGCAGGAACATCACCTAGAGGACCTTCCAGCACATAGGACTTCTTTATTCCCATGTGGAAAATCCTCAAATTGTGATACCAGTTGGTGAAGTTAGACCCATTGTCTTGCAACTTTTCTTTCTCAAGGAATGCATTAAAATTGAATGCAGGGGGTGCCATGATCTACCAATGTATTTGCAAAGACTATTTATACTAGGTTCAAAATAGATAGAGTTCAAGATAATACAAAATTATTTATGTGAACTCCCACTCAAGATGATACCCCTCTAGTCATTTTAGTGATTACACGAACCAAATTCACTACGCCACAATCGATCATCATGAGTGGTGGAATAACTCCAATAGAGAGCATCGTATGGGCATCATATCATCCATATGACTCGTGCTTTACCTTTCGGTTCATGTTCCGAGGCCATGTATGTACATGCTAGGCTCACCAAGTAATAACCTTAGTATGCGTGTGTATAAAACTATCTTACACCCGTTGTATGCGAACATATAATATATCACACCCGATCATCACGTGGTGCTTCGAGATGAAGAACTTTCTTAACGGTGCATACTAAGGAAGAACATACTATTATCTTGATATTTAGTGGGAGGGGTCATCTTATAATGCTACCGAGGCAATCAAATACTACCTAGGTGATCAAATCAACGCAAAATAGGATGCATCAAAGGATAAACATCGCATGCATATATAATGTGATATGATATGGTCCTTCTCGCATTCGATATCCATATTGTGCGTCATGGCATGATCTCCATCATTCGAACAGCGTGCCACCAAGGTCCATGGCGCCGCCTTCATGGTTGTTCTCCACTAATCTAATTACTTGGATTTCCATTTTCCAGCATGCATGCCATCAAATAAAATAACAACCATACGGCTCCCACCGGTTGTTTTAACTTACAATAAAACACATTGCATACAACAATCTTTGTATCATAGACCATATCACATCACATGCCCTGCAAAAACAAGTTAGACGCCTCTAATTTATTTTTGCATATTTTACGCGGTCGTGTGCTTTCTAGGAAAGAACCGTTCTACCTACGAACTTCAGCCACAACGGTGATAACCAAGTTATTAAGAAGACCGTTGTAAATCATATATCAGATATAGTTGGAGAGACAGCCACCTACTAGCCACTTATGCAAAACTAGTTGCATGTCAAGCGTGGAACATGTCTCATGTGCGAGGACATGTAAAGTTTGTCCGGGCCACTTCATCCCATTATGCCACCAATATCCGAAGTACAAAAGATTTGCAATAACATGATCATCAACGCCCACATATCTATGTGTTCTAACCGTACAAAGCATATACGCATAGACATAGCTCTGATACCACTGATGGGGTTTGTTGCGCAGAAAACAAAAAATTCCTACTATTTGCAACAACCAAGATCGAATCATGGCAATACAATATAACGGTTACATATGGACTCACCCTCGAAGACCTTTAGTGGGATAACATTCCCACAAACAAACATGGTTGATGTAGATGTACACGACTATCCTCGAGGACATGCAGACGATCAGCGCCACAAATGGGCAGCACATCTGTAATCAGTCACATGTATGGTGTGTCGACGACTCCCAAAACCTCACTCCAGCCGGGCAGCGAAAGTAGTGGATCGCCGGGAACTCTAACATCACTACACCATGATAGAGGTGGTGGAGGGGAAGATCTCGAATAGGGCTTCGACTAAGCATCTTTTCTAGTGGCAATGGACAAGGCTAGCAAGAGGGAGAATATGCCAACCAAAGGGCATATGAGAGAATGGGCAAGTGAGTGTGTGAGATGGGGAGGTATCCACCTCCTTTTATAGGGGTAGGGGAAAGCCCCTCCCTTGGACGGCGGACAAGAGGGTTCCCCCTCCCCTCCTCTCATTCATGTGGGTGGACTATCCACTCACATAATTTCAATCTCCACTTTCTCCCGTTTATTCTCCAGTAAAAAACCAAAGGTCTTTACAGTAAAGCACTTTAATTCTCTTGTTTTAATGCAACTAAATTTAATGAACACTTCATTTAATGAGTAGTTCATTTAATGAACACTTCATTTAATGAACACATTAACGTTTTGATCCCTTTCTTTGTTTTGATACCCCAAAACCATTTCAGCAGATTCAATAGAACTAATCCCTGCGATGTCCATTATCTTCTCATGCGTTCCCTATAAACTCAATTGCGTCGACTAAACCTTAAGTGTGTCTCCCTATGGGTTCGAGAACTATGTATACATGATCGAGACTCTCTCCTATCAATAATCATTAGCGGGACCTAGAGATCCTTAATGACTCCCACTTGTTCCACGAAAATCCAATGATCGTCCGAACCTTTTTCAATGTAATCAAATTCCTTTTGTCTCGCGATATTTTACTTGTCCGAGATCCGGTCACTTGTTATCGTACATACCTTGTTTAATCTTGTTCCCAACAAGTACTCTTTTTCTCATTCCTGTGATATGACATTTTAGTGATCAAATCACTTGCTTGCAGGCTATGTCAATGTGATATCACCGAGAGGGACCTGAGTATATCTCTCCATCATTTGGATGGAAAAATACCACTCTTGATCCACGAGCCTCAACTAACACATTCTAAGTACCCAACGACACCTTTATAATCACCTTGTTATGATGTGATGTTTGATGGAAATAAAGTACTTTTCTGGTGAAAGTGATTGGCGTGATCTCATGTTCTAATGTGACACCCCCGGGATTAGGGTTAGACAAATCCCAGATCTCCGTATAGCATAAGCCTAACCTAGAGCTCGAGGATATCCAGTGAGAGAATCGGTAACACAACAGTGACCCTACGACTCAAAAATTATTACATCAAGATCATAAGTGAGCAGAGAACCAAAATATTACAAGCAGAGGTCACTGACCATAAAATATCAAACAACAGAAGGAAAATTATGCTAGTAAGTATAGCAAAATTAAAAAATGGCCTAAGAGGCCTGAAGCATAATGATGACGTCCCAGCCGATAGATTCCAGGCTACCGTCCGGGAACCCCAAGCTACTCGTCAGTGTCGATGTTGTACCAAACTCGTCTTTTGGGGAACAATTACTCTCTACAACAGTATCAGCAAAGCAAGGGTTAGTACGGGGTGTACTCCGCAAGACTTATGGATGGTGGGGATCTTTTTCATAAAGCTATCTTTTTTTCTAAACAAGAGGGAGAAGAAGCTCGTCTAGTCAGAATAATTTAAAAGGGGATAATAGAGCGACATCTCCTAAGTATTTATCATCATATTGATATCCACCAAGTCATCATCATCTACCAACTAGGGCCACCCCTCGTTCCCATGACGAAGCATCCTTAAGCACAAGTTGATCTACCAAGTTTTACGATTAGGTTCTTGTTCTTTATGATCTTAGAATATGGTCACCAAGCGTTCATAACCGTGAACACAGCTTTTCGAAAAGATTTAACCCTACAGGGTGTACAACTTTACAAACACATACTAACCTTCTCTTAATGCCACTAGTAATAGCCCTCTTCCTGGGAAGGCCGACAGAGGGTGTTTAGAGATGACCTTTACCTTGATTTTGACGAGACCATGAGTCACGCCCTAAAGGATAGTTCCGCCATAATGGGTCCAATCCCGAAGCCGGTCCCCAGAGATGTGAGGCAAGGTTTGTTTACCAGGGGCGCTATCTACCCCAAGAAACCCGGTTCGTGCTTCCCTACCTGTTATGAATGCGCCTCCTTCACCACCTTTGAGAACAACCAGAATTCATATGTCGAATGGAACGCCCTGTAACATCCCAAAAATACTAAGCTTGGAGCATCAAGCATTAGTCATCAACATTTAGGGTTAACAAAAACTTTTCTAAATAAAATTATGAATGCATGCATATGTGTATGCATGGATTTTGAAATTCATTGGAACCACCTTGTTTGATTGTTTCATTGCTTGTAAAATGTTTCTTAGGTGAAATAAACATCATATAAAACATTTCCCACACTTTTACTAAAGACAAGTAAATCAAAACAAATATAGTAAAGGGATGGTCACTTTGACCAATTTAACTCCCATGCCTACTTTGGCTGTGTCAAACTTTCAGAACCTAACATAAACTTTTCTGGATCTTTTCACCCCCTGAATGTACTCCTAACAAAGTATAAAGGCCCACTTTGTGATCATCCAGAAACTTTCAAATGCATAGTTCAAATGACAATTCAAAATTGAATCTTCATCATATGGGAAGATCCCACTGTTTCAAAAACCACTCAAACAAGCTCAACTTTCAAAACCCAAGCATCTGCAGACTCACCAGCACTAATCTAGCACACCCACCAAAAATCTTTTCAAAATTCAAAACTTGATTTCATGTGGCCATTTCATCAAACAGGTTGCAGATACAAATCAAACAAACATCAAACACTATAGTGTGCAGTAAAAATTGGCCTAACTTGTTCCCTATTTAGCTCACAACCATCTCAGTGGATCATCTAGGAAGATTAACCAAGCACTAGAACCATTGTGAGCTTGCCATTGCCATCAATGGTGAACAGCCGAGCACACCCATGTCACCCCCATGTCGACAGCAAGCTAGGAGGAGACACAAGCCTAGCCAGCATGTCTGGGAGGCAGCCCACCGTCCATCGCCACTCCCTGTCCACCACTCGACCACACGCACAGACCACGCCCAGACCGCCAGCGACCATGCCGAGCGTGCGCCAGAGCACCACCCTTGACCGAAGCCCACAGACCGCGCGCCGCCCTCGCCGCGTGCATACACAATCCCCACCGACCCAGGAGACCGCCAGACATCCCAGTTCGCCGCCCCGTGACGCACAGCCACCGCTCGCTGTCGAAGACGCCGCCTCTGCCGCGCAGAGCGTCGCATGTTCTAGACCAAGCCGCACCACCCCATGCCTCGAAACCATGTCATTGAGCATCGCCAGGGAACACCGCACCGTCCCCTACCTTCGCCCATGCCAATAGCCGCCTGTAATATCACCCCCGACGAGCTCACCGTGCGCCCCGTCGGTCCCCTTGCTCGACTATAAATAGAGGCCACCCCCGCTCGATTTCTTCACACCGTCTCACTCCCCTCTCGTCATTGATCGTGCCACACCGTTCCCGGAGCAAGGCGAGCACCACCTCGCCGGAATTTCACCGGAGCCCGCCGCCTCTGGAGAAGAAGGGAGCCATCGATTTCGTCCACCCCAGGAGCTGCCGCGACCACCCCTGAGTTCGCCGTCGTCGACTTCGTCGTTCGCCCGCCTCGCCGACCCTCGCCAGCACCCCGGTGAGCCCCCAGCAACCCTCACTGGCCGCGCTAGGTTTCTTTCTCGCCGGCGTTGTCTCGAGTCGACAATGACTCCCAGCCGTTGGATTAGAATCAGATCGAACGACCCACGTTGCCCCGTATCGCTTCGCCCCTCCCTGTCTCACTGGCAAGTGGGGACACCCACTTAACCAGCCCGCGGGAGCACTGCTCTTAGCAGGCCAGCCCAGTAACTTTTCCCGCGCAGCCCAGTGATTTGAATTAAATCTTTTTCTTTTTAATTCAAACACACTTCTGTACCCATTTTCAAAAATCAATCCAGATCGATTTAATGCAACAATTTGAATGAAACCAATTTTGTTGGAAAGGCCTGTGAATACTGAATCCAAGCCCGTTGGATTCAAGTCATTTGGATCTATAGATCATCCATGGTAAAAATAACAAGGCAGAAGCTTTTCTGCATTCAAACATTTTTCAAATTTAAACCATAATAGCTTTTGAGTTGATTCCAACTCTCAAAAATCACATTTAACCATACCTTTCAGAATATATAAAAATATATAGGTCTACTTGCAGAAATAATGTTCAAGTAATAAAAGAATGCTACATAGGCATTCCTAGTCATTATATTTAAATAAAATAAAAGGGTAAAGCCTTATTAAATTGTGACACCACTTTAAATCACATTCCCTTGGACTACAATATGTGGTGATGACATGTGTCAACATGATCCCATGTTTGGGTTGGAGAATATTAAATCTTAAGTAGTTTTTCAATGAGTAGAAATTACTTTTCTAAAAATAAAAGGAATTAAACCAAGCCTTAAACTTGTAATGTTAGAGATGATGCTAGATCATCTATAGGACCCTTGTGTGTGATGATTTCAAGTAGTTAAGTATTGTTTGGTGATTGTGTACCTCGTATTTATTCACAGACGCTAGTACCGACCAAGGATACGAGGAGGAAGGAGGATACTACGAAGAAGAAGACGAGGAGAACTTCAACCACTGCTTTGCACAAGGCAAGATGATGCTATACCTATGCAAGCTTATATTGACATTGATGCAAGCTAACACTTGCAAGATACTTTACCCATGCATGCCAATACTTGCTTGTTAGCATGCCTACTATATGCTTTAAGCATATATGATCATACCCACTTGATAAACCAATCCTAGTTTTATTTGCAAGCTTCTTACTTTATTTCTTTATCAAAGCTATTACTTAGAGTTACTTAATGGAATTATAGATACTATAAAGATATTTGAAGGTTGCATAAAGAGCATAAAATTTGGCCTAAGCTAGATAATCTTGTTGTCATCTTAAGGCATGAGATTGAACTTAGTTAGAACTCCACTTGTTTACCACCCCTCATTATTGCTTACCCCCACTTGTAGATGCTAGTGCTAAGCATAAAACTTGATCAACTTTAGATGGGAATACTTGGTGAGAAAATGGTTATGAAAACCTTAGAATGATGGATCATTCGATTGAAATGTTTTGGACATGTGTTTCCAAACACCTGATGATTTTGGTGATGAAAATGTTGAGGCATGAGCCTTAGCCCTTTTATAAAACTGATGGTTGTCTGGATGCGATACCATTCCAATTTTATCGTACAACCACAATACCCGAAGATTGGGTAGGGCTTAACTGGAAACTTATGTACCTTAGTATTAGCTCCCTCACGGCCAAGGTCTGAGCTGAGGCTACCTTGTGAAGATTGTCCACCTATGCAGTACCCAAGATGACAGTTGGTCATGGTTGGGAGGCCAAACTCCCATGAGAGGTGCTTATACTAGGGCGTGTAATGGAAAGGTTAGGATTGATTATCCGCATACTGAGTATGGTGAATTCAGGATTTGTTCCTGATAGATGTATCGAATGTTGTGGTGAAAGTGTACAATCTATGATACCAAAGGAAAAATAACATCAGCATCGAAGACCGTTGGTCGGCCTCCTCCTCCTCCGGCCTCCTCTGAGGTGACCGTTGGTCGGCCTCCGGCTCTCGCCGGCGTCTTGCCGGCGTAGGATCTGCATGGATTCCTCTGGAGGTTGCTGGAAGGTCACCTACTCTGGTGTGACCACGAGTGGTAAGTTTCTGGAAGGCTGTCTCGTTGTCTCGGCTGATTCTTGGCTGGTTCTTCTCAATGCTAAAGGCTCTCCTCTTGAGGGACGATGTTTGGAAAATGGGGAGAAGATCTTTGTTGGATCTGTTTTGAGGTTCCCCTCTAATCTATCTCGTGTTAATGATTCTTTGGATCCTTCATCTGGATTTCTTGGTAGATCTCCTACCATCTCTAGTTCGGATGAAGACACTGGTCTGAAATGGCATGCCCTTTGCTCCTCTTTGCCAGCTGATGATCTTGAGCCTTCTAAAGGTTTTCTCATGCTTTTTCCTAGTTCTAAAAGGCTTGTTCTTCTCAATCATAATGAGGTTGTGATCGATGCTAGATACTTGGTTCATGGTGAGGTGGTGGCTTCTGGTATCTCTATTGATCTTTAGGTGAAGAGGGTAGTGGTTGGTACTCAAATTTTACCAAGCCCTTTGGTTAAAAAAAATTCCACCAATACTGAGAAGTTGGTGCCTAGATCTCTGGATTTCCCGGAAAATCTCTCCTGAGGATGTGCTTCCAAAGAGATTGCTTCTAAAGATGTTGCTTCGTGTCGACCTGCCCTGGATTTTTCTTTAGGGCGTGATTTTGAGAAGAGGATTTTTGATAAATTCAGGCATCAAGTTAATTTCCTTGGTGGGTTCAGGAAGAGACCATTTTATCTGGTCTGTTCTTTTGGAAGGGCAAATTTTAAGTTGGACTTTCATACTGTTAGTCTTGCTCTTCAAGCCTGTTTTGGTGGTAACGCTTCTAAATTCCAGGTGAAGCTTTTGCAAGATAGAACTTTTCGCTTCTCGGTTGCTTCTCGGGCAGTGGGTTTTGAGATCTACAATATCTCCAAGTTTTCATGTCTTTCTTTTGTGATTCATATCAACCTTTGGGGTAATGGGGGCCCGAACTGGATTCATGAAGAAAGGGAATTCTACAAGGAATCTGCTAAGGAATGGAAAGTTGTCACGTACAAAAAAGAAGGTGCAAAAAAATCTCCTTCCTTAAAGCCTCCCAGTAAAGGTGGCTCGGTTTTTCAAAGACTCAAATTTCCTGCGTCACCTGAGGGTCCTTCGCCTGTGATTGAGCATCGTATTAATGGGGAGTTCAATTCAGGTCATCATGGCAGATCTTATGCTCAGGTGCTCACTGATGAGGGTTTTAAGTCGAAGGTAACACCGGTCAGGTCTGGGGGGGGGGCGCTAATCGCGCGGCATTTAAATTGCCTGGGCTCCTTCCTTTTCTGAAATTTCCCTCTTTCCCTAATTGTAATTGGCCCGACAAATCGTATGAGGGATGGTTCAAGGCCCAGGTGGTTTCTCATTCCCGGCCCGTCATTCATGGCAGTTTTCACGAGTTCACCACTTCGTTGCAAAAAACAACTACCACTCCCCCTGTCTCCTCAACTCCCCCGCCCGCTGAAACCCCATTCCCCTCCTGCTCGTCGCTGGCGAAGGGCGTCGAAATTGCGAACATTCCGATTGATCCTGCGCCTTTCCTGCCGAATGGCTTCCCGATTATGCAAGTGGCTGGGCGGAATCGCGTTAAAAGGGTGGTGGTGCCTCGGAGGTCACGAGCACATGAACAGTATGCTATTGCTAACATTTTTCCCCTCCCTCCTGGTCCGGTTCCGTTCTTGAATATTCATGGTGTCTTAGTTGCTTTCTTCAATAATGAGGTTGGAGTGCACTTCAGAGACATCCAGGATTGTCCCTTTGGGTCTGCATATGTGAAGTTCCACCATGTCAGTGACCGTGACCCTCTCATTGCGACGAGCCCGATTCCGTTTCAAGATGTGCATGTTTCTTTTGTTAAGCACAATGAGGGTGATAACTGGCGTAGGACTCAGTTTAATAATGAGTGCTGGGTGATGCTGGTAGGGCCTCCCCTTGACCACTGGCATACGGAGGATCTGAATGCTATCTTTGCGGACATTGGAAAAGTTCTCCTGTGGGAGAGGGACCCTGATCATAAGGGTAGGATTATAGCTAAAATTCGTGTGACTGATTTAGTTGACATTCCCAAGAGTGTGCGGTTTACCATAGGAGACCTGGTGGAGACAGAGTCATGGACTTTTTCTGTTGAAGTTCTTCAGAGTCACTTGCCTGGAGGGGGCCCACCTGAGGAGGACCCACTGCCAGATGACAATGTGGACCCACACCCTGTTCCTGCACTTGGTCCAGTTTTTGGGCCTCAGGTGCCACCTCCCCCCTCCCCCCTGCTCCTGGGGGTGATTGGGGTCAGTGGATGGCTCCTGTGCAGGACCCTGCTCCTGATGGTGGGAATGCTGAAGGTTGGGGCCCTTGGGAGGCTGCTGCTGCTCCTGTTCAAGGCCCTGTCATTGCTCCTGGAGAAGACATGCCTGTTGACAATCAGCATCTGCCACCTCAGGATGTGAACAGTGGAGTTACAGGTGTCACTGTTCAAGACTGGGAGTCTGATGATGTTGAATCTGTTAATGAGCCTGAGGCTGTGGAGGAGCTTGGTGTAGCAGTTGCACCTCCTGGGGTTGGCATTGGGGAAGGCCTGCAAAATATTTTTCAAAACTATCTGGCTGATGAGGAGGAGGCTAATCCTGATGCTGAGGAGGAGACAAGAAGTCCTATGGACTCAAGTACTGTGGCCCCTGAGAATGATGATTGGATGCTGGAGGATCAGAACCTTCTTTCCCCAAATGAGGCTCACCTTCAGGTTGGGATGGTGAAAACATTTATTTCCTTTCCTGATGTGCATGTTGCCAAGCAGGGATTTTCCCAACAAGGCTTGGAGCTCTGGGAGAATTATTTTGCTCCCCATATTCAGAAGGAATCTTCTTCTAAGGGTTCTCTTAAATGTGATATTCCTGTAAGTTGGTTTAACTTCATTACTCTCATGCTTGCTACTCCTGAGAAGTTTAATTGGGTCAAGGGATTTCTTACTTCTCCTTTATGGGAAATTATTAAGGAACCTATTGCTGAAGAAAGTTCAATATCTTTCATCATTCCTAATGAGAATTTTTCCCAAATGGCCCCTTCTTGCCTGGGTATTGAAGTCAATAAATCTTCAGGCTCCCCCTCTACCCCTGCTAGAAAGAGAAAGGGCAAGGAACCTCTTGTGGAATCTGAGGTGAGAAGAAGTCCTAGAATTGTTGAACTAAATGGGGGTTTTAAAAGTCACTTAAATTGTCAAATTGTTGATTGCCTGGTTTGTAATGCTGCTCCTCCTTGCCTGAATTCCAAAGTGGTTAAAAATCTTGCTGCTTCATTCTGCAAGGTAAAAGATGGTGACCTGGAGAAGAGGTTACTCAAGAAAGGGAAGGCCAATGATGTGGCTATTAAGGCTCCTACAAAAGGCAGCATTAAAGGAGGACCCTCTTCCAGCTTGGGCATTGGTGGCAAGAAGAAGCCTGGGGCTGCTGGTACCTGTGGACAGCAAGCCAAGAAGAAGACCTCTTCTTAAGTGTGTTAATGTATCAAACTAAATCTTTTGCTGGAGTCTTGTTGACTCCCTGTTATGTGTTCTGTGATTGTGTTATTGCAATGAGGAGGGTAATTGTTGTGGATCATCTTTGTGGTACTCTAAATTGGTTGAGCTTTTGTCTCTGTATTTGTTGTTTCCTCTTCTGGGTGATTACATTATTTACATCACCCCACATCTATACTTGCTCCTGGTTTCTTAATGAATAACAAAAGAACTTGGAAGATCCTGAATTGGAATATCAGGGGAATCAATTCTGAAAAAAAATGGATTGCTCTCAGAAGCAAAATTGAGGAGTCTGGCTGTGACATTATCTGTCTCCAAGAAACTAAGCATGAGGATTTTGATAGTTCCTACATTAAAAAATTCTGCCCCTCTAAATTTACCAACTTTGAATTTCTTCCCTCCAGAGGTGCATCTGGAGGTTTGATCACCATTTGGAATGGCTCCCTGTTTTCTGGACAGCTTTCTTTCCTCAATGAGTTTTCTATCTCCATTACCTTGACATCTCTCTTGTCCAATAAATCCTGGATCCTCTCCAACATTTATGGGCCATGTTTACCTGAAAAAAAATCTGAATTTTTAGACTGGTTTGGCAACATTGATATGCCTGATGATGTGGATTGGCTTATTGTGGGAGATTTTAACTTTTATAGACAGCCTTCAGATAGAAACAAATTGGGTGGAGATGTGAATGGTATGCTTCTCTTTAATGAAGCCATTAATAATTTGGGTATCATTGAATTACCACTTAAGGGGAGAAAGTTCACTTGGAGTAACATGCAGAAGGATCCCCTCTTAGAAAGATTGGATTGGTTTTTTACTTCTGCTGTCTGGACTCAGAGTTTTCCCTCAACCTTTGTTGCTCCTCTTTCTAAGCCCACTTCTGATCACCTTCCCTATGTCATTACCATTGGCACAATGATTCCAAAAGCTCAGGTGTTCAGATTTGAAAACCGTTGGTTACATCATAAGGAGTTTAAAGCTATTGTTCAAAATGCCTGGAACATTCCTGTGGGTTTTCTGGATCCTGCAAAAAAAATGCTAAATTCAAAAATGTGAGAAGAGGGCTGAAGCTTTGGGCCAAACAGTTACCTTGCCTAAAGGCACAAATCTGTAATGTTAATGCCACCATTGACTTGCTTGATATCATGGAGGAAATGAGAACTCTTACTGTTCATGAGTGGAACCTTAGGGATATCCTGAAAGATCTTATTATTTCTCTTTTACAAAACCAGAATACTTATTGGAAACAGAGAGGGAAAATTAAATGGGTTAAGCTGGGGGATGAGAACACCAATTTCTTTCACTCCAGAGCTACCATAAGTTTTAGACATAATTACATTTCCATGCTCAAGGATGATTCTGATCTTGAGGTCTATGATCATGATGGAAAAGCAAATCTTCTTTGGAATTCTTTTAGAAATAGAATGGGCTCTTCTGATAAGCCTGAAATGCATTTCAATCTTAATGACTTGGCTGGTGCCTGCTTAAGCCAGGAGGAAAGGGAGGCTTTGGAAAAGCCTTTCTCTGATGAGGAGATTGATGAAGTCATCACAAATCTGCCTAATGATAAGTCCCCTGGCCCTGATGGTTTTAATAATGAATTCATGAAGCTTTGCTGGCCTATTATCAAGGATGATGTAAAGCATCTACTTGTTGAGTTCTATGAAGGGAATGCCTCTTTGGAAAGCATTAATACTTCTTTTATCACCCTGATTCCAAAAATTGTTGCTCCTTTGACTCCTGCTGATTTTAGGCCTATTTCTTTGCTAAATAGTGTCCTTAAGATTATCACTAAGATTCTAGCTAATAGACTGCAAAAAGTCATTCTTAAACTTGTTCACAAGAATCAATATGGTTTCCTCAAGCAAAGATCTATCCAAGACTATTTAGGCTGGGCATTTGAATTTCTTGATCAATGCCACAAGTCAAAGGAGGAAATTTTAATTCTTAAGTTGGATTTTGAGAAGGCTTTTGACAGAATTGAGCATTCTGCAATCATCAATATCCTTAAAGCCAAAGGTTTTGGAGTTAAATGGATTTCCTGGATTCAGATGATCTTTGGGTCCGCGTCTTCCTCTGTGCTTTTAAATGGTGTGCCTGGAAAAAAAATTTACTGCAGAAGGGGTGTCAGGCAAGGAGATCCTTTGTCTCCTTTATTGTTTATTCTGGCTGCTGATCTCCTTCAAAGTATCCTCAATAAGGCAATGAACCTGGGTCTTATTTCTTTGCCCACTGAGAATGTATTCTGTCCTGACTTCCCTGTGGTTCAGTATGCAGATGACACTTTAGTAATCCTTAAGGCTGATTCTGAGCAACTCTTGTGTCTTAAGGCAATCCTTCATACTTTTGCTCTTTCCACTGGACTCAAAGTCAATTATTCTAAGTCCAGCATGATGCCAATTAATATGGATTCAGAGAGGCTTGGGCATTTTGCCAATACCCTTTCTTGCCTCACTGGTTCCTTGCCTTTTACCTATCTTGGTTTGCCCCTGAGCTTGAATAAACCTGCTGTGGAACACTTCTTGCCTATTGTTCAGAGAGTTGAAAGAAGGTTGTGTGGAATAGCTGACTTTCTGAATTATGGGGGGAAATTGCAATTAGTTAAATCTGTGTTATCTTCCCTTCCCATATATTACATGAGTTGTTTTGATCTCCCTGTCACTATCAAGGAGCAGTTGATTAAATATATGAGGCAATGCTTGTGGAGAAAGAAAACTTCTGATGTTCAAGCTAGAGGTAATGCTCTTGTAGCATGGAAGAAAGTTTGTAGACCCAAAAACCAGGGAGGATTGGGAGTTCTTGATCTTAATGTTCAGAATTCTGCTCTTCTTTTGAAGAATTTGGATAAGTTTTATAATCATAAGGATATTCCTTGGGTTCACTTGATATGGAATACTTACTATTGTAATGATAAGCTACCTGGAAGAAGTCTTGAGGGATCCTTTTGGTGGAAAGCTCATCTAAAACTGATTGACATTTTTAAAGGACTTGCAAAGTGCTTGGTTGGAAATGGGAAATCCACACTATTCTGGACTGATATGTGGAATGATAGTTGCCTCCATCATAAGCTTCCTCACCTCCTTTCATATGCAAAAAACCCTCACATCTCTGTCAGTGAGTTCCTGCATACTGCAAATACTCAGGATCTCTTTTATCTTCCTTTGTCCCAACAAGCTTATCAGGAATACCAAAGTCTTGAACAAATTCTCAATTCTGGCAGAGAAGGGGAATCTGATTGTTGGTCTTACATTTGGGGCAGTAATTTTTTGGTCAAAAAGGCTTACTGCTATTTAATCGGTTACTAACCAGTTCAGCCACATTTCTCTTGGATATGGAAATCTTCTTGTCAACAAAAGCACAGATTCTTCTTCTGGCTCTTACTGCTTGATAGACTCAACACAAGAAATCTTCTGAAAAGGAAATGTTTTTCTCTGGCATCTTATGATTGTGTCTTCCAGGGCTGCAATAGTGAAGAAACAAGTTTACATTTGTTTTGGGAATGCCCCTTTGCAAGAACCTGCTGGGCTGAAATTTCACAGGTCAATTCGGCTGATCAAAGCATCTTTGAAGTTTTAGCCAGTATTAAAAAAGACCTCAAGGTCCCTTTTGCAATGGAAATTCTGATTCTTGGAACTTGGAGCATCTGGATTTGCAGAAATAATGAAATTTTCAACAATCAGCATGCATCGATAGAGACCTGGAAGGCTATTGTAGCCCAGGAATTAAGATGGGTCCTTTATAGAATTAAGAAGAAGTATTATCAGGGCCTTAAGATTTGGATTGAAACCAATTTAGACAGGAGATAGTTGATTAGCATGTTATCCCTCTTTTCTGAGGTGGAATATGTTTGTAAATATTCTTTTGTAACTCTCTATAATCTATTAAAGTTGCAGTGGGTTTTTTTTGCCCTACTGTTTTACCCTCAAAAAAAAGAAAGTGTACAATCTCTGCAGAGTGTCAAACTATTCGAATAGCCGCGTCCGCGGTTATGGACAGTTGGAGTGGCCATACTGTTCCCCCGTCAGACTTTTCAAAATTGATTTGTGAAATGAATTGAGACTTTGACTTGACCACAACAGAGTTGTGACATGAGTTACAAGATCCCACTTACGAGTTATAAAATTGTGACTATCTTTGGAACTTAGTAGAGATAAATCTGTCTTTTGCAAAACAACACTAGAGCCTAGTGTCCTATTATCCAAAAAACCCTTTACCTGTTAGTATTAGTTTGCGAGTACTTAAAGATTACTCATGGCTTTGTCCCTGGCTATTCCCATGGACAGACTATGAAGAGGAGTACCTGGAAGATGGACCCCAGGAAGGTTACGACAACTAGGATCATCTCCCATCGTCAGCATTTCCTGTGACCCCGAAGATGGAGCTTCGCCTATGCTACCGTTATTATTACGTATTCCGCTGCTTGATGTTGTATTAAGAACTGGATCATGAGATCCCTATTCGTGTAAGAACTTATGTATCGTTTGTAATGGATGATGTACTATGGTATCCAATTCTGTTATGTCTCGCAAAAATGGTAATCCTGGGATTGTGAGGTATGGCATAACAGGCATCTAGGATTAAAAATCCGGGTGTTGACAAGTTGGTATCAGAGCCATCCTGACCATAGGAGACCCTAGTTAGACTGGACGTTTGAACCCAAAAACTTAGTTTCAAAACCAAAGAAAACAAATATTACAAAAACTTATTCTCATTCTTATCTCTTTGATTCTTTCATAAAAATTCATGTTCCTCAAAAACTCATGCAAAATACATAAATTTTTGACACACTTGATCACTCTGCTAACCTACTCATCCTCTATTTTTATAGATGGACGTGAAGTACAGCAAGTTTTACCAACTGGGGAATGGAGGAGACCTTATCTTTGAGAGGGATTTGGACCAGCTTTCGGAACTTCTGGAGCGTCCGCACCCCGAGTTCTTCGGAGCTCAGCTCAATGATCAAGGAGGAGAAGACCTGCAGTGGCTAATTGCTGCAAGTCTCCAAGGAAAGATTGAACCTCCCACTGCGGAGGGAATTCAGTTTACCTTGAGGGAAAACAACTGGCTCGATGGACTTGCCAGAGCAATGCAGGAAGCTCTTTCCCGTCTATGTGGGCAGAGCATCAATCAGATCAAGGGTACTCGCTTTGAGTTTTGCCCAAGGCATGATGCAAATGGACAACCCCTGGAAGCCTCATACCACCCCGAGCTGAAGACTCAATTGGACCACCTTAGCTTCATGATGTACGATCGTCAGCAGGAGTTGGGCAACTGCCGTGACTACTCCAACCACAAGTCTGCCATCATCAAGATGAAGGATCAGACCATCGCCATGCTATCAAAGGATCGCAAGTCTCGCCGCCGTCAGCTCGACAAGAAGGAGCGCATCATTGCCCGTCTTTGCCACTGCATCTCATCTTTGGAGGAGACCATCCACGAGAGAGACATGCAGTTGGAGGAAAGGGAGAATGCCGGAGAGGATCTTCGTGGAGACCCTTACTCCTATCTCAGCGATGACGATGATTTTCTGGAGGATCAGGCCATGGACTTCTTCACCGATGAGGATGATTTCGCCTTCATCGATGATGATGAAGATGATGAAGCCACAGACTCCTAGGAGTAGTAGCACTTGAGCACTAGCGTAGTGAGTAGTATTCGGTCCCACTGTATCGTAGTTCTCAGAATGGTTCTTAAATCCATCTGTTTTTCTTTATTGTGGTGTGTGTTGTACTGGGTGCTATGGATGAATGAATGAATGAAAAAGCAAGTTGCTAGAAAATCTGAGTCAAACCTTTAAAACTTTTCAAAGTCCCCGAAACCTTAGAAATTTCCCTCTTTTATCATGATCTATCTCAATCTTCAGATGCCACGTGGAGGAAGTGGTTCAGCCCTGGACCCGATGTTGCAGATTCTGCAAATGTTGACTTCTGACCGCGAAGATGAAAGAGCGGAATGTCAAGCCAACCTAGCCACCCTGCAGCAGATAGCCCAGCTTGCCCACAACAACCAAGGCCACGGAAATCAGGACAACCATGGATCTAAGCTCAAGAATTTCCAGAACACCAACCCACCTGTTTTCACTAAGTCCGAAGAGCCCCTAGACGCAGATGATTGGTTGCAAACCATGGAAAATAACCTAGAAGTTTTTGGAGTGGAAGCCAACGAGAAAGTTCTGTTTGCCACCCACTATCTAGCCGGAGATGCCAGGGCATGGTGGAACAGTGTTCGTGCAATGACCGGAGGCTAGATGATGACCTGGGAGGAATTCAAGGTCAAGTTTAGCAGAACTCATGTGCCACCGGGTTTGATCAAGAGAATGAGAGACGAGTTCAGAGAGCTGAAGCAAGGAAGGATGTCGGTAGTGGAATACCGTGACAAATTTTTGTCATTAGCTAGGTATGCCCCGGACGAGATAGACACCGAAGCCAAGAAGAAAGAAAGATTCCTGAATGGTCTGCATGACGAGATGCAGACAGTGTTAGTCAATATCCCCTTTGTGGATATTGAAGCCCTTGTCGACTCCGTTATGCAGATGGAAGGAAAGATCAACCAAGCCAATGAGAACTGCAAGCGTCGCATGATGCATCAGCAAGGAACTCTTCAGACCCCAAAGTATCGCCCCAACCCATCTCCAGGATTTGCCCCAAGAACCCACAGACCCCCGATGAACCGTCCGACCTATCCCAACTGTGGAAACCCTAGGCCCGTAGGAAATCACAACAACCCCAGCAACTCTAACAATTTCAACCGTGCCCCACCCAAGTTCAAAAACAACAGTACTACCACCAACACCAACACTTCCCCTAGGACTGGAAGTAATGTTGTGCCTGTCGCAGCCAAGGACAAGTCACAAGTGACTTGTTATGACTGTGGAAATAAAGGCCACTATTCCAACGAGTGCCCCAACAAGAAGAATGCTACATCCCCCAATGCCAACGCCCCAGCTCAGCAGCAGCGTCGTGTTCAACCCGGAAGAAGATTTGCCCCAGGGAATTCACTCAACCGCAATGGCCGTCTTTTTCTCATGCATGCTGAAGAAGCTCAGGAAGCGCCAGACGTCGTGCTGGGTATGTTTTCTGTTAATTCAGTACTTGCACGAGTGTTGTTTGACTCCGGTGCATCGCATTCATTTGTCACCGAAGAATTTGCATGCACTAGTAAAATTCAACCAACCAAATTGAAGCATGTGATGATTGTGAAAATTCCCGGATCAACCACAAAGGTAGGCAAATTTGCAAAGCCGTCCCTATCCGAATCCATGGCATAGATTTTTATGCAAATCTGATAGTACTCGGAACTAAAGGTTTGGAAGTAGTACTAGGAATGGATTGGATGTCCAAACATAAAGGATTGATTGACTGTGCCAAGAAAGCCATCACTATGACCAGTACCGCCGGAATATCAGTCGAGCATATATCTGAAACCTTACCTCGTCAATTAAAATGCAACACGAGTATATCCCAACCTACCATTGACCAAGTCCAGATAGTCTGTGAATACCCCGATGTATTTCCAGATGTTTTGCCCGGTATGCCCCCAGATCGGGATATCGAGTTTATCATTGAACTAATCCCCGGAACAGGACCCATAGCCCAGAGACCCTATAGTATGAACCTGTCAGAGCTCGCAGAACCGAAGAAGCAACTGGATTCCATGTTGGAAATTGGATTAATTCAACCAAGTGCGTCCCCATGGAGATCACCTGTCTTGTCTGTGGACAAGAAGGATGGAGGTAACCGTTTGTGTACGGATTATCGGAAATTGAATGATGTCACCATCAAGAACAAGTACCCCTTGCCCAAAATAGAAGATTTGTTTGATCAGTTGACCGGTGCCAAAGTGTTTTCTAAGATTGATCTTAGGACAGGTTATCATCAACTCAAGATTCGTGCAGAGGATATTCCAAAGCCTGCCTTTACCACCAGATATGGACTATACGAATATACAGTCATGTCTTTCGGATTAACCAATGCCCCCGCTTATTTCATGAACCTCATGAATAAGATTTTTATGGACTTCGTGGATAAGTTTGTCGTTGTGTTCATCGATGACATTCTGATTTATTCCAAATCAGAAGAAGAACATGAGCTACACCTAAGGACCATTCTTGGAACCCTTAGAGAGCATCAGTTGTATGCAAAGTTTAGCAAATGTGAACTCTGGTTACAGGAGGTAGGATTCCTCGGTCACATTGTATCAGCCGGAGGAATTGCCGTTGACCCTGCCAAAGTGAAAGATGTAGAAGATTGGCAAGCCCCAACCACTCAAACCCAAGTTCGTGCATTTCTCGGATTGGCGGGATATTACCGCAAATTCGTAGAATGATTCTCTAGTATCGCCAGACCCATGACCCAATTGCTGAAGAAGGACAAGAAGTTTGAATGGACAGACAAGTGTGAAGCGAGTTTTCAAGAACTCAAGAGGAGATTGATTTCAGCCCCAATCTTAATCATGCCGGATATCACGAAGCCCTTCGATGTGTATTGCGACGCATCCAAGATTGGTCTCGGATGTGTGCTAATGCAAGAAGGCAAAGTTATATCTTATCTATCCCGACAATTGAAGCAACATGAGCAAAATTACCCAACCCATGACCTCGAACTCGCAGCCGTAGTTCTAGCCCTGAAGACATGGAGACATTACCTGATGGGAAATCGTTGTGAGATTTAATCGGATCACAAGAGCCTAAAGTATATATTCACTCAGAAGGAGCTGAATATGAGGCAGAGAAGATGGATTGAGCTAATCAAGGACTATGATCTGGACATTCACTATCACCCTGCTAAAGCCAACGTAGTAGCCGATGCCCTTAGCAGATTGCCGTGCCGCTTGAACTCCATGATTTTGAAAGGAGCAACCAAGTTTGCACAAAGAGATGGAAGATTTTTGAATGGAATTAGTAAGTGAAGGATTTTTGGCTAGCATAGAACTTCAGCCCACTTTGATCAGTTAGATTAAAGAGGCGCAGAAGGGAAATGCCAGTATCGACGGAATCAAGCGTCGTATCGGTACAGGCAAAGTACCTGGATTCACCGAAGACGAAGAAGGAGTTATGTGGTACAAAGGACACCTTTGTGTACCATCAGATTCTGAGTTGAAAGAAGTTATTTTGAAGGAGGCTCATGATACTCTTTATTCTATCCATCCTAGAGGAACTAAGATGTATCAAGATTTGAAAGAGCAATTTTGGTGGCATAAGATGAAGAGAGAAATCAGAAGCTATATCGCCAAGTGTGATATATGTCAGCGAGTCAAGGCCGGACATCAAAGACCCGCTGGATTGTTGCAACTTTTGCAGATTCCGGAATGGAAATGGGATTCTGTAGGAATGGATTTTATCACTGGACTGCCTACTTCAAGTAGGGGAAATGACTCTATCTGGGTCATAGTGGACAGATTGTCCAAAGTCGCCTATTTCTTGCCCGTCAAAACCACATATCAGAGTTTGAAACTAGTGGAGTTATACATCGCTAGAATCGTCAGTTTGCACGGAGTCCCTAAGGACATTGTATCAGATCGAGGAACGCAGTTTACCTCGAGATTTTGGAAGAAAGTCCAAGAAGGTTTAGGAACCCGCTTAGATTTCAGTACCGCGTATCACCCTCAGACCGATGGACAAACGGAGCGAGTAAATCAAATACTCGAAGATATGCTGAGAGCATGTGTGTTAGAATATGGATCCAAGTGGGAAGACTGTCTGCTGTTTGCAGAATTTTCCTACAACAACAGTTACAAAGCCAGTCTGCAAATGGCCCCATTTGAGTTCATGTACGGAAGGAAGTGTCGTACCCCTTTGAACTGGTCGGAAGTAGGAGAGAGTCAGATTTTCGGACCTGACATCCTGCAAGAAGCAGAAGAGAAGGTTCACAAGATTCGTGAGCACCTCAAGACCGCCCAATCCCAACAGAAGAGTTACACCGACGAGAGACGTAGAGACCTCACCTTCAACATAGGAGATTTTGTTTATCTGAAGGTGTCGCCATTGAAGGGAATGCAGCGTTTCCAACTCAAAGGAAAGTTAGCCCCCAGATATATCGGACCTTTCAAAATTCTGAACCGTCGAGGAGAAGTATCGTATCAATTGGAGCTACCCAAGAAGACCGTCGAGGAGAGATGTCAGCAGTACACAATGTGTTCCATATCTCGTTACTTCGCAAGTGTCTCGAAGTCCCCAAGAAGACCGAAGTGTTCAAGAATATCGACCATTGGACCATAGAGATAAACAATGACCTAACCTATCCTGAAGTACCCATCCGTATTTTGGAAGAAGCCTTTCAAACTACCCGAACCCGAAGCATCAAGTTTCTCAAGATTCAGTGGAGCAACCACACAGAAGAGGAAGCTACCTGGGAGCGCGAAGATCACATCAGGACGGAGTTTCCCGATCTCTTCAAATCCTAGGTAATCTTTTCGTCCTTTTTCAAATCTCGGGGAGAGATTTTGTTTAAGGGGGGAAGGTTTGTAACATCCCAAAAATACTAAGCTTGGATCATCAAGCATTAGTCATCAACATTTAGGGTTAACAAAAACTTTTCTAAATAAAATTATGAATGCATGCATATGTGTATGCATGGATTTTTAAAAACTTCGGAACCACCTTGTTTGATTGTTTCATTGCTTGTAAAATGTTTCTTAGGTGAAATAAACATCATCTAAAACATTTCCCACACTTTTCCTAAAGACTAGTAAATCAAAACAAATATATTAAAGGAATGGTCACTTTGACCAATTTAACTCCCATGCCTACTTTGGCTGTCTCAAACTTTCAGAACCTAACAGAAACTTTTCTGGATCTTTGCACCCCTTGAATGTACTCCTAACAAAGTATAAAGGCCCACTTTGTGATCATCCAGAAACTTTCAAATGCATAGTTTAAATGACAATTCAAAATTGAATATTCATCATATGGGAAGATCCCACTTTTTCAAAAACCACTCAAACAAGCTCAACTTTCAAAACCCAAGCATATGTAGACTCACCAGCACCAATCTAGCACACCCACCAAAAATCTTTTCAAAATTCAAAACTTGATTTCATGCGGCCATTTCATCAAACAGGTTGCAGATACAAATCAAACAAACATCAGACACTATAGTGTGCAGTAAAAATTGGCCTAACTTGTTCCCTATTTAGCTCACAACCAGCTCAGTAGATCATCTAGGAAGATTAACCAAGCACTAGCACCAATGTGAGCTTTCCATTGTCATCAATGGTGAATAGCCGAGCACACCCATGTCACCCCCATGTCGACAGCAAGCTAGGAGGAGACACAAGCCTAGCCAGCATGTCTGGGAGGTAGCCCACCGTCCACCGCCACTCCCTGTCCACCGCTCGAATCTTACCAACCACTGGACCACACGCACGGACCGTGCCTAGACCGCCATCGACCATGCCGAGCGTGCGCCAGAGCACCACCCTCAACCGAAGTCCACAGATCGCACGCCGCCCTCGCCGCGTGCATACACAATCCCCACCGACCCAGGAGACCGCCAGACATCCTCGCCGTCAAAGACGCCGCCTCTGCCGTGCAGAGCGTCGCATGTTCCAGACCAAGCCGCACCGCCCCACGCCTCGAAACCATGTCGTTGAGCATCGCCAGGGAACACCGCACCGTCCCCTACCTTCGCCCATGCCAATAGCCGCCTGTAACATCACCCCCGAGGAGCTCACCGTGCGCCCCAACGGTCCCCTCGCTCGACTATAAATAGAGGCCACCCCCGCTCGATTTCTTCACACCATCTCACTCCCCTCTCGTCACTGATCGTGCCACACCGTTCCCGGAGCAAGGCGAGCACCACCTTGCCGGAATTTCACCGGAGCCCACCGCCTCTGGAGAAGAAGGGAGCCATCGATTTCGTCCACCCCAGGAGCTGCCGTGACCACCCCTGAGTTAGCTGTCGTCGACTTCGTCATTCGCCCGCCTCGCCGACCCTCGCTAGCACCCCGGTGAGCCCCCAGCAACCCTCACTGGCCGCGCTAGGTTTCTTTCTCGCCGGCGTTGTCTCGAGTCGACGATGACTCCCAGCCGATGGATTAGAATCAGATCGAACGACCCACGTTGCCCCGTACCGCTTCGCCCCTCCCTGTCTCACTGGCAAGTGGGGACACCCACTTAAGCAGCTCGCGGGAGCACTTCTCTTAGCAGGCCGGCCCAGTAACTTTTCCCGCGCATCCCAGTGATTTGAATTAAATCTTTTTCAAACACACTTCTTTACCCATTTTCAAAACACACTTCTTTACCCATTTTCAAAAATCAATCCAGATCGATTCAGTGCACCAATTTGAATGAAACCAATTTTTTTGGAAAGGTCTGTGAATACTGAATCCAAGCCGGTTGGATTCAAGTCATTTGGATCTATAGATCATCCATGGTAAAAATAATAAGGCAGAAGCTTTTCTGCATTCAAACATTTTTCAAATTTAAACCATAATAGCTTTTGAGTTGATTCCAACTCTCAAAAATCACATTTAACCATACCTTTCAGAATATATAAAAGTATATAGGTCTACTTGCAGAAATAATGTTCAAGTAATAAAAGAATGCTACATAGGCATTCCTAGTCATTATATTTAAATAAAATAAAAGGGTAAAGCCATGGCAAGTGCCATATTAAATGGTCCATCCACTAAACACCATCCATAGATAATATAGACACCAAAAGTGTGGGGCGTAAGGGTGCCCACCCATATGTTGGATCCTCACAAAGAATCACAACGTCACGTTAAGGTCGTCTTGCCTCCATATAAGAGGAAAAATATACAGCTGACTTTTCTATCCCATTCCAAATCTCATGGTTAACGCATAATATACGGCGCTAGAATCACTGGCGACATTGGTTGTTAAGTCCTTGATGCTATGTTCCTTTACCACCAGAACTTCCATAGTAGGTTATTACCTCATGGTAAATAACCTATACTCATATTACTATGAAAATAGTGTTTTCTGACCTTTTTCAAATGCAGGTGATAACAACACTGGATTTGCAAAATACTTTACAGAAAATAATCAAAGGACATGAGCAAGTGTGAACTTGCCTTTTGTGATTGCAAGATTATGTACTCACGGTCTTCAAGACAATATAAGATCCAATATCTGAAAATAGCATCATTGGTCCGGTAAGGACTAATGTTTAAAAAAGCAAGATGCCATTATGCATAAGTAATGTAATGCAATTTCGTAAACTTGAATCCCGAGGATAACGTTACTCTGGGTTTGAATATTGGAAATGGTTTCTTTGGAATATGTTGCTCTTTTAGATTAAGTTTCATATTTGTGCTTCTTATTAAGGCTTGTGAGTATGTGTGAACAATACATATCTATATAATAATAAGGTACACACATGTGGAATGCTATTTAAAGACTACTTATATAATAATTGTTTATCTTCAATTTTACTTTACAAGTAGTGTCACTTATAAAGAACCTTAAGTGTTATTAATCCTAAATATATAAGTAAAGTATAAAGTAAGGTGATTAGAATTAATTGTCATATGTTGACTGACGTGGCGAAACGAATAACTTTTGAAGAAAAGATTTCTTTATTAAGGTTTAAACAATCCTTGTGGTTAGTTAGATGTGGTCAAGGTGGTTGATGTTGTTTGTGCTTGCTGGAACATTTTGGATTTGAGATGCTTTAAAACTTAATTATAACAGACCAAAGTTAACTATAAAGTATATAATAAAGTTTTTAGCATTATACTTAAAGTCTTGTAGACTAAAGTTAACTTAAAAAAATAGATGGTTTGAAAGTGTAATGCTTAAGATATTATATTTTATCATCTTATAATATTACCTTAAAGTTATTTAGGAATGGCATTACTTCTATTTGAGTAGTGGTTTCCTAACATTATAATGGAATAGAAGCATTTATGCTTTTATAAATGAGTGGTTATAGTTTATAAATAAGGAAATAATATTACTGAACTACTTATTCACTATAGTGTTTTTATTTGTTTAAAACTTTTGTTTGAAGTAAGTAAAAAGGTTTTATTTAATTTCATGTTATTCTTGATGAATTTATACTTAATAAAGAACTTTTTAGAAAATAAACTACACATCTGGTTGAAGGATAATTCAATAAGATTTGTATTTAAAATGTGTTGGACCAATTTGACATTATATTATAAATATTTAGGACTAGTATTGCTTATTTGACCTGAATTGGCATTTTAGGAATATTAACAAATTTATTTAACATTATATGAATTATTAACTAAAGAAATAGGTTTAAATTCAAGTTATAAAAGTGTTTAACTTTTTATTTAACTTAAAAGTGGAATATTATATTTTTAACATATAGGTATTATTTTTGTGATCATTTTGGTATATTACACTTATTTTTGTGATTTAAAAAATAATAAGATATGATTTTTATAATACTTATTACTTTCTAAAGACTTAATAAATAACAATTATTTAATTAAGTGGAATAATAATGCATGACTGTAGATTTAAATTATAATTCTTATTTTTCTAAGATTTTTAGTATTTTATTTATATTTTTTAACATTTACCATAATTAAAATATGAATTATCAAAGTTTTATTACTTATAAAACCTTTATTAAATAATGTTTATTTAAATAATTAACATAATAATATTTGATAATAGTTTAATGTTATAGATTTTATTTTTTTGAAAATTTTCATATATTAAACATATTTTTCTGAATTATAAAACAAAATTTATTAAATTTTTAAGATTGAATCATTTTCTAATTAAATTTTAAATAATATTACAAACATGGAGCTACTTTTCTTACCTAGACTAGGTCTACCCTAAATCACAGACAGGTGGGGCTCAGGGCCACGTTGGTGTGCCACGCTGGCGTGGACCAGTCAATAGTGGACTCGGTCAAAAGATGACGCAGGCGTGATGCCACGATGACATCAGCACCAACCTAATATCTTTTTACACCCCGAAGTAACCTAGACAGAGACATGAACAGGTGGGGACTGTGGCCACACCACCTGCAACATGTGCTTGTCGGAGCCTCACCGGAGTTGCGCTCAGGAACGGCGGCAGAGGGATTCTAGGAAGCGTGGCTAGAGGGGTTCAATGCAGGGGAGTTTGCGGAACCTAATAGTGGAAGCGCCGCCTCCTAAAGGTCATCAGAAGATGGCCGGCGACGAACTCACACGGTGGCGCTGACAGATGGTCACCCTGGTGATGATATAGGAATCAAACAAAGCAACAGAGGCTACTGGGAGATCGATGAACTCACCATGGTTGCGATGGAACGGTCGGGGTGGCCAGGGGAAGTCCAACGGCGGTGAATCGACGGTGAATGACATCGGAGAAGTAGCAAACTCCAGCGACGATTCGGTTCGAGCAGTGTCAATTCCTTTGGCAGAGATGCTTAACACGACGAGGCGGATCTAATGGTGGCCTTACATGGGCAAGGGGAGATCGAAAACATCGGCAATGAGCAGTTCCGGCAAGGTTAGATTTTAGGTCAGAGGAAAGCAGAGAGATGGAGGGCATCCGAGATAGAAATTAGGATGAGAACGAGCAGGGGCATCGCCATGGCCTCCTTATCCTCTCCCGGCGATGGCGGCGTGCATCTTGACGCAAGGATGGAGGCGGACGGCATCGGCCACTGCCACCGAGCAGCTTCCAGTCGGTGAGGAAGATGACGACGGACGTTTAGCAGAAAACCCCTGGCAGTTTTTCGAATTCACTCCGCAGTCCCTCCACGGCCCCACCTGCCAGCGAGACAACGAAGAGGTATCCCGGCTGGGCCGCTGTTGGGTTGTTGCTGGGCGAATATTAAGAGAGGGAGGGAATGGGCCTCGGGCCTGGTTTCATTTTTCTTTTTAATTACACATTTTCTATTTTCTATTTTAATTTCTAAACTTATATTTAAACAATTGTTTGCAAATTTCTTTATAGAACTATTTGCTAAATAGATGCAACACTAATGAAGTGTATTTAGATGTTGTATATATTTTTATTATATAAGATTATCACTTCTTTCTTTTCTTATACATATATGTATATATTTTTCTTTTTGTATTTGTAGGGTCTTTTGATATGAGTTTAATTTATCTAATGTCCATAAACTTATTAAAGAATGTATTACTATTTAATCCAGGAGTTTTGATTCTTATAGTTTTATAATATTAAAGAAACTTTTATATTTATTGATCCTTCATTATTAGTTGATACATAGAGTTTTGAGTAATTACTATGCTTAATATTATTATTCTCATAAATTTAAGAAATAGCAATGTAGATATTTTATTATATCTAACATAGAAGTTAGGGTTTGAATTGCAAATGCTAACCCTAGGGTTTAGGGTTCTTAATAAACTTATATTCTTCTGTTGTTGTGAATAAAGATTAGTGGCTAAGACATATTGTTTTTATGTTTGTGATCTACAATGATATCACCATTTAACTTAAAATAGTGGGATTGTTTTCTAGGCTAGCTTAGGAGATAGAATTGATAAAGATAGTTCCTAAGCACCTATGAGAATGATGGTGGAGGATGTCCAAGATGTGTTGAAGTGATTTGATGTAGGTAATTATTCGTATCAACCTTTGTGGGAACAAGATGATTGCTCCAACAGATGGGATGGATGTTAAGCTTGATTATAGATTTAGGGTTTAATGTTTACCCAGAATTCCTATCTTCCATGATTCACAATTCTGGACTTCTAATTAAGGAATTCCTTTCCTAGATATTCTACTTCTTCCTATCCATCATCATGTGTTAACATGATGAGCTTTACTTCACAAGAATATTCTTATCCACCTTTTATTCTTCTAATCCCATTGATAAATCCAATGAGCTTGACACTAAAGCCTTTCATAATCTTCACCTATCAAGACTTGGTTATATCAACTACTATATTGCTGATACTCTCCCATCCAACAAGTAGTTACTTCTAACTCCATTCATACTCCTCTTTAATCATCCATCACTAATATTTCTCCAGTAGATGTCTATATCAAACTACTTCACCTCAAGTGTTAGTATTTTCCAAAAGGAAACTACTACTTCTATAATCCAATGTTACTCTAGCATCATCTTGATCATACTATCTTGTCTCTACTTGACTCTAGTATCTAATACTCCAACCTCAAATTATAGTAATATGACTTTGCATGGCTAACCCCAATCATGTTTTATCCACCAATGCCACTTATACATGATATAAGCATTCAATCTTGGTGAATAAGGCATGATCATTATAATCCTTTGATCCTTTATGGTTTTAGATTTCCAGTTGGCTAATCAAGGCTTCCATCCATACAACATTACAGTTGTATTATAATTATCTTCTGTTTAGCTCTATTGGATTAAGAGATATAATTCATTGACTATACCTACTTGATCCAATAGGACTACTCCTGGTAACTATCTTCAGAATTCATCCTTGTAATCCTCTTTGTTACCACATATATCTTTATTTCAAATAACTCTTCTATCTATTCAGGAGTGAGTTAACTCCATAAATAATCCTATTGATTTAATTCTCTTCCAACACTTCCATCCTATAAATGATATTTAAATCTAGCATTACTATTTACCTCTTCTTACTTCTTTCTCTAAAGGACTGAAGTGAATGCTATAATAAGGACAAGAGTTAATAGATCATGAATTGATAGATTAAGAATTGGTGAATCAATAGTTGATTACTCAACATTGATGAGCAATAAATACTAGAATAGGATTCAATAGGAATGGTAAAGATTGATATGAATAGAAAGATACATGGTGAATGATCTTGACTTGATTTCTTTCCTACTCAAACTCACTAAAGAGTTAAGGTTAGGTATTACAATGATACTCATGGTATAAGTAGATGATATTAAAATAGATCAAGATTTAGTTGTTACACTCCTATTACTTAAGTTATGTTTATAACTTAGTATTCATGAGTTTTGTAATGAATACTAGGGTATGATTACTTAAGGATTAAATATAGATCATTAAGTAATGTATTAGGGTTAACTTTTATTACATTTGATCTACACTTAGATGAAATCTCCCTTACCCAAAATAAGGTTTTAGCAAAGGTCATATTGAAACTTATCGCAGTCAACTTGATGATCTACTTCAATTCCATCAAGTTAAGAGAAGCTTCAATCACTTTGACAAGTTTTTTATTTAAAAGCGCGAAAATTATTCGGATTTTCTATGCATGAATGCAATGCACACATCTGTGTTTAGCTTATTTCTAAGCTCTAATGCTGGGACATTATAACTGTTCATCATATCATTCTCCAATGATATGACCCTATTATTAACAACATCCAATGTTCATGATCAAGAAACCTTTGTTTATCTGTTAATCAACAAGATAGTATTAAGAGATGCATTACTAGGATCCTTATCTATTTATAAATCACACATGCATTAATGTTTCCTATAAATACAATTATAGCATAAAAAATAAACATCTATTATAACCCTGGAATAGCATAATAACCACTTTATTATTCCCACTCAGGCATATTCCTTTCAGTTTCCCACTTGCACTAGAGTCAATAATCTAGTTTACATAGTCATAAATTTAACACCCATAGAGTTCTGGTGCTGATCATGTTTTGCCCTTGGGAGAGCTTTATTCAACAGATTTGTAACATTCAGATCCATGTCTACTTTGCAAATCTCTACATTGCCATCTTGAACATGTTCCTGGATGGAGTTAAATCGGCGATTTATATGCTTGCAATTCTTGTGAGACCTTGGTTCCTTAGCATTGGCTATGGCGCCATTATTTTCACAATAGATCACCACTGGATCAAAAGCACTTAGAACCACACCTAGTTTAGAAATGAACTCCTTCATCCAAACTGCTTCCGCCACTGCTTCTCAAGTAGAGATATATTCCACCTCCATTGTAGATCTCGCTATTACTGGTTGCTTGGAGCTCCTCCAACTCATCACTACACCATTCATCAAAAACACATATCCGGATTGTGACTTTGAGTCATCCGTATCAGTGTCTAAGCTAGCAATAATGTAACATCTTGAGACAAGCTCTTCTTCACCGCCATATATGAGAAACATTTCTTTAGTTCTTCTCAAGTACTTAAAGACATTCTTAACTGGGTTCCAGTGTTCCAAACCTGGATCAGATTGGTACCTTCTAGTCAAACTAACATCATGTGCCACATCTGGTCTTGTACATATCATAGCATACATAAGAGAACCTATGGCTGAGGCATAGCGGACATGGTCCATCATTTCTCTATCTATTGCTATAGCTGGACTTTGAGTCTTACTCAAAATAGTACCTTGCAACATAGGTAAGAACCCCTTCTTACCTCTGTCCATTTTCAAATTCTTAAAAATCTTGTCAAGGTATGTACTCTGTGAAAATCCTATTAAGTGTATTAATCTATCTCTATTGATATTGATTCCCAATATGTATGCAGCTTCACCAAGATCTTTCATCAAAAACTTACTATTTAAGTAATCCTTTACGCTCTTCATAAGTTCTATATCATTTCCAATCAACAATATGTCATCCACATATAATATTAGAAATGCTATAGAGCTCCCAATCACTTTCTTGTAAATACAAGCTTCTATGATGGTTTGGACAAATCCAAAACCTTTGATTACTTCATCAAGTCGGAGATTCCAACTTCGGTATGCTTGCTTTAGTCCATAAATGGATCACTAAATTTTACATACCTTGTTAGCATCCTTAGGATCGACAAAACCTTTAGGTTGCATCATATACAACTCTTCCTCAATGTTTCCATTAAGGAATGCTGTCTTGATATCCATCTGCCAGGTTTCATAATAAAAAATGCAACAATTGCTAACATAATCCTAATAGACTTTAGCACCGGTGAGAAAGTGTCATGATAATCAACTACTTGAATTTTTCGAAACCCCTTCGCGAAAAGTCTTGCTTTATAGACGGTCATATTACTATCAATGTCCATTTTCTTTTTGAAAATCTATTTATTCGATCTCAACGGCATTTTGGTCGCGAGGTAAGTCTACCAAAGCCCAAATGGTTTTAATACATGGATCCCATTTTGGATTGCATGGCTTCAAAACATTTGTTGGAATCTGGACTCATCATTGATTCATCATACGTCGCAGGGTCATCACTTCCATCTATCATGAAATTGAGGATTGGATATCCATACAGTTCTGGAGCTGTACGTATCCTGCCTGACCTGCGAGGTTTTGTAGTACTCTCTATCGTAGTTTCATGAGGAGGAGGATCCTCATCATCATTTCCTTCTTCCATGGCGGAGCCAATACTGGAACATATTTCGACATTGCGCTACTCACCATTTTGGGAAGATAAGGTTCAATGACCTCGTCGAGTTCTACCTTCCTACTACTCACAACTTTCGAGAGAAACTCTTTTTCTAGAAAGGATCCATTCTTGGCAACAAACACTTTGCCTTTGGATCGATGATAGAAGGTGTACCCAATTGTTTATTTTGGGTATCCTATGAAGACGCATTTTTCCTATTTGGGTTTGAGCTTATCAGGCCGAAGTTTCTTCACATAAGCATCGCATCCCCAAACTTTTAGAAATGACAGCTTAGGTTTGCTACCAAACCATAATTCATACGGTGGCATTTCAGTGGATTTCGATGGTGCCGTATTTAAAGTGAATGCAGATGTCTCTAATGCATGACCCCAAAATGACAATGGCAAATCGGTAAGGGACATCATAGATCGTACCATATCTAATAAAGTTTGATTACGACATTTGGACACACCATTACGCTGTGGTGTTCCGGCGGGAGTGAGTTGTGATATAATTCCTTGTTGTCTCATGTGTGTTCCAAAATCATAACAAAGATACTCTCCTCCACGGTTGGATCATAGAAACTTGATCTTTCAGTTATGATGATTTTCTACTTCACTCTGAAAATCTTTAAACATTTCAAATATTTCAGACTTGTGTTTCATTAAGTAAATATACCCATATCTACTTAAATCATCTGTGAAGGTTACAAAATAACGATATCCGTGGTGTGCAGACACACTCATCGGACCGCATACATTGGTATTTATTATGTCCAACAAGTCGGTCGCACACTCCATTGTTCCGGAGAACGGAGTTCTCGTCATCTTGCCCATAAGGCATGGTTCACATGTTTCAAATGATTCATAATCAAGTGATTCTAGTAGTACATCAGAATGGAGATTCTTCATGCGTTTAACACCAATATGACCCAAACGACAATGCCACTTATATGTAGCAATATCATCATCCAACTTGATTCTTTTGGCATTCACGTTATGAATATGTGTATTACTAATATCAAGATTCAAAACAAATAAAACATTCAACATTGGTGCATGACCATAAAAGATGTTATTCATATAAAAGGAACAACCATTGTTCTCGGATACAAATGAATAACCGTCTTGCATTAAACATGATCCAGACATGATGTTCATGCTCAACGCAAGCACACAATAAAAATTATTTAGGTTTATTGTCAATCCGAATGGTAGATGAAGTGGCAGCGTCCTGACGGCGATCACATCAATCTTCGATCCATTGCCTACGTGCATTGTCACTTCATCCTTCGCTAGTGGTCGACTATTCCTTAGTCCCCGTTTCGAGTTACATATATTAGCAACTGGACCAGTATCAAATACCCAGGTACTACTTCGACTACTTGTAAGGTACACATCAATAACATGTATATCACATATACCTTTGTTCACTTTCTCGACCTTCTTATCTGCCAAGTACTTCGGATAGTTCCGCTTCCAGTCACCAGTCTCTTTGCAGTAAAAGTATTCAGTATCAGTCTTAGGGCCTCCCTTGGTTTTCTTCGTAGGCGCGGCAAAATATTTGTCATCCTTCTTGAAGTTACATTTGGGCTTGCCCTTTTCTTCAAAGGTGGTGATCTTATCATCCATCACCTCCTGGTGCCTTTTCTTTATGTCTACTTCGACAGCCATCAGCATGGCAGCGAGTTTAGTGAGCGATCTAATCGCATCACTCATCTTGTAATTTAGTACAAACTCTTTGTAACTGGGTGGGAGCGACTACAGATGTCACATCCCAAAATTTTCCAAATTTTGAAATGTGAAAAATAAATAAACAAAATAAATAATTGTTGAAATTTAGGGTGAAAAGAAACTTTTTGGTTCCAAATGGAAACATCAAAGACCCATCTTGAACAAACTTTGAATGAAAAGGGATTTAAAAGATAAACAGATATTGAATAAAATTTTAAAAGTTGGAATCACCATTTTTGGATCTTTAAATAAAAAGATATGAATTTTCTAAAACAAAGGAAGAAATAAATAAACAAGGACTATTTTAAAAAGCCAAATTAAAACTTGGCCAAGCAAATAAAATAAGATATTTTTGTTTAGTAAAAATAGTAAAGGATTATTTAAATAAAATCATAAGGATTTATTAATATCCATTTTTATTTAAGTAAAGACATTTCCCAATTTAAATGAACATTAAAACTTATTAAAGTATTTTAAATTATAATTCAAAGTTAATTATTTAACACCATATTAAATAAATAAACTTACTGAGGAGGTTTTGTGAAAAATTGGAATTTAAATAAGGGTTTGAAAATATAATGAAATCTTATTTAATAAAGGAAAGTGCCCTTTTTAAATAAAATATAAACCAAAAATAAATAAATAAATTATTACTAAAAAGGACTTTCAATACATGTTTAAAACATATTAAAAACTTACTGAAAAGTTTGGAGGGTTTTGAATTCAAATGATTGTTTGAAATGTTTAAACAAATTTAAAACAGAAATGAAAATGGAAAAAGAAAAGGAGAACAGAGAAGGAAAAAAATAAAAGAACCCAGCCCAGCCAGCTAAACCCATCAGGCCCATCAAATAGCCCACTCCCTCTCCCGCAGAAAAACGGTTCACACCCAGACTCACACCCGCGCAGACACTGACCGCTGGACCCCACTCCTTCTTTCTCTCTCACGCTGACGAAATGACCCCACCAGTCAGACCATCTTCCTCACCCGCACACTGACCTCGCTGGTCGTTTCTGCAAATCAATCGAGACTTCAATTCCCCTAAATGCCGCGGCGATTACTCACTGCGACCACGCACGATTAAACCCCCCCTCTCTCCTCTCTTTCCCCCAAAACTCCTCTGCCAGAGAGCCCCCAGGATGCCCTGAATTTCTTTTGTACCGCCGCTGCTCCGTCGAGCATCCGCGACGATTCCGGCCAGGCACCGTCACCCCTCTCCCCCTCGACCACACAAGCGCGTTCCCCATCACCCCCTGAACCTCCTAGTAGCCTTGGCTTCCCGCGCTTGACCCACAACGTCGACAACGACCAAGACACGACGTCGCCGCCCACTACCTCGACTCCGGCGAGTTTCCCTGGTGAGCAGAGACCCCCCTTGCCCTCTTTTTGATGCTCACTTATTTGCCACTCGCGTACGAAGCTAACGGTACCCTCCATTTACTTTCCCAAGCCCTGTAGCCTCGCCTTCAACGTTGTTTGAGCGCACCCGATGCCGCGGCAAACTCCGACGAGCAATCCCTACGAACAGAGACCACGTCGACGAACAGAGACCACGTCGAGCTTCTCTGCACCCGACGAACAGAGACCACGTCGAGCTTCTCTGCACCCCTACGAACCCTGCAAGCATCCTCACTCTCTCCCGTTCATTCTAATTCGTCAGCAACCTCACCCTCTGAGTGCTCCGCCGCTCGCCGCCGCGCCAGCTCCGCCCATCTGTTTTCGAGCTGCTGTGAGCCACTAGATCCAGATCCAAGCATCACGATACAATCTTAATCGAAGAGGTACAGAAAGATCTGTGTCGTGTGATGTTAAGTAGATCATGCGGTCCATGTTTCCTGATCCGAATGAAATGGTACGAGCCAATGAAAACACACCACGTGGCCACCCTTTTAAATTGAAAACAGAAACTTGTCTATTTAGTGCTTGATTTTGTAAATTGCATAAACTTTAATCCACCTGGGCAAATTTTACAAATTTTATATCAATGGAATCATCAAAACAAACTCTATCCAACCATGCACTTTGTTTAATGAATTGATTCTGTTAAATTGGTTGTATTTGCAGAAACTTGTGTAGGCATACTTTGAATATAAAAATTATTCTAGAAATAGTTTTAAGGTAAAATCTTTAGTAAATGTATTGTTTTGAACTTACTTACCATAGAAACCAACTGTTGGTTTTAAAAACATATTTTGTGAGGCTGAGGAATAAATCTTTGAATTAAAGCATTCCTAGGTAAATAAAAATATTATTTATGTATTAAAAATGCTTTTGAGTAAAACCTTTGGAAAATAATTTGATTTAAACTCTCTGACCCTAAACACCAAGTTTTAGGATTTAAAAATATATTTGATGAACCCTATAAATTATTACTTTGCTAAAAAGCATTTTCAACAACATGAAATATTACTTTGGTATAAAAATGGTTTATAGGTAAGACCTTTTTCAAATGGTTTTAATATTTAACACTTGGCCATAAAACATTAAGATTTGTGTTTAAAAATATATTTGCCAAACACTAGGAAACATTACTTGATTTGAACCACTTCTAGCAAAACAAAAATGACTTAAAGTGGCCATTTTCACTAACTTAATATCAAATGGTTTTACTACTTTAATAAATGACAAATAGGTGTTTTCAAATGATTATAACCTATTAGAAACCACTTTTCCAAATAAAACAATCTTTGGCATGCTTGCATGCATTGCTTTGTTTTTATTCTTCTATGTGATGATTGTTTGAATGGTAGATTGAATATTTTCTTGCTTGATTGAATTGTGGTGGAATTTGAAGAAGTGTGACTATTGCAAAGATCAAGGAGTAAACTTATAATCTCTACCAAAAAGGCAAGTGGTGCTTCATACTTTTGTCCCATTATTTTCACTATGCATTAGTGATATTTCTAAGTAAGACTTGCATGGAATTTTGCTAAGTATAAACTATGCCATGGGAAATCCTAGTAGATGAAACCTTAGTAGAATTTTCCTAAGTTAAGATTCCTACTACTGTCATGCTTAGCTTAGCTAGTACAAAACAAGGGTGGATTATATTCATGCTATGGAATATTTCTAAGTCAAGGACTTGTGTTTTGTTTAATAAAACAACTAAGTGAATGAATCGCCTGGGTGGAATGGTATTGCTTGGAAGGATTTTTGTTGAGTGGTTACAAAAGGCCATTTATATGGTTTACCTTGTGTATCTCACTTGTGGAATACCACCTAGGAACAAAGAGATTTGAGATGTCAAATGTTGAGAAGCTTCAAGTGCAGCCATTTGGCATTATGGGCTCTTCCTGGATCATATAGGTTGCAATAACTTAGCCAAATGGACAGTTGGTGGTAGGGGATGATAGGATGGAGCGCGTCCATTCTGGTCTAAGGGAAGGCTTCTGAAAGATCTTGTCTTGGTGAAAATCAAGTCTTGTGGGGAAAGTGCACCACCTCTGCAGAGTGTAAAATCTAAGTACTTAGCCATGTCCCTGGCAAAGGAAAATTTGAGCATCAAGACATGGAATCTATCAAGAATCTCCTCATCCCAATTGATAAGTTAAAAACTTGTGGTTGAACAAGGGTTAAAGGATCACCAATTTCTATTTGTAGATGCCTTGGGTGATTTTGACAAACAAAAACTTAGAGTTTTCAAATGATAAGGAAAAATCTATTTTGAGCAAAGCAAGCCTAAGCTCCACTTAGCCAAATGCATATAGATGATAGATACCACTATACTACCATAGTATCACTTGCCAATACAATTCAAATGTATTGACCCTTGTGGCTGTAACTTATTATGTTGCAGGTTTGTTTGATGTTAGTGAAGTGTGTTGATTAGGATTACAAGTCTACAACCAACATGTTTGCCTGTGGCACTTTGAAGATGAAGGACTCCATGCTATAGTTATTTCTGCTGCATTGTAATGAGATAGCCAAATGAGCTAGGTAAGATGTAATGAATTATTTTATTCCTGGTTATAAAGTTGTATTATGACCTTTGTTTCTTGATATTACATCTTAACTGTGGATGCTAGCTATTGATCCAGGGACTAGCATTGTAAACACAGGGATCTCTACCTTATTAAAGGTTGGGACCTCTACAACAGAACTCTATCCATCGTAAGATCAGCTAGGATATCACATCCTAGTGCCTTAAGACATTGAACATAGCTCATCATCATCATGAAGTGCTCTTTCACAGAGTTGTGTTCCTTCATATTTGCACTAAAGAACTTGCTGGAGATCATATATCTCTCGGCATGTATTTGGATCTCAAACATGGTTTTGAGTTCCTTCACCATAGAATTATCATTGCTAAGTTCAAAGTGCTTTTGGAGTTCAGGATCCAGCAACCGAAGGATCACACACTTCACAAGAGTGTAGTCATCATGCTTTGTGCCATACACACTGCACTCATCCTGATACACGGTACTAGCAGGAACATCACCTAGAGGACCTTCCAGCACATAGGACTTCTTTATTCCCATGTGGAAAATCCTCAAATTGTGATACCAGTTGGTGAAGTTAGACCCATTGTCTTGCAACTTTTCTTTCTCAAGGAATGCATTAAAATTGAATGCAGGGGGTGCCATGATCTACCAATGTATTTGCAAAGACTATTTATACTAGGTTCAAAATAGATAGAGTTCAAGATAATACAAAATTATTTATGTGAACTCCCACTCAAAATGATACCCCTCTAGTCATTTTAGTGATTACCCGAACCAAATTCACTACGCCACAATCGATCATCATGAGTGGTGGAATAACTCCAATAGAGAGCATCGTATGGGCATCATATCATCCATATGACTCGTGCTTTACCTTTCGGTTCATGTTCCGAGGCCATGTATGTACATGCTAGGCTCACCAAGTAATAACCTTAGTATGCGTGTGTATAAAACTATCTTACACCCGTTGTATGCGAACATATAATATATCACACCCGATCATCACGTGGTGCTTCGAGACGAAGAACTTTCTTAACGGTGCATACTAAGGAAGAACATACTATTATCTTGATATTTAGTGGGAGGGGTCATCTTATAATGCTACCGAGGCAATCGAATACTACCTAGGTGATCAAATCAACGCAAAATATGATGCATCAAAGGATAAACATCGCATGCATATATAATGTGATATGATATGGTCCTTCTCGCATTCGATATCCATATTGTGCGTCATGGCATGATCTCCATCATTCGAACAACGTGCCACCAAGGTCCATGGCGCCGCCTTCATGGTTGTTCTCCACTAATCTAATTACTTGGATTTCCATTTTCCAGCATGCATGCCATCAAATAAAATAACAACCATACGGCTCCCACCGGTTGTTTTAACTTACAATAAAACACATTGCATACAACAATCTTTGTATCATAGACCATATCACATCACATGCCCTGCAAAAACAAGTTAGACGCCTCTAATTTATTTTTGCATATTTTACGCGGTCGTGTGCTTTCTAGGAAAGAACCGTTCTACCTACGAACTTCAGCCACAACGGTGATAACCAAGTTATTAAGAAGACCGTTGTAAATCATATATCAGATATAGTTGGAGAGACAGCCACCTACTAGCCACTTATGCAAAACTAGTTGCATGTCAAGCGTGGAACATGTCTCATGTGCGAGGACATGTAAAGTTTGTCCGGGCCACTTCATCCCATTATGCCACCAATATCCGAAGTACAAAAGATTTGCAATAACATGATCATCAACGCCCACATATCTATGTGTTCTAACCGTACAAAGCATATACGCATAGACATAGCTCTGATACCACTGATGGGGTTTGTTGCGCAGAAAACAAAAAATTCCTACTATTTGCAACAACCAAGATCGAATCATGGCAATACAATATAACGGTTACATATGGACTCACCCTCGAAGACCTTTAGTGGGATAACATTCCCACAAACAAACATGGTTGATGTAGATGTACACGACTATCCTCGAGGACATGCAGACGATCAGCGCCACAAATGGGCAGCACATCTGTAATCAGTCACATGTATGGTGTGTCGACGACTCCCAAAACCTCACTCCAGCCGGGCAGCGAAAGTAGTGGATCGCCGGGAACTCTAACATCACTACACCATGATAGAGGTGGTGGAGGGGAAGATCTCGAATAGGGCTTCGACTAAGCATCTTTTCTAGTGGCAATGGACAAGGCTAGCAAGAGGGAGAATATGCCAACCAAAGGGCATATGAGAGAATGGGCAAGTGAGTGTGTGAGATGGGGAGGTATCCACCTCCTTTTATAGGGGTAGGGGAAAGCCCCTCCATTGGACGGCGGACAAGAGGGTTCCCCCTCCCCTCCTCTCATTCATGTGGGTGGACTATCCACTCACATAATTTCAATCTCCACTTTCTCCCATTTATTCTCCAGTAAAAAACCAAAGGTCTTTACAGTAAAGCACTTTAATTCTCTTGTTTTAATGCAACTAAATTTAATGAACACTTCATTTAATGAGTAGTTCATTTAATGAACACTTCATTTAATGAACACATTAACGTTTTGATCCCTTTCTTTGTTTTGATACCCCAAAACCATTTCAGCAGATTCAATAGAACTAATCCCTGCGATGTCCATTATCTTCTCTTGCGTTCCCTATAAACTCAATTGCGTCGACTAAACCTTAAGTGTGTCTCCCTATGGGTTCGAGAACTATGTATACATGATCGAGACTCTCTCCTATCAATAATCATTAGCGGGACCTAGAGATCCATAATGACTCCCACTTGTTCCACGAAAATCCAATGATCGTCCGAACCTTTTTCAATGTAATCAAATTCCTTTTGTCTCGCGATATTTTACTTGTCAAAGATCCGGTCACTTGTTATCGTACATACCTTGTTTAATCTTGTTCCGAACAAGTACTCTTTTTCTCATTCCTGTGATATGACATTTTAGTGATCAAATCACTTGCTTGCAAGCTATGTCAATGTGACATCACCGAGAGGGACCTGAGTATATCTCTCCATCATTTGGATGGAAAAATCCCACTCTTGATCCACGAGCCTCAACTAACACTTTCTAAGTACCCAACGACACCTTTATAATCACCTTGTTATGATGTGATGTTTGATGGAAATAAAGTACTTTTCTGGTGAAAGTGATTGGCGTGATCTCATGTTCTAATGTGACACCCCCGGGATTAGGGTTAGACAAATCCCAGATCTCCGTATAGAATAAGCCTAACCTAGAGCTCGAGGATATCCAGTGAGAGAATCGGTAACACAACAGTGACCCTACGACTCAAAAATTATTACATCAAGATCATAAGTGAGCAGAGAACCAAAATATTACAAGCAGAGGTCACTGACCATAAAATATCAAACAACAGAAGGCAAATTATGCTAGTAAGTATAGCAAAATTAAAAAATGGCCTAAGAGGCCTGAAGCATAATGATGACGTCCCAGCCGATAGATTCCAGGCTACCGGCCGGGAACCCCAAGCTACTCGTCAGTGTCGATGTTGTACCAAACTCGTCTTTTGGGGAACAATTACTCTCTACAACAGTATCAGCAAAGCAAGGGTTAGTACGGGGTGTACTCCGCAAGACTTATGGATGGTGGGGATCTTTTTCATAAAGCTATCTTTTTTTGTAAACAAGAGGGAGAAGAAGCTCGTCTAGTCAGAATAATTTAAAAGGGGATAATAGAGCGACATCTCCTAAGTATTTATCATCATATTGATATCCACCAAGTCATCATCATCTACCAACTAGGGCCACCCCTCGTTCCCATGACGAAGCATCCTTAAGCACACGTTGATCTACCAAGTTTTACGATTAGGTTCTTGTTCTCTATGATCTTAGAATATGGTCACCAAGCGTTCATAACCGTGAACACAGCTTTTCGAAAAGATTTAACCCTGCAGGGTGTACAACTTTACACACACATACTAACCTTCTCTTAATGCCACTAGTAATAGCCCTCTTCCTGGGAAGGCCGACAGAGGGTGTTTAGAGATGACCTTTACCTTGATTTTGACGAGACCATGAGTCACGCCCTAAAGGATAGTTCCGCCATAATGGGTCCAATCCCGAAGCCGGTCCCCAGAGATGTGAGGCGAGGTTTGTTTACCAGGGGCGCTATCTACCCCAAGAAACCCGGTCCGTGCTTCCCTACCTGTTATGAATGCGCCTCCTTCACCACCTTTGAGAACAACCAGAATTCATATGTCGAATGGAACGCCCTGTAACATCCCAAAAATACTAAGCTTGGAGGATCAAGCATTAGTCATCAACATTTAGGGTTAACAAAAACTTTTCTAAATAAAATTATGAATGCATGCATATGTGTATGCATGGATTTTGAAATTCATTGGAACCACCTTGTTTGATTGTTTCATTGCTTGTAAAATGTTTCTTAGGTGAAATAAACATCATATAAAACATTTCCCACACTTTTCCTAAAGACAAGTAAATCAAAACAAATATAGTAAAGGGATGGTCACTTTGACCAATTTAACTCCCATGCCTACTTTGGCTGTGTCAAACTTTCAGAACCTAACATAAACTTTTCTGGATCTTTTCACCCCCTGAATGTACTCCTAACAAAGTATAAAGGCCCACTTTGTGATCATCTAGAAACTTTCAAATGCATAGTTCAAATGACAATTCAAAATTGAATCTTCATCATATGGGAAGATCCCACTTTTTCAAAAACCACTCAAACAAGCTCAACTTTCAAAACCCAAGCATCTGCAGACTCACCAGCACTAATCTAGCACACCCACCAAAAATCTTTTCAAAATTCAAAACTTGATTTCATGCGGCCATTTCATCAAACAGGTTGCAGATACAAATCAAACAAACATCAAACACTATAGTGTGCAGTAAAAATTGGCCTAACTTGTTCCCTATTTATCTCACAACCAGCTCAGTGGATCATCTAGGAAGATTAACCAAGCACTAGAACCACTGTGAGCTTGCCATTGCCATCAATGGTGAACAGCCGAGCACACCCATGTCACCCCCATGTCGACAGCAAGCTAGGAGGAGACACAAGCCTAGCCAGCATGTCTGGGAGGCAGCCCACCGTCCATCGCCACTCCCTGTCCACCGCTCGAACCTTGCCAACCACTCGACCACACGCACAGACCACGCCCAGACCGCCAGCGACCATGCCGAGCGTCCGCCAGAGCACCACCCTTGACCGAAGCCCACAGACCGCGCGCCGCCCTCGCCGCGTGCATACACAATCCCCACCGACCCAGGAGACCGCCAGACATCCCAGTTCGCCGCCCCGTGATGCATAGCCACCGCTCGCCGTCGAAGACGCCGCCTCTGCCGCGCAGAGCGTCGCATGTTCTAGACCAAGCCGCACCACCCCATGCCTCGAAACCATGTCGTTGAGCATCGCCAGGGAACACCGCACCGTCCCCTACCTTCGCCCATGCCAATAGCCGCCTGTAATATCACCCCGACGAGCTCACCGTGCGCCCCGTCGGTCCCCTTGCTCGACTATAAATAGAGGCCACCCCCGCTCGATTTCTTCACACCGTCTCACTCCCCTCTCGTCATTGATCGTGCCACACCGTTCCCGGAGCAAGGCGAGCACCACCTCGCCAGAATTTCACCGGAGCCCGCCGCCTCTGGAGAAGAAGGGAGCCATCGATTTCGTCCACCCCAGGAGCTGCCGCGACCACCCCTAAGTTCGCCGTCGTCGACTTCGTCGTTCGCCCACCTCGCCGACCCTCGCCAGCACCCCGGTGAGCCCCCAGCAACCCTCACTGGCCGCGCTAGGTTTCTTTCTCGCCGGCGTTGTCTCGAGTCGACAATGACTCCCAGCCGTTGGATTAGAATCAGATCGAACGACCCACGTTGCCCCGTATCGCTTCGCCCCTCCCTGTCTTACTGGCAAGTGGGGACACCCCCTTAACCAGCCCGCGGGAGCACTGCTCTTAGCAGGCCAGCCCAGTAACTTTTCCCGCGCAGCCCAGTGATTTGAATTAAATCTTTTTCTTTTTAATTCAAACACACTTATGTACCCATTTTCAAAAATCAATCCAGATCGATTCAGTGCAACAATTTGAATGAAACCAATTTTTTTGGAAAGGCCTGTGAATACTGAATCCAAGCCCGTTGGATTCAAGTCATTTGGATCTATAGATCATCCATGGTAAAAATAACAAGGTAGAAGCTTTTCTGCATTCAAACATTTTTCAAATTTAAACCATAATAGCTTTTGAGTTGATTCCAACTCTCAAAAATCACATTGAACCATACCTTTCAGAATATATAAAAATATATAGGTCTACTTGCAGAAATAATGTTCAAGTAATAAAAGAATGCTACATAGGCATTCCTAGTCATTATATTTAAATAAAATAAAAGGGTAAAGCCTTATTAAATTGTGACACAACTTTAAATCACATTCCCTTGGACTACAATATGTGGTGATGACATGTGTCAACATGATCCCATGTTTGGGTTGGAGAATATTAAATCTTAAGTAGTTTTTCAATGAGTAGAAATTACTTTTCTAAAAATAAAAGGAATTAAACCAAGCCTTAAACTTGTAATGTTAGAGATGATGCTAGATCATCTATAGGACCCTTGTGTGTGATGATTTCAAGTAGTTAAGTATTGTTTGGTGATTGTGTACCTCGTATTTATTCACAGACGCTAGTACCGACCAAGGATACGAGGAGGAAGGAGGATACTACGAAGAAGAAGACGAGGAGAACTTCAACCACTGCTCTGCACAAGGCAAGATGATGCTATACCTATGCAAGCTTATATTGACATTGATGCAAGCTAACACTTGCAAGATAATTTACCCATGCATGCCAATACTTGCTTGTTAGCATGCCTACTATATGCTTTAAGCATATATGATCATACCCACTTGATAAACCAATCCTAGTTTTATTTGCAAGCTTCTTACTTTATTTCTTTATCAAAGCTATTACTTAGAGATACTTAATGGAATTATAGATACTAGAAAGATATTTGAAGGTTGCATAAAGAGCATAAAATTTGGCCTAAGCTAGATAATCTTGTTGTCATCTTAAGGCATGAGATTGAACTTAGTTAGAACTCCACTTGTTGACCACCCCTCATTATTGCTTACCCCCACTTGTAGATGCTAGTGCTAAGCATAAAACTTGATCAACTTTAGATGGGAATACTTGGTGAGAAAATGGTTATGAAAACCTTAGAATGATGGATCATTCGATTGAAATGTTTTGGACATGTGTTTCCAAACACCTGATGATTTTGGTGATGAAAATGTTGAGGCATGAGCCTTAGCCCTTTTATAAAACTGATGGTTGTCTGGATGCGATACCATTCCAATTTTATCGTACAACCACAATACCCGAAGATTGGGTAGGGCTTAGCTGGAAACTTATGTACCTTAGTATTAGCTCCCTCACGGCCAAGGTCTGAGCTGAGGCTACCTTGTGAAGATTGTCCACCTATGCAGTACCCAAGATGACAGTTGGTCATGGTTGGGAGGCCAAACTCACAGGAGAGGTGCTTATACTAGGGCGTGTAATGGAAAGGTTAGGATTGATTATCCGCATACTGAGTATGGTGAATTCAGGATTTGTTCCTGACAGATGTATCGAATGTTGTGGTGAAAGTGTACAATCTATGATACCAAAGGAAAAATAACATCAGCATCGAAGACCGTTGGTCGGCCTCCTCCTCCTCCGGCCTCCTCTGAGGTGACCGTTGGTCGGCCTCCGGCTCTTGCCGGCGTAGGATCTGCATGGATTCCTCTAGAGGTTGCTGGAAGGTCACCTACTCTGGTGTGACCACGAGTGGTAAGTTTCTGGAAGGCTCTCTCGTTGTCTCGGCTGATTCTTGGCTGGTTCTTCTCAATGCTAAAGGCTCTCCTCTTGAGGGACGATGTTTGGAAAATGGGGAGAAGATCTTTGTTGGATCTGTTTTGAGGTTCCCCTCTAATCTATCTCGTGTTAATGATTCTTTGGATCCTTCATCTGGATTTCTTGGTAGATCTCCTACCATCTCTGGATCGGATGAAGACACTGGTCTGAAATGGCATGCCCTTTGCTCCTCTTTGCCAGCTGATGATCTTGAGCCTTCTAAAGGTTTTCTCATGCTTTTTCCTAGTTCTAAAAGGCTTGTTCTTCTCAATCATAATGATGTTGTGATCGATGCTAGATACTTGGTTCATGGTGAGGTGGTGGCTTCTGGTATCTCTATTGATCTTCAGGTGAAGAGGGTAGTGGTTGGTACTCAAATTTTACCAAGCCCTTTGGTTAAAAAAATTTCCACCAATACTGAGAAGTTGGTGCCTAGATCTCTGGATTTCCCGGAAAATCTCTCCTCAGGATGTGCTTCCAAAGAGATTGCTTCTAAAGATGTTGCTTCGTGTCGACCTGCCCTGGATTTTTCTTTAGGGCGTGATTTTGAGAAGAGGATTTTTGATAAATTCAGGCATCAAGTTAATTTCCTTGGTGGGTTCAGGAAGAGACCATTTTATCTGGTCTGTTCTTTTGGAAGGGCAAATTTTAAGTTGGACTTTCATACTGTTAGTCTTGCTCTTCAAGCCTATTTTGGTGGTAACGCTTCTAAATTCCAGGTGAAGCTTTTGCAAGATAGAACTTTTCGCTTCTCGGTTGCTTCTCGGGCAGTGGGTTTTGAGATCTACAATATCTCCAAGTTTTCATGTCTTTCTTTTGTGATTCATATCAACCTTTGGGGTAATGGGGGCCCGAACTGGATTCATGAAGAAAGGGAATTCTACAAGGAATCTGCTAAGGAATGGAAAGTTGTCACGTACAAAAAAGAAAGTGCAAAAAAATCTCCTTCCTTAAAGCCTCCGAGTAAAGGTGGCTCGGTTTTTCAAAGACTCAAATTTCCTGCGTCACCTGAGGGTCCTTCGCCTGTGATTGAGCATTGTATTAATGGGGAGTTCAATTCAGGTCATCATGGCAGATCTTATGCTCAGGTGCTCACTGATGAGGGTTTTAAGTCGAAGGTAACGCCGGTCAGGTCTGGGGGGGGGGGGGCGCTAATCGCGCGGCATTTAAATTGCCTGGGCTCCTTCCTTTCCTGAAATTTCCCTCTTTCCCTAATTGTAATTGGCCCGACAAATCGTATGAGGGATGGTTCAAGGCCTAGGTGGTTTCTCATTCCCGGCCCGTCATTCACGGCAGTTTTCACGAGTTCACCACTTCGTTGCAAAAAACAACTACCACTCCCCCTGTCTCCTCAACTCCCCCGCCTGCTGAAACCCCATTCCCCTCCTGCTCGTCGCCGGCGAAGGGCGTCGAAATGGCGAACATTCCGATTGATCCTGCGCCTTTCCTGCCGAATGGCTTCCCGATTATGCAAGTGGCTGGGCGGAATCGCGTTAAAAGGGTGGTGGTGCCTCGGAGGTCACGAGCACATGAACAGTATGCTATTGCTAACTTTTTCCCCTCCCTCCTGGTCCGGTTCCGTTCTTGAATATTCATGGTGTCTTAGTTGATTTCTTCAATAATGAGGTTGGAGTGCACTTCAGAGACATCCAGGATTGTCCCTTTGGGTCTGCATATGTGCAGTTCCACCATGTCAGTGACCGTGACCGTCTCATTGCGATGAGCCCGATTCCGTTTCAAGATGTGCATGTTTCTTTTGTTAAGCACAATGATGGTGATAACTGGCATAGGACTCAGTTTAATAATGAGTGCTGGGTGATGCTGGTAGGGCCTCCCCTTGACCACTGGCATACGGAGGATCTGAATGCTATCTTTGCGGACATTGGAAAAGTTCTCCTGTGGGAGAGGGACCCTGATCATAAGGGTAGGATTATAGCTAAAATTCGTGTGACTGATTTAGTTGACATTCCCAAGAGTGTGCGGTTTACCATAGGAGACCTGGTGGAGACAGAGTCATGGACTTTTTCTGTTGAAGTTCTTCAGAGTCACTTGCTTGGAGGGGGCCCACCTGAGGAGGACCCACTGCCAGATGACAATGTGGACCCACACCCTGTTCCTGCACTTGGTCCAGTTTTTGGGCCTCAGGTGCCACCTCCCCCCTCCCCCTTGCTCCTGGGGGTGATTGGGGTCAGTGGATGGCTCCTGTGCAGGACCCTGCTCCTGATGGTGGGAATGCTAAAGGTTGGGGCCCTTGGGAGGCTGCTGCTGCTCCTGTTCAAGGCCCTGTCATTGCTCCTGGAGAAGACATGCCTGTTGACAATCAGCATCTGCCACCTCAGGATGTGAACAGTGGAGTTACAGGTGTCATTGTTCAAGACTGGGAGTCTGATGATGATGAATCTGTTAATGATCCTGAGGCTGTGGAGGAGCTTGGTGTAGCAGTTGCACCTCCTAGGGTTGGCATTGGGGAAGGCCTGCAAAATATTTTTCAAAACTATCTGGCTGATGAGGAGGAGGCTAATCCTGATGCTGAGGAGGAGACAGGAAGTCCTATGGACTCAAGTACTGTGGCCCCTGAGAATGATGATTGGATGCTGGAGGATCAGAACCTTCTTTCCCCAAATGAGGCTCACCTTCAGGTTGGGATGGTGAGAACATTTATTTCCTTCCCTGATGTGCATGTTGCCAAGCAGGGATTTTCCCAACAAGGCTTGGAGCTCTGGGAGAATTATTTTGCTCCCCATATTCAGAAGGAATCTTCTTCTAAGGGTTCTCTTAAATGTGATATTCCTGTAAGTTGGTTTAACTTCATTACTCTCATGCTTGCTACTCCTGAGAAGTTTAATTGGGTCAAGGGATTTCTTACTTCTCCTTTATGGGAAATTATTAAGGAACCTATTGCTGAAGAAAGTTCAATATCTTTCATCATTCCTAATGAGAATTTTTCCCAAATGGCCCCTTCTTGCCTGGGTATTGAAGTCAATAAATCTTCAGGCTCCCCCTCTACCCCTGCTAGAAAGAGAAAGGGCAAGGAACCTCTTGTGGAATCTGAGGTGAGAAGAAGTCCTAGAATTGTTGAACTAAATGGGGGTTTTAAAAGTCACTTAAATTGTCAAATTGTTGATTGCCTGGTTTGTAATGCTGCTCCTCCTTGCCTGAATTCCAAAGTGGTTAAAAATCTTGCTGCTTCATTCTGCAAGGTAAAAGATGGGGACCTGGAGAAGAGGTTACTCAAGAAAGGGAAGGCCAATGATGTGGCTATTAAGGCTCCTACAAAAGGCAGCATTAAAGGAGGACCCTCTTCCAGCTTGGGCATTGGTGGCAAGAAGAAGCCTGGGGCTGCTGGTACCTGTGGACAGCAAGCCAAGAAGAAGACCTCTTCTTAAGTGTGTTAATGTATCAAACTAAATCTTTTGCTGGAGTCTTGTTGACTCCCTGTTATGTGTTCTGTGATTGTGTTATTGCAATGAGGAGGGTAATTGTTGTGGATCATCTTTGTGGTACTCTAAATTGGTTGAGCTTTTGTCTCTGTATTTGTTGTTTCCTCTTCTGGGTGATTACATTATTTACATCACCCCACATCTATACTTGCTCCTGGTTTCTTAATGAATAACAAAAGAACTTGGAAGATCCTGAATTGGAATATCAGGGGAATCAATTCTGAAAAAAAATGGATTGCTCTCAGAAGCAAAATTGAGGAGTCTGGCTGTGACATTATCTGTCTCCAAGAAACTAAGCATGAGGATTTTGATAGTTCCTACATTAAAAAATTCTGCCCCTCTAAATTTACCAACTTTGAATTTCTTCCCTCCAGAGGTGCATCTGGAGGTTTGATCACCATTTGGAATGGCTCCCTGTTTTCTAGACAGCTTTCTTTCCTCAATGAGTTTTCTATCTCCATTACCTTGACATCTCTCTTGTCCAATAAATCCTGGATCCTCTCCAACATTTATGGGCCATGTTTACCTGAAAAAAAATCTGAATTTTTAGACTGGTTTGGCAACATTGATATGCCTGATGATGTGGATTGGCTTATTGTGGGAGATTTTAACTTCTATAGACAGCCTTCAGATAGAAACAAATTGGGTGGAGATGTGAATGGTATGCTTCTCTTTAATGAAGCCATTAATAATTTGGGTATCATTGAATTACCACTTAAGGGGAGAAAGTTCACTTGGAGTAACATGCAGAAGGATCCCCTCTTGGAAAGATTGGATTGGTTTTTTACTTCTGCTGTCTGGACTCAGAGTTTTCCCTCAACCTTTGTTGCTCCTCTTTCTAAGCCCACTTCTGATCACCTTCCCTGTGTCATTACCATTGGCACAATGATTCCAAAAGCTCAGGTGTTCAGATTTGAAAACCATTGGTTACATCATAAGGAGTTTAAAGCTATTGTTCAAAATGCCTGGAACATTCCTGTGGGTTTTCTGGATCCTGCAAAAAAAATGCTAAATTCAAAAATGTGAGAAGAGGGTTGAAGCTTTGGGCCAAACAGTTATCTTGCCTAAAGGCACAAATCTGTAATGTTAATGCCACCATTGACTTGCTTGATATCATGGAGGAAATGAGAACTCTTACTGTTCATGAGTGGAACCTTAGGGATATCCTGAAAGATCTTATTATTTCTCTTTTACAAAACCAGAATACTTATTGGAAACAGAGAGGGAAAATTAAATGGGTTAAGCTGGGGGATGAGAACACCAATTTCTTTCACTCCAGAGCTACCATAAGTTTTAGACATAATTACATTTCCATGCTCAAGGATGATTCTGATCTTGAGGTCTATGATCATGATGGAAAAGCAAATCTTCTTTGGAATTCTTTTAGAAATAGAATGGGCTCTTCTGATAAGCCTGAAATGCATTTGAATCTTAATGACTTGGCTGGTGACTGCTTAAGCCAGGAGGAAAGGGAGGCTTTGGAAAAGCCTTTCTCTGATGAGGAGATTGATGAAGTCATCACAAATCTGCCTAATGATAAGTCCCCTGGCCCTGATGGTTTTAATAATGAATTCATGAAGCTTTGCTGGCCTATTATCATGGATGATGTAAAGCATCTACTTGTTGAGTTCTATGAAGGGAATGCCTCTTTAGAAAGCATTAATTCTTCTTTTATCACCCTCATTCCAAAAATTGCTTCTCCTTTGACTCCTGCTGATTTTAGGCCTATTTCTTTGCTAAATAGTGTCCTTAAGATTATCACCAAGATTCTAGCTAATAGACTGCAAAAAGTCATTCTTAAACTTGTTCACAAGAATCAATATGGTTTCCTCAAGCAAAGATCTATCCAAGACTATTTAGGCTGGGCATTTGAATTTCTTGATCAATGCCACAAGTCAAAGGAGGAAATTTTAATTCTTAAGTTGGATTTTGAGAAGGCTTTTGACAGAATTGAGCATTCTGCAATCATCAATATCCTTAAAGCCAAAGGTTTTGGAGTTAAATGGATTTCCTGGATTCAGATGATCTTTGGGTCTGCGTCTTCCTCTGTGCTTTTAAATGGTGTGCCTGGAAAAAAAAATTACTGCAGAAGGGGTGTCAGGCAAGGAGATCCTTTGTCTCCTTTATTGTTTATTCTGGCTGCTGATCTCCTTCAAAGTATCCTCAATAAGGCAATGAACCTGGGTCTTATTTCTTTGCCCATTGAGAATGTATTTTGTCCTGACTTCCCTGTGGTTCAGTATGCAGATGACACTTTAGTAATCCTTAAGGCTGATTCTGAGCAACTCTTGTGTCTTAAGGCAATCCTTCATACTTTTGCTCTTTCCACTGGACTCAAAGTCAATTATTCTAAGTCCAGCATGATGCCAATTAATATGGATTCAGAGAGGCTTGGGCATTTTGCCAATACCCTTTCTTGCCTCACTGGTTCCTTGCCTTTTACCTATCTTGGTTTGCCCCTGAGCTTGAATAAACCTGCTGTGGAACACTTCTTGCCTATTGTTCAGAGAGTTGAAAGAAGGTTGTGTGGAATAGCTGACTTTCTGAATTATGGGGGGAAATTGCAATTAGTTAAATCTGTGTTATCTTCCCTTCCCATATATTACATGAGTTGTTTTGATCTCCCTTTCACTATCAAGGAGCAGTTGATTAAATATATGAGGCAATGCTTGTGGAGAAAGAAAACTTCTGATGTTCAAGCTAGAGGTACTGCTCTTGTAACATGGAAGAAAGTTTGTAGACCCAAAAACCAGGGAGGATTGGGAGTTCTTGATCTTAATGTTCAGAATTCTGCTCTTCTTTTGAAGAATTTGGATAAGTTTTATAATCATAAGGATATTCCTTGGGTTCACTTGATATGGAATACTTACTATTGTAATGATAAGCTACCTGGAAGAAGTCTTGAGGGATCCTTTTGGTGGAAAGCTCATCTAAAACTGATTGACATTTTTAAAGGACTTTCAAAGTGCTTGGTTGGAAATGGGAAATCCACACTATTCTGGACTGATATGTGGAATGATAGTTGCCTCCATCATAAGCTTCCTCACCTCCTTTCATATGCAAAAAACCCTCACATCTCTGTTAGTGAGTTCATGCATACTGCAAATACTCAGGATCTCTTTTATCTTCCTTTGTCCCAACAAGCTTATCAGGAATACCAAAGTCTTGAACAAATTCTCAATTCTGGCAGAGAAGGGGAATCTGATTGTTGGTCTTACATTTGGGGCAGTAATTTTTTGGTCAAAAAGGCTTACTGCTATTTAATCGGTTACTAACCAGTTCAGCCACATTTCTCTTGGATATGGAAATCTTCTTGTCAACAAAAGCACAAATTCTTCTTCTGGCTCTTACTGCTTGATAGACTCAACACAAGAAATCTTTTGAAAAGGAAATGTTTTTCTCTGGCATCTTATGATTGTGTCTTCCAGGGCTGCAATAGTGAAGAAACAAGTTTACATTTGTTTTGGGAATGCCCCTTTGCAAGAACCTGCTGGGCTGAAATTTCACAGGTCAATTCGGCTGATCAAAGCATCTTTGAAGTTTTAGCCAGTATTAAAAAAGACCTCAAGGTCCCTTTTGCAATGGAAATTCTGATTCTTGGAACTTGGAGCATCTGGATTTGTAGAAATAATGAAATTTTCAACAATCAGCATGCATCGATAGAGACCTGGAAGGCTATTGTAGCCCAGGAATTAAGATGGGTCCTTTATAGAATTAAGAAGAAGTATTATCAGGGCCTTAAGATTTGGATTGAAACCAATTTAGACAGGAGATAGTTGATTAGCATGTTATCCCTCTTTTCTGAGGTGGAATATGTTTGTAAATATTCTTTTGTAACTCTCTATAATCTATAAAAGTTGCAGTGGGTTTTTTTTGCCCTACTGTTTTACCCTCAAAAAAAAAAGGAAGTGTACAATCTCTGCAGAGTGTCAAACTATTCGAATAGCCGCGTCCGCGTTTATGGACAGTTGGAGTGGCCATACTGTTCCCCCGTCAGAATTTTCAAAATTGATTTGTGAAATGAATTGAGACTTTGACTTGACCACAACAGAGTTGTGACATGAGTTACAAGATCCCACTTACGAGTTATAAAATTGTGACTAGCTTTGGAACTTAGTAGAGATAAATCTGGCTTTTGCAAAACAACAATAGAGCCTAGTGTCCTATTATCCAAAAAAACCTTTACCTGTTAGTATTAGTTTGCGAGTACTTAAAGATTACTCATGGCTTTGTCCCTGGCTATTCCCATGGCCAGACTATGAAGAGGAGTACCTGGAAGATGGACCCCAGGAAGGTTACGACAACTAGGATCATCTCCCATCGTCAGCATTTCCTGTGACCCCGAAGATGGAGCTTCGCCTACGCTACCGTTATTATTACGTATTCCGCTGCTTGATGTTGTATTAAGAACTGGATCATGAGATCCCTATTCGTGTAAGAACTTATGTATCGTTTGTAATGGATGATGTACTATGGTATCCAATTCTGTTATGTCTCGCAAAAATGGTAATCCTGGGATTGTGAGGTATGGCATAACAGGCATCTGGGATTAAAAATCCGGGTGTTGACAAGTTGGTATCAGAGCCATCCTGACCATAGGAGACCCTAGTTAGACTGGACGTTTGAACCCAAAAACTTAGTTTCAAAACCAAAGAAAACAAATATTACAAAAACTTATTCTCATTCTTATCTCTTTGATTCTTTCATAAAAATTCATGTTCCTCAAAAACTCATGCAAAATACATAAATTTTTGACACACTTGATCACTCTGCTAACCTACTCATCCTCTATTTTTATAGATGGACATGAAGTACAGCAAGTTTTACCAACTGGGGAATGGAGGAGACCTTATCTTTGAGAGGGATTTGGACCAGCTTTCGGAACTTCTGGAGCGTCCGCACCCCGAGTTCTTCGGAGCTCAGCTCAATGATCAAGGAGGAGAAGACCTGCAGTGGCTAATTGCTGCAAGTCTCCGAGGAAAGATTGAACCTCCCACTACGGAGGGAATTCAGTTTACCTTGAGGGAAAACAACTGGCTCGATGGACTTGCCAGAGCAATGCAGGAAGCTCTTTCCCGTCTATGTGGGCAGAGCATCAATCAGATCAAGGGTACTCGCTTTGAGTTTTGCCCAAGGCATGATGCAAATGGACAACCCCTGGAAGCCTCATACCACCCCGAGCTGAAGACTCAATTGTACCACCTTAGCTTCATGATGTACGATCGTCAGCAGGAGTTGGGCAACTGCCGTGACTACTCCAACCACAAGTCTGCCATCATCAAGATGAAGGATCAGACCATCGCCATGCTATCAAAGGATCGCAAGTCTCGCCGTCGTCAGCTCGACAAGAAGGAGCGCATCATTGCCCGTCTTTGCCACTGCATCTCATCTTTGGAGGAGACCATCCACGAGAGAGACATGCAGTTGGAGGAAAGGGAGAATGCCGGAGAGGATCTTCGTGGAGACCCTTACTCCTATATCAGCGATGACGATGATTTTCTGGAGGATCAGGCCATGGACTTCTTCACCGATGAGGATGATTTCGCCTTCATCGATGATGATGAAGATGATGAAGCCACAGACTCCTAGGAGTAGTAGCACTTGAGCACTAGCGTAGTGAGTAGTATTCGGTCCCACTGTATCGTAGTTCTCAGAATGGTTCTTAAATCCATCTGTTTTTCTTTGTTGTGGTGTGTGTTGTACTGGGTGCTATGGATGAATGAATGAATGAAAAAGCAAGTTGCTAGAAAATCTGAGTCAAACCTTTAAAACTTTTCAAAGTCCCCGAAACCTTAGAAATTTCCCTCTTTTCTCATGATCTATCTCAATCTTCAGATGCCACATGGAGGAAGTGGTTCAGCCATGGACCCGATGTTGCAGATTCTGCAAATGTTGACTTCTGACCGCGAAGATGAAAGAGCGGAATGTCAAGCCAACCTAGCCACCCTGCAGCAGATAGCCCAGCTTGCCCACAACAACCAAGGCCACGGAAATCAGGACAACCATGGATCTAAGCTCAAGAATTTCCAGAACACCAACCCACCTGTTTTCACTAAGTCCGAAGAGCCCCTAGACGCAGATGATTGGTTGCAAACCATGGAAAATAACCTAGAAGTTTTTGGAGTGGAAGCCAACGAGAAAGTTCTGTTTGCCACCCACTATCTAGCCGGAGATGCCAGGGCATGGTGGAACAGTGTTCGTGCAATGACCGGAGGCCAGATGATGACCTGGGAGGAATTCAAGGTCAAGTTTAGCAGAACTCATGTGCCACCGGGTTTGATCAAGAGAATGAGAGACGAGTTCAGAGAGCTGAAGCAAGGAAGGATGTCGGTAGTGGAATACCGTGACAAATTTTTGTCATTAGCTAGGTATGCCCCGGACGAGATAGACACCGAAGCCAAGAAGAAAGAAAGATTCCTGAATGGTCTGCATGACGAGATGCAGACAGTGTTAGTCAATATCCCCTTTGTGGATATTGAAGCCCTTGTCGACTCCGTTATGCAGATGGAAGGAAAGATCAACCAAGCCAATGAGAACCGCAAGCGTCACATGATGCATCAGCAAGGAACTCTTCAGACCCCAAAGTATCGCCCCAACCCATCTCCAGGATTTGCCCCAAGAACCCACAGACCCCCGATGAACCGTCTGACCTATCCCAACTGTGGAAACCCTAGGCCCGTAGGAAATCACAACAACCCCGGCAACTCTAGCAATTTCAACCGTGCCCCACCCAAGTTCAAAAACAACAGTACTACCACCAACACCAACACTTCCCCTAGGACTGGAAGTAATGTTGTGCCTGTCGCAGCCAAGGACAAGTCACAAGTGACTTGTTATGACTGTGGAAATAAAGGCCACTATTCCAACGAGTGCCCCAACAAGAAGAATGCTACATCCCCCAATGCCAACGCCCCAGCTCAGCAGCAGCGTCGTGTTCAACCCGGAAGAAGATTTGCCCCAGGGAATTCACTCAACCGCAATGGCCGTCTTTTTCTCATGCATGCTGAAGAAGCTCAGGAAGCGCCAGACGTCGTGCTGGGTATGTTTTCTGTTAATTCAGTACTTGCAGGAGTGTTGTTTGACTCCGGTGCATCGCATTCATTTGTCACCGAAGAATTTGCATGCACTAGTAAAATTCAACCAACCAAATTGAAGCATGTGATGATTGTGAAAATTCCCGGATCAACCACAAAGGTAGGCAAATTTGCAAAGCCGTCCCTATCCGAATCCATGACATAGATTTTTATGCAAATCTGATAGTACTCGGAACTAAAGGTTTGGAAGTAGTACTAGGAATGGATTGGATGTCCAAACATAAAGGATTGATTGACTGTGCCAAGAAAGCCATCACTATGACCAGTACCGCCGGAATATCAGTCGAGCATATATCTGAAACCTTACCTCGTCAATTCAAATGCAACACGAGTATAGCCCAACCTACCATTGACCAAGTCTGGATAGTCTGTGAATACCCCGATGTATTTCCAGATGTTTTGCCCGGTATGCCCCCAGATCGGGATATCGAGTTTATCATTGAACTAATCCCCGGAACAGGACCCATAGCCCAGAGACCCTATAGTATGAACCTGTCAGAGCTCGCAGAACTGAAGAAGCAACTGGATTCCATGTTGGAAATTGGATTAATTCAACCAAGTGCGTCCCCATGGAGATCACCTGTCTTGTTTGTGGACAAGAAGGATGGAGGTAACCGTTTGTGTACGGATTATCGGAAATTGAATGATGTCACCATCAAGAACAAGTACCCCTTGCCCAAAATAGAAGATTTGTTTGATCAGTTGACCGGTGCCAAAGTGTTTTCTAAGATTGATCTTAGGACAGGTTATCATCAACTCAAGATTCGTGCAGAGGATATTCCAAAGCCTGCCTTTACCACCAGATATGGACTATACGAATATATAGTCATGTCTTTCGGATTAACCAATGCCCCCGCTTATTTCATGAACCTCATGAATAAGATTTTTATGGACTTCGTGGATAAGTTTGTCGTTGTGTTCATCGATGACATTCTGATTTATTCCAAATCAGAAGAAGAACATGAGCTACACCTAAGGACCATTCTTGGAACCCTTAGAGAGCATCAGTTGTATGCAAAGTTTAGCAAATGTGAACTCTGGTTACAGGAGGTAGGATTCCTCGGTCACATTGTATCAGCCGGAGGAATTGCCGTTGACCCTGCCAAAGTGAAAGATGTAGAAGATTGCCAAGCCCCAACCACTCAAACCCAAGTTCGTGCATTTCTCGGATTGGCGGGATATTACCGCAAATTCGTAGAAGGATTCTCTAGTATCGCCAGACCCATGACCCAATTGCTGAAGAAGGACAAGAAGTTTGAATGGACAGACAAGTGTGAAGAGAGTTTTCAAGAACTCAAGAGGAGATTGATTTCAGCCCCAATCTTAATCATGCCGGATATCACGAAGCCCTTCGATGTGTATTGCGACGCATCCAAGATTGGTCTCGGATGTGTGCTAATGCAAGAAGGCAAAGTTATATCTTATCTATCCCGACAATTGAAGCAACATGAGCAAAATTACCCAACCCATGACCTCGAACTCGCAGCCGTAGTTCTAGCCCTGAAGACATGGAGACATTACCTGATGGGAAATCGTTGTGAGATTTAATCGGATCACAAGAGCCTAAAGTATACATTCACTCAGAAGGAGCTGAATCTGAGGCAGAGAAGATGGATTGAGCTAATCAAGGACTATGATCTGGACATTCACTATCACCCTGCTAAAGCCAACGTAGTAGCCGATGCCCTTAGCAGATTGCCGTGCCGCTTGAACTCCATGATTTTGAAAGGAGCAACCAAGTTTTCACAAAGAGATGGAAGATTTTTGAATGGAATTAGTAAGTGAAGGATTTTTGGCTAGCATAGAACTTCAGCCCACTTTGATCAGTCAGATTAAAGAGGCGCAGAAGGGAAATGCCAGTATCGACGGAATCAAGCGTCGTATCAGTACAGGCAAAGTACCTGGATTCACCGAAGACGAAGGAGTTATGTGGTACAAAGGACACCTTTGTGTACCATCAGATTCTGAGTTGAAAGAAGTTATTTTGAAGGAGGCTCATGATACTCTTTATTCTATCCATCCTAGAGGAACTAAGATGTATCAAGATTTGAAAGAGCAATTTTGGTGGCATAAGATGAAGAGAGAAATCGGAAGCTATATCGCCAAGTGTGATATATGTCAGCGAGTCAAGGCCGGACATCAAAGACCCGCTGGATTGTTGCAACTTTTGCAGATTCCGAAATGGAAATGGGATTCTGTAGGAATGGATTTTATCACTGGACTGCCTACTTCAAGTAGGGGAAATGACTCTATCTGGGTCATAGTGGACAGATTGTCCAAAGTCGCCTATTTCTTGCCCGTCAAAACCACATATCAGAGTTTGAAACTAGCGGAGTTATACATCGCTAGAATCGTCAGTTTGCACGGAGTCCCTAAGGACATTGTATCAGATCGAGGAACGCAGTTTACCTCGAGATTTTGGAAGAAAGTCCAAGAAGGTTTAGGAACCCGCTTAGATTTCAGTACCGCGTATCACCCTCAGACCGATGGACAAATGGAGCGAGTAAATCAAATACTCGAAGATATGCTGAGAGCATGTGTGTTAGAATATGGATCCAAGTGGGAAGACTGTCTGCCGTTTGCAGAATTTTCCTACAACAACAGTTACCAAGCCAGTCTGCAAATGGCTCCATTTGAGTTCATGTACGGAAGGAAGTGTCGTACCCCTTTGAACTGGTCGGAAGTAGGAGAGAGTCAGATTTTCGGACCTGACATCCTGCAAGAAGCAGAAGAGAAGGTTCACAAGATTCGTGAGCACCTCAAGACCGCCCAATCCCAACAGAAGAGTTACACCGACAAGAGACGTAGAGACCTCGCCTTCAACATAGGAGATTTTGTTTATCTGAAAGTGTCGCCATTGAAGGGAATGCAGCGTTTCCAACTCAAAGGAAAGTTAGCCCCCAGATATATCGGACCTTTCAAAATTCTGAACCGTCGAGGAGAAGTATCGTATCAATTGGAGCTACCCGAAGAGATGTCAGCAGTACACAATGTGTTCCATATCTTGTTACTTCGCAAGTGTCTCGAAGTCCCCAAGAAGACCGAAGTGTTCAAGAATATCGACCATCGGACCATAGAGATAAACAATGACCTGACCTATCCCGAAGTACCCATCCGTATTTTGGAAGAAGCCTTTCAAACTACCCGAACCCGAAGCATCAAGTTTCTCAAGATTCAGTGGAGCAACCACACAGAAGAGGAAGCTACCTGGGAGCGCGAAGATCACATCAGGACGGAGTTTCCCGATCTCTTCAAATCCTAGGTAATCTTTTCGTCCTTTTTCAAATCTCGGGGCGAGATTTTGTTTAAGGGGGGAAGGTTTGTAACATCCCAAAAATACTAAGCTTGGATCATCAAGCATTAGTCATCAACATTTAGGGTTAACAAAAACTTTTCTAAATAAAATTATGAATGCATGCATATGTGTATGCATGGATTTTTAAAAACTTCAGAACCACCTTGTTTGATTGTTTCATTGCTTGTAAAATGTTTCTTAGGTGAAATAAACATCATCTAAAACATTTCCCACACTTTTCCTAAAGACAAGTAAATCAAAACAAATATAGTAAAGGGATGGTCACTTTGACCAATTTAACTCCCATGCCTACTTTGGCTGTGTCAAACTTTCAGAACCTAACATAAACTTTTCTGGATCTTTTCACCCCCTGAATGTACTCCTAACAAAGTATAAAGGCCCACTTTGTGATCATCCAGAAACTTTCAAATGCATAGTTCAAATGACAATTCAAAATTGAATCTTCATCATATGGGAAGATCCCACTTTTTCAAAAACCACTCAAACAAGCTCAACTTTCAAAACCCAAGCATCTGCAGACTCACCAGCACTAATCTAGCACACCCACCAAAAATCTTTTCAAAATTCAAAACTTGATTTCATGCGGCCATTTCATCAAACAGGTTGCAGATACAAATCAAACAAACATCAAACACTATAGTGTGCAGTAAAAATTGGCCTAACTTGTTCCCTATTTATCTCACAACCAGCTCAGTGGATCATCTAGGAAGATTAACCAAGCACTAGAACCACTGTGAGCTTGCCATTGCCATCAATGGTGAACAGCCGAGCACACCCATGTCACCCCCATGTCGACAGCAAGCTAGGAGGAGACACAAGCCTAGCCAGCATGTCTGGGAGGTAGCCCACCGTCCACCGCCACTCCCTGTCCACCGCTCGACTCTTACCAACCACTGGACCACACGCACGGACCGTGCCCAGACCGCCATCGACCATGTCGAGCGTGCGCTAGAGCACCACCCTCAACCGAAGTCCACAGATCGCACGCCGCCCTCGCCGCGTGCATACACAATCCCCACCGACCCAGGAGACCGCCAGACATCCTCGCCGTCAAAGACGCCGCCTCTGCCGTGCAGAGCGTCGCATGTTCCAGACCAAGCCGCACCGCCCCACGCCTCGAAACCATGTCGTTGAGCATCGCCAGGGAACACCGCACCGTCCCCTACCTTCGCCCATGCCAATAGCCGCCTGTAACATCACCCCCGAGGAGCTCACCGTGCGCCCCAACGGTCCCCTCGCTCGACTATAAATAGAGGCCACCCCCGCTCGATTTCTTCACACCATCTCACTCCCCTCTCGTCACTGATCGTGCCACACCGTTCCCGGAGCAAGGCGAGCACCACCTTGCCGGAATTTCACCGGAGCCCACCGCCTCTGGAGAAGAAGGGAGCCATCGATTTCGTCCACCCCAGGAGCTGCCGTGACCACCCCTGAGTTAGCTGTCGTCGACTTCGTCATTCGCCCGCCTCGCCGACCCTCGCTAGCACCCCGGTGAGCCCCCAGCAACCCTCACTGGCCGCGCTAGGTTTCTTTCTCGCCGGCGTTGTCTCGAGTCGACGATGACTCCCAGCCGATGGATTAGAATCAGATCGAACGACCCACGTTGCCCCGTACCGCTTCGCCCCTCCCTGTCTCACTGGCAAGTGGGGACACCCACTTAAGCAGCCCGCGGGAGCACTTCTCTTAGCAGGCCGGCCCAGTAACTTTTCCCGCGCATCCCAGTGATTTGAATTAAATCTTTTTCAAACACACTTCATTACCCATTTTCAAAACACACTTCTTTACCCATTTTCAAAAATCAATCCAGATCGATTCAGTGCACCAATTTGAATGAAACCAATTTTTTTGGAAAGGTCTGTGAATACTGAATCCAAGCCGGTTGGATTCAAGTCATTTGGATCTATAGATCATCCATGGTAAAAATAACAAGGCAGAAGCTTTTCTGCATTCAAACATTTTTCAAATTTAAACCATAATAGCTTTTGAGTTGATTCCAACTCTCAAAAATCACATTTAACCATACCTTTCAGAATATATAAAAGTATATAGGTCTACTTGCAGAAATAATGTTCAAGTAATAAAAGAATGCTACATAGGCATTCCTAGTCATTATATTTAAATAAAATAAAAGGGTAAAGCCTTATTAAGTTGTGACACCACTTTAAATCACATTACCTTGGACTACAATATGTGGTGATGACATGTGTCAACATGATCCCATGTTTGGGTTGGAGAATATTAAATCTTAAGTAGTTTTTCAATGAGTAGAAATTACTTTTCTAAAAATAAAAGGAATTAAACCAAGCCTTAAACTTGTAATGTTAGAGATGATGCTAGATCATCTATTGGACCCTTGTGTGTGATGATTGCAAGTAGTTAAGTATTGTTTGGTGATTGTGTACCTCGTATTTATTCATAGATTCTAGTACCGACCAAGGATACGAGGCGGAAGGAGGATACTACGAAGAAGAAGCCGAGGAGAACTTCAACCACTGCTCTGCACAAGGCAAGCTGATGCTATACCTATGCAAGCTTATATTGACATTGATGCAAGCTAACACTTGCAAGATACTTTACCCATGCAAGCCAATACTTGCTTGTTACCATGCCTACTATATGCTTTAAGCATATATGATCATACCCACTTGATAAACCAATCCTAGTTTTATTTGCAAGCTTCTTACTTTATTTCTTTATCAAAGCTATTACTTAGAGTTACTTAAGTGAATTATAGATACTAGAAAGATATTTGAAGGTTGCAAAAAGAGCATAAAATTTGGCCTAAGCTAGATAATCTTGATGTCATCTTAAGGCATGAGATTGAAATTAGTTAGAACTCCACTAGTTTACCACCCCTCATTATTGCTTACCCCCACTTGTAGATGCTAGTGCTAAGCATAAAACTTGATCAACTTTAGATGGGAATACTTGGTGAGAAAATGGTTATGAAAACCTTAGAATGATGGATCATTCGATTGAAATGTTTTGGACATGTGTTTCCAAACACCTGATGATTTTGGTGATGAAAATGTTGAGGCATGAGCCTTAGCCCTTTTATAAAACTGATGGTTATATGGATGCGATATCATTCCAATTTTATCGTACAACCATAATACCCGAAGATTGGGTAGGGCTTAACTGGAAACTTATGTACCTTAGTATTAGCTCCCTCACGGCCAAGGTCTGAGCTAAGGCTACCTTGTCAAGATTGTCCACCTGTGCAGTACCCAAGATGACAGTTGGTCATGGTTGGGAGGCCAAACTCACAGGTGAGGTGCTTATACTAGGGCGTGTAATGGAAAGGTTAGGATTGATTATCCGCATACTGAGTATGGTGAATTCAGGATTTGTTCCTGACGGATGTATTGAATGTTGTGGTGAAAGTGTACAATCTCTGCAGAGTGTCAAACTATTCGAATAGCCGCGTCCGCGGTTATGGAAAGTTGGAGTGGCCATATTGTTCCCCCGTCAGACTTTTCAAAATTGATTTGTGAAATGAATTGAGACTTTGACTTGACCACAACAGAGTTGTGACATGAGTTATAAGATCCCACTTAGGAGTTATAAAATTGTGACTAGCTTTGGAACTTAGTAGAGATAAATCTGGCTTTTGCAAAACAACCCTAGAGCCTAGTGTCCTATTATCCAAAAACCCCTTTACCTGTTAGTATTAGTTTGCGACTACTTAAAGAGTACTCATGGCTTTGTCCCTGGCTATTCCCATGGCCAGACTATGAAGAGGAGTACCTGGAAGATGGACCCCAGGAATGTTACGACAACTAGGATCATCTCCCATCGTCAGCATTGCTTGTGACCCCGAAGATGGAGCTTCGCCTACGCTACCGTTATTATTACGTATTCCGCTGCTTGATGTTGTATTAAGAACTGGATCATGAGATCCCTATTCGTGTTAGAACTTATGTATCGTTTGTAATGGATGATGTACTATGGTATCCAATTCTGTTATGTCTCACAAAAATGGTAATCCTGGGATTGCGAGGTATGGCATAACAGGCATCTGGGATTAAAAATCCGGGTGTTGACACGCCCGAACTATGTGACTCATGGAATCTACTAGGCAAGTTAGTTGCTTGTTAGGTTTTCCATGCCCCATGTGGTTGTACGCTCGTATCGGTTCCAAAGGCAAGAACTCATTTCCTAGTGGTGGTGATCATGGGACTGCAAAAACCACATCCCACTGTGGCCTCCCATACAAGCCTTAGCATGTTTAACCTTCACCAATAATCTCACCTCATCAGTATATCTCGTTCTCCTATCATACTAGATTATCTGCATCTGATACATCATCTGGATGAACCAGCATTGATAGCTATGCACGACTAAGCAAGACACATATATAAGCTCTAGCAATACACACAAGCCAAACCTAGTTATGCTAGGAGCAGTGGATCAGGTAATATAAGCTCAAAGGGAGTAATGCAACGGATAGGATACTCTATCTATTGATAAAAGACCACTATAGAATCGTATGCATCATGGCAAGAATTGAAATACTTTGAAAGCATGGGATTGTATCATGGTAGTGCTATGCATGCCTTTGCCCGTTGATAACCAATAAGCATATCTTTGGAAGCCTTGTACTTGACTTGGTTATAGTTGGTCAAGTATTGTTTGTCAATGTAAGACCCCACCTTTTAAAGGTAAAGGCCCCTATGATTGCAATGCTAGTCCCTAGATAAAATGATAGAATCCACAGTTTAAGATGAAGTACACATATATAAAGGTCGTTATTACATCGTCATTCCAGAGATAACATAGTATTTTACAACTCATTAGCCAAAGGCTACTACAAGTGTTCATAACATAAAGTAAATAACTATAAGTCTTCATCTTCATGTGCCACAGGCAAGCATGTTGAGTGTAGACTCACAACCCTAATATCCATCAGAGTAACCTGCAACATCATAAGATACACAGTGGGTTAATACATTTGGAATTGTATTGGCAAGTGATACCATAGTAGAATAGTAGTTTCTAACATCTATATGAATTTGGCTAAGTATAGCTTAGGCTTGCTTTTCTCAAAATAGGTTTTTCTTATCAGTTGAAAACACTAAGTTTTTGGTTTGTCAAAACTCCCAAGGAACCACCAATAGACATTGGTGAACCTTTACCCTTGTTCAACCACAAGTTTTTAACTTAGAAATTTGGATGAGGAGATCCTTGATAGCTTAAATGTCTTTCATGCTCAAATTGTCCATTGTCGGGGACATGGATAAGTCCTTAGGTTTTACCCTCTCGAGAGGTGGTGCACTTTCCCCACAAGACTCGACATGCATCGAGATGAGACCTTTCATAAGCACCACCATGGACGCGTTCCATCCTATCACCCTACCACCAACTGTCCATCTGGCTAAGTTCTTGCAACCTATGTGGTCAAGGCAGAGCCCATATGCCATGTGGTTGCACTAGAAGCTTCTCAACACTAAACATCTCATATCCCTTTGTTCCTGGGTGGCTTTCCACAAGTGTGATACACAAGGTAAACCATAGACATGGGCCCTATGTAACCACTCAACATAAAACCATCATACCATTCCACCCAGGTGATTCATTCACTTAGTTGTTTTATTAATCAAAAACATAAGGCATTGTCTTAGCAAAATTTTATAGCATGAATAATCCACCCTTGTTTGCTACTAGCTAGGCTAAGCATGATAACATAACAAGTTTCTTAACTTAGAGAAAATTCTACTAAGACTATAACTACTAGGATTTCCCAAGGCATAGCATATATATACTTAGTAAAAAATTGCATGCAAGCCCTACTCAAAATATCACTAGTGCATAGTCAAATAATAGGACAATATATATCAAGCACCACTTGCCTTGGTAGTTAGGGTAGTAGAAACAATCTTCAGAATCATAATCAGCACTAGCACCAAAATCTACACATAAAATGATAGGACCAAATTCACATTCAAATATTCAAGCAAAAATATATGTGTCGGGGATATGCTATATGGGTATCCTCATAGCATGTCTCCTATCCGGATAACCCGGGTGGCCCACAGTTGGTAGCATGGCCTATGGCCCGCTGGTCGACCCAGTTAGATGGATCCAGAAGGGAGGCCCATGCCGGATAAACGAAGGCTACGGAGGAGTCACCGACGTACTCGAAGCCTTGGAGTGCAAGACACGCTAGACTAGTTCTAATGAGTGTAGGACTCTGTAACCTGTCCGGCTAGGACTTTTCCCTGTAACCCTAGGACCTGGTGACTATATAAGTCGGGCCTATGGGAGCCTTTAGGGCACAAGTTCAAACGATAACTTAGACTTTCTAGTCACCTCGCACAGCGAACCAATCCCTATAACTCTACGTATTGCACTTATAGTGATTTATAGCAGGAGTAGGATTCCGCCACCATGTGGGATCTGAACCTGGGTAAGCTGTGTTACCTCGTACCCGTCAATTTTCTGCCTTCCCCCACGTATCTAAACACGCACTGTGAGGACCCCTCCATGGCGTACTCGTCGGCAATACCACGACAGTTGGCGCCCACCATGGGGCAAGAGGCGCTTGACGCTCTTCAGCGGGCGAGGACCAAGATATTCGCGGAAATCGGCGAAACCGTAGCCATCGGTCGCATTATCTTCTCCGGCAATGTTCCGATCGTCGCTCCCGACGAGTTCTGGATCCCGGCGAAGATGAACCCTACCCGATGCTCGATCGTCCCCATCAGAGATATCCACCTCTTCATTGGCGAAACTATCTCGGGAACGAGTTCCCTGGGAGTCGGAAGAGCATCAAGGCCTGCACGGACCGCCTATAGGCAGGATACGTTCGCGGAAGGATCGATGACGGATCTCTCCTCGGAGTTTGTCGGCAGAGATCGGGAAAATTCAAGGCCCACCCAAACCGCCCCTGTGCAGGATATAACAGTGGAAGATCGCTTCAAGTCCGCCGGCTTCGTCTGCGTGTCTGGACAACAGAGATCCAAGTTCGTCGGCGTGGTTACCATCTTTGATATGGTGTGTTGCATTCAGAGAGAGTGCGAAAACCCCCGCGATTACCTTGCCAGGTGGCTCCGTATACGGGCCGATCTGGCGCATTACTCCAATGATGATGCCATGTATCACTTTGTGGAAGGACTAGACCAAGGTACGCTTCTCCGTCATTCGCTAAGGTGGCAGCATGCTTCAGAACGCCTCACCTTCGAAAGCATGGTGAACACCGTCAACAACTACGCGGAGGCTGAGGAGGCAGCTCAGACAGCCCTTGCGCTCATTGACGGAGCCCCTGCGCCTCAGCCACCACCACCGCCCCCATTCATCGTCGCTGATGTTGCACCTCCACCCCCCGTCATCGAGGAAGCCCCGGCACCCTCCGACTCAGTGATTGACGCGCTCTACGCCGACTTCATCGCAGATTCGGAGGAGATAGACTTCATCCCGGAGGAGCTAGACTCTGCCATGCAGGAGATGGAGGAAGATTACAAACACGACGAGCAGGCCAACAACGCCGTCACGTCCCGAGAGGTGTTCATTGCCATTGGGACGGCGATGGAAGAAGATCAACCCGGACGAGGTCTGCCTACAGCGCTGGACAAAGGGAAGGGACCACCTCCGCCTAACCCAATGCAGCAGCCGCAGGAACTCGGCACCGGTGCGAGCAACAACAACACCACAAACCCGCCCCCTCCAGCATCTACGTTTGCTGCCTCCCAAGTCACTCCAGCTGATAGAGTGATGTACGACAATCTCCTCGTCGAGCCTATGATCGTGGCTCATATTTGCAATGTAGTCTAGCTTGACAATAAGCGCCAGCAGCTGCTGGAGGAAGCGCAGGCCATCATGGAGCAAGGCGCAAAGATAGATCGAGATCTGGCCAACGCGCAGAAGTCAATAGAGAAAGCCAGAGCAATAGAGGCTGAGTATAAGACTCTGCTACAACAGCAGAAGGCTAAGAAAGCTTCGGCTCGCGTCATCAACGATCCTAGTGTACGATGAAACCTAGGATGGGCTCCCGAAGCCGGCACAGGCCAAGCCATACATTGACAGTGAAGGCAGGCAGGTGATGCCCACTCCTCTCCTCAACCTCGCCATCACCAAGACCCTTCTGGAGTAGGATAGATCACCTGAAGCAGTGAACCAGGTCTATGACCTAGTGGCTAAGGCGGTGAAACAGCGGGAAAAGGCCACCTCTCAGAGGCTTGAGTCTGACCCAACGTTTTGCCATTCTAGCCAGCATAAGTCGCCAAGGGACAGATCTCCTCTTGATGTCGGGTCCCAGACGGGTTCGTCAGAACAAAGATGGAGGGATGCGTGCAACATGAAGGATGCTATCCCCATATCCTCCGACCATGGGGGCAAGGCCCAACCTCGTCGCCCATCTCCATCGCCCCGCTCCCCCCGATATCGCGAAGAAACCAAGGCTCACCATCGTACGGATATTCCTCCATCAAGGCAGAGCGGCATTGTCATCCGCGACAACGCAGAGCGGACCCGTCATGACAGACAGTGAAACCAAGGACACAAGAGCAGGTCGTACCACGATCCTCCGTGTCCGACAAGCAACCGCAACATGCGTGTGGTGTCGCAGGAGGGTAACAGCAAGAAGGCTAACCCACCGCCACCTCCGCCTCCGTCGCCACCTAGCAGCCACCATGGCGGAGGAGGCTCACGTCGTTCATGCAGCCCATCCCCTGATGGCAAGAAGAAGAAAAGAAGCCCAGAGCCATATGATGCACGTTCGCGTTTGGACAAGATCCACGAGGCCCGGGAAGGACCATACCTGGGACCATGTTGTTTTGGACCTGTGATACGTTCCGCAACTTACCTCAAAGGTTTACGGATTGACAAGACCATCAAGCCCTATGACGGCACCGCCAAGCCAGCTACATGGTTGCAGGACTATGGAAACACGGTGGAGATCGCCGGGGGTAACCCCAACGTCCCCGTCAAGTACCTCCCATTGATGTTGTCGGGCACGACCCGCCAATGGATTGATGACTTGCCGGAAAGATCTATCTGCAATTGGTTGGACATGCAAGAAGCGTTCACCAAGAACTTCGAGGGTACGTACAAACGTCCCTGCACCGTTGGCGATCTATAGTGGTGCGTGTAAGAGAAAGACGAGACATCTCACGCCTACCTCTCTTGCTGGCTAGATATAAAGAATTACTGTGTAGGAGTGCATGCTCAGACCACCATGGCCGCCTTCATCGATGGGTTGGAAAGGGGCACGTTGCTCCGACATAAGCTGAAGCGTCTGCAGGACAATCACCAGCTAGCTTGAACCAGATGATTCAGTTGGCTAGTGAGTTCGTGGCTGCCGACGATGATGCTCACGGCTCTCTGCCGGCAACGACCATTCCAACTCAAGCTCGGAGAAACAGCAGCATCAAGCGGAAGACCGCGCCAGAAGAAAAGAAAACCTCCGACATGGTCGCTGTGACTTTTGCAGGACAAGGTGATGGCGGACAGCATGGCCGAGGATGGGGACCTGGTCGTGGGAAGCAGCGAGGCAGTGAAACTACCTTGGCAGCACTCCATGTTCCCCAAACCTATGAGGAGTACCGCGATATGCCATGCCTCGTACACCTTGACTCTAACAGCAAAGCCACCCACACCAATCGCCATTGCAAGTTCATCAACGACCTCAAGGAGGACCCGGAGTCCGGCTACAGGCGAAGACGGAAGAACAGACCGCGAGGCATGGGCAAGGGGAAAAAGAAGGAGGAGGAGTCCAAGGATTCAAGTGACATTGTAACATCCCAAAATTCATGATTTATAAAGTTTCCAAAGCATTCATGCATTCATAAGCCTTTGACCCTTTCAAATGAATTTTCAAAATAAGAAACCATATTTTGCCTATTAACTTTATTCAAGTAAGGCAAGGTTTATAATTTATTTTCCAAATATGTTTAGGGTTTGATCAGTAGTGATTGGGAAGTGAATACAAAGGCCACACAAAAATTTACAAAACAAATTCAAACATAAAACCATTTTTATGCCTATTATCATTTTATTAATAAAGGCATGGTTTTATATTTATTTTCAAACTCAAAATGGTTTTTGAGTGTAAGTAGATGTTTTACACATCCTTGGACACAAGAAGCATAGTACAAAAGTCTGGAGGAAATTAAAATTGAAATAGATTTGAAATAGTCATCGAAATTCAAACCAAAAAATCAAAACAGAAAAAGAAAAGGAGGAAAGGAGAAAAAAATAAACCCAGCTAACTAACTAGCCCAACCCACCTGCGGCCCACCAACCAGCCCAGCAAGCCCACCCGGGAAAACCCCCTCCCCTCTCTGTTTCTCACCTGCGCGCATACCCTCTCCCTCGCTGTCAAGTGGCCCCTATGCCAGTTCAGCATCATCGTCCTCAATCACCGCGCGAGACCAGCTCGGCGTGGCCGTTTCCCCTCTTCACTGCCGTGATTTCAATTCGAGTAATTTTTGATGAATGCGTGCGTAATCCCCGCCCTTGCTATGGCTACTTAATCCCCTCCCCACTCCGCTCGTTTCCCCTCACTCAGCGCTCTCTCTCCGCCACCAGGCTGTGCACAATTCAACTCGCACTGCTGCAGCACCGAATGACTGGCGACTGATTCCGGTGAGTCTCGAGTGCCCCTGTCTCTCGTTCACGTGAGCATGTCCATCTTGTCCTTGCGCACCTCCTGACATCTCTGGTTTGTCCTACATCGCCCTAGGTCGCCGTCCCCATCCACCCCTACAACCAACCGAGGCGCCGCTCGACTCCGACGAGCAATCTAGGTAAAATCCGAGCGCCCCTTGCCTTTTGCCTTCCACTATCGTGTTCGCCTGACCTTTGTGCATGCACTGATGCTCTTGGTTTGTGCTAGGGCGATCCAGAAAGTCGTCAACGCCTCTGTCCGCACGAACTCGACGCTGCCCGCAACTCCGACGAGCGCTACCCACTGCTACAGCACACCCCTGTCCACTCCAGCAGCACGTTGAGCTTCATCATGCTCTCGCGAGTCTGGTATCGCCAGACCATCACTGCCAGTAGCGCCGCCGCCGCTGTAGACACGTGCGTCGCCAGTTCGTGGTCAAGCCGCTGTGAGCTGTTAGATCTAGATCCAGCGCATCAGATTAGATCACTTAACGAAAGGGTATGGTTAGATCTGCCTGTGCGTTGCCACTTAAATCCTACGAATCTGGATGATTGATCCAACCGAATCGGTACTGACCAATCAGATGCGTCCACGTGTCTGGGATTTTATTTTAAAATCTGTTTTTGAATCTATTAGGGATTTAAACTTGTAAATTCAATAACTTGTGTTCTGTTTATCCAAAAAATACAAATAATATATCAATAGAATCACAAAAATAAATCCTACACATCTGTAGGCTTGGTTTTGTGTTTTTCTTCTGTTAAAATAGAATTTTATGCAGAGACATTTGTAGGCTTATTTTGTGTATAGAAATTATTTACAAAATGTTTTTAAAGCCAAATTAAGTTTATTTAGTGTATAAATGTTTAGTTTAGTGTTTAGTACTATTTACTCGTCTTGTTTTAGATTAAGAAAAATCATCACATAGCATTGCATGCATTCATATGTTTTTGCTTGATTTGTTTGGAATATAAATTTGGTGCTATCATCACATAGCATTGCATGCATTCCCAATATTTTGACTATGCATTAGTGATATTTTGTATAGGGCTTGCATGATGTTTTTGCTAAGTATCTATATGCTATGCTTGGGAAATCCTAGTAGTTGTAGACTTGTTAGAATTTTCTCTCAGTTAAGATACTTACTATATTGCCATGCTTAGCCTAGCTAGTAGCAAACAAGGGTGGATTATATACATGCTATGGAAAATGTTGCTAAGTCTTTGACTTGTGTTTTTCTTAATAAAACAACTAAGTGAATGAATCACCACTACTAGGAAAATGGCTATAGGTAATTAGCACATCCGTGGCTCACATGGTTGAAGTGCCCCACGGCTAAAACAGGCGTGGCTCACCTATGGGCAGTGCCCTACTAGTAACTAGAACAACCATGGCGCACATGACCATAGTGCGCCACAGATATGTGTGGGCCAGGGCCCTATTGGACGCACGCTAGACATCCATAGCGCACTATGCCCAAGTGCGCTATGGTTGTTAGTGTCAACCGTGGCGCACATGGAGGGGGTGCGCTACGCCTAAGCGCATTCCCCTCTCTCCTGTGAAACGGCTAGACACATCTGAGGCGCACTATGGCATGTGCGCCATGGATGTATAAACTTAGTAGTACGGCATCTTGCCCTAGTGCCCTACGCCTAACTATCCTGCACCAACTCAACCCCCCCCCCCCCCCCGTGGATCGCCTTTTTAGGGTTTTCAAAAAATAAAAGAAAATGATAAACACTTCAAAAAATTAAATCCTTTCATATTTAGGTAGGTAATGTGGTATAGCTTCTAGTAAAATTAACAAACATGAGTTTCGACTTTATTTGCAAAAAAAGTCATGCCACGGTAAAAAGGCCGTAACTTTTGCATACGGTATCGAAAAAAATCGTATAATATACCAAAATGACGAGAACGAGATTTCGCATCTGCTCGCATATCTATGGTCTACCTTGGGTTATGTTGAGTGGTTACACAAGGCCCATATCTATGGTCTACCTTGTTTATCACACTTGTGGAAAGCCACCCAGGAACAAAGGGATTTGAGATGCCAAATGATAAGAAGCTTCTAGTGCAGCCACATGGCAATATGGGCTCTGCCTGGACCATATAGGTTGCAATAACTTAGCCAAATGGACAGTTGGTGGTAGGGGGTGATAGGTTTGGAGTGCGTCCATTTTGGTCTAAGGGAAGGCTTCTGAAAGGTCTTGTCTCGATGCATGTCGAGTCTTGTGGGGAAAGTGCACCACCTCTCGAGAAGGAAGAATCTAAGTACTTAGCCGTGTCCCCGGCAATGGACAATTTGAGCATCAAGACATGGAAGCTATCAAGAATCTCCTCATCCCAATTTATAAGTTAAAACTTGTGGTTGAACAACGGTAAAGGTTCACCAATGTCTATTGGTGGTTCCTTGGGAGTTTTTGTAGATCAAAAACTTAGTTTGTTCAACTTATGGGCAAAACCTATTTTGAGCAAAGCAAGCCTAAGCTACACTTAGCCAAAGTCATATAGAAGATAGAAACTATTATTCTACTAAGGTATCACTTGCCAATACTATTCCAATGTATTGACCCACTGTGGCTCTAATTTGTGATGTTGCAGGTTACTCTGATGAGGATTAGGGTTATGAGTCTACATTCAACATGTTTGCTTGTGGCACATGAAGATGAAGACTTTATTTTTTTTAAAGTTGAACTCTTGCTCTAGCCTTTGGCTATGGAGTTGTAAAAGACTATGTTATCTCTGGAATGACGATGTAATAATGACCTTTGTTTCTGTGTACTTCATCTTAAACAATGGATGCTAGCAATTGATCCAGGGACTAGCATTGCAATCACTGTGTTGCCTGTAGGATTATGACCCTAGGATTGGATTAGACTAAGAAACCACTAAGGAAAATTTCAACACTTGTCTTTTTCTTCTCGTAAACTTTTTAATCTTCTTTGTCATCTCTATGTGTAGATGAACTCCATCAACAAAGCCGTCAGGAAGGGACCACTCATGACCATGAATTTGGAGTGTGAGACTGAATTTCCCAAGGCACTCAAGAACCTTATGGTTACCATGGGGATACATGGTGCAGCTGTGTACAAGGGATTCCCTGTGATTGATGAAGGAGATGAGTATTGGTGGGTGCAACTTCACTTGTACAAAAACAAGGAAGACAACCACAAAGAGTCAGGATTCTGCATGGTCACTAGCTCTAAAATGCACACAACATTCTTTAACTCTACAAGAAATGCAGCTTAGAATGCCATCAAGGAGCTTGGTGATAGACTCAAGTGCAGAATGCTTAATACTCAAAATGACCTTAGATAAGAGAAGAAACATGCCCAAGACTTAGAGACTACCAATCAACAACTAAGGAGAAACATCATAGACTTAATATGGGAGTCTTGTGAACAAGATAGAAAGATTGCCACTAAGGATGCCCTGATAGCTATTTTGTCTAGTGAGTGAGAATTGTAACGTACTTTGTTAGTGGACCACCACACTTGTCGTTTTTACTTCCAAAATTTGTCTAAGTTATGTTGAACCTTGGGGTTTGTAATGGATTTGTGTATGCCATGACTTGTGTGTTTGTTGTTAATGATGTGCTTGCATTAATTTGTCTTGTGAATTATCTCTACTTGAGTTCATTCTAACCTTTCTCTATCGTATAAAAATAGATGCCTAATGATGTTATCAGCACTGCCGAGGAGTTCAAGGGAACTCGTTTTGGTACTCGTCTCATTGAGCTCACTAGTTTGCTCAACCTTCGACTTCCTAGTATCACGACACTTCAGCTCACCAAGTTTGAGAGGAAGGACCTTGGGGCTTCAGAGTCACACAGCCGGGACGCCAGGCAGAGCCACCCATGGAGGCTATCACTTTCAAGCTGATGCATGATGACAAGGAGAGAGGCTTAGATGTAGTAATGCAGGAGTTACTTGGACGCCTGGTTGGGAGGCACTCCACCGAGCTTAGAGGTCTCTACTTTCACCCGTTCGGGAGACGCAACGAGGAGGGTGAGGCTATAGAGTATGATGATGCTGCTAGAGAGACGATGGAGCCGATTCGTCTATACCTTCATGACCTAGAGGGTCTTATTAGACACCTTGACACATATAGGACCAACGTCATGCTTAGCAATGACGAGCTCCAGGTTCAGCTGCGAGAGAAGGACAAGCTCTTCGCGGAGCAAGACGAGATCGTCAAAGAGATGGAGGCCAAATTTGAGAGCCATGACAAGAAGTTCAAAAGCCAGGAGAAAAGAGTCCAAGACAGGAACAAGAAGATCAGGGAGATGAAGGAAGAGTTAGAGGCCAAGGACTTCCAACTTGAGCACCAGCAGGGAGTGATCGAGAGGCTTCGCTCACAGAAGAGGGCTCTTAGGGCCAAGATTGAGGCCTTGACCACTAGTGTCGAGGAGTACAAGACCGCCGTGGAGAATGAAGGTCTTACCCTTGTTGATGTGGAGGTCGACATGGAAGAGTAGTGTAGACTACTCGACTATCTTTCATCTACCATACTTTGATTATTGAGTCGCAATGACCATCCAACATGTGGATGGCTTGCTATGGTGTGTTTACATTTTCAAAACTTGTTGTTAAGTCGTTCAAACCTTATATTATTTTTGTCACATCCCAAGATTTTCCAAATCTTGTAATGTGAAAAATAAATGAATAAAATAAAACTTTGTGTGATTTTCTGGGCCAGAAGAAACTTTTTGAATTCAATTGGAACTTCAAACCAATTTGGATTAAATAAAATCCTAAAGGGGTTTTAAAAGATAAAACATTTGTTGAAGGAAAATAAAAATATTTAAAATTACTATTTTAGATCTTTTAAATAAAAGGATTTGGTTTCCAAATGAAATAGAAGTTTTATTAATAAAGATTATTTTATAGAACTAAATTAAACCTTGGCCAAGCTCTTGAAATAAAACATTTTGTTTTGATAAAAAATAGTAAAGGTTTATTTAAATAAAATAAAAAGGATTTAATATCCAAGTTTTGGTTAATAAAGGTTTTACTATTTCCAAAACAACAAAACTTATTTACTTATTTAAAATAGGTTTTCCAAGTATTTTATGTTCCCAAATAAAACCTACTGATTTGGTTTTGAAAATAATTTGATTTCAAAAGGAGTTTTAAATAAATCAAATTCTATTTTGTTTCATTAAACAAGGTCAAATTATTTAATTAATAATGGACCCTCAAATAAAAATTATTATTTTGGTTTTGGAATTTTAGTTTATGTTACAAAACAGAACCAAATCCAAAGTTACAAAGTTTGGTGATTGTTTGAATGGATTTGAATGCTTGAGTGTGGTTTGAATTTCAAAACAGAAATAGGAATTAGAAAAAGAAAAAGATTTAGACATAAAAAATATGAAAACAGGTCGACCCAACCCAGCAGCCCAACTAGGCCCAGCAACCAGCCCAGTTTCCCCTTCCCAGAAGAAAACGATTCGCACACAGAATTCTAACCCAAACAGACGCTGACCGGTGGACCCTTCTCCCTCTCATTCCTTGCTGACAGCTGGGACCCACACAGCCAACTCACTCCTCTTCTTCCTCGCGACGACCACGCCGGCCGTTTCTGCCAGTGATTCCGCGCGTAAATTCACGAGTAATGGCCGCGTTAATCTCGCCCCTGACCATGCGTACATAAGCACCTTTCCTCCCTCTGTCTTTCCCCTCAAACGCCAACTCCTCCTCGCCACCAGGCTGCTCGAAAACATCTCCAAACCGCCGCTGCTCCGACGAGCTTCCTTCTCCAATTCCGGCCGAGCCTCGCCACCTCCTACCTCCCCGAGCACACGAGCACACTCACCACTCCTTGGCGCATCTCCCAGTACCCTCTGTTCAACCGCGGGCGCCCCAGAAAGCCGTCTACGACAAGCTCTGACTTCGCCGCCGCTTCTGTCATCTACTCCGGCGAGTTCCCCAGGTAGAATCCGACCGCCCCTCTGCTTCTCAACCATGCGAGCATATTCGCCTTGGTCTTACGCACCTAACCACACCCTCTGTTTGACTTCTTGTGATCGACAGCGTCGCCTCCGACGGCGAACAGAATCGCCCGTCGCCAGACCCTACTCCAGCGAGCAATCCACCGCAACCCAGATCGCCCCTTGCCAAGCCGACAGTACCTTGAGCATCACCACATCCTTGCGACCTCGGTGAGCACCTTCCCTCCCCTCTTTGCTTCCTGTAACCACCGTAGCACCTCCTCCCGGCCGTGCGCCGCTGCTAGCCACCGTCGGCGCCGCTCACTTTTGGTCAAGCATGCTAGCACCGTAGGATCTAGATCGAACGAACTAGATAGATCACTTAAACGCCGAAGGGGTACGCGTCCTATGCTGCACGATCTGATTAGATCCAACGCACCGCAGGGCCCGATCCGACCGAAACGGTACCAGCCAGTGACGTTATGACGCGTGGCCAGTTTTTGGTTTAAAAACAGATTTGAAATCAGATTAGATTGTGATTTCAAACCTTTGTGACTTTTGATCCACACGTCCAAAATTTGCAAATTTGATATCATTGGAATCAGTAGAGCAAGCCCTAGCCAACCATGCCATTGGTTTAGTAAATAGTAACTGTTAGATTGTTTGTTTTTGCAGAAACATTTGTATGCTTATTTAGATTAGAAAAATGATTCAAAAATGTTTTTGAATTTCAAACCTTGGCAAAATGGGTTGTTGTGAACTTACTGACCCTAGGAACCAACCCATAGTTTGGAAAATGAATTTGGTAAAGTTTAGGATGGAAAACTTGGTTTAGCCCATTTCTAGCCAAATAAAAATAATGGTTTTAGTATGAAAATGATTTTGGAGTAAAAACTTTGGGAAAATGTTTTGGATCAAACCTACTGACCCTAAACATCAAGTTTTGGGAAACAACAAATTATTTGGTGAACCACTTAAAGTTGTTGCTTTGATAAAAATGTTTTTCACCACATAAAATGATGAATGGATTTGAAAATGGTTTTTGGATAAAACCCTTTTGCAAATGACTTTGCCATTTTGGTAAATGACAACTTTGGAGCTCACAAAGTTTAGAAGCCTAGTGGAGACCATATTTGCAAATAGAACCATCCCTTGCATGCTTACATGCATGACTTAGATCCCATTGTTTTATGTGTGTGAAATTGTTTGATTATTGGTTTGGAATGCTTGTTGATATTGTGGTTGCTTGATTGATTGTAGTGAAGTTAGAAAAGTGTGAGGCTAACAAGATCAAGTAGTGAACCACCATTCCCTAGCAAAAGGCAAGTTACACTATCATCTAAAAGTCCTACTATTTTCATTATACTTAGTGGATTTTGAAAACATGCATGAAAAGAATTTTATACTTATGCTATGCTAAATCCTAATAGGATTCCCTATGCACTCCTTAGTGAAAATATTGTAGTTGTTACATGCTTAGCCATGCTATATTTTGAAAAGAGATACATGTTGAGATTTTATGAAGTTGAGAAAAGGACTTGTGATTTTAAATAATAAAACAAGGACTCAATGAACCACCTGGGTGGCCAAGGATACTTTGAGTTTTGGAGAAGGTGGCAACAAAAGGAACCATGTCTATGGCAATCTCTTTGTGTTGTGCTCCAAAGGAAACCACCCAGGAAACTTAGAGATTGAACATGTTTCTCCAATTGTGGCTTTCGTTTGCAACCACATGCTATTTATGGCTCTGGCTTAGTCAACTACATTGGGAAGACCCATGCATTTTCTAGAGTTAACTGGACATGGGGACCTGGAATCCTACATGGGTGCTGAAGACAAGCTAGCAATGGTGTATGGGAGGACCCTTTGGAAAGACTTCGTCACATTCTCAATCTGCCAGTACTCCATCTTGGTGAGCACTAATCCAGTGGCCACTGGTGGCACAAGGATGGGATTGTGACATGTGGGTAAAGTGTGCAACTTCTACAGAAGATAATAAAATCTAAGTACTTAGCCGTGTCCCCGGTTATGGACAATACTGAGCAACTAAAGTTTGAAGCTATGGGAAATCTCGACATTCCAATTTCTAAAATAAAAACTTGATGCACTTGGGGGTACCAAGGAGCTCAAGAGATTTTGATAAAACTTGATGTACTTGGGGTTACCAAGGAGCTCAAGAGATTTGGTTAAAACTTGATGTACTTGGGGTTACCAAGGAACTCAAGAGATTTTGTTGAAGACTTGAACACTTGGGGTTACCAAGGAGTTCAAGGAGATTTTGTTAATAACTTAAACCCTTGGGCTTTACCAAGAAGTTTTCAAAGTTTTGTCAAAGGACCAAAACCATTTGAAAGATAGGATAAACTATTGCTTTATGCAAATGAGCCTAAAACCCTACTTAGCCAAATGTGCATGTAATGTTAGGATCCACTTATATTCAACATAGTAGTGAAACTTGCCAATACAATTCAAATGTATTGACCCTTGTGGCTATAACTTGTAATGTTGCAGGTTTGATTGATTTTAGTGAAGATTGACTGATTAGGATTACAAAGTCTACAACCAACATTTGCCTGTGGCACTGTGAAGATGAAGGACCACATGCTTATAGTTATTCCGCTGAAATGTAATGTAATAGCCAAAAGAGCTATGTAAGATGTAATAAAATTATGTTATTCCTGGTTATAAAGTTATATTATGACCCTTGTTTCTTGATATTACATCTAAAACTGTGGATGCTAGCTATTGATCCAGGGACTAGCATTGTAAACACAGGGGACACCACCTTATGTTAATAAAGGTTGGGACACTCCCTCTACAGATGGTATCAGAGCATTGTGTTGCCTATAGGATAGTAACCCTAGGATTGGACAAAACCCCTCAGAAAAATAGGAGTTGTACTTGTTCCAAAAACTTATTTACAAACATACTTGTAAACTCTTTGCTCAACCACTTTGGTTTCAACTCTACCTCTCTTCTACTTCAAACTTGATGGAAAAACCTACCCCATGGCCCAAGACTTCACCCTGTGCAAAGGACTTCTTCAACACTTTCAACTCTAATGACTTCAACTTCTTCAACTCTAATGACTTCAACATCTTCAGCATATTCACCAAGGACTTCCAACTTGGATATCACTAAGGACTACATGTGAGACAAGGAAATCTTGCTCAAGATTTAGAGACTGATGGAATGCAAAAGTTAGAAGGAGCCCACATCACTTGAAGTTTTGTGACCAAGAGTTTATCCCAAGGAAACCATGATCTCATGTAAAGAAGAATCAACCAAAGAAGGATGGAAAGATCACAAGTGAACCATACAGATGGACCACCATATTATAGTTAAGCCAAACACACCAACTTATGTGGTGTAAACAAAAATATTTTGTTGCCTAAGTATGTGCTTGAACTTTGTTGTTTGAGTGAAAGTTGTTTATGAATGCTTGCACATTGCTTGTGTGACTTGTGATGTGTGTGATTGGAATTGATTCCTTAGAACTATCTTGCCTATTCTAATCTTCATTCAACCCAAACAGATGACCACTCCAAGAGACTCCAACCTCAAGGTTGATGACACCAACACCAACCAAGAGGACAGCATGAAATAGCTCATAGCAACCCAACACCAGTTTAATTAAATGACAGCTCAGTTCATAGCCAACACTAGTGATAAAGACCCAGCCCTGCAAAAGTTTTTGGAAGATCAATCCCAACTGATGCTTAAGGTGACTGATCAAATGATCAAGATGGAAGAAAACTATTCCAAGAAAGTTTATGACAACAAGGATGACAGAAATGTTATTCTAGATGGAGCCCCAGCTTGCATTATTTGTGGAGACAAGGATCATACTTCCAGGGAGCATGTAGATCAATGCCCCAACTGTGAAGAGAAACATCCTGTTGGACAATGTCCTACCTCTCAAGCTACTTGCTACCTATGTGAAGGAACAACCATGTCCCTATCCAATGCCCCATCTACTCCATTGTGGAACAAAGGAAACAAAAAGGATCCAAGTCTACCAAGAAGGTTGGTGACAAAGGAAAAGGATCACTTATACCTCCAAACAAGACAACCCAGTTCAAAGGACAAAAGAAACCCAAAAAGCAAAAGAAGGACAAAAGCCATGTGCAATGTCATAAATGCAAAGAAATGGGACACTATTCTGGTGAATGCCCAGAGAACCCGAAGAATAAGGAAATTGGCCAAGTAATATGCAAAAACTGCAAAGAACTAGGCCACTATGTAGCAACTTGTCCACAAGAGCCACGTAAAGAACTCAAGGATATTCACTGTTTCAATTACAAGAACTCAGGACATTATGCAAGCAACTGTCCAGAAAAGATGAAGAACAAGTTGAACAAGCCTATGGAGAAACTCAACCTTGGCCCATGAGTCAAGCATGGAAACAAGGGACTCAATGCAAATGTTTGCTTAGAGGAATTTCCCCAGGATCCCAAGAAGGACAATATGTAATTTTTGTTTGAAATTTTTTTAAGGGCGGTAGTACCCTAATTGTTTTGAGCCTACTTGTAACCCTAGCCTTCCCAAATCTCGGGACGAGATTTATTTTAAGGGTGGTAGTCTGTCACATCCCAAGATTTTCCAAATCTTGTAATGTGAAAAATAAATGAATAAAATAAACTTTGTGTGATTTTCAGGGCCAGAAGAAACTTTTTGAATTCAATTGGAACTTCAAACCAATTTGGATTAAATAAAATCCTAAAGGGGTTTTAAAAGATAAAACATTTGTTGAAGGAAAATAAAAATATTTAAAATTACTATTTTAGATCTTTTAAATAAAAGGATTTGGTTTCCAAATGAAATAGAAGTTTTATTAATAAAGATTATTTTATAGAACCAAATTAAACCTTGGCCAAGCTCTTGAAATAAAACATTTTGTTTTGATAAAAAATATTAAAGGTTTATTTAAATAAAATAAAAAGGATTTAATATCCAAGTTTTGGTTAATAAAGGTTTTACTATTTCCAAAACCACAAAACTTATTTACTTATTTAAAATAGGTTTTCCAAGTATTTTATATTCCCAAATAAAACCTACTGATTTGGTTTTGAAAATAATTAGATTTCAAAAGGAGTTTTAAATAAATCAAATTCTATTTTGTTTTATTAAAAAAGGTCAAATTATTTAATTAATAATGGACCCTCAAATAAAAATTATTATTTTGGTTTTGGAATTTTAGTTTATGTTACAAAACAGAACCAAATCCAAAGTTACAAAGTTTGGTGATTGTTTGAATGGATTTGAATGCTTGAGTGTGGTTTGAATTTCAAAACAGAAATAGGAATTAGAAAAAGAAAAAGATTCAGACAAAAAAAATATGAAAACAGGTCGACCCAACCCAGCAGCCCAACTAGGCCCAGCAACCAGCCCAGTTTCCCCTCCCCGGAAGAAAACGATTCGCACATAGAATTCTAACCCAAACAGACGCTGACCGGTGGACCCTTCTCCCTCTCATTCCTCGCTAACAGCTAGGACCCACACAGCCAGCTCACTCCTCTTATTCCTCGCGACGACCACGCCGGCCATTTCTGCCAGTGATTCCGCGCGTAAATTCACGAGTAATGGCCGCGTTAATCTCGCCCCTGACCATGCGTACATAAGCACCTCTCCTCCCTCTGTCTTTTCCCTCAAACGCCAACTCCTCCTCGCCACCAGGCTGCTCGAAAACATCTCCAAACCGCCGCTGCTCCGACGAGCTTCCTTCTCCAATTCCGGCCGAGCCTCGCCACCTCCTACCTCCCCGAGCACACGAGCACACTCACCACTCCTTGGCGCATCTCCCAGTACCCTCCGTTCAACCGCGGGCGCCCCAGAAAGCCGTCTACGACAAGCTCTGACTTCGCCGCCGCGTCTGTCATCTACTCCGGCGGGTTCCCCAGGTAGAATCCGACGGCCCCTCTGCTTCTCAACCATGCGAGCATCTTCTCCTTGGTCTTACGCACCTAACCACACCCTCTGTTTGACTTCTTGTGATCGACAGTGTCGCCTCCGACCGCGAACAGAACTGCCCGTCGCCAGACCCTACTCCGGCGAGCAATCCACCGTAACCCAGATCGCCCCTTGCCAAGCCGACAGTACCTTGAGAATCACCACATCCTTGCGACCTCGGTGAGCACCTTCCGTCCCCTCTTTGCTTCCTGTAACCGCCGTAGCACCTCCGCCCGGCCGTGCGCCGCCGCTAGCCACCGTCGGCGCCGCTCACTTTTGGTCAAGCATGCTAGCACCGTAGGATCTGGATCGAACAAACTAGATAGATCACTTAAACGCCGAAGGGGTACGCGTCCTATGCCGCACGATCTGATTAGATCCAACGCACCGCAGGGCCCGATCCGACCGAAACGGTACCAGCCAGTGACGTTATGACGCGTGGCCAGTTTTTGGTTTAAAAACAGATTTGAAATTAGATTAGATTGTGATTTCAAACCTTTGTAACTTTTGATCCACACGTCCAAAATTTGCAAATTTGATATCATTGGAATCAGTAGAGCAAGCCCTAGCCAACCATGCCATTGGTTTAGTAAATAGTAACTGTTAGATTGTTTGTTATTGCAGAAACATTTGTATGCTTGTTTAGATTAGAAAAATGATTCAAAAATGTTTTTGAATTTAAAACCTTGGCAAAATGGTTTGTTGTGAACTTACTAACCCTAGGAACGAACCCATAGTTTGGAAAATGAATTTGGTAAAGTTTAGGATGGAAAACTTGGTTTAGCCCATTTCTAGCCAAATAAAAATAATGGTTTTAGTATGAAAATGATTTTGGAGTAAAAACTTTGGGAAAATGTTTTGGATCAAACCTACTGACCCTAAACATCAAGTTTTGGGAAACAACAACTTATTTGGTGAAACACTTAAAGTTGTTGCTTTGATAAAAATGTTTTTCACCACATAAAATGATGAATGGATTTGAAAATGGTTTTTGGATAAAACCCTTTTGCAATTGACTTTGCCATTTTGGTAAATGACCACTTTGGAGCTCACAAAGTTTAGAAGCCTAGTGGAGACCATCTTTGCAAATAGAACCATCCCTTGCATGCTTACATGCATGACTTAGATCCCATTGTTTTATGTGTGTGAAATTGTTTGATTATTGGTTTGGAATGCTTGTTGATATTGTGGTTGCTTGATTGATTGTAGTGAAGTTAGAAAAGTGTGAGGCTAACAAGATCAAGGAGTGAACCACCATTCCCTACCAAAAGGCAAGTTACACTATCATCTAAAAGTCCTACTATTTTCATTATACTTAGTGGATTTTGAAAACATGCATGAAAAGAATTTTATACTTATGCTATGCTAAATCCTAATAGGATTACCTATACACTCCTTAGTGAAAATATTGTAGTTGTTACATGCTTAGCCATGCTATATTTTGAAAAGAGATACATGTTGAGATTTTATGAAGTTGAGAAAAGGACTTGTGATTTTAAATAATAAAACAAGGACTCAATGAACCACCTGGGTGGCCAAGGATACTTTGAGTTTTAGAGAAGGTGGCAACAAAAGGAACCATGTCTATGGCAATCTCTTTGTGTTGTGCTCCAAAGGAAACCACCCAGGAAACTTAGAGATTGAACATGTTTCTCCAATTGTGGCTTTCGTGTGCAACCACATGCTATTTATGGCTCTGGCTTAGTCAACTACATTGGGAAGACCCATGCATTGTCTTCAGTTAACTGGACATGGGGACCTGCAATCCTACATGGGTGCTGAAGACAAGCTAGCAATGGTGTATGGGAGGACCCTTTGGAAAGACTTCGTCACATTCTCAATCTGCCAGTACTCCATCTTGGTGAGCACTAATCCAGTGGCCACTGGTGGCACAAGGATGGGATTGTGACATGTGGGTAAAGTGTGGAACTTCTGCAGAAGATAATAAAATCTAAGTACTTAGCCGTGTCCCCAGTTATGGACAATACTGAGCAACTAAAGTTTGAAGCTATGGGAAATCTCGACATTCCAATTTCTAAAATAAAAACTTGATGCACTTGGGGGTACCAAGGAGCTCAAGAGATTTTGATAAAACTTGATGTACTTGGGGTTACCAAGGAGCTCAAGAGATTTGGTTAAAACTTGATGTACTTGGGGTTACCAAGGAACTCAAGAGATTTTGTTGAAGACTTGAACACTTGGGGTTACCAAGGAGTTCAAGGAGATTTTGTTAATAACTTAAACCCTTGGGCTTTACCAAGAAGTTTTCAAAGTTTTGTCAAAGGACCAAAACCATTTGAAAGATAGGATAAACTATTGCTTTATGCAAATGAGCCTAAAACCCTACTTAGACAAATGTGCATGTAATGTTAGGATCCACTTATATTCAACATAGTAGTGAAACTTGCCAATACAATTCAAATGTATTGACCCTTGTGGCTGTAACTTGTAATGTTGGAGGTTTGATTGATTTTAGTGAAGATTGACTGATTAGGATTACAAAGTCTACAACCAACATTTGCCTGTGGCACTGTGAAGATGAAGGACCCCATGCTTATAGTTATTCCGCTGCAATGTAATGTAATAGCCAAAAGAGCTATGTAAGATGTAATAAAATTATGTTATTCCTGGTTATAAAGTTATATTATGACCCTTGTTTCTTGATATTACATCTAAAACTGTGGATGCTAGCTATTGATCCAGGGACTAGCATTGTAAACACAGGGGACACCACCTTATGTTAATAAAGGTTGGGACACTCCCTCTACAATTTTGAGTTTGGTTATTGTGATTGTTTCTATGTGATGTATTGTGCATGCTAAGCATCTATGGGTATCTCATTCTTATCCTTATTGAAACTACAGATGCCTCCCCACCGTGCCAACCCCAACCAAAACAACAACGTCACTCCCGAGATGCAGCAGTTGATGAAAGCACAAGCTCAACTGGTGCACATGATGATGCAGTTCATGCAGAACTAGAATCAGAATAACAATAACAATAACAACAACAACAATCAGAATAATCCTCCGGGATTTGACATGCTCACTAGATTTCTGAGACTAAGTCCTGCAAAGTTCTCGGGGACCACTGATCCAATGATTGCCAATGACTGGTTACGTTCAGTGAACAAGGACTTAGTGACTGTTGGCTGCACCGATGAGGAAAAGGTCAGATTTGCAGCACATCTGCTTGAAGGGCCAGCAGCAATATGGTGCGATAACTTTCAGATCACCACTCCCCTTGAGGATGTGACTTTGAGCATGGATTCCTCACTATCTTTGAGCATGGATTCCTTACAGCTCACATCTCATCCAGAGTGATGAATTTGAAAAAGAAGGAGTACCACAATCTGAAGCAGCGTCACCGCAGTGTGGCTGGGTACATTGAGGAATTCAACAATCTGGCGCACTGTGCACCAGATGAAGTTGATACAGATGCAAAGAGGAAGGAGAAATTCCTCGAAGGACTTAATAATGAGTTGAACCTGCAGCTGTCTGTTGCCAATGTCCCAACCTACCAATCACTGTGTGACAAGGCTACCATCTTGGAAAACAAGATGAAACAGGTTGAGAGCAGAAAGAGGAAGCACAACTTTGATAAGCACAGCTCGGGATCGTCTCACAAGTGCTCCCATCATGATGATAGTGGGAGTTCTGGATCCCACAAACATGGGAAGTACAACAACCACCACAACCACAACGGTCATCATGACAACAAGCACCATCGCAATCATGATAATGACAAGTATAAGATCCACAAGAGTGGACACAAGAGCCACCATAGTGGAGGTGGAAGTGGAAGTGGAAGTCAGCCTGTAAAGAAAGATCTCAGTCAGGTTGAATGTTTCAAGTGTAAGAAGATGGGGCACTATGCAAATGAGTGCCTAGAAAAGAAAGCTGAAGGTGCCAACAAGCCCAATCCCTTCCAAAAGGGACAAGTGAACCACATCAATGTGGAAGAAATATATGAAGAATCTGATGTTGTGGCTGGTAAGTTCAAACTCAATTCTATCTCGGCACTTGTTCTTTTTTATACTGGCGCATCGCATTCATTCATATCAAGAGAATTTGTTGATGAAAATGGATTTCCAACTGAAAATATTGGGTGTCCTATAAAAGTGAGTTCTCCCGGTGGAGATATGATAGTAAGTCTTGGATGTCGTGATCTAGTAATAGAATTTGGAAAGCATAAGTTTCCAGTTAGTCTGATAATCCTAGATTCCCAAGGATTGGATGTTATTTTGGAAATGGATTGGATGACCAAGTATGAAGGAGTACTAGATTGTGCCAATCGTACTGTCACACTCACAGCCCCGGATAATAAAAGGATTAGATTCAAATCTAACTTTGAATCAAAAGGGAGTAAGCTAAATTCTCTTAAGGGGGTTAGCATATACAGTGTGCTAATTGTGAGAGAGTATCCACATGTGTTTCCAGAGGAATTGCCTGGAATGCCACCAGATAGAGATGTTGAGTTTCTGATTGACTTGCTGCCATGATCAAGACCAATAGCAAAGAGACCCTACAAGATGTCAGTTGATGAGTTGAAGAAACTCAAGAAACAGCTCAGTTACATAAAGGATTTATTCAACCAAGTTTTTCATCTTGGGGTGCACCAGTTTTGTTTGTGGAAAAGAAAGATAGAAGTCAAAGGTTATGCATAGATTACCGTTCACTCAATGAGGTAACTATCAAGAACAAATATCCTTTGCCTAGAATCAATGATTTGTTTGATCAGTTAGAAGGAGCCCGTGTGTTCTCAAAGATCGATCTCCGATCAGGCTATTTTCAGCTTAAGATAAGGGAACAAGACATACCTAAGACTTCTTTCACAACTAGGTATGTATTGTATGAGTACACTGTGATGCCATTTGGTTTGACAAATGCACCAGCCTACTTCATGAATATGATGAACAAGGTGTTCAAGGAATTTCTTGGCAATTTCGTTGTCGTTTTCATCGATGACATTTTGATCTACTCCAAGAGCAATGAAGAGCATGAAGAGCATTTGCGTTTGATACTTGAGAAGCTTAGAGAGCATAAGATGTATGCCAAATTTAGCAAGTGTGAATTCTGGCTGAATGAAGTCGGATTTCTCGGACATATTGTGTCAGGAGATGGTGTAGCAGTTGATCCCACAAAAGTGTCAGCTGTAACTGAGTGGGAATCTCCTAAGTCAGTGAAAGAAGTTTGTAGTTTCCTTGGCTTGGCAGGATACTATAGAAGATTCACTGAGAATTTCTCAAAGGTAGCTAAGCCAATGACGGAGTTACTTAAGAAAGACAAGAAATTTGATTGGACTGAAGGATGTGAACTCAGTTTCCAAGAGTCGAAGAAAATACTAGTGACAGCACCAGCCTTATGTCTGCCAGATTTGGAGAAAGATTTCAAAGTATATTGTGATGCATCTCACCAAGGATTAGGTGCAGTTTTGATGCAAGAAGGGGATGTTGTGGCTTATGCCTCGAGACAACTCAAAACTCATGAAGTGAATTATCCTACTCATGATTTAGAGTTAGCCTGTGTTTTCCATGCACTAAAAACATGGAGACATTATCTTTTGGGAAAACGATGTGAAGTGTTCAAAGATCACAAAAGTTTGAAGTATATCTTCACTCGGAAAGAGATCAATATGAGACAAAGAAGATGGTTGGAACTCATCAAGGACTATGACCTGAGTTTACAATACCACCCTGGTAAAGCAAATGTGGTAGCTGATGCATTAAGCCGAAAAGTTTATGTGAATGACCTTACTAAGGGAGAGTTGCCAGATGATCTGTGTGCCCAATTCAAAGATCTCAGATTGGAGATAGTGCCTGAGGGATACCTCATGTCATTGTATGTTCAACCCACCTTGTTGTACAAAATCAGGGAAGCCCAAAATCAGGAAATTGAAGAGATTAAAGGAAAAATTAGCAAAGGGAAATCCAAAGGATTCCATGAAGATGAACAGGGTACTTTATGGTATGGAAAACGTATCTACATTCCGCAAGATCCGGAACTTCAGAAACTGATTCTACAAGAAGCACACAACTCACCATAATCCATTCATCCGGGTAACACCAAAATGTACATGGATGTGAAGGAAATATTTTGGTGGAATAATCTCAAGAAGGGCATCGCCGAACATATTGCTTTGTGTGATGTATGTAGTAGAGTGAAAGAGGAACATCAGAAACCAGCAGGACTGTTACAACCACTACCTATTCCTGATTGGAAGTGGGATAAGATTGGTATGGATTTCATCACTGGACTGCCAAGGACTAGATCAGGATATGATTCTATTTGGGTCATGGTAGATCACCTAACTAAAGTGGCTCATACCCGTGAAGACAACCTATACAAGTGCTAAGTTAGCCAAGATTTATATGAACAGGATTGTGTGTCTGCATGGAGTACCCAAGAGTATTGTGTCTGATAGAGGAACTCAGTTCACTTCCCTTTTTTGGAGGCAACTGCATGAGTCAATGGGAATGAGATTAGAATTCAGCACTGCTTTTCATCCCCAGACTGATGGACAGACAGAAAGCACCAACCAGATTCTAGAGGATATGTTAAGGGCGTGTGCCCTAGACTATGGTGCTAGTTGGGATGAAAGTCTGCCTTACACAGAATTCTCTTACAACAATAACTATCAAGCCAGTATTGAGATGGCACCGTTTGAATTTCTCTATGGAAGAAAGTGTACTACACCATTGCTATGGAGTGGTGTTGGAGAAAGAAACTTGTTCGGGCCAGAACTAATCAAAGAAGCTGAAGAGAAAGTCAAGTTGGTAAAGGACAGATTGAAGATAGCATAGTCCCAACAAAAGAGTTACGCAGATCTAAAGCGTAGGGAGGTCACCTATGAGGTAGGTGATAGAGCCTATCTTAGAGTCTCACCACTTTGTGGAGTAAAGATATTTGGTGTCAAAGGAAAATTGGCACCAAGGTATGTTGGACCATTCAAGATTCTGAGTCGCAAAGGAGAAGTGGCATATGAAATTGAATTGCCTAAGTCACTTTCTGCCGTTCACAATGTGTTTCACGTGAGTCAGTTGAAGAAATGCCATCTAGCGATGGAAGAGACTTCTTTGAAGGACACTATACCTTTGGAAGAGGTTCATTTGGAGAGTGATCTCACTTATGAAGAGAAACCTATCAGGATTCTTGAGACTGCAGAAAGAGTTACTCGGACTAAGAGTATCAAATTCTGCAAAGTTCAGTGGAATCATCATTTCGAAGAAGAAGCAACATGGTAAAGAGAAGATGATCTTCGGAAATACCACCCTCACCTATTTGCTAGCCAATCCGAATATCGAGGGCGAGATTCACCTTAAGGGGTTAGATTTGTAACATCCCAAAAATCATGATTTATAAAGTTTGCATAGCATTCATGCATTCAAAAGCATTTGACCCTTTCAAATGAATTTTCAAAATAAGAAACCATATTTTGCCTATTAACTTTATTCAAGTAAGGCAATGTTTATATTTTATTTTCCAAATATGTTTAGGGTTTGATCAGTAATGATTGGGAAGTGAATACAAAGGCCACACAAAAAATTTCAAAAAAAATTCAAACTTAAAACCATTTTTATGCCTATTATCATTTTGTTAATAAATGCATGGTTTTGTATTTATTTCAAACTCAAAATGGTTTTTGAGTGTAAGTAGATGTTTTACACATCCTTGGACACGGGAAGCATAGTACAAAAGTCTAGAGGAAACTCAAATTGAAATAGATTTGAAATAGTCATTCAAATTCAAACCAGAAAATCCAAAACAGAAAAAGAAAAGGAGAAAAGGAGAAAAATAAACCCAGCTAACTAACTAGCCCAACCCACCCGCGGACCAACAACCATCCCAGCAAGCCCACCCGGGAATACCTCCTCCCCTCTCTGTTTCTCACCTGTGTGCCTACCCTCTCCCTCGCTGTCAAGTAGCCCCTACGCCAGGTCAGCATCGTCGTCCTCAATCACCGTGCGAGACCAACTCGCCGTGGCCGTTTCCTCTCTTCACTACCACGATTTCAATTCGAGTAATTGGCGATCAATGTGTGCGTAATCCCCGCCCCTGCTATGGCTACTTAATCCCCTCCTCACTCCGCTCCTTTCCCCTCACTCAGCGCTCTCTCTCTGCCACCAGGCTGTCCGCAATTCAACTCGCACCGCCGCGGCACCGAACGACTCCGGCGACTGATTCCAGTGAGTCTCGAGTGCCCCTGTCTCTCGTTCACGCGAGCGTGTCCATCTTGTCCTTGTGCACCTCCTGACATCTCTGGTTTGTCCTACATCACCCCAGGTCGCCGTCCCCGTGCACCCCTACAAACAACCGAGGCGCCGCTCGACTCCGACGAGCAATCTAGGTGAAATCCGAGCGCCCCTTGCCTTCTGCCTTCCACTATCGTGTTCGCCTGAACTCTGTGCATGCATTGATGCTCTTGGTTTGTGCTTGGGCATTCCAGAACGTTGTCTACATCTCCGTCCACACGAACCCGATGCCGCCCGCAACTCCGACGAGCGCTAGCCACTGCTACAGCACACCCTTGTCCACTCCAGCAGCACGTTGAGCTTCCTCGTGCTCTCGCGAGTCTGGTAAGCACCACCACAACCCCAGCCCCCTCTATATTCACCGGACCATCACCGATAGTAGCGTCGTCGCCGCTGTAGCCACGTGCGCCGCCAATTCGAGGTCAAGCTGCTATGAGCCGTTAGATCTAGATCCAGCACATTAGATTTGATCACTTAACGAAAGGGTATGGTTAGATCTGGCCCGTGCGTTGCCACTTAAATCCTAGGGCTCTGGATCATCGATCCAACTGAATCCGTACTGACCAATCAGATGTGTTGACGTGTCTGGGATTTTATTTTAAAATCTATTTTTGAATCTATTAGGGATTTAAACTTGTAAATTCAATAACTTTTATTCTGTTTATCTAAAAAATACAAATAATATATCAATGGAATCAAAAAATAAATCCTACACATCTGTAGAATTTTGTGTTTTGCTTCTATTAAAATAGAATTTTATGCAGAGACATTTGTAGGCTTATTTTGTATATAGAAATTATTTCGAAAATGTTTTTAAAGCCAAATTATGTTTAGTTAGTGTATAAATGTTTAGTTTAGTGTTTAGTACTTTTTACTTGTCTTGTTTTAGTTTAAGAAAAATCATCACATAGCATTGCATGCATTCATATATTTTTGCTTGATTTGTTTGGAATATAAATCTGGTGCTATCATTTTGTGTGTAGATTTTGGTGCTAGTGGTGATTGTGATTGTGAGGATTGTTGCTACTCCCCCAACTACCAAGGCAAGTGGTGCTTCATATTTTTGTCCCAATATTTTTACTATGGATTAGTGATATTTTGCATAGGGCTTGCCTGATGTTTTTTCTAAGTATCTATATGCTATGCTTGGGAAATCCTAGTAGTTGTAGACTTGTTAGAATTTTCTCTAAGTTAAGATACTTACTATATTGCCATGCTTAGCCTAGCCAGTAGCAAACAAGGGTGGATTATATACATGCTATGTAAAATGATGCTAAGTCTTTGACTTGTGTTTTGCTTAATAAAACAACCAAGTGAATGAATCACCTAGGTGGAATGGTGTGTTTGGGTTATGTTGAGTGGTTACACAAGGTCCATCTCTATGGTCTACCTTGTGTATCACACTTGTGGAAAGCCACCCAGGAACAAAGGGATTTGAGATGCCAAATGTTAAGAATCTTCTAGTGTAGCCACATGGCAATATGGGCTCTGCCTGGACCATATAGGTTGCAATAACTTAACCAAATGGAAAGTTGGTGGTAGGGGGTGATAGGTTTGGAGCGCGTCCATTTTGGTCTAAGGGAAGGCTTCTGAAAGGTCTTGTCTCGATGCATGTCGAGTCTTGTGGGGAAAGTGCACCACCTCTCGAGAAGGAAGAATCTAAGTACTTAGCCGTGTCCCCGATAATGGACAATTTGATCATCAATACATGGAAGCTATCAAGAATCTCCTGATCCCAATTTATAAGTTAAAACTTGTGGTTAAACATGGGTAAAGCTTCACCAATGTCTATTGGTGGTTCCTTGGGAGTTTTTGTCAAACAAAAACTTAGTGTTTTCAACTGATACGCAAAACCTATTTTGAGCAAAGCAAGCCTAAGCTACACTTAGCCAAACTCATATAGAAGCTAGAAACTATTATTCTACTAAGGTATCACTTGCCAATACTATTCCAATGTATTGACCCACTGTGGCTGTAATTTGTGATGTTGCAGGTTACTCTGATGGGGATTAGGGTTATGAGTCTACACTCAACATGTTTGCCTGTGGCACATGAAGATGAAGACTTTATTTTATTTTGTTAAGTTGAACTCTTGCTCTAGCCTTTGGCTATGGAGTTGTAAAAGACTATGTTATCTCTGGAATGATGATGTAAAAGACTATGTTATCTTAAACTGTGGATGCTAGCAGTTGATCCAGGGACTAGCATTGCAATCACAGGGACCTTTGCCTTTTATAAAGGTGGGGTCTTATAAACATGGACGAGGATGTTGACCCCAACACGCCGCCAAGAAAGACGGCAAGGGCAAAAAACCCTTCGAGAAGAAGGCGGAAGTTTTCCACACTTTCCTCCATGAGGATACTGCTGGCTACTCTACCCCCAATTCCCCAATACCTGCGCTGGTCGGAGATTCCAATTACTTGGGCTAGGAAGTATAACCCAGACCTCATCCCTACGGAGAACCAATACGCCATGATCATCAACCCCCTGATTGATGGCAACAAGTTCACCAAATGTATGGTGGATAGTGGAAGCAGCATCAACATCATGTACCTAGATACACTTCACAAGATGAACTTGACGGAAGCAAACCTAAGGCGGACCAGCACCATCTTCCATGGCGTAGTTCCTAGTCGGGAGGCTCGGTACCTTGGATGCATCACACTTCAGGTCGCTTTTGGCGATGTCAATAATTACCGCCAAGAACGCATGACCTTTGAGGTGGTCCCCTTCAAGAGCATGTACCACGTCATATTCGGCCGTGACATCTTCCACACCTTCATGGCCAAGCCATGCTTCGTCTACAACAAGCTCAAGATACCCGGACCAAACGGTGTCATCACCGTATCCAGAAGCTTTACCAAGGCAAGGGACTGCGAGATTGGAGAAGCAGCCTTTGCAGAAGCTGTCCTCTACAGCGAAGAGTTAAAGGAGATCCAAAGAAGGGTCGATGCCTCGAAGATGCCCGCATCGAAGAAACATATTTCTGACTCCGACCCAACATTCAAGGCCGCCATCGAGACCAAGCCGGTGGAACTTGTGGTAGGCGATGCCTCCAAGACCACCGCCATTAGGATGAACCTGGACCCTAAATAAGAAAGCGTGCTCGTCGATTTACTCCATGAGAACAGGGACATATTTGCCTAGCAACCTGCCGACATGAAAGGTGTACCTAGGGAACTTGCCGAGCACATCTTGAATATTGATCCAAAATGTAAACCAGTGAAACAACCTCTACGACGCTTCGGAGACAAGAAGAGACGCGCCATAGGCAAAGAGATAGCTAGGTTACTTAAGGCTAGTTTTATCCAAGAATTCCTTCACACCAGATGGGTGGCCAATCGTGTACTTGTCCCCAAAAAGGGAACTAAAGAATTAAGAATGTGCGTTGATTACACCGGCTTGCACAAAACATGTCCCAAAGATCCGTTTGCTTTGCCTCGCATTGACCAAGTCATTGACTCGACGGCTGGCTCGGAGCTTTTGTGTTTTCTTGATGCATACTCAGGATACCACCAGATCAAGATGAGGAAGTCGGACCAATTGGCCACTTCCTTCACTACACCCTACGACACGTTCTTCTACGTCACGATGCCCTTTGGGCTGAAAAATGTAGGTGCTACGTACCAGCATACAATGCAGCGTTGCCTACACGATCAAATTGGTCAGAACGTTCACGCCTATGTGGACGATATAGCGGTGATGTCTAAAAAGTCAAACGACTTAATCTCTGACTTAAAAGAAACCTTCGACATTCTCCGGAAATACAACATGATGCTTAACCCTAAGAAGTGCGTCTTCGAAGTTCTAGCCGGCAGATTGTTGGGCTTTATCGTTTCCCAGCGTGGAATCGAGGTCAACCCGGAGAAAATCAAGGCCATCCTAAACATAAACCGTCTGACATGTCTAAAATACATACAACGGCTAACAGGTTGTGTTGCAGCGGTTAGTCGGTTCGTCAGCCGACTTGGAGAGAAAGCTCTGCTGCTGTACAAGTTGCTGAAGAAGGCGGACAAATTCACGTGGATGAACGAGTCAGACGCAGCATTGAAGCATCTCAAGGAGATACTTTCCTCAGCGCCTATCCTTGCAACACCCGAGCCTCGCGATCCCATGTTAATCTACATGGCGGCTACCAACCGGGTAATCAACATCGTCGTCGTGGTAGAGCGGAAGGAACCAGGCTATGAGCACGGAGTTCAGCGACCAGTTTACTATGTAAGCGAGGTCTTGATAGAGTCCAAGCAGCATTACCCGCACTACCAAAAGATAGCTTATGGAGTATTCCCTGCTTCTCGGAAGTTGAGGCACTATTTCCAGGAGCACCCTATCACAGTGGTGAGTAAGACTCCACTGTCCAACATTATCAACAATAGCAACGCTATAGGTAGGGTTGCGAAGTGGGGCATTGAACTTGTCGCCTTCGAGATCACCTACAAGCGAGGCGACGCTATCAAGTCACAAGCCTTGGCGGATTTTATCGCAGATTGGACAAAGATGCCAGATGCTACCCCAATGCCGGAGCCAGAATACTGGGTGATGCACTTTGACGGATCAAAGCTACTCAACGGCTCGGGGCCTGGTGTACTGCTACAGTCACCAACGGGGGACAAGCTACACTACGTTCTGCAGATCCACTTCGAGGCTACAAACACGATGGTGGAGTATGAAGCACTCATTCACGGACTACGCGTATCCAAGGATATTGGCATCAAGCGCATAGTTTGCTGTGGAGATTCTGACTTAGTTGCCCAGCAGGTGGCTGGCACCTGAAACACGCGAAACCCTATGATGGCGGCATATCAAGACGAAGTGGACAAGATAGCCAAGAGCTTCTTGGGTTGCGAGGTCAAGTATGTACCTAGGGAGCAAAACAAGGTGGCTGATCTGCTATCTAAGCTTGGATCAGGGCGCAAACGAATTCTGCCCGGAGTTTTCCTGGAGCATCTACGAACACCATCCGTGAAGGGAGCGGATGTGGACAACCCGGACAGAGTTGACTCTTTCGTTCACGTGGCAACAAAGGTCCCTCCGTCTTGGACAAAACCATTCATGGAATATCTCGTACACGGAACTTTTCCTGATGACAAAAGTCGAAAGACAGCAAATAGTACATCGATCAAAGGGCTATACCATAATCAATGGACAACTCTAAAAAAGAAGAACTATTGGTGTATACCTTAAGTGTGTTTCCCAGCAAGAAGGTATTGAAATCCTCAACAAAATCCATCTCGGAGATTGCGGGCATCACGATGCTCCTCGATCGTTGGTAGCTAAATCCTTCTGGCAAGGATTCTACTGGCTAACCGCAAAGGCGGACGCCGACAAGCTGGTTGAGACATGCATGGGATGCCAGTATTATGCCCGACAACCACATGTTCCTGCTGAAGAATTTCGAACAATACCAATAACTTGGCCGTTTGCAGTCAGGGGGCTGGACATGGTTGGTCTGTTGCAGACGGCACCATGTGGGTTTATGCATCCGCTAGTAGCAGTTGATAAATTAACCAAATGGATAGAAGCTAAACCCATTAGAAAGCTCGATGGGGAAACTGCCCTTAGGTTTGTCCGGGATCTAGTGGTGAGATTTGGTCTCCCACATAGCATTATCACCGACAACAGCAGCAACTTGTCACTCGGAGAAGTGGAAGCTTATTGTTGGGAGAAGGGCATCCGACTTGACCTAGCATCTGTGTCACACCCACAGTCCAATGGTCAAGTTGAGTGAGCCAATGGATTAATTTTGCAGGGAATCAAGCCACATTTGGAAGCCCCGTTGCATAGAGCAGCTGGAGACTGGGCGGAGGAATTACCATCTGTGTTATGGAGTTTACAAACTACACCCAATAGATCCACCGGCTACACCCCTTACTTCATGGTATATGGAGCAGAAGCCATCCTGCCTTCCGACATCCTTCATGATTCACCAAGAGTTGCCGCCTACGACGAAGATGACGCTGAAGAATCCAGATGCCTAGATGTGGACCTTCTCGAGGAGGAGCGCGTATTGGCATGCCAAAGATCCGCCATCTACTAGCAGAAGCTATGCAGCTACCATAGTCACCGCGTTTGACATCGCTTGTTTAAAGAGGGGGATCTGGTGCTCCGACTTAAGCAGAATAAGTCACACAAATTATCCCCGCCATGGGAAGGACCGGTCATCATAAGCAAGGCGCTGCTCAATGGGTCTTACTACCTCATTGACAATCGTGAACTGAAGGATAGACCCAACGACGATCATAAGCATAAGCGACATGACCCGGATGATGATTACCCGGAGCTTGATCGGCCATGGAACATAGCACAACTACGTCCTTTCTACACTTAGCATTTTTTATCTATTGTGTACCTCTTATATGATCAATGAAATAAAGCTCTCTGGTTCACTATATTTCTAAGTCTTTTACCTCCTTTATTGTTCGTTTTTGGATCGTATAAAACCTTTATGCATAAGCTTTGCATTTGCACTTGTGAAAATTTCGCCTATGGGCGTTATCTTAAGTTTTCTGGTCTACACGTTCTTTGTTGTTTTTATGTGGATTCTGGAGTAGTGACTTTTGGCACTTATTTTCGGCGATTTTGTGCTTAGGTTATTGACGGTGCCATTGGGCATCATCGCCTGAGCGCATAGTTCCGATAACGAGTCTTCTGACTCACGAAAAGTCAAGCATAAAAACCAGAGTAATGGATAAGCCAATACTTGCTTAAAAATATATACATGCTGGAACCAGTTCTTGCATAGCAAGAAATAACAACCATTGTTTTCTTCCTTAAGTTAACAAGTAGTTTTTTCCGCATGCAAATTCCAGAGGAAAAAAATATTAGATATTGTTTTTCATTCCTCTGGTGCAGGAGACTTGGATGTGGCATCGTTAGCAGCAGGAGAGTCATCCTCCTCGAAGTCGGCGGTGTTCAGGGGCCCGGAGGAGCTTTGGTTGTCGCCATCAATGGTTTCCATGGGCACGAAGACGTTAGGGTCGACCAACTCGGTGACTCTGGTATCAAAACCCACGAGCGACGCTAAGATAGATTTATGATCTATTTTCTGGCCATCATCGTCCACGTCGGGGATACCAGAGGTCACCGTGTCGATATCGGTGTTTTCATAGTGCGCCTTGACCATTGAAAGCGCCATCCTGGCGCCGGCCCGGGTACATGAAGCTTTCTAGCTTACAATATGCTCGGGGGCTCGGCGCAAGATCTCCGAGAACTTCGCCACAGAATCCACCGCTTTGATGTTAATCTAGAGGGGCTTGGCTATATCCTTGGTCTGCTTGATGGCGGTGTTGATAAAGTTGCTGGCAAGCACCATGCATTCTTTTGGCGGAGGAGGCGACTAGATCAACCCAATAGGAGCTACAAATTCCGACAAAGGAACACATGAGTTCCATAACACAACAAGTTTAGAGTATATAGCTTACAGAAGTATAAGGCGAAGAATCACTTATTGAAGATGCTAATCTCAGCCTGCTGGAGAGTTTCCACCGTGGAGTCCCGTTCTTGTTGGAGGATCTTGTATGCTTCGAGACTGCACTGATTTTGCTCATCGGCAGCTTTCTTCTGCTCTTTCAGGATCGTGATCTCCTCCTTCAAGCGGTTCATCTCCGTGTTGGCAGACTCTTGCAAGACTTTCATGGAGTCCTCGTGCATCTTCAGCATATCCTTCCTCTCTTGCTTAAGGATCTTGTTTTCGCTATCCAGCTACTGAATATGCTTGGATTGCTCCAGAATGTCCTTGGCCTTGTCAATGGCTTCTGCAAGTCGGAGAAAGAACAGTACACAATGAGTACTCGGAGAAAGTTGGCACAAGACCAAGTCGGAATACAAAAATGAAAGGAAAAACAGACTCTTGCTCTTGATGATTTGTTCCTTCAATAAGGCAGTTTTACCCTTTTCGGGTTCCAAGTCCGCACGCATCTTCTGGAACTTCTCGTTGGCCACGCCTCTCCGAGCATTCTCATTCTGTGGAAAGAAAGTTTAAATGTTGTTTAGTCTACTTGGAGCATCTAGCCCGATAACTATCCACCTAGAGGCTTGGGGGCTACAGTGAGAGTTTTTAACTTAGGAATATGCTTGGTCTTTCTTTAAGCATCTAGTCGGAATTGATTCAGTTTTCAATTAGAAGCTTGGGGCCTACAGTATAAAGTTTTTTGACTTAGTCATATGCTTAGTCTTTATTTAAGCATCTAGTTAAAACTAATTCAGTTTTAAACTAGAATCTTGGGGGGCTATAGTAGCGAAATTTACAAACCCTACGTATGCTACTCTGAAAGTATCTAGTCGGAATATTTCATTCAAACTATATACTTGGGGGCTACAGTGAGAAGTTTTCTAGCTTAGTCACTCTAAAAGCATTCAGATGCAAAGACCTAAGGTTTTCCGTCTAAATCCTCGAGGGCTACAGTGGGATACTCGTATGAAATGCAAAAGGCAAATAAAACTTACAAGTACGATGATCTTGAGGTTCATAGCACTCTCTGCAAGCAACTTGCCGAAGGAAAGGCTATTCCCTCGCAAGATATCTGCTTGTCGGAGAAGCTCCTGAAGACCGCAAGTTGGAGATGTCGGAGCTGCACCAGGAACCAAAGTGGAGCTACCAGGCGTAAGTGCCGGATAGACTATCTTCGGGAATTCTACAGTTGTCCTGGGTGCTGTCACATCCCAAGATTTTCCAAATCTTGTAATGTGAAAAAAAAAAATTATTGTTGAAAAACAGGATGAAAAGAAACTTTTGTTTTTAAATGGAAATTAAAATCCCATCTTGAACAAACTTTAATTAAAGTTTGAATTCAAAAAAATCTAAATCAAGAGAAATGCATTCCTCATAAAATGCATCTGGAAATTTAAACACTTGGAAAATAAATCCAAAACCCTAAACCCTAATGGAATAAAATCATTTCCAAGTTATCTCCAAGCCTATGGATTTGATCCATATAAAATCTTGTCAACAAACAATTACAAATGATCTAGAATGACATATAGAAATATTATAAGACCATATAAATTTGTTTCACTTAATATGGAACCATGGATAAAATCTTATGAATATAATAAGATAAGGAATTGTATTCCCAAAGCTAATAAAGCACTTATCTAAAATCCATACCAAATGGTGAGCAAATAATCCTAAAGAAATTTAAAAGGATAACTAAATCTCAAATAAGAATTTACAAATTGGAATCACCAAGTTTGGATCTCTAAATAAAAAGATATGGATTTTATAAGATAAAGAAAGAAATATTAAATAAGGAATATTTGAAAGACCAAATAAATCTTGGCCTAATCCATAAGCAAATGGAATGAAAATAATCCAAATCCAATAAAAAGATAAAGAATTTCCAAAAAAAAATAAAATGACATTAACCATTCTATCCCTATTTTAATTAAGACAAATCTCTAATAATAATAATTATATAATTCATGAGAAAATATTATTTTGGAATTTACCCAAGTGAAATAAAAGTTGTTTAATTCAACTTAATTAAGATTAAAGAAATCTTCCAAATAAACTTTGGGGAATTAAACCTATATTTAATTCCATTGGAATTAAAATGAAAACCCAATTCAAATGATTTTTGAATCACATTAAATACTTTCCAACTAATCCAAGATGAATATTTTGACACCCTATTAATCCAATAAAAACCTACTGAAACGATTTGGAAAGTTTAAAAGAATCTAAATGGTGTTTGAAAATATTATTTAATCTTAATTGATTTAAAACAAGGGCCTAACTAAATAATTAAAAGACCCCAAAAAAAGAATAAAATTTTATTTCAAAATTGACTTCAGATTATATTACTAATCAATATTTAAACCTACACAAATTTTGGCAAAGTTTTGAATTCAAATGGATGTTTGAATTGACCAAACAAAATCAAAACAGGAAATCAAATTGGAAAAAGAAAAATAACAGGAGAAGAAAAAAATGAAACGAGGCAACCCAACTAGCCTATCCCACTAAGCCCATCGGCAGCCCATCTCCCTTTCCCGAACCGTTTTCCTTCTCACTCAAACACACACCCGCAGCGTCGCTGACAGATGGACCCCATCTCCCCACTCACTCTTTCGCTGACGCCGGACCCCATTGCGACCTCACCTTCTTCCTCCCTGCGGTGACCACGCCCCCCTTTCCTCCTCGCCGTTTCTGCCGTTAAACACCGATGTCAATACGCCTTAATGCCGCGTTAATCCCTCGCCATGACCATGCAATAATAAACGCCAGGCTTCCCTCTCCCTTCTCCCCCAGACCACACCCCACAGGAGCCACCAGGCTGCACAAATTTCTCCCTCGAAGCTCCTTTGTCCAACGACACTCCGGCAACAATTCTGGCCGAACTCTGCCGCCCCTTGACTCCTCGACCAAGCTCACATACTCCCCACCTCCTGGCGCACCTCCCAGTGTCGCCCGTTCATCTGCGCGTGCTATGAATCATCGACAACATCATCACTGAGCAAGCGCCGCCACCTGCTACCTCTCCGACGAGCTACTGACACCAAACCAGTCGACGAACAAGAACTCGCCCCCGTCGACGAACAGACAAGCCCGAGGCGCAGCGCAACTCCGGCGAGGAATCCACGCCACCACTGTGCGCCCCTTGCCTTCCTGCGAGTACCTTGAGCTTCGCCGTGATCTCCTGAACCTGGTGAGCATCTCCTTACTCTTCATTGCTTCCTCTAGCGCCAGCTCCGCCGCTAGCCGAGCACCGCCGCCTCGCGCCACCATCGTCGCGTCGCCAGTTAGTGGCAAGTCGATGATAGCCGTCCGATCCAGATCGTAGTGACGCGATAGATTCATTTAACTGAAAGGGTATGGATGGATCTGTGCCGCACGATCGTCATTAGATCCAATGCCTCACGTTGCTGATCCACGCGAAACGGTATCAGCGAGTAAGAACACGACACGTGGCTCAGACTTTGTTTTAAAAACAGAAACTTCCTATTAGATGTTCAATTTTGTAAAATTCATAACTTTCAAACCATACGTCCAAATTTTGCAAATTTTATATCAATGGATTCAGCAAAACAAGACCTAGCCAACCATGCACTTTGTTTAGTAAAAAGCTTCTGTTAAGTTGTTTGTTTTTACAGAAACTTGTGTATGCATGTTTAGGATATAATATTTGATCTAAAATGATTTTGGGGATAAAATCTTTGGCAAATGGTTTGTTTTGAACCTACTGACCCTGGGAATCAATCGGTGGTTTCAAAAATATATTTGGTGAAGCAAAAGAATAAAACCTTGATTTAAACCAATTCTAGTCAAATAAAAATATGGTTTATTTATTAAAAATGGTTTTGGAAGAAAGCCTATGGGAAATGTTTTGTTTTAAACTCTCTGACCCCAAACACCAAGTTTTATGATTTGAAAATGTATTTGGTGAACCCTATAAAACTATTACTTTACTAAAGACATTTTCAACCACATAAAATAATGACTTGGTTTAAAAATGGTTTATGAGGTGAAATCTCTTGCAAATGACTTTGCCACTTTATAAAATGATCATTAGGTGTTTTCAAATGTTTATGACCCATTAGAAACCACTTTTACAAATAAAACAATATTTTGCATGTTCGCATGCATTGTTTTGTTTCTATCATTTTTGTGATGAATTGCTTGAATGGTAGATTGAAATATTGTTTGCTTGCTTGAATTGTAGTGATTTGAAGTGAGTGAACATTGCAAAGATCAAGGAGTGAACTTATACTCTCTACCAAAAAGGCAAGTGATGCTTCATACTTTTGTCCCATTATTTTCACTATACATTAGTGATATTTCTAAGTAAGACTTGCATGGAATTTTGCTAAGTATAAACCATGCTATGGGAAATCCTAGTAGATGAAACCTTAGAAGAATTCTCCTAAATTAAGATTCCTACTACTATCATGCTTAGCTTAGCTAGTAGAAAACGAGGGTGGAATATATATTCATGCTATGGAAAATTTCTACGTCTGAGGACTTGAGTTTTGTTTAATAAAACAACTAAGTGAATGAATCACCTGGGTGGAATGGAAGGAATGGTTTGTGTTGAGTGGTCATGCAAGTCCAGTATGCTGGGGAAAACTTGGGCATCACCAAGTCCAGCATGCTGGGGAAAACTTGGTGTCTCACTTGTGGATGGCCACCCAGGAACAAAGAGATTTGAGATGTCAAATGTTGAGAAGCTTCAAGTGCAGCCACTTGGCATTATGGGCTCTGCCTGGATCATATAGGTTGCAATAACTTAGCCAAATGGACAGTTGGTGGTAGGGGAATGATAGGTTGGAACGCGTCCATTCTGTTTAAGGGAAGGCTTCTGAAAGATCTTGTCTTGGTGAAACCAAGTCTTGTGGGGAAAGTGCACCACCTCTACAGAGTGAAAAATCTAAGTACTTAGCCATGTCCCTGGGAAAGGACAATTTGAGCATCAAGACATGGAAGCTATCAAGAATCTCATCATCCAAATTTTCTAAGTTAAAAATCTTGTGGGTGAACAAGGGATTGAAAGGATCACGAATTTATATTGGGAGATGCCTTGGGAAAGATTTTATCAAACAAAAACTTAGTGTTTTCAATTGATAAGGAAAAATCTATTTTGAGCAATGCAAGCCTAAGCTCCACTTAGCCAAATGCATATAGATGATAGACTCCACTATACTACCATAGTATCACTTGCCAATACAATTCAAATGTATTGACCCTTGTGGCTGTAACTTGTTATGTTGTAGGTTTGATTGTTATTAGTGAAGTTTAATGATTAGGATTACAAGTCTACAACCAACATGTCTGCCTGTGGCACTTTGAAGATGAAGGACCCCATGCTATTGTTATATTCTGCTGCATTGTAATGAGTTAGCCAAATGAGCTATGTAAGATGTAATAAATTATGTTATTCCTGGTTATAAAGTTGTATTATGACCTTTGTTTCTTGATATTACATCTTAACTGTGGATGCTAGCTATTGATCCAGGGACTAGCATTGTAAACACAGGGATCTCTACCTTATTAAAGGTTGGGAACCTTACAGATGGTATCAGAGCATTGTGTTGCCTGTAGAATTTGTAAACCTAGGATTGGACAAACCCCTTAGGAAAAATTAGGAGTTGTATTTGTTCCAAAACATATTTACAAACAATCTTGTAAACTCTTTCCTCAACCATTTTTGTTTCAACTCTACATCTCTTCTATTTCAACTTGATGGATAAAGCCTACCCCATGGCCAAAGACTTCACCATGTGCAAAGGACTTTATCAACTCTAACGACTTCAACATCTTCAACTCTAATGATTTAAACATCTTCCACATTTTCACCAAGGACTTCAACCTTGGATATCACTAAGGACTACAAGTGAGACAAGAAATGTTACTCAAGACTTGAGGACTAAGGAAACACAACTTAGAAGGAAACCATCATCACCTTGAAGTTTTGAGACCAAGATGCAAGAAATTCTCTAAGGAATACAAACATCTTGTTCAAGAAGAATCAACCAAGGAGGAAAGAAAGATCTCAAGTGAACCATATAGATGGACCACCATATTTAGTTTAAGTCAAACCCACCAACTTATGTGGTGTAACAAAAATATTTTTGGTTGCCTAAAAATGTGCTTGAACCTTGTTGTTTGAGTGGAATGTTTGTTTGTGATTGCTTGCACATTGCTTGTGTGAATTGTGATGTGTGTGATTAGAATTATTCCCTTAGAAATATTTTTGCCTATTCTAATCCCAATCCAACCCAAACAGATGACTTCTCCAAGAAACTCCAACATCAAGGATGGTGACAACAACAACAACCAAGAGGACAACATGAGAGAAATCATAGTAACCCAAACCCAGTTGAACCAAGTGACAGCTCAATTTATAGCCAACACCAGTGAGGTAGATCCAACCATGCAAAGGTTTTTGGAAACCCAAACCCAATTGTTGCATAAGGTGACAGATCAAATGATCAACATGGGAGACAACTCTTCCAAAGGAGTTTGTGACAACAAGGATGACAAAGATGATATTTTAGAAGGAACCCAAGCTTGCAATATTTGTGGAGACAAGGATCACACTTCCAAGGAGCATGAAGATCAATGCCCCAATTGTGAAGAGAAACATCCAACTGACCAATGCCCCACATCTCAACCTACTTGTTACCTATGTGAAGGAAATAATCATGTTACCATCCAATGCCCCATCTATTCCATAGTTCAACAAAGGAAACAAGGTGGAGTGCAACAACTGATTGCAGACTACCATGAGAGAGCCAAGTCTACCAAGAAGGATGAAGACAAAGGAAAATCTCAGCTTGTGCCTCCCAGCAATATGACTCAATTTAAAGGACCAAAGAGGAGACATATGTATTATCCAAGGAGTAATAGAAAGTCAAGGAGACCAGGAACTGTTCCTACCTTTGAGATAACATATGAAGAACATGAACTAGAAGCACTCCTAGCTTTGGAGAAACCCAAGAAAAAGAAGGACAAAAACCATGTGCAATGTGGTCATTGCAAAGAAATGGGACACTATGCTAGTGAATGTCCATAGAAGAAGAAGTATAGGGAGATTATCCAAGTGTGGTGCAACAACTGCAAAGAGCTAGGTCATTATGTAGCAACTTGTCCACAGAAGATACGTGAAGAACTCAATCTTATCACATGTTACAATTGTGGTAACCAAGGACATTATGCAAGCAATTGTCCAGAAAAGATGAAGCACAATATAAACAAGCCTATGAAGGATCTCAGCCTTGTCACATGTTTCAAATGTGGAAACAAAGGACACTATGCAGATGTTTGCCCAGAAAGATCTCAACAAGACCCCAAGCAAACCAAGATGTAATCTAGTTGGAAAAATTTTAAGGGTGGTAGTACCCTGATGCTTTGAGCCAACTTGTAACCCCTAGCCTCCCCAAATCTCGGGACGAGATTTATTTTAAGGATGGTAGCCTGTCACATCCCAAGATTTTCCAAATCTTGTAATGTGAAAAAAATAAATAAACAAAATAAACTATTGTTGAAAAACAGGGTGAAAAGAAACTTTTGTTTTTAAATGGAAATTAAAATCCCATCTTGAACAAACTTTAATTAAAGTTTGAATTCAACAAAATCTAAATCAAGAGAAATGCATTCCTCATAAAATGCATCTGGAAATTTAAACACTTGGAAAATAAATCCAAAACCCTAAACCCTAATGGAATAAAATCATTTCCAAGTTATCTCCAAGCCTATGGATTTCATTCATATAAAATCTTGTCAACAAACAATTAAAAATGATCAAGAATGACATATAGAAATATTATAATACCATATAAATTGGTTTCACTTAATATCGAACCATGGATAAAATCTTATGAATATAATAAGATAAGGAATTGTATTCCCAAAGCTAATAAAGCACTTATCTAAAATCCATACCAAATGGTGAGCAAATAATCCCAAAGAAATTTAAAAGGATAACTAAATCTCAAATAAGAATTTACAAATTGGAATCACCAAGTTTGGATCTCTAAATAAAAAGATATGGATTTTATAAGATAAACAAAGAAATATTAAATAAGGAATATTTGAAAGACCAAATAAATCTTGGCCTAATCCATAAGCAAATGGTATGAAAATAATCCAAATACAATAAAAAGATAAAGAATTTCCAAAATAAATAAAATGACATTAACGATTCTATCCCTATTTTTAATAAAGACAAATCTCTAATAAGAATAATTATATAATTCATGAGAAAATATTATTTTGGAATTTACCCAAGTGAAATAAAAGTTGTTTAATTCAACTTAATTAAGATTAAAGAAATCTTCCATATAAACTTTGGGGAATTAAAACTATATTTAATTCCATTGGAATTAAAATGAAAACCCAATTCAAATGATTTTGAATCACATTAAATACTTTCCAACTAATCCAAGATGAATATTTTGACACCCTATTAATCAAATAAAAACCTACTAAAAGGATTTGAAAAGTTTAAAAGAATTTAAATGGTGTTTGAAAATATTATTTAATCTTAATTGATTTAAAACAAGGGCCTAACTAAATAAATAAAAGACCCCAAAAAAAGAATAAAATTTTATTTCAAAATTGACTTCAGATTATATTACTATTCAATATTTAAACCTACACAAATTTTGGCAAAGTTTTGAATTCAAATGGATGTTTGAATTGACCAAACAAAATCAAAACAGAAAATCAAATTGGAAAAAGAAAAATAACAGGAGAAGAAAAAAAATATGAAACGAGGCAACCCAACTAGCCTAGCCCACTAAGCCCATCGGCAGCCCATCTCCCTTTCCCGAACCGTTTTCCTTCTCACTCAAACACACACCCGCAGCGTCACTGATAGATGGACCCCATCTTCCCACTCACTCTTTCGCTGACGCCGGACCCCACTGCCACCTCACCTTCTTCCTCCCCGCGGTGACCACGCCCCCCTTTCCTCCTCGCCGTTTCTGCTGTTAAACGCCGATGTCAATACGCCCTAATGCCGCGTTAATCCCTCGCTGTGACCACGCATTAATAAACACCAGGCTTCCCTCTCCCTTCTCCCCCAGACCACACCCCACAGGAGCCACCAGGCTGCACAAATTTCTCCCTCGAAGCTCCTCTGTCCGACGACACTCCGGCAACAATTCCGGCCGAACTCTGCCGCCCCTTGCCTCCTCGACCAAGCTCACATACTCCCCACCTCCTGGCGCACCTCCTAGTGTCGCCCGTTCATCTGTGCATGCTGTGAATCATCAACAACATCATCACTGAGCAAGCGCCGCCACCTGCTACCTCTCGGGCGAGCTACCGACACCAAACCAGTGCGCCCCTCGTGTTCTGGTGAGTACCATCACAACCCCTGCAAGCGTGCGCACTTTCCTGACTATTTTTTCCCTGCCTTATCATGCCACAAGAACTCGCCCCCGTCGACGAACAGACAAGCCCGAGGCGCAGCGCAACTCCGGCGAGGAATCCACGCCACCACCGTGCGCCCCTTGCCTTCCCGCGAGTACCTTGAGCTTTGCCATGATCTCCTGAACCTGGTGAGCATCTCCTTACTCTTCCTTGCTTCCTATAGAGCCAGCTCCGCCGCTAGCCGAGCACCGCCACCGCGCGCCACCGTCGTCGCGCCGCCAGTTAGTGGCAAGTCGATGATAGCCGTCCGATCCAGATCGTAGTGACGCGATAGATTCATTTAACTGAAAGGGTATGGATGGATCTGTGCCGCACGATCGTCATTAGATCCAACGCCTGATGTTGCTGATCCACGCGAAACGGTATCAGCGAGTAAGAACACGACACGTGGCTCAGACTTCGTTTTAAAAACAGAAACTTCCTATTAGATGTTCAATTTTGTAAAATTCATAACTTTCAAACCACACGTCCAAATTGTGAAAATTTTATATCAATGGATTTAGCAAAACAAGCCCTAGCCAACCATACACTTTGTTTAGTAAAAATCGTCTGTTAAATTGTTTGTTTTTACAGAAACTTGTGTACGCATGTTTAGGATATAAAATTTTATCTAAAATGATTTTGCGGATAAAATCTTTGGAAAATGGTTTGTTTTGAACCTACTGACCCTAGGAATCAATTGGTGGTTTCAAAAATATATTTGGTGAAGCAAAAGAATAAAACCTTGATTTAAACCAATTCTAGTCAAATAAAAATATGGTTTATTTATTAATAATGGTTTTGGAAGAAAGCCTATGGGAAATGTTTTGTTTTAAACTCTCTGACCCCAAACACCAAGTTTTATTATTTTAAAATGTATTTGGTGAACCCTATAAAACTATTACTTTACTAAAGACATTTTCAACCACATAAAATAATGACTTGGTTTAAAAATAGTTTATGAAGTGAAATCTTTTGCAAATGACTTTGCCACTTTATAAAATGATCATTAGGTGTTTTCAAATGTTTATGACCCAATAGAAACCACTTTTACAAATAAAACAATCTTTTGCATGTTTGCATGCATTGTTTTGTTTCTATCATTTTTGTGATGAATTGCTTGAATGGTAGATTGAAATATTGTTTGCTTGCTTGAATTGTAGTGATTTGAAGTGAGTGAACATTGCAAAGATCAAGGAGTGAACTTATACTCTCTACCAAAAAGGCAAGTGATGCTTCATACTTTTGTCCCATTATTTTCACTATACATTAGTGATATTTCTAAGTAAGACTTGCATGGAATTTTGCTAAGTATAAACCATGCTATGGGAAATCCTAGTAGATGAAACCTTAGAAGAATTCTCCTAAATTAAGATTCCTACTACTATCATGCTTAGCTTAGCTAGTAGAAAACGAGGGTGGAATATATATTCATGCTATGGAAAATTTCTAAGTCTGAGGACTTGAGTTTTGTTTAATAAAACAACTAAGTGAATGAATCACCTGGGTGGAATGGAAGGAATGGTTTGTGTTGAGTGGTCATGCAAGTCCAGTATGCTGGGGAAAACTTGGGCATCACCAAGTCCAGCATGCTGGGGAAAACTTGGTGTCTCACTTGTGGATGGCCACCCAGGAACAAAGAGATTTGAGATGTCAAATGTTGAGAAGCTTCAAGTGCAGCCACTTGGCATTATGGGCTCTGCCTGGATCATATAGGTTGCAATAACTTAGCCAAATGGACAGTTGGTGGTAGGGGAATGATAGGTTGGAACGCGTCCATTCTGTTTAAGGGAAGGCTTCTGAAAGATCTTGTCTTGGTGAAACCAAGTCTTGTGGGGAAAGTGCACCACCTCTACAGAGTGAAAAATCTAAGTACTTAGCCATGTCCCTGGGAAAGGACAATTTGAGCATCAAGACATGGAAGCTATCAAGAATCTCATCATCCAAATTTTCTAAGTTAAAAATATTGTGGGTGAACAAGGGATTGAAAGGATCACGAATTTCTATTGGGAGATGCCTTGGGAAAGATTTTATCAAACAAAAACTTAGTGTTTTCAAATGATAAGGAAAAATCTATTTTGAGCAATGCAAGCCTAAGCTCCACTTAGCCAAATGCATATAGATGATAGACTCCACTTTACTACCATAGTATCACTTGCCAATACAATTCAAATGTATTGACCCTTGTGGCTGTAACTTGTTATGTTGCAGGTTTGATTGTTATTAGTGAAGTTTAATGATTAGGATTACATGTCTACAACCAACATGTCTTCTTGTGGCACTTTGAAGATGAAGGACCCCATGCTATTGTTATATTCTACTGCATTGTAATGAGTTAGCCAAATGAGCTATGTAAGATGTAATAAATTACGTTATTCCTGGTTATAAAGTTGTATTATGACCTTTGTTTCTTGATATTACATCTTAACTATGGATGCTATCTATTGATCCAGGGACTGGCATTGTAAACACAGGGATCTCTACCTTATTAAAGGTTGGGAACCTTACAGGTGCGGAGGCGCCGCCTTCAGCAGACATTCCACCCACCACCACCGCCTTACCGCTACTGATGGCATCCTTAGTCGGAGCTTCAGCCATTTGGGTAGCGGTACTTTCTTGCGTCGCCTGTTCGCCGGCAACGACAAGCGCCGCGGAGGCACCTAAGTCAACTTCCATAGCGGAAGGGCCAGATGCATCTTTGGCCTATGAGCTTGTCGGAGCAGACGTAGGGTGGACGCTGGGAGTAACAGGGGCGATGGAGGGAGATGCGTGGGGAGACACGTCATGATGCAACATATCCTTAATATTTCTAGAATCCCCCAAAGTCTTGGAGGTCTTCTTCAAACAAGTAGTGTCCTTCTTCCTAAAACGTGCAAAAAGTATAAGTATAGGAATAAGACAAGCAATGGACAATGTCGGAGAGAAAGAAGCTTACACAACAGGGGGTTCTTTGGCAAATGGGATCCCGGTAAACTTTCTTTTCTTCCCCTCTGGGGCGACAGTGGACTTCTTGGAGACTCCACTCTCCGTCTTCTTCTTATTGCCTCCGTCGGCAGTGTCAGAGGTGGAGCTCTCCCGCTTTCGCGCCAGCAGGACATCGTCTTCGGGCACGACGGTGACTTCCTTCATATTTGGGTCATAGATTTGGATAGCCATGCTATCCTCCTCTAGATTGCTAAGCTGTTAAGAGAAATCCCATAAGTGTTAGATGAAATACGGTGATGGTTAGACGGAAGAATTGGCGTATATGTCATACACGGAAAATTAACATCATACCTGTGGGCACGTGCCATAAACGAACATGTCACAGGTGATGGTGAAGCCTCGCTTCCTATCCTTAACCTTGACGATGTCCTTGAGTCGAAGCTTGACGAAGTCACTCGAGAAATTGTCCTCGGAGATGCGGAGGTTATCCTTCCTATCCTTGGTGTACTCATGCATCAGCTTCGAGTGGTGCTGCAGAGGCTGGATCTGTTTGATGAACCAGCACATGGCTAGGTCCAACCCGGTCAAACCAGTTTCTACGAACCATTCTATCTGCCTTATGGCGTGGGAGGCTTCATCATCGGAGGGAAGGGTGGCTTGGGACCTCCATGTCGGGGCTTCAGCGGCGGCTCCGTCGACAAAGTCCGGATACGTTTCTTCTCGGCCAGCTAGAGGGATATCTGGGCCGTAGAAGTACGTTTGTTGCCAGTTCTTGCAAGATTCATGGCTGACAATGTCGGGGAACCGCCGGCCAGGCCGGATCTTAAAGCTAATTGTCCCACAGTTTCTAAGCTCGTCCTTGCCGGCTCCGGCTTCCCGCTTGACGGTGAAGAAGTATATAAAGAGATGTAGCCTAGGCCTAATCCCTAAGTAACCCTCACAGAGTACCGCGTAGCTGCTAAGCACGAGGATGATATTGGGGGAGAGGTTCTGAGGCTGTACTTGGTAATGGCTAAGGACAGATAGGAAGAAATTGGAGATGGGCAAGGAAATGCCGCGTACCAGTTGGGATTTGAGGTACACCTTCTCTCTGGCTTGGGGAGAAGGGGTGACCTTGCCGGCCGGCGCCGCCCGCCAGGCGAGCCCCTCCGTTGTAGGGAGGTAGCCCTCGACGAGCAGTTCCTTGATGGCGCAGTCCGTGATGTCTGAACCGCGCGAATCCCCTTTGTGGGAATCTCTTTCCTCTTCCAACAACTCCAGCGCCGCTGGATTATGGTCGCCGCCGGTGGATTCGACCAACGCGGACTTGGGGATCACCAGGCCTTCTGGAGGCACGAGGACGGTGCTCGCCGGCTTCACCGCAGCATCGCCAGACACCGCCATGGAGGGACCAGAGCAGCTGCTTGCCATTGGAAGAGGGGAGGTGGTGACCGGAAGGATTGAAGGGCTAGGATTTCTCGCGAAACGCACGGAGAGCTCGACGAGGCTCTTGCTGGAGCAAGAAGACGACGCAGGAGGAGAATGAGGTGAAAAGGATAAATCCACCGCAGTTACAATTTATAATCCCCGGCATCAAGATTCATGCTAGACGATCGAATGGTTGACGCGTTGACGAGGTGTGCAGGCGCGTGCGCAGAAATTTCGCCACGTTTCCAACCGTCGCCGCCAATGGTTTATATCGCTCGCGCGGGAAAAAAGGACATGATTGTTTTCTCTGCACGTGTGAGTTACGAGGCGTTGCTGACCTATGTCTATGTCGCCTTAGCTATCACTAGCAGGTGAACCATCACATCGGAATATTCCGGCATGGACGGATCCAGTCCAGCTATGGAAGAGTACGATAGAAGATTCAACAATTCTCTGACTTACAAGTTGAAGACGGAGAAAACCTTGCAGGGATCTTGGGAGGACTACAAGATATTGCTTGACGATTTGCCAACATCCATCTAGATGGAGCATTCAACCTGAAGAGGCAAGACGGCGCAAGATCTCGGAGTTCTCCAAGGCTACTGTTGGGGATATGCTATATGGGTATCCTCATAGCATGTCTCCTATCCGGATAACCCGGGTGGTCCACAGTTGGTAGCATGGCCTATGGCCTGCTGGGCGGCCCAGTTATATGGATCCAGAAGGGAGGCCCATGTCGGATAAAGGAAGGCTACGAAGGAGTCACCGATGTACCCGGAGCCTTGGAGTGCAAGATACGCTAGACTAGTTGTAAGCAGTGTAGAACTCTGTAACCTGTCCGACTAGGACTTTTCCCTGTAACCCTAGGACCAGACGACTATATAAGTCAGGCCTATGGGAGCCTTTAGGGAACAACTTCAGACGATAACTTAGACTTTCTAGTCACCTTGCACAGCGAACCAATCCCTGTAACTCGGCGTATTGCCCTTATAGTGATTTATAGCAGGAGTAGGATTCCGCCACCGTTGTGGGATCTGAACCTGGGTAAGCTGTGTTACCTTGTACCCGTCAACTGTCCGCCTTCCCCCACGTATCTAAACACGCACTATGAGGACCCCTCCATGGCGTACTCGTCGGCAATACCACGACAGTATGAATGCATGCAAATGCAATGAAATGATTTTTCTATACTAAAAAAATCAAACCAAACAGTACTGAACACAAATTGATCTATCTATAATCTAAACAAAGTCAAATTTGCCTCAAAACAATTTTATAAACATTTATATAGCCAAAATAAGCCTATAATGTGTTCTGGAAATAATCCTATCTTTTCAGAAGCAAAATACAAATTCAAGCCCATATTAATGTAGGGCTTAATTTTCCGAATCCAATGATATATTATTTGCATTTTTTGGATAAACAGATCAAAAGATATGAATTTTACAAGTTTGCAATTCTAATAGATTCAAAACAAGTTTTTAGATCGAAAACACAGACATGTGGCCGTGTCTAATTGTCCCGTACCACTTCACACGGATCAAGCGTGTGGGCTGTTGGATCTCTGTGTGATCCTGCGGTCCAGATCTGGCGATACCGCTTCGGCCTGGTGATCTAATCTAAACCCTAGGATCTAGATCTAACGGTGCTCGATCAAACGACCAAAGAGGGGCGGCGCTAATGGGCACTGGCGGCGGCGCTACTGGCGATGAAGCTCCGGCAATTCCAGAGGGGGCTAGGGGCGGTGGCAATGCTTACCAGCATCGCACGGATGTGAGGATGCTCAAGGTGGCCTTGGCTTGAACGGGGGCAAGTTGCTGCGACCGTGGGAGCTCGTCGGAGTTGCAGATAGCGTCGGGTTGTTGCAAACAACGACCAGTGCCACCCTAGCGCAAACCAAAGGCATCAGGACGTGCACAAGGACTAGGCGAACAAGTTTGTTTGAATTAGGAGGCGAGGGGCACTCGTTTCTTACCGGGATTGTTCACCGAAGATGATGACGACATCGGATGCTCATGGTGCTTGACGAAGACGACGACCTAGGGGGTTATAGGATGAACCAGTGGTGTTAGAAGAAGCGAAAAAAGACCAGAGAAACAATCTCATATGAACGAGGAACAGGGGGGCGCTCGAGGCTCACCACAATGTCTCACCGGAGTTCGTCAGGCAGCGGCGGTGCAAGTTCAATTGCGAGCAGCCTGGCATCAATTAGGGGGTGGCGAGTGAGGGGAAATGGCCATGGTGAGGTGGTTCTTAAGTAGCCAGAGCGGGGGGCGGCATTCACGCGAACAATCAATTGGAATTAAGAAGCTTCAATCGCGGCAGTGAATGGGGGAGGAAACGGGCGTCGACGGCGTCTGCGCGCGAGGTTTGGGGGAGACGATGCAGATGTGGCGTAGGGCCCAGTGTCAGCGGCTGCGGGGTAGGGTTCACACAGGTGAGGGAGGGGGCAGAGGGGGAGAACCCAGGGTAGGCTTTTGGGGTGGTTCTGGCGCTGGTCCGAATAGGTGGCACAGGGTTTTTCTTTTTCTCTTCTCCTTTTCTTTTTCTAAATTGATTTTCAGGAATGAATTTGAATCCTTTTTCAAACTTGTTTGAATTCAAACCACTTCTGGATTTTTGTAATGTGATCCTTGTACTCAAAAGTGTGTCAAACACATCTGTCTACTCAAAACACCTTGGTCCTTTGAGAAATAAAAATAAAACCATGCCCCATAATATAAATAAAGAGGGGTTATTAAAATATGGTTTTATTTTAGGGGTTTGGTTTGAAATTTTTGTGTAAGACAAATATGCTATGCTTATATGAATGTAATGCATGCTTTTACAATTCATGAATTTTGGGATGTTACAAATCTAACCCCTTAAGAGAATCTCACCCTCGAGATTCGGATTGGCTAGCAAATAGGTGTGGGTGGTCTTTCCGAAGATCATCTTCTCTTTCCCAAGTTGCTTCTTCTTCGGTATGATGACTCTACTTCACTTTGTAGAATTTGATAGCCTTAGTACGACTAACTCTTTCTGTAGTATCAAAAATCTTGATAGGTTTATCCTAATAGGTAAGGTCACTCTCCAACTGATCCTCTTCCAAAGGTATAGTGTCCTTCAATGAAGTTTCTTCCATCTCTGGATGACACTTCTTCAACTGACTCACATGAAACACATTGTGAACTGCTGACAGTGAATCGGGTAATTCAATCTCATAAGCCACTTCTCCTTTCTGGCTCAAAATCTTGAATGGTCCAACATACCTTGGTGCCAATTTTCCTTTAACTCCAAATCTCTTCACACCATGAAGTGGTGAGACTCTAAGATAAGCTCTATCACATACCTCATAGGTGACTTCTCTATGCTTTGGATCTGCGTAGCTCTTTTGTCGGGACTGGGTGATCTTCAATCTGTCCTTTACCAATTTAACTTTCTCTTCGTCTTCCTTGATCATTTCTGGTCCGAACAAATTTCTTTCTCCTACACCACTCCATAGAAATGGTGTAGTACACATTCTTCCATAAAGAAACTCAAATAGTGCCATCTAAATGCTGGCTTGATAGTTGTTATTGTAAGATAATTATGCGTAAGGAAGACTTTCATCCCAACTAGCACCATAGTCTAGGCATGCCCTTAACATATCCTCCAAATTTGATTGGTCCTTTCTGTTTGTCCATCAGTCTGGGGGTGAAAAGCTGTGCTGAACTCTAACCTTGTTCCCAATGATTCATGTAGTTGTCGCCAAATATGCGAAGTGAACTGAGTTCCTCTATCAGACATAATACTCTTAGGTACTCCATGCAGACATATAATCCTATTCATATAGATCTTGTCTAACTTAGCACTTGTATAGGTAGTCTTCACGGGTATGAAATGAGCCACTTTAGTTCGGCGATCCACAACAACCCAAATAGAATCATATCCGGATCTAGTCCTTGGTAGTCCGGTGATAAAGTCCATACCAATCTTATCCCACTTCCAATCAGGAATAGGTAGTGGTTGTAATAATCCTGCCGGTTTCTGATGTTCCGCCTTCACTTGGCTACACACATCACACAAGGAAACATGTTCTGCAATATCCTTCTTGAGATTGTTCCACCAAAATCTTTCCTTCACATCCATGTACATTTTGGTGTTACCTGGATGAATAGAATATGGTGAATTGTGTGCTTCCTGCAGAATCAATTTCGGAAGTTCCGGATCTTGCAGAATGAAGATACGCTTTCCATACCATAAAGTACCATGTTCATCTTCATGGAATCCTTTAGCCTTCCCTTTTCTAATTTTTCCTTTAATCTCTTCAATATCTTTGTCCAACATTTGGGCTTCTTTGATCTTGTCCAATAATGTTGGTTGAACACCCAACGACATGAGATATCCTTCAGGCACTATCTCTAATCTGAGATCTTTGAATTGAGCACAGAGATCATCTGGCAATTCTCCTTTAGTAAGGCACATAAACCTTATGACTGAAAGCATCCGCTACAACATTTGCTTTACCAGGATGGTATTGCAAACTCAAGTCATAGTCCTTGATGAGCTCTAGCCACCTTCTTTATCTCATATTGATTTCCTTCTGAGTGAAGATATATTTCAAACTCTTGTGATCTATGAACACTTCACAACATTTTCCCAAAAGGTAATGTCTCCATGTTTTGAGTGCATGGACAATAGAGGCTAACTCTAAATCATGAGTAGGATAATTCACTTCATGAGTTTTGAGTTGTCTCGAGGCATAAGCCACAACTTTTCCTTATTGCGTCAAAACTCCACTTAATCCTTGGTGAGATGCATCACAATAGACTTGGAAATCCTTATCCAAATATGGCAGACATAAGACTGTTGCTAATACTAGTCTCTTCTTCAATTATTGGAAACTGACTTCACATCCTTCAGTCCAATCAAACTTCTTATCTTTCTTAAGTAACTCCGTCATTGGCTTAGCTACCTTTGAGAAATTCTCAATGAACCTTCAATAGTATCATGCCAAGCCTAGGAAACTACGAACTTCTTTGACTGACTTGGGAGATTCCCACTGAGTTACAGCTGACACCTTTGCGGGATCGACAACTATACCATCTCCCGACACAATATGTTTGAGAATTCCAACTTCATTCAACCAGAATTCACACTTACTGAACTTGGCATACAACTTGTGCTCCCTAAGCTTCTCAAGTATGAAACACAAATGTTCTTCGTGTTCTTCTTTGCTCTTGGAATAGATCAAAATGTCATCAATGAATACGACAACAAACTTGTCAAGAAACTCCATGAACACTTTGTTCATCATGTTCATGAAATATGCTAGTGCATTTGTCAATCCAAATGGCATCACGGTATACTCATACAATCTATACCTGGTGGTAAAAGCAGTCTTAGGTATGTCTTGCTCTCTAATCGTTAGATGAAAGTAGCCTGATCGGAGATCAATCTTTGAGAACACACAGGCTCCTTCTATCTGATCAAATAAATCATTGATTCTAGGTAAAGGGTACTTGTTCTTTATAGTCACTTCATTGAGTGAGCGATAGTCTATGCATAACCTTTGACTTATATCCTTCTTCTCAACAAACAGAACTGGTGCACCCCAAGACGAAGAACTTGGTTGAATAAATCCTTTCTACAACTGTTCTCCAAGTTGTTTCTTGAGTTCTTTCAACTCATCAACTGACATCTTGTAGGGTCTCTTTGCTATTGGTCCTGATCCTGGGAGCAAGTCAATCAGAAACTCCACATCTCTATCTGGTGGCATTCCTGGCAATTCCTCCTAAAACACATCCGGATATTCCTTCACAACTGGTACACCATCTATGCTAACCCCCTTAAGAGAATTTAGCTTACTCCCTTTAGATTCAAAGTTAGACTTGAACCTAATCCGTTTCTTATCCAGGGTTGTGAGGGTAACAGTACGATTGCCACAATCTAACACTCCTTCATACTTAGCCATCCAATCCATGCCCAAAATAACATCCAATCCTTGGGAATCTAGGATTATCAGACTGACTGGAAACTTATACTTTCCAAATTCTATCACTAGATCATGACATCCAAAATTCACTATCATTTCTCCATTGGGAGAGCTTACTTTAATAGGACAACCAATAGTTCCAGTTGGAAGTCCATTTTTAAAAACAAATGCTCTTGATATGAAGGATGTGATGCGCCGGTATAAAAAAGAACAAGTGCTGGAAAAGAATTAAGCTTGAACTAACCAGCCACAACATCAGGCTCTTTGTATATTTCTTCCACATTAATGTTATTCACTTGTCCCTTCTGGAAAGGGTTGGGCTTGTTGGCTCCTTCAAAATTATTTTTTGGGCATTCATTGGCATAGTGCCCAGTTTTCTTGCATTTGAAGCACTCAACCTGACTGATATCTCTTTCAGCAGGCTGACTTCCATTGCCATTCCCACTGTGGTGTCTCTTGTGTCCACTCTTGTGATTCTTATACCTATCATTGTCATGGCTGTGGTGGTGCTTGTTGTCATGATGACAGTTACAGTTGTGGTGGCTGTTATACTTCCCATGCTTGTGGGATCCAGAACCTCCACTATCATCACCATGGGAACATTTATGAGACGATTCCGAGCTGTGCTTGTCAAAGTGATGCTTCCTCTTCCTATTCTCAACCTACTTCATCTTGCTTTCCAAGATGGTGGCCTTTTCACATAGTGATTTATATGTTGGGACATAGGCAACAGATAGCTACAGGTTCATCTCATCATTCAGTCCCTCGAGGAATTTCTCCTTCCTCTTGGCATCAGTATCAACCTCATCCGGCGCATAGCGTGCCAGATTGTTGAACTCGTCAATATACTCTGCCACACTACGGTGACGCTGCTTCAGATTGTGGAACTCCTTCTTCTTCCAGTTCATCACTCCCGATGAGATATGGGTAGTGCGGAAACCATCCTCGAATATTGCCCAAGTCACATCCTCAATAGGAGTGGTGATCTGTAAGTTATCCCACCTTGTTGCTGCTGGTCCTTCAAGCAGATGTGCTGTGAATCTTACCTTTTCCTCATCGGTGTGGCCAACAGTGATTAAGTCCTTGTTCACGGAACATAACCAGTCATTGGCTACCATTGGATTAGTGGTTCCCGAGAACTTGGCTGGCCACAACCTCCAAAACCTTGTACGCATGTCAAAGGCTGGCGGGTTTTTTGATTGTTGTTGTTGTTTTTGTTATTGTTATTGTTATTTTTGTTGTTCTGGTTCTAATTTTGATTTCCATGAACTGGGTCATCATCTGCATCAGTTGAGTTTGAGCTGTCATCAGCTGCTGCATCTCGAAATTGACGTTATTGTTGTTGTTTGGGTTGGTATTGGCACGCCGGGGAGGCATCTGTGGTTTCAATAAGGATAAGTAATGAGATATAACCCATCAATGCAATCATGCACAATAAATTACATAGTAACAACCACATAATAATCAACCACAAAATAATCATAGAGTTTGAACAACGTAAACAACAAGTTTTTGGAAAAGTAACACACTAGCAAGTCATCCACATGTTGGATGGTCATTGCGACTCGATAAATCAAAGGGTGATAGATAAATAGGTAGTCATTTAGTCATCACTACTCCACCATGTCCACCTCCTCATCAACAAGAGCAAGACCTGCTGTCTCCATGGTCGTCTTGTACTCCTCCACGCTAGTGGTCAAGGCCTCAATCTTCGCGCGAAAGGCTCTCTTCTACGAGCGAAGCCTCTCTATCTCTCCCTGCTGATTCTCTAACTCAAAGTCCTTGGCTTCTATCTCAGCCCTCATGTCATTGATCTTCTTGTTTCTGTCCTGAACTCTCTTCTCCTGATTCTTGAACTTCTTGTCCTGGCTCTCGAATCTGGCCTCCATCTTCTTGACAATCTCATCCTGCTCCACGAAGAGCTTGTCCTTCTCCCTCAACTAAACCTGAAGCTCATCATTGCTAAGCATGACGTTGGTCCTATCTGTGTCGAGGTGTCGAATGAGACTCTCTAGGTCCTTGAGGTAGAGACGTACAGGCTCAATCGTCTCTCTAGTAGCGTCATCATACACTATAGCCTCGCCATGCTTGTCACGTCTCCCGAACGAGTGAAAGTAGAGACCCTGGAGCTCGGTGGAGTATCGTCCGTAGAGGCGTCCAAGTAGCTCCTGCATGACTACATCTAGTCCCTTCTCCTTGTCATCATGCATCATCTTGAAGCTAATCTCCTCCGTGGGTGGCTCCGTCTGGCGTCCAGGCTGCGAGACTCTAAAGCCCCAAAGATCCTTCCTCTCGAACTTGGTGAGCTGAAGTGCATTAATACTAGGAAGTGGGAGGTTGAGAACACTAGTGAGATCCACAATAAGAGAACCGAAACGAGTTCCCTTGAACTCCTCGGCAGTACTGATAACAAGACTAGGCATCTATTGCATAAGATAGAGAAAAATTAGGAACAATACAAGTAGAGAAAAAACCAAGATAATAAAACAAAAGCCAAAAGCCTACATTCATCAATAAAAACATACAAGTCATGGCATACAAAAACCCACCACAAGCACTAAGGTTGAAAAATAACTTAGACAATTTTTTGTGACAAAACGACAAGTGTGGAGGTCCAACTATTTGGAATACGTCTCAATTCTCACTCATATGCTAAGTTTATGATATCCTCCCTTAGACGTTTTATGGCGGTCTCTATGTCTTGGGTATACTTCTTCTCCTCCTTAAGGTCCTTTTGGATGTTTAGCATTCTACACTTGAGTCTTTCACCAAGATCCTTGATAACATTCCAAGCTGCATTTCTTGCAGAATCAAAGAATGTCGTATACATTTCTGAGTTGGTGCCCATGTAGAATCCCGACTCTTTGCGGTTGTCTCCCTTGTTTTTGTACAAGTGAAGTTGCACCCACCAATATTCTTCTCCTTCATCCATCACTGGAAATCCCTTGTACATGGCCTCACCATGTATCCCCAAGCTAACCATAAGGTTTTTGAGTGCTTTGGGAAACTCCGTCTCACATTCTAAAGTCATGGTCATGAGTGGTCCCTTCCTGACGGCTTCGTTGATGGTGGCCATCTACAAATAGCGATGAGAAAGAAGATTAGAAGAGGATTACTAGAAGAAAAATACATGTGTGGAATTTGCAAAGAGTTGCATTTTTTCCTTAGTGGTTTCTTAGTCTAATCCAAGTTAGGGCCATAATCCTACAGGCAACACAGTGCTCTGATACCATCTGTAAGACCCCACCTTTTAAAGGTAAAGGTCCTGTGATTGCAATGCTAGTCGTTGGATCAAATGCTGGCATCCACAGTTTAAGATGAAGTACACAGATACAAAGGTCGTTATTACATCGTCATTCCAGAGATAACATAGTCTTTTACAACTCATTAGCAAAGGCTAGTACAAGAGTTCATAACATAAAGTAAATAAATAGAAGTCTTCATCTTCATGTGCCACAGCCAAGCATGTTGAGTGTAGACTCACAACCCTAATCTCCATCAGAGTAACCTGCAACATCATAAGTTACAGCCACAGTGGGTCAATACATTTGGAATTGTATTAGCAAGTGATAACATAGTAGAATAGTAGTTTCTAACATCTATATGAATTTGACTAAGTGTAGCTTAGGCTTGCTTTGCTCAAAATAGGTTTTTCCTATCAGTTGAATACACTAAGTTTTTGTTTTTTCAAAACTCCCAAGGAACCACCAATAGACATTGGTGAACCTTTACCCTTGTTCAACCACAAGTTTTTAACTTAGAAATTTGGATGAGGAGATCCTTGATAGCTTCAATGTCTTTGATGCTCAAATTGTCTGTTGCCGGGGACACAGCTAAGTACTTAGGTTTTACCCTCTCGAGAGGTGGTGCACTTTCCCCACAAGACTCGACATGCATCGAGACAAGACCTTTCAGAAGCATTCCCTTAGACCACCATGGGCGCTTTCCATCCTATCACCCTTCCTCCAACTGTCCATCTGGCTAAGTTCTTGCAACCTATGTGGTCAAGGCAGATCCCATATGCCATGTGGTTGCACTAGAAGCTTCTCAACACTAAACATCTCAAATCCCTTTGTTCCTGAGTGGCTTTCCACAAGTGTAATACACAAGGTAAACCATATACATGGGCCCTGTGTAACCACTCAATATAAAACCATCATACCATTCCACCCAGGTGATTCATTCACTTAGTTGTTTTATTAATCAAAAACGCAAGTCATTGTCTTAGAATGAATGATCCACCCTTGTTTGCTACTATCTAGGCTAAGAATGATAACATAACAAGTTTCTTAACTTAGAGAAAATTCTACTAAGACTACAAGTACTAGGATTTCCCAAGGCATATCATATATATACTTAGTAAAAAAATCCATGCAAGCCCTACTCAAAATATCACTAGTGCATATTTAAATAATAGGACAATATATATGAAGCACCACTTGCCTTGGTAGTTGGGGGATTAGCAACAATCTTCACAATCACAATCACCACTAGCACCAAAATCTACACATACAATGATAGCACCAAATTCACATTCAAATATTCAAGCAAAAATATATGAATGCATGCAAATGCAATGAAATGATTTTTCTATACTAAAAAAATCAAACAAAATAGTACTGAACACAAAGTGATCTATCTAGATTCTAAACAAAGTCAAATTTGCCTCAAAACAATTTTATAAACATTTTATATAGCCAAAATAAGCCTATAATGTGTTCTGCAAATAATCCTATTTCTCTAGAAGCAAAATACAAATTCAATCCCATAGTAATGTAGGTCTTAATTTTGTGAATCCAATGATATATTATTTGCATTTTTTGGATAAACAGATCAACAGATATGAATTTTACAAGTTTGCAATTCTAATAGATTCAAAACAGGTTTTTAAATCGAAAACACAGACACGTGGCCGTGTATGATTGGCCCGTACCGCTTTGCGCGTATCAAGCGCGTGTGCCGTTTTATCTAAGTGTGATCCTGCGGTCTAGATCTGGTGATACTGCTTCGGCCTGGCGATCTAATCTAAACCCTAGGATCTAGATCTAACGGTGCTCGATAAAACGACCAAAGAGGGGCGGCGCTAATGGGCACGGGCGGCGGCGGCGCTACTAGAGATGAAGCTCTGGCAATTCTAGAGGGGGCTAGGGGTGGTGGAGATGCATACCAGTGTTGCACGGATGAGAGGATGCTCGAGGTGGCCTTGTCTTGAACGGGGGCGAGCTGCTGCGATTATGGGATCTCGTCGGAGTTGCGGACAACATCGGGTTGTTGCAAATAGCAACGGAGGCGAAGACCTGGGCCACCCTAGCACAAACCAAAGGCATAAGGATGTGCATAAGGACCAGGCGGACAAGTTGGTTCGCATTAGGAGGCAAGGGGCACTCGTTTCTTACCGGGATTGTTCGCCGGAGATGAGGACGGCGTCGGATGCTCACTATGCTTGACCAAGACAATGACCTAGGGGGTTATAGGATGAACCAGTGGTGTTCAAAGAAGCACAAAGACCAGAGAAACAATCTCGTATGAACGAGGAACAGGGGGCACTTGAGGCTCACCACAATGTCTTACCGGAGTTCGTCGGGCAGCGGCGGTGCGAATTCAATCGCGAGGAGCCTAGCGGTGATTAGGGGGTGGCGAGTGAGGGGAAATGGCTGCGGTGAGGTGGTTCTTAAGTAGACATACCAGAGGCGGCATTTGTGCAGCGAATCAATGGGAATTAAGCAGATTCAATCGCGGCAGTGAATGGGGAGGCAACGGGCGGCGACGGTGTCTGCGCCCTAGGTTTGGGGGAGACGATGCTGATGTGGCGCAGGGCCTAGTGTCAGCGGCTTCGGGGTAGGGTTCACGCGGGTGAGAGAGGTGGCAGAGGGGGAGAACCCCGGGTGGGCTTTTGGGCTGGTTCTGGCGCTGGGCTGAATAGGTGGCGCGGGGGTTTTCTTTTTCTCTTCTCCTTTTCTTTTTCTAAATTTATTTTCAGGAATGAATTTGAATCCTTTTTCAAACTTTTTTGAATTCAAACCACTTCTGGATTTTTTGTAATGTGATCCTTGTACTCAAAAGTGTGTCAAACACATCTGTCTACTCAAAACACCTTGGTCCTTTGAAAAATAAAAATAAAACCATGCCCCATAATATAAATAAAGAGGGGTTAAAATATGGTTTTATTTTAGGGTTTTGGTTTGAAATATTTGTGTAAGACAAATATGCTATCCTTATATGAATGTAATGAATGCTTTTACAATTCATGAATTTTGGGTTATTACAGTCAATCTTCGATGGTGTGGATCTCAGTCTTTGATCTCGATATTGTATTCTACCAGAAAGAACCAAACACCGGAAAGAAAGGGGAAACAATCAACACAGGGCATCGATGTGATGATCAAGCAAGGATGATGATATGACAAGTTAATTATTAATGAAATGTAACCCTAATACATGCTTGACAGTTTAAATGGGGTTCCGATGGGTATAAACCCTAATTCAGAAAAACCTCGGAGGCATATGAGAGGGGTTAATTTGTTCTTTAATTGCACTTGTCATTGAAGTTGTTGAACAATGCATGATGATAGATTAAATAGGTAGATCTCATTTTCCTCAAAAATATGATATATTGTACATATTATCTAACTTATAAATAATTAGTTATTGATTTTACAACATTTAAACCATTTTCTGGATTTATTAAACCAACTAATAGGATTACTGCATCAACATTACGTCAGCGCAGGTAGTTAAAAAAATTTACACAGGAGCTGGCCCTAGCCATATCGGCAGCCACACTCACGGGTGGGACCAGACGCCGGTTTGACCGGGCTGACCACGCGCGCTGCCGTCACAATGACATTAGCACGACGTCATGCCGATAGCCACCTCCCAGATCAGCGATGGGGTGGCGAGGGAGGCGATGCGGTGCTGTGCGGCTGTGTGCGTACGAAGCATTGCATAACGGCGGACCTAAAATAGGCGGTGCCGCTGCGGGGTGGTCACCGAAGCGTCATCTTTGATGGCGTCCGACGGCGGCGGCTAGTGGTCTACGACGCGGGACCAAAACACGGAGGGAGGAAGCAAGTAGAGGGGTGCCTGAGCACCATATGCTCATCGTGGTTGCAGGGAAGAGGTGGCGAGGAGGCTTGAGGGCGAAGGCGGTTGGAATCGTCGACGAATGTGGTAGCCAGAGCTCGGTAATGGAGGTTGCAATTGCAACGATGGAGGGCTTCCCTGCTCAATTGAGTTTGCGGGTGGACGCAGACGGCCAGGTGAAGACGAACGCGTGCCCGAAGGGCGAGGGAGGGCTCAGAACGGCGGCGCTATGCAGCGGCCAAAGCTAGGGTTTCGGGATCTGCACAGGCGAGCTCTAGAGAGCGAGAGGGACCAAGAGAATAGGATAAGGAGAGAGAGGAGAGACGTGTGGTTCCTCTAGCATAGTCATCCGGTCCGAAGGCGGCGGCGGCGACGCGGCAGACGACGAACCCGGCGCTGCCATGCAGCAGCTTGTCATTGTCCTTCTACCAAGGAATAAGAAAAGAGAAAGGCACCGATAGTGTAGCGGGCCAATGGGCTGTAGCTGGGCCTCTATGGGCGCATGTGAGCGATAGGGAGAGAGGGAGGGGAAATGGGCCAGCCTGGTTTCCTCTCTAGGTTGTTTTTATTTTCTGAAACTTTTTGTGTTTTTGTTTTGTATTTTCAAAAATATCAGAGGGTTTACAAATATGTGAGATATTGAAGGGCCCTTTTAGTCCATTTGGGATCCTTACATTTTTTGGTAGTTTTCAAAATTCAAAACATTTTGAATTGATTTGCAAGAGAGAGGGAAACTAGGGTTTAGGGTTTTCTTTATTTTTCTTTGCATGCATTTGTAAATATATGATGCTCATGATGCAAACAAACCCTAATTAATATTTAACTAAAACTGGGGTGTTACATCTAAGGACATTGAGTTACTACGAATCTGATAGAAGTATAAACTTGAGGACATGATCATATTGCTACATCTACTTCGGGTGACTGTTCATCATATCATTCTCAAGTGATATGACCCTCTTATTAACAACATCCAATGTCCATGATCAAGAAACCTTTGATCATTTGTTAATCTACAAGCTAGTATTAAGAGAGGCATTACTAGGAACCATATCTATTTATAAATCACACATGTATTAATGTTTCCTATTAATACAGTTATAACATGAAAAATAAACATCTATTATAAACCTGGAATAGCATAATAACTACTTTATTTGCCTCTTGGGAATATTCCTTTCACATACATGCATCATGCCCGGTCTTCTGCTGTAGTATTAAATAGTGCATACTTTGTTCTTCTAGTGTTCTGCTTCTTCATAGATTAGGCAATTGAGTTCATGTGAGCTTTGCCCCGTTCTTCGAATTAACCTTTGGCAATGTTTCACAGGCGGGTATTCTCCCTATTTCTACCTATTTTACATTTATAGTCTTTACTTCCTCCTATTGATCTATTTATATTCCTTGCATTCCTATATTTCCTTGGACACCTCCTATTACCTGATGTTTGATAGACAATTGGCCTTGCGAGTCATAGTGGCTTGCTAAGGTGTTGCTTCGCATCGTCGATCTTCCATAATTGTTGGGTTTTTGGCACATGCTTAATGGTGGAGATAATCATGGTTCTACTTTCCACTTATTAATTAAATGTTGGTGGTAGATATAACTAATGCAGAGGCACCAGTGGGTAATAGACAATATTTGGTTTTTAACCGCCCACTTGTGTCCACCTAGGACCCGAGTTCTTCACACCTGTTCCGAGATCGAGTGCGCTACCATAGGTGGGGTGTGTGGGCACCCCCATTGGCTTACTACATGATTCCAAAGTACTGTACTAGGGGCCACAACCTAGTTTGCGGTGTTATTACTATTCTATACTTATGCCATGCTTTACTACTTTATTTACTATTGTTTCTCGAGGAGCGTTTACTAATCTACTGTTTAGGAACCCCATGCCATGTTTTTGCTATATTGACAAGCCCATTCACACTTTTGAGTTCCCAGTAATTTATAGCCGTCGCCATATACCCTGGGTCCGTATCGGAGCCGGTCGACTTTGTTGCGGGTAGCTTAGTGGGGTGGCCCCCATGTACATGCTTTGGGTCTAGGAAACTTCATGTCTGAGGCCCTGCCGACATACCGTTGGGTGTATGTTTTATGATCTTGTACCTACCTAATCTGGCAAAAGGGGTCGAAGTGCGTCTGGATACTTTGGTGTACCCCTTCAGGGTTAAATCTTTTCGAAAAGCCATGTCCACAGTTATGTATAACTTGGAGCGTAGTTTCTCGATCATAGACAACTATAACTAAAGTTTACTTCTATAATTTAACTTGTATCTGATATGACTAGTAAGTTGTATAACCACGATTGAAGGAATGAATAAAATTGCCAACCGTGTGAGTTTCCTCGGTAGGACTTCCATATTTGCTAGGACTTCCATGTTTAGTAAGATATGGAATGTAAGTAAGGGACCAAATGTTGTTCGGAGTCTCGGATAGGATCCGGGACATCAGGAGGAGATCAGGAATGGTCCGGAGAATAAGATTCATATAAGGAAAGTCCAGTTCCAGAGTTCGGAAATGTTTTTGGTGTTTTCACCGGAATATTCAAGAAGGATCTAGAAGGTCCATCACTCCAGAGTGGAAAGGGTACATGGATGTGTCATACCAATGTCGAATGGTTGCATATGTTCCTAGGTCACTTGGCTGGGCAATGGGAAGAGAGAAATCAAACTCTAGTTTGAAAAGACAAACGCCAATTTGAAAAAGTCAAATCCAAACATGGTTGCCTAGTGGAGGGAGGAGAGGACACCCACCTAGGGAAGGTTTCCCCTCCCTCCCAAGCCGCCAGCCATGAAGAGGAGTTGGGGGAGGACTCCCCTCCCCCCAACCGCCTCTCCCCACCTATATAAGGAGGGGTAGGGCGCCCCCTACCCCTCACCCCAAAACCCTAGCTCAGACGCCGCCCACCAAGTCGTCGCTGACCTAGCACCTCCTCAAGTCGCCGTGCCTAGCCCTCCTCTAGCCGGCGGCCACCTCCACCCACTTGGCATCTAAACCCTAGTTTCCAAGGGCCCTCTCTACTCCACCATACCCGCTCCGACTTAGGCAAAGCCTTGTGGGATTTCCCCTCTACTTCCACCACCACACCTTCGTGCTGTTGGAATCGCGAGGAGAGATCTACAACCTCCGTTGCCTGCTAGAACAAGGGAGAGGAAGGTCTTCATCGAGTACCGAACATGTGACCGACAGCGGCTGCCGAAACGCGGCACCAGAAGGATCGTCTACGTAATCTTGAGATCGGCAAGTTAAGGACTACATAACCCACAAGAGATCTATATCTCGTTAAACGCTTTGGATCTTCGAGGGTTAGTACTCTATCAACTCGTTGCACCGATCTAGTAGATTATATCTTGTCTTGTGTGTGTTCATGCGATAGAATGTTTTTGTTTTCCATGCTACGAACCCCTATAGTGGTATTAGATCCATGTCTATGCGTAGATCTGTTGCACGAGTAGAACACAATAGTTATTGTGTGCATTGATGCTTTTGTTGTCGATTGCTTTTTGTGTACTTTTCATCTTGAGGGATGGTGGGATGAAGAGGCCCGGGCTAACCTTACATGACATCGTTCATGAGACTTGCTCCATGCTCAACATGCAACTTGTATTGCATAAGTGTCTTTGCAGGTGTGTGTCTCTCCCACCATAGTGAAGATTCAATTTACAATGGGAGGTTGACAATACTGGTATCAACGTTGTGGTTCATGTTCATAAGTTGGAACGGTTCTTATGCGAAAGCCCCAACCACGTAAAGCATGCAAAGAAAGATTAGAGGCGTCTAACTTGTTTTTCCAGGGCTTGTGTTGTTATGTGAAATGGACATGATTGTGATTATATATTATGTATGCAATGATCCTTATTGTAAGTTGGCAACTAGCAGGAGCCTTATGGTTGTCTTTAAATTTTGTTAAGACCCGCATGTCTATTATTGAAAGTAGTTGTAATAGTTGATGCTGGTGGACGATAACCATGGAACGGCGCCATTGACCTTGATGCCACACCGGTGATGATGGAGACCATGTTCGTGCTTGGAGATGGAGATCGAAGGCACAGGAAGAAACATGACCCCCTCAGGATTAAGGCTAGACAAGTCTCAGATCTTCGTCTGAACATAAGCATAACCTAATCTCGAAAGTGTACAGAGAGAGAATCGGTAACACAACAGTGACCCTATGACACAAAAATTATTACAACAAGCTCATAGCTGAATGAAGAACCAAAATATTACAAGCAGAGGTCACTGACCACAAACATCAAACAACATAATGCAAATTATGCTATTAAGTATAGCAAACTTAACAAATGGCCTAAGAGGCTTGAAGCATAACGATGACGTCCAATCCATAGATTCCAGGCTGTCGACTGGGAACCCCAAGCTACTCATCAATGTTGATGTTGTAAAGACCTCTTCTTCTATGGTAACACTTACTCTGCTGCAAAAGTATCAACGAAGCAAGGGTGAGTACAGGGTGTACTCCGCAAGACTTATGGCTGGTGGAGTTATTTTCCATAGAGACATCTTTGTTTGTAAGACAAGAAGGAGAAGAATCTTGACTAAATCAGGATATTTTAAAAGGGGATAAGAGAGCGGTATCTCTAGCTTTGATCATATTTTGATATCCACTGAATCATCATCAGCTGAACCTATCTAGGATCACCCCCTTGATGTGTGCACCCAGTGTTGACATGGGACACTCTGTTGGAACCCCAAGAGCAAGGTGTGATGAGCACAGCAGCAAGTTTCCCTCAGTAGAGACCGAGGTTATCAAACCTGAAGGAGGAAGGAAACATCCCAAAGGTGTTGCAAACAACATGGAAACCTACACAACACAAACTCAAGACTTTGTCCCAACGAATCAGTGAGGTTGTCAAGCTCACCGATTTGTTGTAACAAAGTATTAAACGTATGGTGTGGAAGGTAATGGTTTGCAGCAAGTAAACAAGTAACAGTGGAAGATGTATCAATGGTAAAGATTGGACCGGGGTCCATAGTTCACTAGAGGTGCTCTCCTTAGATAAACAATAAGGCATGAAGGGTAAACAAATTCCAGCAGGGCAATTGATAGGAACTGAGCAAGGCATAACAATGCAATTACTAGTCAGAAAGATCCTATGATATTCGATTGGGCAATACAACAAGATATATAGACCGCCATCCAACTGCATCTATGACTAGAAGTCCACCTTCAGGTTATCCTCCGAACCCCCTCCAGTATTAAGTTGCAAGCAACAGACAACTGCTTTAAGCAAAGTGTGTAAGGTAAACAGTCCAGATGTTCCATGAACAGGAGACCGTTGTTTTATCGCTAGTAGCAACAACACATCTACAACCGAAGAGATTTCTGTCACTTACCTTGGAAACTAGAGGCATGAACTGATGACCCACAAGTATAGGAGATCACAACAGTCTTCGTGGGTAGTATTACCCAATTTATTGATTCGACACAAGGGGAGTCAAAGAATACATGCAAGCCTTCACAACTGAGTTGTCAATTCAGCTGCACCTGGAAATAGTTCTTGATCACAGAAGTTTATCAGTAGCAACAGTTTGGTAGTAGCAACAGCAAAGCAACAGCAGTAGTGAAACAGTAGCAATAGTAACAGTAACGGTAACAGTAGGATTCGAGTGCGGTAGGCATAGGGATGGATGGACGGGCGTTGCATGGACGAGTCTAAACATGTAACTTCAAGATATAGGGCATTGCAGATAAATAATAACAAGAATCCAAGTACTAAACAATCCTAGGCATGTTCTCCAAATATAGTCATACGTGCCCGCAATGAGAACTTGCACATCTTTCATTCAGCCAGTCCGTGGCAGCGGGGCCTCTAGGGAATTACTTGTAATTAAGGTGCTCCATTTAATAGAGCACCGGAGCAAAGCATTAACACTCAGTGAACACATGTGATCCTCACACCACAACCATCCCCTCCGGTTGTCCCAATTATTGTCACTTTGGGGACTTTGGATCCGGACAATGATATGTGTACACAATTTGCAGATAAGATCATAAAAAATACTATCATAATGATTCAATAATAAGTTCAGATCTGAGATCATGGCACTCGGGCCCTAGTGACAAGTATTAAGCACAACAAGTTGCAACAAAGTCAAATATCACTAATAGAGATACTAGGCACTATGCCCTAACAGATCTTATTTGATTACATGATAGAACTCATCCAATCCTTACCATCCCCAAGCCTATAGCAGGGGATTACTCACTCATGGATGATGGAAACATCGGTGGTTGATGGAGATGCATTGGTGATGACGATGGCGATGATCCTCTCCAAATTCCCTATCCAGGCAGGGTGCCAGAACGGAGTTTCTGGATCCGAATCTTGGTTTCAGGTGACGGCGGCGGAGCGGAACTCTTTCTGGAAAACTATCGACCCGCCCCCTTGGTTTCTAGGTCGAAGGACAACTTATAGGTGCAGAGGGAGGCCGAGGGGGTGCCTGGGGTGGCTGCACCCCCTAGGAGCGGGCAGGGCCCACCCGCGCCTGGCAGGGGTGTCACATCCCAAGATTTTCCAAATCTTGTAATGTGAAAAATAAATAAACAAAATAAAAATTTTGTTGAAAATCAGGGTGAAAAGAAACTTTTGTTTCTAAAAGGAAACTTAAAATCCCATCTTGAACAGACTTTGGTTAAAGTTTGAATCCAACAAAATCCAAATCAAGAGAAATGCATTCCTCAATGAATGTATCTGGAAATTTGAACACTTGGAAAATAAATCCAAAACCCTAAACCCTATTGGAATAAAATCATTTCCAAGTTATCTCCAAATCCATGGATTTGATCCATATAAAAATTGTTCAACAAACAATCACAAAGGATCAAGAAAGACAAACAGAAATAATATAAGACCATATAAATTGGTTTCACTCAATTTGGAACCATAAACAAAACCCTATGAATTTAATAAAATAAGAAATTGAATTCCCAAAGCTATTAAAGCCCTTATCTAAATCCATACCAAATGGTTAACAAATGATCCTAAAAGGATTTAAAAGGATAAACAAATAATAAATAAGATTTCACAAATTGGAATCACCAAGTTTGGATCTCTAAATAAAAAGTTATGGATTTCATAAGGTGAAGAAAGAATTATTAAATAAATAATATTTAAAGACCAAATCAAATCTTGGCCAAATCCAAAAGAAAATGGAAAGAACAGAATCCAAATCCCAATAAAAATATTGGTTAAAGAAATTCCAAAATAAAATAAAATGACCTAAACCAAATTCCGTTGGAATTAAAACAAATACCCAATCTTAAATGATTAATAAATCATATTAAATACTTTCCAAATAGTTCAAGATGAATTATTTGAACCAACTAAACAAATAAAAACCTACTGAAAAGAATTGGAAAGTTTGAAGAATGTTAAATGGTGTTTGAAACATTATTAAATCCTATCTAATTAAGAACTAGAGCCTATTTGAATAAATAAAAGACCCCCAAAATGAATAAGGTTTTATTCAAAAATTGACATCAGAATACAATACTGATCAGTATTTGAACCTACTCAAATTTTGGCAAGGTTTTGACTTCAAATGAATGTTGAATTGGCCAAAAAAAAATCAAAACAGGAAATCAATGGGGAAAAAGAAAAAGAAACAGAAACAAAAAATATAAAACAGACCCAACCCAATCTGGCAGCCCACTAAGGCCCAGCATCCCACCTTACCCTCTCACCCGAGCTAATCGTTTTCGCACCGCGGAAAGAACCCACTCAGTCACAGACAACCGGGACCCACTCCTCCTCTCTCCCTCTCGCTGATAATAGACCCCACCGCTGAGTCATCGTCTCCCTCACCCGCGCGACGACCCCGCCCCCAAATCCTCCGTCGCCGTTTCTGGCCAATGAAGGCACCATCAATCCGCGTTAATCTATCCATTAACCCTCGCCGCGACCACGCGTACTAAACCGCCTGCTCCTCCTCCTCCCTTCCCCCTGAACGTTGCACCCCCTCTGCCCCCAGGCCGAGCAAATTTCGAACTGGAACGCCCTCTGCTCCGACGAGCTGTCCGGCCAATTCCAGCCAGTACCTGCCTCCCCTTGCCCCTTGGATGCTACGAGCTCGTTCACCATCACCGTGCGCTTCTTCCAGTACCTCCCACTTGTCTGCTCGTGCCCCACAGCCTCGCCTTCATCTTCGTCTAGGAACCACCGCCGTCTGCATCAGCTCTGGCGAGCTACTGTCGTCAACTCCGTGTGCCCCTTGCCCTATGGTGAGTTCCATTTCAACATGTACAAACTTGCACATCCTCCTGACATGATCTCTTGCTCGCTTGCACCCCAGACGCCCACCTCCGACAACATCTGGCCGCAACCGAGGTGAAGCACAACTCCGGCGAGCGATTCAGGACTACCTCGTGCGCCCCTCGACAAACGGCGAGTACGTTGAGCTTCAGCACGACGAGGAGACCTCGGTGAGCCCTCTTTCCCTCTCTCCAGCTTCTCGTATCACCGGAACCATCGCGAGCAGAGCGCGCCGCCGCCGACCACCATCACAGCGACGCCAGTTCTTGGCTGATACGATGTGAGCCGTTAGATCACGATCCTATGCACACGATAGATCCACTTAACGAAGAGGTACGAGTGATCCTGTGCCGCTCGATCTGTTTTAATCCGACGCTCCATAGAGCTCAATCCTCGCGAACCGTTTTCGGCCAATCAAAACATTCCACGTGGCCCAGAGTTTGTTTTAAAAACAGAATTTGATCTATTAGATGATCAAATTTGTAAATTGCATAACTTTTGATCCACACGTCCAAATTTTACAAACTTTATATCAATGGATTCAGAAAAACAATCCCTAGCCAACCATGCACTTTGTTTAGTAAAAAGCTTCTGTTAAAATGTTTGTTTTTGCAGAAACTTATGTATGCTTTTTTAGGTTATAAAAATTATTCTAAAATGATTTTGAGGATAAAATCTTTGGCAAATGGTGTGTTTTGAACCTACTGACCATAGGAAACAAATTTTGGTTTCAAAAATGTATTTGGTGAAACAAAGGAATGAATCTTTGATTTAAACCATTTCTAGTCAAATAAAAATATGGTTTAATTGTTAAAAATGATTTTGGAAGAAAACCTTTGAGAAATGTTTTGGAAATGAACTCTCTTACCTAAACACAAGATTTTATGGTTTGAAAACATATTTTGTGTACCCTATAGATTAATGCCTTATTGAAAACATTTTTACACCACATAAAATAACACCTTGTTTTAGAAAATGGTTTATAAAGTGAAACATATTGCAAATGACTTTGCCACTTTATAAAATGACCAATAGGTGTTTCCAAATGTTTACAACCTACTAGAAACCACTTCTACAAATAAAACAACCTATTGCATGCTTGCATGCATTACTTTGATTTTATCATTTTATGTGATGAATTGCTTGAATGGTAGATTGAAATATTATTTGCTTGATTGAATTGTAGTGACTTGAAGTGTGTGAACATTGCAAAGATCAAGAAGTGAACCTATACTCTACCAAAAAGGCAAGTGATGCTTCATACTTTGTCCTATTATTTTTCACTATGCATTAGTGATATTTCTAAGTAGGACTTGCATGGAATTTTGCTAAGTGTAAACTATGCCATGGGAAATCCTAGTAGATGAACCCTTAGTGGAATTTCCCAAGTTAAGATTTCCTACTACTATCATGCTTAGCTTAGCTAATAGAAAACAAGGGTGGAATATATATTCATGCTATGGAAAAATTTCTAAGTCTGAGGACTTGTGTTTTTGTTTAATAAAACAACTAAGTGAATGAATCACTTGGGTGGAATGGAAGGAATGGTTTGTGTTGAGTGGTTACACAAGGCCAGGGGACTGGTGAACCTTGTGTATCTCACTTGTGGATGGCCACCCAGGAACAAAGAGATTTGAGATGTCAAATGTTGAGAAGCTTCAAGTGCAGCCACTTGGCATTATGGGCTCTGCCTGGATCATATAGGTTGCAATAACTTAGACAAATGGACAGTTGGTGGTAGGGGTTTGATAGGTTGGAGCACGTCCATTTTGGTCTAAGGGAAGGCTTCTGAAAGATCTTGGCTTGGGAAACCAAGTCTTGTGGGTAAAGTGCACCACCTCTGCAGAGTGTAAAATCTAAGTACTTAGCCATGTCCCTGGCAAAGGACAATTTGAGCATCAAGACATGGAAGCTATCAAGAATCTCCTCATCCCAATTTCTAAGTTAAAACTTGTGGTTGAACAAGGGTTAAAGGATCTTCAATCTTTGATTGGTAGATGCCTTGGGTGATTTTTGCCAAACAAAAACTTAGTGTTTTCAAATCTATTTTGAGCAATGCAAGCCTAAGCTCCACTTAGCCAAATGCATATAGATGATAGACTCCACTATACTACCATAGTATCACTTGCCAATACTATTCAAATGTATTGACCCTTGTGGCTATAACTTGTTATGTTGCAGGTTTGATTGATATTAGTGAAGTTTAAATGATTAGGATTACATGTCTACAACCAACATGTCTGCCTGTGGCACTTTGAAGATGAAGGACCCCATGTTTATAGATATTCTGCTGCAATGTAATGTAATAGCCAAATGAGCTATGTAAGATGTAATAACTTATTTTATTCCTGGTTATAAAGTTGTATTATGACCTTTGTTTCTTGATATTAAATCTTAACTGTGGATGCTAGCTATTGATCTAGGGACTAGCATTGTAAACACAGGGATCTCTACCTTATTAAAGGTTGGGAACCTTAAAAGGGGTGTGGGCCCTCAAGGCCCCTTCTCCGTCACGTCTTCTGGCTCCGTGGATCTTCTGGTGAAATATAATTTTTGGCATATTTTCCGGGATTTTTCCTGATAGTTCATTTTCTACACAAAAACAAGACACCAAGGTAATTCTGCTAAAAACAGCGTCATTCCGTCTTAGTTGTATCCAAATCACACAAGTTTAGAGGAGAAACAATAGCAAAAGTGTTCGGGAAAGTAGATACGTTTTGGACGTATCAACTCCCCCCCAAGCTTAGCTTATTGCTAAGCAATTGTAGTGACCTCGGATTGGTAAGGATCCTAAGTCCCTGTGATTAACATGCTAGTCCCTGGATCAATAGCTAGCACTCATAGTCGATGAAATATCATGTAAAACACAAAGTCTTTATTACACGGAGAATCCAGAGTATGAATTAATTACATAATTGCTTAGAATTATGCTAGCTCAAATAACAACGGAAACTTAAAAGCAGCATGAGTCCATCAACGCCCCAGGCTTGTCGAGTGTAGACCCGCGATCCCTACGCACCTTTCAATCTTCGGATTCTGCACATAAGACGTGCAGCCAACAAGTTGGGTCAATACTTTGAATGTATTGGCAAATTACACCAAGGATAGAAAAGACTATCTCTACATGCAAGGCTGGTATAGGCTATAGAGTTCATTTTCTCAAAGCTAGTTTTCTTAAGTAGAGAGAAGAATAGAAGATTGTCCTACTTTGTAAACATTTGCTTATATAAGATATGGTCGAGTGGCACACGAGGATATTACGCACCAAGTGTCCAAACAACCAAACACTTGGATATTACGCACCAAGTGACACTTGGATATTATACACCAAGTTCCCCAAAATCCCACCCATTGGCGATATTACGCACGCCATGGGGTTTCAAAACTTTGTTTTAGAAAAGAGAGAGGAAGATCCTTCAGAGGCTCCATCCTTCAGATGCTCAATGTTGTTCTGTTTCCGTGAACACGGCTAATCGATCAGATTGCAATACTCTCGAGAGTTTGTGCACTTTACCCACAATCCACGATCAAGTCCTTTAACAGACAAGACCATGGCGAGGCTTTCCCTTAGTAGCCCCTCTACCTTCCGGATCCAACCGTGCCAAGAACCTCCAAATATTGGTACCCAGGTGAGGTTTCCCACTAAGTACTAGGCCAAGACAGAGCCCATAATGTATTGTGGTTGCACTGGAAACTTATGAATTCTGAAACATGGCAGACTTCTTTGATTCCTGGGCGGCCGTCCTCCACCAAAATCTCACTCGTTGACCCGACAACCATTTTGCCCAGAAGAAAACTTAGTTTTATTTTGAAGTGGATTTGAGAAGAAAAGTTTGCTCAAGAGAGCCTTTATACTTAGAAAAATTCATTGTCTTTCAAACCCCCCAACGGTACTTTGTATATATAGCATAGCAAGCAATACTTAGCAAAAACAGGGGTAACCTATTAGGATGGAAAATCCTAAGTATAGAGCTACTCATGGCATACTACAAAATCTTCGCACTTGCAAAATAATACTAAGAAAAATTCTACTGGAACATCCTACACATGCATACTACAGAATTTCGAAGATCACATGCATAGAATCAAAACTGGGACAAAATTATGAACAAGTGGTGTAACTTTCCTTGATCCAAGCAGCACTCTACACAATAGCACTCCTTAGCGTACTCCGAACAATCTAACGAATCACAAACATAGATCTGATCACAATTTGCTCAAAACATAGCACAAAGGAAATCATGCATGCGTGCATCATGGTATTTTATGCAAGTTTGGTTCTTCTAAATTGACCAAGGTAGCAAGTTTGTGTTGTGATAGTGTAAGGGTGTCACTAGGATTGATTTCCCAAAGGTTTAGATCTAATTGAATCACTAAAACAATTCCTAGGATTAAAGGAGATCAAATCATCTAATTAGCCCCAAACTAGATCTAATGATCTTAAGCAAAGCTTAATAATTTTGTTCAGTAGGTATTGTGGAAACAAAGTTATTGCAACAAGAAACAATTAAAACAGAATTTTTTTTAGATTAAACACTCTAATCTAATGATTAAAATCTACACCTAAAACCTTACCGTAAACCTAGGATATTATTGCAGATCTGGATTCTACATAAAATTAGGAATCCAACGGTATATTATAAGCTAAAATTGGCCAAGTAGTTATTTTTCTATGATTTTCGCAATATTAAATTCAATCTACAAAAATCAAACCAGACTAGCCTAACCCTAACTCAGAACGCGCCAAGTGGCAGTTTCTGGTTGGGCCAGCTGGCCAGGCGGGTGACGCGGCGCGGTGACGACGCGCTTGCCACGCGGCGCTGCGTGGTTGGCCGATACCCCTTCGTCCCCCCCTCTAATCTAGCCCGCAGGATTTCAATCGGACGGCCGAGGTGGCTCCACTGACCTGTGGTGGTGGCGGCGATGGAGACGACGGTGGCGGCGGCAGAGTCGACGGTGGTCGGAGGTCCTGGCAGCCCTAGCGAAGGCGGCGAAGATGGCCCCCGATGCGCACGTCAATGGCGAATCCCCTAGCGGTCTCAGGTCGGTCCCTCTCCTCCTCCTTCTCTCGACGTCGGCCGTTCCTCTCCTCGGGTCCGACGGCTCCGGCGAGCAATTGTCGGTGATCTCCTGCGTTTCGGAAGCAACGGATCAGACATGCGGTTAGGGTAGGTCGGGGCAAGAAGGGTGGAAGGTGTAGCAAGGCTCGAGGTGCCCTGGAGAGTCGCCAACCTCGAGCTCCAACGGCGGCTGTTCCGGCGAGTTCGGAACTGCGAGAACGGGGCTAGGGTTTGAGAAAAACGAGGGGAAACGGTGGGAGCCGACGCTGCGGTATAAGAGAGAGGGATTTCGTGACATAGGGGGCACGGATTCGATCAGAGGACGGATTAATCGCGCGGATTTGAATCAAATCTGTGTTCTTCAGGGACTCTGCTGGAGGTGGGGGATGAAGGCATGGTCCCACCTGTTGGTGGCAGCAGCGGGATTGGCAGAGCGGGCCGGTGCTGGGCTGCGGCGGCTGGCGCGGGCAACCTGGCTGCCGCGTGGGCGCGGGTGGGCTGGCGCTGCGGCCCAGTTAGGTAGGTTGCCCACTTTTTTTTTCTCTTTTAACAATTTCCTTTTTCTGTTTTAATAAAACCTAAATAACTTTTGCCTATCAAGCCCAAACTTGATGAACATTGTTTCTAAATTTTTATAAAATTAAGGTGGTCAACATAGGGCCATAGTTTAATGTTTTACAAGGTTTTTAGAAGGGTCAATACTTGGCCACTATAGTAATGCTTACACATGGCAAACACTATTATGGTTTTGCTTGGTTTAGGTGTTTAGGATTTGTTGTAAAAATTCATTTGCAGAATGCAATGATGCAAGGATGATGCATGGAACTAATAACATCCTAATATAAAATTTGGGATGTTACAAACCTACCCCCCTTAAGAGGAATCTCGTCCCCGAGATTCGGGCTGGCTAGCAAATAGGTGTGGGTGTTCTGCCTTCAAGTCTTCTTCACGCTCCCACGTAGCCTCTTCCTCGGAGTGGTGGTTCCATTGTACCTTGCAGAATCTTATAGTCTTGGTGCGGGTAACCCTTTCGGCTGTTTCCAGTATTTTGATGGGTTTTTCCTCATAGGTAAGGTCATTCTCCAATTGAACCTCATCTAGGGGAACGGTGTCTCTTAGCGGTGTTTCGGCCATCTCTGGGTGACACTTCTTTAGTTGCGACACAACATCATGAACGGTCAGTCCTTCCGGCAACTCCAACTGATAGGCAACTTCTCCTTTACGGGCCAGAACCTTATATGGTCCTATGAATCGTGGGGCTAACTTGCCCTTGATTCCGAACCTCTTAACTCCTCGTAGGGGTGAAACTTGGAGATACGCACGGTCCCCTATTTCATAGGCCACATCTCTGCGCTTGGAATCAGCGTAACTCTTCTGTCGGGATTGGGCTACCTTTAGCCTATCCTGAATCCGTCGTACCTTTTCTTCGGCATCCTTTATCAAGTCAGGTCCAAAAAGACTGCGTTCACCAACTCCATTCCATAGCAATGGAGTCCTACACTTCCTGCCATATAGAACTTCAAACGGAGCCATCTTGATACTTGTCTGGTAGCTGTTGTTGTATGAGAACTCAGCATACGGCAGGTTATCGTCCCAACTAGACCCATAGTCCAGTGCGCAAGCTCTCAACATATCTTCCAAAATTTGATTCACCCTTTCTGTTTGGCCATCTGTCTGAGGGTGGAAGGCAGTACTGAATTCTAGTCGGGTCCCAAGAGACTCATGTAGTTGTCGCCAAAACTTTGAAGTAAACTGGGTGCCTCTATCTGACACCATCCATAACAAGTCCGGGGCAATCCCGTGACAAAATCCATGCCTACTTTGTCCCATTTCCAGTCGGGTATAGGTAGTGGTTGGAGTAGTCCTGCCGGTTTCTGATGCTCGGCTTTAACCCTATTGCATACATCACACAGAGAAATATACTCTGCAATATCTCTCTTTAGGTTATTCCACCAGAATCTATCCTTCACATCCATGTACATTTTCGTGTTACCTGGATGAATTGAGTATGGCGAATCATGAGCTTCTTGTAAAATCATCTTCCTGATTTCAGGGTCATTGGGAACGCACAAACGCTCCCCATACCAGAGGGTTCCTTGTTCATCCAGACGAAATTCTTTAGTCTTTTCTTCACTTATCCTTATTCTTATTTCTTCCAAATCTTTATCTCCCTTCTGTGCTTCCTTGATTCTCTCCTGGAAGGTGGACACTATTTCCATAGTCACTACGTGCCCTTTCGGAACTATCTCTATCCTGAGATCCCTGAATTGTTTGCATAAATCCTCTAGAAGTTCCCCTGCGGTAAGTCCATTGACATACACCTTACGACTTAAGGCATCAGCCACCACGTTTGCCTTTCTGGGGTGGTACTGTAAATCCAAGTCACAATCCTTAATTAGCTCAAGCCATCTTCGTTGTCTCATATTCAACTCCTTTTGGGTGAAGATGTACTTCAAACTTTTATGATCTGTGAACACATCACAATGTTTGCCCATGAGGTAGTGTCTCCATACCTTGAGTGCATGAACCACAGATGCAAGTTCCAAATCATGTGTGGGATAATTGTGTTCGTGGTTCTTAAGTTGTCGGGAGGCATAGGATACCACTTTCCCATCCTGCATCAATACACTTCCAAGTCCTTGTCGAGAAGCGTCACAATAGACTTGAAAATCCTTCTGGATATCAGGCAGACACAGTACTGGCGCCGTTACAAGGCGTTTCTTCAACTCTTGAAAACTTGCTTCGCATGCCTCGGTCCATAGGAACTTCTTTTCCTTCTTTAATAGTTCCGTCATGGGTTTCGCTATTTTGGAAAAGTTCTCAATGAACCTCCGGTAATATCCTGCGAGGCCCAAGAAACTCCTAATATCTCCCACATTCTTGGGTGACTCCCATTCTGTCACGGAAGCTACCTTACTAGGATCTACGGCAACTCCTTTTGCTGACACAACATGACCAAGGAATCCCACTTCCTTTAACCAGAACTCGCATTTGCTGAATTTGGCATACAACTTGTGTTCTCTTAGCTTCTCCATGATAAGGCGCAGATGTTTCTCATGTTCCTTCTCATCCTTAGAGTATATAAGTATATCATCTATGAATACCACGATAAACTTGTCCAAATATTCCATGAACACTCTGTTCATCATGGTCATGAAGTATGTTGGGGCATTGGTCAGACCAAACGACATTACAGTGTACTCATACAATCCGTATCTTGTGGTGAATGCTGTTTTGGGCACATCCTGTTCTCGAAGCTTCAGCTGAAAATAGCCTGATCGCAGATCGATCTTTGAGAACACACTGGCTCCTTTTAACTGGTCAAACAGGTCATTGATGTTGGGTAGAGAATACTTATTCTTGATCATCACCTCGTTTAACGTGCGGTAATCCACAACCAGCCTCTTGGTTTTATCCTTCTTCTCCACAAATAGGACGGGTGCTCCCCAAGATGACGTGCTGGGTTGAATGAACCCCTTGTCCAATTGTTCCCTAAGCTGTTTCTTGAGTTCCTTTAACTCGTCCACATCCATCTTGTATGGTCTCTTAGCTATCGGCCCCGTTCCTGGCATTAAGTCAATGAGGAACTCAATATCACTGTCGGGGGGCATTCCCGGTAGTTCCTCCGGAAAGACATCTGGGTATTCCTTTACAATAAGTACCTCCTCCAAGCTAACCCCCTTAAGAGAGTTCACCATGACTTCTTTAAGTGCGAAATTCGACTTGATACGAATCCTCTTCCCTTCCGGTGTTGTGAGCATGACAGTTCTCTTGGCACAATCTATGACTCCTTCATATTCGGTCATCCAATTCATGCCACAGATTATGTCTAATCCTTGTGATTCTAGAACTACTAGACTGGTGGGAAAAAAGTGTGTCCCAATCCTTAGTTCTAATTCCCGGCAACCGGAGTTTGCCACTATTTCTCCCCCAGGAGAACTTACCCTTAGAGGAAAGTTTATAGTCTCCGTTGGTATCTTGCCTCTATCCACAAATACCCTTGATATGAATGCATGCGATGCACCGGTATCAAAAAGAACAACTGCGGGAATAGAATTGAGTTTGAACTTACCAATCACAGAGTCTGGCGCATCACAAGCATCCTCCATAGAAACGTGATTCACCGTGGCTTTGACAAACGGATTTGGCTTCTTCCCGTTTCCATTGCCAAGGTTGTGTCCATTTCCATACCCATTGCCATTGCCATTGCCATTCTTCCTCTCGGGGCAAGAGGTTGCATAGTGCCCTGTCTTGTTGCACTTAAAGCATGTCACCTCACTGAGATCCTTTCCATTGCTGCCATTCCCATTGCGGTTTTTATGCCCATTGTGTTTGTGCCCACCATGGTTATGACCGTTATGGTTGTGGCCATTATTGTTATAAGGTGGAGGCGAAGAGTTGCACTGCTTCTGGTATGGAACAGAGTGTTTGTGAGGGTTAGATTTCCTCTTCCGGTTTTCTATGCTCTTCCTCTTTGACTCAACGACAATGGCTCTATCCACGAGTTCCTGAAAGTTGTCAAACTTCTGAGCCACAAGCTGAATGGATATCTCATCATTGAGACCTCTTAAGAACTCCTCCTGTCTCTTGGCATCAGTGGAAACATCATCGGGTGCATAACGGGCTAGCTTATTGAAAAGCTCACCATACTCGGTGACAGAACGGTGCAGCTGGTGTAGGTCGCGAAACTCGCGCCTCTTCAGGGTCATGACACCAGCAGCCACATGATGAGTGCGAAAAGCTAACTCAAACTGCTCCCAAGTGATAGCATCAATATCCGGGTTGGTGACTTGGTAGTTATCCCACCATTCTGTAGCAGGTCCTTCAAGCTGGTGTGCGGCATAACGCACCCTGCCGGCTCCGACAGCTTGCACGGTGTCTAGCTTCTTGTTGATCGTACACAGCCAGTCATCAGCGATGATTGGTTCAGTGCTGCTAGTGAAGGTAGGTGGGTTCAGCCTCAAAAACCGAGTCAAACGATCCTGTTGAGGAGGTGGCGGAGGTGGTGGTGGTGGCGGGTTGTTGTTGTTGTTGTTTTGCATGTTCTGAGTGAGCAGTTGGATCAGCTGGTTCTGAGTGGCCAAAAGTTGTGCTATTTCTGGCGGGATTTCGGAGTTCACACGTCTTGGTGGCATCTGTGGGGTTTAAGAGAATAGTTAAGAAATAGACAGAAAGACTAAGTAGTAAACTCCTACCCTTAAGAAAACACACCAAGCACACAAGGCACACACGACATAACAACACAGCTTAACACAGAAACAACCAAGTTTAACTAAACCAGACTTGTCTTGGTATTTATTACAATCGCGAATAACGTTCTACTATAGAATTAAAGGTGGTCCAACTATTACACATCTTCCACGCCTTCCTCTTCCTCGTCCTCGAACGAGTAGCTCCTCCACTAAACTTGACTTCTTTGCGGCTTCAAGTTGCTTTGCCAAGTCCCTCTTGGAAGCACGCACATCATTGATTATCTTGCAAAGGCCTTCAGTTTGCACTTCATCTCCATCGATCTGCTGTTTGAGTTCCCTAATTCTCTTGTTTTTATTTATCACCCTCTTCTCTTGGTTAGCGAACTTCTTCTCTTGGTCCTGGAATTTTATCTCTTGGAGCTTCATTGCCTCCTCCTGCTGCTTGATCATTTCTTCCTTCTCCTTGATGAGGGCGCATAGCTCGTCGTTCTTCAACATCTCGTGGAAGGTACCCTTTTCAAGGTCATGGATGTGGCACTCCAAGTCTTGATATTGTGTTCTTCGGCGCTTGGTTGAAGTTCTTTCCTCAAAGGTTAACTCCATGGGAATTCCTTCCTCATCTCTTCTTCCAAAGAGGCCGCCGCAGTGTCCTTGGAGAGCTTCATGATGGCGTCCACATAGGCGACCAATGAGTTGCTGCAAGCTGATGCTAAGGGCCTTCTCCTTGGAATCGCTAACAATGTGGATTGCTATGTCTTCCTCCGGGTTCTTGCCTCGCTCTTTTCCTGGCTGGATGACCTTGACTCCCCAACAGCCGTCCTTGTGGAGTTTCTTCATTGTGCTCCCCTGGATTGTTGGGAGAGGAAGATCCAAACGTGTGAGTAGATCCATGAGGCATCCACCAAAGCGAAGGGGCTCGATGTCCGCGACGGTGTCGTAGAGGAAGCTTGTCATCTTTGAGTTGGAAGAATGAAGGTTAGATTCTTAAACAAGTAGAGGAAGGCAGATACTAGAAGTGCGGAAAATAACTTAGTAGAAAAACAAGTAAGGCACAAAAGTTAGAGGTGGTTCCAATCCTAGGGTCACGTCCTACAGGCAACGATGTGCTCTGATACCATCTGTAGTGACCTCGGATCGGTAAGGATCCTAAGTCCCTGTGATTAACATGCTAGTCCCTGGATCAATAGCTAGCACTCAGTCAATGAAATATCATGTAAAACACAAAGTCTTTATTACACGGAGAATCCAGAGTATGAATTTATTACATAAATTGCTTAGCATTATGCTAGCTCAAATAACAACGGAAACTTAAAAGCAGCATGAGTCCATCAACGCCCCAGGCTTGTCGAGTGTAGACCCGCGATCCCTACGCACCTTTCAATCTTGAGATTCTGCACATAAGATGTGCAGCCAACAAGTTGGGTCAATACTTTGAATGTATTGGCAAATTACACCAAGGATAGAAAAGACTATCTCTACATGCAAGGCTGGTATAGGCTGTAGAGTTCATTTGCTCAAAGCTAGTTTTCTTAAGTAGAGAGAAGAATAGAAGATTGTCCTACTTTGTAAACATTTGCTTATATAAGATATGGTCGAGTGGCACACGAGGATATTACGCACCAAGTGTCCAAACAACCAAACACTTGGATATTACGCACCAAGTGACACTTGGATATTACACACCAAGTTCCCCAAAATCCCACCCATTGGCGATATTACGCACGCCATGGGGTTTCAAAACTTTGTTTTAGAAAAGAGAGAGGAAGATCCTTTAGAGGCTCCATCCTTTAGATGCTCAATGTTGTTCTGTTTCCGTGAACACGGCTAATCGATCAGATTGCAATACTCTCGAGAGTTTGTGCACTTTACCCATAATCCACGATCAAGTCCTTTAACAGACAAGACCATGGCGAGGCTTTCCCTTAGTAGCCCCTCTACCTTCCGGATCCAACCGTGCCAAGAACCTCCAAATGTTGGTACCCAGGTGATGTTTCCCACTAAGTACTAGGCCAAGACAGAGCCCATAATGTATTGTGGTTGCACTGGAAGCTTCTGAATTCTAAAACATGGCAGAGTTATTTGATTCCTGGGCGGCCGTCCTCCACCAAAATCTCACTCGTTGACCCGACAACCATTTTGCCCAGAAGAAAACTTAGTTTTATTTTGAAGTGTATTTGAGAAGAAAAGTTTGCTCGAGAGAGCCTTTATACTTAGAAAAATTCATTGTCTTTCGAACCCCCCAACGGTACTTTGTATATATAGCATAGCAAGCAATACTTAGCAAAAACAGGGGTAACCTATTAGGATGGAAAATCCTAAGTATAGAGCTACTCATGGCATACTACAAAATCTTCGCACTTGCAAAATAATACTAAGAAAAATTCTACTAGAACATCCTACACATGCATACTACAGAATTTCGAAGATCACATGCATAGAATCAAATCTGGGACAAAATTATGAACAAGTGGTGTAACTTGCCTTGATCCGAGCAGCACTCTACACAATAGCACTCCTTAGCGCACTCCGAACAATCTAACGAATCACAAACATTGATCTGATCATAACTTGCTCAAAACATAGCACAAAGGAAATCATGCATGCGTGCAACATGGTATTTTATGCAAGTTTGGTTCTTCTAAATTGACCAAGGTAGCAAGTTTGTGTTGTGATAGTGTAAGGGTGTCACTAGGATTGATTTCCCAAAGGTTTAGATCTAATTCAATCACTAAAACAATTCCTAGGATTAAAGGAGATCAAATCATCTAATTAGCCCCAAACTAGATCTAATGATCTTAAGCAAAGCTTAATAATTTTGTTCAGTAGGTATTGTGGAAACAAAGTTATTGCAACAAGAAACAATTAAAACAGAATTTTAATTATTTTTTTATAGATTAAACACTCTAATCTAATGATTAAAATCTACACCTAAAACCTTACTGTAAACCTGGGATATTATTGCAGATCTGGATTCTACATAAAATTAGGAATCCAACGGTATATATTATAAGCTAAAACTGGCCAAGTCGTTATTTTTCTATGATTTTCGCAATATTAAATTCAATCTGCAAAAATCAAACCAGACTAGCCTAACCCTAACTCAGAACGCGCCAAGTGGCAGTTTCTGGTTGGGCCAGCTGGCCAGGCGGGTGACGCGGCGCGGTGACGACGCGCTTGCCATGCGGCTTGCCACGCGGCGCTGCGTGGTTGGCCGATACCCCTTCGTCCCCCCCCCCCTATAATCTAGCCCGCAGGATTTCAATCAGACGGCCGAGGCAGCTCCACTGACCTGTGGTGGTGGCGGAGATGGAGACGACGGCGGCGGCGGAGTCGACGGTGGTCGGAGGTCCTGGCGGCCCTAGCGAAGGCGGCGAAGATGGCCCCCGATGCCCACGTCGATGGCGAATCCCCTAGCGGTCTCAGCTCGGTCCCTCTCCTCCTCCTTCTCCCGGCGTCGGCCGTTCCTCTCCTCGGGTCCGATGGCTCCGGCGAGCAATTGCCGGTGATCTCCTGCATTTTGGAAGCAACGGATCGGACGGGCGGTTAGGGTAGGTCGGGACGAGAAGGGTGGAAGGTGTAGCAAGGCTCGAGGTGCCCTAGAGAGTCGCCAACCTCAAGCTCCGACGGCGGCTGTTTCGGCGAGTTCGGAACTGCGAGAACGGGGCTAGGGTTTGAGAAAAATGAGGGGAAACGGTGGGAGCCAACGCTGCGGTATAAGAGAGAGGGATTTCGTGACGTCGGGGGCACGGATTCGATCAGAGGACGGATTAATCGCGCGGATTTGAATCAAACCCGTGTTCTTCAGGGACTCTGCTGGAGGTGGGGGATGACGGCATGGTCCCACCTGTCGGTGGCAGCAACGGGATTGGCAGAGCGGGCCGATGCTGGGCTGCGGCGGTTGGCGCGGGCAAGCTGGCTGCCGCGTGGGCGCGGGTGGGCTGGCGCTGCGGCCCAGTTAGGTAGGTTGCCCACTTTTTTTTCTCTTTTAACAATTTACTTTTTCTGTTTTAATAAAACCTAAATAACTTTTGCCTATCAAGCCCAAACTTGATGAAAATTGTTTCTAATTTTTTATAAAATTAAGGTGGTCAACATAGGGCCATAGTTTAATGTTTTACAAGGTTTTTAGAAGGGTCAATACTTGGCCACTATAGTAATGCTTACACATGGCAAACACTATTAGGGTTTTGCTAGGTTTAGGTGTTTAGGATTTGTTGTAAATATTCATTTGTAGAATGCAATGATGCAAGGATGATGCATGGAACTAATAACATCCTAATATAAAATCTGGGATGTTACAGCAATTCAGTTGAAAACTGAGTGCGATAAAAGAACTTTCACGAACACATTTGCTTCATATGATGTATATATTCTCAGCACAGGAGTAGATGCTTAAACCATTCATAATAAAGAGTATGCAACTAAGTCTACTCAATAATCATTGCAAGATATGAAGAGAAACCAACTCAATAATAATAAGTAGCATGAAACATAAACACAAGCAACATTGCAATGCTCATAGTAAGGTATGATAGAGTGGTATCTCGCTTGCCTTTGTTTGAAGAGCACAATATAAATGCCACGGCACCTCTGAAATTCAAGGGAAGACTAGAGGTAAAGATATCAGAGATACAAGCATCAAAGTCATGACATAATTAACCAAGTTTTGTAACAAACACAAGAATGACAACTATGCTCTCAAGAAGGTGCTCATAGAATAAGTGGTGACTCAACAAGGTTGTGAAAACGGTTTTGAAAAGTTTGAAAGGCTTCCTAATGCTGAAAGGAAGGTACTCATTAGCTTTGTGCTCTCATTGCCCCTGTCATAGGCATCTTCATGTGGTTAAGGTGAAAGTGAGGTCCACTCTAAATCATATGCTTGACAGACCATAGGCTGAAAATCCCAAGTCCCTTGAGTACGAGGGCCGATCCGCATGCTACTCAACTTTGGTTACCTGTAAGTTCTTGTCATTGTAAATACATGCATCTCATAGAGAACCGCCAATGGGGTACCCCTTGCACATGGTACAGGAGCTTTCCCATAACCAAAATGACAAGGCAAGCAGACAATGACCATCTCAGCAATCTTTTTATTTACCATATGCATAGCTTTTAATTGAGGATGCTTCATAGATGCTCATTATGGTGATGCTGCAAGTTTCCACCATGATTAGGCATGGCTTAGGCTAGCGGCCCAGGCGTTTCTCTAACACAATGTATAAACTCCATGAACTCACAAGCTCCCCTTTTATTTTACATCGTCGACATCTGTAAACAAAAGAGCAAAGTATCAACTGGATAGGATATCCAAAAGGTGTTGAAAGCGTTCGCCGTGACAACACGGTTCTGCCGACTCCCAGCATATAACTTTCATGGACTAGTCATAGTGGTTCAAGATTATTAAGCGCAACGAATAAAGTGTGACATCAAGTGCGTGAGAGCTTTACTAACTAACTTTCTCAAAACAGACAAACATTTTATTTTGGAAGAAAACATGGCATATGGAATATGCGTTGAAGTAGCAATGATGCTAGTAGGTAGGTATGGTGGACACAGCTGACAATATTGGTTATGGGGAGTTGGAAGCACAGGTAGAGCACATATTCAGTGCAAGTGAAGGCTAGCAATAGAAAGAGAGTGACAAACAAGAGAGCAATATCTGTCATAATCATGCTTGCAACAAAACATGACTAATTATGGCATGAAAGTGATACAAGAACTCTAAGGCAAAATAAATTATCAAGGCTTACTGACTATTGATTAGTCATATGCATGCATTAGCATGTGCCAAGTGGATTCTCATGAACAGTCAGAAGAGGATACCACAATATCATACCAAAATATGAATAAAGCAATGCAAGCAAACATTCATATGACATGCTACAAACTATTAGCAAGCTAGAGCTAATCATATACAAGCAAGAACTACCAAGCATCCATAATGACATACACCTTACACAAACAAGCTAAGCATGATCACAATGATGAGTATATGTACAAAAATGAAACAAATAGAGTTCGTTACTAGCCTCTTATCACACCTCGAGTTGTCTTAATCTTCATTATTGCCCTTCACTTGTGTGACTGGAATAATAACATGAAACCAAAATCTACCGAGGACGGCCGAACCCTGCAAAGAACTCACAAAACCAGAGAAGAACAACAATTTTTTTTGGTTTTTTCGATTTTTTTAAAGAAAGCAAACAGAGCAAAAACAACAAAGAAAAAGCAAACCAAACGAAGCAAAACTTAGACGCTCCAAGAACAACACAACTGTGCATCAAACAATAAAAACAAAGTGTCTAGAAAGACCTGAGATTTTTATTGATGAAGAAGGGGATGCCTTGGCCACCCCCAAGCTTTGAGGCTTGTACCTCTTAAATAGTTCTTAGGGTGACACGGGTTGGCTCCCCCTAAGCTTGAGCTTTTGTCCATTCTTCATCTCATTACATCATCCTCTCTCTACACCTCAATTTTTTTTCTTCACACAATCTTCATTAGCAACATTAGTGTATTCAAAAGATAATAGACCTTTGGGAGTATCTTTGGAACAACAAAACTTTTCACTAAAAACACATTCTACTGTAGCTACTCCTTCAAAAAGCTCAATTCCCCAAAAGAGAACTCAAAAAGGAAACAATAAGAAGCAAATGCAAATAATGGCAGAAATCTGTCAAAACAGACCAACGGGTAGAAACCGATTTTTTAGAAACTTTTATGTTGCTCAAATCAAAAAGTGTTGAACTAACTAAAGTTAGCTAACATACTGGGGGATTTATTCGTAAATGTTTAGCTCAATCCGACTTACAGAGACTTCTCACGAATTTTTATGGTGGAGGACAAAAATCTGTTTTTGGACAGCAACTCCCCAAATCTTACTTCCCTCTCATTAGAGGTCATTCTTGGCACAAAAAGCAAACAAAAAGGATAAGGAGAGGTCATTACTGAAGTAATAACTTCCAAGACTCAAGTAAACTCTTGTGTTATCTTCCAACAAGTACTTTTCTTTAACGCCTTTAAGTTAGGCACGACGAAGAGAAAGGATTGGAGAGGAGAAAAATAAAAGTGAGCAAGTATAACCACTGTGAAAATATTGTTTTGTTCATTAAAATCCTTTTGTTAACAAGGTTGATCAAGTCTTGTTACCAAAACAATCTTATATGAAACAAAACTTTGCATTCTACAAGGTGATTACGTTACCTCATACTTGATAGCAATGGTCCCAATCATAATAGTCTCAGTATTTTCTTGTGGAATGGGGCAATATATTTCTCCAACCTTGATGCCTTCAATATTTTCAATAGAATTCAGGCAATACCTTCTAACAACCTTCTTGGGGAAATAGACAGTGTGCTCTTTGTCATTAATATTGAATGTTACTTTTCCTTGATTGCAATTGATGACAACACCTGCAATATTAAGAAAAGGTCTCCCAAGAATAATAGACATATTATCATTTTCAGGCATTTCAAGCACAACAAAATCAGTTAAAACCATGCAATTATGAGCAACTTGTACAGGAACATCCTCACATATACCAACAAGAATAGTAGTTGACTTATCATCCATTTGTAAATAAATATTAGTTGGTATCAACTTTTCTAGCTGTAGTCTCTTATAGAGACAAAAAGACATAACACTAACTCGAGCTCCCAAATCACATAAAGCCGTTCTAACATAGTTATTCTTAATGGAGCAAGGAATAGTTGGTATACCTAGATCACCAAGTTTCTTTGGAACCTTACCATTGAAGGAATAATTAGCAAGCAGAGTATAAATCTCCTCATTAGGAATCTTCCTTTTATTAGAGACAATATCATTCATATACTTTGAATAAGGAGTCAATTTAATAGCATCAGTCAAAGGAATTTGCAAAAATAAAGGTTTCATCCACTCACAAAACTTGTTGTAGTGTTGTTCCTCCTTTGACTTGTGTTTCTTACCTGGAAAAGGCATAGGTTTCTGCACCCAAGGTTCTCTCTCTTTACCATGTTTATTAGCAATAAAATCTTCCTTAGTGTACCTAGTGTTCTTAGTGTGCTTCTCAGGTTCTTCCTCACCTTCCTCCTTATTAGGAGCATCATTTTTATCATTACCACTCTTAGTTTCAGCATCAAAGATAGATATACTATTAGGATCTACAACAGGTTCAAGTGGTTCCTCAACTACCTTATGTTTTTTTTCTTCCTCTTACGAGGACTACCACTATTCTCACCTTGTTGAGAATCCTGCTCAATTCTTTTAGGGTTTCCTTCAGGATATAAAGGATCTTGAGTAGCTATACCACTCCTAGTTCTAATTCTATAAGCATGTTTATTTCCTAAGGCATTAACTAGCATATCCTTTTGTACCTTAGCAAGTTGATCAAGTTGGGTTTGAACCATTTGAAAGTATTTACAAAGCATTTTAATATCATTAGAAGTTCTTTTCACAATATCTTTCAACTCATGGATAGCTCTAGAGTTTTCCAATAAATGATTCTGAACTTGTTCATTAAAATTACCTTGTGTAACAATAAAAATGTCAAGTTCCTCTAAACACTGATCAGGAGGCTTACCATAAGGAATATCACCTTCATCAAAGTGTTGGAGGGAGTGCACCTCAATAGTAGATGAGTGGGGAATTGGCTTACATAATTCTTCTATAGGAGGTAGATTCTTCACATCTTCAGCTCTAATACCTTTTTCCTTTAGACTCTTCTTAGCTTCCTTCATCACTTCATCATTTAATGCAATAACTCCCATCTTCTTTGTTATTGGTGTTGGAACTGTTTCAGGCATAATTGGTTCAGGAGTAATAGGCTCAGGTGTATTCAGCTCAGTTGAAGTCCAATCATCATAATTTCTGCTTATCTTAGCCATTAATTGTTCAGCATCTGTAGGAGTCCTTTTCTTGAAAACACAACCAGCAAAGCTATCTAGGTATGTCCTAGAATCATCAGTTAGTCCATTATAATAAATATCAAGAAGTTCATTCTTAGGTAATGGACATCCAGGATGTGCATGAATCAAGGCACAGAACCTTGTCCATGACTCAGGCAATTTATCTTCTTCTCCCTGTTTAAAATCAAAAAGTCTCTACAAAGCAGCATGTCTTGCACTAGGAGGAAAATATTTCTATAAGAAAGAAGAAATCAGGGCTATCAATGGAACCATGAGGTAATCTATTAAACCAGGCCCTAGCTTCTCCTTTTAGTAAAAAATGGAATATCTTAGTAACAATGTACTTGCGCATTTTAAAATCATCAAAGAATAAAGCACTCATAGTAGAAAGCTCATTCATATGAGCCACAACACTCTCATTTTCAGTCCCACAAAAAGGTTCTTTCTCAACAATGTCCAAATAGGATAAATCAAGAGAGAAATCCTAATCTTTATCTTTAATATCTATGGGAGAGGTGGCAAACTTAGGATCAGAGGACAGTTTAGGCATAATGGTGCGTCTAGCAACGATACTCTTAATAGCACTAGTACCATGTGTGTTTCGGCACTCTTCAACAAATTCATCAGTGAACTCAATGTAACCATCATTAATATCATAACTCTCACTAGACTCAGGTGAGCTAACAGGTGTAACAGTGTCTTCACTAGGAGTTTCGGTATTTCCTATACTAGCCATAGTAGCATATAGAAAAGGACCTAATGAACCACTCGCATCAAGCACAGTAGAAGTAACATCATGAGCATCAAAAACAGTTTCAGATTCAGCAATAGTAGAAGTGTGTGTAGCATGAGTATGTGGTGGTGGTGTGACAAGCTTACTCATAATAGACGGTGAATCAAGAGCAACAAAGGTGTTTAGGACTGTACCTCTTCTTGTAGTGGATGGTAAAATAGGGAACTTTCCATCACGAGACTTACCCATGATGAAAGGAGTAGTAGTGAACAATAATAGAACCAAGTGAACTTACAAATAAAGCTATGCTCCCCGGCAACGGCGCCAGAAAATAGTCTTGATGACCCACAAGTATAGGGGATCGCAACATTCTTCGCGGGTAGTATTACCCAATTTATTGATTCGACACAAGGGGAGCCAAAGAATACCTGCAAGCCTTAACAACTGAGTTGTCAATTCAGCTGCACCTGTAAATAGTTCTTGCTCACAGAAGTTTATCAGTAGGAACAGTTTGGTAGTAGCAACAGCAAAGCAACAACAGCAGTGAAACAGTAGCAATAGTAACAGTAACGGTAACAGTAGGATTCGAGTGCGGTAGGCATAGGGATGGATGGGCGTTGCATGGACGAGTCTAAACATGTAACTTCAAGATCTAGGGCATTGCAGATAAATAATAACAAGCATCCAAGTACTAAATAATCCTAGGCATGTGCTCCAAATATAGTCATACGTGCTCGCAATGAGAACTTGCACAACATCTTTTGTCCAGCCAACTCGTGGCAGCGGGGCCTCTAGGGAACTACTAGCAATTAAGGTGCTCCTTTTAATAGAGCACCGAAGAAAAGCATTAACACTCTGTGAACACATGTGATCCTCACACCACAGCCATCCCGTCCGGTTGTCCCAATTATTGTCACTTTGGGGCCTTTGGATCCGGACAATGATATGTGTACACAACTTGCAGATAAGATCACAAACAATACTATCATAATGATTCTATAATAAGTTCAGATCTGAGATCATGGCACTCGGGCCCTAGTGACAAGCATTAAGCACAACAAGTTGCAACAAAGTCAAATATTACTAATGGAGATACTAGGAACTATGCCCTAAAAGATCTTATTCGATTACATGATAGAACTCATCCAATCCCTACCATCCCCAAGCCTACAGCGGGGGATTACTCACTCATGGATGAGGGAAACATCGGTGGTTGATGGAGATGCGTTGGTGATGACGATGGTGATGATCCTCTCCAAATTCCCCATCCCGGCAGTGTGTCAGAACGGAGTTTCTGGATCCGAATCTTGGTTTCTGGTGGCGGCAGCGGAGCAGAACTCTTTCTGGAAAACTTTCAAACCCCCCTCGGTTTTTAGGTCGAAGGGCAAGTTATAGGCGCAGAGGGAGGCCGAGGGGGTGCCTAGGGTGGCTGCACCCTCCTAGGTGTGGGCAGGGCCCACCCGCGCCTGGCAGGGGTGTGGCCCCCCCAGGCCCCTTCTCCGTCTCGTCTTATGGATTCGTGGATCTTCTGGTGAAATATAATTTTGGGCATATTTTCCGGGATTTTTCCTGATAGTTCATTTTCTACACAAAAACAAGACACCAAGGTAATTCTGCTGAAAACAGCATCAGTCCGTGTTAGTTGTATCCAAATCACACAAGTTTAGAGGAGAAACAATAGAAAAAGTGTTCGGGAAAGTAGATACGTTTTGGACGTATCATGAACCCACTATCGAGCATAAATACCCCCTATTGGAGTCACTAGCAACTACTTGGCCAAGATAGCTACTAACAACGGAGAGTATGCAAGATCACAAACAACACATACATGATAGAATCATAAAGACAAAACCATTAATCAAACCAACATAATAATCTCAATATCCATCGGATCCCCGCAAACACAACATGCATGATTACAAATAGATTAGATCTTGATCATGAATGGAGCTCACAAGATATATACATGAAAGCAAAAAAGGAGGAGATACAACCATCTCGCTACTACATGGACCGATAGTCCAAGGTGGAACTACTCACGCATCATACCGGAGAGAAGGCCTCCGGGATGATCTCCCCTCCGGCAGGGTACTGGGAAGAACTTCAGATCCCCCCCGATCTAGGGATGATGGTGGCGGCGGCTATAGATGGTTTCGTGGAGATTTGATCGGGTGCTTAGTGTTTCTCCATCGGGGGCTTATTATAGGCAAAGGGGGAGGCCGAGGCAGAGACCAGGGGCCCCACACCCCTCACAGGTGCGGGGCAGGGCCCACCCGCGCCTAGGGGGGTCTGGGCGCCCTAGCCCCCCTCTCTGGCTCCCCTCTGGACTTCTTGTTCCCCACGGAAAGTAATTGACTTTGTCTTTTGTCCCATCCAATTCCAAGAATATTTCTTTACTAACTTTTCTGAAACCAAGAACAACAGAAAACAGGAAACTGGCACTGTGGCAACTTGTTAATAGGTTAGTACTAGAAAACATGTAAAAAGCACCTCAAAGTTTAGACAGGCAAAGCAAAGTAGATACTAAATAAGAATGCAGAATCAAAAATTATAGATACGTTTCCGACGTATCAACATCCCCAAGCTTAACTCTTGCTCGTCCTCGAGTAGGTAAGTGATAAAAAGAATAATTTTTGAGGTGACATGCACCCTCACAATAAAGATCCAATCATTTGCAAGCATTGAAAGCTGGGATCAAAGAACTCTAAACATGTGCATGAAATATGGAGTTCTAACAATAGGACATAGTAACTATGCATGCAACATGAAATGCTACAAACAAAGATCATGAATAACATGCATTGAAAAACGTTTGTTTGTTTCACATACAGAAAACATAGCATAGTGGCAGTCAGCTTGTCCCTCATACAGTAGCACTATAAATGCATAGGACACCTTCAAAGTTCACAAGGGTGACTAGAAACAAATAGCACAAGAACAAGTAATATCACAATATGCATCAATTAATAATCCTTGGAACACTTCACACAGAATGACAACTATGCTCTCTTAATGGTGCCTAAAGGTAGAAGGTGGAGACTCAATAGTGGTGGAAGAAATGACTTTTTTGTAAAGGAAGCAGGAATTTAAAGTTTCAAAAAGAACTTCCAAAAATTATGGCACTTGTTAGCTTTCAGCCCTCATTGCCCCTATCATAAGCATCTTGAAGTGATTAAGGTTAAAGTGACAAAGATGGAGTATATGCTTGACGAAGTATAAGTTTTCAATCTCAAGTCCCTTGAATACGAGGGCCACACCTCATGCATACTCAACTTCAGTCATAGGTAAGTATTTGCATATCATTGAGAACCGCCAACGGGGTACCCCTTGCACATGGTACAGGAGCTATCCCATAACCAAAATGACAAGGCAAGCAGACAATGAGCATCTCAGCAATCTTTTTATGTACTATATGCATAGATTTTTATTGAGGATGCTTCATAGATAGCTCACTATGGTGATGCTGCAAGTTTCCACCATGATTAGGCATGGCTTAGGCTAGCAGCCTAGGCGTTTCTCTAACACAGGATACAAACTCCATGGACTTACAAGTTCCCTTTTTATTTCACACCGGTGACATCCATAGACAAAAGAGCATGATATCAACTGAGTACAAAGTACAAGTGCAATGTTGAAAACGTTCCCCGTGACAACACGGTTATGTTAATTCCAACGTATAAGTGCAAGCATATACAACATAGATGTCACAATGGTTCAAGTTTATTAGGGGCAAGGAATATAAAGTGTGCCATCAATTTTGTGAGGACTTTAATCACTAAGTTTTCACATAACAAAATAGTTTTTAATTGGAAGATAGATGAAAACAAGAATATACTTGGAATGGAGTAACACACCATGTATAGGAGTTTATAGTGGACAGTTTGGAATAACTTGGTTTCTTGGGAGTTGGAAGCATGAGTAGAACTTACTCATACAAGTGGAGGCTAGCAAAAGATTGGGAGCAACCAACTAAAAGAGCAATAATGGCCATAATCATGCAGTGCAACAAAGCATACTAATAAAAGCAAAGAGTGATACTACAAGTCAAGGAATAAATGATCATAGAGGATAATGGTGACTTGTCATAGTTATAACATGGTGTGAGCATGTTCCTAGTCAACTCAAGCAAAGCATCAAAGGAGAATACCACAATACTATGCTTTTGCATGCTGAAACAACGCATAATTTTTTCAAGGCACACTAAGCAATCCCAATTGTTTGGAACAAGACATGCTATAGCAATAATCACTTAGCATAATGCCAAAACAACACCTAGCATGTCATGCTAAAGTCTAGGTCACAGTCAATGCAAGCTCCTCTTGCACTTGAAGAAAGAACTTACTACTCCTTTCCAACACCAAGCAACTTATTTGCAAAACAACACAACGAGAACGGGGTCCACAATAATTTATTCAAGCAAACTAAACAACCTAAGCAAAGCAAACAAAAACTAAGATGCTCTAAGAACAACACAACTGTGCATGAAACAAATTGATGAAGAAGGGGATGCCTTAGGCATCCCCAAGCTTTGAAGCTTGTACCTCTTGGCTATTTCTTGGGGTGACACCATGGTGGCATCCCCAAAATCTTGAGCTTTTGTCCATTCTTCATCTCATTGCATCATTCTCTCTCTACACCTGAATTTTTTTCCTTTATACAAAACTTCACACAATCTTCATTAGCAACATTAGTTTATTCCAAAGATATTAGACCTCTGGCAAAGCTTTGGAATAGAAAGGATTTTCACTAAAAACACAAGATACTGTAGTAACTCCTTCAAAAAGCACAATTTATCAAAGAGAACTCAAAAAGGAATCAATAATAAGCAAATGCAAATAATGGCAGAAATCTGTCAAAATAGACCAGCGGGTAGAAACCGAGTTTTTCGAACATCTTATGTTTCTCAAATCAAAAGTTGAACTAACGAAAATTAGATAACATATTGGGGGGATTTATTCGTTTTGAGTTCAATCCGAGTTACAGAGACTCCTCACGATTTTTTTGGTGGAGGACAGAAATCTTTTTCAGGATAGCAACTCCCCATATCTTACTTCGCTCTCATTAGAGGTCATTCTTGGCACAAAAAAGCAAACAAAAAGGATAAGGAGAGGTCATTACTATAGTAATAACTTCCAAGACTCAAGGAAACTCTTGGGTTATCTCCCAACAATTACTTTTCTTTAACTCCTTTAAGTTAGGCACAAGAAGCAAGAAGAATCAAATATTTTCAAATGAAGAAGCATTAACATCAAATCTTGCTTTCAAAGGAGGAGCAAAAAGCAACTTCTCTCTCCTCATAGGGAAGTGTTCAATACCATTCTTGAATGGAAAATGATATTTGATGGTGCCTTCTTTCATATCAATGATGGCACCAACTGTTCTAATAAAAGGTCTTCCCAAAGTAATAGGACAAGAAGCATTGTATTCAACATCCAAAACATAGAAATCAATAGGGACGTATGAATTTTTAACCATAATGAGAACATCATTAATACTCTACATGGGTTTCTTCTTAGCATTATCATTGAGTGTGACATCTAAATAACAATCTTCCAATGGTGAAAAATGAAGCATTTCATAAATCTTCCTAGGCATAATAGAGACACTAGAACCAAGATCACATGAAGCTTTGAGATCAAAGTCATTCACTTGCATATTAATAATGGGTTCCCAACTATCTTCTACTTTCCTAGAAATAGAAGCTTTGTGTTTTAGCTTCTCTTCCTTAATCTTAACAAGAGCATCTGTAATGTGTTTGGTGAAAGCAACATGCATATCACTAGCATCAGGACTTCTAGCAAGCTTTTGTAGAAACATAATCACTTCAGAAATATTGCAACCATCAATATCAAAGTCAAACTTAGCGTCACTAGTAGTAGGCTCAGTAGTCTTAGGCATAGTAGGAGGAGGAACAAGGACTACTTGTGGTTTAGTGGTGATGGTGCACACACTATTGTTTCTATCAATTTCAGCTTCCCTTTCCCACTTAGCATGAAGTTGAGGTAACGACCTAACATTTTCATCAATAGTAACTTGTATGGCATGAGCAGTAGCAAAGGTATTTTCCATAGTTTCAGGTTTAGCAGCCATTTTATCTACCAAGGAAGTTTGAGCTTCAGACAAAGAGGATATATTTTTCTCAACAGTTAAAAGCTTTTCCTCTATAGTCTTATTGAAAGTGGTTTGTTTAATAATAAGTTCCTTGAGCATGCTTTCAGGTTCAGACGGGGCACTTCTAGCATTATTGTAAGAACTTCCATATGAATTGCCATTTTTAGGAGGATAAGGCCTATAATTATTGTTGCTACCAAAATTAATCCTATAGGCATTGTTGTTGAAATTGTTGTTTATAATGAAGTTCACATCAACTTGATATTCTTCAGCAACCAAAGAGGCTAAGGGAACACTATTAGGATCTAGAGGAGCTTTCCCATTAACAAGTATAGCCATAATAACATCAATCTTATCACTCAAAGAGGAAGTTTCCTCTGCAAAATTTACCTTCTTACCATGTGGAGATCTCTCAACATGCCATTCAGAGTAGTTAACCATCATATTATCAAGGATCCTTGTTGCATCCCCCAAAGTGAGGCCCATAAAAGTACCTCCAGCAGCTGAATCCAACAGATTTCTTAAGGAGAAGTTCAAACCTGCATAAAAAGTCTGGATAATCATCCAAGCAGTGAGTCCATGAGTAGGGAAATTCTTAACCAAAGACTTCATTCTTTCCCAAGTTGGAGCAACATGTTCACTATCAAGTTGTTTAAATTTCATAATGTCACTTCTCATAGATATAATCTTAGTAGGAGGATAGTATTTTCCAATAAAGAATCTTTGCACTTAGTCCAAGAATCAATACTATTTTTAGGCAAAGAAAGCAACCATTCTTTAGCTTTTCCTCTCAAGGAGAAAGGAAAAAGCTTGAGCTTAATAATATCTCCATCTAATCCTTATATTTTTGCATCTCACAAAGTTCAACAAAGCTATTGAGATGGGCAGCAGGATCATTAGAACCAGCACCAGAAAATTTCTCTCTCATCACAAGATTCAACAAGGCAGGCTTAATTTCATAAAAGTTAGCATTAGGAGCATGTGTAGCAACATGAGTGCTTAGGAAATCATTGTTGTTGGTGCTAATGAAGTCACACAACTTGGTATTCTTAGAAGAGTTCATTTTGGCAAAGGTGGGCAAGCCAAAAAATAGTAGCAGCTAGAGCAGGGACTAATTTTTTTGTGTTTTTGAATAAAGCAAGCAAACCAAAATAGTCTAATTTTTTTGGTTTTTTTGAAAAGAGGCAAACAAAAACAAGCAAAAGAAACAAAGCAAACTAAAAACAAAGTAAAGAGAAAGGAAGTGAAGGACTCCCCTTGTGAAGACGTCCTTAGCCTCCCCGGCAACGGCGCCAAAAATCTTGATGCGTGCACCCAGTGTTGACGTGGGACACTTTGTTGGAACCCCAAGAGCAAGGTGTGATGAGCACATCAGCAAGTTTCCGTCAGTAGAGACTGTAACATCCCAAAAATATAAAACAATGATCATCAAACTCTAATCGCTAAAATTAGGGTTAACAAAAACTTTGAATAATTAAAATCATATGAATGCATGTGTGTATGTGGATATTTGATAAATGCATGAAATAACTTGTGTGATTAACCTAAATAGCAAGAAATGGTTTAAAGATGAAAATAACATCATATAAAACATTTCCAAGCAGAAACAAATAAAGAGAAAATCAAAAACAAATCAATTAAGGCAAATGGTCATTTTTGCCAATCTTGCTCACTAGGTCACTTTGAGTGTTTCTAGTCCAAGATTTCAAATAGAAACTTTTCCAATTCTTTTCACCCCTTGCTAGACCAAGTAAAAATGAATCAAAGACCACCTTTCAAACTTGCAGAAACATTTAGCAATCCCATTCAAATGACAATTCAAAATTGAATCTCTAACATATGTGAAGATCACACCTTTTCAAAACCCAACCAAAGTAGTGCCCCTTGACTAATCCAACTAACCAGCTACTCCCTAGTATGTGCCTAGCAAACCCACCAAGTTTGAATCCAAAATTCAAATTTGAATTTCTTTCGGCCATTTCATCAAACACCTTGTGATCAGCAAACAAACAACAAACACTATAGTGTGCAGTGATTTTGGCAAACCTTGTTCTCTCTCTAGCTCACTCTATACTCTCAGTAGATGAACTAGCCAAATTAACAAGCCTTATGTATAGGTCCCAACCTTTTATAAGGTAGAGATCCCTGTGTTTACAATGCTAGTCCCTGGATCAATAGCTGGCATCCACAGTTAAGATGTAATATCAAGAAACAAAGGTCATAATACAACTTTATAACCAGGAATAAAATAATTCATTACATCTTACATAGCTCATTTGGCTATCTCATTACAATGCAGAAGAAATAACTATAGCATGGAGTCCTTCATCTTCAAAGTGCCATAGGCAATCATGTTGGTTGTAGACTTGTAATCCTAATCAACACACTTCACTAACATCAAACAAACCTACAACATAATAAGTTACAGCCACAAGGGTCAATACATTTGAATTGTATTGGAAAGTGATACTATGGTAGAATAGTGGTATCTTTCATCTATATGCATTTGGCTAAGTGGAGCTTAGGCTTGCTTTGCTCAAAATAGATTTTCCTTATCATTTAAAAACACTAAGTTTTTGTTTGTCAAAATCACCCAAGGCATCAACCAATAGACATTGGTGATCCTTTACCCTTTTTCAACCACAAGTTTTTAACTTAGAAATTGGGATGAGGAGATTCTTGATAGCTTCCATGTCTTGATGCTCAAATTGTCCATTGCCGGGGACATGACTAAGTACTTAGATTTTATTCTCTCGAGAGGTGGTGCACTTTCTGAAGGGTTTCGCAGCATAGTAAATCAAAATTTTCTACGGAAGCGAACAGAAGGAAAGCCAAGATCTAATCTAGGAGATGCAAACAACAAGAGAGATTGGATTAGATCTTCATACCCTTGAAGATTCGCACAGCGGAACGTTCGTCGGAACGTGGGTGATGTAGTCGTACTCGCTTCTCCTCCTCGCGATCCGATCCGATCTAGCACCACAAGTGGCGGTGCCTCCGTGAGATGCACACGTGCAGCACCTCGACGTCTCCTCCTTCCTCGGACCAGCAAGTATGGTGGAGAGATGGATTGGATCTACAACACGACGGCGTGGTGTATATGGCGGAGAATTTCTGCTGCAGGGCTTCCCCTACAAACAGTCGGGAGGGAGAGAGGAGGGCCAGCAGGGAGGCTAGGGCTTGGAGGAAGGTGTGTAGGGAGGGGGCGCACCAGCCCTCTATTTATAGAGGGGGGGCGGCCAGCCCTAGCCTCTCCTCCAAGCCTATCTCAAGGACATAGTCCTTTTGTCCGCTAGACAGAATGATTCTTAGATTGCGGAACCAGTTGGTGAAATTAGACCCATTGTTTCTAAGCTTTTCTTTCTCAGCAAAAACGTTGAAGTTGAAGTTGGACTTGGCCATGTGATCTACAGTATTTGCAAGTACAATTTAGACTATGTTCATGATAAATAGTTCAACTTAATCAAATTACTAGATGAACTCCCACTAAATTCAACATCCCTCAAGTTGTTACGTGAACACGATCCAAATTCACCACACCTAATCCGATCATCACGAGAAGAGATGTGGTTTCAATGGTGGACAACGAAGTGTCGATCATATCATTCATATGACTCATGCTTAACCTTTCGGTTCTTGTGTTCCGAGGCCATGTCTGTACATGCTAGGCTCGTCAAGTTAGACCCAAGTATTTCCGCGTGTGCAAAACTGGCTTGCACCCGTTGTATGTGAGCGTAGAGTCTACAGCACCCGATCATCACGTGATGCTTGGACACGACGAACTTTCGCAACGGTGCATACTTGGGGAGAACACAGTTTTTATCTTGATCTTTAAGTGAGGAATCATCTTATAATGCTACCGTCGCGATCTAAGCATAATAAGATACATAAAAGGATAAACATCACATGCATATAACTTTATGTGACATGGTATAGCCAAACTTCGCGCAATGATCTCCATCTTGTGCGTTCCGGCATGATCTCCATCACTCCACCATGATTGCCTCCACCACGAATAGCAACTACAACTATTGCTAACTACTTAGCGATAAAGTAAATCTATTACATGGCGTATAAGAAGTTGACTCGCAGGTCATACACAATTATAAAGACAACCATGTGGCTCCTGCCGGTTGTGTACTCATCGACATGCAAGTCGTGAAACATTACAAAACATGATCATCGCATACAATATACACATCACATCTTGGGTCATACCATATCACAGAAAACACTCCCTGCAAAAACAAGTTAGACGCCTCTACTTTGTTGTTGCATGTTTTACGTGGCTCATGGGAGTAGATGCTAAGAACGATTCTTACCTACGGAAAGCCACAATGGTGATATTATGGTTGCCAAACTCCGGTGTTAATCCCATGACAACTATAGTGAGAGAAACTGACATCCACCAGCCGCATGTGTGGTACAAGCCACACGTCAAGTGCGGAGCCGGTCTCGCGAACGACGTCACGTAAGGTTGGCCTGGACCGCTTCAATCTCACTATCCCGCGTCATAAGAAGAACACAAACAAGAGTCTTGCAACAGAAAACATCAACGCCCGCAACAACCATGTTGCGTTCTACTCGTGAATCACATCTACGCATAGATCTAGCTCTGATACCACTGAAGGGGTTTCGCAGCATAGTAAATCAAAATTTTCTACGGAAGCGAACAGAGGGAAAGCCAAGATCTAATCTAGGAGATGCAAACAACGAGAGAGATTGGATTAGATCTTCATACCCTTGAAGATTCGCACAGCGGAACATTAGTCGGAACGTGGGTGATGTAGTCGTACTCGCTTCTCCTCCTCACGATCCGATCCGATCTAGCACCACAAGTGGCGGTGCCTCCGTGAGATGCACACGTGCAACACCTCGACGTCTCCTCCTTCCTCGGACCAGCAAGTATGGTGGAGAGATGGATTGGATCTACAACACGACGGCGTGGTGTATATGGCGGAGAATTTCTGCTGTAGGGCTTCGCCTACAAACAGTCGGGAGGGAGAGAGGAGGGCCAGCAGGGAGGCTAGGGCTTGGAGGAAGGTGTGTAGGGAGGGGGCGCACCAGCCCTCTATTTATAGAGGGGGGCGGACAGCCCTAGCCTCTCCTCCAAGCCTATCTCTAGTTTAAACAATTTAAACTCTCCCTTATCTAGAAATCCTATCTTATCTTATCTCTAGATTAAACGATTTAAACTCTCTAGGATCGGCTGGGCCCTATGAGGCCTTGTGCCCCTGGGCCAATGCGGCCAGGACACTCCCTCATAGGCCCATGCCCCCTCCCGGAAGGTGGGGCCACGTTGGTCCCCTTCCGGAAGGTTCTAGAAGCTTCCGGTACAATATTGATTAACCCGGAACAATTCCGAACTCCAAAAACTGCACTGCCTTGTATGAATCTTATTCTCCGGACCATTCCGGAACCTCTCGTGATGTCCCTGATCCCATCCGAGACTCCGAACAAAAATTCATAAACCAATTATCCAATCTATCCTAGCGTCGAGACACGTTAAGTGTGTGACCCTGCGGGTTCGAGAATATGCAGACATGATCTTCTATCAATAATCAACAGCAGGGTTTGGGCACCCATATTGACTCCCACACATTCATCGATGATCATATCGGATGAACCACGATGCCAGGATTCAATCAATCCCATATATATATATTCCCTTCGTCTCGCGATATTTTACTTGCCCGAGATTCGATCGTCGGTATCGTCATACCTAGTTCAATCTCGTTCACAGCAAGTACTTTACTCGTTCCGTAATCCGATATCACTTTGTGATTAACTCCTTTTCCACATGCTTGCAAGCGGTGTTGATATCGATTACCGAGTGGGCCCGAAGTATATCTCTTCGACTTGGGAGGGACAAATTCCATCTCGATACATACAACCCAACAGATACTTTCCGATCACCTGAGAGACACCTTTATGATCACCCTCTCATAGGATGACGTTTGATGACCTCAAATTCTTCCGATACCAGGGAGTTGCATTATCTCATGGTCTAAGGAATACAATATTTGACATAAGAAAAGCTTTGCAAAGACGAACACGATGACACGATCTAATTGCTTCGCTTAGTTTGGGTCTGTCCACCATATCATTCTCCCAATGATATGATCCCATTATCAATTGACAACTCATGTCTATGGTTAGGAAACCTTAACCATCATTGATCAATGAACTAGTCCATAGAGGCGTACTAGGTACACGGTGTTGTTCACAAACCACACAAGTATTAATGTTTCCGCTTAATACAATTCTAGCATGGAATATAAACTTTATCATGAACAAGAATTATAATAATAACATCTTTATTATTGCCTCTAGGGCATAATTCCAACAGTCTCCCACTTGCACTAGAGTCAATAATCTAGTTTACATTTGGCAACAATCTCACACCCATGGCACTGAGGTGCTGATCATGTTTTACACGTGGAAGAGGTTTAGTCAATGGATCTGCGACATTCAGATCTGTATGTACTTTGCTTATCTTCAGATCTCCATCTGCTATATAATCTCGGATTATATGAAACTTGCGGTTGATATGCTTGGTCTTTGGATGATATCTTGGTTCCTTAGCGAGTGCTATGGCGCCAGTGTTGTCACACAATATCTCCAGTGGGTCCAATGCACTTGGAACCATGCCAAGCTCAGTGATGAAGTTTCTGATCCAAACTCCTTCACTTGACGCTTCTGCAGCAGCCATGTATTCCGCTTCTACTGTAGATCCCGCGATCACGCTTTGCTTGCAGCTTCTCCAGCTCACAGCTCCTCCATTCAAAATATACACGTATCCTGTCTGAGATTTAGAATCATCCTTGTCGGTGTTGAAACTAGCATCGACGTAACCTTTTACGACGAGCTGTTCATCACCCCCATAGACTAAGAACATTTCTTTAGTCCTATTTAGGTACTTTAGGATGTTCTTCACGGCTGTCCAGTGTTCCACTCCTGGATCCCTTTGATATCTGCTCGTCAAACTAAGAGCATTGGACACATCCAGTCTAGTACACAGCATGGCATACATGATGGAACCTATGGATGAGGCATAAGGCACTTTGCTCATAGCTTCCCTATCATTTACCATAGCTGGACACTGAGCCTTGCTCAATATCTTACCTGACAACATAGGCACTGAACCTTTCAATGCCTTATCCATTCTGAACCTTTTCAGAACTTTGTCTAGGTATGGACTCTGGCTTAAAGCTATCAGGCGTCTTTGTCTATCTCTATAGATTTTGATGCCCAATATATAAGCAGCTTCACATAGGTCTTTCATTGAAAAACACTTGTTCAAATAACTCTTCACATCGTTAAGCATGTTGATGTCATTTCCAATAATCAATATGTCATCCACATATAGTACCAGAAACGTCACCGAGCTCCCACTCACTTTCTTGTAGATGCAAGCTTCGTAGCAGTTTGGAACAAATCCAAAGCTCTTGATCACTTGATCAAAACGAAGGTTCCAACTCTGAGATGCTTGCTTCAGTCCATAAATGGAACGCTGAAGTTTGCATACTTTATCAGCATCCTTAGGATCGACAAAACCTTCGGGTTACATCATATACAACTCTTCATCAATGTTGCCATTGAGGAACGCAGTCTTGACATCCATCTGCCATATTTCATAATCATGAAACGCAGCAATTGCTAATAAAATCCGAATGGACTTAAACATCGCTACGGGAGAGAAAGTCTCATCGTAGTCAACACCTTGAACTTGTCGAAAACCTTTTGCGACAAGCCGTGCTTTATAGACGGTAACATTACCATCCGCGTCCGTTTTCTTCTTGAAGATCCATTTGCACTCAACGGCCTTTCGGTCGCAAGGAGGGTCCACCAAAGTCCATACTTGGTTTTTGCTCATGGATCCCAATTCGGATTTCATGGCTTCTAGCCATTTCTCAGAGTCTGGGCTCATCATCGCTTCCTCATAGTTCGTAGGTTCACTGTCTTCTACTAACAAGACAGTCAAGACAGGGTTGCCATACCACTCAGGAGGGGCACGCGACCTTGTCGACCTGCGACGTTCAGTAGCAGCATCGTCCGAAGCTTCATGATCCTTGTCATTAGCTTCCTCTATTGTTGGTGCAGGCGGCACTGGAACAATTTCAGGTGCTGCGCTACTCTCCAATTCAAGAGAAGGTTCAATAACCTCGTCTAGCTCTACTTTCCTCCCACTCACTTCTTTCGAGAGAAACTCCTTCTCAAGAAAGGAACCGTTCTTTGCGACAAACACTTTGCCTTCGGTTCTATGATAGAAGGTATACCCAATAGTTTCCTTAGGGTATCCTATGAAGACGCATTTCTCTGCTTTGGGTTCGAGCTTGTCCGGCATCAACTTCTTGACGTAAGCTTCGCATCCCCAAACTTTAAGAAACGACAACTTAGGTTTAGCACCAAACCATAGTTCATACGGTGTCGTCTCAACAGATTTAGATGGAGCCCTATTTAAAGTGAATGCAGCGGTTTCTAATGCATAACCCCAAAATGATAACGGCAAATCAGTAAGAGACATCATCGATCGGACCATATCTAATAGGGTTCGATTCCGGCGTTCAGACACACCATTGCGCTGTGGTGTTCCGGGTGGCGTGAGTTGCGAAACGATTCCACTTGCTTTGAGATGCGTGAGAAAATCATAACTCAAATATTCGCCCCCACGATCGGATCGTAGAAACTTAATCTTTCTATTACGATGGTTCTCTACTTCATTCTGAAATTCCTTGAACTTTTCAAATGTTTCAGATTTATGTTTCATTAAATAGATATACCCATATCTACTTAAGTCATCGGTAAAAGTGAGAAAATAGCGATATCCACCGCGCGTCGAAACACTCATCGGTCCGCATACATCGGTATGTATGATTTCCAACAAGTCCGTTGCTCGCTCCATCATACCGGAGAACGGGGTTTTGATCATCTTGCCCATGAGGCATGGTTCGCATGTGTCAAATGATTCAAAATCAAGAGACTCCAAAAGTCCATCAGAATGGAGTTTCTTCATGCGCTTTACTCCAATATGACCTAGACGACAGTGCCACAAATAAGTAGTATTATCACTATCTACTTTGCATCTCTTAGCCTCAATGTTATGGATGTGTGTTTCATCCTTTTCGAGATTTAGAAGAAATAAACCATTCACAATAGGTGCATGACCATAAAAGATGTTACTCATATAAATAGAACAACCATTATTCTCCGATTTAAATGAATAACCGTCTTGCAATAAACACGATCTAGAAATAATGTTCATGCTCAACGCAGGCACATAATAACATTTATTAAGGTTTAAAACTAATCCCGAAGGTAAAACTAAGGAGAGCGTGCCGACGGCCATCACATCAACTCTTGATCCGTTGCCAACGCGCATCGTCACCTCATCCCTCGCAAGCCGCCGTCTATTCCGTAGCTCCTGTTTCGAGTTACAAATGTTAGCAACTGAACCGGTATCAAATACCCAGGCACTACAACGAGGGCTAGTAAGGAAAACATCAATAACATGTATATCAAATATACCTTTGATGGTGCCAGCCTTCTTGTCCGCTAAGTACTTCGGACAGTTGCGATTCCAGTGACCCTTGTCCTTGCAATAGAAGCACTCAGTGTCCGGCTTGGGACCAGACTTGAGCTTCTTCTCAGCAGGGGCATTGCGCTTGCCGCCGCCCTTCTTGAAGGGCTTCCTTGGACCTTTACCTTTCTTAAAGGAGGGCTTGTTGACCATCAACACATGATTATCCTTCTTGATGTCCACCTCCGCAGCCTTCAGCTTTGCGAAGAGCTCGGTGATCGTATCAGTGGAACCAATCTGATTGTGAGTCACTACAAAACTTTTGTAGCTGGGAGGGAGTGATTGCAGAACCCTGTCAATCTTGAGCTCCTCTGGAATCTTGCAGTCCAGTTGCTCAAGGCGTTGAGTGTAGCCCGACATCTTAATGGCGTGCTCACTAACGGAACTCCTTTCCTCCATCTTGTAGTTAAAGAACTTCTCAGAGATCTCATATCTCTCAGAACGGGCCTGAGTCTGAAACATGGTTTTCAGCTCCTCGAGAATCTCAAAGGGCCCGGGATAGTTTTCAAAATGATTTTGAAGTTCCGGTTCCATAGCAAACAACACGGTGCTCTTAATCACACTATAATCATCTTTGCGCGACTGATAGACAGCTTTCTCATCAGCCGGCGCAGTTGCAGCAGGGGGGTTACCTAACGCTTTCTCAAGGACATAGTCCTTTTGTCCGCCAGACAGAATGATTCTTAGATTGCGGAACCAGTTGGTGAAGTTAGACCCATTGTTTCTAAGCTTTTCTTTCTCAGCAAAAACGTTGAAGTTGAAGTTGGACTTGGCCATGTGATCTACAGTATTTGCAAGTACAATTTAGACTATGTTCATGATAAATAGTTCAACTTAATCAAATTACTAGATGAACTCCCACTAAATTCAACATCCCTCAAGTTGTTTAGTGAACACGATCCAAATTCACCACACCTAATCCGATCATCACGAGAAGAGATGTGGTTTCAATGGTGGACAACGAAGTGTCGATCATATAATTCATATGACTCATGCTTAACCTTTCGGTTCTTGTGTTCCGAGGCCATGTCTGTACATGCTAGGCTCGTCAAGTTAGACCCAAGTATTTCCGCGTGTGGAAAACTGGCTTGCACCCGTTGTATGTGAGCGTAGAGTCTATAGCACCCGATCATCACGTGATGCTTGGACACGACGAACTTTCGCAACGGTGCATACTTGGGGAGAACACAGTTTTTATCTTGATCTTTAAGTGAGGAATCATCTTATAATGCTACCGTCGCGATCTAAGCATAATAAGATACATAAAAGGATAAACATCACATGCATATAACTTTATGTGACATGGTATAGCCAATCTTCGCGCAATGATCTCCATCTTGTGCGTTCCGGCATGATCTCCATCACTCCACCATGATTGCCTCCACCACGAATAGCAACTACAACTATTGCTAACTACTTAGCGATAAAGTAAAGCTATTACATGGCGTATAAGAAGTTGACTCGCAGGTCATACACAATTATAAAGACAACCATATGGCTCCTGCCGGTTGTGTACTCATCGACATGCAAGTCGTGAAACATTACAAAACATGATCATCGCATACAATATACACATCACATCTTGGGCCATACCATATCACAGAAAACACTCCCTGCAAAAACAAGTTAGACGCCTCTACTTTGTTGTTGCATGTTTTACGTGGCTCATGGGAGTAGATGCTAAGAACGATTCTTACATACGGAAAGCCACAACGGTGATATTATGGTTGCCAAACTCCGGTGTTAATCCCATGACAACTATAGTGAGAGAAACTGACATCCACCAGCCGCATGTGTGGTACAAGCCACACGTCAAGTGCGGAGCCGGTCTCGCGAACGACGTCGCGTAAGGTTGGCCTGGACCGCTTCAATCTCACTATCCCGCATCATAAGAAGAACACAAACAAGATGCTTGCAACAAAAAACATCAACGCCCGCAACAACCATGTTGCGTTCTACTCGTGAATCACATCTACGCATAGATCTAGCTCTGATACCACTGAAGGGTTTCGCAGCATAGTAAATCAAAATTTTCTACGGAAGCGAACAGAAGGAAAGCCAAGATCTAATCTAGGAGATGCAAACAACAAGAGAGATTGGATTAGATCTTCATACCCTTGAAGATTCGCAAAGCGGAACGTTCGTCGGAACGTGGGTGATGTAGTCGTACTCGCTTCTCCTCCTCGCGATCCGATCCGATCTAGCACCACAAGTGGCGGTGCCTCCGTGAGATGCACACGTGCAGAACCTCGACGTCTCCTCCTTCCTCGGACCAGCAAGTATGGTGGAGAGATGGATTGGATCTACAACACGACGGCGTGGTGTATATGGTGGAGAATTTCTGCTGCAGGGCTTCGCCTACAAACAGTCGGGAGGGAGAGAGGAGGGCCAGCAGGGAGGCTAGGGCTTGGAGGAAGGTGTGTAGGGAGGGGGGCGCACCAGCCCTCTATTTATAGAGGGGGGGCGGCCAGCCCTAGCCTCTCCTCCAAGCCTATCTCTAGTTTAAACAATTTAAACTCTCCCTTATCTAGAAATCCTATCTTATCTTATCTCTAGTTTAAACGATTTAAACTCTTTAGGATCGGCTGGGCCCTATGGGGCCTTGTGCCCCTGGCCCAATGCGGCCAGGACACTCCCTCATAGGCCCATGCCCCCTCCCGGAAGGTGGGGCCACGTTGGTCCCCTTCCGGAAGGTTCTAGAAGCTTCCGGTACAATACCGATTAACCCGGAACAATTCCGAACTCCAAAAACTGCACTGCCTTATATGAATCTTATTCTCCGGACCATTCCGGAACCTCTCGTGATGTCTCGGATCCCATCCGAGACTCCGAACAAAAATTCATAAACCAATTATCCAATCTATCCTAGCGTCGAGACACGTTAAGTGTGTGACCCTGCGGGTTCGAGAATATGCAGACATGATCTTCTATCAATAATCAACAGCGGGGTCTGGGCACCCATATTGACTCCCACACATTCATCGATGATCATATCGGATAAACCACGATGCCAGGATTCAATCAATCCCATATATATATTCCCTTCGTCTCGCGATATTTTACTTTCCCGAGATTCGATCGTCGGTACCGTCATACCTAGTTCAATCTCGTTCACAGCAAGTACTTTACTCGTTCCGTAATCCGATATCACTTTGTGATTAACTCCTTAACCACATGCTTGCAAGCAGTGTTGATATCGATTACCGAGTGGGCCCGAAGTATATCTCTCCGACTTGGGAGGGACAAATCCCATCTCGATACATACAACCCAACAGATACTTTCCGATCACCTGAGAGACACCTTTATGATCACCCTCTCATAGGATGACGTTTGATGACCTCAAAGCTTTCTTCCGATACCAGGGAGTTGTATTATCTCATGGTCTAAGGAATACAATTTTTGACATAAGAAAAGCTTCGCAAAGATGAACACAATGATACGATCTAATTGCTTCGCTTAGTTTGGGTCTGTCCACCACATCATTCTCCCAATGATATGATCTCATTATCAATTGACAACTCATGTCTATGGTTAGGAAACCTTAACCATCATTGATCAATGAGCTAGTCCATAGAGGCGTACTAGGGACACGGTGTTGTTCACAAACCACACAAGTATTAATGTTTCCGCTTAATACAATTCTAGCATGGAATATAAACTTTATCATGAACAAGAATTATAATAATAACATCTTTATTATTGCCTCTAGGGCATAATTCCAACAGTCTCCCACTTGCACTAGAGTCAATAATCTAGTTTACATTTGGCAACAATCTCACACCCATGGCACTGAGGTGCTGATCATGTTTTACACGTGGAAGAGGTTTAGTCAATGGATCTGTGACATTCAGATCTGTATGTACTTTGCTTATCTTCAGATCTCCATCTGCTATATAATCTCGGATTATATGAAACTTGCGGTTGATATGCTTGGTCTTTGGATGATATCTTGGTTCCTTAGCGAGTGCTATGGCGCCAGTGTTGTCACACAATATCTCCAGTGGGTCCAATGCACTTGGAAACACGCCAAGCTCAGTGATGAAGTTTCTGATCCAAACTCCTTCACTTGACGCTTCTGCAGCAGCCATGTATTCCGCTTCTACTGTAGATCCCGCGATCACGCTTTGCTTGCAGCTTCTCCAGCTCACAGCTCCTCCATTCAAAATATACACGTATCCTGTCTGAGATTTAGAATCATCCTTGTCGGTGTCGAAACTAGAATCGACGTAACCTTTTACGACGAGCTGTTCATCACCCCCATAGACTAAGAACATTTCTTTAGTCCTATTCAGGTACCTTAGGATGTTCTTCACGGCTGTCCAGTGTTCCACTCCTGGATCACTTTGATATCTGCTCGTCAAACTAAGAGCATTGGACACATCCGGTCTAGTACACAGCATGGCATACATGATGGAACCTATGGCCGAGGCATAAGGCACTTTGCTCATAGCTTCCCTATCATTTACCGTAGCTGGACACTGAGCCTTGCTCAATATCTTACCGGACAACATAGGCACGGAACCTTTCAATGCCTTATCCATTCTGAACCTTTTCAGAACTTTGTCTAGGTATGTACTCTGGCTTAAAGCTATCAGGCGTCTTTGTCTATCTCTATAGATTTAGATGCCCAATATATAAGCAGCTTCACCTAGGTCTTTCATTGAAAAACACTTGTTCAAATAACTCTTCACATCGTTAAGCATGTTGATGTCATTTCCAATAATCAATATGTCATCCACATATAGTACCAGAAACGTCACCGAGCTCCCACTCACTTTCTTGTAGATGCAAGCTTCGTAGCAGTTTGGAACAAATCCAAAGCTCTTGATCACTTGATCAAAACGAAGGTTCCAACTCCGAGATGCTTGCTTCAGTCCATAAATGGAACGCTGAAGTTTGCATACTTTATCAGCATCCTTAGGATCGACAAAACCTTCGGGTTGCATCATATACAACTCTTCATCAATGTTGCCATTGAGGAACGCAGTCTTGACATCCATCTGCCATATTTCATAATCATTAAACGCAGCAATTGCTAATAAAATCCGAATGGACTTAAACATCGCTACGGGAGAGAAAGTCTCATCGTAGTCAACACCTTGAACTTGTCGAAAACCTTTCGCGACAAGCCGTGCTTTATAGACGGTAACATTACCATCCGCGTCCGTTTTCTTCTTGAAGATCCATTTGCACTCAACGGCCTTTCAGTCGCTAGGAGGGTCCACCAAAGTCCATACTTGGTTTTCGCTCATGGATCCCAATTCGGATTTCATGGCTTCTAGCCATTTCTCAGAGTCTGGGCTCATCATCGCTTCCTCATAGTTCGTAGGTTCACTGTCTTCTACTAACAAGACAGTCAAGACAGGGTTGCCGTACCACTCAGGAGGGGCACGCGACCTTGTCGACCTGCGACGTTCAGTAGCAGCATCGTCCAAAGCTTCATGATCCTTATCATTAGCTTCCTCTATTGTTGGTCCAGGCGGCACTGGAACAATTTCAGGTGCTGCGCTACTCTCCAGTTCAAGAGAAGGTTCAATAACCTCGTCTAGCTCTACTTTCCTCCCACTCACTTCTTTCGAGAGAAACTCCTTCTCAAGAAAGGAACCGTTCTTTGCGACAAACACTTTGCCTTCGGTTCTGTGATAGAAGGTATACCCAATAGTTTCCTTAGGGTATCCTATGAATACGCATTTCTCCGCTTTGGGTTCGAGCTTGTCCGGCATCAACTTCTTGACGTAAGCTTCGCATCCCCAAACTTTAAGAAACGACAACTTAGGTTTAGCACCAAACCACAGTTCATACGGTGTCGTCTCAACGGATTTAGATGAAGCCCTATTTAAAGTGAATGCAGCGGTTTCTAATGCATAACCCCAAAATGATAACGGCAAATCAGTAAGAGACATCATCGATCAGACCATATCTAATAGGGTTCGATTCCGGCGTTTAGACACACCATTGCGCTGTGGTGTTCCGGGTGGCGTGAGTTGTGAAACGATTCCACTTGCTTTGAGATGCGTGAGAAAATCATAACTCAAATATTCGCCCCCACGATCGGATCGTAGAAACTTAATCTTTCTGTTACGATGGTTCTCTACTTCATTCTGAAATTCCTTGAACTTTTCAAATGTTTCAGATTTATGTTTCATTAAATAGATATACCCATATCTACTTAAGTAATCGGTAAAAGTGTGAAAATAGCGATATCCACCGCGCGTCGAAACACTCATCGGTCCGCATACATCGGTATGTATGATTTCCAACAAGTCCGTTGCTCGCTCCATCATACCGGAGAACGGGGTTTTGATCATCTTGCCCATGAGGCATGGTTCGCATGTGTCAAATGATTCAAAATCAAGAGACTCCAAAAGTCCATCAGAATGGAGTTTCTTCATGCGCTTTACACCAATATGACCTAGACGACAGTGCCACAAATAAGTAGTATTATCACTATCTACTTTGCATCTCTTAGCCTCAATGTTATGGATGTGTGTTTCATCCCTTTCGAGATTTAGAAGAAATAAACCATTCACAATAGGTGCATGACCATAAAAGATGTTACTCATATAAATAGAACAACCATTATTCTCCGATTTAAATGAATAACCGTCTTGCAATAAACACGATCTAGAAATAATGTTCATGCTCAACGCAGGCACATAATAACATTTATTAAGGTTTAAAACTAATCCCGAAGGTAAAACTAAGGAGAGTGTGCCGACGGCCATCACATCAACTCTTGATCCGTTGCCAACGCGCATCGTCACCTCATCCCTCGCAAGCCGCCGTCTATTCCGTAGCTCCTGTTTCGAGTTACAAATATTAGCAACTGAACCGGTATCAAATACCCAGGCACTACAACGAGGGCTAGTAAGGAAAACATCAATAACATGTATATCAAATATACCTTTGACGGTGCCAGCCTTCTTGTCCGCTAAGTACTTCGGACAATTGCGCTTCCAGTGACCCTTGTCCTTGCAATAGAAGCACTCAGTGTCCGGCTTGGGACCAGACCTGAGCTTCTTCTCAGCAGGGGCATTGCGCTTGCCGCCGCCCTTCTTGAAGGGCTTCTTTGCACCCTTACCTTTCTTAAAGGAGGGCTTGTTGACCATCAACACATGATTATCCTTCTTGATGTCCACCTCCGCAGCCTTCATTGCGAAGAGCTCGGTGATCGTATCAGTGGAACCAATCTGATTGTGAGTCACTACAAAACTTTTGTAGCTGGGAGGGAGTGATTGCAGAACCCTGTCAATCTTGAGCTCCTCTGGAATCTTGCAGTCCAGTTGCTCAAGGCGTTGAGTGTAGCCCAACATCTTAATGGCGTGCTCACTAACGGAACTCCCTTCCTCCATCTTGCAGTTAAAGAACTTCTCAGAGATCTCATATCTCTCAGAACGGGCCTGAGTCTGAAACATGGTTTTCAGCTCCTCGAGAATCTCAAAGGGCCCGGGATAGTTTTCAAAACGATTTTGAAGTTCCGGTTCCATAGCAAACAACATGGTGCTCTTAATCACACCATAATCATCTTTGCGCGACTGATAGACAGCTTTCTCATCAGCCGGCGCAGTTGCAGCAGGGGGGTTACCTAACGCTTTCTCAAGGACATAGTCCTTTTGTCCGCTAGACAGAATGATTCTTAGATTGCGGAACCAGTTGGTGAAGTTAGACCCATTGTTTCTAAGCTTTTCTTTCTCAGCAAAAACGTTGAAGTTGAAGTTGGACTTGTCCATGTGATCTACAGTATTTGCAAGTACAATTTAGACTATGTTCATGATAAATAGTTCAACTTAATCAAATTACTAGATGAACTCCCACTAAATTCAACATCCCTCAAGTTGTTTAGTGAACACGATCCAAATTCACCACACCTAATCCGATCATCACGAGAAGAGATGTGGTTTCAATGGTGGACAACGAAGTGTCGATCATAACATTCATATGACTCATGCTTAACCTTTCGGTTCTTGTGTTCCGAGGCCATGTCTGTACATGCTAGGCTCGTCAAGCTAGACCCAAGTATTTCCGCGTGTGCAAAAACTGGCTTGCACCCGTTGTATGTGAGCGTAGAGTCTATAGCACCCGATCATCACGTGATGCTTGGACACGACGAACTTTCGCAACGGTGCATACTTGGGGAGAACACAGTTTTTATCTTGATCTTTAAGTGAGGAATCATCTTATAATGCTACTGTCGCGATCTAAGCATAATAAGATACATAAAAGGATAAACATCACATGCATATAACTTTATGTGACATGGTATAGCCAATCTTCGCGCAATGATCTCCATCTTGTGTGTTCCGGCATGATCTCCATCACTCCACCATGATTGCCTCCACCACGAATAGCAACTACAACTATTGCTAACTACTTAGCGATAAAGTAAAGCTATTACATGGCGTATAAGAAGTTGACTCGTAGGTCATACACAATTGTAAAGACAACCATATGGCTCCTGCCGGTTGTGTACTCAACGACATGCAAGTCGTGAAACATTACAAAACATGATCATCGCATACATTATACACATCACATCTTGGGCCATACCATATCACAAAAAACACTCCCTGCAAAAACAAGTTAGACGCCTCTACTTTGTTGTTGCATGTTTTACGTGGCTTATGGGAGTAGATGCTAAAAACGATTCTTACCTACGGAAAGCCACAACGGTGATATTATGGTTGCCAAACTCCGGTGTTAAACCCATGACAACTATAGTGAGAGAAACAGACATCCACCAGTCGCATGTGTGGAACAAGCCACACGTCAAGTGCGGAGCCGGTCTCGCGAACGACGTCGCGTAAGGTTGGCCTGGACCGCTTCAATCTCACTATCCCGCGTCATAAGAAGAACACAAACAAGAGGCTTGCAACAGAAAACATCAACGCCCGCAACAACCATGTTGCGTTCTACTCGTGAAACACATCTACGCATAGATCTAGCTCTGATACCACTGAAGGGTTTCGCAGCATAGTAAATCAAAATTTTCTACGGAAGCGAACAGAGGGAAAGCCAAGATCTAATCTAGGAGATGCAAACAACGAGAGAGATTGGATTAGATCTTCATACCCTTGAAGATTCGCAAAGCGGAACGTTCGTCGGAACGTGGGTGATGTAGTCGTACTCGCTTCTCCTCCTCGCGATACGATCCGATCTAGCACCAGAAGTGGCGGTGCCTCCGTGAGATGCACACGTGCAGCACCTCGACGTATCCTCCTTCCTCGGACCAGCAAGTATGGTGGAGAGATGGATTGGATCTACAACACGACGGCGCGGTGTATATGGCGGAGAATTTCTGCTGCAGGGCTTCGCCTACAAACAGTCGGGAGGGAGAGAGGAGGGCCAGCAGGGAGGGTAGGGCTTGGAGGAAGGTGTGTGTGGGAGGGGGGCGCACCAGCCCTCTATTTATAGAGGGGGGGCGGCCAGCCCTAGCCTCTCCTCCAAGCCTATCTCTAGTTTAAACAATTTAAACTCTCCCTTATCTAGAAATCCTATCTTATCTTATCTCTAGTTTAACCGATTTAAACTCTTTAGGATCGGCTGGGCCCTATGGGGCCTTGTGCCCCTGGCCCAATGCGGCCAGGACACTCCCTCATAGGCCCATGCCCCCTCCCGGAAGGTGGGGCCACGTTGGTCCCCTTCCGGAAGGTTCTAGAAGCTTCCGGTACAATACCGAGTAACCCGGAACAATTCCGAACTCCAAAAACTGCACTACCTTATATGAATGTTATTCTCCGGACCATTCCGGAACCTCTCGTGATATCCCGGATCCCATCCGAGACTCCGAACAAAAATTCATAAACCAATTATCCAATCTATCCTAGCGTCGAGACACGTTAAGTGTGTGACCCTGCGGGTTCAAGAATATGCAGACATGATCTTCTATCAATAATCAACAGCGGGATCTGGGCACCCATATTGACTCCCACACATTCATCGATGATCATATCGGATGAACCACGATGCCAGGATTCAATCAATCCCATATATATATTCCCTTCGTCTCGCGATATTTTACTTGCCCGAGATTCGATCGTCGGTACCGTCATACCTAGTTCAATCTCGTTCACAGCAAGTACTTTACTCGTTCCGTAATCCTATATCACTTTGTGATTAAATCCTTAACCACATGCTTGCAAGCGGTGTTGATATCGATTACCGAGTGGGCCCGAAGTATATCTCTCCGACTTGGGAGGGACAAATCCCATCTCGATACATACAACCCAACAGATACTTTCCGATCACCTGAGAGACACCTTTATGATCACCCTCTCATAGGATGACGTTTGATGACCTCAAAGCTTTCTTCCGATACCAGGGAGTTGTATTATCTCATGGTCTAAGGAATACAATATTTGACATAAGAAAAGCTTCGCAAAGATGAACACAATGATACAATCTAATTGCTTCGCTTAGTTTGGGTATGTCCACCACATCATTCTCCCAATGATATGATCTCATTATCAATTGACAACTCATGTCTATGGTTAGGAAACCTTAACAATCATTGATCAATGAGCTAGTCCATAGAGGCGTACTAGGGACACGGTGTTGTTCACAAACCACACAAGTATTAATGTTTCCTCTTAATACAATTCAAGAATGGAATATAAACATTATCATGAACAAGAATTCTAATAATAACATCTTTATTATTGCCTCTAGGGCATAATTCCAACAGTCTCCCACTTCCACTAGAGTCCATAATCTAGTTTACATTTGGCAACAATCTCACACCCATGGCACTGAGGTGCTGATCATGTTTTATACGTGGAAGAGGTTTAGTCAATGGATCTGCGACATTCAGATCTGTATGTACTTTGCTGATCTTCAGATCTCCATCTGCTATATAATCTCGGATTATATGAAACTTGCGGTTGATATGCTTGGTCTTTGGATGATATCTTGGTTCCTTAGCGAGTGCTATGGCGCCAGTGTTGTCACACAATATCTCCAGTGGGTCCAATGCACTTGGAACCACGCCAAGCTCAGTGATGAAGTTTCTGATCCAAACTCCTTCACTTGACGCTTCTGCAGCAGCCATGTATTCCGCTTCTACTGTAGATCCCGCGATCACGCTTTGCTTGCAGCTTCTCCAGCTCACAGCTCCTCCATTCAAAATATACACGTATCCTGTCTGAGATTTAGAATCATCCTTGTCGGTGTCGAAACTAGCATCGACGTAACCTTTTACGACGAGTTGTTCATCACCCCCATAGACTAAGAACATTTCTTTAGTCCTATTCAGGTACCTTAGGATGTTCTTCACGGCTGTCCAGTGTTCCACTCCTGGATCACTTTGATATCTGCTCGTCAAACTAAGAGCATTGGACACATCCGGTCTAGTACACAACATGGCATACATGATGGAACCTATGGCCGAGGCATAAGGCACTTTGCACATAGCTTCCCTATCATTTACCGTAGCTGGACACTGAGCCTTGCTCAATATCTTACCGGACAACATAGGCACTGAACCTTTCAATGCCTTATCCATTCTGAACCTTTTCAGAACTTTGTCTAGGTATGTACTCTGGCTTAAAGCTATCAGGCGTCTTTGTCTATCTCTATAGATTTTGATGCCCAATATATAAGCAGCTTCACCTAGGTCTTTCATTGAAAAACACTTGTTCAAATAACTCTTCACATCGTTAAGCATGTTGATGTCATTTCCAATAATCAATATGTCATCCACATATAGTACCAGAAACGTCACCGAGCTCCCACTCACTTTCTTGTAGATGCAAGCTTCGTAGCAGTTTGGAACAAATCCAAAGCTCTTGATCACTTGATCAAAACGAAGGTTCCAACTCTGAGATGCTTGCTTCAGTCCATAAATGGAACGCTGAAGTTTGCATACTTTATCAGCATCCTTAGGATCGACAAAACCTTCGGGTTACATCATATACAACTCTTCATCAATGTTGCCATTGAGGAACGCAGTCTTGACATCCATCTGCCATATTTCATAATCATGAAACGCAGCAATTGCTAATAAAATCCGAATGGACTTAAACATCGCTACGGGAGAGAAAGTCTCATCGTAGTCAACACCTTGAACTTGTCGAAAACCTTTCGCGACAAGCCGTGCTTTATAGACGGTAACGTTACCATCCGCGTCCGTTTTCTTCTTGAAGATCCATTTGCACTCAACGGCCTTTCGGTCGCTAGGAGGGTCCACCAAAGTCCATACTTGGTTTTCGCTCATGGATCCCAATTCGGATTTCATGGCTTCTAGCCATTTCTCAGAGTCTGGGCTCATCATCGCTTCCTCATAGTTCGTAGGTTCACTGTCTTCTACTAACAAGACAGTCAAGACAGGGTTGCCGTACCACTCAGGATGGGCACGCGACCTTGTCGACCTGCGACGTTCAGTAGCAGCATCGTCCAAAGCTTCATGATCCTTATCATTAGCTTCCTCTATTGTTGGTGCAGGCGGCACTGGAACAATTTCAGGTGCTGCGCTACTCTCCAATTCAAGAGAAGGTTCAATAACCTCGTCTAGCTCTACTTTCCTCCCACTCACTTCTTTCGAGAGAAACTCCTTCTCAAGAAAGGAACCGTTCTTTGCGACAAACACTTTGCCTTCGGTTCTGTGATAGAAGGTATACCCAATAGTTTCCTTAGGGTATCCTATGAAGAGGCATTTCTCCGCTTTGGGTTCGAGCTTGTCCGGCATCAACTTCTTGACGTAAGCTTCGCATCCCCAAACTTTAAGAAACGACAACTTAGGTTTAGCACCAAACCACAGTTCATACGGTGTCGTCTCAACGGATTTAGATGGAGCCCTATTTAAAGTGAATGCAGCGGTTTCTAATGCATAACCCCAAAATGATAACGGCAAATCAGTAAGAGACATCATCGATCGGACCATATCTAATAGGGTTCGATTCCGGCGTTCAGACACACCATTGCGCTGTGGTATTCCGGGTGGCGTGAGTTGTGAAACGATTCCACTTGCTTTGAGATGCGTGAGAAAATCATAACTCAAATATTCGCCCCCACGATCGGATCGTAGAAACTTAATCTTTCTGTTACGATGGTTCTCTACTTCATTCTGAAATTCCTTGAACTTTTCAAATGTTTCAGATTTATGTTTCATTAAATAGATATACCCATATCTACTTAAGTCATCGGTAAAAGTGAGAAAATAGCGATATCCACCGCGCGTCGAAACACTCATCGGTCCGCATACATCGGTATGTATGATTTCCAACAAGTCCGTTGCTCGCTCCATCATACCGGAGAACGGGGTTTTGATCATCTTGCCCATGAGGCATGGTTCGCATGTGTCCAATGATTCAAAATCAAGAGACTCCAAAAGTCCATCAGAATGGAGTTTCTTCATGCGCTTTACACCAATATGACCTAGACGACAGTGCCACAAATAAGTAGTATTATCACTATCTACTTTGCATCTCTTAGCCTCAATGTTATGGATGTGTGTTTCATCCCTTTCGAGATTTAGAAGAAATAAACCATTCACAATAGGTGCATGACCATAAAAGATGTTACTCATATAAATAGAACAACCATTATTCTCCGATTTAAAGGAATAACCGTCTTGCAATAAACACGATCCAGAAATAATGTTCATGCTCAACGCAGGCACATAATAACATTTATTAAGGTTTAAAACTAATCCCGAAGGTAAAACTAAGGAGAGCGTGCCGACGGCCATCACATCAACTCTTGATCCGTTGCCAACGCGCATCGTCACCTCATCCCTCGCAAGCCGCCGTCTATTCCGTAGCTCCTGTTTCGAGTTACAAATATTAGCAACTGAACCGGTATCAAATACCCAGGCACTACAACGAGGGCTAGTAAGGAAAACATCAATAACATGTATATCAAATATACCTTTGACGGTGCCAGCCTTCTTGTCCGCTAAGTACTTCGGACAGTTGCGCTTCTAGTGACCCTTGTCCTTGCAATAGAAGCACTCAGTGTCCGGCTTGGGACCAGACCTGAGCTTCTTCTCAGCAGGGGCATTGCGCTTGCCGCCGCCCTTCTTGAAGGGCTTCTTTGCACCCTTACCTTTCTTAAAGGAGGGCTTGTTGACCATCAACACATGATTATCCTTCTTGATGTCCACCTCCGCAGCCTTCACCTTTGCGAAGAGCTCGGTGATCGTATTAGTGGAACCGATCTGATTGTGAGTCACTACAAAACTTTTGTAGCTGGGAGGGAGTTATTGCAGAACCCTGTCAATCTTGAGCTCCTCTGGAATCTTGCAGTCCAGTTGCTCAAGGCGTTGAGTGTAGCCCGACATCTTAATGGCGTGCTCACTAACGGAACTCCCTTCCTCCATCTTGCAGTTAAAGAACTTCTCAGAGATCTCATATCTCTCAGAACGGGCCTGAGTCTGAAACATGGTTTTCAGCTCCTCGAGAATCTCAAAGGGCCCGGGATAGTTTTCAAAACGATTTTGAAGTTCCGGTTCCATAGCAAACAACATGGTGCTCTTAATCACACTATAATCATCTTTGCGCGACTGATAGACAGCTTTCTCATCAGCCGGCGCAGTTGCAGTAGGGGGGTTACCTAACGCTTTCTCAAGGACATAGTCCTTTTGTCCGCCAGACAGAATGATTCTTAGATTGCGGAACCAGTTGGTGAAGTTAGACCCATTGTTTCTAAGCTTTTCTTTCTCAGCAAAAACGTTGAAGTTGAAGTTGGACTTGGCCATGTGATCTACAGTATTTGCAAGTACAATTTAGACTATGTTCATGATAAAAAGTTCAACTTAATCAAATTACTAGATGAACTCCCACTGAATTCAACATCCCTCAAGTTGTTTAGTGAACACGATCCAAATTCACCACACCTAATCCGATCATCACGAGAAGATATGTGGTTTCAATGGTGGACAACGAAGTGTCGATCATATCATTCATATGACTCATGCTTAACCTTTCGGTTCTTGTGTTCCGAGGCCATGTCTGTACATGCTAGGCTCGTCAAGCTAGACCCAAGTATTTCCGCATGTGCAAAACTGGCTTGCACCCGTTGTATGTGAGCGTAGAGTCTATAGCACCCGATCATCACGTGATGCTTGGACACGACGAACTTTCGCAACGGTGCATACTTGGGGAGAACACAGTTTTTATCTTGATCTTTAAGTGAGGAATCATCTTATAATGCTACCGTCGCGATCTAAGCATAATAAGATACATAAAAGGATAAACATCACATGCATATAACTTTATGTGACATGGTATAGCCAATCTTCGCGCAATGATCTCCATCTTGTGCGTTCCGGCATGATCTCCATCACTCCACCATGATTGCCTCCACCACGAATAGCAACTACAACTATTGCTAACTACTTAGCGATAAAGTAAAGCTATTACATGGCGTATAAGAAGTTGACTCGCAGGTCATACACAATTATAAAGACAACCATATGGCTCCTGCCGGTTGTGTACTCAACGACATGCAAGTCGTGAAACATTACAAAACATGATCATCGCATACATTATACACATCACATCTTGGGCCATACCATATCACAGAAAACACTCCCTGCAAAAACAAGTTAGACGCCTCTACTTTGTTGTTGCATGTTTTACGTGGCTTATGGGAGTAGATGCTAAGAACGATTCTTACCTACGGAAAGCCACAACGGTGGTATTATGGTTGCCAAACTCCGGCGTTAATCCCATGACAACTATAGTGAGAGAAACTGACATCCACCAGCCGCATGTGTGGTACAAGCCACACGTCAAGTGCGGAGCCGGTCTCGCGAACGACGTCGCGTAACGTTGGCCTGGACCGCTTCAATCTCACTATCCCGCGTCATAAGAAGAACACAAACAAGAGGCTTGCAACAGAAAACATCAACGCCCGCAACAACCATGTTGCGTTCTACTCGTGAATCACATCTACGCATAGATCTAGCTCTGATACCACTGAAGGGTTTCGCAGAATAGTAAATCAAAATTTTCTACGGAAGCGAACAGAAGGAAAGCCAAGATCTAATCTAGGAGATGCAAACAACGAGAGAGATTGGATTAGATCTTCATACCCTTGAAGATTCGCACAGCGGAACGTTCGTCGGAACGTGGGTGATGTAGTCGTACTCGCTTCTCCTCCTCGCGATCCGATCCGATCTAGCACCACAAGTGGCGGTGCCTCCGTGAGATGCACACGTGCAGCACCTCGACGTCTCCTCCTTCCTCGGACCAGCAAGTATGGTGGAGAGATGGATTGGATCTACAACACGACGGCGTGGTGTATATGGTGGAGAATTTCTGCTGCAGGGCTTCGCCTACAAACAGTCGGGAGGGAGAGAGGAGGGCCAGCAGGGAGGCTAGGGCTTGGAGGAAGGTGTGTGGGGAGGGGGGCGCACCAGCCCTCTATTTATAGAGGGGGGGCGGCCAGCCCTAGCCTCTCCTCCAAGCCTATCTCTAGTTTAAACAATTTAAACTCTCCCTTGTCTAGAAATCCTATCTTATCTTATCTCTAGTTTAAACGATTTAAACTCTTTAGGATCGGCTGGGCCCTATGGGGCCTTGTGCCCCTGGCCCAATGCGGCCAGGACACTCCCTCATAGGCCCATGCCCCCTCCCGGAAGGTGGGGCCACGTTGGTCCCCTTCCGGAAGGTTCTAGAAGCTTCCGGTACAATACTGATTAACCCGGAACAATTCCGAACTCCAAAAACTGCACTGCCTTATATGAATCTTATTCTCCGGACCATTCCGGAACCTCTCGTGATGTCCCGGATCCCATCTGAGACTCCGAACAAAAATTCATAAACCAATTATCCAATCTATCCTAGCGTCGAGACACGTTAAGTGTGTGACCCTGCGGGTTCGAGAATATGCAGACATGATCTTCTATCAATAATCAACAGCGGGGTCTGGGCACCCATATTGACTCCCACACATTCATAGATGATCATATCGGATGAACCACGATGCCAGGATTCAATCAATCCCATATATATATTCCCTTCGTCTCGCGATATTTTACTTGCCCGAGATTCGATCGTCAGTATCGTCATACCTAGTTCAATCTCGTTCACAGCAAGTACTTTACTCGTTCCGTAATCCGATATCACTTTGTGATTAACTCCTTAACCACATGCTTGCAAGCGGTGTTGATATCGATTAACGAGTGGGCCCGAAGTATATCTCTCCGACTTGGGAGGGACAAATTCCATCTCGATACATACAACCCAACAGATACTTTCCGATCACCTGAGAGACACCTTTATGATCACCCTCTCATAGGATGACGTTTGATGACCTCAAAGCTTTCTTCCGATACCAGGGAGTTGCATTATCTCATGGTCTAAGGAATACAATATTTGACATAAGAAAAGCTTTGCAAAGACGAACACGATGACACGATCTAATTGCTTCGCTTAGTTTGGGTCTGTCCACCATATCATTCTCCCAATGATATGATCTCATTATCAATTGATAACTCATGTCTATGGTTAGGAAACCTTAACCATCATTGATCAATGAGCTAGTCCATAGAAGCGTACTAGGGACACGGTGTTGTTCACAAACCACACAAGTATTAATGTTTCCGCTTAATACAATTCTAGCATGGAATATAAACTTTATCATGAACAAGAATTATAATAATAACATCTTTATTATTGCCTCTAGGGCATAATTCCAACACTTTCCCCACAAGACTCGACATGAATCGAGACAAGATCTTTCAGAAGCCTTCCCTTAGACCAGAATGGACGCGTTCCCAAACCTATCATCCCCTACCACCAATTGTCCATTTGGCCAAGTTATTGCAACCTATATGATCCAGGAAGAGCCCATAATGCCAAGTGGCTGCACTTGAAGCTTCTCAAAATTTGACATCTCAAATCTCTTTGTTCCTGGGTGGCATTCCACAAGTGAGATACACAAGGTTCACCATTCCCCTAGCCTTGTGTAACCACTCAACAAAATCCATCCAAGCAATACCATTCCACGCAGGTGATTCATTCACTTAGTTGTTTTATTAAACAAAACACAAGTCCTTGACTTAGAAATGTTCCATAGCATGAATATAATCCACCCTTGTTTTCTACTAGCTAGGCTAAGCATGATAGTAGTAGGAACCTTAACTTAGGAAATTCTACTAAGGCATTGAAGGGAATATGCCCTGAGAGGCAATAATAAAGTGTTTATTATGTGTATTCCAAGTATATGATAGATGTTTATTTTGCATGATATAATTGTATTAATACGGAAACGTTAATACATGTGTGTTTAGTAAACAAACATAAAGTTCCTAGTTATGCCTCTCTCATAAACTAGCTCGTTGATTAACAAGATGATCAAGGTTTCCTGATCATGGACATAGATGTTGTTAATAACAGGATCACAACATTAGTGTAATGATGTGATGAACATTCATCCGAAGTATAGCATTACGATCAAATTCATTGAGTTTATATTGCTATAACAACTTACGAAGTGATCCTAATCCTTAGACCATGAGATCATGTCAATCACTAACACCGGAAGAGTTTCTTGATAACATCAAACGCCACACCGTAACAGGGTGATTATAAAGATGGATTCAGAACTAATAAAGTGTTATGTTGAGGCTCATGGATCGAGAGTGGAATTTGTTCATCCCGATGATGGAGAGATATACTCTGGGCCCTCTCGGTGATATCACATTGATTAGCTTGCAAGCAAGTGATTTGATCACTAGAATGTTATATCACGGGAACGAGAAAAGAGTGCATGTCGGTAACGAGATCAAACTAGGTATGGAGATACCGATGATCGAATCTCAGACATGTAATATATCCTGAAACAAAGGGATTAAGATACTAGCGTAAAAGGTTCCGACGATCACAAGAAAGTCATCGTTGAATGTGTGGGAGTCAGTATGGGTCTCCAGATCCCGCTTCTGATTATTGATCCGAGAGGGGTCTCGATCATGTCCGCATTATTCACAAACCGTAGGGTGACACACTTAAGAGACACAGACATCCAATTGGAGCAAATGTTTCATGCCGAAAGAATAAACAAGCGCAGGTATTTATTTCACTAGATACCGAAACAGGTTTTCAGGTGAAATTGCATAAAGTGGTTGTGCATGTGAAATGGAATTCTAGCAAGGGGTTATTTGTGAATGTTTGTCATTAAAGTAATTGACAAAATTCTTAATAAAATAAAAGAGTTTTATTTAATGAGAGTTTGCATTAAATTTGGTGGAAATTTAATGGGAATTTGAGTGGACTTTTGAGTGGAGGGAATTTAAAGGAATTTTGTGAGTGGAGTGTCCACCCACATGAATAGGGGAGGGCAAGGGGCAGCCCCATGCGCGGGCCACCCCCTTGGGGTTCCCCCCCTCCTCCTATAAAAGGATCCCCCCTCCTCACTTGTCTCTCACACCTCCTCGTGAAGGATCTCTCTCCCCCTCTAGAATTTATTCCCCATGGTCTCGGACTAGCGAGATACATGTTCCCGGTGCCTATTCGGCAAGAAAGAGTTGTGCTTCCGCTGCATCGCTGGAGCAAGGAGGCGAAGGTTGCTCGGTGCCTCGAACGTGTGTGCGAGCACGGATGCACTGCTGATTTGCGGCGCTAGGACTTCCTCTCGATCTTGAGATCGGCAAGAGATCGTCTACATCAACCACGAGTTGAAATCGTTAAGCTTTGTCGGTCTTCAAGGGTATGTTCTCTATGGATATACATCCGCCCGTTGTTTGTATCTAGTAGATAGATCTTGGTACATAGTTCCCATCGTAGGAAATTTTTTGTTTTCTATGCTGCGAACTCTACAGTGGTATCAGAGCCGGATCTATGCGTAGATGCTTTACACGGGTAGTACACATATGAGTATGTGGGCGATGATGATCATGTTGTTGCTCCTTTGTTGTAATTTTGGATATTGGTGGCATAGTGGGATGAAGCATCCCGGAAAAACTTTACATGTCCTCGCACATGAGACCTGTTCCACGCTTGACATGCAACTAGTTTGCATAAGTGGCTAGCGGGTGTTTGTCTCTCCTACTATAGTCAATATCTATTTTGCAAGCGAGTTGTCAACAATTTGATTATCCTCATTGTGGTTCATGTTCGTAGGTAAGAACGGTTCTATCTCGAAAGCCCTAAGCCACGTAAAACTTGCAATGGATAAATTAGAGGCGTCTAGTTTAGATTGTTGCTGGGCTAGTGTTATGATATGGTAGTGTTGTAAGTAGAAGTATGAGATGATACTCTTACAACACACATAGCGTGTAAACTCCATAGACCTTGGATTTACACATATAGGTATGATAGTGATCATACCACGAGGCACATGATAGAGATCATATGCGGGAACCATAACATTTCACTAATAAACATGTGATGTTTGATAGCATCTTATATTGCTTGTTTAGCGCTTTGTTAGCATAATAAGATGATCCCTTTTTTAAATATCAAGATAAGAATGTGTTCTTCCTTTAGTATGCACCGATTATGTTTCGTCGCTCCAAGACAACACGTGATGATCGGGTGTTCTTGGATCCACGACCATATTTCGGGTGTAAAACAGTTACACACGCGAATACTAAGGTTCTAACTTGGCGAGCCTAGCATGTACAGACATGGCCTCGGAACACGGAGCAAAAGGTTAAGCATGAGTCATATAGTTGATATGATGCCCATTTGATGCTCTCCTTTGAAGCTATACCGACTCACGTGATGATCGGACTTGGTATAGTGGATTTGGTTCATGTAATCACCAAAAAGGCACGAGGGATGTCGTTTTTGAGTGGGAGTTCATTCGTAATATGGATTAGTTGAACTCAATCTATCATACACTTAGTATAAACTTTACAAATTCTGTTGTAGATGGCACCACCTGCTTTTAATTTCAATGTGTTCATGGAGAAAGAGAAACTAGCAACGAATGGTAGCAACTTTACCGAATGGGCCATGAATTTGAGGATTCTCCTCTCTGCTGCACAAAAGCAATATGTGCTAGAAGCGCCGTTAGGCCCCCCACCTCTGTATGATGCCCCTGACGAGGAGAAGAATGTCTATCAGACTCGTCAGGAGGACCACAACTTAGTTCATTGCGGCATATTGTATGGGCTAGAGCCGGAACTTCGAAAGCGTTTCGAAAATGGCAAGGCATTTCATACAATGGGTGAGTTGAAAATGATTTTCGACACACATGCTGCTGTAGAGAGCTACAACGCTTCAGAAAAGTTCTTTAGCTACATGATGGAAGAGCACAGCTCCGTTAGTGAGCATGTACTCAAGATGTCGGGTTACGCCGATAAGCTTCTGTCTTTGGGAATATCGATTCCCATTGAATTAGGCATCCATCGTGTTCTGCAGTCTCTGCCACCTAGCTATAAGAGCTTCGTGATGAACTATAATATGCAAGGCATGAAGAAGTCTCTCCCCGAGCTTCTGTCAATGCTTAAAACTGCAGAAGTGGAGATCAAAAAGGAACATCAAGTGTTGATGATCAATAGGAACACTGGTTTCAAGAAAGACAAGAAGGGAAAACAGAAGGGAAGTAAGGGCGGCAAGCCTGTTGCCGTGCCTGAAAAGAAACCCCGAGTTGGACCTAAGTCTGATATCGAGTGCTACTATTGTAAGGGGACTGGCCACTAGAAGCGCAACTGCCCCAAGTATATGGCAGACAAGAAGGCCGGCAAGGCAAACAAAGGTATATATGATATAGATGTTATTGATGTGTACTTGACTAGTGCTCGCAGTAGCACCTGGGTATTTGATACCGGTTCAGTTGCTAATATTTGTAACTCGAATCAGGGGCTGCGGAACAAGCGACCGCTAGCAAGGGGTGAGGTCAAGATGCGTGTCGGCAATGGATCAAGCGTTGATGTGATCGCCGTCGGAACGCTACCTCTCCACTTGCCGTCGGGATTAGTTATAAACTTGAATAATTGTTATCTGGTTCCTGCACTAAGCATGAACATAGTATCTGGATCGTGTTTGATGCGAAGTGGTTATTCATTTAAATCCGATAACAATGGTTGTTCCATTTATATGAATGAAATCTTTTATGGTCATGCACCGATGATGAATGGTTTATTTCTTTTAGATCTCGATGATAATGTTACACATATTCATAATGTTGATGCTAAGAAGATTAAACTTAATGATGATATATCCGCATATACGTGGCACTGCCATCTAGGTCATATTGGCGTTAAACGCATGAAGAAGCTCCATTCGGATGGACTTTTGGAATCACTTGATTATGAATCGTTTGATACATGTGAGCCATGCCTTATGGGCAAGATGACTAGAACGCCGTTTTCCGGTTCAATGGAACGGGCGACAGATTTGTTGGAAATCATACATTCTGATGTATGTGGTCCAATGAGTGTGTCGGCGCGAGGTGGATATCGTTATTTTGTTACTTTCACGGATGATTTGAGTAGATACGGTTATATCTACTTGATGAAACACAAGTCTGAAACCTTTGAAAAGTTCAAGGAATTTCAGAATGAAGTGGAAAATCATCGTAATAGAAAGATCAAATTTCTACGGTCCGACCGTGGAGGTGAGTATCTAAGTTACGAGTTTAGCACTCACATGAAAGAGTGTGGAATTGTTTCACAACTCACAGCTGCCGGAACACCACAGAGATATGGTGTGTCGGAACGTTGTAATCGTACTTTATTAGATATGGTTCGATCTATGATGACTCTGACGGACTTGTCGTTGTCATTTTGGGGTTATGCACTAGAAACTGTTGCATTCACTTTAAATCGGGCACCATCTAAATCCGTTGAAAAGACACCATATGAATTGTGGTTTGGAAACAAACCTAAGCTGTCTTTTCTTAAAGTTTGGGGATGCGATGTTTATGTGAAGAAACTTCAACCGGATAAACTCGAACCCAAAGCGGAAAAATGCGTCTTCATAGGATACCCTAAGGAAACTATTGGGTATTCCTTCTATCACAGATCCGAGGGCAAGGTTTTTGTTGCCAAGAATGGATCCTTTCTAGAGAAAGAGTTTCTCGCGAAAGGTGTGAGTAGTCGGAAGGTAGAAGTCGAAGAAGTTATTGAACCTTCTCTTCAAAGTATGGCGAGTAGCGTAGCACCGGTAGTTGTTTTGGAGTTGGCTTCACCTGTTAAAGAAGGAACTAATGATAATGATCATGAAACTCCAAAAGAGAGTACTACCGAACCTCGCAGGTCTAGCAGGACGCGTGCAGCTCCCGAGCTGTACGGAACACTGGATAGCGGTCAAGTATATCCTTAAGTACTTACGAAGAACTAAGGATATGTTTCTTGTATACGAAGGTGAAGAAGAGCTCGTCGCTAAGTGTTATGTTGACGCTAGCTTTGACACCGATCCGGATGACTCTAAGTCTCAATCCGGATACATTTTTCTCATGAATGGCGGAGCGGTTAGTTGGAGGAGCTCCAAACAACCTGTGGTAGCGGGATCAATAACGGAGGCCGAATATGTTGCTGCTTCAGAAGCGGCTCAGGAAGCAGTTTGGATGAAGGAGTTCATATCCGAACTAGGAGTGGTTGCAAACGCGTAGGACCCAATAGTGATCTATTGTGACAACAATGGTGCCATTGCCAATGCCAAAGAACCAAGGTCTCACAAGCATTCCAAGCATATTAAGCGCCGGTTTCACTCCATCCGCGAGCATGTCAAGGATGGAGATATAAAGATTTGTAAAGTACATACGGATCTCAATGTAGCAGATCCGTTGACTAAAACTCTCCCTAGAGCAAAACATGATCAACACCAGAACTCAATGGGTGTTAGATTTATCACTATGTAACTAGATTATTGTCTCTAGTGCAAGTGGGAGACTGAAGGGAATATGTCCTGAGAGGCAATAATAAAGTGTTTATTATGTGTATTCCAAGTATATGATAGATGTTTATTTTGCATGCTATAATTGTATTAATACGGAAACGTTAATACATGTGTGTTTAATAAACAAACAGAAAGTTCCTAGTTATGCCTCTCTCATAAACTAGCTCGTTGATTAACAAGATGATCAAGGTTTCCTGATCATGGACATTGGATGTTGTTAATAACGGGATCACAACATTAGTGTAATGATGTGATGAACATTCATCCGAAGTATAGCATTACGATCAAAGTCATTGAGTTTATATTGCTATAACAACTTACGAAGTGATCCTAATCCTTAGACCATGAGATCATGTCAATCACTAACACCGGAAGAGTTTCTTGATAACATCAAACGTCACACCGTAACAGGGTGATTATAAAGATGGATTCAGAACTAATAAAGTGTTATGTTGAGGCTCATGGATCGAGAGTGGAATTTGTTCATCCCGATGACGGATAGATATACTCTGGGCCCTCTCGGTGATATCACATTGATTAGCTTGCAAGCAAGTGATTTGATCACTAGAATGTTATATCACGGGAACGAGAAAAGAGTGCATGTCAGTAACGAGATCAAACTAGGTATGGAGATACCGATGATCGAATCTCGGACATGTAATATATCGTGAAACAAAGGGATTAAGATACTAGCGTAAAAGGTTCCGACGATCACAAGAAAGTCATCGTTGAATGTGTGGGAGTCAGTATGGGTCTCCAGATCCCGCTTCTGATTATTGATCCGAGAGGGGTCTCGATCATGTCCGCATTATTCACGAACCGTAGGTTGACACACTTAAGAGACACCGACATCCAATTGGAGCAAATGTTTCATGCCGAAAGAATAAACAAGCGCAGGAATTTATTTCACTAGATACCGAAACAGGTTTTCGGGTGAAATTGCGTAAAGTGGTTGTGCATGTGAAATGGAATTCTAGCCAGGGGTTATTTGTGAATGTTTGTCATTAAAATAATTGACAAAATTATGAATAAAATAAAAGTGTTTTATTTAATGAGAGTATGCATTAAATTTGGTGGAAATTTAATGGGAATTTGAGTGGACTTTTGAGTGGAGGGAATTTAAAGGAATTTTGTGAGTGGAGTGTCTACCCACATGAAGAGGGGAGGGCAAGGGGCATACCCATGCGCCGGCCACCCCCTTGGGGTTCCCCCCTCCTCCTATAAAATGAGCCCCCCTCCTCACTTGTCTCTCACACCTCCTCGTGAAGGATCTCTCTCCCCCTCTAGAATTTATTCCCCATGGTCTCGGACTAGCGAGATACATGTTCCCGGTGGCTATTCGGCAAGAAAGAGTTGTGCTTCCACTGCATCGCTGGAGCGAGGAGGCGGAGGTTGCTCGGTGCCTCGAACGTGTGTGCGAGCACGGATGCGCTGCTGATTTGCGGCGCTAGGACTTCCTCTCGATCTTGAGATCGGAAAGAGATCGTCTACATCAACCACGAGTTGAACTCGTTAAGCTTTGTCGGTCTTCAAGGGTATGTTCTCTACGGATATACATCCGCCCGTTGTTTGTATCTAGTAGATAGATCTTGGTACATAGTTCCTATCGTAGGAAATTTTTTGTTTTCTATGCTGCGAACCCTACATGCATCATCTACTAGGATTTCCCATGGCATAGCATACTTAGTAAATATTCCATGCAAGTTTTACTTAGAAATATCACTAATGCATGTTGAAAATAATGGGAAAAGAGTATGAAGCACCACTTGCCTTTTTGGTAGAGAATATAAGTTCACTCCTTGATCTTGCAATAGTCACACTGTTCAAATTTTACTACAATTCAATCAAGGCACAAATTCAATCTACCATTCAAGCAATTCATCACATAGAATAATAAAAACAAAGCAATGCATGCAAGCATGCCAAAGATTGTTTTATTTGTAAAAGTGGTTTCTAATAGGTTATAAACATTTTAAAACACCTATTGGTCATTTATAAAAGTGGAAAACCCATTTGATATTAAGTTAGTGAAATGGCCACTTTAAATCATTTTTGTTTTGTTAGAAATGATTTAAATCAAAGCAATACTTTCTAGTGTTTGACAAATATATTTTAAACACAAATGTTAGTGTTTTATGGTCAAGTGTTTATTATTAAAACCATTTGCAAAAGGTTTTACTTATAAACCATTTTTATACCAAAGCAATATTTTATTTGTTAGAAATGCCTTTAAACAAAGTAATAATTTTTATAGGGTTCACCAAATATATTTTTAAATCATAAAACTTGGTGTTTAGGGTCAGAGTGTTTAATTCCAACCATTTTCAAAAGGTTTTACCCAAAAAGCATTTTTAAAACATAATCAATATTTTTATTTAACTAGAAATGCTTTAATTCAAAGGAATAATTCCTAAGTGTCACAAAATATATTTTTAAAGCCAAAGTTTTATTGCAAGTTTTTACCCTAAAAACATTTCTAGAACAGTTTTTACCCTAAAAAGGTCAGTAGGTTCAAAACAAACCATTTACCAAAGATTTTACCCTAAAAACATTTCTAGAACAATTTTTATATTCAATTTATGCCTACACATGTTTCTGCAAAAACAACTAATTTACCAGTAGAAAATCATTAAACAAAGTGTGTTATTGGAAAGAATTCTTTTTGCTGATTCCATTGATATAAAATTTGCAAAATTTGGACGTGTAGATTAAAAGTTATGAATTTTGCAAGTTTAAACATCTAATAGATATGTTTCTGTCTATTTAAACGAAACAGTGCCACGCGTCGTGATTCTACTGGTCGATACCGTTTCGCGTGGATCACGCTACGTGGAGCATTGGATCTAATTCGATCTGAGAGGCTGAGATGGATTCGTACCCCTTCAGGTTAGTTCTAATCTCGCGCATCCGATCTAGATCTAACGGCCCATATCGCCTAAACCAAAAATGAGCGGCGCTAGCGGCGGTGGCTGGCGGCGGAGCGGTCAGACGAGGATGGAGCCAGCGTTACAGGAAGCGAGAGGGGGATATAAATAGCTCACCAGACTCGCCGTGATGTGCTGGTTCTCGAGGTGGTCGCCGTTTGTCGAGGGGCGCACAGGGTCGTCAGGGATTGGTCGCCGGAGACGACGACGGCATCGGGCGTCTCTGTTCGTTGACAGGGGCGAAGCTGCAGGTCACGAGAAGGCGAGTGAAGAGGGGCATTAGATGTGGGAGAGTTTTACAAACACGTGTGTGTCATCGGGAGAGAGGGGAGGACAGGACTTACGGGGAGACTTCGCCGAAATAATGGCAGACGGTGGCGCTACTCTGGCGAAGACGTTGCCGATCCTACGGTGCTCGCCCGGGCAAGTGGGTGGTACTGGGAGGTTCGCAGGACGATGGGGATCACGTTCATGTGAAGCAGGGCTTGCGGGGGGGTGAGGGTGTTGGCCGGAATCGTCACGACAGCTCGTCGGAGATAGGAAGTTTGGGGTAAGAAATTTGAACGGCCTGGAGGCAGAGAGAGCCGGGCAAGAGAGGGGAAATGGAGAGGGGATACAGGCATTTAGTAGGGCGTGATGACGGTGGGTAACGGCCTTGGCATTAAGGCGAATTAAGCCTGCGAAAATCAAGCCAGAAATCGGCAAGGAGGGGAGAAATGGTCCCGCGCGGGTGAGAACGAAGGCTGTCAGGTGGGGTCACTTCGTCAGCATTAGAGAGAGAGAGGAATGGTGGGGCCCGTGGTTCAGTGACTGCACGGGTTTACTTTCTGGTATGAATGGTTTTCTGCGGGGGGAGAAAGAGATGGGCTAGCTGGGCTGTTAGTTGGGCTTTGCTGGCTGGGCTGACTTCTTTCCCTTTTTTTATCCTGTTTTTTTTCTTTTTCTTTTTCTGATTTTTTTCTGTTTTGTATTTATTCAAATGATTTCAAACACCATTTGAATTTAGATTTTTACCAAATTTTTTGTAATTTTCTATTCTGTTCAAACATGTATTTTAAAGATCATTTTGGAATATTTCTTTTATTCCCACATGGTTTAATTATTTATTTACAATAGACCTTTGTCTTTATTTAAATAGGATTTTAATTATGTTTTCCAACTTCTATTTAATCTCCAAATTTTACCAAATCCTTTTCAGTAAGTTTTATTAATTCATTAGGGTGTTAAATAATTCATTTTGAATTATTTTTATTATGATTTTTCAATCATTTAATTTGGGCATTTGTCTTTAATTAAATAAAATTTGATTATGGTTTTAATACCATATAAATTTTATTCAAATGGTTCTTTTATTCCATTTGAGTTAATTAAATAACTTTTAATTCATTTGGGCAAACTCCAATTTATTATCTTTTCATGATTTAATTAATCATTTCCATTAGGGATTTTTGTCTCTTTTTAAATATAATTACAATATGGTTTAGTCCCATATACTTTTATTTGAATATTCTTTATTTCTTCATTTTAGTTGGGATATCTTTATTTCATTTGCTTATGGATTTAACTCGAGATTTAAATTATCTTCCAAATAATTTTCTTGGGATTTATTATTTAGGCAAATTGTCTTTATTTAAATAAAATTGGATATTGTTCAATCCTTATGATTTTATTTAAATAATCTTTTATTCCTTTCTATCATTCAATAAACTTTCATTTCATTTGTTTGGCCAGGATTTAATTTGGCTTTTAAATATTCCTTCTTTCTTTCTTTCTTTATCTTATAAAATCCATATCTTTTTATTTATAGATCCAAAATTGGTGATTCCAATTTGTAGAATTTTATTCAATACTTGTTTATCCTTTTAAATCTCTTAGGATTATTCTGCTCACACTTTGGTATGGATTTTAGGTAGGAGCTTTATTAGCTTTGAATTTTTTTAATTTCTTTATCTTATTAAATTCATAATATTTTTATCTATGGTTCTAAATTGAATGAAATCAATTTCTATGGTTTTATAATATTTTTATTTATCATTCTTGATCATTTATAAATGTTTGTTGACAAATTTTGTATGGAACAAATCCATAGTCTTAGAATAATCTTGGAATGATTTTCTTCCATTAGGGTTTTGGAGTTTTGGTTTATTTTCCAAGTGTTTAAATTTCAAGATACTTTCATTGATGAATGTATTTCACTTGATTGAAATTTGTTGGATTCCATTTTATTCAAAGTTTGTTCAAGATGGGTTTTGATGTTTCCATTTGGAATCAAAAAGTTTCTTTTCACCCTAAATTTCAACAATTATTTATTTTGTTTAATTTATTTTTGACATTTCAAAATTTGGAAAATTTTGGGATGTGACACCTTATCACCACTGTGAGCTTGGCATAGCCATTAATGTGACCATGCCGAGCGCCTTTGCCACCACCAATGTGGACAGCAAGCTACACGCCTCTCTAGCCTCGCCAACCTTGGCTCACAGACGCGGCACCGTCCATCACCACTCCCCGTACCAGCCCCGAGCGCAGTCAGCCCCTGGACCACCCACCAAGAACACGCCCAGTTTCTCTGCGGCCATGATGAGAGCGCGCCAGAGCGCCCCGCTCGACATGCTCGCATAGACCGCGCGTCACCCTCGCCGCTTGCGTGCGTGATCACCATCGCCCTAGCAACCCCTCAGACATGCCCGTTCGTCGCCGCGCGGACCACGCGCACTGTGCGCCATTAAAATCACCGTCGGACCATCCTAGAGCATCAACGTGTTCCGACCGATAAGCACCGCCCCACGGCTCGCCACCACGCCGCTGAGATTCGCCAGGGAGCACAACACCGCCCCCTATCGTCGCCCATGCCATTAGCCCTCTATGCCGTTGACCACGACGAGCTCAGCCCGCAACCTTCGGTCCCCTCACCGCACTATAAAAGGAAGCCTCCCTCGCTCGTTTTCTTCACACCAGTTCACTCCCCACCTCTTACTAATCACACCCACTCACTCCCGGAGCAAGGAAAGTACCAGGTGGCCGAAATTTCACCGGAGTTCGCTGCTGCAGAGGAGGAGAGGCGCCATTGATTGGAGCTTCCACAGGAGAAGCTGCCGGTACCAGGAGGATCTCCGTCGTTGACTTCGTTGTTCTCCCCCGTCGCTGACCATCGCCTGAGCCCCGGTGAGCCTCCCACGACCCCCACAACCGCGCTAGGGTTCATGCTCGTCGTGTCCTATTCAGGCGTGGACGATGAACTCGAGTCGTTCGATTAGAATTAGATCCCACGGTCCACATTGCCCCATATCGCTTTGCCCCTCACTGTCTCACTGACGCGTGGGGACATCCACTTAACCAGCCCACGTACGCGCTGTGCGTAGTGGGCCGGTCCAGTTAACCGTCCCGCGTGACCCAACAATTCAAATTTACTTTTATTCATTTAATTTCAAACACAATTCTGTACCTAGATTCAAAAATCAACCCAGCTCGATTCACTGAACCAAAATGCATGAAACCAATTTTGTTAGAAACGTACTAGAATGCTTAATCCAAGCCCATTGGATTCAAACCATTTAGATTTGTAGATCACCCATGGTTAAAATAACAAGGCAGAAGTTTTCTGCATTCAAACATTTTTCAAAATTCAACCATAAGAGCTTTTGAGTTGATTCCAACTCTCAAAAATCACATTTAACTATACCTTTCAGAATATATAAAAATATATAGGTTTACTTAAAGAAATAATGATCAAGTAATAAAAGAATGCCACATAGGCATTTCTAGTCACTTTAATTAAATAAAATAAAAAGGTTAAACCATATTAAATTGTGACACCACTTTAAATCACATTCCCAGGTACTGAAATATGTGGTGATGACATGTGTCAACATGATCCCATGTTTGAGTTTGTAAGATCCCTCCTTTATAACAGAAAAGGATCCCTGTGATTGCAATGCTAGTCCCTGGATCAATGCTAGCATCCATAGTTTAAGATGAAGTACACAGAAACAAAGGTCATTATTACAGTCATTCCAGAGACAAACATAGTCTTTACAACTCCATGGCCACAGGCCTAGTACAAGAGTTTAAATAAGTAAATAGATAAAAGTCTTCATCTTCATGTGCCACAGGCAAACATGTTGAGTGTAGACTCATGACTCCTAATCCTCATCAGAATAACCTGCAACATCACAAGTTACAGCCACAGTGGGTCAATACATTGGAATAGTATTGGCAAGTCATACCTTAGTAGAATATTGGTGGAATAAATACTATATGCTTTTTGGCTAAGTGTAGCTTAGGCTTGCTTTGCTCAAAAATAGGTTTTGCCTATTAGTTGAAATCACTAAGTTTTTCTTTGTCAAAAACTTTTCCCAAGGAACCACCAATAGACATTGGGGTCCTTCACCCTTGTTCAACCACAAGTTTTACTTAGAAATTGGGATGATGAGATTCTTGATAGCTTCCATGTCTTGATGCTCAAGTTGTCCAATACCAGGGACATGGCTAAGTACTTAGATTCTTCCATCTGCAGAGGTTGTGCACTTTCCCCACAAGCCTTGATTTTCATCAAGATAGGACCTTTCAGAAGCCTTCCCTAGACCAAATGGACGCGCTCCAACCTATCATCCCACTACCACCAACTGTCCAAATGGCTAAGTTATTGCAACCTATATGATCCAGGCAGAGCCCATATTGCCAAGTGGCTGCACTAGAAGCTTCTTAACATTTGGCCTCTCAAATCCCTTTGTTTCTGGGTGGCTTTCCACAAGTGAGATACACAAGGTAAACCATAGAAATGGGCCTTGTGTAACCACTCAACATAAACCATTCCTTCCATTCCACCCAGGTGTTTCATTCACTTAGTTGTTTTATTAAGCAAAACACAAGTCCAAAGACTTAGAAATATTTTATCATAGCATGAATATTTCACCACCCTTGGTTTCTACTAGCTAGGCTAAGCATGGCAGAGATAAGCATCTTAACTTAGAAATTTCTAGCAATTCTACAACTACTAGGATTTCCCAAGCATAGCATATAAGCAAAATATAACCATGCAAGGCTAGAAAAATATTTCTAATGCATAGTAGAAATCATAGGAATAAAAACATGAAGCACCACTTGCCTTGGTAGTTTGGAGAGTAGCTACAATCCTCACAATCACAATCACTATTTGCACCAAAATCTACACATAAAATCATAGCACCAAATCACATACAAAATAAAATACAAGCAAAAATATATGGATGCATGCAATATGATATGTGATGATTTTCTATACTCACAAAGACAAGTGCACAATACTGAATCATAAACAAGTTCAAAACTTGCCAAACAACCTTTAATTAAACACTAAAGAATTTCTCAAATAATTTATATACACAAAATAGGCCTACACATGTTTCTGTAAATAAAACCATTTTAACAGAAGCAAAACATTAAACACATTGCATAATTGGAAAGGGCTTTCTCTCCTGATTCCATTGATATAAAATTTGTCAAATTTCAACGTGGGAATCAAAAGTTATGATTAAAACAAAATCAAACATCTAATAGATTCAAATTCTGATTTTAAATCTAAACCCTAGCCACGCGTCATGTTCTGATTGGTGCGTACCGGTTCGCTCAGGATCACACACGTAAGCCGTTAGATCTAACTTTTTCTGCACGGCCCAGATCTATTCGTACCCCTTCGCTTAAGTGTTCTATCTAGCCCGTCAGATCTGGATCCAACGGTGCGCGATCAAACGACCACACTCTGGCGGCGCTAGCAGCGACGACTTGTGGCGGCGGCTCTGTCTACGGCGGTGCGGTGGCTACAGGGAGGGCCGGGGTCAGTGGAAGTGCTTACCAGACTCGCAGTGATGTACTGAAGCTCAACGTGGTGGCGGCTTGACAAGGGGCGCGCTGCAGTGGCCGTGGGAGCTCGTCGGAGTGGATGACAACGTCGGGCTCGGGTGGACGGCGATGTTGGCAACGTTCTGCTCCGCCCTAACGCACACGGAGGGCATCAGTGGGTGCGCATCGGTCAGGTGAACAAGTCAGCGTCAAAGGGAAGGTACGGGGCGGTCGGTTTTTACCTTAATCGCTTGCCGGAGTTGGAGACGGCGCCGGGGACTTGCAGTGCTCGTTGGAGTCGACGGCCTAGGGTAGTACAGGACGAACTAGAGGTGTCAGTAGGAGCGCAAGGAGGTTGCGAAGCTGTTCGCATGAACCAGAGAGGAAGGGGCGCACGGAGTTTACCAGGATTGGTCGCCGGAGAGGGTTCTGCCTGCGGTGGTGCAAGGGCGAATACGGGTAGCCTGGTGGCAGAGTGGTGGCGCTAGGTGAGGGGAAATGCTCGCGGTGCAAAGGGGGTTAAATAGGCAGGAGGGGGGCGGCGATTACGCGCAGAAGGTGAGAAAAACTTTGCCAGAGGGAGTCAGTGGTGCAAGGAGTTATGGTAGTTACACTATCAATGGTTAAAATTTTCGTACAAAATCATATGATGAAGATAGGCCTACCCAATGCAGTGGCGTGTCACTGGTTTCATCATCCTCCACTGAAAATAGGATATTCTATGGCGTCATTAGAGAAATCATTGAGCTAGACTACAATCAAAAAGGCAATATAGTGCTCTTCAAGTGTGATTGGTTTGACAACCGTGTTCAAGATAAATGGGTAAAAGTTGATAATCTAGGTATCACAGATGTGAACCTTAAGCATGTGATCCAAACAGGTGATAAGTTGGCTGATGAACCATTCATTTTTGCATCTCAAGCCACTCAAGTATATTATGTTGAGGATCCTATTGATCCAAACTGGTGTGCTGTTAATCACCCACCAAGACCACGAGACTTCTATGATATGTTTAAGGCTGTAAATGAGAATTTTGATCAAGCAGAAGCGTCTATAATGCCTAATATGCATGCTGTTGAAACTCCCAAAGTTGATCTAAGAGATATACCTAAAACTAGGGCAGATATCGATGGAATACTTGTCTCTGCTCCCAAGGATAAAGCAAAGTGTGTTATAGTTCTTTTCATTTTATTTTTGTATAGCTTGATTTCTTTCATGCAATTCAGTGTTCAAATCTTTTTAACTGTTTTTGCAGGAAAAAGAATGTCAATAGAGCAAGGATCTTTGATTACTGCTACTTATTATGTGTATTCATTATTACTGCATGTTAATGTTGTCGATGAACAATATGAACTTTAATTGTTTCAGTTGATGGACAAGAGGGTGTGGAAAAGCAAAAGGGTGGGCGGAAGCGCACTAAAATGCACCATGTCTATGATAGATTAAATCAGCCACCCCAGCAAGTGCACTATAATGCTAAAGGACAACCAGATGGCAACAATGCTTCGGAGTTTTCGAACTTCATCGCAACACTTGTCAAAAGTCATATACCTCTTGGACATGATGACCGGAGACAAGTTGACATTACTTGGAAGCTAGAGTTCATGAAAACCTAGAGGGTATGTATGGTCTAGTAGCTGTAGTACATATTCCTATGGTTGCTTGTTATGAAATGATCTTTACATTCATGTTCTTAACCAGAAATTCTATGTTGTGGATGATGAGATCAAGGACTGGGTTTGGGGAACTGCTCACAAGAAATGGAGAGATTTCAAGTCAGTTTTGAAAGAGAAGCATTTCAAAGAAGAAAAAATAGATGAAGAACTACTTGCTTGTAGGGATGATAGGGTAACAATTGAGGATTGGCAATGGCTCGTCACATGCTGGAGAAGCGAAGAATTTAAGGTAAACCATATTACAGTAACTTCTTGCGCATGATCAATTTAGTTCTTCAAGTTTGATTTGCTTTAGCTCATAAACCTAGAAATACAATACAACTTTAAGTAACTACTTCTATTTTCTTAGAAACGTAGTGACCAAGGAAAACTAAATCGATCAAGGCAGAAGGTAATGCATACAGCTAGAAGTAAAAGCTTTGCCCGTGTTGCATCTGAAATGGTATAAACTATGTCATTTTTGTTTTTGTTTTTTTTACTTTACCAGAATGTATATATATTGTGTTGCCTAATAGTATACTCAAATGAATATAGCACAAGGAAAATGGAAATGCCCCTCGTAGAGATGAATTGTTCTTGAGAACACACACAAAAAGGAAAGATGGAACCCCTATCGATAGTGACACTGCCAAAATAATTGTAAGTACTCTTGCTCTTCCTATTTAGTCTCTGATAACTACACTATGTATTCTCCCCGTGTGACAAATCTTGGCTTGTGATAATTATTTTCTTATTGTAGTCAGACATAGAGGTAGCAATTGAAACTAATCCAGAATTGCTGGAGAAAACACTTGAGCAAGGTGACATTTTGACACATGTATTCGGGAAAGAAAAAAATGGGTATGTTTGGTGCATAGGAATGGTCCCGAGTCCTGGAAGGCTTGGCATTCCAGGAGGTCAGAAGATGAAATCGACGAAGCGACAAATGGCAGAGGAAGAGACCAAGGAGGCATGGCGGGCGAATGATGTTCTAAGGGAGCACATGGAAGAAATTCGAGAAGAAACCAAATCCAAGTTTGATGGCCTTATGGAAGAAATTGACCTACTCAAGTGGATGATGGCCCAAACAATTGCTGGAAATAATAAGACAAAGGTTGGCTGCATGATTCTCTGCATTTGTCCCATCTATTCTAGTTTTCTGTTAAACTTGGTTGATCTATTGATGTAAACATTGATCCTTTAATTTAATATTTGCAGAGTATTGAAAAAGAACCTGAAGGTAGTGTCGGTGAGTCCTATGTTATTGAAGATCACAATGAACTCGATGATGAGGAAGAAAGAGACCAACAAGAGATGAGGAAAGCGAAGGAACATTTTGAGAAGAAGCAAGCAGAAGTTCAGCTCTTGCAGAAGAAGAAGAAGAAGAAGAAGAAGAAGAAGAAGGAAGCAGAGCTCATGCAAAAGAAGAAGGAGGCTGAGCTCTTGTAGAAGAAGAAGGAAGCTGAGCTCTTGCAGATGAAAGGCGCCGCTTTGAACTAAGATAAGGAAACTCCACTTTCTCAGAGAATGAAGGATCCTGAAGGACACCGCAAGAAACAGGAAACAATGCAGAAGAAGGACGCTGAGATGCGCAAAAGGCAACATGAACCAGTCCAGAAGGAAGCAACAATTACACAAAGAAATCAACAGGTGATGTTTTGATTTCTTTCTCTCTTTTCTTCTTTCGTGCTTGTTTATTGAGAAGTAGTACTATGCAATATTTATCTCATTTTATTCATCATTTCGAGCAGCATGGGAAAGAAGTGATATTGTACAATATTTATCGTGACCACACTACCCGTGTGGAAAAAGCCACCATTCTATCAACTGACCGAAAGAAGATGGTAGAGGGCAGGGAACTAGGTGTTGAATGTTGTGAGGTTGTCATCAACTACATAATCAAAAGGGATGCTTTGCTACCTCGTCCTATTGGAAATGTCACTACCATGGGACAAGCTCAAGGGTGATCTATTGCCTGGCTCTACAAACATGTATGCTAATATTTCTGAAAGAAGCTGTATCTTGTCATCTTCATATTGTACTAAATTTGCACATGGAGGTTAAACTTCATGTATTGCTCCTTGATTTTTTATGTGCAGATGGAGGAACAAAAGAAGTCCACAGATAATCGTACCTCAGCTCCAAATGAAGGCCGATACACCTCGGTGGCAGCTGATCGAGAGCAGGTACACTTGTTTTGTATTCCATTGCGTGAACAAGTTAGTGCTTGCTGCCATGTATATACCATGATGTTTTCACCACCATGCCATCATGATTTTTGGGTGAGATATTAGTTAATCCTGTTTGTTGCTTGAGCTTTGATGGTACAACCTGTTTGTTCTGAATTTGCTTATTAGGTGACAATATGCTAGCAGCCTCACTATAGTGTTAATTTCTGCAACCTTATCAAGAGTTCTTGTGTAATGACGATTAGAGTTCTCATTGTGACTGTCTTGTTGATTGTGACTCAATATCCACCTTTGATGGATCACATAGTTTATGTTGGTGCAAAGGATCATATGGTTTATTTTGATGCAAAGTGAAAACCTTACTTAGGATTGGCATGCTTCAGTAGGCCAGTAAAATATTAAATTGCAAGAGACACCTTTCTGCTAGCTAGCTTGACATGATGAATTATTATCCAACTGATCATGACTAATCCAAAAGGGCATAAAAAATAATAAATATTAGTCGATGCGATTGATGCTTCTGCTATATTGCACGGCAACAATGCCATAAGAAAGAAACGCATGCGACACTAGTGAAATCGAAAATAAAGATGGTATGACTTTGTTTCTTTTACTGAAACACAACCTTAGTTCTGAAATAGGATTGACGAACAGCAAATAAATCTAGCTCTTTTAAAATCAAGAAAAGATAAAAGTATCGGGCGCGCTGTCTCACTGAAATAAGATCGACGCAGAGAACTAGTCCTACACACAACGCTCCCTCACATGTGTGTTATCTCAGTGAACTAGCGCTTTTGAAATCAAGAAATGTCCAGAATAAATTAAAATTTGATTGCAGTGTCAGGTGTAGAGCATGGACGGTGCTCATGTTCCTATCTCTGGATAGCTAACTACTACGAAAGGTGATGGTACACTGTAATACACTGGTATTTATTGTGTATTTCTTGGCTCCAAAAAAAGAAGTTTATCAAAACCTAATGCTCTATATTTCAGATGCTAGTGCTAGTTGCTCATCAATATTTCAGATCATGTGATGCGACAAACCTGAATGCTCTAGGAATTGTGAGAAAATTACAAAAATAGCACCACAATTGGGGTTAGGATTTCAAAAGAACACCAAAAACTTTAAAAATTTCAGAAAGCACCGGATTTGGGGCATGAAGTTGCAGATAGCACTGATCTGGCTTTGACGCTGCTCTAATGATGAATCTGACTGGTGGGGTCCGAACGTCAGGCTGACGTGACACATCTGGACGGACGGACGTGGATGGACGTTAACAGCGAAAATTACAAAAAACCACCACAATTGGGGCTAGAGTTTCAAAAGACCACCAAAAAATTAAATTTTTAAAAAACACCAAATTTGGAGAAGGAGGTTTATCTTGTTATTTGTTTGCATTGTATTCCAGGATTTAGCTCAATACTACCACCTTGTCTTGCCTGCTGGCACTGTACCAATTCTGGCATGGCGCTAGCGACGACCCACACGGACGCTGCATCCTGTGTCGACGCTGCATCTTGTGTCTGCGCTGCCTGGTCTAAACCAAATTAGATAATTAGAATGCCGTCTCATCTTACAGGTAATGCGAGTACATGTTAGCATCTCGGTTCAGTGCTACTTATGATCTTTCAGATATACGCACTTGGAAAGGTTGTTACATGTGAAGTTTTTGAGGTGGCTGTGAGGAGGATCTATTGTTTGTGTGTCCACAACCAAAGGTTGTTTGGAAACTGTTATTTTAGAACGAGCACAATACTGCAATATATAAAACAAACTTCAGTTTTGATACATGCGAGAAATTAGTATTTTTGGTATGCCAATTTTTATAATCCTTATAGTTTCTTGAGATAATAGTAGATGATTCTCCGCCCTATCAATTTTTTAGAATAGACGGAATTAAGTATGAGAAGATCATGAATCTGTCGTTTTTAACTCGTGCTGCTCTTCAAATCTAAATATATGTACATGAATGTTGTTGCTTTAAGTCTCAAGTAGAAGATTCATGATCTCTCCCTCCCTGGCAGCTAATATGGAACGGATTGAGTACTTCATAACGTACTTAAAAAATATTTGTACACATTAACACTAGCTTCAAAATGATTAATATTTATTTATTGAATATGTATGATATAATTACATTAGTTGGCATGTGCATTGCGTGTAGATGATTACTGGATAGACAAATATTTACTTACCAATATCATTTTAACTTTTATAAAGTTATTTGTTATATAATTTTAGTGTTTGTAATATGTTTAGATATATGTATTAGTCCAGACGTGCGTGCATGTACATGATTACTAGTGAAGAGTAAACTAAAGAGTGACACTACTAGCTGGCGATCTGCATCGATCTCTTCTTGATCGTGTATATGCTGCGTGATTTAAATATGTTATCACCTGAATCCGATGTCATCGGCCGTGTGTTTCAAGTCTTGTTTGAAAATGAATTTCTGTGATTAGCTAGGGATAAGCATCAATTATGAATTTGCTTAAAATTGAACATGTTATATTCAGATAGTTGCGCCGTATGCGTAGATTTGCGCTTTAGACCTACCTTCCACGTGTTAACTAATCATCTATAGAGTTAACACGTCGATTACTCAAGTATATTAAGGGTGCATGTGTGGCTTATAAACTAAATCCAAAAGCTAAAATAAGTCCAACCAAACATGCCTAGTCTCTGTTATAGAAATCACATCCACAGTTGGAAGCGGACAAATCAAATCTATTACTATTTGACATGTGTGGCTAGCTACTCATGTTTGGCTTGTGGTATACTTAGTCACCTGAAATAATCGTTCTTTTAGTCGTGTTTTCTATGGGATATTTGATCTCGAGCTAAGCCCCTGGGCCTCAAGCATACGGTCTGAACCTCTGCAACCTCTTGCTCCAAATTTGGTGTTTTTAAATTTTTTAATTTTTTGGTGGTCTTTTGAAACTCTTGCCCCAATTGTGGTAGTTTTTTGTAATTTTCGCCGTTAACGGCCATCCACGCCCGTCCGTCCAGACAGATGTGTCATGTCAGCCTGACGTTCGGGCCCCACCAGTCAGATCCATCGTTAGAGCAGCGTCAAAGCCAGATCAGTGCTATCTGCAACTTCATACCCCAAATCCGGTGCTTTCTGAAAATTTTAAAATTTTTGGTGGTCTTTTGAAACCCTAGCCCCAATTGTGGTAGTTTTTTGTAATTTTCTCAGGAATTGTAGATCATTTGGAACAACATTTGGCATTTGAATGCAAAGGTCACCAGATTTGGTGAACAAAGCTGGAAACCAGAGTCCCTTCTTTTTTGGACAGAACACATATCAACTTTCCTCTTTCTTGGATCCTAACGCACCAAAAATTTATTTCAGGTGAACAGGAATGCAGACTAGTTCATACCATGCAAGGTTGTGATGACACTCGTGGTTCGATTGGAGATCTCCTTTTGTTTTCCAGCAGAAGTGTCTTGAAATATTTGTGAATGTTGCACTACTGGGATTTGTATTAGTCAGTACCTATATAACTGGCATATGTACGCTATGTTGGATCAGCTAGACATATGTATGCGCTCGACCAGTGTTGCACTTGAGTGGATTATGACAATGTGAAAATTAATTTATCTATGTGATCAAACTATTTTGAATGACCTGAATTTCTTTTTGAATTGATCTATGCACGCGACATGTATTAATGTGAATTGATCTATATATGTGACTATTCTTTTTGAATTGATCTATGTATGTGAATTGATCTATGTATACGACTATTCTGTTGGAATTGATCTAGGTATATGAATTGATTATGATAGTGGGCCTAGAAAGGAACTCATGCTGGTGGATCGGTTTTAGACAGTAGGTAGAAATTGTGGCGGTCTGACTACCGCTACAAAATTTGACGGTAGAAAAACTGCCGGTAGAGACATTGTGGCAACCTAACTCTCGGTAGAGACATTGGGGCAATCTAACTGCCGGTAGAGACGTTGTGGCAAACAAACTGCTGGTAGAAACGTCCCGGCACAAAAACTGCCGGCATAGGTTATGTGCCGGCAAAGAAATATCTTGGGGCAAAGAATCTGCCGCTAAAGGATTTCCTGCCAGCAAAGATATTTGCCGTCAGGATTATAGCGAGCAGCTTTATCTGCCGGCAAAATACTTGTGCCGGCAGGCCCGTTGCCTCCATAAGCTGCTTATGCCGGCAGTTTTTGTGCCTCCATGCTTGGTCCATCCTGTAGTGTGTATGGTTTGTAATGGATGATGTACTGTGATATCCAAATTTGTTATGTCTCACAAAAATGGTAATCCTGAGATTGCGATGTATGGCTAACAGGCATTTGGGATTAAAAATCCGGGTGTTGACAAGTTGGTATCAGAGCCATCCTGACCATAGTAGACCCTAGTTAGAATGGACGTTTGAATCAAAAACTTAGTTTCCAAACCAAAGGAAGTGAGTATTTACAAAAACTTATTCTCATTCTTATCACTTGGATTCTTTCATGAAAATTCATGTTCCTCAAAAGTTCTTGCAAAGTACATAAAATTTGACACACTTGATCACTCTACTAACTTACTCATCCTATATTCTTATAGATGGACGTGAAGTACAACAAGTTTTATCAGTTGGGGAATGGAGGAGACCTCATCTTTGAGTGTGACTTGGACCAGCTAGCAGAAATGCTGGAGCATCCGCACCCCGAGTTCTTCGGAGCTCAGCTCAATGATCAGGAAGGAGAAGATCAGCAGTGGCTAGTTGTTGCAAGTCTCCGAGGAAAGATTGAACCTCCCACTACAAAGGGAATTCAGTTCACCTTAAGAGAGAACAACTGGCTCGATGGACTTGCCAGGGCCATACAGGAAGCTCTTGCCCGTCTGTGTGGGATGTATGGGACAGCCACTGGAGGCCCCATTCAGTATCAATCAAATCAAGGGTACCTGTTTTGAGTTCTACCCAAGGCATGATGTTATGGGACAGCCACTGGAGGCCCCATATCACCACGAGCTGAAGAGTCAATTGGACCATCTCAGCTTCATGATGTATGGCCGTCAGAAGGAGTTGGACAATGCCCGTTCCTACGCCAACCACAAGTACGACATTGCCCAGAAGAAGGATTAGACCATCGCCATGCTAGTGAAGGATCGCAAGTCTCGTCGCCATCAACTCGACAAGAAGGAGCGCATCATTGCCTGTCTTCGCCACCGGATCATGGATTTGGAGGAGACCATCAACGAGAGAGACATGCAGTTGGAGGAAAGGGAGAATGTAGGGGAATACCTTCGTGGAGACCCCTACTCCTATCTCAGCGATGATGATGACTTTCTGGAGGATCAGGCCATGGACTTCTTCACCGATGAGGATGACTTCACCTTCATCGATGATGATGATGATGATGATGAGGATGATGAGGACACTGACTCCGAGGAGTATTAGCACTTGAGAACTAGCGTTTGTAAGTTGTATGCGGTCCCACTGTATCGTGGCTTCCCAGAATGGTTCTTAAAACCATATGTTTTCCTTTGTTGTGGTGTGTGTTTGTATCGTGTGCTATGAACGAATGAATGAAAAGCAAGTTGCTAGAAAAATCTGAGTCAAACATCAAAAACTTTTCAAAACCCCTGAACCTTAGAAACTTCCCTCTTTTCTCATGATCTATCTCAATCTTCAGATGCCTCGCGGAGGAAGCGGTTCATCCCCGGACCCAATGTTGCAGATCTTGCAAATGTTGGTTTCTAACCGCGAAGATGAAAGAGACGAACGTCAAGCCAACTTAGCCACCCTTCAACACATCGCCCAGATGGCCAACAACAATCAAGGCCATGGAAATCAGGACAACCATGGATCTAAGCTCAAGAATTTCCAGAACACTAATCCACCTGTTTTCACTAAGTCAGAAGAGCCCCTAGATGCGGATGATTGGTTGGAAACCATGGAGAACAACCTGGAAGTTGCATGAGTGGAAGATAACGAGAAAGTATTGTTTGCTACCCACTATCTGACAGGAGATGCAAGGGCATGGTGGAACAACGTTCGTGCAATGACAGGAGGTCAGCTGATGACCTAGGAAGAGTTCAAAGTCAAGTTGAGCAGAACCCATGTGCCACCGGGTTTAATCAAGAGGATGAGAGATGAATTCAGATAACTAAAGCAAGGAAGGATGACAGTAGTGGAATACCGTGACAAATTCTTATCATTGGCTAGGTATGCACCGGATGAGATAGATGCTGAAGCCAAGAAGAAGGAGAGATTCTTGAATGGTCTGCATGATGAGATGCAGACGTTGTTAGTCAATATCCTCTTTGCTGATATTGAAGCCTTAGTTAACTCTGCCATTCAGATGGAAGGAAAGATCAACCAAGCTAATGAGAACCGCAAGCGTCGCATGATGCATCAACCAGGAACCCACCATACACCAAAGTATCGCCCCAATCCATCTCCAGGATTTGCCCCAAGAAACAACAGACCCCCGATGAACCGTCCGACCTATCCCAACCGTGGAAACCCAAGGCCCGGAGGAAACCACAACAACCCCGGCAACTCTAACAATTTCAACTGTGCACCACCCAAGTTCAACAACAACAATGCTGCCACCAACACCAACACTGCCCCGAGGACGGGAAGGAACGTTGTGCCTATTGCAGCAAAGGACAAGTCGCAAGTGACTTGTTATGAATGTGGAACCAAGGGTCACTATTCCAATGAGTGCGCCAAGAAGATTGCCACAGCCCACAATGCAAATGCCCCAGCACAGCAGTAGCGTCGTGTTCAGCCTGGAAGAAGGTTTGCCCCAGGGAATTCGCTAAACCGCAACAGCCGTCTCTTTCTCATGCATGCTGAAGATGCCCAAGAAGCGCCAAATGTCGTACTGGGTATGTTTTCTGTTAACTCAGCACTTGAAAGAGTGTTGTTTGATTCTTGAGCATCGCGCTCATTTGTTACTGAAGAATTTGGATGCACTAGTAAGATTCAACCAACCAAATTGAAGCATGTTATGTTGTTCAAATACCTTGTTCAACCACCAAAGCTAGACAAATTTGCAAAGTCGTCCCTATCCGAATCCATGGCATAGATTTTTATGCTAATCCAATAGTACTTGGAACTAAAGGTTTGGAAGTAGTACTAGGAATGGATTGGATGTCCAAACACAAAGGATTAATTGACTGTGCCAAGAAAGCGATAACCATGACTAGTACAGCCGGAATATCAGTCGAGCATGTATCTAAAACCTTGCCCCGTCAATTCAAGTGCAACAAGAGTATAACCCAACCTACCATTGATCAAGTCTGGATAGTCTATGAATACCCCGATGTATTTCCAGATGTTTTGCCCGGTATGCCCCAGATTGGGATATCGAGTTTATCATTGAACTAATACCTAGAACCGGACCCATAGCCCAGAGACCATATAGTATGAACCCGTCTGAACTAGCAGAACTGAAGAAGCAACTAGATGCCATGTTGGAAATTCGATTGATTCAACCAAGTGCGTCACCAAGGAGATCACCTGTTTTGTTTGTGGACAAGAAAGATGGAGGTAACCATTTGTGTACAGATTATCATAAGTTGAGTGACGTTACCATCAAGAACAAGTACCCACTGCCGAAGATAGAAGACCTGTTTGACCAGTTGACTGGTGCCAAAGTGTTTTCTAAGATTGATCTTAGAACTGGCTATCATCAACTCAAGATTCGCGCATAGGATATTCCAAAGACTGCCTTTACCACCCGATATGGATTATATGAGTATACTGTCATGTCTTTTGGATTAACCAATGCCCCCGCTTATTTCATGAACCTCATGAATAAGATTTTTATGGACTTCCTGGATAAGTTTGTCGTTGTTTTCATCGATGAAATTCTGATTTATTCCAAATCAGAAGAAGAACATGAGCTAAACCTAAGGACCATTCTTGGAACCCTTAGAGATCATCATCTATATGCCAAGTTTGGCAAATGTGAATTCTGGTTACAGGAGGTAGGATTCCTCGTACATATTGTATCAGCCAAAGGAATTGCCGTTGACCCTGCAAAGGTGAAAGATGTTGAATATTGGCATGCCCCGACCAATCAAACCCATGTTCGTGCATTTCTCGGATTAGCGGGATACTACCACAAGTTCGTAGAAGGATTCTCGAGTATCGCGAGACCCATGACCCAATTGCTGAGGAAGGACAAGAAGTTTGAATGGACAGACAAATGTGAAGTGAGTTTTCAAGAACTCAAGACGAGATTGATTTCAGCCCCAATCTTGATCATGCCGGATATCACGAAGCCCTTTGATGTGTATTGTGACGCATCCAAGATCGGTCTCGGATGTGTGCTAATGCAAGAAGGCAAACTTATATCTTATCTATCCCGACAACTGAAGCAGCATGAACAGAACTATCCAACCCATGACCTTGAACTAGCAGCCGTAGTTCTAGCCCTGAAGACATGGAGGCATTACCTGATGGGAAACTGTTGTGAGATTTATTCGGATCACAAAAGCCTGAAATATATATTCACTCAGAAGGAGCTAAATATGAGGCAGATAAGATGGATTGAGCTAATCAAGGACTATGATGTGGACATTCACTATCACCCCGGTAAAGCCAATGTGGTAGCAGATGCCCTTAGCAGATTGCCGTGCCGCTTGAACTCCATGATTTTGAAGGAGCAACCAAGTTTGCACAAAGAGATGGAAGATTTCCAAATGGAATTAGTAAGTGAAGGATTTTTGGCTAGCAGAGAACTTCAACCCACTTTGATCAGTCAGATCAAAGAGGCGCAGAAAGGAAATGGTAGTATCGACGGAATCAAACATCATATCGGTACAGGCAAAGTACCCGGATTCACCAAAGACGAAGAAGGAGTTCTGTGGTACAAAGGACGTCTCTGTGTACCAGCTGATTCGAAGTTGAAGGAAGTTTTTTTGAAAGAGGCCCATGATACTCTTTATTCTATCCACCCCGGAGGAACAAAGATGTATCAGGATTTGAAGGAGCAATATTGGTGGCATAAGATGAAGAGAGAAATCGGAAGCTATATCGCCAAGTGTGATATTTGCCAATGAGTCAAGGCAGGACATCAAAGACCCACAGGACTGTTGCAACCATTATAGATTCCGGAATGGAAATGTGATTCAGTTTGAATGGACTTGATCACCGGATTGCCTACTTCTAGTAGGGGAAATGACTCTATCTGGGTCATAGTTGACAGATTGTCCAAGGTCTCCCATTTCTTACCAGTCAAGACCACATACCAGAGTTCGAAGCTAGCAGAGTTATACATCGCTAGAATCGTCAGTTTGCACGGAGTCCCCAAGAACATCATATCGGATCGAGGAACCCAGTTTAGATCGAGGTTCTGGAAGAAGGTCCAAGAAGGTTTAGGAACCCGACTGGATTTCAGCACAGCGTATCACTCTCAGACCGATGGACAAACGGAGAGAGTAAATCAAATACTCAAAGATATGTTGAGAGCATGTGTGCTAAAGTATGGATCTAAATGGGAAGACTGTCTGCCTTTCGTAGAATTTTCATAAAGCAATAGTTATCAAGCTAGTTTGCAAATGGACCTATTTGAATTCATGTATGGAAGGAAGTGTCGCACCCCTTTGAATTGGTCGGAAGTAGGAGAGAGTCAGATATTTGGACCCGACATCCTACGAGAAGCATAAGAGAAAGTTCACAAGATTCGTGAGCACCTCAAGACCGCCCAGTCAAGATAGAAGAGTTACGCAGACAAGAGACGTCGAGACCTCGCTTTCAACATCGGAGATTTCGTGTATCTCAAAGTGTCGCCTTGGAAGGGAATGCCGCATTTCCAGCTCAAAGGAAAGTTAGCCCCCAGATATATCAGACCCTTCAAGATTCTGAATCGTCGAGGAGCAGTATCATATCAATTGGAACTCCCAGAGGAGATGGCAGCAGTGCACAATGTTTTCCATATATCGTTACTTTGCAACTGCCTTCAAGTTCCGGAGAAGACTAAAGTTTTCAAGAACATTGATCATCGGATCATAGAGATCAACGATGACCTGACCTATCCCAAGTACCCATCCGTATTTTGGAAGAAGCTTTTAGAACCACCAGAACCCGAAGCATCAAGTTTCTCAAGATTTAGTGGAGCAACCACACTGAAGAAGAAGCTACCTGGGAGCGCGAAGATCACATCAGGACGGAGTTTCCTGATATTTTTAAATCCTAGGTAATCTTTTTTCTTACTTTTTCAAATCACGGGATGAGATTTTTTTTAAGGGGGAAGGTTTGTAACATCCCAAAAAAATAAAACAATGATCATCAAACTCTAATCACTAAAATTAGGGTTAACAAAAACTTTGATTAATTAAAATCATATGAATGCATGTGTGTATGTGGAGATTTGATTAATGCATGAATGAACTTGTGTGATTAACCTAAATAGCAAGAAATGGTTTAAAGATGATAATAACATCATATAAAACATTTCCAAGAAGAAACAAATAAAGAGAAAATCAAAAACAAATCAATTAAGGCAAATGGTCATTTTTGCCAATCTTGCTCACTAGGTCACTTTGAGTGTTTCTAGTCCAAGATGTCAAACAGAAACTTTTCCAATTCTTTTCACCCCTTGATAGACCAAGTAAAAATGAATCAAAGCCCACCTTTCAAACTTGCTAAAATATTTAGCAACCCCATTCAAATGACAATTCAAAATTGAATCTCTAACATATGTGAAGATCACACCTTTTCAAAACCCAACCAAACCAGTGCCCCTTGACTAATCCAACTAACAAGATACTCCCTAGTATGTGCCTAGAAAACCCACCAAGTTTGAATCCAAAATTCAAATTTGAATTTCTTTCGGCCATTTCATCAAACACCTTGTGATAAGCAAACAAACAAACAACAAACACTATAGTGTGCAGTTATTTTGGCCAACCTTGTTCCCTCTCTAGCTCACTCTATACTCTTAGTAGATGAAGTAGCCAAATTAACAAGCCTTAGCACCAATGTGAGCTTGGCATAGCCATTAATGGTGACCTTCTGAGCCCCTTTGCCACCCTCAATGTGGACAGCAAGCTACACGCCTCTCTAGCCTTGCCAACCTTGTCTCACAGACGCAGCACCGTCCACCGCCACTCCCTGTTCCAGCCCCGAGCGCAGCAAGCCCCTGGACCACCCGCCAAGCACGCGCCCAGTTTCTCTGCGGCCATGCCGAGAGCACGCCAGAGCGCCCCGCTCGACACGCTCGCACAGACCGCGCGCCGCCCTTGCTGCTTGCGTGCGTGATCACAACCGCCCCAGCAACCCCGCAGACATGCCCGTTCGTCGCCGCGCGAACCACGCGTGTTATGCGCCATTAAAATCGCCGTTGGACCTGCCTAAGAGTGTCGACGTGTTCCGACCAATCGGCACCGCCCCACGCCTCGCCACCGTGTCGTTGAGCTTCGCCAGGGAGCACAACACCGCCCCCTATCGTCGCCCATGCCATTAGCCCTCTGTGTCGTCGACCACGACAAGCTCAGCCCGCAACCTTCGGTCCCCTCGCCACACTATAAAAGGAGGCCTCCTCGCTTGTTTTCATCACACCAGTTCACTCCCCACCTCTCACTGATCACACCCACTCACTCTCGGAGCAAGGCGAGCACCAGGTGGCTGGAATTTCACCGGAGTTTGCCGCTGCAGAGGAGGAGAGGCACCGTCGATTGGAGTCACCCCAGGAGGATCGCTGTTGTCGACTTTGTCGTTTGCCCCCTTCGCCGAGCATCGTCTGAGCCCCGGTGAGCCTCCCACGACCCCCACTAACTGCGCTAGGGTTCGTGCTCGTCGCATCCTGTTCAGGCGTGGACGATGAACTCGAGCCATTCGATTAGAATTAGATCCCACGGTCCACATTGCCCCGTACCACTTCGCCCGTCATTGTATTACTGACGCCTGGGGACACCAATTAACCAGCCCGCGTATGCACTGTGCATAGTGGGCCGGTCCAGTTTACCGTCCCGCGCGACCCAACAATTCAAATTTACTTTTATTCATTTAATTTCAAACACAGTTCTGTACCTAGATTAAAAAATCAACCCAGCTCGATTCACTAAACCAAAATGCATCAAACCAATTTTGTTAGAAAGGTACTGAAATGCTTAATCCAAGGCCGTTGGATTCAAACCATTTATATTTGTAGATCACCCATGCTAAAAATAACAAGGCAGAAGCTTTTCTGCATTCAAACATTTTTCAAAATTCAACCACAAGAGATTTTGAGTTGATTCCAACTCTCAAAAATCACATTTAACTATACCTTTCAGAATATATATAAAAATATATAGGTTTACTTACAGAAATAATGATCTAGTAATAAAATAATGCCACATAGGCATTTCTAGTCACTTTAATTAAATAAAATAAAAAGGTTAAACCTTATTAAATTGTGACACCACTTTAAATCACATTCCCAGGTACTGAAATATGTGGTGATGACATGTGTCAACATGATCCCATGTTTGAGTTGGATAATATTAAATCTTAAGTAGTTTTTCAATGAGTAGAAATTATTTTTCTAAAAATAAAATAAATAAGACAAGTGCTTTAATCTTGTAATGTTAGTGATGATGCTAGATCATCTAGTATGAACCTTTGTGTGATGATTGGAAATAGTTAAGTATTGTTTGGTGATTGTGTACCTCGTATTTATTTATAGACGTTAGTACCGACCAAGGATACAATGAGGAAGGAGGATACTATGAGGAAGAACCCGAGGAGAACTTCAACCACTGATCTGCACAAGGCAAGCCTAATACTACTAGTTGAATTAGCAAGCTATTAACTTAGCAATCTTACACCACGTGATACCCAATCCTAGTTTTACTTGCAAGATTAATACTTTATTTTCCTTATCAAAGCTTTCTCTTAGAGTTTACTTAGTGACTTGTAGATTCTATAAAGATAATTGAAGGTAGCATAAAGAGCATAAAACTTGGCCTAAGTTAGATAATCTTAATGTCATCCTGAGGCATGAGATTTACTTAGATAAGATACACTTGTTTATTACCCACCATTAGTATTTACCCCCACTTATAGATGCTAGTGCTAAGAATAAAACTTGATCAACTTTAGATGGGAATACTTGGTGAAAATGGTTATGAAAACCTTAGAATGATGAGTCATTCTACTGAAATGTTTTGACATGTGTTTCTGAACACCAGATGACTTTGATGACACAAATGTTAAGGCATGAGCCTTAGCCCTTTATAAAACTGATGGTTGTCTAGATGCGATACCACTCCAATTTTACCGTACAACCACAATACCCGAAAATTGGGTAGGGCTTGACCGAAAATTTATATACCTTAGTATGGGTTCCCTTGCGTCCAAGGTCTGAGCTGAGGCTACCTTATGAAGATTGTCCACCTGTGCAGTACCCATGATGACAGTTGGTCATGGTTGGGTGGCCAAACTCACAGGAGAGGTGCCTATACTAGGGCGTGTAATTGAAAGGTTAGGATTGATCATCCGCATACTGAGTATGGTGAATTCAGGATTGTTCCTGACAGATGTATCGAATGTTGTGGTGAAAGTGTACAATCTCTGCAGAGTGTCAAACTATTCGAATAGCCGTGTCCGCGGTTATGGACAGTTGGAGTGGCCATACTGTTCTATCGTCAGATGTTTTCAAAGTGACTTATGAAATGGTTTATGACTTTGACTTGACCACAACAGAGTTGTGATATGAAATTCAAGTTCCCACTTAGGTGTTATAAAATTTTCAACTAGTTTTCTTTGCTTCTGAACTTAGTAGAGGTAAATCTGGCTTTTTGCAAAATAAACCTAGAGCTTAGTATCCTACTACAACCCCCCCCCCTTAACTTGTTAGTATTAGTTTGCGAGTACTTAAAGAGTACTCATGGCTTTGTCCCTGGCTATTCCCATGGCCAGACTATGAAGAGGAGTATCAGGATGACGGACCGCAGGAAGGTTACGACAACTAGGATCATCTCCCATCGTCAGCATTGCCTGTGACCCTAAAGATGGAGCTTCGCCTACGCTATCGTTACTATTATGTTATTCCGCTGCTTGAATTATATTAAGAACTGGATCATGAGATCCTTATTTGTGTAAGACCTTATGTATGGTTTGTAATGGATGATGTACTGTCATATCCTTATATGTTATGTCTCGCAAAAATGGTAATCCTAGGATTGCGATGTATGGCATAACAAGTATCTAGGATTAAAAATCCGGGTGTTGACAGAGATCGAGATTATCGAACCAGAAGGAGGAATGAAACGTCCCAAAGGTGTTGCAAGCAACGTGGAAACCTGCACAACACAAACTCAAGACTTTGTCCCAACGAATCAGTGAGGTTGTCAAGCTCACCGGTTTGCTGTAACAAAGGATTAAACGTATGGTGTGGAAGGTAATGGTTTGCAACAAGTAAACAAGTAACAGTGGAAGATGTATCAATGGTAAAGATTGGACCGGGGTCCATAGTTCACTAGAGGTGCTCTCCTTAGATAAACAACAAGGCATGAAGGGTAAACAAATTATAGCAGGGCAATTGACAGGAACTGAGCAAGGCATAAAAATGCAATTACTAGTCAGAAAGATCCTATGAGATTTGATTGGGCAATACACCAAGATACATAGACCGCCATCCAACTGTATCTATGACTAGAAGTCCACCTTCAGGTTATCATCCGAAACCCCTCAAGTATTAATTTGCAAGCCATAGACAACTGCTTTAAGCAAACTGTGTAAGGTAAATAGTCCACATGTTCCATGTACAAGAGACCGTTGTTTTCTCCCCAGTAGCAACAACACATCTACAACCAAAGAGATTTCTGTCACTTCCCTTGGAAACTAGAGGCATGAATCCACTATCGAGCATAAATACCCCCTCTTGGAGTCACTAGCAACTACTTGGCCAAGATAGCTACTAACAACGGAGAGCATGCAAGATCACAAACAACACATACATGATAGAATCATCAAGACAAAACCATTAATCAAACCAACATAATAATCTCAATATCCATCGGATCCTCGCAAACACAACATGCATGATTACAAATAGATTAGATCTTGATCATGAAGGGAGCTCAAAAGATCTGTACATGAAATTACAAAGGAGGAGATACAACCATCTAGCTACTACATGGACCCATAGTCCAAGGTGGAACTACTCACGCATCATACCGGAGAGAAGGCCTCTGGGATGATCTCCCCTCTGGCAGGGTGCCGGGAAGAACTTCAGATCCCCCCAATCTAGGGACGATGGTGGCGGTGGCTATAGACAGTTTCATGGAGATTTGATCAGGTTCTTAGGGTTTCTGCATCGGGGGCATCTTATAGCCGAAGGGGGAGGCCGAGGTGGAGACCAGGGGCCCCACACCCCTCCCAGGCGTGGGGCAGGGCCCACCCGTGCCTAGGGGGGTCTGGGTGCCCTAGCGCGCCTCTCCGGCTCCCCTCTGGACTTCTTGTTCCCCATGGAATGTAATTGACTTTGGATTTTGTCCCGTCCAATTCCGAGAATATTTCATCACTAACTTTTCTGAAACCAAAAACAACAGAAAACAAGCAACTGGCACTATGGAAACTTGTTAATATGTTAGTACCAGAAAACATGTAAAAAGCACCTCAAAGTGTGTTGGAGATATGCCCTAGAGGCAATAATAAATGTAGTTATTATTATATCTTTGTGTTTATGATAAATGTTTACATTCATGCTATAATAGTATTAACAAGGAAACATTAATACTTGTGTGATTTGTAAACTTAATTTGAAGTCCCTAGTAAAGCTTCTATATAATACTAGCTTGTTGGTTAATAGATGATTGTGGTTTCCCTATCATGAACATTGAGATGTTATTAACAACAAGATCATATCGTTAGGAGAATGATATGGTGGACATACTCCTATAGATAAGCGTAGCATAAAGATCAAGTCATTTTAATAGTTCAATTGCTATATGCTTTCTGATACATAGTTATCTAATTCCTTCGACCATGAGATCATGCATATCACCTTTACCGGATGGATGCTTTGATGTCATCAAACACCACACCGTAACAGGGTGGCTATAAAGGTGGCATTGAGTGTTCGGAAAGTATTGGTTGAAACACATGGATCAAGAGTGGGATTTGTCCATCCATATGACGGATAGATATACTCTGGGCCCTCTCGGTGAAATGTCATCCAATTAGCTTGCAAGCATGTGACTGGCTCACAAGGGATCACATATCACGGGAACGAGAAAAGAGTACTTGTCAGTAACGAGGTTGAACTAGGTATGCAGAGATACCGACGATCATAACCTTGGATAAGTAAACTATCGTGAGACAAAGGGAAATTGATATCGTATGTAAATGGTTCATTCGATCGCAAAGTAATCGTAGAAATATGTGGGAGCCATATGAATTTTCAGATTCCTCTATTGGTTATTGTTCGGAGAAGTGTCTCGATCATGTCCGCATAATTCACGAACCGTAGGGAGACACACTTAAGGATTCGACGTTGTTTGAGTAGTTATGGAATGATGAGAAAGAGTCCGAATGTTGTTCGGAGTCTCGGATGGGATCCGGGATATCACGAGGAGATCCGGAATGGTCCGGAGAATAAGATTCATATAAGGAAAGTCCCGTTTCGGAGTTGGGGAATGGTTCCGGTGTTTTCATCGGGAACATTCTAGAAGGTCCCGGAATGTCTGGCACTCCGGGGAGGGAAGGGTACATGAATGTGTCATTGTAAGTTGGAATGATTGCATCATGTACTAGGTGTCTTTGCTGTCCAAAATAAAGGGTTTATTTAAATCCTAAATTGAAAAGTCAAACGGCTAGTTTGAAAGTCAAACGGCAAGTTTTGGAAAGTGGTAAGAGGAGGAGAAGAGGAAACCGAGTTGGGGAGGGAGTCCTCCTCCGCAAGCCAGCGCCCCACCCAAGCCGAGTTGGGGAGGGACTCCCCTCCCTCCCCTTGGCCGCCGGCCCTCCCACCTATAAAGGGAGGGGCAGGGCTGCCCCTCCTAGTACACACAAGTTCCTATCCTCTAAATATAAACCCTAGCCACAGCCTCCGGTTTAGAGCCGTTTTGGTTTAGAGCTTCTAATTGCCCTAGCCTTCGGTTTAGAGCCTTCTAATTGGTGTGTCTAAACCCTAGATCACCAAGAGCTCTCTCATACTCCACCATACTCGCTCCAGCTTAAGGCGAAGCCCTGCGAGATCTCCCCTCTACTTCTGGTACCACGCCGTTGTGGTGCCGGAATCGCGAGGAGAGTGCTACAACCTCCGCTGCCTGCTGGAACAAGGGAGAGGAAGGTCTTCGTCGAGTACCGAACGTGTGACCGACTGTGGGAGCGCTGCTGGAACGCGGCGCCGGAAGGATCGTCTACGCGATCTTGAGATCGGAAAGAGTACGACTACATCACCCACGAGAATCTGCTCTCGTTAAACGCTTTGGAATCTTCGAGGGTGAGTTATTCCATCGACTCGTTGCTACAATCTAATAGATAGATCTTGGCTTGTTTGTTTGTATGCGGTAGAAATTTTTTGTTTTCCATGCTACGAAACCCTACAGTGGTATCAGAGCCGTGTCTATATGTAGATCTGTTGCACGAGTAGAACACAATGGTCATTGTGGGCGTTGATGCTTTTATTGTCGATTGCTTCTTGTGTACTTTGCATCTTGCGGGATGTTGGGATGAAGCGGCCCGGGCTAACCTTACATGACATCGTTCATGAGACTTGCTCCACGCTTGACATGCAACTCGTATTGCATAAGTGGCTTTGCGGGTGCCTGTTTCTCCCAGCATAGTGGAGATCCAATTTACAACGGGTGATTAACAATACTAGTATCAATGTTGTGGTTCTTGTTCGTAAGTTAGAACGGCACTTATTGAAAGCCCCAAACCACGTAAAATATGCAAAGAAAGTAGAGGCGTCTAACTTTGTTTTGCAGGGGTGTGCAGTGATGTGATATGGCCATGATTGTGATTATATTTGATGTATGCAATGTTCCTTATTGTAAGTTGGCAACCGGCAGGAACCATATGGTTGTCTTTAATTTTTGTTAAGACCCGCGTGTCTATTCAAAGTAGTTGTAATAGTTGAAGCCGGTGGACGACAACCATGGTGAAGCGTCATTGACCTTGATGCAATGCTGGTGATGATGGAGATCATGTTCGTGCTTGAAGATGGAGATCGGAAGCACAAAGAAGAAAGGCCATATCATATCACATATTATAAATTGCATGTGATGTTAATCCTTTATGCATCTTGTATTGCTTAGTAGACGACGGTAGCATTATAAGATGATCCCTCATGCACATAAATTTCAAGTTCTAAAGTGTTCACCCTTAGTATGCACCGTTGCCAAAGCTTGCTGTTTCGAAGCACCACGTGATGATCGGGTGTGTTTGATTCCGCGGGTGAATACAACGTAAGCAAGCCAGATTTGCTTATGCGGTAGCTAAGGTTTGATCTTGACGAGCCTAGCATGTACATACATGGTCTCAGGAACACGGATCACCGAAAGGTAAAGCATGAATCATATAGTAGATATGATGAACATGTCGATTGTTCGCCATTGAAACTATATCAAGTCTCATGATGATCGGTTTTGATATGGTGGATTTGGTTCGTGTGATCACTAAAACAATGTGAGGGATGTTGTTTTGAGTGGGAGTTCACCTAGGTTAAACTTTATTATTAATTTGAACTCAATTTGTCATAAACTTAGTCTAAACTATTGCAAATATGTTGTAGATCAATGGCATCCCCTACCATCAATTTTAATGCGTTCCTAGAGAAAGAAAAGTTGAAAAACAATGGAAGCAACTTCGCGGATTGGTTCCGCAATTTGAGGATTGTCCTCACAGCTGGTAATTTGACCTATGTGCTGGATGCACCGCTAGGTGACCCACCTGCAGCTGATGCTACCGATGAAGTAAAGAATGTTTACCTTGCTCGGAAGAATCAGTACTCCATAGTTCAGTGTGCTATCTTGTATGGTTTAGAATCGGAGCTTCAGAAAAGGTTTGAGAATTCAGACCCACATGATATTGTCCGTGATCTCAAATTGATCTTTGAGACTCACGCGGCGATTGAGAGTTATGAGGCTTCTGAAAAGTTCTTTAACTGCAAGATGGAAGAGGGCAGCTCCGTTAGTGAGCATGTGCTTAAGATGTCTGGGCACGCAAACAAACTTCAAAGCTTGGGTATAGTGATTCCTAATGCTTTGGGGATTTACCGTGTCCTCCAATCACTACCACCAAGTTACAAGAACTTTGTGATGAACTACAACATGCAGAACGTGAACAAGCAGTTGCCATAACTGTTTGCTATGTTAAAGTCTGCAGAAGTGGAGATCAAGAAAGAGCACCAAGTGTTGCTGGTCAATAAGACCACCAAATTCAAGAAAGGCAAGTCTAAGCAGAAGGGACACTTCAAGAAGGGTGGCAAGAAAGTTTCCACACCGATGAAGAGGACCAAGGCTGGACCCAAGCCTGATACTGAGTGCTTTTACTGCAAAGGAGAGGGTCACTGGAAGCGGAATTGCCCAAAGTACTTGGCGGATTTGAAGAACGGCAACATCAAGAAGAAAGGTATATCTGATATACATGTTATTGATGTGTATCTCACTAGTATTCGTAGTAGTGCCTGGGTATTTGATACTGGTTCGGTTGCTCCTATTTGTAACTCGAAACAGGAGCTGCAGAATAAACGGAAGCTAGTGAAGAACGAGGTGACGATGCGCGTGGGAAACGGATCAAAGGTTGATGTGATCGCGGTCGGCACGCTACCCCTTCATCTACCATTGGGATTAGTTTTATACTTAAATAATTGTTATTTGGTGCCTGCGTTAAGCATGAACATTATATTGGGATCTTGTTTATTGCGAGACGGTTACTTGTTTAAATCCGAGAATAATGGTTGTTCGATTTATATGAGTAATATGTTTTATGCACATGCACCTTTGATAGATGGTCTATTCTTGTTGAATCTCGATAGTAGAAATACACATATTAATAACATTGAAGCTAAACGTTTGAAATCGAGCGATAACTCGACCTATATGTGGCACTGTCATCTTGGTCACATTGGAGTGAAGCGTATGAAGAAACTCCATTCCGATGGACTTATTGAATCACTTTATTTTGAATCACTTGAAAGATGCGAAGCATGTCTGATGGGTAAAATGACTAAGACTCCATTTTCTGGTATGATGGAGCGAGCTACGGACTTGTTGGAAATCATACATACCGATGTGTGTGGTCCAATGAGTGTAGCATCGCGTGGTGGTTATCGTTATGTTCTTACCTTCACGGATGACTTGAGTAGATATGGGTATATCTATTTCATGAAACATAAGTCCGAAACTTTCGAGAAGTTTAAGGAATTTCAAAGTGAGGTAGAGAATCAACGTAACAAGAAGATTAAATTTCTACGTTCTGATCGTGGAGGTGAATATCTAAGTTACGAGTTTGGCGAGCATTTGAAGAAATGCGGAATACTTTCGCAGTTGACACCGCCGGGAACACCACAACGTAATGGTGTGTCCGAACGTCGTAATCGAACTCTCTTAGATATGGTTCGTTCTATGATGTCACTTACAGATTTACCGCTATCATTTTGGGGTTATGCATTAGAAACAGCCGCATTCACTTTAAATAGGGCACCGTCTAAATCCGTTGAAACGACACCGTATGAATTATGGTTTGGGAAGAAACCTAAATTGTCGTTCCTTAAAGTTTGGGGATGCGAAGCCTATGTAAAGAAGTTACAGCCGGACAAGCTTGAACCCAAAGCGGAAAAATGCGTCTTCATAGGATACCCGAAGGAAACTATTGGGTATACCTTCTATCATAGATCCGAAGGCAAAATCTTTGTTGCCAAGAATGGATCCTTTCTAGAGAAGGAATTTCTCTCGAAAGAAGTGACTGGAAGAAAAGTAGAACTCGATGAGGTTGTCAACCTTCTCTCGAAATTGCGAGTAGCGCAGCGCCGGAAGAAGTTCCTGTGGTGCCTGCACCAATTAGAAAGGAAGCTAATGATGATGATCATGAAACTTCGGTCGAAGTTGCTACAGAGCCTCGCAGGTCAACGAGAACTCGTACCACTCCAGATTGGTATGATCCCGTTATGAATGTCATGTTGGTGGACAACACCAATGACCCTGAGACATATGAGGAAGCAATGATGAGCCCAGATTCCAATAAATGGCAAGAAGCCATGAAATCCGAGATTGGATCCATGTACGAAAACCAAGTGTGGACTTTGGTGGACTTACCGGATGGCCGGAAGGCTGTCGAGAACAAATGGATCTTCAAGAAGAAAACAGATGCTGATGGTAATGTTACTGTCTATAAAGCTCGACTTGTCGCAAAAGGGTTTCGACAAATTCAAGGAGTTCACTACGATGAGACTTTCTCACCAGTAGCGAAGCTAAAGTCTGTGAGGATTATGTTAGCAATCGCTGCATATTACGATTATGAGATATGGCAGATGGATGTCAAAACAGCATTCCTCAATGGTGACATTGATGAAGAGTTGTATATGATGCAACCCAAAGGTTTTGTCGATCCTAAAGATGCTAACAAGGTATGCAAACTTCAACGGTCCATCTATGGATTGAAGCAAGCATCCCGAAGTTGGAATCAACGTTTTGATAAGGTAATCAAAAGTTTTGGTTTTGTACAAACTTATGGAGAAGCTTGTATTTACAAGAAAGTGAGTGGGAGCTCTGTAGCATTCTTAATACTATATGTGGATGACATATTGTTGATTGGGAATGATGTAGACCTTCTTAATAGTGTCAAGGAATATTTGAATAATAGTTTTTCAATGAAAGATCTTGGCGAAGCAGCTTACATATTAGGCATAAAGATTTATAGAGATAGATCGAGACGTCTAATATCATTGTCACAAAGTACATATTTGGACAAAGTTCTAAAGAGGTTTGGAATGGAAGATAGCAAGAAAGGGTTCTTGCCCATGTTGCCCAATACGACCTTGAGTAAAACTCAGAGTCCGACATTGGCAGAAGATAGAGAAAGGATGAGTTAGACTCCCTATGCCTCAGCCATAGGATCTCTAATGTATGCCATGCTATGTACTAGACCCGACATTGCATATGCTGTTAGTTTGACTAGCAGATATCAAAGTGATCCAGGAGTGGATCATTGGACAGCGGTCAAAAACATCCTTAAGTACTTGAGAAGAACTAAGGATATGGTTCTTTCTTATGGAGGTGATGAACAACTTGTTGTCAATGGTTACACCGATGCTAGTTGGAACACCAATCCGGATGATTCTAAATCACAATCTGGATACGTATTTATTTTGAATGGTGTAGCAGTTAGCTGGAGGAGTGCAAAGCAAAGCGTTGTGGCGAGATCTTCAACTGAATCGGAATACATGGCTGCTTCGGAGGCTTCACAAGAAGCGATATGGATGAAAGAGTTCATTACAGAGCTGGGTGTGGTTCCTAGTGCGCTGGACCCAATGTCTATCTACTGTGATAACTTGGGCGCCATAGACAATGCGCAAGAACCAAGGTCACACAAGAAGCTGAAGCACATCAAGCTACGTTTTCACACTATTCGAGGACATATCCATGATGGGGATATAAAGATTTGCAAAGTACACACAGATCTGAATGTGGCGGATCCGTTGACTAAACCTCTCCCGAGGGCAAAACATGACCAACACCAAACTGCCATGGGTGTTCGGTATATTACCATGTAATCTAGATTAGATGACTCTAGTGCAAGTGGGAGACTGTTGGAGATATGCCCTAGAGGCAATAATAAATGTAGTTATTATTATATCTTTGTGTTTATGATAAATGTTTACATTCATGCTATAATAGTATTAACAAGGAAACATTAATACTTGTGTGATTTGTAAACTTAATTTGAAGTCCCTAGTAAAGCCTCTATATAATACTAGCTTGTTGGTTAATAGATGATTGTGGTTTCCCTATCATGAACATTGAGATGTTATTAACAACAAGATCATATCGTTAGGAGAATGATATGGTGGACATACTCCTATAGATAAGCGTAGCATAAAGATCAAGTCATTTTAATAGTTCAATTGCTATATGCTTTCTGATACATAGTTATCTAATTCCTTCGACCATGAGATCATGCATATCACCTTTACCGGATGGATGCTTTGATGTCATCAAACACCACACCGTAACAGGGTGGCTATAAAGGTGGCATTGAGTGTTCGGAAAGTATTGGTTGAAACACATGGATCAAGAGTGGGATTTGTCCATCCATATGACGGATAGATATACTCTGGGCCCTCTCGGTGAAATGTCATCCAATTAGCTTGCAAGCATGTGACTGGCTCACAAGGGATCACATATCACGGGAACGAGAAAAGAGTACTTGTCAGTAACGAGGTTGAACTAGGTATGCAGTGATACCGACGATCATAACCTCGGATAAGTAAACTATCGTGAGACAAAGGGAAATTGATATCGTATGTAAATGGTTCATTCGATCGCAAAGTAATCGTAGAAATATGTGGGAGCCATATGAATTTCCAGATTCCTCTATTGGTTATTGTTTGGATAAGTGTCTCGATCATGTCCGCATAATTCACGAACCGTAGGGAGACACACTTAAGGATTCGACGTTGTTTGAGTAGTTATGGAATGATGAGAAAGAGTCTGAATGTTGTTCGGAGTCTCGGATGGGATCCGGGATATCACGAGGAGATCCGGAATGGTCCGGAGAATAAGATTCATATAAGGAAAGTCCCGTTTCGGAGTTGGGGAATGGTTCCGGTGTTTTCATCAGGAACATTCTAGAAGGTCCCGGAATGTCCGGCACTCCGGGGGGGGAAGGGTACATGAATGTGTCATTGTAAGTTGGAATGATTGCATCATGTACTAGGTGTCTTTGCTGTCCAAAATAAAGGGTTTATTTAAATCCTAAATTGAAAAGTCAAACAGCTAGTTTGAAAGTCAAACGGCAAGTTTTGGAAAGTGGAAAGAGGAGGAGAAGAGGAAACCGAGTTGGGGAGGGAGTCCTCCTCCCCAAGCCGGCGCCCCACCCAAGCCGAGTTGGGGAGGGACTCCCCTCCCTCCCCTTGGCCGCCGGCCCTCCCACCTATAAAGGGAGGGGCAGGGCTGCCCCTCCTAGTACACACAAGTTCCTATCCTCTAAATATAAACCCTAGCCACAGCCTCCGGTTTAGAGCCATTTTGGTTTAGAGCTTCTAATTGCCCTAGCCTTCGGTTTAGAGCCTTCTAATTGGTGTGTCTAAACCCTAGATCACCAAGAGCTCTCTCATACTCCACCATACTCGCTCCGGCTTAAGGCGAAGCCCTGCGAGATCTCCCCTCTACTTCCGGTACCACGCCGTTGTGCTGCCGGAATCGCGAGGAGAGTGCTACAACCTCCGCTGCCTGCTGGAACAAGGGAGAGGAAGGTCTTCGTCGAGTACCGAACGTGTGACCGACTGCGGGAGCGCTGCTGGAACGCGGCGCCGGAAGGATCGTCTACGCGATCTTGAGATCGGAAAGAGTACGACTACATCACCCACGAGAATCTGCTCTCGTTAAACGCTTTGGAATCTTCGAGGGTGAGTTATTCCATCGACTCGTTGCTACAATCTAATAGATAGATCTTGGCTTGTTTGTTTGTATGCGGTAGAAATTTTTTGTTTTCCATGCTACGAAACCCTACAAAGTGTAGACAAGCAAAGCAAAGTAGATACTAAACAAGCATGGAGCATCAAAAATTATAGATACATTTCCGACGTATTACCCCTTGGTCCCTAAGGAAGTATCCTTAAGCACACATTACTTAACTTGCCAAGTTTTACGATTAGGTCCAAGATCTCTATGATCATCACGTCCGTTCCCAAGTCATCCATAACCGCGGATGCGCCTTTTTGAAAATATTAATACCCTATAGGGGTGTACAACTTTACCCACACGTACTAACCGACTCTTAATGCCACTAGATAAGCCCTCTTCCTAGGAAGGATGGCAGAGGGTGGTTATACACGACCTTTACCTTTCTTTCATCAAGACCATGAGTCACACACTAGGGAGATGCCGCCGTAACGGGTCAAGTCCCGAAGCCGTTCCCTAATGATGTGCGCAAGATTCAAGATTACGAAGGTCGTGCCTCTCTTGTTCCCGGCCACACTTACCTACCTGTTATGAATGCACCTCCTTCACCTCCTTCGAGAAGAACCAAAATGTGTATGTCAAATGGAACGCCCGAACTATGTGACTCATGGAATCTACTAGTTAAGTTAGTTGGTCGAGGGGGTTTCCAGGCCCCCTTGTGGCTGTATACTCGTCTTGGTTCAGGAGGCTAGAACTCAGGTCCTAGTAGTGGCAAGTATGGGACTGCAAAAACCACAACACACCGTGGCCTCCCATACAAGCCTTATCATGTTTATATTTCATCTCTGATCATACCACGTCATCCTGACATACTAGGTTCATTTGTAGCTCTGATTCATCAACCGGATGGACCAGAGGTAACAACTAAGCATGGCTAAGCACAACCAATATAACAGCTCTAGCGATGCCATAAACCAAACCCTAGTTATGCTAGGAGCAGTGGATCAGGGAATATAGGCTATAAAGAAAACATGCATTAGATAGGATTACTCTGTTTATCAATAAAATACTTTGGAATCGTATGCACATGTCAAGAATTGAAATGCTTGAGATCATAGGATTATATCATGTGTGGACCTTCACTTGCCTTTGTCTGTTGATACCCAAGAATAGATCTTCATAAACCTGGTACTTGATTTGATTACAATTGGTCAAGTATTGATCTTCAACCTTTGATGGTGTTAATCTCGGTCTTTGATCTTGATCTCGATATCGTAGTCTACCGAAGAGAAGCAAACACCGGAAAGGAAGGGAAACAATCAACACATGGCATCGATGCAATGCTCAAACAAGGATGATGATATGACATGTGAAATTGCATTGAAATAAACCCCTAAAGCATGCTTGATAATTTAATCGAGGTCCCAAGGGGTACACACGCTATTTCAGGAAAAACTCGGAGGCATATGAGAGGCGTTATATTGTTGTTCTAATTATACTTATAATGGAAGTTTCTTATCAATGCATGATTATAGCTTAAAGAGGTAGATCTTATTTTTCTGAACATTTTCATATATTATTTGCATTTTTCTGATTTAAAATGAATTAGTTATGAATTTCCCCATTTTTAATTCATTTTAAATCATTTTTAGAATATTATAAAACAATTTATATTTTGGAATTACTTTTACATTTTTATTAATCATAAAACATTCCTGATAATGTTAATGTCACTTACAGCAGGGACCCACATGTCATATAATATCATTTACAAAATAATTACAGAAATGAATTTACAAAATATTTAAACTAAAAAGAAAAGGAATTATCATGCCAACATGACATCATGCTAACGTCATCAATGAAGGGGATCCTCCCAGATGGCCATGGGATCGATGATAGGGGTGAGGCGGGGCTGTGAGAGGGGGTGCGATGGATGTAGGCGTGCGCGCTGAGCCAGATAGTGGTGGCGCCGCTATGTTTTGACCACCAAAGCAGTGGCTGCGACAGAGAACGGAGGCCGAGCTTGCAGGCGGTTGCGGCAGTGGCGATACAGAGAGGGGGAGAGCGAATGAAGAGGTGCGTTATCACCAGAAGCTCACCACGAGCACGACACCGGTGTCAGGAAGGAAAGTGGAGGTCGAACGATGGCGAATCGATGGTGGCAACAACGACGACTAACGACAGAACGAGCTCGATTCCGGCTAGAGGAGGTTGTCCTGGCTTGCGTGCTTCACGGAGGAGGACAAGGGTGACGAGGCGGATCTGATGGTGGCCTTGGCTTGGCCTGGGGCAACCGTAGACGGTGAGGCTCGCCGGCACCTGCGAGCTAGGGTTTCGTCCTGGGCACAGAAACAAAAGAGGGAGAGGAAGAAGAGAAGTGGGGCACGACTAGGGATTCTTAGCGGCGAGGAAGCTACTTGTAGGCAACAGAGGGCAGCGACACACATCTTGGCGCACGCCGGCGGCGACGGACGCTGGCAGTAGCGGTAGACAGCTACTTCGGCAGCGGGAGGAAGACGACGACGGGAAGCGAGGCCGAAGCGGTATCGGCCGGTGTTGGGCCGCGGTGGACTGCACGGGTGCAAGCTGAGCGGCAGGGAGAGAGGGAATGAGATGGGCCATCCTAAGAGCTGGGTTTTCTATTTTTTTCTGTTTTGAATAATTCCAAAATACCAGAACTTTTGTAAACATTTCAAAATATTGCAGGGGACCTTGTAACAATTTGGGCTCCATATATTTTTGGGTTTTCAAAATATTTAAACCTATTTGAAGGTTTTCAAATAGAGAGAGGAAATAGGGTTTAGGGTTTGATCTATTTGTGGCACACATTTTAAATGATGATGATGCTCATAAATGCACAAACATTTCCTAATTACTATTTAGTAAAACTAGGGTTGTTACAATTCTGTCCCCCTTAAAAGAATCTCATCCCGAGATTCCTCGGTAGGAAGACAGAAGGAACAAGGTTACACTAAACTTCAGCGATCTTCTCGAAGAGGTTGATCCATGCCACCATGACGAATGGACGAAGCGCTTCGTTATCTTCGAGGTTGTTGCTCACACTAAGGAAGAGAGGCAAAGACATGGAACCACAAACTGAGTATCTCATGATTAACTCATGGATAGATGTTTCACAAACATCTCTAGAGACAACGACATGAAACACGCCAAGGTAAAGGAGAAAACAAAATGAGATGATTTTCAAGGTAACAGATAACTGGTCTTCATAAGGATTAAGACCATGGAACTTGCATAAGAGGGTAAACTTTTGAGGAAAGGAACTTCCAACAGATGGAACATGACCACAGACTTCAACAGGTAAACCTCTACTAAATAGCTTCAATAGAGCTTTACAGGTGGAAAAGATGGATATCAACAAAACAAAGTTGTTGAACTACTTTTGACACAGAAGGATCACTCTTTCATTCAACAAAAGGCTAAGAAAGAAAGGTGTTTTGTGGATAGGACTCATGAGAGTCACAAGGAACATGTGACAAGAGGAACTTCTGATCACAAAAATCATATTCACTATTGTAACATGTCTGCAGATGGTTGAAGGAACTCTTTATTCATCTAGGACTAGAAAAATCCTTGCCAAAGATCTTGATATCACTTTACAGCACCAAGATGAATAGTTAAGAAGATTCCTAATGACACGAGAAGAAATAAACTTCATTCTCAGACTCCAAGTACTTGGCATAACCAAATGCTTACCAACGTAAAAGGATCTGGAGGATCGACCGAGATACATTTAGCAACTCTACTTTAAATGTTCTCCTTGATGTTTGAGATACCAATATTAGGCTATTGACAAGCCTGTAATAAGTCATCAAGTAAAGGTCGGACTTTGTTTACAAAGGAAACCATAAGCACAACTCCTACAATAAGTCACATAAGAAGCATCATGAGGAATGGTTGTTATTGCTGATTCAAGGGGTATGGCAATACGTCTTTCGACTGATTGTGTCAACCATTACATCAATCTTACCAGATGTCCAGAGAGACCTATGTCAAAACCTTGAGGGACACCAACCATCCTTGCTACTTGAGATTCAACTTCGGTTAGGTAGAGAGATACTTCAGACTCAGCATATCCGAATAGAAAGTGTGCAACATTTACCACGAAGGTAAAGTTACTAGATTCTCAAGACATGGACTTCAATGTCAAGATCCAAAAGATGAGCTAGATTACAAATTCCATGTATTAGCAATTTATCAAAAGATAATCGCACCTACATGAATTGTTTACAACAATTACAACTGAATCCTTGTTAGGAAACATTTAGGAGGATATCGAAGTTTTGTTGGACTTCTTATCTTCCATGAACAAATCAATTAGTGGCTTGGTGTGCTTGGAGGATCTTCTTGACATGTGAAGGTATCAACCTACCATATAAAGAATACCTCGCACGTGCTTAACTAACTTGGAATGATTCCCGAGGAAACAAAGACAACTATACTCAAATCCACGTGGACATCTTTCAACATTTACACGTGAACCAGAGAAGGTTACTTCTAACATCCAGAAAACATACTTCGGGATGACCGAAAGATGGTTCTCATAAGTTTCCAATATTAATGCCAACTGTTCCATATAAATCTGATACAACTTGGAGAAGTTAAGGATGTCATCGATGGGCTCAATAACAAAATTATCTATACACTCCAAAAATACGGAGTCATATGTTGTATGAACAAGGCAGAAATACAGGTCAGACCAAAAAACATGAAGATGTACCTAGGTGAAACATAACAAGTAGATACACCATCAAGATTATTGTCCTTGCAACTGAGATTGATTTGACGATTGCCCAATTCAAATCAAAGGCTTGGGAAGGTAACACATCCACGAAGGACATACTGTTGGAGATATGCCCTAGAGGCAATAATAAAAGTAGTTATTATTATATCTTTGTGTTTATGATAAATGTTTACATTCATGCTATAATAGTATTAACCAGAAACATTAATACTTGTGTGATTTGTAAACTAAATTAGAGTCCCTAGTAAAGCCTCTATATAATACTAGCTTGTTGGTTGATAGGTGATCATGGTTTCCTGATCATGAACATTGATATGTTATTAACAACGAGATTATATCATTAGGAGAATAATGTGATGGACATACTCCTATACAAAAGTGTAGCATAAAGATCAAGTCATTTCATTAGTTTGTTTGCTATAAGCTTTCTGATACATAGTAACCTAATTCCTTCGACCACGAGATAATGCTAATCACCATCATCGGATGGATACTTTGATGACATCAAACACCACACCGTAACTGGGTGGATATAAAGGTGGCATTGAGTGTTTGGAAATTATGTGTTGAGGCACATGGATCAAGAGTGGGATTTGTCCATCCATATGACGGATATATATACTTTGGGCCCTCTCGGTGGAATGTCATACACTTATCTTGCAAGCATGTGGCTGGCTCACAAGGGATCACATATCATGGGAACGATAAAAGAGTACTTATCGGTAGCGAGGCTGAACTAGGTATGCAGAGATACCGACAATCAGACCTTGGATAAGTAAAATGTCATGAGACAAAAGGAAATTGGTGTCGTATGTAAATGGTTCATTTGATCGCAAAGCGTAACATCCCTAAAATCATGATTCAATCTTATGCATATCATCCATGCATCCATGATCATATGCTTTTCATTTCAAACAAATCATTTCAAAACAGAAGCTTCCATGCTTATTATTTCATGTAAGTTACTCTAGCCTTAGTGCTATCTTCCAATGAGAAGAATACTTGTTTTGATTCAGTAAAGTTGGTTTATTCAAACTTAGGCACCACCAAAAGTTTGAACAAAATTTCAAAACAAAATGAGTGAATAAACCAATAATATGCCTATTATATATCATAAAGGCTTGGTTTATTTTTATTTTCACTTGATCAAAGTGTTTGGATTGGACAATAGTATTTGACACACATTTGAATGCAAGGTTTGTAGTATAAAAACCTAGAGAAGTTTTGAATTCAAACTCATTTGATTTGGATTTGAAAATCATTCCAGAAAATCAAAACAGAAAAAGAAAATGAGAAAAGAATTAGAAAAGGGCCAGCGCTGCCTATTTGGCCCAACTGCTAATCCAGCCCACTAAGCCCACCCGTGGTATCCCTCTCTCTCGCTCACCCGCAGACACACCCCCCAGGTCACTGACTGCAGGACCCCACCCCCTCTCTGTTTCACTCGCTGACTGGTGGACCTCGCCAGCTCACCCTCGTCTTCCCCAAATCGTGCCCCGACCATGTCGCCGGCCGTTTCCTCCGCCCTTCACTGCCGTGTTGATTCCTCGCTTAATTGCCCTTGATTCCGTGCGCGATCCTCGCCCCTTCTCCGCCTACTTAACCCCCACCTCTCTGCGACCATTTCCCCTCACTCAGCGCTTCCACATCGCCACCAGGCTGCCCACAATCGCACTTGCGCCGCCGCAGACAGACGCGCTCCGGCGACGAATCTCGGTAAGCCCAGATCGCCCCTTTGCCTCTATATCAAACCACTGCTACCAGCATGATCTTGCGCATCTGTTAATGCCCTTCGTTTACTTTCTCATGACCCAGAGCGACGTCCTCATTCTCACCCGCGAGCACCTGAGCCACCGCTCGACTCCGACGTGCAATTCAGCTAAAGCCAGACCGCCCCTTGCCTTCCCTTTGGTATTGACTTGATCGCCAGATCCTTGCGCATCTCCTAAACCATCTGGTTTGTGTTGGGTCGACGCAGAGCCTCGGCAACGACCTCAACAGCAAGCAGCAGACGCCGCCCGCAACTCCGACGAGCTCCAGCGACTGCGTCCGTGAGCCCCTTGCCAAGCCGTCACCAGGTTGAGCTTCAGCACACCGTCACGTTTTTGGTAAGCACCTCCGACGACCCCAGAGCCACCTGTAGCGCCACGCCGCCGTAGGCAGAGCTCGCCGCCGCCAGTAGCCACCACCAGCGCCGCCCAGCTTTGGTCGTTTGATCCAGGGCCGTCCGATCTGGATCCAGCGTGCAGGATTAGATCACTTAACGAATCGTTACGACTAGATCTGAGCCGTGCGGTTTAAGTAGATCTAACAGCCCAGAAGCATGATCCAACGCGAACCGGTACGCGCCAATAAGATTAAGACGCGTGGCATCTGTTTACGTTTAAAAACAGAATTTGAATCTATTAGATGTTTAATTTTGTTTTGGCTATAACTTTTGATCCCCACATTAGAATTTGACAAATTTTATACCGTTGGAATCAGGAGAGCAAGCTCTTTCTAAATATGCAATGTGTTTAATGTTTTGCTTCTGTTAAAACGGTTTTATTTGCAGAAACTTGTGTAGGGATAATTTGAGTATATGAAATGTTTAGGAAATGATTTAGGGTTTAAATAAATGTTGTTTGGCAAGTTTTTAACTTGTTTATGAACCAGTACTGTATACTTGCTTTCTTGAGTTTTAAAAATCATCACTTATCATTTTTGCATGCATGCATATATTTTTTATTGTATATGTTTTGTATGTGATTGTTGCTATATTTCTTTGTGTAGATTTTGGTGCTAGTGATTGTGATTGTGAGGAGTGTAGCTACTCTCCAAACTACCAAGGCAAGTGGTACTTCATGAATATTTTATCCCTATGTTTTCTACTAAGCATTAGAAATATTTTGCTAGTCTTGCATGCTATACTTTGCTTATATGCCATGATGGGAAATCCTAGTAGTTGTAGAATTTCTAGGAAAATTTCTAAGTTAAGATGCTTATCTATGCCATGCTTAGCCTAGCTAGTAGCAACCAAGGGTTGGTGAATTATACATGCTATGATGAAAATATTTCTAAGTCTTTGGACTTGTGTTTTGCCTAATAAAACAACTAAGTTAATGAAACACCTGGGTGGAATGGAAGGAATGGTTTTTGTTGAGTGGTTACACAAGGCCAGGGGACTGGTGAACCTTGTGTATCTCACTTGTGGAAAGCCACCCAGGAACAAAGAGATTTTAGAGGCCAAGTGTTGAGAAGCTTCTAGTGCAGCCACTTGGCAATATGGGCTCTGCCTGGATCATATAGGTTGCTAGAACTTAGCCATTTGGACAGTTGCTGGTAGTGGGAATGATAGGTTGGAGCGCGTCCATTTGGTCTAAGGGAAGGCTTCTGAAAGGTCCTGTCTTGGTGAAAATCAAGTCTGGTGGGGAAAGTGCACAACCTCTGCAGATGGAAAAATCTAAGTACTTAGCCATGTCCCTGTAAAAGGACAACTTGAGCATCAATACATGGAAGCTATCAATAATATCCTCATCCCAATTTCTAAATAAAAACTTGTGGGTGAATAAGGGTAAAGGACCTCAATGTCTATTGGTGGTTCCTTGGGAAATGTTTTGACAAAGAAAAACTTAGTGATTTCAACTAATAGGCAAAACCTATTTTGAGCAAAGCAAGCCAAGCTACACTTAGCCAAATTGCATATAGTATCTAGTCCACTTAAATTATACTAAGGTATCACTTGCCAATACTATTCCAATGTATTGACCCACTGTGGCTGTAACTTGTGATGTTGCAGGTTACTCTGATGAGGATTAGGTGTCATGAGTCTACACTCAACATGTTTGCCTATGGCACATGAAGATGAAGACTTTTATTTATTTACTTATTCAAACTCTTGTACTAGGCATGTGGCCTTGGAGTTTTAAAGACTATGTTTATCTCTGGAATGGCTGTAATAATGACCTTTGTATCTGTGTACTTCATCTTAAACTGTAGATGCTAGCTTTGATCCAGGGACTAGCATTGCAATCACAGGGATCCTTTTCCTTTATAAAGGAGGGATCTTACAGATGGTATCAGAGCACTATGTTGCCTGTAGAATTATGACCCTAGCATTGGAAACCACTAAGGAAAAAATTTCAGCTACTTCTACACTTGTCTATTCTTCTCGTAAACTTTTCTAATCTTCTTCTCATCTCTATTTGTAGATGAACTCCATCAACGAATCCGTAAGGAAAGGACCACTCATGACAATGACCTTGGAGTGTGAGACAGAATTCCCCAAGGCTCTCAAGGACCTCATGGTTGCATTAGAGATACAAGGTGCAGCTGTGTACAAAGGTTTTCCTGTGATGGATGAAGGAGTTGAATACTGGTGGGTGCAACTTCACTTGTATAAAAACAAGGAAGAAAACCACCAGGAAAAAGGATTCTGCATGTTCACCAATTTAGTGGTGCACACTAAATTCTTTGAATCAGCAAGGGATGCAGCTTGGAAGACCATCAAAGAACTTGGTGATAGAGTCAAGTGTAGAATGCTCAACCTCCAAAATGATCTAAAGGAAGAGAAGAAACATACCCAAGAGTTGGAAGCTACCAACCAAACCTTAAGATAAGACATTATAGACTTAGTGATGGAGTCATGTGAGCAAGATAGACTGATTGCTTCTAGAAACATTGTGTTAGCCAACAGATCCAGTGAGATAGGATTGTAAACGTACTTCGTTAGTTAGACCACCACTTATCACCTTATTTTCCAAATGTTGCTTTAAAATAAGTTGAACCTTGGTTGTTGTAATGGATCCATGTGTGCCATGACTTGTGTGTTTTGATTTCCAAGGATTTGTATGTGATGTTTTGCCTTGTGTTGTATCTTGAATTGTGTTGTTCTAACTTTTTCTATCTTATAAATAGATGCCTACTGTTACCATCAGCACTGTTGAGGAGTTCTAGGGAACTCGCTTTGGTCCTCGTATTGTTGAGCTTACTAATTTGCTTAATCTCCCTCTTCCTACCATCATGGTGCTTCCCTCACTAAGTTTGAGAGGAAAGACCTTTGGGGCTTCAAGGTCAACCAGCGCGGACGCCAGACAGAGCGTACCACGGAGGCCATCATCTTCAAGCTCATGCATGATGACAAGGAGAGAGGCCTTGAGGTAGTCATGCAGGATCTGATAGGACGTCTGCTAGGGAGACACTCCCGACAGGTTAGAGGTACTCACTTTCACGTCTTCGGTAGACATGATGAGGATGGAGAGTCCATCGACTTCGAGGACGATTCGAGGGACATAGCAGAGCCGATTCGTCTATACCTCCAGGACTTAGAGTCTCTCATTAGGCACGTGGACACTGATAGGACCAACGTCATGCTCAACAATGACGAACTCTAGGTGCAGCTTCACGAGAAGGACAAGCTCTTCGCGGAGCAAGATGAGATAGTCAAGGAGATGGAGGCAAAATTCGAGAGCCAGGACAGAAAGTTCAAGAGTTAGGAGAAGCGTGTCCAGGATAGGAACAAGAAGATCCGGGACATGACTGAAGAACTGCAGGCCAAGGACTTCGAGCTCGAGCATCAGCAGACGGTGATTGAGAGGCTTCCTTCCCAGAAGAGGGCTCTCAAAGCCAAGATAGAGACCTTGACCGCCAATGTCGAGGAATACAAGACCGCAATGGAGAATGCAGGTCTTACCTTTGTAGAGGAGGAGGTTGATGCCGAGGAGTAGATTTGACTACTCATTTATCATATATTATCGTACTTGTTGATTGAGAACTTGTTATTTGACCATCCGACATGTGGATGGCTTGTTATTTGTGTGTGTTTTACTTTGCGAACTTGTTATCTTGTTGTTGAACCTTTATCCTATTTGTTGCATGCTTTGTGTTTGTTATGTGATGTATTGTGCATGAAAGAATCTATGGGTATCTCATTCTTATCTCTATTGAACAAACCACAGATGCCTCCCCGTCGTGCCAATCCCAACCCCAACAACAACAACATCACTCCGGAAATGCAACAAATGATGACAGCTCAGACTCAGCTGATGCAAATGATGACAACGCTCATCCAGAACCAAAACAACAACAACAACAACAATAACAACAATAACAACAACAACAACCCACCGGGTTTTGACATGCTTACCAGGTTCTTGAGATTGAGGCCAGCAAAGTTCTCAGGAACAACTAATCCCATGGTGGCCAATGATTGGTTACGCTATGTGAACAAGGACTTGGTAACTGTGGGATGTACTGATGCTGAAAAGGTCAGATTTGCAGCACATTTGCTAGAAGGACCAGTCGCCACTTGGTGGGATAACTTCCAGATCACCACTCCCATAGAAGATGTGACATGGGCTATCTTTGAGGATGGCTTTCATACTTCTCATATCTCATCTGGAGTGATGAGCCTAAAGAAGAAAGAGTTTCATAACCTGAAGCAGCGCCACCGCAGCGTGGCTGAATATATTGAAGAGTTCAACAATCTGGCGCGATATGCACCGGATGAAGTTGACACTGATGCTAAGAGGAAAGAAAAGTTCCTCAAAGGATTGAATGATGAGCTGAATCTGCAGTTGGCTGTGGCATATGTTCCCACATACCAGTCTCTTTGTGATAAGGCTGCTATTTTGGAGAACAAAATGAAGCAAGTTGAGAGCAGGAAGAGAAAGCACTCGGACAAGCACAGCTCGGGATCGTCTCACAAACGTTCCCATTATGATGACAGTGGAAGCTCAGGATCCCACAAATATGGGAAATTCAACAAGCACCACAACCACAACCGTCATGACAACAAGCATCATCGTGGTCATGACAATGACAAGTACAAGAACCACAGGGGTGGATACAAAAGCCACCACAGTGGTAATGGAAGTGGAAGTGGAAGCCAGCCTGTCAAGAAGGACATTAGTTAGGTTGAATGCTTCAAGTGCAAGAAGATGGGGCATTATGCAAATGAATGCCCAGAAAATAAAGTAGAAGGACCCAACAAGCCCAACCCTTTTCAGAAGGGACAAGTTAACCACATCAATGTGGAGGAGGTCTATGAGGAGCCTGATGCTGTTGCTGGTAAGTTCAGACTCAATTCTATTCCAGCATTTGTTCTTTTTGATACTGGAGCATCGCATTCATTCATATCAAAAGCATTTGTTGATAGAAATGGGTTTCCAACTGAAAACATTGGGTGTCCAATAAAAGTTAGCTCTCCAGGTCGAGATATGATAGTAAGTCTTGGATGCCGGGATCTAGTAATAGAGTTTGGAAAGCATAAGTTTCCAGTGAGTCTGATAATCCTAGATTCCCAAGGACTGGACGTAATATTGGGAATGGATTGGATGGCTAAGTATGAAGGAGTACTAGATTGTGCTAATCGTACTGTCGCACTCACAACCCCGAAAAGAAAACGGATTAAATTCAAGTCTAACTTTGAATCAAAAGGGAGTAAGCTAAATTCTTTTAAGGGGGTTAGCATAGACAGTGTGCCAATTGTGAGTGAATATCCGGATGTGTTTCCGGAAGAATTGCCGGGAATTCCACCAGATAGAGATGTGGAATTCCTTATTGACTTGCTACCAGGATCTGGGCCAATAGCAAAGAGACCATATAAGATGTCAGTTGATGAACTGAAAGAACTCAAGAAACAACTTGGAGAACAGCTACAGAAAGGATTTATTCAACCAAGTTCTTCATCTTGGGGAGCCCCAGTTTTGTTCATGGAGAAGAAAGATAGAAGTCAATGGTTGTGCATAGATTACCGTTCACTCAATGAGGTAACTATCAAGAACAAATACCCTTTGCCTAGAATCAATGACTTATTTGATCAGCTGGAAGGAGCTTGTGTGTTCTCCAAGATTGATCTCCGGTCAGGCTATTTTCAAGTCAAGATAAGAGAGCAAGACATACCTAAAATAGCTTTCACCACAAGGTATGGATTGTATGAGTATACCGTGATGCCATTTGGTTTGACCAATGCTCTAGCATACTTCATGAATATGATGAACAAGGTGTTTATGGAATTCCTTGATAAGTTTGTTGTCGTTTTCATCGATGACATTTTAATCTACTCCAAGAGCAAAGAAGAGCATGAAGGACATTTGCGTTTGATACTCGATAAGCTTAGAGAGCATAAATTGTATGCCAAATTCAGCATGTGTGAATTCTGGTTGAATGAAGTTGGATTTCTTGGACATGTTATGACGAAAGATGGTGTAGCATTTGATCCTGCTAAAGTTTCAGCTGTAACTGAATGGGAATCTCCCAAGTCAGTGAAGGAAGTTCGTAGTTTCCTTGGCTTAGCAGGTTACTACAGAAGGTTCATTGAAAATTTCTCCAAGGTCGCTAAGCCTATGATAGAATTGCTAAAGAAAGACAAGAAATTTGCTTGGTCTGAAGGTTGTGAACTCAGTTTTCAGGAATTGAAGAAGATACTTGTGACAGCACCAGTATTGTGTTTGCCAGACTTGGAAAAAGATTTCCAATTATATTGTGATGCATCTTATCATGGTTTGGGTGCAGTACTTATGCAAGAAGGAAAAGTTTTGGCTTATGCCTCGAGACAACTCAAAACTCATGAAGTGAACTATCCTACTCATGATTTAGAGTTAGCCTCTGTTGTCCATGCACTCAAAACATGGAGACACTATCGTTTGGGAAAGCGATGTGAAATATTCACAGATCACAAGAGTTTGAAGTTTATCTTCACCCAGAAGGAAATTAATATGAGACAAAGAAGATGGCTAGAACTCATCAAGGACTATGACTTAAGTTTGCAATACCATCCCGGTAAAGCAAATGTTGTAGCGGATGCCTTAAGCCGTAAGGTTTTTGTGAATGGCCTTACCAAAGGAGAATTGCCAGATGATTTGTGTGCCCAATTTAGAGATCTCAGATTGGAGATTGTGCCTGAGGTACATCTCATTTCTTTGGATGTTCAACCCACTTTGTTGGACAAGATCAAAGAAGCCCAGAAGATTGATAAGGAAATTGAAGAGATTAAAGAAAAGATTGGCAAAGGAAAAGCCAAAGGGTTCCATGAAGACGAACAAGGAACTTTATGGCATGGTAAACGTATCTGTGTTCCACAAGATCCGGAGCTTCGGAAACTGATTTTGCAAGAAGCACACAACTCACCGTATTCCATTCATCCGGGTAACACCAAAATGTACATGGATATGAAGGAAAGATTTTGGTGGAATAATCTCAAGAAGGACATCGCCGAACACATTGCTTTGTGTGATGTGTGTAGTAGAGTGAAAGCGGAACATCAGAAACCAGCCGGTTTGCTTCAACCACTACCTATTCCTGATTGGAAGTGGGACAAGATTGGTATGGATTTCATTACCGGATTACCAAGGACCCGGTCAGGATATGATTCTATTTGGGTAGTAGTGGATCGCCTAACTAAAGTAGCTCATTTCATACCCGTGAAGACAACCTATACGAGTGCTAAGTTGGCCAAGATCTACATGAGTAGAATTGTATGTCTACATGGAGTGCCCAAGAGTATTGTGTCTGATAGGAGAACTCAATTCACATCCCATTTTTGGAGACAGCTACATGAGTCATTGGGAACGAGGTTGGAATTCATCACTGCTTTTCATCCTCAAACTGATGGACAAACAGAAAGGACTAATCAGATTCTTGAAGACATGTTGAGGGCATGTGCCCTAGACTATGGAGCCAGTTGGGATGAAAGTCTGCCTTACGCGGAATTTTCGTATAACAACAGCTATCAAGCCAGCATTGAGATGGCACCACTTGAGTTTCTCTACGGGAGAAAGTGTACCACCCCATTGTTATGGAATGGTGTGGGAGAAAGAAGTTTGTTCGGACCAGAACTTATCAAGGAAGCCGAAGAGAAGGTCAAGTTGGTTAAGGAGAGATTGAAGATAGCACAGTCCCGACAGAAAAGCTACGCAGATCCTAAGCGTAGAGAAGTCACCTATGAAGTGGGTGATAGAGCCTATCTTAGAGTGTCACCACTTCGTGGAGTGAAGAGGTTCGGAGTCAAAGGAAAGTTGGACCCAAGATATGTTGGACCATTCAAGATTCTGAGTCGTAAAGGAGAAGTTGCTTATGAAATTGAACTGCCAGAGTCTTTGTCAGCCGTTCATAATGTGTTTCATGTGAGTCAGCTTAAGAAATGTCATCCAGAAATGGAAGAAACTTCGTTGAAGGATACTATACCTTTGGAAGAGGTCAAGTTGGAGAGTGATCTCACTTATGAAGAGAAGCCTATCAAGATTCTTGAGACTGCAGAAAGAGTCACACGGACTTAGACTATCAAGTTTTGGAAAGTTCAGTGGAACCATCATTCCGAAGAGGAAGCAACATGGGAAAGAGAAGATGATCTTCGGAAAGACCACCCTCACCTATTTGCTAGCCAATCCGAATATCGAGGGCGAGATTCACCTTAAGGGGGTTAGATTTGTAACATCCCTAAAATCATGATTCAAACTTATGCATATCATCCATGCATCCATGATCATATGCTTTTCATTTCAAACAAATCATTTCAAAACAGAAGCTTCCATGCTTATTATTTCATGTAAGTGTACTCTAGCCTTAGTGCTATCTTCCAATGAGAAGAATACTTGTTTTGATTCAGTAAAGTTGGTTTATTCAAACTTAGGCACCACCAAAAGTTTGAACAAAATTTCAAAACAAAATGAGTGAATAAACCAATAATATGCCTATTATATATATCATAAAGGCTTGGTTTATTTTTTTTCACTTGATCAAAGTGTTTGGATTGGACAGTAGTGTTTGACACACATTTGAATGCAAGGTTTGCAGTATAAAAACCTAGAGAAGTTTTGAATTCAAACTCATTTGATTTGGATTTGAAAATCATTCCAGAAAATCAAAACAGAAAAAGAAAAGGAGAAAAGAATTAGAAAAGGGCAAGCGCTGCCTATTTGGCCCAACTGCTAATCCAGCACACTAAGCCCACTCGGGGTCTCCCTCTCTCTCGCTCACCCGCAGACACACCCCCCAGGTCACTGACTGCAGGACCCCACCCCCTCTATGTTTCACTCGCTGACTGGTGGACCTCGCCAGCTCACCCTCGTCTTCCCCAAATCGCGCCCCGACCACGTCGCCGGCCGTTTCCTCCGCCCTTCACTGCCGCGTTGATTCCTCGCTTAATTGCCCTTGATTCCGCGTGCGATCCTCGCCCCTGCTCCGCCTACTTAACCCCCACCTCTCTGCGACCATTTCCCCTCACTCAGCGCTTCCACATCGCCACCAGGCTGCCCACAATCGCACTTGCGCCGCCGCAGACAGACGCGCTCCAGCGACGAATCTCGGTAAGCACAGACCGCCCCTTTGCCTCTCGATCAAACCACTGCTACCAGCATGATCTTGCGCATCTGTTAAGGCCCTCCGTTTACTTTCTCATGACCCAGAGCGACGTCCTCATTCTCACCCACGAGCACCTGAGCCACCGCTCGACTCCGACGTGCGATTCAGGTAAAGCCAGACCGCCCCTTGCCTTCCCTTTGGTACTGACTTGATCGCCAGATCCTTGCGCATTTCCTGAACCATCTGGTTTGTGTTGGGTCGACGCAGAGCCTCGGCAACGACCTCAACAGCAAGCAGCAGACGCCGCCCGCAACTCCGACGAGCTCCAGCGACTGCGTCCGTGCGCCCCTTGCCAAGTCGTCACCAGGTTGAGCTCCAGCACACCGTCACGTTTCTGGTAAGCACCTCCGACGACCCCAGAGCCACCTATAGCACCACGCCGCCGTAGGCAGAGCTCGCCGTCGCCAGTAGCCACCGCCAGCGCCGCCCAGCTTTGGTCGTTTGATCCAGGGCCGTCCGATCTGGATCCAGCGTGCAGGATTAGATCACTTAACGAATCGTTACGAGTAGATCTGAGCCGTGCGGTTTAAGTAGATCTAGCGGCTCAGAAGCGTGATCCAACGCGAACCGGTACGCGCCAATAAGATTAAGACGCGTGGCATCTGTTTAGGTTTAAAAACAGAATTTGAATCTATTAGATGTTTAATTTTGTTTTGGCTATAACTTTTGATCCCCACGTTAGAATTTGACAAATTTTATACCGTTGGAATCAGGAGAGCAAGCTCTTTCTAAATATGCAATGTGTTTAATGTTTTGCTTCTGTTAAAATGGTTTTATTTGCAGAAACTTGTGTAGGGCTAATTTGAGTATATGAAATGTTTAGGGAATGATTTAGGGTTTAAATAAATGTTTTTTGGCAAGTTTTTAACTTGTTTATGAACCAGTACTGTATACTTGCTTTGTTGAGTTTTAAAAATCATCACTTATCATTTTTGCATGCATGCATATATTTTTGATTGTATATGTTTTGTATGTGATTGTTGCTATATTTCTTTGTGTAGATTTTGGTGCTAGTGATTGTGATTGAGAGGAGTGTAGCTACTCTCCAAACTACCAAGGCAAGTGGTACTTCATGAATATTTTATCCCTATGTTTTCTACTAAGCATTAGAAATTTTTTGCTAGTCTTGCATGCTATACTTTGCTTATATGCCATGATGGGAAATCCTAGTAGTTGTAGAATTGCTAGGAAAATTTCTAAGTTAAGATGCTTATCTATGCCATGCTTAGCCTAGCTAGTAGCAACCAAGGGTTGGTGAATTATACATGCTATGATGAAAATATTTCTAAGTCTTTGGACTTGTGTTTTGCCTAATAAAACAACTAAGTTAATGAAACACCTGGGTGGAATGGAAGGAATGGTTTGTGTTGAGTGGTTACACAAGGCCAGGGGACTGGTGAACCTTGTGTATCTCACTTGTGGAAAGCCACCCAGGAACAAAGAGATTTTAGAGGCCAAGTGTTGAGAAGCTTCTAGTGCAGCCACTTGGCAATATGGGCTCTGCCTGGATCATATAGGTTGCTAGAACTTAGCCATTTGGACAGTTGCTGGTAGTGGGAATGATAGGTTGGAGCGCGTCCATTTGGTCTAAGGGAAGGCTTCTGAAAGGTCCTGTCTTGGTGAAAATCAAGTCTGGTGGGGAAAGTGCACAACCTCTGCAGATGGAAAAATCTAAGTACTTAGCCATGTCCCTGTAAAAGGACAACTTGAGCATCAATACATGGAAGCTATCAATAATATCCTCATCCCAATTTCTAAATAAAAACTTGTGGGTGAATAAGGGTAAAGGACCTCAATTTCTATTGGTGGTTCCTTGGGAAAAGTTTTGACAAAGAAAAACTTAGTGATTTCAACTAATAGGCAAAACCTATTTTGAGCAAAGCAAGCCAAGCTACACTTAGCCAAATTGCATATAGTATCTAGTCCACTTAAATTATACTAAGGTATCACTTGCCAATACTATTCCAATGTATTGACCCACTGTGGCTGTAACTTGTGATGTTGCAGGTTACTCTGATGAGGATTAGGTGTCATGAGTCTACACTCAACATGTTTGCCTGTGGCACATGAAGATGAAGACTTTCATTTATTTACTTATTCAAACTCTTGTACTAGGCCTATGGCCTTGGAGTTGTAAAGACTATGTTTATCTCTGGAATGGCTGTAATAATGACCTTTGTATCTGTGTACTTCATCTTAAACTGTAGATGCTAGCTTTGATCCAGGGACTAGCATTGCAATCACAGGGATCCTTTTCCTTTATAAAGGAGGGATCTTACACAAAGTAATCGTAGTAATATGTGGGAGCCATATGAATTTCCAGATTCCTCTATTGGTTATTGATCAGAGAAGAGTCTTGGTTATGTCTGCATAATTCACGAACCATAGGGAGACACACATAAGGATTCAATGTTGTTTAGTAGATATGGAATGTAAGTAGGGAGACCGAGTGTTGTTCGGAGTCTCGTATGGGATCCGAGATTACACGAGGAGATCCGGAATGGTCTGGAGAAAAAGATTCATATAAGGAAAGTCCAATTCCAGAGATCGGTAATGATTCCGGTGTTTTCACCGGAATGATCTAGAAGGGTCTAGATGTTGGAGATATGCCCTAGAGGCAATAATAAATGTAGTTATTATTATATCTTTGTGTTTATGATAAATGTTTGCATTCATGCTATAATAGTATTAACAAGGAAACATTAATACTTGTGTGAATTGTAAACTTAATTTGAAGTCCCTAGTAAAGCCTCTATATAATACTAGCTTGTTGGCTAATAGATGATTGTGGTTTCCCTATCATGAACATTGAGATGTTGTTAACAACAAGATCATATCGTTAGGAGAATGATATGATGGACATACTCCTATAGATAAGCGTAGCATAAAGATCAAGTCATTTCAATAGTTCAATTGCTATATGCTTTCTGATACATAGTTATCTAATTCCTTCGACCATGAGATCATGCATATCACCTTTACCAGATGGATGCTTTGATATCATCAAACACCACACCGTAACAGGGTGGCTATAAAGGTGGCATTGAGTGTTCGGAAGGTATTGGATTGAAACACATGGATCAAGAGTGGGATTTGTCCATCCATATGACGGATAGATATTCTCTGGGCCCTCTCGGTGAAATGTCATCCAATTAGCTTGCAAGCATGTGACTTGATCACAAGGGATCACATATCACGGGAACGAGAAAAGAGTACTTATCAGTAACGAGGTTGAACTAGGTATGCAGAGATACCGATGATCATAACCTCGGATAAGTAACATATCGTGAGACAAAGGGAAATTGGTATCGTATGTAAGTGGTTCATTCGATCGCAAAGTAATCGTAGAAATATGTGGGAGCCATATGAATTTCCAGATTCCTCTATTGGTTATTGTTCGGAGAAGTGTCTCGATCATGTCCGCATAATTCACGAACCGTAGGGAGACACACTTAAGGATTCGACGTTGTTTGAGTAGTTATGGTATTATGAGAAAGAGACCGAATGTTGTTCGGAGTCTCGGATGGGATCCGGGATATCACGAGGTGATCCGGAATGGTCCGGAGAATAAGATTCATATAAGGAAAGTCCCGTTTCGGAGTTGGGGAATGGTTCCGGTGTTTTCATCGGGAACATTCTAGAAGGTCCCGGAATGTCCGGCACTCCGGAGGGGGGAAGGGGTACATGAATGTGTCATTGCATGTTGGAATGATTGCATCATGTACTAAGTGTTCTCTCTGTCCGAAATAAAGGGTTAATTCAAATCCTAATTGAAAAAGTCAAACTGCCAGTTTTCGGTCAAACTGCCAGTTTTCGGAAAGAGGAGAAAGAGGAGGAGAGGTGGAGGCCGAGTTGGAGGAGGGTTCCTCCCCTTGGCCGGCGCACCTCCCAAGGCCGAGTTGGGGAGGAACTCCTCCCCTTGGCCGGCCAAGCCCTCCCACCTATAAAAGGAGGGGCAGGGCCTCCTCCTCTAGACACACTAGTTCCTACCCCTCTAAACTAAACCTAGATCTAAACCCCGGTTTAGAGCTATTTTGGTTTAGAGCCTTCTAATTGGTTTAGAGCCCTCTAATTGGTGTGTATAATTACTAGACCACTAATAGCCTCTCTCATAAGCTCCACCATACCCGCACCGGCTTAAGGCGAAGCCCTGCGGGATCTCCCCTCTACCTCCGGTACCACGCCGTTGTGCTGCCGGAATCGCAAGGAGAGTACTACAACCTCCGCTGCCTGCTGGAACAAGGGAGAGGAAGGTCTTCGTCGAGTACCGAACGTGTGACCGACTGCGGGGGCGCTGCTGGTACGTGGCGCCGGAAGGATCGTCTACGCGATCTTGAGATCGGAAAGAGTACGACTACATCACCCACGAGAATCTGCTCTCGTTAAACACTTTGGAATCTTCGAGGGTGAGTTATTCCATCGACTCGTTGCTACAATCTAGTAGATAGATCTTGGCTTGTTTGTTTGTATGCGATAGAAAATTTTTGTTTTCCATGCTACGAAACCCTACAGTGGTATCAGAGCCGTGTCTATATGTAGATCTGTTGCACGAGTAGAACACAATGGTCATTGTGGGAGTTGATGCTTTTATTGTAGATTGCTTTGTGTGTACTTTGCATCTTGCGGTATGTTGGGATGAAGCGGCCCGGGCTAACCTTACATGACATCGTTCATGAGACTTGCTCCACGCTTAACATGCAACTTGTATTGCATAAGTGGCTTTGCGGGTGCCTGTTTCTCCTAGCATAGTAAAGATCCAATTTACAACGGGTAATCAACAATGCTAGTATCAATGTTGTGGTTCTTGTTCGTAGGTTAGAACGACACTTAATGAAAGCCCCAAACCACGTAAAATATGCAAAGAAAGTAGAAGCGTCTAACTTTGTTTTGCAGGGGTGTGCAGTGATGTGATATGGCCATGATTGTGATTATATTTGATGTATGCAATGTTCCTTATTGTAAGTTGGCAACAGGCAGGAGCCATATGGTTGTCTTTAAATTCTGTTAAGACCTGCGTGTCTATTCAAAATAGTTGTAATAGTTGAAGCTGGTGGACGACAACCATGAAGAAGCGTCATTGACCTTGATGCTATGCCGGTGATGATGGAGATCATGTTCGTGCTTGAAGATGGAGATCGGAAGCACAAAGAAGAAAGGCCATATCATATCACATATTATGAATTGCATGTGATGTTAATCCTTTATGCATCTTGTATTGCTTAGTAGACGACGGTAGCATTATAAGATGATCCCTCATGCACATAAATTTCAAGTTCTAAAGTGTTCACCCTTAGTATGCACCGTTGCCAAAGCTTGTTGCTTCGAAGCACCACGTGATGATCGGGTGTCTTTGATTCCGCGGGTGAATACAACGTAAGCAAGCCAGATTTGCTTATGCGGTAGCTAAGGTTTGATCTTGACGAGCCTAGCATGTACAGACATGGCCTCAGGAACACGGATCACCGAAAGGTAAAGCATGAATCATATAGCAGATATGATGAACATGATGATTGTTCGCCATTGAAACTATATCGGCTCTCGTGATGATCGGTGTTGATATAGTAGATTTGGTTCGTGTGATCACTAAAACAATGTGAGGGATGTTGTTTTGAGTGGGAGTTCACCTAGTTTAATTTCATTAATTAATTTGAACTCAATTTGTCATAAACTTAGTCTAAACTATTGCAAATATGTTGTAGATCAATGGCAGCCCCTACCATCAATTTTAATGCGTTCCTAGAGAAAGAAAAGTTGAAAAACAATGGAAGCAACTTCGCGGATTGGTTCCGCAATTTGAGGATTGTCCTCACAGCTGGTAATTTGACCTATGTGCTGGATGCACCGCTAGGTGACCCACCTGCAGCTGATGCTACCGATGAAGTAAAGAATGTTTACCTCGCTCGGAAGAATTAGTACTCCATAGTTCAGTGTGCTATCTTGTATGGTTTAGAATCGGAGCTTCAGAAAAGGTTTGAAGAGTCGGACCCATATGATATTGTCGAGGATCTCAAATTAATTTTTGAGACTCATGCGGCAATTGAAAGTTATGAAGCTTCTGAAAAGTTCTTTAACTGCAAGATGGAAGAGGGTAGCTCCGTCAGTGAGCATGTGCTTAAAATGTCTGGGCACGCGAATAAACTCCAAAGCTTGGGTATAGTGATTCCTAATACTTTGGGAGTTTACCGCATCCTCCAATCACTACCACCAAGTTACAAGAACTTTGTGATGAACTACAACATGCAGAACATGAACAAAGAGTTGCCAGAACTATTTGCTATGTTAAAATCTGCAGAAGTGGAGATCAAGAAAGAGCACCAAGTGTTGATGGTCAATAAGACCACCAAATTCAAGAAAGGCAAGTCTAAGCAAAAGGGACACTTCAAGAAGGGTGGTAAGAAAGTTACCATACCAACGAAGAAGACCAAGGCTGGACCTAAGCCTGAAACTGAGTGCTTTTACTGCAAGGGAGAAGGTCACTGGAAGCGGAATTGCCCAAAGTACTTGGCGGATTTGAAGAACGGCAACATCAAGAAGAAAGGTATATTTGATATACATGTTATTGATGTGTATCTCACTAGTATTCGTAGTAGTGCCTGGGTATTTGATACTGGTTCGGTTGCTCATATTTGTAACTCGAAACAGGAGCTGCAGAATAAACGGAAGCTAGCGAAGAACGAGGTGTCGATGCGTGTGGGAAACGGATCAAAGGTTGATGTGATCGCGGTCGGCACGCTACCTCTTCATCTACCATCGGGATTAGTTTTATACTTAAATAATTGTTATATGGTGCCTGCGTTGAGCATGAACATTATATCGGGATCTTGTTTATTGCGAGACGGTTACTTATTTAAATCTAAGAATAATGGTTGTTCTATTTATATGAGTAATATGTTTTATGCACATGCACCTTTAATAGATGGTCTATTCATATTGAATCTCGATAGTGGAAATACACATATTAATAACATTGAAGCTAAACGTTTGAAATTGAGCGATAACTTGACCTATATGTGGCACTGTCGTCTTGGTCACATTGGAGTGAAGCGTATGAAGAAACTCCATTCCGATGGACTTCTTGAATCACTTGATTTTGAATCACTTGAAAGATGCGAAGCATGTCTGATGGGTAAAATGACTAAGACTCCATTTTCTGGTATAATGGAGCGAGCTACGGACTTATTGGAAATCATACATACCGATGTGTGTGGTCCAATGAGTGTAGCATCGCGCGGTGGTTATCGTTATGTTCTTACCTTCACGGATGACTTGAGTAGATATGGGTATATCTATTTCATGAAACATAAGTCCGAAACTTTCGAGAAGTTTAAGGAGTTTCAAAGTGAGGTAGAGAATCAACGTAACAAGAAGATTAAATTTCTACGTTCTGATCGTGGAGGTGAATATCTAAGTTACGAGTTTGGTGAGCATTTAAAGAAATGTGGAATACTTTCGCAGTTGACACCGCCGGGAACACCACAGCGTAATGGTGTGTCTGAACGTCGTAATCGAACTCTCTTAGATATGGTTCGTTCTATGATGTCACTTACAGATTTACCGCTATCATTTTGGGGTTATGCATTAGAAACAGCCGCATTCACTTTAAATAGGGCACCGTCTAAATCCGTTGAAACGACACCGTATGTCTTATGGTTTGGGAAGAAACCTAAATTGTCGTTCCTTAAAGTTTGGGGATGCGAAGCCTATGTAAAGAAGTTACAGCCGGACAAGCTTGAACCCAAAGCGGAAAAATGCGTCTTCATAGGATACCCGAAGGAAACTATTGGGTATACCTTCTATCATAGATCCGAAGGCAAAATCTTCGTTGCCAAGAATGGATCCTTTCTAGAGAAGGAATTTCTCTCGAAAGAAGTGACTGGAAGGAAAGTAGAACTCGACGAGGTTGTCGAACCTTCTCTCGAAATTGCGAGTAGCGTAGCACCGGAAGAAGTTCCTGTGGTTCCTGCACCAATAAAAGAGGAAGCTAATGATGATGATCATGAAACTTCGGTCGAAGTTGCTACAGAGCCTCGGAGGTCAACGAGAACTCGTACCACTCCAGATTGGTATGGTTCCGTTATGAATGTCATGTTGGTGGACAACACCGATGACCCCGAGACATATGAGGAAGCAATGATGAGCCCAGATTCCAATAGATGGCAAGAAGCCATGAAATCCGAGATTGGATCCATGTACGAAAACCAAGTATGGACTTTGGTGGACTTACCGGATGGCCGGAAGGCTGTCGAGAACAAATGGATTTTCAAGAAGAAAACAGATGCTGATGGTAATGTTACTGTCTATAAAGCTCGACTTGTCGCAAAAGGGTTTCGACAAATTCAAGGAGTTGACTACGATGAGACTTTCTCACCAGTAGCGAAGCTAAAGTCTGTGAGGATTATGTTAGCAATCGCTGCATATTATGATTATGAGATATGGCAGATGGATGTCAAAACAGCATTCCTCAATGGAGACATTGATGAAGAGTTGTATATGATGCAACCCAAAGGTTTTGTCGATCCTAAAGATGCTAACAAGGTATGCAAACTTCAACGGTCCATCTATGGATTGAAGCAAGCATCCCGAAGTTGGAATCAACGTTTTGATAAGGTAATCAAAAGTTTTGGTTTTATACAAACTTATGGAGAAGCTTGTATTTACAAGAAAGTGAGTGGGAGCTCTGTAGCGTTCTTAATACTATATGTGGATGACATATTGTTGATTGGGAATGATGTAGACCTTCTTAATAGTGTCAAAGAATATTTGAATAATAGTTTTTCAATGAAGGATCTTGGCGAAGCAGCTTACATATTAGGCATAAAGATTTATAGAGATAGATCGAAACGCCAAATATCATTGTCACAAAGTACATATTTGGACAAAGTTCTAAAGAGGTTTGGAATGGAAGAAAGCAAGAAAGGGTTCTTGCCCATGTTGCCCAATACGACCTTGAGTAAAACTCAAAGTCCGACATCGGCAGAAGATAGAGAAAGGATGAGTAAGACTCCCTATGCCTCAGCCATAGGATCTCTAATGTATGCCATGCTATGTACTAGACCCGACATTGCATATGCTGTTAGTTTAACTAGCAGATATCAAAGTGATCCAGGAGTGGATCATTGGACAGCGGTCAAAAACATCCTTAAGTACTTGAGAAGAACTAAGGATATGGTTCTTTCTTATGGAGGTGATGAACAGCTCGTTGTTAATGGTTACACCGATGCTAGTTGGAACACAGATCCGGATGATTCTAAATCACAATCCGGATACGTATTTATTTTGAATGGTGCAGCAGTTAGCTGGAGGAGTGCAAAGCAAAGCGTTGTGGCGAGATCTTCAACTGAATCGGAATACATGGCTGCTTTGGAGGCTTCACAAGAAGCGATATGGATGAAAGAGTTCATTACAGAGCTGGGTGTGGTTCCTAGTGCGCTGGACCCAATGTCTATCTACTGTGATAACATGGGCGCCATAGCCAATGCGCAAGAACCAAGGTCACACAAGAAGCTGAAGCATATCAAGCTGCGTTTTCACGCTATTCGAGAACATATCCAGGATGGGGATATAAAGATTTGCAAAGTACACACAGATCTGAATGTGGCGGATCCGTTGACTAAACCTCTCCCGAGGGCAAAACATGACCAACACCAAACTGCCATGGGTGTTCGGTATATTACCATGTAATCTAGATTAGATGACTCTAGTGCAAGTGGGAGACTGTTGGAGATATGCCCTAGAGGCAATAATAAATGTAGTTATTATTATATCTTTGTGTTTATGATAAATGTTTGCATTCATGCTATAATAGTATTAACAAGGAAACATTAATACTTGTGTGAATTGTAAACTTAATTTGAAGTCCCTAGTAAAGCCTCTATATAATACTAGCTTGTTGGTTAATAGATGATTGTGGTTTCCCTATCATGAACATTGAGATGTTGTTAACAACAAGATCATATCGTTAGGAGAATGATATGATGGACATACTCCTATAGATAAGCGTAGCATAAAGATCAAGTCATTTCAATAGTTCAATTGCTATATGCTTTCTGATACATAGTTATCTAATTCCTTCGACCATGAGATCATGCATATCACCTTTACCAGATGGATGCTTTGATATCATCAAACACCACACCGTAACAGGGTGGCTATAAAGGTGGCATTGAGTGTTCGGAAGGTATTGGATTGAAACACATGGATCAAGAGTGGGATTTGTCCATCCATATGACGGATAGATATTCTCTGGGCCCTCTCGGTGAAATGTCATCCAATTAGCTTGCAAGCATGTGACTTGATCACAAGGGATCACATATCACGGGAACGAGAAAAGAGTACTTATCAGTAACGAGGTTGAACTAGGTATGCAGAGATACCGATGATCATAACCTCGGATAAGTAACATATCGTGAGACAAAGGGAAATTGGTATCGTATGTAAGTGGTTCATTCGATCGCAAAGTAATCGTAGAAATATGTGGGAGCCATATGAATTTCCAGATTCCTCTATTGGTTATTGTTCGGAGAAGTGTCTCGATCATGTCCGCATAATTCACGAACCGTAGGGAGACACACTTAAGGATTCGACGTTGTTTGAGTAGTTATGGTATTATGAGAAAGAGACCGAATGTTGTTCGGAGTCTCGGATGGGATCCGGGATATCACGAGGTGATCCGGAATGGTCCGGAGAATAAGATTCATATAAGGAAAGTCCCGTTTCGGAGTTGGGGAATGGTTCCGGTGTTTTCATCGGGAACATTCTAGAAGGTCCCGGAATGTCCGGCACTCCGGAGGGGGGAAGGGGTTCATGAATGTGTCATTGCATGTTGGAATGATTGCATCATGTACTAAGTGTTCTCGCTGTCCGAAATAAAGGGTTAATTCAAATCCTAATTGAAAAAGTCAAACTGCCAGTTTTCGGTCAAACTGCCAGTTTTCGGAAAGAGGAGAAAGAGGAGGAGAGGTGGAGGCCGAGTTGGAGGAGGGTTCCTCCCCTTGGCCGGCGCACCTCCCAAGGACGAGTTGGGGAGGAACTCCTCCCCTTGGCCGGCCAAGCCCTCCCACCTATAAAAGGAGGGGCAGGGCCTCCTCCTCTAGACACACTAGTTCCTACCCCTCTAAACTAAACCTAGATCTAAACCCCGGTTTAGAGCTATTTTGGTTTAGAGCCTTCTAATTGGTTTAGAGCCCTCTAATTGGTGTGTCTAATTACTAGACCACTAATAGCCTCTCTCATAAGCTCCACCATACTCGCACCGGCTTAAGGCGAAGCCCTGCGGGATCTCCCCTCTACCTCCGGTACCACGCCGTTGTGCTGCCGGAATCGCAAGGAGAGTACTACAACCTCCGCTGCCTGCTGGAACAAGGGAGAGGAAGGTCTTCGTCGAGTACCGAACGTGTGACCGACTGCGGGGGCGCTGCTGGTACGTGGCGCCGGAAGGATCGTCTACGCGATCTTGAGATCGGAAAGAGTACGACTACATCACCCACGAGAATCTGCTCTCGTTAAACACTTTGGAATCTTCGAGGGTGAGTTATTCCATCGACTCGTTGCTACAATCTAGTAGATAGATCTTGGCTTGTTTGTTTGTATGCGATAGAAAATTTTTGTTTTCCATGCTACGAAACCCTACACTAGAAGGTTCATCGGACCAGAAGGAGAAGGGTGCATGAATGTGTCATGACTAAGTGGAATGGTTGCATCATGTCCTAGGTCAAAGGGCTATGCAAATAAAGAGTAAAATCAAACTCCAAATTTGAAAGTCAAAAGGCAAGTTTGAAAAGTCAAACTGGGACAATGTTTCCTAGTGGAGGAAGAAGAGAATCCTTCTCTCGCTCCACCACAAGCCTAGAATGAGAGGGAGTTGGGGTAGGATTCAAACTCTCCTCTCCCTAGCTGTCGCTCCCTCTCATAAATAGAGGGGACGGGGCTGCCCCTCCACACCACCACCACCACCCAAGCTCGCGCCACCGCCGTCCCCACCTCCTCCTCTCCGGATTCTAAACCCTAGAAGCCGGGAAACCCTAATACTCCACCATAACCCGCTCTGGCTTAGGCAAATCCCTGCGGGATCTTCCCTATACTTCCGACACCACGCCATCGTGCTGCCAGAATCACAAGGAGAGAACTACAACCTCCACTGCCTGCTGGAACAAGGGACATGAAGGTCTTCATTGAGTACCGAACGTGTGACCGACTGCGGAAGTGCTGCCGGAACGCAGCGCCGGAAGGATCGTCTACATGATCTTGAGATTGGCAAGTGTACGACTACATCACCCACGAGAATCTGCTCTCGTTAACCGCTTTGGAATCTTCGAGGGTGAGTATTCTAATCGACTCATTGTTACAATCTAGTAGATAGATCTTGGTTTGTGTGTGTTCATGCGGTAGATTTTTTTTGTTTTCCATGCTATGAACCCCTATGGTGGTATCAGAGCCATGTCTATATGTAGATCTGTTGCACGAGTAGAACACAATGGTCATTGTGGGTGTTGATACTTTTGTTGTCGATTGCTTATTGTTTACTTTGCACCTTGCGGGATGGTGGGATGAAGCGTCCTAGGCTAACCTTACATGACATCATTCATGAGACTTGCTCCACGCTTGACATGCAACTTGTATTGCATAAGTGGCTTTGCAGGTGCATGTTTCTCCCAACATAGTGAAGATTCAATTTACAATGGGTGATTGACAATACTAGTATCAACGTTGTGGTTCTTGTTTGTAAGTTAGAACAACACTTAATGAAAGCCCCAAACCACATAAAACATGCAAAGAAAATTAGAGGCGTCTAACTTTGTCTTGCAGGGGTGTGCTGTGATGTGATATGGCCATGATTGTGATTATATATGATGTATGCAATGTTACTTATTGTAAGTCGGCAACCGGTAGGAGCCTTATGGTTGTCTTTTAATTTCGTTAAGACATGCATGTCTATTCTTCAAAGTAGTTGTAATAGTTGATGCTGGTGGACGACAACCATGGAGCGGTGCCATTGACCTTGACGCCACGCCGGTGATGATGGAGATCATGTCCGTGCTTGAAGATGGAGATCGAAGGCACAAGAAGAAAGGCCATATCATATCACATATTTTGAAGTGCATGTGATGTTAATCCTTTTATGCATCTTTTATTTCTTAGTTTGCAACGGTAGAATTATAAGATGATCCCTCTCACAAAATATCAAGTTATAAAGTGTTCGTCCTTAGTAGTCACCGTTGCCAAAGCTGTTTTGAAGCACCAGGTGATGATCGGGTGTGTTTGATTCTGCGAGTGTATACAACGGGAGCAAGCCAGATTTGTGGAAGCTAAGGTTTTATCTTGACGAGCCTTGCATGTACATACATGGTATCGGAACACGGATCACCGAAGGGTAAAGCATGTGTCATATAGTAGATATGATGAACATGTTGATTGTTCGCCTTTGAAGCTACATCATCTCTCGTGATGATTGGTTTTGATGTGGTGGTATCGGTTCGTGTGATCACTAAAACAATGTGAGGGATGTTGTTTTGAGTGGGAGTTCACCTAGATTAATTTAACTATTAATTAGAACTCAATTTGTCATAAACTTAGTCTAAACTATTGCAAATATGTTGTAGATTAATGGCGGCCCCTACCATCAATTTTAATGCGTTCCTAGAGAAATAAAAGTTGAAAAACAATGGAAGCAACTTCGCGATTGGTTCCACAATTTGAGGATTGTCCTCAATGCTGGTCATTTGACCTATGTGCTGGATGCACCCCTGGGTGACCCACCTACAGAAGATGCTACCGATGACGAGAACTTTGTGATGAACTACAACATGCAGTGCATGGATAAGACGTTGCCAGAACTCTTCTCTATGTTGAAGTTTGCGGACGTGGAGATCAATAAAGAGCACCAAGTGTTGATGGTCAATAAGACCATAAATTTCAAGAAGCAAGGCAAGCATAAGAAAAAGGTAAACTGTCACATCCCAAGATTTTCCAAATCTTGTAATGTGAAAAATAAAATAAACAAAATAAATTTTTGTTGAAAATCAGGGTGAAAAGAAACTTTTGTTTCTAAATGGAAACTTAAAACCCCCTCTTGAACAAACTTTGATAAAAAGGTTGAATTCAACAAAATCCAAATCAAGGGAAATGCATTCCTTAATGAATGTATCTGGAAATTTAAACACTTGGAAATAAAGCCAAACCCTAAACCCTAATGGAATAAAAATCATTTCCAAGTTATCTCCAAATCCATGGATTTGATCCATACAAAAATTTGGTCAACAAACATTCACAAATGATCAAGAAAGACAAATAGAAATATTATAAAACCCTATAAATTGGTTTCACATAATTTGGAACCATAAATAAAATCTTATGAATTTAATAAGATAAGAAATTGAATTCCCAAAGCTAATAAAGAACCTATCTAGAAACCCATACCAATTGGTGAGAAAATAATCCTAAGGAGATTTAAAAGGATAAAGAATTTTCCAAATAAAATAAAATGGCAATAACCATTCTATCCCTATCTTAATGAAGACAAATCTCTAATAAGAAAAATTATATAAATCATGAGAAAATGATATTTGGAATTTACCCAAGTGAAATAAAAGTTGTTTAATCAACTTAAATAAAATAAATCTTCCAAGTAAAAAATTTAGGGAATTAAAACCATATCAAAATTCCATTGAAATCAAAACAAATACCCAATCTTAAATGAGTAATGAATCATATTAAATATCCTCCGAATAATTCAAGATGAATTATTTGACACCCTTTTGAGTAAACAAAACTTACTGAAAGGTTTTGGAAGAATTTAGAAGTCAAATGGAAATTAAAGACATTATTAAATCTTATATTGATTTAAAACAAGGGCCCTTTTTATAAATTAAAAAGACCCCAAAAAGGAGTAAAATAAATTCGCAAAATTGACATCAGAATGTGCTACTAATCAATATTTAAACCTACCCAAAATCTAGCAAAGGTTTGAAATCAAATGAGGGTTTGAGTTGCTTATTCAAAATCAAAACAGAATTAAAGTTTGGAAAAAAGGAAAAACAAACGGAATAAAAAAAATGTGTAAAGGACCCAGCCCAACTAGCCTGGCCCAACTAAGTCCAGCCAGCCCACTGCTCCTCTCCCGCAGAAAACGATTCGCACCCACGTTCGAACCCACACGGCCACTGAACACCAGGACCCACCTTCCCCTCTCTTCCACTCACTGACAAACGGGCCACGCGACCACGTCATCTTCTTCCTTCCCGCGGAGACCCCGCCCCTCACCTCGCATGCCTTTGCAGGCGAATAATGCTCGGCCTAATTCGCGTTAATGGCACAGTTAAACCTCCCCCTAACGATGCCCTCTTAACCGCCCACGTCTCCTCTCCATTGCCCCTCTGTCACCTCACCCAAGCGTGCCCCCAGGCTACCCAATTCCTCTCTAGACCCCGCTCTGCCCCGACGAGCTCGCAAGCCAATTCCGGCCATACCTCGCCATCCCTAGCCCCCTTGACCACTCAGGCATGTTCCCCAGGCCCCTGCACGTCTCCCAGTAGCCTTGTCTTGCCAGCGCTTGCACCCCAACGTCGGCTACGACCACGTCTGAGCAGCGCCACCATCGGCCTCGACTCCGGCAAGCTCCCTTGGTGAGCACAGACTTCCCCTCGCCCCCTTTTTGATGCTCCCTTGTTTGCCGCTCGCGTACGAAGATAACCGTGTATTCCGTTTGCTTCCTCGTGACCAGTAGCACCGCCGTCGACGATGACAGCGCGTGGCCGTCGTCAGACGCAACACCGACGAGGAATTATCAGCAACCCAGTGCGCCCCTTGACCAACCGCAAGTACCTTGAGCTTACCCACGCCACAGCGATCATGGTGAGCCACTCCCTTTCCTCCCTTCCTTCCCCTAGCACCAGCTCCGCCGTAGACAGACACGCCGCCGCCACCTGCCGCCGCTAGCGCCGCCACTAGTTGGCAAGTGTGCTCAGCATCGTCCGATCTGGATCAAACGATTAGGATAGAATCACTTAACGCCGAAGAGGTACGCAATCAGTGCCGTGCGATGTAACTTGATCCAACGCCTCACGTTGCTGATCCAACCGAAATGGTACCCGCGAATGAGAAACATCCACGTGTCCCAGTCTGTTTGATTTAAACAGAATTTGATCTATTAGTTGCTCAATTTTGTAAAATCTATAACTTTAGTTCTACACGTCCAAATTTTACAAATTTTATATCAATGGAATCAGTGGAACAAGCACTTTGCAACCATGCACTTTGTTTAGTAAAAAGCTTCTGGTAAAATGTTTGTTTTTGCAGAAACTTGTGTAGGCTTGTTATGAATATAAAAATTGTTCTAGTTATGTTTTGGAGATGAAATCTTTGCAAAATGGTTTGTTGTGAACCTACTGACCCTAGGAAACAACTTATGGATTTAAAAATGTATTTTGTGAAGTTTAGGAATAGATAATTGAATTAGGTCATTTCTAGTCAAATAAAAACATTGATTTTGATATGGAAATGATTTTTTGAGTAAAACCTTTGGGAAATGATTTGATTCAAACCTTCTGACCCTAAACACCAAGTTTTGTGAATTAACAACTTATTTGATGAACAATATAAAATTATTGATTTACCAAAAGCATTTTCAACCACATAAAATAATGATTTGATTTAAAAATGGTTTATAGATAAAACCCTTTTGCAAATGGTTTTGCCACTTTAGAAACTGACCACTTTGAACCTTACAATGTTTAGAGCCTAGTAGAAACCACCTTTGCAAATAAAACTATCTTTTGCATGCTTGCATGCATGACTTTGTTTCTATTATTTTATGTGTGATTAATTTGTTTGATTTTTAGTTGGAATGCTAGTTGAAATTGTGTTTGCTTGATTGAATTGTAGTGGAATTAGAAGAGTGTGATATTGGCAAGATCAAGAAGTGAACCGTCATTTTCTACTAAAATGGCAAGTGACACTATCATCCAAGTCCTACTATTTTCATTACACTTAGTGGATTTTGAAACATGCATGATAAGGTCTACTATATTTTGCTATGCTAAATCCTAATAGGAAACCCTTATATATTCCTTAGTGAAAACAATGTAGTTGTAATATGCTTAGCCCTGCTATATATATTGAGATGGGATACATGTTAAGATTATATGAAGTATTGAAAAGACTTATGTTTTATATAATAAAACAAGTACTCAATGAACCACCTGGGTGGACAAGGATACTCATGTTTTGGACAAGGTGGCAACAAAAGGAACCATGTTTATATGGCAATCTTTTTTTGTTGTGCACTAGAAGAAAACCACCCAGGGACTTAGAGATTGAACATGTTTCTCATACAGTGGCTTCCGTGTATAGCCACATGCTAAATGGGCACTGGCTTAGTCAACTACATAGTGGAAGACCCATGCATTGGCCTCTTAAGGTTAACTAGAATGAGGGAACTTGAAACCCTACATTGGTGCCTGGTAGACAAGCTAGCATTGTGTATTGGGAGGACTCCTATGGAAAGACTTTGTCACAATCTCAATCTGCCAGTACTCCATCTTGGTGAGTACTTATCCAATGGCCACTGGTGGCATCAAGATGAGATTGTGTCATGTGGGTAAAGTGTACAACTTCTGCAGAAGATAAAAATCTAAGTACTTAGCTGTGTCCCCGGTTATGGACAATACTGAGCAACTAAGGCCTGAAGCTATGGAAGATCTCGACATTCCAATTTCTAAAAGTAAAACTTGAAAGTGTCAACAAGAGACTTGAAGCACTTGGAGATTTTCAAAGGAGTTTAGAAAGATTTGACAAAAGATCAAAACTATTTTCAAAAGATAGGATAAATTATATTTCTTTCTGCAAATGATCCTAAAACCCTACTTAGCCAAATATGCATGTAATGATAGGATCCACCTATTTCTACATAGTAGTGAAACTTGCCAATACAATTCAAATGTATTGACCCTTGTGGCTATAACTTGTAATGTTGCAGGTTGGTTTGATGTTAGGGAAGTTTATTGATTAGGATTACAAGACTACAACCAACATGTTTGCCTATGGCACTTTGAAGATGAAGGACCCCATGCTTATAGATATTCTGCTGCAATGTAATGTGATGAGCTATGTAAGATGTAATGAATTATTTTATTTCTGGTTAAAAAGTTGTATTATGACCTTTGTTTCTTGATATTACATCTTAACTGTGGACGCTAGCTATTGATCCAGGGACTAGCATTGTAAACACAGGGATCTCTACCTTATTAAAGGTTGGGACCTCTACAGATGGTATCAGAGCATTGTGTTGCCTGTAGGATTGTAACCCTAGGATTGGACAAAACCCCTTAGGAAAATAGGAGTTGTATTTGTTCCAAAACTTATTTACAAACAATCTTGTAAACTCTTTCCTCAACCATTTTGGTATTGATTCTACATCTCTTCTATTTCAACTTGATGGATAAAGCATACCCCGTGGCCAAATACTTCACCATGTGCAAAGGACATCTTCAACTCTAATGACTTCAACATCTTCACATCTTCAACCCTAATGACTTCAACATCTTCATCATTTTCACCAAGGACTTCAAACTTGGATATCACTAAGGACTACAAGTGTGATAAGAAATGTTGCTCAAGACTTGAAGACTAAGGAAACACAACTCAGAAGGAACCATCATCTCTTTGAAGTTTTGTGACCAAGACACAAGAAATTTTCTCCAAGGATACGAAGATCTTGTTCAAGGAGAATCAACCAAGAAGGAAGGAAAGATCTCAAGTGAACCCTATATATGGACCACCATATTTAGTTTAAGACAAACCCACCAACTTATGTGGTGTAACAAAAATATTTTTGGTTGCCTAAAAATATGCTTGAAAACTGGTTGTTGAAAGGAGTGTTTGTTTGTGATTGCTTGCACATTGCTTGTGTAAATTGTGATGTGTGTGATTAGAATTATTTCCTTAGAAATATCCTGCTTATTCTAATCTTAATCCAACCCAAACAGATGACTACTCCAAGAGACTCCAACATCAAGGTTGATTACAACAACAACAACCAAGAGGACAACATGAGAGAACTTATAGTAACCCAAAACCAGTTGAACCAAGTGACAACTCAATTCATAGCCAACACCAGTGAGGTAGATCCAACCATGCAAAGGTTTTTGGAAACCCAAACCCAATTGTTGCATAAGGTGACAGATCAAATGATCATCATGGAAAGCAACTCTTCCAAAGGAGTTTGTGACAACAAGGATGACAAAGATGTTATTATAGAAGGAACCCAAGATTGCAATATTTGTGGAGACAAGGATCACACTTCCATGGAGCATGGAGAACAATGCCCCAATTGTGAAGAGAAACATCCAGCTGACCAATGCCCCACATCTCAAGCTACTTGTTACCTATGTGAAGGAAATAATCATGTCCCAATCCAATGCCCCATCTATTCCATAGTTGAACAAAGGAAACAAGGTGGAGTGCAACAACTGATTGCAGATTACCATCAGAGAGCCAAGTCTACCAAGAAAGATGAGGACAAAGGAAAATCTCCACTTGTACCTCCATGCAATATGACCCAATTTAAAGGACCAAAGGGGAGACATATGAATTATCCAAGGAGCAATAGAAGGTCAAAGAAACCAGTAAACATTCCTACCTATGAGATAACATATGAAGAACATGAACTGGAAGCACTCCTAGCTTTGGAGAAACCCAAGAAAAAGAAGGACAAAAGCCATGTGCAATGTAATCATTGTAAAGAAATGGGACACTATGCCAGTGAATGTCCAGAGAAGAATATGTATAAGGAGATTAGCCAAGTGTGGTGCAACAACTGCAAAGAGCTAGGCCATTATGTAGCAACCTGTCCACAGCAGATATGTGATGAACTCAATCTTATCACATGTTACAACTGTGGTAACCAAGGACATTATGCAAGCAACTGTCCAGAAAAGATGAAGCACAACATAAACAAGCCTATGAAGGATCTTAGCCTTGTCACATGTTTCAAGTGTGGAAACAAAGGACACTATGCAGATGTTTGCCCAGAGAAGTTTCCCCAAGATCCCAAGCAAGCCAAAATGTAATTTAGTTGAAAATTTTTTAAGGGTGGTAGTACCCTAGATGCTTTGAGCCAATTTGTAACCCTAGCCTCCCCAAATCTCGGGACGAGATTTATTTTAAGGGTGGTAGCCTGTCACATCCCTAGATTTTCCAAATCTTGTAAAGTGAAAAATAAAATAAACAAAATAAATTTTTGTTTAAAATCAGGGTGAAAAGAAACTTTTGTTTCTAAATGGGAACTTAAAACCCCCTCTTGAACAAACTTTGACAAAAAGGTTGAATTCAACAAAATCCAAATCAAGGGAAATGCATTCCTCAATGAATGTATCTGGAAATTTAAACACTTGGAAATAAAGCCAAACCCTAAACCCTAATGGAATAAAAATCATTTCCAAGTTATCTCCAAATCCATGGATTTGATCCATATAAAAATTTTGTCAACAAACATTCACAAATGATCAAGAAAGACAAATAGAAATATTATAAAACCCTATAAATTAGTTTCACTTAATTTGGAACCATAAATAAAATCTTATGAATTTAATAAGATAAGAAATTGAATTCCCAAAGCTAATAAAGAACCTATCTAGAAACCCATACCAATTGGTGAGCAAATAATCCTAAGGAGATTTAAAAGTATAAAGAATTTTCCAAATAAAATAAAATGGCAATAACCATTCTATCCCTATCTTAATGAAGACAAATCTCTAATAAGAACAATTATTTAAATCATGAGAAAATGATATTTGGAATTTACCCAAGTGAAATACAAGTTGTTTAATCAACTTAAATAAAATAAATCTTCCAAGTAAAAAATTTAGGGAATTAAAACCATATCAAAATTCCATTGAAATCAAAACAAATACCCAATCTTAAATGATTAATGAATCATATTAAATATCCTCCGAATAATTCAAGATGAATTATTTGACACCATTTTGAGTAAACAAAACTTACTAAAAGGTTTTGGATGAATTTAGAAGTCAAATGGAAATTAAAGACATTATTAAATCTTATATTGATTTAAAACAAGGGCCCTTTTTATTAATTAAAAAGACCCCAAAAAGGAGTAAAATAAATTCCCAAAATTGACATCAGAATGTGCTACTAATCAATATTTAAACCTACCCAAAATCTGGCAAAGGTTTGAAATCAAATGAGGGTTTGAGTTGCTTATTCAAAATCAAAACAGAATTAAAGTTTGGAAAAAAGGAAAAACAAACGGACTAAAAAATGTGTAAAGGACCCAGCCCAACTAGCCTGGCCCAACTAAGCCCAGCCAGCCCACTGCTCCTCTCCCGCAGAAAACGATTCGCACCCACGTTCGAACCCACACGGCCACTGAACGCCAGGACCCACCTTCCCCTCTCTTCCACTCACTGACAAACGGGCCACGCGACCACGTCATCTTCTTCCTCCCCGCGGAGACCCCGCCCCTCACCTCGCCGGCCGTTGCAGGCGAATAACGCTCGGCTTAATTTGCGTTAATGGCACAGTTAAACCTCCCCCTGACGATGCCCTCTTAACCGCCCACGTATCCTCTCCATTTCCCCTCTGTCACCTCACCCAAGCGTGCCCCCAGGATACCCAATTCCTCTCTAGACCCCGCTCTGCCCCGACGAGCTCGCAATCCAATTCCGGCCATACCTCGCCATCCCTTGCCCCCTTGACCACTCAGGCATGTTCCCAGGACGCTGCGCGTCTCCTAGTAGCCTTGTCTTGCCAGGGCTTGCACCCCAACGTCGGCTACGACCATGTCTGAGCGGCGCCACCGTTGGCCTCGACTCCGGCAAGCTCCCCTGGTGAGCACAGACTTCCCCTCCCCCCCTTTTTTGTAAGGGGCCCCAACCTTTAATAAGGTAGATATCCCTGTGTTTACAATGCTAGTCCCTGGATCAATAGCTAGCATCCACACTTAAGATGTAATATCAAGAAACAAAGGTCATAATACAACTTTATAACCAGGAATAACATAATTTTATTACATCTTACATAGCTCATTTGGCTATTACATTACATTGCAGCAGAATATCTCTAAGCTTGGGGTCCTTCATCTTCAAAGTGCCACAGGCAGACATGTTGGTTGTAGACTGTGTAATCCTAATCAATCAATCTTCACTAAAACAATCAAACCTGCAACATTACAAGTTACAGCCACAAGGGTCAATACATTTGAATTGTATTGGCAAGTTTCACTACTATGTTGAATATAAGTGGATCCTATCATTACATGCATATTTGGCTAAGTAGGGTTTTTAGGCTCATTGGCATAAAGCAATAATTTATCCTATCTTTTCAAAACAGTTTTGATCTTTTGTCAAATATTTCTGAACTCCTTGGTAAATCCCCAAGTGTTCATGTCTTGGTCAAAATCTCTTGAGCTCCTTGGTAAATCCCCAAGTGCTTCAAGTTTTTATCGAAATCTCTTGAGCTCCTTGGTAACCCCAAGTGCTTCAAGTTTTTAATCAAATCTCTTGAGCTCCTTGGTACCCCCAAGTGCTGCAAGTCTTATGTTGTTACTTTAAAGTTTTTCTTTTTGATATTGGAATGTCGAGATTTCCCATAGCTTCAAGCTTTAGTTGCTCAGTATTGTCCATAACCGGGGACACGGCTAAGTACTTAGATTTTATTATCTTCTGCGGAAGTTGTACACTTTACCCACACGACACACTCTCATCTTGTTGCCACCAGTGGCCGCTGGATTGGTACTCACCAAGATGGAGTACTGGCAGATTGAGAATGTGACGAAGTCTTTCCAGAGGGTCCTCCCATACACCATTTCTAGCTTGTCTTCAATACCCATGAAGGATTCTGAGTTCCCTCATTTTCAGTAACCTGAAGACAATGCATGGGTCTTCCCAATGTAGTTGACTAAGCCAGAGCCATAAGTAGCATGTGGCTATACACGAAAGCCACAATTGGAGAAACATGTTCAATCTCTAAGTTCCTGGGTGGTTTTCTTTTGGTGCACAACACAAAGAGATTGCCATAGACATGGTTCCTTTTGTTGTCACCTTATCCGAAACTCAAAGTATCCTTGTCCACCCAGGTGGTTCATTGAGTCCTTGTTTTATTATATAAAACATAAGTGTTTTCTCAACTTCATAAAAATCTCAACATGTATCTCTTCTCAAAATATGTAGCATGGCTAAGCATTTTACAACTACATTGTTTTCACTAAGGAATATATAAGGGTATCCTATTAGGATTTAGCATAGCATAAGTATAGAAATTCTTTTCATGCATGTTTCAAAATCCACTAAGTATAATGAAAATAGTAGGACTTTAGATGATAGTGTCACTTGCCTTTCTTTTGGTAGGGAATGTTGGTTCACTTCTTGATCTTGCTAGTTTCACACTTTTCTAACTTCACTACAAATCAATCAAGCGAACACAATATCAACTAGCATTCCAACCAATAATCAATTCAAACAAAACATCACACATAAAATAATAGAAAACAAGTCATGCATGCAAGCATGAAAAAGATAGTTTTATTTGCAAAGGTGGTTTCTAGTAGGCTCTAAACATTGTAAGGTTCCAAGTGGTCATTTTTCCAAAGTGGAAAAGTCTTTTGCAAAAGGGTTTTATCTATAAACCATTTATAAATCCAACCATTATTTTATGTGGTGGAAAATGTTTTTATCAAAGCAAAAACTTTATGTTGTTCACCAAATAAGTTGTGAATTCTCAAAACTTGGTGTTTAGGGTCAGTAGGTTTGATCCAAATCATTTTCCCAAAGCTTTTACTCCAAAATCATTTTCATAACAAAATCAATATTTTTATTTGACTAGAAATGGGCTAAATCAAGTATTCAAACCTAATCTTCACAAAACACATTTTAAAATCCATGGGTTGGTTCCTAGGGTCAGTAGGTTCACAACAAACCAATTTGTAAAGATTTCAACCTCAAAAACATTTTTGAATAATTTTTATCACCTAAACAAGCATACAAATGTTTCTGCAAAAACAAACAATCTAACAGAAACTTTTTACTAAACAAATTGCATTGTTGGCTAGGCCTTGTTCCACTGATTCCATTGATATAAAGTTTGTAATTTTTGGATGTGTGGATCAAAAGTTTCAAGGGTTTCAAATCTGCATCTAAATCAGATTCAAAATTTCTTTTAAACAGAACTGGTGCCACGCGGCATAATATGACTGACCGGTACCGGTTCGCACGGATCGCGCAACTACAGCCGTTGGATCTAAACAGATCGCATGGCTTAGACTAGCCCGTACCTTTCCGTTAAATGAATCTATTGTGGCCGCCAGATGAAAATCTAACGGTGCTGGTTGGCTTGACCAAACACGAGCGGCGCCGGCGGTGGCTAGCGGCGGCGCACGGTCAGGCGGTGGCGTTACGGCGGCTACATGAAGCAAAGAAGAAGGTGAGGGTTCTTACAGTGATCGCGGTGATGCTCTGATGCTCAAGGTATGGTCAGCTCGTCGAGGGGCGCTCTGGTTCTAGCGGGATTGCTCGCTGGAGTGGGGGACTGCGTCGGGTTCGTCTGGTGGTCGTCGAGGGCGGTGCTGTGGTACGCCCCGAGGGAAAACGAGGACACGTTTAGATGCGCAAGATCAAGGCGAAGCTGCGTGCGTGAAGGAGAGGGCGCGGGATGGTCGGTTCTTACCAGGGGAGGTCATCGGAGATAGTAGCAGACGCGGCGGCGCTCAGTCGAGGTGGTTGCCGATGTTCTGGGGCGCCCGCGGTTGAATAGGAGGTACAGGGAGAAGAGTCTAGGTCTGGGGAATGTACCCGTGTGCTTAGGAAGGCAAGGGGCGGCGAGGTTCTGCCGGAATTTACCGGAGATGCTCGTCGGAGCAGTGGCGGTGCGGCTCGAAATTACGACGGCCTGGGGGCAGAGAGAGGGAGCTTTCTGAGGGAAATGAGAGAGAAGACACAGGCGGTTAAATGGGTGCGGTTACTGGAAGGAATCAATGGCGTATTCATCGCGTATTCAACGCCGGCGTAAATGGCAGCAACGGCAGGTGGTGTCTGCGCGAGGAAGAAGGGGGTGAGCTGGCTGCATGGGGTCTGGGTGTCAGCGAGGGAGTGAGAGGGAAAAGAGGGTCCACCAGTTAGTTGCTCTGCTGGTGCGAATTTAAGTGGAAAACGGTTCGCAGAGGGGGAGCGAGACTGGGCTGCGAGTGGGCTTCCTGGGCCAGGTGGGTTGGGTCAGGTTTGTTTTCATTTTTTTCTTTCTGAATGTTTTTTCCTTTTTCTAATTCTATTTTCTGTTTTGAAATTCAAACAACAAATCAAACATTCAATTCACATCAAACTTTCACCAAACTTTGCAATTGAATTTTTGGTTCTGTTTAACAACATAAACCAAAGTCTCAAAATAAAATAATGTTTTTTTTATTTTAGGGTCCATTTATAATTAAATAAAATGGACATTAGTTAATAAATCAAATGGGTTTTAATTTAATTAAAAACTCCATTTGAAATCTAAATATTTTCAAAACCAAATCAGTAGGTTTTATTTGGAAATAAAGAATACTTGGAAAACTTGTTTAAAATAAATAAATAAGTTTTGATGTTTAATTAAAATAGTAAAACCTTTATTTTTAATAAACTTGGATATTAAATCCTTATTATTTTATTTAAATAAACCTTTACTATTTTTCTCAAATGGAAATATTTTATTTCAAAGGCTTGGCCAAAGTTTTATTTGGCTTATAAAATAATCCTTATTATTTTCTACCTTTTTATTTGAAAGTCAAATCCTTTTATAAAAGATCCAAAATAGTATTTCCAAATATTTTTATTTTCCTTTATTAAATGTTTATCTTTTTAAATCCTTTAGGATTTATCTTGATCAAAATAGTTTTGAAGTTTCCAATTGGAATCAAAAAGTTTCTTCTCACCCTGAAAATCAACAAAGTTTTATTTTATTCATTTATTTTTCACATTACAAGATTTGGAAAATCTTGGGATGTGACAGGCTACCACCCTTAAAATAAATCTCTTCTCGAGATTTGGGAAGGCTAGGGTTACAAGTAGGCTCAAAAGCATCAGGGTACTACCATCCTTAAAATTTTTCCAACTAAATTACATGTTGGCTTGCTTGGGGTCTTGGGGAAACTTCTCTGGGCAAACATTTGCATAGTGTCCTTTGTTTCCATACTTGACTCATGGGCCAAGGTTGAGATCCTTCATAGGCTTGTTTAACTTGTTCTTCATCTTTTCTGGACAATTGCTTGCATAATGTCCTGGTTCTTTGCAATTGAAACACATGATAGCTTTGAGTTCTTCACGTGTCTCTTGTGGACAAGTTGCTGCATAATGGCCTAGTCCTTTGCAGTTGTTGCACCATACTTGGCCAATCTCTTTATACTTTATCTTCTCTGGACATTCACTGGAATAGTGTCCCATTTCTTTACAATGATGACATTGCACATGGCTTTTGTCCTTCTTTTTCTTCTTGGGCTTCTCCAAAGCTAGGAGTGCATCTAGTTCATGTTTCTCATATGTTGTATGGTAGGTAGGAATGTCTACATGCTTCTTGGACCTTCTATTGCTCTTTGGAAAATTCACATGCCTCTTCTTTGGTCCTTTGAATTGGGTTGTATTGCATGGAGGTATAAGTGGACCTTTTCCTTTGTCATCATTCTCCTTGGTAGACTTGGATCCTTCTGGATAGTTTGCAATCATTTGTTGCACTCCACCTTCTTTCCTTTGTTCAACTATGGAATAGATGGGGCATTGGATAGGGACATGGTTGTTTCCTTCTCATAGGTAGCAAGTAGCTTGAGAGGTGGGACATTGGCCAACAGGATGTTTCTCTTCACAGTTGGGGTATTGATCTCCATGCTCCTTAGTAGTGTGATCCTTGTCTCCACAAATGTTGCAAGCTTTGGCTCCTTTTAGAATAACACCTTTGTCTCCTTTGGAAAAGTTGCTTTCCATGTTGAGCATTTGGACTATCACCTTATGCAAAATTTCAGCTTGGTTTTCCAAAAACTTTTGGAGGGTTGGATCTTCCCCACTGGTGTTAGCTATGAACTGAGCTATCATTTGGTTCAACTGGTTTTGGGTTGCTATGAGTTTCTCCATGTTGTCCTCTGGGTTGGTGTTGGTGTCATCAACCTTGATGTTGGAGTTTCTTGGAGTAGTCATCTGTTTGGGTCAGATGGAGATTAGAATAGGCAAGAAATTTCTAAGGAAATAATTCTAATCACACACATCACAATTTACACAAACAAGGTGCAATCAATCAAAAACATCTTTTCACTCAAACAACAAAGTTCAAGCACATACTTAGGCAACAAAATATTTTTGTTACACCACATAAGTTGGTGGGTTTGACTTAACTAAAATATGGTGGTCCATCTATATGGTTCACTTGTGATCTTTCCATCCTTCTTGGTTGATTCCTTCTTGCATGAGATCATGGTTTCCTTGAGAAAAACTCTTGGTTACAATACCTCAAGTGAGGTGAACTCTTTCTAATTTTGCATTTCCTTAGTCTCCATATCTTGAGCAAGATTTCCTTGTCTCACTTGTAGTCCTTAGTGGTATCCAAGTTGGAAGTCCTTGGTGAATATGCTGAAGATGTTGAAATCATTAGAGTTGAAGAAGTTGAAGTCATTAGAGTTGAAGAAGTTGAAGTCATTAGAGTTGAAGAAGTCCTTTGCACATGGTGAAGTCTTTGGCCATGGGGTAGGTTTTACCATCAAGTTGAAATAGAAGAGATGTAGAATCCAAAACCAAAATGGTTGAGGAAAGAGTTTACAAGATTGTTTGTAAATAAGTTTTGGAACACACACAACTCCTATTTTTCTAAGGGGTTTTGTCCAATCCTAGGTTTACAAATCCTACAGGCAACACAATGCTCTGATACCATCTATAAGGGGTCCCAACCTTTAATAAGGTAGAGATCCCTATGTTTACAATGCTAGTCCGTGGATCAATAGCTAGCATCCACAGTTAAGATGTAATATCAAGAAACAAAGGTCATAATACAACTTTATAACCAGGAATAACATAATTTTATTACATCTTACATAGCTCATTTGGCTATTACATTACATTGCAGCAGAATATCTCTAAGCATGGGGTCCTTCATCTTCAAAGTGCCATAGGCAGACATGTTGGTTGTAGACTTTGTAATCCTAATCAATCAATCTTCACTAAAAACAATCAAACCTGCAACATTACAAGTTACAGCCACAAGGATCAATACATTTGAATTGTATTGGCAAGTTTCACTACTATGTTGAATATAAGTGGATCCTATCATTACATGCATATTTGGCTAAGTAGGGTTTTTAGGCTCATTGGCATAAAGCAATAATTTATCCTATCTTTTCAAAACAGTTTTGATCTTTTGTCAAATCTTTCTGAACTCCTTGGTAAATCCCCAAGTGTTCATGTCTTGGTCAAAATCTCTTGAGCTCCTTGGTAAATCCCCAAGTGCTTCAAGTTTTTATCGAAATCTCTTGAGCTCCTTGGTAACCCCAAGTGCTTCAAGTTTTTAATCAAATCTCTTGAGCTCCTTGGTACCCCCAAGTGCTGCAAGTCTTTTTTTGTTACTTTAAAGTTTTTCTTTTTGAAATTAGAATGTCGAGATTTCCCATAGCTTCAAGATTTAGTTGCTCAGTATTGTCCATAACCGGGGACACGGCTAAGTACTTAGATTTTATTATCTTCTACAGAAGTTGTACACTTTACCCACATGACACACTCTCATCTTGTTGACAACAGTGGCCGCTGGATTGGTACTCACCAAGATGGAGTACTGGCAGATTGAGAATGTGACGAAGTCTTTCCAGAGGGTCCTCCCATACACCATTGCTAGCTTGTCTTCAGTACCCATGAAGGATTCTGAGTTCCCTCATTTTCAGTAACTTGAAGACAATGCATGGGTCTTCCCAATGTAGTTAACTAAGCCAGAGCCATAAGTAGCATGTGGCTGTACACGAAAGCCACAATTGGAGAAACATGTTCAATCTCTAAGTTCCTGGGTGGTTTTCTTTTGGTGCACAACACAAAGAGATTGCCATAGACATGGTTCCTTTTGTTGTCACCTTATCCAAACCTCAAAGTATCCTTGTCCACCCAGGTGGTTCATTGAGTCCTTGTTTTATTATATAAAACATAAGTCTTTTCTCCACTTCATAAAAATCTAAACATGTATCTCTTCTCAAAATATGTAGCATGGCTAAGCATTTTACAACTACATTGTTTTCACTAAGGAATATATAAGGGTATCCTATTAGGATTTAGCATAGCATAAGTATAGAAATTCTTTTCATGCATGTTTCAAAATCCACTAAGTATAATGAAAATAGTAGGACTTTAGATGATAGTGTCACTTGCCTTTCTTTTTTTAGGGAATGTTGGTTCACTTCTTGATCTTGCTAGTTTCACACTTTTCTAACTTCACTACAAATCAATCAAGCAAACACAATATCAACTAGCATTCCAACCAATAATCAATTCAAACAAAACATCACACATAAAATAATAGAAAACAAGTCATGCATGCAAGCATGAAAAAGATAGTTTTATTTGCAAAGGTGGTTTCTACTAGGCTCTAAACCTTGTAAGGTTCCAAGTGGTCATTTTTCCAAAGTGGCAAAGTCTTTTGTAAAAGAGTTTTATCTATAAACCATTTTTAAATCCAACCATTATTTTATGTGGTGGAAAATGTTTTTATCAAAGCAAAAACTTTATGTTGTTCACCAAATAAGTTGTTAATTCTCAAAACTTGGTGTTTAGGGTCAGTAGGTTTGATCCAAATCATTTTCCCAAAACTTTTACTCCAAAATCATTTTAATAACAAAATCAATATTTTTATTTGACTAGAAATGGGCTAAATCAAGTATTCAAACCTAATCTTCACAAAACACATTTTAAAATCCATTGGTTGGTTAATCTTCACAAAACACATTTTAAAATCCATGGGTTGGTTCCTAGGGTCAGTAGGTTCACAACAAACCAATTTGTAAAGATTTCAACCTCAAAATTTTTTTTGAATAATTTTTATCACCTAAACAAGCATACAAATGTTTCTGGAAAAACAAACAATCTAACAGAAACTTTTTACTAAAAAAATTGCATGGTTGGCTAGGGCTTGTTCCACTGATTCCATTGATATAAAGTTTGTAATTTTTGGACGTGTGGATCAAAAGTTACAAGGGTTTCAAATCTGCATCTAAATCAGATTCAAAATTTCTTTTAAATAGAACTGGTGCCACGCGGCGTAATATGACTGGCCGGTACCGGTTTGCACGGATCGTGCAACTACAGCCGTTGGATCTAAACAGATCGCGTGGCTCAGACTAGCCCGTACCTTTCTGTTCAATGAATCTATCGTGGCCGCCAGATGAAAGTCTAACGGTGCTGGTTGGCTTGACCAAACACGAGCGGCGCCGGCGGTGGCTAGCGGCGGCGCACGGTCTGGCGATGGCGTTACGGCGACTACAGGAAGCAAAGAAGAAGGTGAGGGTGCTTACAGTGATCGCGGTGATGCTCTGATGCTCAAGGTATGGTAAGCTCGTTGAGGGGCGCTCTGGTTCTAGCGGGATTGCTCGCCGGAGTGGGGGACTGCGTCGGGTTCGTCTGGTGGTCGTCAAGGGCGGTGCTGTGGTACGCCCCGAGGGAAAACGAGGACACGTTTAGATGCGCAAGATCAGGGCAAAGCTGCGTGCGTGAAGGAGAGGGCGCGGGGTGGTCGGTTCTTACCAGGGGAGGTCGTCGGAGATAGTAGCAGACGCGGCGGCGCTCAGTCGAGGTGGTTGCCGACGTTCTGGGGCGCCCGCGGTTGAATGGGAGGTACAGGGAGAAGCGTCTAGGTCTAGGGAATGTACCCGTGTGCTTGGGAAGGCAAGGGGCGGCGAGATTCTGCCGGAATTTACCAGAGATGCTCGTCGGAGCAGTGGCGGTGCGGCTCGAAGTTACGATGGCCTAGGGGAAGAGAGAGGGAGCTTTCTGAGGGAAATGAGAGAGAAGACACAGGCGGTTAAATGGGTGCGGTTACTGGAAGGAATCAAGGGCGTATTCATCGCGTATTCAACGCCGGCGTAAATGGCAGCAACGGCAGGCGGTGTCTGCGCGAGGAAGAAGGGGGTGAGCTGGCTGCGTGGGGTCTGGGTGTCAGCGAGGGAGTGAGAGGGAAAAGAGGGTCCACCAGTCAGTTGCTCTGCGGTGCCAGCGAGGGAGCGAGACTGGGCTGCGAGTGGGCTTCCTGGGCCAGGTGGGTTGGGTCAGGTTTGTTTTCATTTTTTTCTTTCTGAATGTTTTTTCCTTTTTCTAATTCTATTTTCTGTTTTGAAATTCAAACAACAAATCAAACATTCAATTCACATCAAACTTTCACCAAACTTTGCAATTGAATTTTTGGTTCTGTTTAACAACATAAACCAAAGTCTCAAAATAAAATAATGTTTTTTTTATTTTAGGGTCCATTTATAATTAAATAAAATGGACATTAGTTAATAAATCAAATGGGTTTTAATTTAATTAAAAACTCCATTTGAAATCTAAATATTTTCAAAACCAAATCAGTAGGTTTTATTTGGAAATAAAGAATACTTGGAAAACTTGTTTAAAATAAATAAATAAGTTTTGATGTTTAATTAAAATAGTAAAACCTTTATTTTTAATAAACTTGGATATTAAATCCTTATTATTTTATTTAAATAAACCTTTACTATTTTTCTCAAATGGAAATATTTTATTTCAAAGGCTTGGCCAAAGTTTTATTTGGCTTATAAAATAATCCTTATTATTTTCTACCTTTTTATTTGAAAGTCAAATCCTTTTATAAAAGATCCAAAATAGTATTTCCAAATATTTTTATTTTCCTTTATTAAATGTTTATCTTTTTAAATCCCTTTAGGATTTATCTTGATCAAAATAGGTTTGAAGTTTCCAATTGGAATCAAAAAGTTTCTTCTCACCCTGAAAATCAACAAAGTTTTATTTTATTCATTTATTTTTCACATTACAAGATTTGGAAAATCTTGGGATGTGACATTTTTTACGCTCCCTTGTTTGCCGCTCGCGTACGAAGCTAACCGTGTATTCCGTTTGCTTCCTCGTGACCCATAGCACCGCCCTCGACGACGACAGCGCGTGGCCGTCGTCAGACGCAACACCGACGAGGAATTATCAGCAACCCAGTGCGCCCCTTGACCAACCGCAAGTACCTTGAGATTACCCACGCCATGGCGATCACGGTGAGCCACTCCATTTCCTCCCTTCCTTCCCCTAGCACCAGCTCCACCGTAGACAGACACGCTGCTGCCACCTGCCGCCGCTAGCGCCGCCACTAGTTGCCAAGTGTGCTCAGCATCGTCCGATCTGGATCAAACGATTAGGATAGAATCACTTAACGCCGAAGAGGTACGCAATCAGTGCCGTGTGATATAACTTGATCCAACGCCTCATGTTGTTGATCCAACCGAAACGGTACCCGCGAATGAGAAACAACCACGTGTCCCAGTCTGTTTGATTTAAACAGAATTTGATCTATTAGTTGCTCAATTTTGTAAAATCTATAACTTTAGTTCTACACGTCCAAATTTTACAAATTTTATATCAATGGAATCAGTGGAACAAGCACTTTGCAACCATACACTTTTTTTAGTAAAAAGCTTCTGGTAAAATGTTTGTTTTTGCAGAAACTTGTGTAGGCTTGTTATGAATATAAAAATTGTTCTAGTTATGTTTTGGAGATGAATCTTTGCAAAATGGTTTGTTGTGGACCTACTGACCCTAGGAAACAACTTATGGATTTAAAAATGTATTTTGTGAAGTTTAGGAATAGATAATTGAATTAGCTCATTTCTAGTCAAATAAAAACATTGATTTTGATATGGAAATGATTTTTTGAGTAAAACCTTTGGGAAATGATTTGATTCAAACCTTATGACCCTAAACACCAAGTTTTGTGAATTAACAACTTATTTGATGAACAATATAAAATTATTGCTTTACCAAAAGCATTTTCAACCACATAAAATAATGATTTGATTTAAAAAAGGTTTATAGATAAAACCCTTTTGCAAATGGTTTTGCCACTTTAGAAAATGACCACTTTGAACCTTACAATGTTTAGAGCCTATTAGAAACCAGCTTTTCAAATAAAACTATCTTTTGCATGCTTGCATGCATGACTTTGTTTCTATTATTTTATGTGTGATTAATTTGTTTAATTGTTAGTTGGAATGCTAGTTGAAATTGTGTTTGCTTGATTGAATTGTAGTGGAATTAGAAGAGTGTGATATTGGGAAGATCAAGAAGTGAACCATCATTCTCTACTAAAAAGGAAAGTGACACTATCATCCAAGTCCTACTATTTTCATTACACTTAGTGGATTTTGAAACATGCATGATAAGGTCTACTATATTTTGCTATGCTAAATCCTAATAGGATACCCTTATATAGTCCTTAGTGAAAACAATGTAGTTGTAATATGCTTAGCCCTGCTATATATATTGAGATGGGATACATGTTAAGATTATATGAAGTATTGAAAAGACTTATGTTTTATATAATAAAACAAGTACTCAATGAACCACCTGGGTGGACAAGGATACTCAAGTTTTGGACAAGGTGGCAACAAAAGGAACCATGTTTATATGGCAATCTCTTTTTGTTGTGCACTAGAAGAAAACCACCCAGGGACTTAGAGATTGAACATGTTTCTCGTACAGTGGCTTCCGTGTACAGCCACATGCTAAATGGGCACTGGCTTAGTCAACTACATAGTGGAAGACCCATGCATTGGCCTCTTCAGGTTAACTAGAATGAGGGAACTTGAAACCCTACATTGGTGCCTGGTAGACAATCTAGCATTGTCTATTGGGAGGACTCCTATGGAAAGACTTTGTCACAATCTCAATCTGCCAGTACTCCATCTTGGTGAGTACTTATCCAGCGGCCACTGGTGGCATCAAGATGAGATTTTGTCATGTGGGTAAAGTGTACAACTTCTGCAGAAGATAAAAATCTAAGTACTTAGCCGTGTCCTCGGTTATGGACAATACTGAGCAACTAAGGCCTGAAGCTATGGAAGATCTCGACATTCCAATTTCTAAAAGTAAAACTTGAAAGTGTCAACAAGAGATTTGAAGCACTTGGAGATTTTCAAAGGAGTTCAGAAAGATTTGACAAAAGATCAAAACTATTTTAAAAAGATAGGATAAATTATATTGCTTTCTGCAAATGATCCTAAAACCCTACTTAGCCAAATATGCATGTAATGATAGGATCCACCTATTTCTACATAGTAGTGAAACTTGCCAATACAATTCAAATTTATTGACCCTTGTGGCTGTAACTTTTAATGTTGCAGGTTGGTTTGATGTTAGGGAAGTTTATTGGTTAGGATTACAAGACTACAACCAACATGTTTGCCTGTGGCACTTTGAAGATGAAGGACCCCATGCTTATAGATATTCTGCTGCAATGTAATGTGATGAGCTATGTAAGATGTAATGAATTATTTTATTTCTGGTTAAAAAGTTGTATTATGACCTTTGTTTCTTGATATTACATCTTAACTGTGGATGCTAGCTATTGATCCAGGGACTAGCATTGTAAACACAGGGATCTCTACCTTATTAAAGGTTGGGACCTCTACAGATGGTATCAGAGCATTGTGTTGCCTGTAGGATTGTAACCCTAGGATTGGACAAAACCCCTTAGGAAAATAGGAGTTGTATTTGTTCCAAAACTTATTTACAAACAATCTTGTAAACTCTTTCCTCAACAATTTTGGTATTGATTCTACATCTCTTCTATTTCAACTTGATGGATAAAGCCTACCCCATGGCCAAATACTTCACCATGTGCAAAGGACATCTTCAACTCTAATGACTTCAACATCTTCAACCCTAATGACTTCAACATCTTCATCATTTTCACCAAGGACTTCAAACTTGGATATCACTAAGGAATACAAGTGTGACAAGAAATGTTGCTCAATACTTGAAGACTAAGGAAACACAACTCAGAAGGAACCACCATCTCTTTGAAGTTTTGTGACCAAGACACAAGAAATTTTCTCCAAGGATACAAAGATCTTGTTCAAGGAGAATCAACCAAGAAGGAAGGAAAGATCTCAAGTGAACCCTATAGATGGACCACCATATTTAGTTTAAGACAAACCCACCAACTTATGTGGTGTAACAAAAATATTTTTGGTTGCCTAAAAATATGCTTGAAAACTGGTTGTTGAAAGGAGTGTTTATTTGTGATTGCTTGCACATTGCTTGTGTAAATTGTGATGTGTGTGATTAGAATTATTTCCTTAGAAATATCCTGCTTATTCTAATCTTAATCCAACCCAAACAGATGACTACTCCAAGAGACTCCAACATCAAGGTTGATGACAACAACAAAAACAACCAAGAGGACAACATGAGAGAACTTATAGTAACCCAAAACCAGTTGAACCAAGTGACAGCTCAATTCATAGCCAACACCAGTGAGGTAGATCCAACCATGCAAAGGTTTTTGGAAACCCAAACCCAATTGTTGCATAAGGTGACAGATCAAATGATCATCATGGAAAGCAACTCTTCCAAAGGAGTTTGTGACAACAAGGATGACAAAGATGTTATTCTAGAAGGAACCCAAGCTTGCAATATTTGTGGAGACAAGGATCACACTTCCATGGAGCATGGAGATCAATGCCCCAATTGTGAAGAGAAACATCCAGCTGACCAATGCCCCACATCTCAAGCTACTTGTTACCTATGTGAAGGAAATAATCATGTCCCTATCCAATGCCCCATCTATTCCATAGTTGAACAAAGCAAACAAGGTGGAGTGCAACAACTGATTGCAGATTACCATGAGAGAGCCAAGTCTACCAAGAAAGATGAGGACAAAGGAAAATCTCCACTTGTACCTCCATGCAATATGACCCAATTTAAAGGACCAAAGGGGAGACATATGAATTATCCAAGGAGCAATAGAAGGTCAAAGAAACCAGTAAACATTCCTACCTATGAGATAACATATGAAGAACATGAACTGGAAGCACTCCTAGCTTTGGAGAAACCCAAGAAAAAGAAGGACAAAAGCCATGTGCAATGTAATCATTGTAAAGAAATGGGACACTATGCCAGTGAATGTCCAGAGAAGAATAGGTATAAGGAGATTAGCCAAGTGTGGTGCAATAACTGCAAAGAGCTAGGCCATTATGTAGCAACCTGTCCACAGCAGATATGTGATGAACTCAATCTTATCACATGTTACAACTGTGGTAACCAAGGACATTATGCAAGCAACTGTCCAGAAAAGATGAAGCACAAGATAAACAAGCCTATGAAGGATCTTAGCCTTGTCACATGTTTCAAGTGTGGAAACAAAGGACACTATGCAGATGTTTGCCCAGAGAAGTTTCCCCAAGATCCCAAGCAAGCCAAAATGTAATTTAGTTGGAAATTTTTTAAGGGTGGTAGTACCCTAGATGCTTTGAGCCAATTTGTAACCCTAGCCTCCCCAAATCTCGGGACGAGATTTATTTTAAGGGTGGTAGCCTGTCACATCCCTAGATTTTCCAAATCTTGTAAAGTGAAAAATAAAATAAACAAAATAATTTTTTGTTGAAAATCAGGGTGAAAAGAAACTTTTGTTTCTAAATGGAAACTTAAAACCCCCTCTTGAACAAACTTTGAAAAAAAGGTTGAATTCAACAAAATCCAAATCAAGGGAAATGCATTCCTCAATGAATGTATCTGAAAATTTAAACACTTGGAAATAAAGCCAAACCCTAAACCCTAATGGAATAAAAATCATTTCCAAGTTATCTCCAAATCCATGGATTTGATCCATATAAAAATTTGGTCAACAAACATTCACAAATGATCAAGAAAGACAAATATAAATATTATAAAACTCTATAAATTGGTTTCACTTAATTTGGAACCATAAATAAAATCTTATGAATTTAATAAGATAAGAAATTGAATTCCCAAAGCTAATAAAGAACCTATCTAGAAACCCATACCAATTGGTGAGAAAATAATCCTAAGGAGATTTAAAAGGATAAAGAATTTTCCAAATAAAATAAAATGGCAATAACCATTCTATCCCTATCTTAATGAAGACAAATCTCTAATAAGAACAATTATTTAAATCAAGAGAAAATGATATTTGGAATTTACCCAAGTGAAATAAAAGTTGTTTAATCAACTTAAATAAAATAAATCTTCCAAGTAAAAAATTTAGGGAATTAAAACGATATCAAAATTCCATTGAAATCAAAACAAATACCCAATCTTAAATGATTAATGAATCATATTAAATATCCTCCAAATAATTCAAGATGAATTATTTGACACCCTTTTGAGTAAAAAAACATACTAAAAGGTTTTGGAAGAATTTAGAAGACAAATGGAAATTAAAGACATTATTAAATCTTATATTGATTTAAAACAAGGGCCCTTTTTATTAATTAAAAAGACCCCCAAAAGGAGTAAAATAAATTCCCAAAATTGACATCAGAATGTGCTACTAATCAATATTTAAACCTACCCAAAATCTGGCAAAGGTTTCAAATCAAATGAGGGTTTGAGTTGCTTATTCAAAATCAAAACAGAATTAAAGTTTGGAAAAAAGGAAAAACAAACGGAATAAAAAAAATGTGTAAAGGACCCAGCCCAACTAGCCTGGCCCAACTAAGCCTAGCCAGCCCCCTGCTCCTCTCCTGCAGAAAACGATTCGCACCCACGTTCAAACCCACACGGCCACTGAACGCCAGGACCCACCTTCCCCTCTCTTCCACTCACTAACAAACGGGCCACGCGACCACGTCATCTTCTTCCTCCCCGCGGAGACCCCGCCCCTCACCTCGCCGGCCGTTGCAGGCGAATAACGCTCGGCTTAATTCGCGTTAATGGCACAGTTAAACCTCCCCCTGACGATGCCCTCTTAACCGCCCACGTCTACTCTCCATTTCCCCTCTGTCACCTCACCCAAGCGTGCCCCTAGGCTACCCAATTCCTCTCTAGACCCCGCTCTTCCCCGACGAGCTCGCAAGCCAATTCCGGCCATACCTCGCCATCCCTCGCCCCCTTGACCACTCAGGCATGTTCCCCAGGCCCCTACGTGTCTCCCAGTAGCCTTGTCTTGCCAGTGCTTGCACCCCAATGTCGGCTATGACCACGTCTGAGAAGCGCCACCGTCGGCCTCGACTCCGGCAAGCTCCCCTGGTGAGCACAGACTTCCCCTCGCCCCCTTTTTGATGCTCCTTTGTTTGCCGCTCGTGTACGAAGCTAACCGTGTATTCCGTTTTCTTCCTCGTGACCCATAGCACCGCCCTCGACGATGACAGCGCGTGGCCGTCGTTAGACGCAACATCGACGAGGAATTATCAGCAACCCAGTGCGCCCCTTGACCAACCGCAAGTACCTTGAGCTTACCCACGCCACGGCGATCACGGTGAGCCACTCCCTTTCCTCCCTTCCTTCCCCTAGCACCAGCTCCGCCGTAGACAGACACGCTGCCGCCACCTGCCGCCGCTAGCGCCGCCACTAGTTGCCAAGTGTGCTCAGCATCGTCCGATCTGGATCAAACGATTAGGATAGAATCACTTAACGCCGAAGAGGTATGCAATCATTGTCGTGCGATATAACTTGATCCAACGCCTCACGTTGCTAATCCAACCGAAATGGTACCCGCGAATGAGAAACAGCCACGTGTCCCAGTCTGTTTGATTTAAACAGAATTTGATCTATTAGTTGCTCAATTTTGTAAAATCTATAACTTTAGTTCTACACGTCCAAATTTTACAAATTTTATATCAATGGAATCAGTTGAACAAGCACTTTCAACCATGCACTTTGTTTAGTAAAAAGCTTCTAGTAAAATGTTTGTTTTTGCAGAAACTTGTGTAGGCTTGTTATGAATATAAAAATTGTTCTAGTTATGTTTTGGAGATGAATCTTTGCAAAATGGTTTGTTGTGAACCTACTGACCCTAGGAAACAACTTATGGATTTAAAAATGTATTTTGTGAAGTTTAGGAATAGATAATTGAATTAGCTCATTTCTAGTCAAATAAAAACATTGATTTTGATATGGAAATGATTTTTTGAGTAAAACCTTTGGGAAATGATTTGATTCAAACCTTCTGACCCTAAACACCATGTTTTGTGAATTAACAACTTATTTGATGAACAATATAAAATTATTGCTTTACCAAAAGCATTTTCAACCACATAAAATAATGATTTGATTTAAAAAAGGTTTATAGATAAAACCCTTTTGCAAATGGTTTTGCCACTTTAGAAAATGACCACTTTGAACCTTACAATGTTTAGAGCCTAGTAGAAACCACCTTTGCAAATAAAACTATCTTTTGCATGCTTGCATGCATGACTTTGTTTCTATTATTTTATGTGTGATTAATTTGTTTAATTGTTAGTTGGAATGCTTGTTGAAATTGTGTTTGCTTGATTGAATTGTAGTGGAATTAGAAGAATGTGATATTGGCAAGATCAAGAAGTGAACCATCATTCTCTACTAAAAAGGCAAGTGACACTATCATCCAAGTCCTACTATTTTCATTACACTTAGTGGATTTTGAAACATGCATGATAAGGTCTACTATATTTTGCTATGCTAAATCCTAATAGGATACCCTTATATATTCCTTAGTGAAAACAATGTATTTGTAATATGCTTAGCCCTGATATATATATTGAGATGGGATACATGTTAAGATTATATGAAGTATTGAAAAGACTTATGTTTTATATAATAAAACAAGTACTCAATGAACCACCTGGGTGGACAAGGATACTCAAGTTTTGGACAAGGTGGCAACAAAGGGAACCATGTTTATATGGCAATCTCTTTTTGTTGTGCACTAGAAGAAAACTACTCAGGGACTTAGAGATTGAACATGTTTCTCGTACAGTGGCTTCCGTGTACAGCCACATGCTAAATGGGCACTGGCTTAGTCAACTACATAGTGGAAGACCCATGCATCGGCCTCTTCAGGTTAACTAGAATGAGGGAACTTGAAACCTTACATTGGTGCCTGGTAGACAATCTAGCATTGTGTATTGTGAGGACTCCTATGGAAAGACTTTGTCACAATCTCAATCTGCCAGTACTCCATCTTGGTGAGTACTTATCCAGCGGCCACTGGTGGCATCAAGATGAGATTGTGTCATGTGGGTAAAGTGTACAACTTCTGCAGAAGATAAAAATCTAAGTACTTAGCCGTGTCCCCTGTTATGGACAATACTGAGCAACTAAGGCCTGAAGCTATGGAAGATCTCGACATTCCAATTTCTAAAAGTAAAACTTGAAAGTGACAACAAGAGACTTGACGCACTTGGAGATTTTCCAAGGAGTTCAGAAAGATTTGACAAAATATCAAAACTATTTTGAAAAGATAGGATAAATTATATTGCTTTCTGCAAATGAGCCTAAAACCCTACTTAGCCAAATATGCATGTAATGATAGGATCCACCTATTTCTACATAGTAGTGAAACTTGCCAATACAATTCAAATGTATTGACCCTTGTGTCTGTAACTTGTAATGTTGCAGGTTGGTTTGATGTTAGGGAAGTTTATTGATTAGGATTACAAGACTACAACCAACATGTTTGCCTGTGGCACTTTGAAGATGAAGGACCCCATGCTTATAGATATTCTGCTGCAATGTAATGTGATGAGCTATGTAAGATGTAATGAATTATTTTATTCCTGGTTAAAAAGTTGTATTATGACCTTTGTTTCTTGATATTACATCTTAACTGTGGATGCTAGCTATTGATCCAGGGACTAGCATTGTAAACACAGGGATCTCTACCTTATTAAAGGTTGGGACCTCTACATAAACTTCAAGAAGGGCGGTAAGAAAGCTACCGCACCGGCGAAGAAGACCAATGCTGGGCCTAAGCCTGATACTGAGTGCTTTTACTGCAAGGGAGAAGGTAACTGGAAGCAGGATTGCCCTCAGTACTTGGCGGATCTGAAGAATGGAAACATCAAGAAGAAAGGTATATTCGATATACATGTTATTGATGTGTATCTTACTAGTAATCGTAGTAGTGCCTGGGTATTTGATACTAGTTCGGTTGCTCATATTTGTAGCTCGAAACAAGTGCTGCAGAATAGATGGAAACTATCGAAGAACGAGGTGACGATGCGCATTGGAAATGGATCAAAGGTTGATGTGATCGTGGTCGGCACGCTACCTCTTCATCTACCATCGGGATTAGTTTTTATACTTAAATAACTGTTATTTGGTGCCTGTGTTGAGCATGAACATTATATCCGGATCATGTTTATTGCGAGACCATTACTTGTTTAAGTCCGAGAATAATGGTTGTTCGATTCATATGAGTAATATGTTTTATGCACTTGCACCTTTGATAGATGGTCTATTCTTGTTGAATCTCGATTGTAGTAATACACATGTTAATAACATTGAAGCTAAACGTTTGAAATTAAGCGATAACTCAACCAATATGTGGCACTGTCGTCTTGGTCACATTGGAGTGAAGCGTATGAAGAAACTCCATTCCGATGGACTTCTTGAATCACTTGAAAGATGCAAAGCATGTCTGATGGGTAAAATGACTAAGACTCCATTTTCTGGTATGATGGAGCGAGCTACGGACTTATTGGAAATCATACATACCGATGTGTGTGGCCCGATGAGTGTAGCATCATGCGGTGGTTATCATTATGTTCTTACTTTCATGGATGACTTGAATAGATATGAGTATATCTATTTCATGAAATATAAGTCCGAAACTTTCGAGAAGTTTAAGGAATTTCTAAGTGAAGTAGAGAATCAACGGAACAAGAAGATTAAATTTCTAGGATCTGATCATGGAGGTGAATATCTAAGTTACGAGTTTGGCGAGCATTTGAATAAATGCGGAATACTTTCACAATTGACACCGCCGGGAACACCACAACATAATGGTGTGTCCGAACGTCGTAATCGAACTCTCTTAGATATGGTTCGTTCTATGATGTCACTTATAGATTTACCGCTATCATTTTGGGGTTATGCATTAGAAACAACCAATTCACTTTAAATAGGGCACCATCTAAATCCGTTTAAACGACACCATATGAATGATGGTTTGGTAAGAAACCTAAATTGTCGTTCCTTAAAGTTTGAGGTTGCGAAGCTTATGTAAAGAAGTTACAACCCGACAAGCTTGAACCCAAAGCGGAAAAATGCGTCTTCATAGGATACCTGAAGGAAACTATTGGGTATACCTTCTATCATAGATCCGAGGGCAAAATCTTCATTGCCAAGAATGGATCCTTTCTAGAGAAGGAGTTTCTCTCGAAAGAAGTGATTGGAAGGAAATAGAACTCGGCAAGTTTGTCAAACCTTCTCTCGGATTTGAGAGTAGCGCAACACCGGAAGAAGTTCCTGTGGCGCCTACACCAATAAGAGAGGAAGCTAATGATGTTGATCATAAAACGTTGGTTGAAATTACTATGGAACCTCGCAGGTCAACGAGAACTCGTACCACTCTCGATTGGTATGGTCCCATTATGAGTGTCATGTTGGTGGACAACACTGACGCCCTATGACATATGATGAGCCCAGATTCCAATAAATGGCAAGAAGCCATGAAATCAGAGATTGGATCCATGTACGAAAACCATGTATAGACTTTGGTGTACTTACCGGATGGCCGGAAGGCTGTCGAGAACAAATGGATTTCAAGAAGAAAACAAATGCTGATGGTAATGTTACTTTCTATAAAGCTCGACTTGTCGCAAAAGGGTTTCAGCAAATTCAAGGATTTAACTATGATGAGACTTTCTCACCGGTAGCGAAGCTAAAGTCTGTGAGGATTTTGTTAGCAATCACTGCATATTATGATTATGAGATATGGTAGATGGATGTCAAAACGACGTTTCTCAATGGAGACATTGATGAAGAGTTATATATGGTATAACCCAAAGGTTTTTTCTGTCCTAAAGATGCTAACAAGGTGTGCAAACTTCAACGGTCCATTTATGGATTGAAGCAAGCATCCCGAAGATGGAATCAACGTTTTGATAATGTAATCAAAAGTTTTGGTTTTATAAAAACTTATGGAGAAGCTTCTATTTACAAGAAAGTGAGTGGGAGATCTGTAGCATTCCTAGTACTATATGTGGACAACATATTGTTGATTGGGAATGATGTAGACCTTCTTAATAGTGTCAAAGATTATTTGAATAATAGTTTTTCTATGAAGGATCTTGGCGAAGCTGCTTACATATTAGGCATAAAGTGAAGGGAATATGCCCGAGAGGCAATAATAAAGTGGTTATTATCGTATTCCTGTTTATGATAAATGTTTACTTTGCATGCTATAATTGTATTAATACGGGAACGTTAATACATGTGTGTTTAATAAACAAACAGAAATTTCCTAGTTATGCCTCTCTCATAAACTAGCTCGTTGATTAACAAGATGATCAAGGTTTCCTGATCATGGACATTGGATGTTGTTAATAACAGGGTCACAACATTAGTGTAATGGTGTGATGAACATTCATCCGAAGTATAGCATTACGATCAAAGTCATTGAGTTTATATTGCTATAACAACTTACGAAGTGATCCTAATCCTTAGACCATGAGATCATGTCAATCACTAACACCGGAAGAGTTTCTTGATAACATCAAACGTCACACCGTAACAGGGTGATTATAAAGATGGATTCAGAACTAATAAAGTGTTATGTTGAGGCCCATGGATCGAGAGTGGAATTTGTTCATCCCGATGACGGATAGATATACTCTGGGCCCTCTCGGTGATATCACATTGGTTAGCTTGCAAGCAAGTGATTTGATCACTAGAATGTTATATCACAAGAACGAGAAAAGAGTGCATGTCAGTAAAGAGATCAAACTAGGTATGGAGATACCGATGATCGAATCTCGGACATGTAATATATCGCGAAACAAAAGGATTAAGATACTAGCGTAAAAGGTTCCGACGATCACAAGAAAGTCATCGTTGAATGTGTGGGAGTCAGTATGGGTCTCTAGATCCCGCTTCTGATTATTGATCCGAGAGGGGTCTCGATCATGTCCGCATTATTCGTGAACCGTAGGGTGACACACTTAAGAGACACCGACATCCATTTGGAGCAAAAGTTTCATGCCGAAAAGAATAACAAGCGCAGGAATTTATTTCACTAGATACCGAAACGGGTTTTCGGGTGAAATTGCATAAAGTGGTTATGCATGTGAAATAGAATTCTAGCAAGGGGTTATTTGTGAATGTTTGTCATTAAAGTAATTTACAAAATTCTGAATAAAATAAAAGAGTTTTATTTAATGGGAGTTTGCATTAAATTTGGTGGAAATTTAATGGGAATTTGAGTGGGTTTTTGAGTGGGTTTTTGAGTGGAGGGAATTGAAAGGCATTTGAGTGAGTGGAGTGTCCACCCACATGAATGTGGAAGAGGTGGGGGCAGCCCCATGGCTGGGAGCATGGCCCCTTGGGTGCCCCCCTCTCCCTATAAAAGGAGCCCCCCTACCTCTCTCTCACTCACACCTCCTCGTGAAGGATCTCTCTCCCCCTCTAGAATTTATCCCCCATGGTCTCGGACTAGCGAGATACATGTTCCCGGTGTCTGTTCGGCAAGAAAGAGTTGTGCTTCCGCTGCATCGCTGGAGCGAGGAGGCGGAGGTTGCTCGGTCCCTCGAACGTGTGTGCGAGCACGGATGCGCTGCTGTTTTGCGGCGCTAGGACTTCCTCTCGATCTTGAGATCGGCAAGAGATCGTCTACATCAACCACGAGTTTGGACTCGTTAAGCTTTGTCGGTCTTCAAGGGTATGTTCTCTACGGATATACATCCGCCCGTTGTTTGTACCTAGTAGATAGATCTTGGTACATAGTTGTTCCCATCGTAGGAAATTTTTTGTTTTCTATGTTGTGAACCCTACATAAAGATATATAGACATAGATCAAGATGCCTAATATCATTGTCACAGAGTACATATTTGGAAAAAGTTCTAAAGAGGTTTGGAATCGAAGATAGCAAGAAAGGGTTCTTGCCCATGTTGCCCAATACGACATTGAGTAAAACACAAAGTCCAGCTACGGCAGAAGATAGAGAAAGGATGAGTAAGAATCCCTATTCCTCAGCCATAGGATCTATCATGTATGCCATGCTATGTACTAGACCCAACATTGCATACGATGTTAGTTGAACTAGCAGATATCAAAGTGATCTAGGATTGGATCATTGGATAGCGGTCAAAAACATCCTTAAATACTTGAGAAGAACGAAGGATATGCTTATTTCTTATGGAGGTGATGAACAAATCGTTGTTAACGGTTACACCGATGCTAGTTGGAATACTGATCCGGATGATTCTAAATCACAATTTTGATACGTATTTGCTTTGAATGGTGCAGCAGTGATCTGAGGAGTGCAAAGCAAAGCGTTGTGGCGAGATCTTCAACTGAATCGGAATACATAGCTGCTTCGGAGGCTTCACAAGAGGCAATATGGATGAAGGAGTTCATTATGGAGCTTGGTGTGGTTCCTGATATGTCGTAAACGTATCTATAATTTTTTATGCTCCATGCTTGTTTTGTACCAACTATCTTATGTTTTGTCTAGACTTTAAGGCATTTTTATACATTTTCTGGAACTAACCTATTAACATATGCCACAATGCCAGTTTATGTTTTCTGATATTTTGGTTTCAGAAAATCTAGTAAAGATATATTCTCGGATTTGGATGAAACCAAAGCCAAAGTTCCTATTTTTTTAGACACTACGCAGAGTCCGAAGGAGAGACGAAGAAGCGCCACTAGGCAGCCGCACCAAGGGGCCGCGCGGGTCCACCCAGGGCCACGCTTCCCTTTGGTGTGGTTCCCTTGGGTGTCAGCCGACCTTGCCCCTTTGCCAATATAAACCCCCCGAGGATAAAACCCTAAGCACCCGATCAGAAATCCACAAAAAAGTCTATAGCCGCCGCCACCACCATCCCTAGATCAAAAGGGATCTGAAGCTCTTCTCGGCACCCTGCCGGAGAGGGGAGATCATTCTGGAGGCCTTCTTCATCACCATGCCAGCCTCCAGAGTGATGCGTGAGTAGTTCATCCTTGGACTATGGGTCCATAGCAGTAGCTAGATGGTAGTTTCTCCTCTTTTGTGTTATCATGTTTAGATCTTGTGAGCTGCCTATCATGATCAAGATCATCTATTTGTAATCCTACATATTGTGTTTGTTGGGATCCAATGGATATTGAGTACTACGTCAAGATTGATTATTGATTCTATCATGTCTATGTTATTTGTGATCTTACATGCTCTCCGTTGCTAGTAGTTACTCTGGCCAAGTATTTGCTTGTGACTCCAAGAGGGAGTATTTATGCTCGATAGTAGGTTCACGCCTCTAGTAATATGGGGGAGTGACAGAAACCTCTAAGGTTGTATATGTGCTGTTGCTACTAGGGAGAAAACAACAATCCTTTGTCCAAGGGCAATTGTATTATTTACTTTACACACTTTGCTTAATGCAATTATCTATTGCTTGCAACTTAATACCCGAGGGTTGTTTGGATGATATCCCCGAGGTGGATTATTAGCCATATATACAGTTGGATTATGGTCTATGTATTATGTTGTAATTCCCAAACAGATCTCATAGAAATCATCATGCCATGTACATGCATTGTTATGCATTCTCTATTTCTCAATTTCCCAACTGTAATTTGTTCACCCAGCATTTTATTTATCTAATAGAGAAACACCTCTAGTGAAATGTGGACCCCGGTCCGTTCCTCCCCACTGATATTCAATCTACTGTCTACTGTTTACTTTCTGCAATTACTTTCAAGCAATTACTATCTTCCACACTATACGTTTAATCCCTTGTTTTTTTAGCAAAACCAGTGAGCTTGACAACCTCATTATAAGTTGTAGAGTTCCCAACCTTTAATAAGGTAGATATCCTTGTGTTTACAATGCTAGTCCCTGGATCAATAGCTAGCATCCACAGTTAAGATGTAATATCAAGAAACAAAGGTCATAATACAACTTTATAACTAGGAATAAAATAATTTATTACATCTTACATAGCTCATTTGGCTATCACATTACAATGCAGCAGAATATAACAATAGCATGGGGTCCTTCATCTTCAAAGTGCCACAGGCAAACATGTTGGTTGTAGACTTGTAATCCTATTTCAACACACTTCACTAATATCAAACAAACCCGCAACAGAAGAAGTTACAGCCACAAGGGTCAATACATTTGAATTGTATTGGCAAGTGATACTATGGTAGTATAGTGGAGCCTATGATCTATATGCATTTGCCTAAGTGGAGCTTAGTCTTGCTTTTCTCAAAATAGTTTTTCCTTATCATTTGAAAACTCTAAATTTTTGCTTGACAAAAATCACCCAAGGCATCTCCCAATAGAAATTGGTGATCCTTCAACCCTTGTTCAACCACAAGATTTTAGATTAGAAATTTGGATGAGGAGATTCTTGATAGCTTCCATGTCTTGATGCTCAAATTGTCCTTTACCAGGGACATGGCTAAGTACTTAGATTTTACACTCTGCAGAGGTGGCGCACTTTCCCCACAAGACTTGGTTTCACTAAGACAAGATCTTTCAGAAGCCTTCCCTTAGACCAGAATGGACGTGTTCCAACCTATCATCCCCTACCACCAACTATCCATTTGGTTAAGTTATTGCAACCTATATGATCCAGGCAGAGCCCATAATGCCAAGTGGCTGCACTTGAAGCTTCTCAACATTTGACATCTCAAATCTCTTTGTCCCTGGGTGGCCATCCACAAGTGAGATACACAAGGTAAACCATAGAAATGGGCCTTGTGAACCACTCAACACAAACCAATCCTTCCATTCCACCCAGGTGATTCATTCACTTAGTTGTTTTATTAAACAAAACACATGTCCTTGACTTAGAAATATTCCATAGTATGAATATATATTCCACCATTGTTTTCTACTAGCTAAGCTAAGCATGATAGTAGTAGGAATCGTAACTTAGGAAATTCTACTAAGGTTTCATCTACTAGGATTTCCCATGGCATAGTTTATACTTAGCAAAATCCCATTCAAGTCCTACTTAGAAATATCACTAATGCATAGTGAAAATAATGGGACAAAAGTATGAAGCATCACTTGCCTTTTTGGTAGAGAGTATAAGTTCACTCCTTGATCTTGCAACAATCACACTCCTCAAATTCCACTATAATTCAATCAAGCAAGCAATATTTCAATCTACCATTCAAGCAAAACATCACATAAAATGATAGAAACAAAACAATGCATGCAAGCATGCTAAAGATTGTTTTATTTGGAAACGTGGTTTCTAATAGGTTATAATCATTCTAAAACACCTATTGGTCATTTTAGAAAAGTGGCAAAATCATTTGCAAAAGATTTTACTTTATAAACCATTTTTAAACCAAACCAATATTTTATGTGGTTAGAATTTCCTTTAGCAAAGCAATAAATTTTATAGGGTTCACAAAATATGTTTTCAAAATATGAATCTTTGTGTTTAGGGTCAGAGAGTTTAAATCCAAACATTTCCCAAAGGATTTTCCTCCAAAAGCATTTTTAATATATAAACATTATTTTTATTTGACTAGAAGTGCTTTAAATCAAAGATGTATTCTTTTGCTCACCAAATATTTTTTTGAAACCACAATTTGATTTCTATGGTCAGTAGGTTCAAAACAATCCATTTTCCAAAGATTTTATCACAAAAATAATTTTAGAGCAATTTTTATGTCCAAAATATGCCTACACAAGTTTGTGCAAAAACAATCATTTTATCAGAAGCAATTCACTAAACAAAGGGCATGGTCATAAAGTACTTGTCTTGCTGATTCCATTGATATAAAATTTGCAAAATTTGGACTTGTGGTTTGAAAGTTATGAATTTTTCAAATTGGAACATCAAATAGATCATTTCTGGTTTTTATTCAAACAGATAGGGCCACGTGGCGTGTTGCTATTCGTCTGTACCGCTTTGTGCGGATCGACATATGCGAGGCGTTGGATCTAAGTGAGGATGAACGGTGCATATGAGCTCGTACCCTTTCGCTTAAGTGGATCTGTCAACACCACAGGATGAGGATCTAACGGCTGCTGTGCGTTTGACCAAAGGTTGGCGGCGCTGGCGGCGGCGCGCTCAGACAGCGGTGGAGCTGGCGAAATAGGAACAAAGGGGGTTAGAGGAGTAGCTTACCAGAATCACCACGACGTACTGGTGCTCAATGTGGTCACGAGGAGGCAAGGGGCGCACAGGGTTGGCAGTAATTGCTTGCCGGAGTTGTCCCTGGCATCGGGCTTCTTCGTCCATTGTCGTTGGTGAAGATACGGTGCCTGCTAGAGGAAAAGGAAGCTTACATTAGACGCGCAAAGACGAGGCGAGTACGGGAGTGTCAACAAGAAGGGGAGGCTCGGTCGGAGTTTACCTGGAGAGCTCGTCGGATAAGTGACAGACGGCGGCGACATGCAGTGGTCGTCCTTGCCGACGTTCTGGGACAAGTGCGAGGAGGTTGGGGGTACTGGGAGATGTGTATGGTGATGGCGAGCAAGCTAGAGTGGTCGAGGGGGCAAGGGGTGATGCGGAGCTGCCGGAATTTCTCGCGGAGTTTGTCGGTGCAGTGGCAGAGTGTGGATGAATTAGGACAGCCTGGGGGCTCCGGTGGGGCGACGACTGGGGGGAAATGAGGAGGGGAGTGTGGTGATTAAGTATGCGAGGTCAGGGGGATTAATGGCGGCAGTAATGCGTATTGACGCTGTCTTTAACGGCCAGAAACGGCGACGGAGGAGTTGGGGGCGGGTTCGTCGCGCGGGTGAGGAAGAAAGCTGGGAGGTGGGGTCGCAACGTCAGCGAAGGAGTGAGAGGGGAGGTGGGTTCCAATAGACATTGCCTCTGCGGGTGGAATTCCGAGTACGAAACGTTTTTCTCGCAGGAGGGGGAGATGGGCTAGACTGGGCTTAGTGGGCTGGGCTGGCTAGATTCATTTTTTTATACTGGTTGTTTTTCTTTTTCCCATTTGATTTTCTGTTTTGATTTTGTTTAAACTATTCAAACATTCATTTGAATTCAAACTTCACTCATACTTTGTGTGCAATCAAATACTGATTAATAATACATTTTAAAGTCAAAATTAGAATATTTGTTTTATTCTTTTAGGGTCTTTTAATTATCTAAAAATAGGCTCATACATTTAAATTCAATTAATATCAAATATATTTTAAACCCTTATTTAATTTCAGTTCTCACAAAATCTTTTTAGTAGGTTTATTTATTCAATAGGGTGTCAAATAATTCACCTTGACTTATTTGGAAAAATGATTTATTAATCATTTTAAATTTGGGTACTTGTCTTATATTCTCATGAAATTAAATATAGTTTTAATTCCATAAATTTTATTTGGAAGATTTCTTTGATCTTATTTAAGTTAATTAAATAAATTTTAATCCTCTTGGGTAATTTCCAAATATTATCTTTCCATGATTTATTTAATCATTTGTAATAGGGATTTTATCTTTATTCCAATAGAATTTGGTTAATCCCATTTTACTTGGAAATTCTTTATCCTTTTATTTTATTTGGATTTGGATTCTATTCATTCCATTTGCTTAATGGATTAGACCAAGATTTAATTTGGTCTTTAAATATTTCTTATTTAATATTTCTATCTTTAACTTCTAAAATCCATATCTTTTTATTTGTAGATCCGAACTTGGTGTTTCCAATTTGTAAAATCTTATTTAATATTTATCTATCCTTTTAAATATATTTAGGATTATTTGCTCACCATTTGGTATGGATTTTAGATAGGTTCTTCATTGGCTTTGGGAATTCAATTTCCTTATCTTATTAAATTCATAAGGTTTTATCTATGTCTCCAAATTAAGTGAATCCAATTCACATGGTTTTATAATATTTCTATTTGTCATTCTTGATCTTTTTGAATTGTTTGTTTCACAAATTTTATATGGATCAAATCCATAGGTTTAGAGATAGCTTGGAAATGTTTTCTTCCATTAGGGTTTTAGGGTTTTGGTTTATTCTCCAAGTGTTTTAAATTTCCAGATGTATTTATGAAGATTGCAATCCACTTGATTTGAATTTAATTAGATTCAAACATTAACCAAAGTTTGTTCAAGATGGGATTTTAAGTTTCTAACTAGAAACAAAAGTTTCTTTTCACCCTAATTTTCAACAATTATTTATTTTTCACATTACAAGATTTGGAAAATCTTGGGATGTGACAGGCTACCACCCTTAAAATAAATCGCGTCCCGAGATTTGGGAAAGATAGGGGTTACAAGTTGGCTCAAAGAAACTAGGGTACTACCACCCTTGAAAATTTTCCAACCAGATTGCTTCTTGGCTTGTTTGGGATCTTGTTGAAACCTCTCTGGGCAAACATCTGTATAGTGTCCTTTGTTTCCACACTTGAAACATGTGACAAGGCTGAGATCCTTCATAGGCTTTATCTTGTGCTTCATCTTTTCTGGACAATTGCTTGCATAATGTCCTTGGTTACCACAATTGTAACATGTGATAAGATTGAGTTCTTCACTTATCTTCTGTGGACAAGTTGACACATAATGGCCTAACTCTTTGCAGTTGTTGCACCATACTTGGATAATCTCCTTATACTTTTTATTCTTCTCTGGACATTCATTGGCATAGTGTCCCATCTCTTTGCAATTGCAACATTGCACTTGGCTTTTGTCCTTCTTCTTCTTGGGTTTCTCCAAAGCTAGGAGTGCTTCTAGTTCATGCTCTTCATATCTTATCTCAAAGGTAGGAAAGTTTCCTGGTCTCCTTGGTCTTTTCCTTGGATAATACATATGTCTCCTCTTTAGTCCATCAAATTGAGTCATATTGCATGAGGTGCAAGCTGAGATTTTCCTTTGTCTTCATCTTTCTTGGTAGAAGTTGTTCCCTCATGGTAGTCTGCAATCAGTTGTTGCACTCCACCTTGTTTCCTTTGTTGAACTATGGAATAGATGGGGCATTGGATAGGGACATGATTATTTCCTTCACATAGGAAGCAGGTAGCTTGAGATGTGGGGCATTGGTCAGTTGGATGTTTATCTTCACAATTGGGGCATTGATCTTCATGCTCTTTGGAAGTGTGATCCTTGTCTCCACAAATATTGCAAGCTTGGGTTCCTTCTAGAATATCATCCTTGACATCCTTGTTGTCACAAACTCCTTGGGAAGAGTTGTCTCCCATGCTGATCATTTGATCTGTCACCTTATGCAACAATTGGGTTTGGGTTTCCAAAAACCTTTGCATGGTTGGATCTAACTCACTGGTGTTGGCTAAAAATTGAGCTGTCACTTGGTTCAGCTGGGTTTGGGTAACTATGAGTTCTCTCATGTTGTCCTCTTGGTTGTTGTTGTTGCCATCCTTGATGTTGGAGTTTCTTGGAGTAGTCATCTGTTTGGGTTGGATTGGGATTAGAATGGGCAAATGATTTCTAACGAAATATTCTAATCACACACATCACAATTCACACAAGCAATGTGCAAGCAGTCACAACCAAACATTCCACTCAAACAACATGTTACAAGCACATTTTTAGGCAATAAAATATTTTTTCTACACCACATAAGTTGGTGGGTTTGACTTAAACTAAATATGGTGGTCCAACTATATGGTTCACTTGAAATCATTCCATCCTTCTTAGTCGATTCTTCTTGAATGAGATCATGGTTTCCTTGGGAAAACTTCTTGTGTCTTGGTCACAAAAATTCAAAGGTGATGATGATTCCTAAGTTGTGTTTCCTTAGTCTTCAAGTCTTGAGCAATATTTCTTGTCCCACTTGTAGTCCTTAGTGATATCCAAGTTGAAGTTCTTGTTGAGAATAAGGTTGAAATCACTTCAGTTGGTGGAGTCCTTTGCTCATGTTGAAGTCTTTGGCCATGGGGTAGGCTTTGTCCATCAAGTTTTGAAAAGGAAGAGATGTAGAATGAAAACCAAAATGGTTGAGGAAAGAGTTTACAAGATTATTTGTAAATAAGTTTTTGGAACAAATACCACTCCTATCTTTCTAAGGGGTTTTGTCCAATCCTAGGGTTACAATCCTACAGGCAACACAATGCTCTAATACCATCTGTAGAGTTCCCAACCTTTAATAAGGTAGAGATCCCTATGTTTACAATGCTAGTCCCTTGATCAATAGCTAGCATTCAGATTTAAGATGTAATATCAAGAAACAAAGGTCATTATACAACTTTATAACCAGGAATAAAATAATTTATTACATCTTACATAGCTCATTTGGCTATCACATTACAATGCAGCAGAATATAACAATAGCATGGGGTCCTTCATCTTCAAAGTTCCACAGGCAAACATGTTGGTTGTAGACTTGTAATCCTATTTCAACACACTTCACTAATATCAAACAAACCTGCAACAGAACAAGTTAGAGCCACAAGGGTCAATACATTTGAATTGTATTGGCAAGTGATACTATGGTAGTATAGTGGAGTCTATCATCTATATGCATTTGCCTAAGTGGAGCTTAGTCTTGCTTTGCTCAAAATAGATTTTCCTTATCATTTGAAAACTCTAAGTTTTTGCTTGACAAAAATCACCCAAGGCATCTCCCGATAGAAATTGGTGATCCTTCAACCCTTGTTCAACCACAAGATTTTAACTTAGAAATTGGGATGAGGAGATTCTTGATAGCTTCCATGTATTGATGCTCAAAGTGTGCTTTACCAGGGACATGGCTAAGTATTTAGATTTTACACTCTACAGAGGTGGTGCACTTTCCCCACAAGACTTGGTTTCACCAATACAAGATCTTTCAAAAGCCTTCCCTTAGACCAGAATGGACGCGTTCCAACCTATCATCCCCTACCACCAACTGTCCATTTGGTTAAGTTATTGCAACCTATATGATCCAGGCAGAGCCCATAATGCCAAGTGGCTGCACTTGAAGCTTCTCAACATTTGACATCTCAAATCTCTTTGTTCCTGGGTGGCCATCCACAAGTGAGATACACAAGGTAAACCATTGAAATGGGCCTTGTGAACCACTCAACACAAACCATTCCTTCCATTCCACCCAGGTGATTCATTCACTTAGTTGTTTTATTAAACAAAACACAAGTCCTTGACTTAGAAATATTCCATACTATGAATATATATTCCACTATTGTTTTCTACTAGCTAAGCTAAGCATGATAGTAGTAGGAATCTTAACTTAGGAAAATTCTACTAAGGTTTCATCTACTAGGATTTCCCGTGGCATAGTTTATACTTAGCAAAATCCCATGCAAGTCCTACTTAGAAATATCACTAATGCACAGTGAAAATAATGGGACAAAAGTATGAAGCATCACTTGCCTTTTTGGTAGAGAGTATAAGTTCACTCCTTGATCTTGCAACAATCACACTCTTCAAATTCCACTAAAATTCAATCAAGCAAGCAATATTTCAATCTACCATTCAAGCAAAACATCACATAAAATGATAGAAACAAAACAATGCATGCAAGCATGCTAAAGATTGTTTTATTTGGAAAAGTGGTTTCTAATAGGTTATAATCATTCTAAAACACCTATTGGTCATTTTATAAAAGTGGCAAAATCATTTGCAAAAGATTTTACATTATAAACCATTTTTAAACCAAACCAATATTTTATGTGGTTAGAATTTCCTTTAGCAAAGAAATAAATTTTATAGGGTTCACAAAATATGTTTTCAAAATATGAATCTTTGTGTTTAGGGTCAGAGAGTTTAAATCCAAACATTTCCCAAAGGATTTTCCTCCAAAAGCATTTTTAATATATAAACATTATTTTTATTTGACTAGAAGTGCTTTAAATCAAAGATGTATTATTTTGCTCACCAAATATGTTTTTGAAACCACAATTTGATTTCTATGGTCAGTAGGTTCCAAACAATCCATTTTCCAAAGATTTTATCACAAAAATAATTTTAGAGCAATTTTTATGTCCAAAATATGCCTACACAAGTTTGTGAAAATACAATCATTTTATCAGAAGCAATTCACTAAACAAAGGGCATGGTCATAAAGTACTTGTCTTGCTGATTCCATTGATATAAAATTTGCAAAATTTGGACATGTGGTTTGAAAGTTATGAATTTTTCAAATTGGAACATCAAATAGATCATTTCTGGTTTTTATTCAAACAGACAGGGCCACGTGGCGTGTTGCTATTCGTCTGTACTGCTTCGTGCGGACCGACATATGCGAGGCGTTGGATCTAAGTGAGGATGAACGGTGCAGATGAGCTCGTACCCTTTCGCTTAAGTGGATCTGTTAACGCCACAGGATGAGGATCTAACGGCTGCTGCGCGTGTGACCAAAGGTTGGCGGCGCTGGCAGCGACGACTGGCGGCGGCGCGGTCAGACGGCGGCGGAGCTGGCGAAATAGGAAGCAAGGGGGTTAGAGGAGTAGCTTACCAGAATCGCCACGATGAACTGGTGCTCAACGTGGTCGCGAGGAGGCAAGGGGCACACGGGGTTGGCAGTAATTGCTTGCCGGAGTTGTCCCTGGCGTCGGGCTTCTCTGTCCGTTGTCATTGGTGAAGATACAGTGCCCTCTAGAGGAAAAGGAAGCTTCCATTAGACGTGCAAAGACGAGGCGAGTATGGGAGTGTCAACGAGAAGGGGAGGCTTGGTCGGAGTTTACCTGGAGAGCTTGTCGGATAAGTGACAGACGGCGGCGACGTGCAGTGGTCGTCCTTGCCGATGTTCTGGGACAAGCGCTGGCAGGTTGGGGGTACTGGGAGACGCGTACGGTGATGGCGAGCAAGCTAGAGTGGTCGAGGGGGCAAGGGGTGACGCGTAGCTGCCGGAATTTCTCGCGGAGTTCATCGGAGCAGTGGCGGAGTGTGGATGAATTAGGACAGCCTGGGGGCTCCGGTGGGGCGACGACTGGGGGAAAGGAGGAGGGGAGTGTGGCGATTAAGTATGCGAGGTCAGGGGGATTAATGGTGGCAGTAATGCATATTGATGCTGTCTTCAACGGCCAGAAACGGCGACGGTGGAGTTGGGGGCGGATTCTTCGCGCGGGTGAGGAAGAAAGCTGGGAGGTGGGGTCGCATCGTCAGCAAAGGAGAGAGAGAGGGGAGGTGGGCTCCAATAGTCATTGCCTCTGCGGGTGGAATTCCGAGTACGAAACGTTTTTCTCGCGGGAGGGGGAGATGGGGTAGACTGGGCTTAGTGGGCTGGGCTGGCTAGATTCATTTTTTTATACTGATTGTTTTTCTTTTTCCCATTTGATTTTCTATTTTGATTTTGTTTAAACTATTAAAACATTCATTTGAATTCAAACTTCACTCAAACTTTGTGTGCAATCAAATACTGATTAATAATACATTTTAAAGTCAAAATTAGAATATTTCTTTTATTCTTTTAGGGTCTTTTAATTATCTAAAAATAGGCCCATGCATTTAAATTCAATTAATATCAAATATATTTTAAACCCTTATTTAATTTCAATTCTCACAAAATCTTTTCAGTAGGTTTATTTATTCAATAGGGTGTCAAATAATTCACCTTGACTTATTTGGAAAATGATTTATTAACCATTTTTAATTTGGGTACTTTTCTTATATTCTCATGAAATTAAATATAGTTTTAATTCCATAAATTTTATTTGGAAGATTTCTTTGATCTTATTTAAGTTAATTAAATAACTTTTAACCCTCTTGGGTAATTTCCAAATATTATCTTTCCATGATTTATTTAATCATTTCTAATAGGGATTTTATCTTTATTCCAATAGAATTTGGTTAATGCCATTTTACATGGAAATTCTTTATCCTTTTATTTTATTTGGATTTGGATTCTATTCATTCCATTTGCTTAATGGATTAGGCCAAGTTTTAATTTGGTCTTTAAATATTTCTTATTTAATATTTCTATCTTTAACTTCTAAAATCCATATATTTTTATTTGTAGATCCAAACTTGGTGTTTCCAATTTGTAAAATCTTATTTGATATTTATCTATCCTTTTAAATATCTTTTGGATTATTTGCTCAACATTTGGTATGGATTTTAGATAGGTGCTTCATTGGCTTTGGGAATTCAATTTCCTTATTAAATTCATAAGGTTTTATCTATGGCTCCAAATTAAGTGAATCCAATTCACATGGTTTTATAACATTTCTATTTGTCATTCTTGCTCTTTTTGAATTGTTTGTTTGACAAATTTTATATGGATCAAATCCATAGGTTTATTGATATCTAGGAAATGTTTTCTTCCATTAGGGTTTTAGGGTTTTGGTTTATTCTCCAAGTGTTTTAAACTTCCAGATGTATTTATGAAGATTGCAATCCACTTGATTTCAATTTAATTAGATTCAAACATTAAACAAAGTTTGTTCAAGATGGGATTTTAAGTTTCATATTAGAAACAAAAGTTTCTTTTCACCCTAATTTTCAACAATTATTTATTTTGTTTATTGATTTTTCACATTACAAGATTTGGAAAATCTTGGGATGTGACATAAGTTGGGGCAAAGTATTGTGGTTGTGTTGTGCAGGTTCCTCATTGCTAGCAACACGTTGGGAGTTGTTTCCTTTCTCCTATTGGATCGATAACCTTGGTTTCATAACTGAGGGAAACTTTTGATGACCCACAAGTATAGGGGATCGCAACAGTCTTCGAGGGTAGTATTACCTGATTTATTGATTCTACACAAGGGGAGCCAAAGAATACTTATAAGCCTTAACAACTAAGTTGTCAATTCAGCTGCACCTGGAAATAATCTTGCTCATAACATTTTATAAGTAGCAATAGTTTTGTAGTAGCAATAGCAAAGTAACAATAACAGCAAAACAAAGGCAGTAGTAACAATAGTAGAAAACAGTAGAATATGAGTGCGGTAGGCATAGGGATGGATGGACGGGCGTTGCATGGATGGGACTATTCATATAACTTCAAGATCTAGGGCATTTCAGATAAATAAGATAAAGCATCCAAGTACTAAACAATCACATGCATGTGTTCCGTATATAGTCATACGTGCTCGCAATGAGAACTTCCACAACATCTTTTGTCCAGGCAGCCCATTGCAGCGGGGCCTCAAGGGAATCTACTGGCAATTAAGGTATTTCTTTTAATAGAGCACCGGAGCAAAGCATTAACACTCTATGAACACATGTGATCCTCATATCACAGCCATCCCCTCCGGTTATTCCAATTGTTGTCACTTCGGGGCCTTTGGATCCGGACAATGATATGTGTACACAACTTGTAGATAAGATCACAAACAATACAATAATCATGAATCAATAACATATTCAGATCTAAGATCATGGCACTCGGGCCCTAGTGACAAGCATTAAGCACAACAAATTGCAACAAAGTCAAATAGCACTAATAGAGATACTAGGTGATGTCTACGCACTTCTATTCTTGTAGACAGTTGTTGGGCCTCCAAGTGTAGAGGTTTGTAGAACATCAGCAAGTTTCCCTTAAGTGGATTACCCAAGGTTTATCAAACTCAAGGAGTAAGTGGTCAAAGGTATCCCTCTCAAGCAACCCTGCAATCAAGATACAAGAAGTCTCTTGTGTGACCAACACACCCAATACACTTGTCAGGTGTATAGGTGCACTAGTTCGACGAAGAGGTAGTGAAATACAAGTGATATGGATGATTATAAGTGGTAACGGTGCCAGAAAAGAGCTTCTGACGGGGAGGAAAAGACTAAAGGCAAAAAGATGGAGGAAAGAAAACATGTAACAAATCAAGTTGCAAACTGTTTTTCAATGTTTAGAAACAAGGCCTAGGGATCATACTTTCACTAGTGAACACTCTCAATAAATATATTCTCTTCATGATACTACCCTGAACTACTCTCCGGTTGGACACTCTAATCCATGGTAGGGCTACAAAAGCACACCTCAAAGTCTGTCTTCCCCATCTAGATAACCCCACACTGTCACCTTGAGCGCTAGATGGTTCCAACAAACACCACAATTTCATAAACACAACCAACTCAAAATATACTCATGATAAATGTTTATGAACTCTAGCCTAAGTGCCACCATGGTGTGCACGCTGTCACTTTCACACACATGGGGAGAGTAGAGATCTGTTGAAGCACTTGATTAACAGAGTAGATCTACTTGATTACAAAGCTCATGATCACAATATGATCACGCATAAAGAGAGATATGAACACATAGCTACCGGTAGAGCCCTTAGCCTCGAGGGAGAGCTACTCCATCCTCATCATGGGAATCAGAAACGGTGATGAAGATGGTGGTGGATATCGATGGAGATGGCTCTGGGGGCAATTCCCCGTCCCGGCAGGGTGCCGGAACAGAGGCTTCTGTCCCCCGAATATCCCCTTCGGTGGCGGCGGTGTTGTGGAACTTTTCATGGCTTTTTGGTCGATGATTTAGGGTTTATGAGTCGGGAGCTTTTTATAGGCGAAAGAGGCAAGGTCGGTGGAGGACCAATGGGGCCACACCCCCTGGTGGCGCGGCCAGGGTGGGCCCGCACCACCCTAGGGTGTGTCCACCCTAGTGTCCTCCTCCGTCTCGTCTTCGATTTTTCGTATCGTTCAGGGGGAAAATATGAACTTTGGCTTTTTCTCCCGTCCAATTCCTAGAATATTCAATTTTTAGCTTCATGGAACCAAAAACAACAGAAAATAGGCAACTGGCACTGTGGCATCTTGTTAATAGGTTAGTTCCAGAAAGTGTATAAAAATACCTCAAACTGTAGACAAAACAAAAGACAAATGGTATAAAACAAGCATGGAGCATAAAAAATTATAGATACGTTTACAACGTATCACTAGGCACCATGCCCTAACAATCTTATTCGACTACATGATATAACTCATCCAATCCCTGCCATCCCCATAGCCTACAACGGGGGATTACTCACTCATGGATGGGGGAACATGGATGGTTGATGGAGAGGCGTCGGTGATGATGATGGCGATGATCTCCTCCAAATCCCCGTCCCGACAGGGTGCCAGAATGGAGTTTCTGATTCCGAATTGCGGTTTCTGGTGGTGGTGGCACAGCCGAACTCTTTCTGGAAAAACGTCGAACCCCCCTGAGGTTTTAGGTCAAGAGGCTTTAAGTAGGCGAAGAGGGAGGCCAAGGGGGTGCCCGAGGTGGCCACACCCCTCCCAGGCACGGCTTGGGCTGGCCCACGCGGCCGGGGGGTGTGGGCCCCTTGTGGCCCTCCTCCGTCTTGCCTTCTGGCTCCGTGAGTCTTCTTGTGAAATAGGATTTTTGGCATATTTTATGGGATTTTTCCAGATATTTGATTTTCTGCACAAAAACTAGACACCAAGGTAATTCTGCTGAAAACAGCGTCAATTCGTGTTAGTTGTATCCAAATCACACAAGTATAGAGGAGAAACAATAGCAAACGTGTTCGGGAAAGTAGATACATTTTGGACGTATCAAATCCCCCCAAGCTTAGTGTAACATCCCAATTTCAGCAACCCTGAGTTGTCGTCCAAAAGGCAAAAATCAGGGGGAACAAAAACATTTTCCTTATTACTTGTGCAATGCTTGATCACTTGTTTGGTTGTGTTCATGCAACTGATTGTGCATTAGGTACTATACTTCTTATCTCAACCCCTTTTGACAAGAGCTATTTTACAATGGAGATGTCTAGGATCATCTTTCATATTCTCAAATGTTCTGGCATTTCAAAAATCCGAGCCAAGATGACTTTGACAAAACAAAAATATTTTACTAGTTCTATTATAAAAACTATGGAGAGCTAAGATATAATCTCCATATGTTTTCAAGACAGAACTCTCAACTACTCTTACCCCTAGGTTTTCCCAAAAACCTTTATGCAAAATCTCTTCATTCCAATCTTGGTAGAAATACCAAAAGGTACTTATCTTACTTCAAAACATAACCAATTCAAAATACCAACCCCTACCTCAAGCTAGGATTGATGGTAACCCTAGTAGTAGTTGGTAAGTTGGATAGGATGAATTGCCTTGATATGTTGTCTGATGAATTAACTTGATCTGCTGTCTGATGAATTGCCTTGATCTGCTGATTTCATTGTTTGCTTAGGAACTAGAGTGAGAGAATCTAGTAGAAAACCCTTTAGGACCCAATATATGCTTGTGATCATCAATATCACATCAAGCATCCAAGTCTAGATCTATCCTAAGCGACCAAGGTGATCATCTCCCCTCCTAACCAGATCAACCTAGGGATAATCCCTTCTAATAAACCCAAGTAAGTGAAGCCCAAATCTAAGCATGGATACTATATACCTAGTTAACACTTCAACATCATAACCTTGATCATGAGTTTGAAACCTAGTTTCCTCGCAGAATCATCTACCCTTGAACACTAGTCTAAAACCCTAAATCTGCCAAAATGGCTAAGTCTGGATTTCCTATCTGGATTCAATCTTTCGAGCTCTACCTTTTCCAACCTATATGCATTCTTGAGAACGTACTTGAACCATATTTTAGTGCATATATAGTACTACCAAAGCCCACTCATTCCCTTGGCTAATCCTATCTAATTCCCACTCATCCATGATGGTTCTGTAGTCAAGATAGTAATCTTTTCTGCAAATCTTAGCAACATGCTTACTTTGGCAGAAGCTCACATCTAAATGCCACCTCCCCTTGAAAAAATATTTTCTTGGTTATGATGTACTACCCATGGCCTATCAACTCCCACTTCACTTGTTTCCATTGAAGCTTTGGGCTTCTTAAACCCACATGGTTTAGGAGGCTACCTGATGTATCTGCTATGGCGGCCTTATTTTCAACAAAGTTTGCCATCTCCTCCACACCACCTCAAATCCAACCAAGCCCAACTCATGATTCCATGATCATCTGTATGACTTGGTCTATCCATACATATACCCCTTGTACCAAGGTGAGCTATGAGCTCCCTAATACAACCCTGTTTTGGTGGCATGAAAATAACAAAACCCTAGATTCCCAAAAATCTAGTTTCTTTCCTTTTTACCAAAACCCTTCAAAACCCAGGTGGACAATGATGTATAAATCAATCTTACATCATCTACCTTGGTTAGGATAGTTCCCCAAATAATTCCCATAATTATTTGGAGCCTAAAACTATTTAAATTCTTTTTTTAGGAAAAGCCTAAAACCCCTGTCTATAAAGGCAAGTTAGTTTTTATCCAAATCACCTTGCCAACTCAATGCACATTTGGTGCCTATTTATCATATCCCATATTTCCAACTCCAAAATAAATATTTTTGAGACCCTTTATTATTTCTTTTTGCCCTTTTTCTTAAATGGCAGAAACAAGAAATAATTCCTTAAAAATAATTTTTCACCTCAATAAATTCCAATAAAATTCCTCAATGTGTAACTTGGCTTTCGGAACCATGTCACATCAAAAACCAACCTTGTCTAAGGTAAAAATATCAGTGTAGCTTCTAGAAACCAATTCTGCACTTTTTGAATACTTGAGTTTAAATGCACCTTTAATCATTAGAAAAATCCCAAATAAATATTAAAGGTGTACAAGGACCATATCCATCTACCAGTACCCTTTTCCCATCTTGGCCAATGCAAATTTTTGGACTTCATTCATAACCCAAGTTTTGATCCAATATGGCGAACTAATCCAAACCATTGGTTAAACCCCATCAAAGCTTGTCTAATACACCACCCCAGCACACCTCCCTCCTAGTCGTAGCATTGTAAATATACAGTGACCAAACCCTAGTGCTTGTACTTTTGCTCTTGTTGAGAGGGAGACAAAGCCTCCTTGCATTGTCCTTTCTTCTAATGCCATAGCAGCAACTACCCTCTCACCCCCTATCCCCTACCACGACTAGAGACCCCTCTCTCACCTCTCCATCGCCCCTATCAACCTATCCCTGGCCAGCACCTCCCTGAATGCTCTCCATGGACATTGTGCATCCTAACCCCATTCCTCTTCAGTTTAAATAGGCCAGAGTCCCCCTCCCTCTTTCCTGCTCACTCATTTCTCCCCTAGACCACCAGAGAGCCTCTCCCCGAGCTCCAAATCTCACCCTCCTCCTCTCCAATGCCATGGAGAACCCCAAGATCTCCTCTCGAGTTCTTGCTTGCATGCAAGAATCAGGTCACCCCCGAGACACCCCAGCCTCTCATTTCGCCCCCATTCCACTCCCCCATCTCCCCTCTACCCACCTTGGAGCCCCTGTGCTATCTCCCTGGTTCCAGATCATCCAGGAAGAAGAAAGGAAACCCTCTTGGGTTCCTAAAGAAAATGGAGCTAGCCCTCCCCCAGGACCATCTCCACCCCGCCTCTCTGAAAAATATTGCTCTCCCAAGCAATACCTACCTCCCCTGACTCTCCTGTGCTTTTCATGCAACTCCTGGCATCACCTCCGACGAGCTACCATAGCGGTCGCTCCCGACCCTGTCACGCGAAGGAGTTCCCGAGGCCAAGGTACCCTCTCCCGCACCTCATCAGACTCGTCGTCGTGCACCGCATCCACTCCGCCGCCTCCCCGCCGCCGACAAGCCCTCAGGTGAGCGCCCTGCAACCACCGCCGCCCCTCTAGGGTTTCCTCTTTCTATCCACGTGATGGAGGAGGGAGATGACTGAGCGCCGTCGATCTCTCCTGGATCCAACGACCCCCATCCCTCCATACCCCTTCACCTCACTAGGCCCCTGATGGATGGACCCCGCGGTCAGGTTCGAAACGACTGGCTCCGCGTGTCGCTGCCCTGAGTGGGCCGAATCCGCTGAGCGGCCCATTTCCCCAGCAGATCTAGCCCATGCCCAAATGCCCCCTTTATTTATTTTTCCCAGATCCAGAAAAATAGTCTTCTGGTTTAAATCTTTTTAAAACAAAAAGGGCCTACATAAATTGAGATAATATTTTTCGCCATTACCTAAGTCCACACTCTAACATGCAGACTTGGTTTTGGACCAAAATACTTAATTGATAATTCATAGAAAATAAAATAGCCAATTGTATTCATTCCACTAATAAATGCTTACGGGGAGTTTGGTTTATCCAAATGGCGTAAATCCAATTGATAATGGAAGGTATTAACCATACCATGTTTATCCCAAGGGCCCCACATAAAATTTCTTCATTTTTGCCTATAGAAAAAATAATAAAACTAGGCCATTGCTGACTTTAGGAAATTCCCTAGGAAAAACCAAATGAGGTTTTTATTGGAGATATGCCCTAGAGGCAATAATAAATGTAGTTATTATTATATCTTTGTGTTTATGATAAATGTTTACATTCATGCTATAATAGTATTAACAAGGAAACATTGATACTTGTGTGATTTGTAAACTTAATTTGAAGTCCCTAGTAAAGCCTCTATATAATACTAGCTTGTTGGTTAATAGATGATTGTGGTTTCCCTATCATGAACATTGAGATGTTATTAACAACAAGATCATATCGTTAGGAGAATGATATGATGGACATACTCCTATAGATAAGCGTAGCATAAAGATCAAGTCATTTTAATAGTTCAATTGCTATATGCTTTCTGATACATAGTAATCTAATTCCTTCGACCATGAGATCATGCATATCACCTTTACCGGATGGATGCTTTGATGACATCAAACACCACACCGTAACTGGGTGGCTATAAAGGTGGCATTGAGTGTTTGGAAAGTATTGGTTGAAACACATGGATCAAGAGTGGGATTTGTCCATCCATATGACGGATAGATATACTCTGGGCCCTCTCGGTGAAATGTCATCCAATTAGCTTGCAAGCATGTGACTGGCTCACAAGGGATCACATATCACGGGAACGAGAAAAGAGTACTTATCGGTAACGAGGTTGAACTAGGTATGCAGAGATACCGACGATCATAACCTCGGATAAGTAAACTATCGTGAGACAAAGGGAAATTGATATCTTATGTAAGTGGTTCATTCGATCGCAAAGTAACCGTAGAAATATGTGGGAGCCATATGAATTTCCAGATTCCTCTATTGGTTATTGTTCGGAGAAGTGTCTCGATCATGTCCGCATAATTCACGAACCGTAGGGAGACACACTTAAGGATTCGACGTTGTTTTTGAGTAGTTATGGAATGATGAGAAAGAGACCGAATGTTGTTCGGAGTCCCGGATGGGATCCGGGATATCACGAGGAGATCCGGAATGGTCCGGAGAATAAGATTCATATAAGGAAAGTCCCGTTTCGGAGTTGGGGAATGGTTCCGGTGTTTTCATCGGGAATGTTCTAGAATGTTCCGGAATGTCCGGCACTCCAGAGGGGAAGGGTACATGAATGTGTTGTATCAAGTTGGTATGATTGCATCATGTACTAAGTGTCATCGCCTCCATAGAGACACACAAGATCCTCTCCTCCAAACCCTAGCCCCAAGCCGCCGCCGCCTCCATAGTCGCCGCCGGCCCTAGGGCAAACCCTAGCCGCCGGCTTGCCCCTCCTTGGTGTGTCTAAACCCTAGAACACCGGGGGACTCTCTCATACTCCACCATACTCGCTCTGGCTTAAGGCGAAGCCCTGCGAGATCTCCCCTCTACTTCCGGTACCACGCCGTTGTGCTGCCGGAATCGCGAGGAGAGTGCTACAACCTCCGCTGCCTGCTGGAACAAGGGAGAGGAAGGTCTTCGTCGAGTACCGAACATGTGACCGACTGCGGGAGCGCTGCCGGAACGCAGCGCCGGAAGGATCGTCTACGCGATCTTGAGATCGGGAAGAGTACGACTACATCACCCACGAGAATCCGCTCTCGTTAAACACTTTGGAATCTTCGAGGGTGAGTTATTCCATCGACTCGTTGCTACAATCTAGTAGATAGATCTTGGCTTGTTTGTTTGTATGCGGTAGAAATTTTTTGTTTTTCCATGCTACGAAACCCTACAGTGGTATCAGAGCCGTGTCTATATGTAGATCTGTTGCACGAGTAGAACACAATGGTCATTGTGGGCGTTGATGCTTTTATTGTCGATTGCTTCTTGTGTACTTTGCATCTTGCGGGATGTTGGGATGAAGCGGCCCGGGCTAACCTTATATGACATCGTTCATAAGACTTGCTCCACGCTTGACATGCAACTTGTATTGCATAAGTGGCTTTGCGGGTGCCTGTTTCTCCTAGCATAGTTAAGATCCAATTTACAACGGGTGATTAACAATACTAGTATCAATGTTGTGGTTCAAGTTCGTAAGTTAGAACGACACTTATTGAAATCCCCAGACCACGTAAAACATGCAAAGAAAGTAGAGGCGTCTAACTTTGTTTTGCAGGGGTGTGCTGTGATGTGATATGGCCATGATTGTGATTATATTTGATGTATGCAATGTTCCTTATTGTAAGTTGGCAACCGGCAGGAGCCATATGGTTGTTTTTAATTTATGTTAAGACCCGTGTGTCTATTCAAAGTAGTTGTAATAGTTGAAGCCGGTGGAAGACAACCATGGAGAAGCGTCATTGACCTTGATGCAATGCCGGTGATGATGGAGATCATGTCCGTGCTAGAAGATGGAGATCGGAAGCACAAAGAAGAAAGGCCATATCATATCACATATTATGAATTGCATGTGATGTTAATCCTTTATGCATCTTGTATTGCTTAGTAGACAACGGTAGCATTATAAGATGATCCCTCATGCACATGAATTTCAAGTCATAAAGTGTTCACCCTTAGTTAGCACCGTTGCTAAAGCTTGTTGTTTCGAAGCACCACGTGATGATCGGGTGTGTTAGATTCCGCAAGTGTATACAACGTGAGCAAGCCAGATTTGCTCATGCGGAAACTAAGGTTTGATCTTGACGAGCCTAGCATGTACAGACATGGTCTCGGAACACGGATCACCGAAAGGTAGAGCATGAATCATATAGTAGATATGATGAACATGTCGATTGTTCGCGATTGAAACTATATCAACTCTCGTGATGATCGGTGTTGATATGGTGGTTTTGGTTCGTGTGATCACTAAAACAATGTGAGGGATATTGTTTTGAGTGGGAGTTCACATAGATTAATTTTATTATTAATTTGAACTCAATTTGTCATAAACTTAGTCTAAACTATTGCAAATATGTTGTAGATCAATGGCAGCCCCTACCATCAATTTTAATGCGTTCCTAGAGAAAGAAAAGTTGAAAAACAATGGAAGCAACTTCGCGGATTGGTTCCACAATTTGAGGATTGTCCTCACAGCTGGTAATTTGACCTATGTGCTAGATGCACCGCTGGGTGACCCACCTGCAGCTGATGCTTCCGATGAAGTAAAGAATGTTTACATCACTCGGAAGACTCAGTACTCCACAGTTCAGTGTGCTATATTGTATGGTTTAGAATCGGAGCTTCAGAAAAGGTTTGAGAATTCAGACCCATATGATATTGTCGAGGATCTCAAATTGATCTTTGAGACTCATGCGGCAATTGAAAGCTATGAGGCTTCTGAAAAGTTCTTTAACTGCAAGATGGAAGAGGGCAACTCCATCAGCGAGCATGTGCTTAAGATGTCTGGCACGCAAACAAACTTCAAAGCTTGGGTATTGTGATTCCTAATGCTTTGGGTATTTACCGTGTCCTCCAATCACTACCACCAAGTTACAAGAACTTTGTGATGAACTACAACATGCAAAACATGAACAAGACGTTGCCAGAACTCTTTGCCATGTTGAAGTCTGCAGAAGTGGAGATCAAGAAAGAGCACCAAGTGTTGTTGGTCAATAAGACCACCAATTCAAGAAAGGCAAGTCTAAGCAGAAGGGACACTTCAAGAAGGGTGGTAAGAAAGTTACCACGCCGACGAAGAAGACCAAGGCTGGACCTAAGCCTGATACTGAGTGCTTTTACTGCAAGGGAGAAGGTCACTGGAAGCGGAATTTCCCAAAGTACTTGGCGTATTTGAAGAACGGCAACATCAAGAAAAAAGGTATATCTGATATACATGTTATTGATGTGTATCTCACTAGTACTCGTAGTAGTGCCTGGGTATTTGATACTGGTTCGGTTGCTCATATTTGTAACTCGAAACAGGTGCTGTAGAATAAATGGAAGCTAGCGAAGAACGAGGTGATGATGCGCGTTGGAAACGGATCAAATGTTGATGTGATCGCGGTCGGCACACTACCCCTTCATCTACCATCGGGATTAGTTTTATACTTAAATAATTGTTATTTGGTGCCTGCGTTAAGCATAAACATTATATCGGGATCTTGTTTATTGCGAGACGGTTACTTGTTTAAGTCCGAGAATAATGGTTGTTCGATTTATATGAGTAATATGTTTTATGCACATGCACCTTTGATAGATGGTCTATTCTTATTGAATCTCGATAGTGGAAATACACATATTAATAACATTGAGGCTAAACGTTTGAAATCGAGCGATAACTCGACTTATATGTGGCACTGTCGTCTTGGTCACATTGGAGAGAAGCGTATGAAGAAACTCCATTCCGATGGACTTCTTGAATCACTTGATTTCGAATCACTTGGAAGATGCGAAGCATGTCTGATGGGTAAAATGACTAAGACTCCATTTTTTGGTATGATGGAGCGAGCTACGGATTTGTTGGAAATCATACGTACCGATGTGTGTGGTCCAATGAGTGTAGCATCGCGTGGTGGTTATCGTTATGTTCTTACCTTCACGGATGACTTGAGTAGATATGGGTATATCTATTTCATGAAACATAAGTCCGAAACTTTCGAGAAGTTTAAGGAATTTCAAAGTGAGGTAGAGAATCAACGTAACAAGAAGATTAAATTTCTACGTTCTGATCGTGGAGGTGAATATCTAAGTTACGAGTTTGGCGAGCATTTGAAGAAATGCGGAATACTTTCGCAGTTGACACCGCCGGGAACACCACAGCGTAATGGTGTGTCCGAACGTCGTAATCGAACTCTCTTAGATATGGTTCGTTCTATGATGTCACTTACACATTTACCGCTATCATTTTGGGGTTATGCATTAGAAACAGCCGCATTCACTTTAAATAGGGCACCGTCTAAATCCGTTGAAACGACAGCGTATGAATTATGGTTTGGGAAGAAACCTAGATTGTCGTTCCTTAAAGTTTGGGGGTGCGAAGCCTATGTAAAGAAGTTACAGCCGGACAAGCTTGAACCCAAAGCGGAAAAATTCGTCTTCATAGGATACCCAAAGGAAACTATTGGGTACACCTTCTATCATAGATCCGAAGGCAAAATCTTTGTTGCCAAGAATGGATCCTTTCTAGAGAAGGAATTTCTCTCGAAATAAGTGACTGGAAGGAAAGTAGAACTCGACGAGGTTGTCGAACCTTCTCTCGAAATTGCGAGTAGCGCAGCGCCGGAAGAAGTTCCTGTGGTGCCTGCACCAATAAGAGAGGAAGCTAATGATAATGATCATGAAACTTCGGTTGAAGTTGCTACAGAACCTCGCAGGTCAACGAGAACTGTACCACTCCAGATTGGTATGATCCCGTTATGAGTGTCATGTTGGTGGACAACACCGATGACCCTGAGACATATGAGGAAGCGATGATGAGCCCAGATTCCAATAAATGGCAAGAAGCCATGAAATCTGAGATTGGATCCATGTACGAAAACCAAGTATGGACTTTGGTGGACTTACCGGATGGCCGGAAGGCTGTCGAGAACAAATGGATCTTCAAGAAGAAAACAGATGCTGATGGTAATGTTAGTGTCTATAAAGCTCGACTTGTCGCAAAAGGGTTTCGACAAATTCAAGGAGTTGACTACGATGAGACTTTATCACCAGTAGCGAAGCTAAAGTCTGTGAGATATGGCAGATGGATGTCAAAACAGCATTCCTCAATGGAGACATTGATGAAGAATTGTATATGATGCAACCCAAAGGTTTTGTTGATCCTAAAGATGCTAACAAGGTATGCAAACTTCAATGGTCCATCTATGGATTGAAGCAAGCATCCCGAAGTTGGAATCAACGTTTTGATAAGGTGATCAAAAGTTTTGCTTTTATACAAACTTATGGAGAAGCTTGTATTTACAAGAAAGTGAGTGGGAGCTCTGTGGCATTCTTAATACTATATGTAGATGACATATTGCTGATTGGGAATGATGTAGACCTTCTTAATAGTGTCAAAGAATATTTGAATAATAGTTTTTCAATGAAGGATCTTGGCGAAGCAGCTTACATATTAGGCATAAAGATTTATAGAGATAGATCGAAACGCCAAATATCATTGTCACAAAGTACATATTTGGACAAAGTTCTAAAGAGGTTTGGAATGGAAGATAGCAAGAAAGGGTTCTTGCCCATGTTGCCCAATACGACCTTGAGTAAAACTCAAAGTCCGACATCGGCAGAAGATAGAGAAAGGATGAGTAAGACTCCCTATGCCTGAGCCATAGGATCTCTAATGTATGCCATGCTATGTACTAGATCCGACATTGCATATGCTGTTGGCTGCTTCGGAGGCTTCACAAGAAGCGATATGGATGAAAGAGTACATTACAAAGCTGGGTGTGGTTCCTAGTGTGCTGGACCCAATGTCTATCTACTGTGATAACATGGGCGCCATAGCCAATGCGCAAGAACCAAGGTCACACAAGAAGCTTAAGCATATCAAGCTGCGTTTTCACGCTATTCGAGAACATATCCAAGATGGGGATATAAACATTTGCAAAGTACACACAGATCTGAATGTGGCGAATCCGTTGATTAAACCTCTCCCGAGGGCAAAACATGACCAGCACCAAACTGCCATGGGTGTTCGGTATATTACCATGTAATCTAGATTAGATGACTCTAGTGCAAGTGGGAGACTGTTGGAGATATGCCCTAGAGGCAATAATAAATGTAGTTATTATTATATCTTTGTGTTTATGATAAATGTTTACATTCATGCTATAATAGTATTAACAAGGAAACATTGATACTTGTGTGATTTGTAAACTTAATTTGAAGTCCCTAGTAAAGCCTCTATATAATACTAGCTTGTTGGTTAATAGATGATTGTGGTTTCCCTATCATGAACATTGAGATGTTATTAACAACAAGATCATATCGTTAGGAGAATGATATGATGGACATACTCGTATAGATAAGCGTAGCATAAAGATCAAGTCATTTTAATAGTTCAATTGCTATATGCTTTCTGATACATAGTAATCTAATTCCTTCGACCATGAGGTCATGCATATCACCTTTACCGGATGGATGCTTTGATGACATCAAACACCACACCGTAACTGGGTGGCTATAAAGGTGGCATTGAGTGTTCGGAAAGTATTGGTTGAAACACATGGATCAAGAGTGGGATTTGTCCATCCATATGACGGATAGATATACTCTGGGCCCTCTCGGTGAAATGTCATCCAATTAGCTTGCAAGCATGTGACTGGCTCACAAGGGATCACATATCACGGGAACGAGAAAAGAGTACTTATCGGTAACGAGGTTGAACTAGGTATGCAGAGATACCGACGATCATAACCTCGGATAAGTAAACTATCGTGAGACAAAGGGAAATTGATATCGTATGTAAGTGGTTCATTCGATCGCAAAGTAACCGTAGAAATATGTGGGAGCCATATGAATTTCCAGATTCCTCTTTTGGTTATTGTTCGGAGAAGTGTCTCGATCATGTCCGCATAATTCACGAACCGTAGGGAGACACACTTAAGGATTCGACGTTGTTTTTGAGTAGTTATGGAATGATGAGAAAGAGACCGAATGTTGTTCGGAGTCCCGGATGGGATCCGGGATATCACGAGGAGATCCGGAATGGTCCGGAGAATAAGATTCATATAAGGAAAGTCCCGTTTCGGAGTTGGGGAATGGTTCCGGTGTTTTCATCGGGAATGTTCTAGAATGTTCCGGAATGTCCGGCACTCCGGAGGGGAAGGGTACATGAATGTGTTGTATCAATTTGGTATGATTGCATCATGTACTAAGTGTCATCGCTGAACCAAATAAAGGATTAATTTAAATCCTAGTTTGAAAAGTCAAATAGCTAGTTTGAAAAGTCAAACGGCTAAATTTGGAAAGAGAAAAAGAGGAGGAGTTCCCTCCTCCAACCGGCGGCGCACCCTCCAAGCCGAGTTGGGTAGGGACTCCTCTCCCTCCCCTTGGCCGGCCGGCCCCTCCACCTATATAAGGAGGGGCAGGGCTCCCTCCTAGAGACACACAAGATCCTCTCCTCCAAACCCTAGCCCCAAGCAGCCGCCACCTCCATAGCCGCCGCCGGCCCTAGGGAAAACCCTAGCCGCCGTCTAGCTAATCCCTAGCCGCCGGCTTGCCCCTCCTTGGTGTGTCTAAACCCTAGAACACCGAGGGACTCTCTCATACTCCACCATACTCGCTCCGGCTTAAGGCGAAGCCCTGCGAGATCTCCCCTCTACTTCCGGTACCATGCCGTTGTGCTGCCGGAATCGCGAGGAGAGTGCTACAACCTCCGTTGCCTGCTGGAACAAGGGAGAGGAAGGTCTTCGTCGAGTACCGAACGTGTGACCGACTGCGGGAGCACTGCCGGAACGTAGCGCCGGAAGGATCGTCTACGCGACCTTGAGATCGGGAAGAGTACGACTACATCACCCACGAGAATCCGCTCTCGTTAAACACTTTGGAATCTTCGAGGGTGAGTTATTCCATCGACTCGTTGCTACAATCTAGTAGATAGATCTTGGCTTGTTTGTTTGTATGCGGTAGAATTTTTTTGTTTTTCATGCTACGAAACCCTACAGTTTTGACGTAATTCCAATTCCTAGTAACTTATATACCAATAAGTACCAAATACTAGGAGCCCAGGATTTATTGAGATTTTATTGAATTTTGGTGAATTAAACATTTTTGTGCATGGTTTGTTCACCAATAAATTAATCAATTGAGTTTTTTAAATCCAAAAAGGGTGATTCAAATTTCTACAGAAAGGTAATCTAAATATATAACATGTTTCCTTGTAATCACATAAAAATCTTTTGTAGTTTAAATCTGATGAAAAAGACAAATCCCATCCAGTATTATCTTTGGGAATTTCTCAGGGGCATTCTGGTAATTTCCTTGAAGTGAATCCAATTACCAGTGAATCAGTCCATCAAATAGTATTTAACCACCCAAGTAAATAATTTTGGAGCTACAAATTATGTCTGGTGAATTATTTCCTAAAACTAGAGTTTTATCTCCCATAAAACCCATTATAAATCAATGGAAATTGATAAAATAGTGAAAACACTTTTATTGGATTCATTTAATCAATACCTATCTGAGGGCATCATGTTTGCACACTGATCTTACATAGATCAAGCCCTTGGTCAAAAACCCCTCTCTTAGGTAGTCCCTAGACTATAAATCCAAAGGGATCCTTTCCATAATGCCTCCAAATCTTCTTAATTCAATCAAATCAAACCTCCAACATCCTACTGATGTATATCTTGTATTTATCTTTTGTTTTCTTTTTGTTTTGATGTTTGCGTGCCTTGTACTTAATGTGGGATTGCTTGTTTGCATGTATGCTCGATAACGGCGATAGTTACGTTTATGAGACACTGAGAAGAAGGAAGCATTGGGGTTATCCTTATTATTATTATTATTATTATTATTAGTTTTCTGGTATTCTAAATAAGTCACGGGACATCTCGCTGGTCACAGGCAAACCACCTTCTTGCTCATATGCCTTGACCTACTATTTTAATCTATGCATGTTTTACCTACTCCTTTCTTCTCAAAGTGTATTGTTTTACTATAATATACCTTATAAGGGGAATATTTGGCTCCTCCAAATAATTAACCCTTTGTACCATTAGGTACAACCCATTTGTATGATACCTACCTGCCCCTAGTATGATAGATGGTGTAACACACCGTGCCCCTTTGGAAACCCTGTTTTAGCAAAAGCAAAAACTATGGGATGGGAAGACCCCGGAAAAAGGTTACAAAAATGTTTTATGAGAAAAACTTGGTGAGGCTTGGCCTACCAAGTGATGATTGAAAACAAGAAAGGTTTTTGATTTACAAAATGGTCGGACAAATGATGGAGGAAAATGTTTACAAAAACGCACCCGGTTCTTTGCAGTTTTGCTAGAACAATTAACCCGTGCAACCACATTACTCTGGAATGGGACAGGGCTGGGCTGGAAGTTTGTCTAGTCCGGTATAGGTGTCTCAAACTAATATGGGGGACAACAAATCCCCGGAGGCTGGGCTTTCTCCTGTAAAGGCCCATGTGAAACATCGGTCTAGATAAGGTAAATACCGTCTAATGGCGGCCAGACGATACTATGAACCCCTCATTGAAATCGCACACCCTGCGGGGTGCAAAACGTGCTCCGGTTGGCTTGTTACTATGTAGGGCGTCCCGGTTTTGAGGGGATTAACTTCATAGGGTAGGCACTTGTATCGGAGCGGGCATTCGGAAGGTCTTGAACGGTTATTCGACCCACGATCAGTGTAGATCAGGGACGGGTAATCGGATGGTGTGGGTAAAGTGTACAACCTCTGTAGAGTGTGAATCTATTTGAATAGCCGTGTCCACGGTCATGGACGGTTGGGAAGGTTATTGTAGAGCGGTGCGGGTTTTGTTTTCAAAAAGGACTTCGGAAAAGCAATGGCGTGAAAATGTTTTGACCATGGGATGGTCGGGAAAAGGAGGAAGGAGTTTGGTCATGTGATGACCGGAAGGAAAAACAAATGGGTGACCGAATCCTAGTGATTTCCTAAAACTTTTCAAAAAGGTTTCCAAAATGCTTTACAAAAGTTTTTCAACAAAGATATAGAGACATGTTATATCTACAAGAAAAATTAGTTTATAAAATAACCCCTCTTGGAGCCATCCTACCATAGCCATATTGCATATCCTTATTTGTTGATTTTCTTAAGGTGGTTTGTGAGTATATTCAAAATACTCACCGGCATTGTCCCTGGCTATTTACTTGGCCAGACTTTCAGATGATCAAGGGAAACGATGGAGATGTTGATGTCTATGCGAGCTAGGCCATCTTCCCAGTCAGACGCCTGTAGGTTAAGGCATGACATGGGCTCTGCGCTGGAAGACTTCCGCTTTTCATGCTGGATCGCCATAATGGCACTTTTGTAAGTACTTGTACTCGTTTTTCATGGATGTTGTAATGATACTTGTCGGTTATGCTCACAGCTCAATGATCATGGGAACGTGAATTGTAGGCATAACGGGTATTCTCGGACCGTAAATCCAGGGTGCCACACTTATCTCATTGCTTGTCCTCAAGCAATTCAGTTGAAAACTAAGTGCGATAAAAGAAACTTTCACGAACACATTTGCTTCATATGATGTAAATATTCTCAGCACATGAGTAGATACTTAGACAATTCATAATAAAGAGTATGCAATTAAGTCTACTCAATAGTCATTGCAAGCTATGAAGAGATTCCAGCTCAATAGTAATAAGTAGCATGAAACATAAACATAAGCAACATTGCAATGCTCATAAGATGGTCTGATAGAGTGGTATCTCACTTGCCTTTGATTGTGGAGCAAAACATGAATGCTAAGGCACCTCTGAAGTTAAAGTGAAGACTAGAAGTAAAGATATCAGAGATACAAGCATCAAAGTTATGACATAATTAACCAAGTTTTGAGACAAGCACATTACACTAAGAATGACAACTATGCTCTAAAGAAGGTGCTCATAGAATAAGTAGTGACTCAACAAGGAAGTGAAAAGGTTTTGAAATGTTTGAAAGGCTTCCAAATGCTGAAAATATGGTACTCATTAGCAAGCTCTCATTGCCTGTAGCAGTCCCAACCTAATAAGGTAGAGATCCCTGTGTTTACAATGCTAGTCCCTGGATCGAATAGATAGCATCCATAGTTTAAGATGTAATATCAAGAAACAAAGGTCATATTACAACTTATAACCAGGAATAAAATAATTCTTTACATCTTACATAGCCCATATGGCTATCTCATTACAATGCAACAGATATAATGTAACATCCCTAGTTTTACTAAATAGACATTAGGGTTTGAATGTGCATTCATGAGCATCATCATTTAAAATTCATGCCAGAAAATAATCACCAAAACCCTAAACTCTATTTTCCCCTTTCTGTTTAAAACATATTCCAAAATGGTTTTGAATATTTTGAAAAGTATACAAGTTATGGAACCCAAATGGTTATAAACAGTCCCCACACTATTTTAAATAATCACAAAAGTTTCTTGTATTTTGAATCTATTCAAAATAGTTTTACAAATGAATATACCAAAGATAAAAAAGAAATAGGAAAAAGAAAAAGGTTTTCTGAAATAAAAACCTATTCCTAACTCTAACTGGGCCGAGCCCATTTCTCTTCCCTACTCCCTCTGTCGCGCGTGCAGCAGCCCGTCGACCTTGCTTTGCAGCAGCCCAGAAGCTGGCCCACCAAGCCCATTTGCAGCCTGCTCCCAGCCTGATATCGCTTCGCTCCTTCCGTCGTCGTCTTCCTCCAGACGGCAAGCACCTGTGTGCCCGAGTGCCGGCCGTCGATCCTCCTCGTGCTACGATTCCCTCCGCCACTGTTGGACGCCATGATAAGATCGGCCGTCCCTTCCTCTCTCTCCCCATACCCATTTCTCCCTGTATCGTCCTCTCTCACGAAATCCCCTCTAAGCCCGAACCCTAGCCCAGACTTCACCAGCGAGCCTCGTCGTCTCCGGCCTCCCATCGCTCTGATGTGAAGCCCCGGAGAACCGTCGTGCTGGACCGCGTATCCCTGCCAAAGCAGGACGAAGCACCCTCTATCGTCGCCGACGACCTCACCTTACCGAGCTCCGGCCGCCGTCGAATCCCGATCGTCCGGCCACCCCTTGCCTTCCCGACACCGGCACCATGCTCCTAGTGAGATCATGAGCACGTCAGTGCTCTCCTCTTCCTACCTCTCGCTCTCCAGCGCCTCCCCATCGTCCACCTGCAAGCTTCGCCTCCGCTTGCCATCGGAGAGGTCACTCCAGTGACGAATCCAGGGCGGCGCCGCCAATTCTTGGCTCAGCGTGAAGAGCCACGTCGAACATGCCCTCCCTCGCTGCCCCGCGCGCGCAATCGTCGAGCCTGACCCCAGCCTAGGAGATCCTCCATTGCTGATGTCAGCATGACATCAGCATGAGGTCATTTCCGTCTATTCTTTTATTTTAAATGTTTTCCATAAATCATTTCTGTAAATAAGAAAAATATGACATGTGGGCCCCTGTTGTAAGTCAAATAAATTTTTTTAGAAATGTTTTCTTATTAAATAAAATGTAAAAGTAATTCCAAATTGTAAATTATTTTATAATATTCTAAAAATGATTTAAAATGAATTAAAAATGGAGAAATTCATAAGTAGTTCATTTTAAATCAGAAAAATACAAATAATATATCAAAATGTTCAGAAAAATGAGACCTATCTCATAGCATTATAATCATGCATTTCTAATCAACTTTCATGGCAAGTCTAATTAGAAGAACATAATGAACCCCGTAGGTGATTCCGAGGATCCCCCTATTCTAGGGTTCGCACCTCTTGGACCCTGTTTAAAATGGTCGAGCATGTTTAGGGTTACAATTCAACAACTTTTAACTTGTCATATCATCATATTTGATTGAGAATTGCATAAATGCCATGTGTTGATTGTTTCCCTTTCTTTTTGGTGTTTGGTTCTTATCCGGTAGAATACGATATCGGAATCAAGATCGAGTCCAATACTGAAGACCGAGATCAACACCGTCGAAGCTCGAAGACCAATATTTGATCAAATATAATAAAGTCAAGTACCAGGTGTCCGAAGCTCTGCTTTCTGGATATCAACTGGCAAAGGCAAGCGAAGCCCCACACATGATATAATCCTATGTTTTCAAGTATTTCAATTCTTGCCATGTCCCTACGATTCCAAAGTCTTTTATCGATAGATAGAGTAATCCTATTTGATGCATGTTTTCTTTATAGCCTATATTCCTTGATCCACTACTCCTAGCCTAACTAGGGTTTGGCTTGTGAAGCATTGCTAGAGCTGTTACATCTGTTGTGCTTAGCCATGCTTAGCTGTTACCACTGATCCATCCGGATGATGAATCAGAGCTGCGAATGAATCTAGTATGACAGGATGGCGTGGTATGATCAGAGATGAAATTTAAACATGTTAAGGCTTGTTTGTGAAGCCATGGTGGGTTGTGGTTTTTGCAGTCCCATACTTGCCACTACTGGGACCTGAGTTCTTGCCTATGATCCAAGACAAGCGTACAGCCACACGGGGGTCTGGAAAACCCCTCGACCAACTAACTTGCCAAGCAGATTCCATGAGTCACATAGTTCGGGCTTTCCATTCGACATGTGCATACTGGTTCTTCTCGAAGGAGGTGAAGTAGGTGCATTCATATAGGTAGGTAAGCATGGCCGGGAACAAGAGATGCCCGGCATCCGTAATCTTGAATCCTGCGCACATCATTAGGGACCGACTTCGGAACTCGACCCATTACGACGACATCTCCCTAGTGCGTGACTCATGGTCTCGGTGAAAGCAAGGTAAAGGTCATCATCAACCACTCTCTACCGGCCTTCCAAGGAAGAGGGCTAATCTATAGTGGCATTAAGAATTGGTTGGCGCGTGTGGGTAAAGTTGTACACCCCTGCTGGGTTAAATCATTTCGAAAAGTCATGTCCATGGTTATGGACGAACTTGGAAACCAGATTCTAAGATCATAGAGAACTTTAACCTAACCATAAAACTTGGCAAGTTGATCAACGTGTGCTTAAGGATGCTTCCTCAGGGATCGAGGGGGTGATCCTAGATAGGTTCTGCTGATGATGATTCGGTGGATATCAAGAGATGATCAAAACTAGAGTTACCGCTCTCTTATCCCCTTCTAAAATATTCTGATTAGTTGAGATTCTTCTCCCTCTTGTTTTACAAACAAAGATGGATTTGTGCAAAGTAACTCCACCAGCCATAAATCTTGCAGAGTACACCCTGTACTCATCCTTGCTTCATTGATACTTTTGCAGCAGAGTGAGTGTTACCATAGAAGATGAGTTCTTCACGGCATCGACATCGACGAGTAGTTTGGAGTTCCTAGTCGGCAGTCTGGGATCTATGGATTGGACGTCATCGTTATGCTTTAGGCCTCTTAGGCCATTTGTTAAGTTTGCTATACTTAATAGCATAATTTTCCTTCTGTTCTTTGATGTTTGTGGTCAGTGACCTCTGCTTGTAATATTTTGGTTCTCTTCTCAATTATGAGCTTACTGTAATAATTTTTGTGTCGTAGGATCACTGTTTATTTTCTCTCTGTACGCTTTCGAGATTAGGTTAGGCTTATGTTTAGACGATGGTCTGGGATTTGTCTAACCTTAATCCCGGGGGTGTCACATATAACTATATAGCATGGATTCCTTCATCTTCATATGCCACAGGCAATCATGTTGGTTGTAGACTTGTAATCCCTATTCATCAAACTTTTACTAACATCAAACAAACCTACAACATAATAATTTATAGCCACAAGGGTCAATACATTTGAATTGTATTGGCAAGTGATACTATGGTAGAATAGTAGTATCTAACTTCTATACGAACTTGGCTAGGTGTAGCTTAGGCTTGCTTTGCTCAAAATAAGGTTTTCCTTATTAGTTGAAAACACTAAGTTTTTGTTTGTCAAAAACACCCAATGAACCACCAATAGAAATTGGTGAACCTTTTCCCTTGTTCAACCACAAGTTTTTAACTTAGAAATTGGGATGAGGAGATCCTTGATAGCTTCAATGTCTTTGATGATCAAATTGTCCGTTGCCGGGGACACGGATAAGTACTTAGGTCTTACCCTCTCGAGAGGTGGTGCATGATGCGTTCACCCAGTGTTGACGTGGGAAACTTCGTTGGAACTCCAAGAGCAAGGTGTGATGAGCACAGCAGCAAGTTTCCCTTAGTAGAGGACGTTATCGAACCTGAAGGAGGAAGGAAACGTCCCAAAGGTGTTGCAAGCAACGTGGAAACCTACACAACACAAACTCAAGACTTTGTCCCAACGAATCAGTGAGGTTGTCAAGCTCACCGGTTTGCTGTAACAAAGGGTTAAACATATGGTGTGGAAGGTAATGGTTTGCAGCAAATAAACAAGTAAAAGTGGAAGATGTATCAATGGTAAAGATTGGACCGGGGTCCATAGTTCACTAGAGGTGCTCTCCTTAGATAAACAACATGGCATGAAGGGTAAACAAATTATAGCAGGGAAATTGACAGGAACTGAGCAAGGCATAACAATGCAATTACTAGTCAGAAAGATCCTATGAGATTCGATTGGGCAATACAACAAGATACATAGACCGCCATCCAACTGCATCTATGACTAGAAGTTCACTTTCAGGTTATCATTTGAACCCCCTCCAGTATTAAGTTGCAAGCAACAGACAACTACTTTAAGCAACGTGCGTAAGGTAAATAGTCCACATGTTCCATGAACAAGAGACCGTTGTTTTCTCCCTAGTAGTAACAGCACATCTACAACCGAAGAGATTTCTGTCACTTCCCTTGGAAACTAGAGTCATGAACCCACTATCGAGCATAAATACCCCATCTTGGAGTCACTAGCAACTACTTGGCCAAGATAGCTACTAACAACAGAGAGCATGCCAGATCACAAACAACACAGACATGATAGAATCATAAAGACAAAACCATTAATCAAACCAACATAATAATCTCAATATCCATCGGATCCCCACAAACACAACATGCATGATTACAAATAGATTAGATCTTGATCATGAACGGAGCTCACAAGATCTATACATGAAAGCACAAAGGAGGAGATACAACCATCTATCTACTACATGGACCCATAGTCCAAGGAGGAACTACTCACGCATCATACCGGAGAGAAGGCCTCCAGGATGATCTCCCCTCCGGCAGGGTACCGGGAAGAACTTCAGATCCCCCGATCTAGGGACGATGGTGGCGGCAGCTTCAGATGGTTTATGGAGATTTGATCGGGGGCTTAGGGTTTTTGCATAGGGGGCTTCTTATAGGCGAAGGGGGAGGCCGAGGAGGCGACCAGGGGGGTCAAACCCTACCCAGGCGCAGGCCCACCCCTGGCCGTGCCTAGGGGGGGTTGGCCTCCTTGGCATGCTTCCTCGTCTCCCCTCTGGACTTCTTGTTCCCCACAGAAAGTAATTGACTTTGGCTTTTGTCCCTTCCAATTCTGAGAATATTTCTTTACTAACTTTTCTGAAACCAAAAATAGCAGAAAACAGGAAAATGGCACTGTGGCAACTTGTTAATAGGTTAGTACCAGAAAACATGTAAAAAGCACCTCAAAGTGTAGACAAGCAAAGCAAAGTATATACTAAACAAGCATGGAGCATCAAAAATTATAGATACGTCTCCGATGTATCAACATCCCCAAGCTTAACTCCTGCTCGTTCTCAAGTAGGTAAGTGATAAAACAGAATCATTTTTCAGGTGACATGCAGCCTCACAATAAAGATCCAACCATTTGCAAGCATTGAAAGCTAGGATCAAAGATCTCTAAACATGTGCATGAAAGATGGAGTTCTAACAATAGTACATAGTAACTATGCATGCAACATGAAAGGCTATAAACAAAGATCATGAATAACATGCATTGAAAAACGTTTGTTTGTTTCACATATAGAAAACATAGCATAGTGTCAATCAGCTTGTCCCTCATAGAGTATCAATATAAATGCATAGGACACCTTCAAAGTTCACAAGGGTGACTAGAAACAAATAGCACAAGAACAAGTAATATCATAATATGCATCAATCAATAAGCTTTGGAACACTGCACACAGAATGACAACTATGCTCTCTTAATGGTGACTAAAGGTAGAAGGTGGAGACTCAATAGTGGTGGAAGAAAGGCCCTTTTTTGTAAAGGAAGCAGGGATTTCAAGTTTCAAAAGATCTTCCAAAAATTATGGTACTTGTTAGCTTTCATCCCTCATTGCCCCTATCATAAGCATCTTGTAGTGATTAAGGTTAAAGTGACAAAGATGGAGTATATGCTTGACGAAGTATAAGTTGGCAATCTCAAGTCCCTTGAATACGAGGGCCACACCTCATGCATACTCAACTTCAGTCACAGGTAAGTTCTTGCCATTGTAAGTATTTGCATATCATTGAGAACCGCCAACGGGGTACCCCTTGCACATGGTATATGAGCTTTCCCATAACTAAAATGACAAGGCAAGCAGACAATGAGCATCTCAGCAATCTTTTTATTTACTATATGCATAGCTTTTTTATTGAGGATGCTTCATAGATAGCTCACTATGGTGATGCTGCAAGTTTCCACCATGATTAGGCATGGCTTAGGCTAGCGGCCCAGGCATTTCTCTAACACAGGAGACACACTCCATGGAATTACAAGTTCCCTTTTTATTTCACACTGGTGACATCCATAGACAAAAGAGCATGATATCAACTGAGTACAAAGTACAAGTGCAATCCCCGTGACAGCACGGTTCTGTTAATTCCAACGTATAAGTGCAAGCATATACAACATAGATGTCACAATGGTTCAAGTTTATTAGGGGCAAGGAATATAAAGTGTGCCATCAAGTTCGTGAGGGCTTTAATCACTAAGTTTTCAAATAACAAAATAGTTTTTAATTAGAAGATAGATGAAAATAATAATATACTTGGAATGGTGTAACACACCATGCATAGAAGTTTATAGTGGACACTTTGTAATAACTTGGTTTCTTGGGAGTTGGAAGCATGAGTAGAACTTACTCATAGAAGTGGAGGCTAGCAAAAGACTGGGAGCAACCAACTAGGAGAGCAATAATGGCCATAATCATGAAGTGCACCAAAGCATACTAATCAAAGCGACGAGTGGTACTACAAGTAAAGGACTAAATGATCAGAGAGGCTAATGGTGACTTTTCATAGTCATAACATGGTTTGAGCATGTGCCAAGTCAACGCAAGCAAAGCATCAAAGGAGAATACCACAATACTATGCTTTTGCATGGTAAAACAACACATAATTTCTTCAAGGCACACTAAGCAATCCCAATTGTTTGGAACAAGACATGCTACAGCAATAATCACTAAGCATAATTCCAAAACAGCACCTATCATGTCATGCTAAAGTCTAAGTCACAGTCATTGCAAGATCCTCTTGCACTTACAAGAAATAACTTAGTAGTCCTTTCCAACACCAAGCAACTTATTAGCAAAACAACACAGCGAGAACGGGGTTCCAAACTAATTTATTCAAGCAAACTAAACAACCTAAGCAAAGCAAACGAAAACTAAGACGCTCCAAGAACAACACAACTTGTGCATGAAACAATAAAAATGAAGTGTCTAGACAGACCTGAGCTTTTTATTGATGAAGAAGGGGATGCCCTGGGCATCCCCAAGCTTTGACGCTTGTAACTCTTGGATATTTCTTGGGTAACACCATGGTGGCATCCCCAAGCTTGATATTTTGTCTATTCTTCATCTCATTACATCATTCTCTCTCTACACCTGAAATTTTTCCTTCATACAAAACTTCACACAATCTTCATTAGCAACATTAGTTTATTCAAAAGATATCAGACCTCTGGCAAACCTTTGGAACATCAAGGATTTTCACTAGAAACACAAGCTACTGTAGTAAATCCTTCAAAAAGCTCAATTTACCAAAGAGAACTAAAAAGGAATCAATAAGAAGCAAATGCAAATAACGGCAGAAATCTGTCAAAACAGACCAGCAGGTAGAAACCGATTTTTTCGAACATCTTATGTTGCTCAAATGAAAAAGTGTTGAACTAACAAAAGTTAGATAACATACTGGGGGATTTATTCGTATATTTTGAGCTCAATCCGAGTTACATAGACTCCTCACGAATTTTTATGGTGGAGGACAGAAATCTGCTTCGGGACAACAACTCCCCAAATCTTACTTCCCTCTCATTAGAGGTCATTCTTGGCACAGAAAGCAAACAAAAAAGATAAGGAGAGGTAAGTACTTAAGTAATAACTTCCAAGACTCAAGGAAACTCTTGGGTTATCTCCCAACAAGTACTTTTCTTTAACGCCTTTAAGTTAGGCTTGATAGCTTGAGAAGATGCTCACATAAGAATTATGAATTGAAGTCAAAGAGAGCATCAAGAAGCAAATTCACAACACATTTAAGTCTAACCCACTTCCTATGCATAGGAATCTTGTAATAAAATAAATTCTCAAAGAACAAAGTGACATGCATAGGAAGATAAAACAAGAGTAACTTCAAAACTTTCAACACACAGAGAGATGTTTCAGTATCATGAGAACTTCTATAACCATATTTTCCTCTATCATAATAATTTTCAGTAGCCTCATGAATGAGCTCAACAATATAACTATCACATAAAGCAGGCCTTTCATGAGCTACAAACACATGATTTCTATCAAGCTTAAAAATAGTGGGATTAAAACCTCCACATGTTTTATCCAAAGTAGATATTTCAAAAGGATCCACAGGAACATAAAATTCATCCTCCTTTGGTAAGCATGGGGGAAAATCAAATAATGCAAGGGGTAAATAGTTACTCTCATTATAAGGTAGGCATGGGTAGATCCATTCTTCCTCCTTTTGTTCATCACTCTCTTCCTCTTTTTCATCTAATGAGCTTCCAGTTTCAACAATTTCTTCTTCCATAGGCTCCTGCAAGGCATTAGTATCTTCCATTTGCGGAAAGCATCTATTAAAATATTCAAAAATATAGCCATTTTCTTCCTTTTAATTATCAAAGCAAAATTTAAGTATCTCATAAACCTCATATTCATAAGGTGCATCATCAGTATTTTCAAGCAAACTAGCAAGTTCAAATGCACCCTTGAAAGCAATAAATTCTTCCACATCATAAAATTCATAATTTCCTTTAACATAAGAAGATATGGTAACATTATCATTATACTCAAATTGAAAAGGGAGGTGTTTATACCTCCTACAGCAACAAGCTTTATCAAAGCAATAAGTAACATTATAAGTAGAGCACACGTCTCTAGCAATAGTATTCAACTTATCAATTTGTTCCCATAAGTGTTTCCCCTTTTGTGACAAACGGTGTTCCTTATAATAATAATTTTGTTCTTCCGTGAACCCACCTTGCCAATAATAACTAGTTTCAAAGAAACCATCCATTGATAGAAAGCATGACCAAGCAAGGCAATAACAGACCATCAACTAGAGTAGGAACTATTTTTTCGTGTTTTTTATAAGGGAAAGCAAACCAAACTAAACTAATCTTTTTGGAGTTTTTGATTAAAAGAGGCAAACAAAACCAAGCAAAAGAAACTAAGAAAACTAAAAACAAAGTAAAGAGAAAGGAAGTGAAGGACTCCCCTAGTGAAGATTTCCTTAGCCTCCCCAGCAACAGCGCCAGAAATCTTGGTGCTTGACGGGGGGAAGAGGTTGAAGCTGTCCTATAGATCCCCGGCAACGGTGCCATAAATCTTGATGCGTGCACCCAGTGTTGACGTGGGACACTTTGTTGGAACCCCAAGAGCAAGGTGTGATGAGAACAGCAGCAAGTTTCCCTTAGTAGAGACCAAGGTCATCAAACCTGAAGGAGTAAGGAAACTTCCCAGAGGTGTTGCAAGCAACATGGAAACCTGCACAACACAAGTCCCAATGAATCAGTGAGGTTGTCAAGCTCACCGGTTTGCTGTAACAAAGTCTTAAACGTATGGTGTGGAAGGTAATGGTTTGCAGCAAGTAAACAAGTAACAGTGGAAGATGTATCAATGGTAAAGATTGGACAGGGGTCCATAGTTCACTAGAGGTTCTCTGATTAGATAAACAACATGGCATGAAGGGTAAACAAATTATAGCAGGGCAATTGACAGGAACTGAGCAAGGCATAACAATGCAATTACTAGTCGGAAAGATCCTATGAGATTAGATTGGGAAATACAACAAGATACATAGACCGCCATCCAACTGCATCTATGACTAGAAGTCCACCTTCAGGTTATCATCCGAACCCCCTCTAGTATTAAGTTCCAAGCAACAGACAACTACTTTAAGCAAAGTGCGTAAGGTAAACAGTCCACATGTTCCATCAAAAAGAGACTGTTGTTTTCTCCCTAGTAGCAACAACACATCTACAACCGAAGAGATTTCGGTCACTTCCCTTGGAAACTAGAGGCATGAACCCACTATCGAGCATAAATACCCCCTCTTGGAGTCACTAGCAACTACTTGGCCAAGATAGCTACTAAAAACGGAGATCATGCAAGATCATAAACAACACAGACATGATAGAATCATAAAGACAAAACCATTAATCAAACCAACATAATAATATCAATATCCATCGGATCCCCTGAAACACAACATGCATGATTACAAATAGATTAGATCTTGATCATGAACGGAGCTCACAAGATCTACACATGAAAGCACAAAGGAGGAGATACAATGTAGAGGTCCCAACCTTTAAAAGGTAGAGATCCCTGTGTTTACAATGCTAGTCCCTGGATCAATAGCTATCATGCATAGTTTAAGATGTAATATCAAGAAACAAAGGTCATAATACAACTTTATAACTTGGAGTAAAATAATTCATTACATCTGACATAGCTCATTTGGCTATCTCATTACAATGCAGCAGAATAACTATGTAGTATGGAGTCCTTCATATTAAAAGTGCCACAGGCAATCATGTTGGTGGTAGACTTGTAATCCTATTCATCACACCTCACTAACATCAAACAAACCTGCAACATAATAAGTTATAGCCACAAGGGTCAATACATTTGAATTGTATTGGCAAGTTTCACTACTATGTGGAAATAAGTTCGAACCTATCAATATATGCATATTTGGCTAAGTAGGGTTTAGGCTCATTTGTAGAAAGCAATATGGTTTTATCCTATCTTTTCAAAATAGTTTTGATCTTTTAACAATCTTTCTGAACTCCTTGGCAAACTCCAAGTGCTCCTAATCCCTTGTTGACACCATCAAGTTTTACTTTGAGAAATTGGAATGTCGAGATCTTCCATAGCTTCAGGCCTTAGTTGCTCAGAGTTGTCCGTAACCGGGGACACGGCTAAGTACTTAGAATTTTGATCTTCTGCGGAAGTTGTACATTTTACCCACATGACACAATCTCGTCTTGATTCCACAAGTGGCCGCTGGATAAGTACACACCAAATGGAGTACCGACAGATCGAGAATGTGACAAAGTCTTTCCATTGAAGTCCTCCCAAGACATAATTCTAGCATGTCTACCAGGCACCAATGTAAGGATATATTTCCAATACATAATTCTAGTTAACCTGAATAGGTGCCAATGCAAGGGTCTTCCACTATGTAATTGACTAAGCTAGTGCCCATTTAACATGTGGCTGTACACGGAAGCCACTATACGAGAAAACATGTTCAATATCTAAGTCCCTGGGTGGTTTTCATCTAGTGCACACACGAAAAAGATAGCCATATATACATGGTTCCCTTCATTGCCACCTTATCCACAATTGAGTATCCACATTCCACCCACGTGATTCATTGAGTACTTGTTTTATTATATAAAACATATATTTTTCTAACACTTCATATAATCATAACATGGTATTCCCCCCTAAATATATAGCAGGGCTAAGCATACTACAACTACGATGTTTCCACTAAGGAATACATAAAGGATATCCTAATAGGACATAGCATAGCAGAGTAACATAGTAGCCCTATCATGCATACTACAAAAATTCCACTAAGTGTATTGAAAATAGTAGGACATGGATGATAGTGCCACTTGCCTTTTTGGTAGAGAAATTAGATTCACTCCTTGATCTTGCAATAGTCACACTCTTCAAAGTTCACTACAATTCAATCAAGAAAGCAAATATTTCAAACTAGCATTCAAACAATTCACCACATAAAATAATAAAAACAAAGCAATGCATGCAAGCATCCAAAAGATTGTTTTATTTGGAAAGTGGTTTCTAATAGGCTATAAACATTTTAAAACACCTATTGGTCACTTATAAAAGTGGCAAAATAATTTTAAACCAAGTTAGTGAAAATGGGCCATTTATATCATTTTTGTTTTGCTAGAAATGATTTAAATCAAAGTAATAATTTCTAATGTTTGCCAAATATATTTTTAAACACAAATGTTAGTGTTTATGGTCAAAGTGTTTAAAAACAAAATCATTTACAAAAGTTTTCACTCAAAATCCATTTTTAAATCAAGCACCATTTTTATTTTGCTAGAAATGCTTTTTATTCAAAGGAATAATTCCTTAGTGTCACAAAATATATTTTAAATCCAAAAGTTTGTTTTTATGGTTAGTAGGTTCAAAACAAAACATTTGCAAAAGATTTTACCCTAAAACATTTTTAGAATAAATTTTATAACCAAAATAAGCCTAAACATGTTTCTGCAAAAAAACACCTAATTTTACAGAATAAAAACACTAAAATAAGGGCGTGGTTGCAAATTTCACATTTTTGTGAATCCAGTGATATAAAATTTGCAATTTTTGGCCAAGCATATCAAGAGTTATAGATTTTACAAGTTTAAACATTCAAAAATCATTTCTGGACTTTTAATCAGACATATCTGCCACGCGTCATGTTATTACTGGACGGTACTGGTTCGTTTAGATCGAGCGATACGGTGCGTTGGATCTAACTTAAATTGCACGACACACAACACACGATACCCCTTCGTTTAAAATCTAATCTCAACCAGGCGATCAAGATCTAACGGCTACAACGCTACGACCAGAAACTGGCGGCGCTGGGGTCTGACACGCGGCGGAGGCGCTCTGGCGGTGGCGTTGCTGGTGAAATAGGAAGCGAGGGGAAAAACGGAGGGCTTACCAGATTCGCTGAAGCGCGTAGATGCTCAACGTAGTCGCTGTCGGCCAAGGGGCACATGTGTTCTATGGGGATTGGTCGCCGGAGTTCTTGCTACCGTCAGGCACGCACGGGTTTCGTCGGTGCCGTCGCTACATGGCTCGAGGAATCAAGCAAATAGTGGGGTTAGACGCGCGAGGGTACGGCAAGTGTGGAAGCATCATCCAGAGAGAGAGGGAAGGACGGAACCTACCGGGGTAGCTCGTCGGAGAGGGAAAGATGGCGGTGGCGCTCTGTCGTCGAGGTTGCCGAGCCTCTAGGGTGCGCGCGGGCGAGCTGAAGGTATGTGCAGAAGCGTGAGACGATGGGGGACACGCTCATCGACGCTAGGGGTAGTGGGGCGGTGTGGGCTTGCCGGAATTGTGGCCGGAGTATGTCAGGACAGTAGGGGTGCAAGCTCGCGCGGCAGCCTGGTGGCGGAGTGGAGCGGGCATGTGAGGGGAAAGAGAGGGGGAGCAAGGCGTTTAAGTGGGAGAGGTTGTGGGCGAGAATTACCCAGCCATTGATGCGAATTAACGCGGCGAAATCAAAGCAGAAACGGCGAGGTGTGAGGGGGGAACGGTCGTGCGAGGTTGATGACGATGAGGTGGCCGGTGGGTCCCTTTCGTCAGTGAGGCGAGGGTTTGGGTGTGGGGTCGCAGCATTAGTGACTGAGAGGGTGCAGACGTGAGTAAACGATTTGGGGAGAAGAGGTGGGCTTCGCTCGGCCAGATGGGCTGGGGTCTGGGGTAGGTTTAGTTGGGATGGACCCTTTTCCATTTTTTTCTTCCAGAATGTTTTTCTTTTTATGATTTCATTTTATGTTTTCATTTTGTTCAAATAATTCAAACACCCATTTTATTTCAAAACTTTTTCAAACTTTCAGTAAGTTTTTATACTGTTTATTAATGCATTTTGAAGTCCATTTTAGAATAATTCTTTTATTCTCTTATGGTTAAATATTTATTTAAAAGAGGTATTTGTCTTTATTCAAGTAATATTTAATATGATTCATAATCTCATTTTGAATTCAGATTTTTATCCAAAATTTTCTAAACCTTTTCAGTAGGTTAAGTCTTATGTAATAATGTATTTAAATAATCCATTTTTAGAATATTACTTTCTCATATGGTTTATTTATTTAATTTAGACATTTGTCTTTATTTTAAATAAGATTTAAATATGGTTCCAGTCCATATTATTCAAATAATCTTTTATTTCTTTTTATTATTTAATAACTTCCATTTGTTTATGGATTTGGCCAAGATTTAATTTGGCTTTTTAAATGTTCCTTAATTATTTATTTATTTCTTTGTCTTATAAAATCCATATATTTTTATTTAGAGATCCAAAATTGGTGATTCTAATTTGTTTATTTCTATTTGATATTTGTTTATCTTTTTAAATCCTTAGGATTATTTTTCTCAAGATTTTGGCATGGATTTTAGTTAGGAGCTTTATTAGCTTTGAAAATTATTTCCTTCTATCTTATTAAATTCATAAGTTTTTATCTATGGCTCCAAATTAAATGAAACCAATTTCTATGATCTTATAATATTTTTGTTTATCATTTTTGATCATTTTAAAATGATTGTTGCTGAATTTTTATATGGATCAAATTCATAGTCTTAGAGAGATCTTGGAAACGATTTTCTTCCATTAGGGTTTTAGGGTTTTGGTTTAACTTTTCCAAGTGTTTAAATTTCAAGATAAATTCATTGATGAATGCATTTCACTTGATTGAAATTTTGTTGGATTCCCTTTTCACTTAAATTTGTTCAAGAAAGGTTTTGATGTTTCCATTTGGATTCAAAAAGTTTCTTTTCACCCTAAATTTCAACAATTATTTATTTTGTTTATTTATTTTTCTCATTTCAAAATTTGGAAAATTTTGGGATGTGACATACAACCATCTAGTTACTGCATGGATCCATAGTCCAAGGTGGAACTACTCACGCATAATACCAGAGAGAAGGCCTCCGAGATGATCTCCCCTCCGGTAGGGTGCCGGGAAGAACTTCAGATCCCCCCTGATATAGGGACGATGGTGGTGGCGGCTACAGACGGTTTCGTGGAGATTTGATCTGGTGCTTAGGGTTTCTGCATCGGGGGCTTCTTATAGGCGAAGGGGGAGGCCGAGGAGGTGACCAGGGGGGTCAAACCCTATCCAGGCGCGGGGCCACCCCTGGTCACGACTAGGGGGTTTGGCCTCCCTGGCATGCTTCCTCGTCTCCCCTCTATACTTCTTGTTCCCCACAGAAAGTAATTGACTTTGTCTTTTGTCCCGTCCAATTCCGAGAATATTTCTTTACTAACTTTTCTGTAACCAAAAATAGTAGAAACCAGGAAACTGGCACTGTGGTAACTTGTTAATAGGTTAGTACCAGAAAACATGTAAAAAGAACCTCAAAGTGTAGACAAGCAAAGCAAAGTAGATACTAAACAAGCATGGAGCATCAAAAATTATAGATACGTTTTTGACATATCAACGCACTTTCCCCACAAGACTCGACATGCATCGAGACGAGATCTTTCAGAAGCCTTCCCTTAGACCACATGGACGCATTCCATCCTATCACCCCTACCACCATCTGTCCATCTAGCTAAGTTATTGTGTAGAGGTCCCAACCTGATAAGGTAGTGTCAACACCCAGATTTTTAATCCCAGATGCCTGATATGCCATACATCGCAATCCCAGGATTACCATTTCTGCGAGACATAACAGACTGGATATCACAGTACATCATCCATTACAAACCATACATAAGGTCTTACACAAATAAGGATCTCATGATCCAGTTCTTAATACAACTCAAGCAGCGGAATAACATAATAGTAACGATAGCGTAGGCGAAGCTCCATCTTTAGGGTCACAGGCAATCCTGATGATGGGAGATGATCCTAGTTGTCGTAACCTTCCTGCGGTCCGTCATCCTGATACTCCTCTTCATAGTCTGGCCACGGAAATAGCCAGGGACAAATACATGAGTACTTTAAGTACTCGCAAACTAATACTAACAAGTTAAGGAGGTTTTTGTAGTAGGATACTAAGCTCTAGGGTTGTTTTGCAAAAAGCTAGATTTACCTCTACTAAGTTCAGAAGCAAAGAAAGCTAGTTGAAAGTTTTATAACACCTAAGTGGGAACTTGCATTTCATGTCACAACTCTGTAGTGGTCAAGTCAAAGTCATAAATCATTTCATAAGTCATTTTGAAAACATCTGACGGGGGAACAGTATGGCCACTCCAACTGTCCATAACCGCGCACGTGGCTATTCAAATAGTTTGACACTCTGCAGACATTGTACACTTTCACCACAACATTCGATCCATCCGTCAGGAACAATCCTGAATTCACCATACTTAGTATGCGGATAATCAATCCTAACCTTTCAATTACACGCCCTAGTATAGGCACCTCTCCCATGAGTTTGGCCTCCAACCATGACCAACTGTCATCTTGGGTACTACATAGGAGGACAATCTTCACAAGGTAGCCTCAGCTCAGACCTTGGCCGCAAGGGAACCCATACTAAGGTATATAAATTTCCGGTCAAGCCCTACCCAATTTTCAGGTATTGTGGTTGTACGGTAAAATTGGAATGGTATCGCATCCAGACAACCATCAGTTTTATAAAGGGCTAAGGCTCATGCCTCAACATTTGCATCAACAAAATCATCTGGTGTTCAGAAACACATGTTAAAACATTTCAGTAGAATGACTCATCATTCTAAGGTTTTCATAACCATTTTCACCAAGTATTCCCGTCTAAAGTTGATTAAGTTTTATGCTTAGCACTAGCATCTATAAGTGGGGGTAAAGACTAATGAGGGGTCGTAAACAAGTGAGGATTAGCTAAGTTCAATCTCATGCCTTAGGATGACATCAATATTATCTAACTTAGGCCAAATTTTATGCTCTTTATGCTACCTTCAGTTATCTTCTTAAAATCTATAAGTCACTAAGTAAACTCTAAGGGAAAGCTTTGATAAGGAAAATAAAGTATTAAGCTTGCAAGTAAAACTAGGATTGGGTATCACGTGGTGTAAGCTTGCTAAGTTAATAGCTTTCTAAGTTAATAGCTTGCTAATTCAACTAGTAGTATTAGGCTTGCATAAGTAGGGTATCTTGCAAGTGTTAGCCTGCCTTGTGCAGATCAGTGGTTGATGTTCTCCTGGCTTCTTCCTCGCTGTATCCTCCTTCCTCCTTGTATCCTTGATCGGTACTAGCGTCTATAAATAAATACGAGGTACACAATCACCAAACAATACTTAACTATTTCCAATCATCACACAAAAGTTCATACTAGATGATCTAGCGTCATCACTAACATTACAAGATTAAAGCACTTGTCTTATTTATTTTATTTTTAGAAAAGTAATTTCTACTCATTGAAAAACTACTTAAGATTTAATATTCTCCAACTAAAACATGGAATCATGTTGATACATGTCATCACCACATATTTCGGTACATGAGAATGTGATTTAAAGTGGTGTCATAATTTAATAAGGTTTAACCTTTTTATTTTATTTAATTAAAGTGACTATAAATGCCTATGTGGTATTATTTTATTACTTGAACATTATTTCTGTAAGTAAACCTATATATTTTTATATATTCTGAAAGGTATAGTTAAATGTGATTTTTCAGAGTTGTAATCAACTCAAAAACTCTTATGGTTGAATTTTGAAAAATGTTTGAATGCAGAAAAGCTTCTGCCTTGTTATTTTTACCATGGGTGATCTATAGATCTAAATGGTTTGAATCCAACAGGCTTGGATTAAGCATTCCAGTACCTTTCTAACAAAATTGGTTTCATGCATTTTGGTTGAGTGAATCGAGCTGGGTTGATTTTTGAATCTAGGTACAGAACTATGTTTGAAATTAAATGAATAAAAGTAAATTTTAATTGTTGGTTCGCGCCGGATGTTTAACTGGACCGGCCCACTACGCACAACGTGTACGTGGGCTCGTTAAGTGTTTTTTCCCACGCGTAAGTGAGACAGTTATGGGCGAAGAAATACGGGGCAATGTGGACTGTGAGATCTAATTCTAATCAAACGGCTCGAGTTCATCGTCCACGCCTAAACAGGACGCGACGATCACGAACCCTAGCGCGGTCAATGGGGGTCGTGGGAGGCTCATCAGGGCTCCGACGATGGTCGGCGACGGGGGCGAATGACGAAGTCGACAACGGCGATCCTCCTGGTATCGGGAGCTTCTCCTGGGGCGGATCCAATCGACGGCGCTTCTCCTCCTCTGCAGCGGCAAACTCCGGTGAAATTCCGGAGATACGCTGCTCGCCTGGCTCCGGGAGTGAGCGGGTGTGATCAGTGAGAGGTGGGTAGTGAATTGGTGTGAATAAAACGAGCGGGGGAGGCCTCCTTTTATAGTGCGGCGAGGGGAACGAAGGTTGCGGGCTGAGCTCGTCGTGGTCGACGGCACAGAGGGATAATGGCACGGGCGACAATAGGGGCGGTGATGTGCTCCCTGGCAAAGCTCAACGGCGTGGTGGCGAGGCGTGGGGCGGTGCTGATCAGTCGGAACACGTCGTCGCTCTGGGCGGGTCTGACGGCGATTTTAATGGCGCACAGCATGTGTGGTCCGCGCGGTGGCAAACGGGCATGTCTGCGGGGTTGCTGGGTGGTGGTGATCACGCATGCAAGCGGAGAGGGCGGCGCGCAGTCTGTGTGAGCGTGTCGAGCAAGGCGCTCTGGCGCGCTCTCGGCATGGCCGCAGAGAAGCTGGGAGAGTGCTTGGCGGGTGGTCTAGGGGCTGTCTGCACTCGGGGCTGGGACAGGGAGTGGCGATGGACGGTGCTGCGTCTGTGAGACAAGGTTGGCGAGGCTGGAGAGGCGTGTAGCTTGCTGTCCACACTGGGGGTGGCAAAGGGGCTCGGCATGGTCACCATTAATGGCTATGCCAAGCTCACATTGGTGCTAAGGCTTGTTAATTAGTCTAGTTCATCTACTGAGAGTGTAGTGAGAGCTAGAGAGGGAACAAGGTTGGCCAAAATGACTGCACACTATAGTGTTTGTTGTTTGTTTGTTTGTTTGCTACTGATAAGGTGTTTGATGAAATGGCCGAAAGAAATTCAAATTTTAATTTTGGATTCAAACTTGGTGGGTTTGCTAGGCACATACTAGGGAGTATCTGGTTGGTTGGATTAGTCAAGGGGCACTGGTTTGGTTGGGTTTTGAAAATGTGTGATCTTCACATATGTTAGAGATTCAATTTTGAAGTGTCATTTGAATGGGGTTGCTAAATGTTTCTACATGGTTGAAAGGTGGGCTTTGATTCACTTTTACTTGTTATAGCAAGGGGTGAAAATATTTGGAAAAGTTTCTGTTTGAAATCTTGGACTAGAAACACTCGAAGTGACCTAGTGAGCAAGATTGACAAAAATGACCATTTGCTTTATTTAATTTGTTTTTGATTTTCTCTTGATTTGTTTCAGCTTGGAAATGTTTTATATGATGTTATATTCATCTTTAAACCATTTCTTTCTATTTAGGTTAATCGCACAAGATCATTCATGCATTTATCAAATCTCCACATACACACATGCATTCATATGATTTTAATTAATCAAAGTTTTTGTTAACCCTAATTTTAGTGATTAGAGTTTGATAATCATTGTTTTATTTTTTTGGGATATTACAAACCTTCCCCCCTTAAACAAAATCTCGTCCCGAGATTTGAAAAAGGAAGAAAAAAGGTTACCTAGGCTTTAAAAAGATCGGGAAACTCCGTCCTGATGTGATCTTCGCGCTCCCAGGTAGCTTGTTCTTCAGTGTGGTTGCTCCACTGATTCTTGAGAAACTTGATGCTTCGGCTTCTGGTGGTTCTGAAAGCTTCTCACAAAATACGGATGGGTACTTCAGGATAGGCCAGGTCATCATTGATCTCTATGGTCCGATGATCAATGTTCTTGAAAATTTCAGTCTTCTCCGGAACTTCAAGGCATTTGCGAAATATGGAACACATTGTGCACTGCTGATATTTCCTCCGGCAGTTCCAATTGATATGATACTTCTCCTCGACGATTCAGAATCTTGAAGGGTCCGATATATCTGGGGGCTAACTTTCCTTTGAGCTGGAAACGCTGCATTCCCTTCAAAGGTTACACTTTGAGATACACAAAATCTTTGATATTGAAAGCGAGGTCTCGACATCTCTTGTCGGTGTAACTCTTCTGTCTTGACTAGGCGGTCTTGAGGTGCTCACGAATCTTGTGAACTTTCTCTTCTACTTCTCGGAGAATGTCGGGTCCGAAAATCTGACTCTCTCCTACTTCCGACCAATTTAAAGGGGTGCGACACTTCCTTCCATACATGAACTCAAATGGGGCCATTTGCAAACTAGCTTGATAACTGTTGTTGTATGAAAATTCTGCGAAAGGCAGGCAGTCTTCCCATTTAGATCCATACTCTACCACACATGCTCTCAACATATCCTCGAGTATTTGATTTACTCACTCCGTTTGTCCATCGGTCTAAGGGTGATACGCTATGCTGAAATCAGTCGGTTTCCTAAACCTTCTTGGACATTCTTCCAGAATCTCGAGGTAAACTGGGTTCCTTGATCTGATACGATGTTCTTGGGGACTCCGTGCAAACTGACAATTCTAGCGATGTATAACTCTGCTAGCTTCGAACTCTGGTATGTGGTCTTGATTGGTAAGAAATGGGCGACCTTGGACAATCTTTCAACTATGACCCAGATAGAGTCATTTCCCCTACTAGAAGTAGGCAATCCGGTGATAAAGTCCATTCCAACGGAATCCCATTTCCATTCCATAATCTATAGTGGTTGCAATAGTCCCGCGGGTCTTTGATGTCCCTCCTTGAATCTCTGACATATATCACACTTGGCGATATAGCTTTCGATTTCTCCCTTCATCTTATGCCACCAAAATTGTTCCTTCAAATCCTGATACATCTTCGTTCCTCCGGGGCGGATAGAATAAATAGTATCATGGGCCTCTTTCAAAATAACTTCCTTCAACTCTGAATCTGCTGGTACACAGAGACGTCCTTTGTACCATAGAACTCCTTCTTCGTCTTCGGTGAATCCGGGTACTTTGCCTGTACCGATACGACGTTTGATTCCATCGATACTAGCATTTCCTTTTCGCGCCTCTTTGATCTGACTGATCAAGGTGGGTTGAAGTTCTATGCTACCCAAAAATCCTTCACTTACTAATTCCATTCAGAAATCTTCCATCTCTTTGTGCAAACTTGGTTGCTCCTTCAAAATCATGGAGTTCAAGCGGCATGGCAATCTGCTAAGGACATACCACATTGGCTTTACCAGGGTGATAGTGAATGTCCATATCATAGTTTTTGATTAGCTCAATCCATCTTCTCTCCCTCATGTTCAGCTCCTTCTGAGTGAATATATACTTCAGGCTCTTGTGATCCGAATAAATCTCACAACGGTTTCCCATCAGGTAATGCCTCCATTTCTTCAGGGCTAGAACTACAGCTACTAGTTCGAGGTCATGGGTTGGATAATTTTGTTCATGCTGTTTCAGTTGTCGAGATAGCTAAGATATAACTTTGCCTTCTTGCATTAGCACACATCCGATACTGATCTTGGATGCGTCATAACACACATCAAAGGGCTTCGTGATATCCAGCATGATCAAGATTGGGGATGAAATCAATATTCTCTTGAGTTCTTGAAAACTCGCTTCACATTTGTCAGTCCATTGAATCTTCTTGTCCTTCTTCAGCAATTGGGTCATGGGTCTGGCAATACTCGAGAATCCTTCTACAAACTTGTGGTAGTATCCCGCTAATCTGAGAAATGCACGAACTTGGGTTTGAGTGGTCGGGGCTTGCCAATCTTCAACATCTTTCACCTTCGTAGGGTCAACGGCAATTCCTCCGGCTAATACAATGTGTCCGAGAAATCCTACCTCCTGTAACCAGAATTCACATTTGCTAAACTTGGCATATAGCTGATGCTCTCTAATGGTTCCAAGAATGGTCCTTAGGTGTAGCTCATGTTCTTCTTGTGATTTCGAATAAATCCGAATGTCGTCGATGAAAACAACGACACAATTATCCAGGAAGTAAATAAAAATCTTATTAATGAGGTTCATGAAATAAGCGGGGGCACTGGTTAATCCAAAAGACATGACAATATACTCATATAATCCATATCTGGTGGTGAAGGCAGTCTTTGGAATATCCTCTACGTGAATCTTGAGTTGATGGTAGCCAATTATAAGATCAATCTTAGAAAACACTTTGGCACCAGTCAACTGGTCAAACAGATCTTCTATCTTTGGCAACGGGTACTTTTTCTTGATGGTAACGTCATTCAACTTCTGATAATCCATACACAAATGGTTACCTCCATCTTTGTTGTCCACAAACAAAATAGATGATCTCCATGGTGACGCACTTGGTTGAATCAGTCAAATTTCCAACATGGCATCCATTTGCTTCTTCAGTTCTGCTAGTTCAGACGGGTTCATACTATATGGTCTCTGGGTCCGGTTCTAGGTATTAGTTCAATGATAAACTCGATATCCCAATCTGGGGGCATACTGGGCAAAACATCTGGAAATACATCAGGGTATTCATAGACTATCCGGACTTGGTCAATGGTAGGTTGGGCTATACTCTTGTTTCACTTGAATTGACGGGGCAAGGTTTCAGATACATGCTCGATTGATATTCCGGCTGTACTAGTCATGGTTATGGCTTTCTTGGCACAGTCAATTAATCCTTTATGTTTGGACATCCAATCCATTCCTATTGCTACTTCCAAACCTTTAGTTCCGAGTACTATTAGATTAGCATAAAAATATATGCCATGGATTCGGATAGGGACGGCTTTGAAAATTTGCCTAGCTTTGGTGGTTGAACTAGGTATTTGAACAATCATAACATGCTTCAATTTGGTTAGTTGAATCTTACTAGTGCATGCAAATTCTTCAGTAACAAATGAGTGCGATGCTCCAGGATCAAACAACACTCTTGCAAGTACTGAGTTAAAAGAAAACATGCCCAACACGACATCTGGCGCTTCCTAGGCTTCTTCAGCATGCATGAGAAAGAGACGACCGTTGCGGTTGAGCGAGTTCCCTAGGGCAAACCTTCTTCCAGGCTGAACACGATGTTGCTGCTGAGCTGGGGCATTTGCATTGGGGGCTACGGCAATCTTCTTGGGGCACTCATTGGAATAGCGACCCTTGTTTCCACATTCATAACAAGTCACTTGCGACTTGTCCTTCGCTGCAACAGGCATAGCATTGCTTCCAGTCCTTGGGGCAGTGTTGGTGTTGGTGGAAGCATTGTTGTTGTTGAACTTGGGTGGTGCAAGGTTGAAATTGCTGGAATTGCCGGGGTTGTTGTGATTTCCTCTGGGCCTTGGGTTTCCACGGTTGGGATAGGTGGGACGGTTCATCGGGGGTCTGTTGGTTCTCGGGGCAAATCCTAGAGATGGGTTGGGGCTATACTTTGGTGTATGGTGGGCTCCTAGCTGATGCATCATGCGACACTTGCGGTTCTCATTAGCTTGGTTGATCTTTCCTTCCATTTGAATGGCAGAGTCAACTAAGGCTTCAATATCTGCGAAGGGGATATTGACTAACACCATCTGCATCTCATCATGCAGACCATTCAAGAATCTCTCCTGCTTCTTGGCTTCAGTATCTATCTCATTCGGTGCATACCTAGCCAATGACAAGAATTTGTCACGGTATTCCACTACTGTTATCCTTCCTTGCTTTAGTTCTCTGAATTCATCTCTCATCCTCTTGATTAAACCTGGTGGCACATGGGTTCTGCTAAACTTGAGTTTGAACTCTTCACAGGTCATCAGCTGACCTTCTATCATTGCACGAACGCTGTTTCACCATGCCTTTGATCTCCTGCCAGATAGTGGGTAGCAAACAATACTTTCTCATTAGCTTCCACTCCTGCAACTTCCAGGTTGTTCTCCATGGTTTGCAACCAATCATCTGCATCTAGGGGCTCTTCTGACTTAGTGAAAACAGGTGGATTGGTGTTCTGGAAATTTTTGAGCTTAGATCCATGGTTGTCCTGATTTCCATGGCCTTGATTATTGTTGGCCATCTGGGCGATGTGTTGAAGGGTGGCTAACTTGGCTTGACGTTCGGCTCTTTCAGCTTTGCGATCAGAAACCAACATTTGCAAGATCTGCAACATTGGGTCCGGGGATGAACCGCTTCCTCCGTGAGGCATCTGAAGATTGAGATAGATCATGTGAAAAGAGGGAAATTTCTAAGGTTCAGGGGTTTTGAAATGTTTTTGAAGTTTGACTCAGATTTTTCTAGCAACTTGCTTTTCATTCATTCGTTCATAGCACACGATACAAACACACACCACAACAAAGGAAAACATATGGTTTTAAGAACCTTTCTAGGAAACTACGATACAGTGGGACTGCATACACCTTACAAACGCTAGTGCTCAAGTGCTACTACTCCTCGGAGTCAGTGTCCTCATCATCCTCATCATCATCATCATCATCGATGAAGGCGAAGTCATCCTCATCGGTGAAGAATTCCATGGCCTGATCCTCCAGAAAGTCATCATCATTGTTGAGATAGGAGTAGGGGTCTACACAAAGGTCTTCCCCTGCATTCTCCCTTTCCTCCAACTGCATGTCTCTCTCGTGGATGGTCTCCTCAAAATCCATGATCCTCTAGTGAAGAAGGGCAATGATGTGCTCCTTCTTGTCGAGCTGACGGCGACGAGACTTGTGATCCTTCGCTAGCATGGCGTGTCACATCCCAAGATTTTCCAAATCTTGTAATGTGAAAAATAAATAAACAAAATAAATAATTGTTGAAATTTTGGGTGAAAAGAAACTTTTGTTTCTAAATGGAAACTTAAAATCCCATATGGAACAAACTTTGGTTAATGTTTGAATCCAACTAAATTCAAATCAAAGTGGAATGCATTCTTCATAAAATGCATCTTGAAATTTAAACACTTGAGGAATAAACCAAAACTCTAAAACCCTAATGGAAGAAAATCATTTTCAAAGTTATCTCTAAGCCTATGGATTTGATCCATATAAAAATTGGTCAAGCAAACATTTCAAATTGATTAATAATGACTATTAGAAATATTATAAAACCATATGAATTGGATTCACTTAATTTGGAGCCATAGATAAATCTTATGAATTTAATAAGATAAGGAAATTGAATTTCCAAAGCTAATAAAGCAACCATCTAGAAATCCATACCAAATGGTGAGCAAATAATCCTAAAGGAATTTAAGAGATAAACAAATAATAAATAAAGTTATAAAAGTTGGAATCACTATTTTTGGATCTTTTAAATAAAAAGATTTAGTTTTCCAAAAGAACAGGTAGAGTTATAAATAAGGATTATTTTAAAAACCCAAATTAAATCTTGGCCAAGCAAATGAAATAAATTATTTCTATTTGTTAAAAAGAATAAAGGTTTATTTAAATAAAATAATAAGGGTTTATTAATATCCAATTTTATTTAAGTAAAGGCTTCTTCCTTTCAAATAAACATTAAAATTTATTAAAAGTTTTAAAAATAAGAATTCCAAGTGTTTTAGTTTTTCAAAAGAAACCTACTGAAAAGATTTTGATATTATTTAGATTTCAAAAAGAGTTTTAAAATAAATTAAAACCTATTTGAATTAAAGACAATGGTCTATTTATTTAATTAATAATAGATCTTAGAAGAATAAAAGAATTATTTTTTTCGTCTTTGAAATATGTTGATAAACAGAATAAAAATTCACCCAAAGTTTGGTAGTGATTTGAATTCAAATGGAGATTGAAAAATATTATTAAATCTTATTTAATTAATACTAGAGCCTATTTTAAATAATTAAAAGAACCTAAAAAGAATAAATAAATTATTCTAAATTTGACTTTGGATTGTGTTATTAATCAGTGTCTGAATCAACACAAAATTTGAGAGAAGTTTGAATTCAAATAGATGTTTGAATAGACTAAACAAAATCAAAACAGAAAAATCAAATTGGAAAAAGAAAAATAATAGGAGAAGAAAAAAAAAAGAAACAAAGCAACCCAACTAACCTAGCCCACTAAGCCCATCGGTAGCCCATCTCTCTCCCCCGAACCATTTCTTTTCTCACTCACGTCTGCACCTGCTCAGCAACTGACGGTTGGACCCCACCTCCCCTCTCTCTCCTTCGATGACGAAGTAGACCCACGCAGCCAGCTCACCATCGTCTACCTCGCGCTGACCCCACCCCTCTCTCCTCCCTACCATTTCTGGCCGCGATTTAATCCTGTCAATTGCCGTGATCACGCGTACATAAGCGCCTCGACGCCCTCTCTCTTTCCCCCCAGTCATCGCCCCACCGAAGCCCCCAGGCTGCCTTGATTTCCTCTTAGACTGCCACTGCCTCCGGCGAACTCCACCTCCAATTCCGGCCAGCCCACGCCCCCATGCTCCCTGGCGCACCCGAGCTTGCTCCCCATCTCCTGGCGAACCTCCCCGTATCGCCAGATCGCCCGTGAGTGCTCTGCAACATCGACAATGTCCTCAACAGAACACCGCCGGCGTCTAATTCAACTCCGACGACGCCTCCCTATAAGCCACGTCTCCCCCTCCATCTCTGGATGACCCTCCTACACTCACCACTCTCCCGCGCATCTAACCATGCTTTCCTTTTTCTCTGGCGTGCTCTGTAGCTTCTCCATCAACGACGTCTGAGCGCAACCGACGGTGACCACGACTCCGGTGAGCAATTGTCGACCACCCCGTGCGCCCCTTGCCTCCTCGCGAGCACGTCGAGCATCAGTGACACCATGCGAACATGGTGAGACATTCCTCTTGTTCCCTTGCTTCCTGATTCGCTGAGACCGCCGCTAACCGAGCGTCGCCCCACCAGCCACCGTCGGGTGCCGCTGATATTTGGTCAAGGTGCCCTGAGCCGCTGGATCGTGATCCATTGGATGCGATTGATCCACTTATCGAAGGGTTAAGTAGTTCCATGAGCCGCACGATTATACTTAGATCCAACGCACCAGAATAAGCGATCCGCACGAACCAGTATGGGCGAATAGAATCGTGACGCGTGGCTAGTGTGTCATTTTAAAAACAGAATTTGATCTATTGTATTAGTAAACTTGCAAAATTCATAACTTTCAAACCACACATCCAAATTTTGCAAATTTTATATCATTGGATTCAACAAAACAAGTACTTTCTGACCATGCACTTTGTTTAGTAAAATGTTTCCGTTAAATTGTTTGTTTTTGCAGAAACTTGTGTAGGCATTTTTAGAATATAAAATTTGTTCTAAAATGATTTTTGAGATAAAATCTGTGGCAAATGGTTTGATTTGAACCTACTGACGATAGAAATCAATTTGTGGTTTCAAAAACATATTTGGTTAAGAAAAAGAATAAAACCTTGAATTAAAGCATTTCTAGTCAAATAAAAATATGGTTTAATTGTTAAAAATGATTTTGGAGGAAAACCTTTGGGAAATGTTTTGATTTAAACTCTCTGACCCCAAACACCAAGTTTTATGATTTAAAAATGTATTTGGTGAACCCTATAAAGAATATTGCTTTGCTAGAGGCATTTTCAAACCACATAAAATATTGATTTGGTTTAAAAGGGTTTATGAGTAAAATCTTTTGCAAATAGTTTTGCCACTTTATAAAATGACCAATAAAGTGTTTTAGAATGTTTATAACCTATTATAAAACACCTTTGTAAATAAAACAAAGTTTGGCATGCTTGCATGCATTGTTTTGTTTCTATTATTTTATGTGATGTTGCTTGAATGGTAGATTGAAATATTGCTTGCTTGATTGAATTGTAGTGATTTGAAGAGTGTGAATATTGCAAAGATCAAGGAGTGAACTTATATTCTCTACCAAAAAGGCAAGTGATGCTTCATACTTTTGTCCCATTATTTTTACTATGCATTAGTGATATTTCTAAGTAGGACTTCCATGGAATTTTGCTAAGTGTAAACTATGCCATGGGAAAACTTAGTAGATGAAACCTTAGTAGAATTTTCCTAAGTTAAGATTCCTACTACTATCATGCTTAGCTTAGCTATTAGAAAACAAGGGTGGAATACATATTCATACTATGGAATATTTCTAAGTCAAGGACTTGTGTTTTGTTTAATAAAACAACTAAGTGAATGAATCACCTGGGTGGAATGGAAGGAATGGTTTGTGTTGAGTGGTTCACAAGTCCCATTTCTATGGTTTACCTTCTGTATCTCACTTGTGGATGGCCACCCAGGAACAAAGAGATTTGAGATGTCAAATGTTGAGAAGCTTCAAGTGCAGCCACTTGGCATTATGGGCTCTGCCTGGATCATATAGGTTGCAATAACTTAGCAAAATGGATAGTTGGTGGTAGGGGATTGATAGGTTGGAGCGTGTCCATTCTGGTCTAAGGGAAGGCTTCTGAAAGATCTTGTCTTGGTGAAACCAAGTCTTGTGGGGAAAGTGCACCACCTCTGCAGAGTGAAAAATCTAAGTACTTAGCCATGTCCCTGGTAAAGGACAATTTTGAGCATCAAGACGTGGAAGCTATCAAGAATCTCCTCATCCCAACTTCTAAGTTAAAACGTGTGGTTGAACAAGGGTTGAAGGATCACCAATTTCTATTGGGAGATGCCTTGGGAAAGATTTTGTCAAGCAAAAACTTAGTGTTTTCAAATGATAAGGAAAATCTATTTTGAGCATAGCAAGCCTAAGCACCACTTAGCCAAATGCATATAGATGATAGACTCCACTATACTACCATAGTATCACTTGCCAATACAATTCAAATGTATTGACCCTTGTGGCTGTAACTTGTTATGTTGCAGGTTTGTTTGATATTAGTGAACTTTAATGATTAGGATTACAAGTCTACAACCAACATGTCTGCCTGTGGCACTTTGAAGATGAAGGACCCCATGCTATTGCTACATTCTGCTGCATTGTAATGAGATAGCCAAATGAGCTATGTAAGATGTAATAAATTATTTTATTCCTGGTTATAAAGTTATATTATGACCTTTGTTTCTTGATATTACATCTTAACTGTGGATGCTAGCTATTGATCCAGGGACTAGCATTGTAAACACAGGGATCTCTACCTTATTAAAGGTTGGGAACCTTACAGATGGTATCAGAGCATTGTGTTGCCTATAGGATTTGTAACCCTAGGATTGGACAAAACCCCTTAGAAAAATAGGAGTTGTATTTGTTCCAAAACTTATTTACAAACAATCTTGTAAAACTCTTTCCTCAAACTTTTTGCTTTAACTTTACATCTCTTCTATTTCAACTTGATGGACAAAGCCTACCCCATGGCGAAAGACTTCACCATGTGCAAAGGACTTCATCAACTAAAATGACTTCAACATCTTCAAGTGATTTCAACCTTATTCTCAACAAGGACTTCAACTTTGGATATCACTAAGAACTACAAGTGAGACAAGAAATGTTGCTCAAGACTTGAAGACTAAGGAAACACAACTTAGAAAGAACCATCATCACTTTGAAGTTTTGTGACCAAGATTCAAGAAATTCTCCAAGGATACAAAGATCTTGATCAAGAAGAATCAACCAAGAAGGATGGAAAGACCTCAAGTGAACCATGTAGATGGACCACCATATTTAGTTTAAGTCAAACCCACCAACTTATGTGGTGTAACAAAAATATTTTTGGTTGCCTAAAATTATGCTTAAAACTTGTTGTTTGAGTGGAATGTTTGTTTGTGATTGCTTGAACTTTGGTTGTGTGAATTGTGATGTGTGTGATTAGAATTATTCCCTTAGAAATGTTTTTCCTATTCTAATCCCAATCCAACCCAAATAGATGACTTCTCCAAGAGACTTCAACATCAAGAATGACAACAACAACAACCAAGAGATGCACATCAGAGAACAACTACTAGCAAACCAAACCTAGTTGAACCAAGTGACAACTCAGTTTTTAGCCAACAATAATGGATTAGACCCAACCATACAAAAGTTTTTGGAAATTCAATCCCAATTGTTGCAAGGGATGGCCACTCAAATGATCAACATGGGAGACAACCTTTCCCAAGGAGTTTGTGACAACAAGGATGTCAAGGATGATATTTTAGAAGGAACCCAAGCTTGCAATATTTGTGGAAACAAGGATCACACTTCCAAGGAGCATGAAGATCAATGCCCCAATTGTGAAGAGAAACATCCAACTAATCAATGCCCCACATCACAAGCTACTTGCTTCCTATATGAAAGAAATAACCATGTCCCTATCCAATGCCCCATCTATTCCATAGTTCAACAAAGGAAACAAGGTGGAGTGCATCAACAGTTTGTAAACCCTCATGAAGGAACAACTTCTACCAAGAAGGATGAAGGCAAAGTCAAAACTATGCATCATAAGACCAAATCCAAAGTGGTCACAAAGTGTTGCTACTCTTGTGAAGAAGAAGGTCATATATCCAGTAAATACCCCAAGAAGAGAGAAATATTTCCCACCTTTGTGGTGAAATATGAAGAGCATGAACTAGAAGAACTCCTAGCTTTGGAGAGACCCAATAAGAAGAAGAAGAAATGCCCCAACCCTAGCAAGAAGGATATTACCCAAGAGCAATGTTACAATTGCAAAGATATGGGACGCTATGCCAATGAATGCCCAGAAAAGAAGAAGAACCAAGGAAACAAACAAGAGGCAATGATACCAAAGGAAAAGAAAGATATCAGCCAAGTAATGTGTTTCAATTGCAAAGAACCAGGACTTTATGCAAGAAATTATCCAGAAAAGATGAAGCACAAGATAAACAAGCCTATGAAGGATGTCAGCCTTGACACATGTTTCAAGTGTGGAACCAAAGGACACAATGCAGATGTTTACCCAGAGAAGTTTCAACAAGATCCCAAGCAAGCCAAGAAGTAATCTAGTTCGAAAATTTTTAAGGGTGGTAGTACCCTAGTTGTTTTGAGCCATCTTGTAACCCCTATCCTTCCCAAATCTCGGGACGAGATTTATTTTAAGGGTGGTAGACTGTCACATCCCAAGATTTTCCAAATCTTGTAATGTGAAAAATAAATAAGCAAAATAAATAATTGTTGAAATTTTGGGTGAAAAGAAACTTTTGTTTCTAAATGGAAACTTAAAATCCCATCTGGAACAAACTTTGGTTAATGTTTGAATCCAACTAAATTCAAATCAAAGTGGAATGCATTCTTCATAAAATGCATCTTGAATTTAAACACTTGAGGAATAAACCAAAACTCTAAAACCCTAATGGAAGAAAATCATTTTCAAAGTTATCTCTAAGCCTATGGATTTGATCCATATAAAAATTGGTCAAGCAAACATTTCAAATTGATTAAGAATGACTATTAGAAATATTATAAAACCATATTGAATTGGATTCACTTGATTTGGAGCCATAGATAAATCTTATGAATTTAATAAGATAAGGAAATTGAATTTCCAAAGCTCATAAAGCAACCATCTAGAAATCCATACCAAATGGTGAGAAAATAATCCTAAAGGAATTTAATAGATAAACAAATAATAAATAAAGTTATAAAAGTTGGAATCACTATTTTTGGATCTTTTAAATAAAAAGATTTGGTTTTCCAAAGAAAAGGTAGAGATATAAATAAGGATTATTTTAAAAAGCCAAATTAAATCTTGGCCAAGCAAATGAAATAAATTATTTCTATTTGTTAAAAAGAATAAAGGTTTATTTAAATAAAATAATAAGGGTTTATTAATATCCAATTTTATTTAAGTAAAGGCTTCTTCCTTTCAAATAAACATTAAAATTTATTAAAAGTTTTAAAAATAAGAATTCCAAGTGTTTTAGTTTTTCAAATGAAACCTACTGAAAAGATTTTGATATTATTTAGATTTCAAAAAGAGTTTTAAAATAAATTAAAACCTATTTGAATTAAAGACTATGGTATATTTATTTAATTAATAATAGATCTTAAAAGAATAAAAGAATTATTTTATTTTTGTCTTTGAAATATGTTGATAAACAGAATAAAAATTCACCCAAAGTTTGGTAGTGATTTGAATTCAAATGGAGATTGAAAAATATTATTAAATCTTATTTAATTAATACTAGAGGCTATTTTAAATAATTAAAAGACCCTAAAAATAATAAATAAATTATTCTAAATTTGACTTTGGAGTGTGTTATTAATCAGTGTTTGAATCCACACAAAATTTGAGAGAAGTTTGAATTCAAATAGATGTTTGAATAGACTAAACAAAATCAAAACAGAAAAATCAAATTGGAAAAAGAAAAATAACAGGAGAAGAAAAAAAATAAGAAACAAAGCAACCCAACTAACCTAGCCCACTTACCCCATCGGCAGCCCATCTCTCTCTCCCGAACCGTTTCTTTTATCAATCACATCTGCACCCGCTCAGCAACTGACGGTTGGACCCCACCTCCCCTCTCTCTCCTTCGCTGACAAAGCAGACCCACGCAGCCAGCTCACCATCGTCTACCTCGCGCTGACCCCGCCCCTCTCTCCTCGCTACTGTTGCTGGCCGCGATTTAATCCTGTTAATTCGCGTTGAAAGAAGCAATGAATCTTGCCGTGATCACGCGTACATAAGCGCCTCGACGCCCTCTCTCTTTCCCCGAGTCGTCGCCCCACCGGAGACCCTAGGCTGCCCTGATTTCCTCTTAGACCGCCACTGCCTCCGGCAAACTCCACCTCCAATTCCGGCCAACCCACGCCCCCCCTTGCTCCCTGGCGCACCCGAGCTTGCTCCCCATCTCCTGGCGAACCTCCCCGTATCGCCAGCTCGCCCGCGAGTGCTCTGCAACGTCGACAACGTCCTCAACAGAACGCCGCCGCCGTCTACTTCAACTCCGGCGATGCCTCCCTGTAAGCCACGTCTCCCCCTCCATCTCTGGATGACCCTCCTACACTCAGCACTCTCTCGCGCATCTAACCGTGCTTTCCTTTTTCTCTGCCGCGCTCTGTAGCTTCGCCATCAATGACGTCTGAGCGCAACCGATGGTGACTACGACTCTAGCGAGCAATTGTCGACCACCCCGTGCGCCCCTTGCCTCCTCGCGAGCACGTCGAGCATCAGTGACACCACACGAACCTGGTGAGACATTCCTCTTGTTCCCTTGCTTCCTGATTCTCTGAGACCACCGCTAACTGAGTGTCGCCGCCGCCAGCCACCGTCGGGCGCCGCTGATATTTGGTCAAGGTGCCCTAAGCCGCTGGATCGTGATCCATTGGATGCGATTGATCCACTTATCGAAGGGTTAAGTAGTGCCCTGAGCCGCACGATTATACTTAGATCCAACGCACTAGAATAAGCGATCCGCACGAACCGGTAAGGGCGAATAGAATCGTGACGCGTAGCTAGTGTGTCATTTTAAAAACAGAATTTGATCTATTGTATTAGTAAACTTGCAAAATTCATAACTTTCAAACCACACGTCCAAATTTTGCAAATTTTATATCAATGGATTCAGCAAAACAAGTACTTTCTGACCATGCACTTTGTTTAGTAAAATGTTTCTGTTAAATTGTTTGTTTTTGCAAACACTTGTGTAGGCATATTTAGAATATAAAATTTGTTCTAAAATGATTTTTGAGATAAAATCTTTGGCAAATGGTTTGATTTGAACCTACTGACCATAGAAATCAATTTTTGATTTAAAAAACATATTTGGTGAAGCAAAAGAATAAAACCTTGAATTAAAGCATTTCTAGTCAAATAAAAATATGGTTTAATTGTTAAAAATGATTTTGGAGGAAAACCTTTGGGAAATGTTTTGATCTAAACTCTCTAACCCCAAACACCAAGTTTTATGATTTAAAAATGTATTTGGTGAACCCTATAAAGAATATTGCTTTGCTAAAGGCATTTTCAAACCACATAAAATATTGATTTGGTTTAAAAGGGTTTATGAGTAAAATCTTTTTCAAATAGTTTTGCCACTTTATAAAATGACCAATAAAGTGTTTTAGAATGTTTATAACCTATTATAAACCACTTTTGTAAATAAAACAAAGTTTGGCATGCTTGCATGCATTGTTTTGTTTCTATTATTTTATGTGATGTTGCTTGAATGGTAGATTGAAATATTGCTTGCTTGATTGAATTGTAGTGATTTGAAGAGTGTGAATATTTCAAAGATAAAGGAGTGAACTTATATTCTATACCAAAAAGGCAAGTGATGCTTCATACTTTTGTCCCATTATTTTCACTATGCATTAGTGATATTTCTAAGTAGGACTTGCATGGAATTTTGCTAAGTGTAAACTATGCGATGGGAAAACCTAGTAGATGAAACCTTAGTAGAATTTTCCTAAGTTAAGATTCCTACTACTATCATGCTTAGCTTAGCTAGTATAAAACAAGGGTGGAATACATATTCATACTATGGAATATTTCTAAGTCAAGGACTTGTGTTTTGTTTAATAAAACAACTAAGTGAATGAATCACCTGGGTGGAATGGAAGGAATGGTTTGTGTTGAGTGGTTCACAAGGCCCATTTCTATGGTTTACCTTGTGTATCTCACTTGTGGATGGCCACCCAGGAACAAAGAGATTTGAGATGTCAAATGTTGAGAAGCTTCAAGTGCAGCCACTTGGCATTATGGGCTCTGCCTGGATCATATAGGTTGCAATAACTTAGCCAAATGGACAGTTGGTGGTAGGGGATTAATAGGTTGGAGCGCGTCCATTCTGGTCTAAGGGAAGGCTTCTGAAAGATCTTGTCTTGGTGAAACCAAGTCTTGTGGGGAAAGTGCGCCACCTCTGCAAAGTGAAAAATCTAAGTACTTAGCCATATCCCTGGTAAAGGACAATTTTGAGCATCAAGACATGGAAGCTATCAAGAATCTCCTCATCCCAACTTCTAAGTTAAAACTTGTGGTTGAACAAGGGTTGACGGATCACCAATTTCTATTGGGAGATGCCTTGGGAAAGATTTTGTCAAGCAAAAACTTAGTGTGTTCAAATGATAAGGAAAATCTATTTTGAGCAAAGCAAGCCTAAGCACCACTTAGCCAAATGCATATAGATGATAGACTCCACTATACTACCATAGTATCACTTGCCAATACAATTCAAATGTATTGACCCTTGTGGTTGTAACTTATTATGTTGCAGGTTTGTTTGTTGTTAGTGAAGTTTATTGATTAGGATTACAAGTCTACAACCAACATGTCTGCCTGTGGCACTTTGAAGATGAAGGACCCCATGCTATTGTTATATTCTACTGCATTGTAATGAGATAGCCAAATGAGCTATGTAAGATGTAATAAGTTATTTTATTCCTGGTTATAAAGTTGTATTATGACCTTTGTTTCTTGATATTACATCTTAACTGTGGATGCTAGCTATTGATCCAGGGACTAGCATTGTAAACACAGGGATCTCTACCTTATTAAAGGTTGGGAACCTTACATGGCGATGGTCTGATCCTTCTTCTAGGTGATGGCGTACTTATGGTTGGCGTAGGAACGGGCATTGTCCAACTCCTTCTGACGGTCATACATCATGAAGCTGAGATGGTCCAATTGACTCTTCAGCTCGTAGTGATATGGGGCCTCCAGTGGCTATCCCATAACATCACGCCTTGGGTAGAACTCAAAACGGGTACCCTTGATTTGATTGATACTCTCCCTACACAAACGGGCAAGAGCTTCCTGCATGGCCCTGGAAAGTCCATCGAGCCAGTTGTTCTCTCTTAAGGTGAACTGAATTCCCTCTGCAGTGGGAGGTTCAATCTTTCCTCGGATACTTGCACAACTAGCCACTGCAGATCTTCTCCTTCCTGATCATTGAGCTGAGCTCCGAAGAACTTGGGGTGCGGACGCTCCAGCATTTCTGCCAGCTGGTCCAAGTCACGCTCACAGATGAGGTCTCCTCCATTCCCCAACTGATAAAACTTGCTATACTTCATGTCCATCTATAAGAATATAGGATGAGTAAGTTAGTAGAGTGATCAAGTGTGTCAAATTTTATGTACTTTAAAAAAAATGAGGAACATGAATTTTCATGAAAGAATCCAAGTGATAAGAATGAGAATAAGTTTTTGTAAATACTCACTTCCTTTGGTTTTGAAACTAAGTTTTTGATTCAAACGTCCATTCTAACTAGGGTCTCCCATGGTCAGGATGGCTCTGATACCAACTTGTCAACACCCGGATTTTTAATCCCAGATGCCTGTTATGCCATACATCGCAATCCCAGGATTACCATTTTTGCGAGACATAACATATTTGGATATCACAGTACATCATCCATTACAAACCATACATAAGGTCTTACACAAATAAGGATCTCATGATCCAGTTCTTAATACAACTCAAGCAGCGGAATAACATAATAGTAACGATAGCGTAGGCGAAGCTCCATCTTCAGGGTCACAGGCAATGCTGACAATGGGAGATGATCCTAGTTGTCATAACTTTCCTGCGGTCCGTCATCCTGATACTCCTCTTCATAGTCTGGCCACGGGAATAGCCAGGGACAAAGCCATGAGTACTGTCACATCCCAAGATTTTCCAAATCTTGTAATGTGAAAAATAAATAAACAAAATAAAATATTTGTTGAAAATCAGGGTGAAAAGAAACTTTTGGTATCTAAATGGAAACTTAAAATCCCATCTTGAACAAACATTGGTAAAGGTTTGAATCCAACAAAATCCAAATCAAAATAAATGCATTCCTCAATGAATGTATCTGGAAATTTAAACACTTGGAAAATAAATTCAAATCCTAAACCCTAATGGAATAAAATCATTTCCAAGTTATCTCCAAATTTATGGATGTGATCCATATAAAATCTTGTCAACAAACAATCACAAATGATCAAGAAAGACAAATAGAAATATTACAAGACCATATAAATTGGTTTCACTCAATTTGGAACCATAAATAAAATCTTATGAATTTAATAAGATGAGGAATTGTATTCCCAAAACTAATAAAGACTTTATCTAAAATCCATACCAAATGGTGAGCAATTAATACTAAAAGGATTTAAAAGGATAAACAATTATAAAATAAGATTTCACAAATTGGAATCACCAAGTTTGGACCTCTAAATAAAAAGATATGGATTTTATAAAATGAAGAAAGAAATAATAAATAATGAATATTTAAAGACCAAACCAAATCTTGGCCAAATCCATAAACAAATGGAATGAATTATAATCCAAATCCAAATAAAATAAAAGGATAAATAATTTTCCAAATAAAATAAAAAGGCATTAACCATTCTATCCCTATCTTAATAAGACAAATCTCTAAATAAGAATTCATGACAAATGGTATTTTGGAATTTACCCAAGTGAATTAAAAGTTGTTTAAATAACTTAAATAATAAGATCAAAGGAAACCTCTAAATAAAATTATGGAATTAAAACTATATTTAAATCCTATGGGAATTAAAACAAATAAATCCAATCTTAAAAAGATTAATAAATCATATTAAAATGCTTTTCCAAATAATTCAAGATGAATTATTTGACACCATTTTAAGTAAACACAACCTACTGAAAAGATTGGAAAGTTTAAAAGAATTTAAATGGTAATTAAAACATTATTAAAACCTATTTGATTTAATACAAGGACCTACTTTATTAATTAAAAAGACTCCAAAAAGAATAAAGTTTTTATTCAAAATTGACATCAGAATATACTACTAGCCAGTATTTAAACCCACCCAAAATTTGGCAAAGTTTTGAAATCAATTGAGTGCTTGAAATGATTAAAGGAAATCAAAACAGAATAAAGGAAAAAGATTCAGAACAGAAAAAAATAAGAGCAAGGTCGACCCAACCCAACCTGGCCCACTAAGCCCAATAGCCCACCTCCTATTTCCCCCCCAAAGCGTTTTCCTCACCCGTGTCTGAACCCGCGCAGCCACTGATGAGTAGGCCCCACCAAACCCCTCTCTATCTCGCTGACGCTAGGCCCCACCGCCAGCTCACCTTCTTCCTCACCCGCCGCTGACCACGCCCGGCCGTTCCTGCCGTTGAATGCTCGCGTAAATTTGCCATAACGCCGCAGTGATTCCGCTCTGCAACTATGCCCTCTTAATCGCCCACGTCCCCTCTCCATTTCCCCTTGCTCGCCATCCTCCCTCTGCCCCCAGACTGCCCCTGATTTGGTTTGCACGACCACTGCTCCGACAACCTTCCCCAGCCAATTCCGGCGACCCCACGCCACTCCTTGCCTCCCCGAGCACACAGGCACATTCCCCAGACCCAGGCGCACCTCTCCGTATCATCAGCTCGCCCGCGCGTGCTTTGCAGCGTCGACAACGATGACGACCCGTAGCGCCACCGTCTGCTCCAACTCCGACGAGGTTTCCTGGTAAGCTCGGACCGCCCCGAAACTATTCGATGATGCATGCATGTTCCTTGATACAGTGCGCGTCTAATGCACCCTTTACTTTTCTTTGGCACGCCTTGTAGCCTCGCCCCCGTCGACGTCTGACCGCACCCGAGGCCCAGCTCAACTCTGGTGAGCGATTAAGGACAATCTCGTGCGCCCCTTCACCAGTCAGTACCACGTTGAGCATCAGCAAACTTCGACGATTCTGGTGAGCCACCCCACTCCTCCTCTAGCTTCCTATATCCCCGGCACCGTCATCGTCTGAGCGCGCCGCCGCCACTCGCCGCTGCCAGCGCCGCTGATCCTTGGTCGACATGTTGAGGACCGTCAGATCTAGATCGTAAGGATGAGATAGAATGACTAACCGAAGTGGTATGGAGCTACCTATGCCGCACGATTTCATTTTGATCCAACGCCTCACAGCACGCGATCCACGCGAATCGTTTTCGTCGAATAGAAATCACACACGTGGCCTGTAGTTGATTTAAAAGACAGAAACATTTCTATTAGTAGTTTGGATTTGTAAATTGCATAACTTTTGATCCACACATACAAATTTTGCAAATTTTATATCAATTGATTCAGAAAAGCAAGCCCTAGCTAACCATGCCATTTTTTTTAGTAAAAAGCTTCTAGTAAAATGTTTGTTTTTGCAGAAACTTATATATGCTTGTTTAGGTTATAAAAATTATTCTAAAATGATTTTGGGGATAAAATCTTTGGCAAATGGTGTGTTTTGAACCTACTGACCATAGGAATCACCTTGTGGTTTCAAAAATGTATTTGGAGATGCAAAAGAATGAAACTTGGATTTAAAGCCAATTCTAGTCAAATAAAAATATGGCTTATTTATTAAAAATGGTTTTGGAAGAAAACCTTTGGGAAATGTTTTGTTTTAAACACCCTGACCCTAAACACAAGGTTTTATGGTTTGAAAACATATTTTGTGAATCCTATAGATTAATGCCTTATTAAAAACATTTCTACACCACATAAAATGATACTTTGTTTAGAAAAGGGTTTATAAATTGAAACCTTTTGCAAATGACTTTTCCACTTTATAAAATGACCAATAAGTGTTTTCAAATGTTTATAACCTATTAGAAACCACTTTTACAAATAAAACAACCCTTTTTCATGCTTGCATGTATTGTTTTGTTTTATTATTTTATATGATGTTTTGCTTGAATGGTAGATTGAAATATTGTTTGCTTGATTGAATTGTAGTGACTTGAAGTGTGTGAACATTGCAAAGATCAAGAAGTGAACCTATACTCTACCAAAAAGGCAAGTGATCCTTCATACTTTGTCCCATTATTTTCACTATGCATTAGTGATATTTCTAAGTAGGACTTGCATGGAATTTTGCTAAGTATAAACCATGCTATGGGAAAACCTAGTAGATGAAAACCTTAGTAGAATTTCCTAAGTTAAGATTCCTACTACTATCATGCTTAGCTTAGCTAATAGAAAACAAGGGTGGAATATATACATTCATACTATGGAAAAATTTCTAAGTTTAAGGACTTGTGGTTTTGTTTAATAAAACAACTAAGATAATGAATCACCTGGGTGGAAAGGGACTTGCTTGGTGGTTTTTGGTTGAGTGGTTACACAAGGCCCATGGCTATGGTTTACCTTGTGTATCACACTTGTGGATTGCCACCCAGGAACAAAGAGATTTGAGATGTCAAATGTTGAGAAGCTTCAAGTGCAACCACTTGGCATTATGGGCTCTGCCTGGATCATATAGGTTGCAATAACTTAGCCAAATGGACAGTTGGTGGTAGGGGTTTGATAGGTTGGAGCGCGTCCATTTTGGTCTAAGGGAAGGCTTCTGAAAGATCTTGTCTTGGGAAACCAAGTCTTGTGGGGAAAGTGCACCACCTCTGCAGAGTGTAAAATCTAAGTACATAGCCATGTCCCTGGTAAAGGACAATTTGAGCATCAAGACATGGAAGCTACCAAGAATCTCATCATCCAAATTTCTAAGTGAAAAACTTGTGGTTGAACAAGGGTTAAAGGATCTTCAATCTCTCATTGGTAGATGCCTTGGGTGATTTTTGCCAAACAAAAACTTAGTGTTTTCAAATGATAAGGAAAATCTATTTGGAGTAAAGCAAGCCTAAGGTCCACTTAGCAAAATGCATATAGATCAAAGACTCCACTATACTACCATAGTAACACTTGCCAATAGAATTCAAATGTATTGACCCTTGTGGCTGTAACTTGTTATGTTGCAGGTTTGATTGATTTAGTGAAGTGTGTTGATTAGGATTACAAAGTCTACAACAAACATGTCTGCCTGTGGCACTTTGAAGATGAAGGAACCCATGCTTATAGATATTCTGTTGCAATGTAATGTAATAGCCAAATGAGCTATGAAAGATGTAATAAATTATTTTATTCCTGGTTATAAAGTTGTATTATGACCTTTGTTTCTTGATATTACATCTTAACTGTGGATGCTAGCTATTGATCCAGGGACTAGCATTGTAAACACAGGGGACTCTACCTTATTCAAGGTTGGGGACCTTACAAGTACTCTTTAAGTACTCGCAAACTAATTCTAACAAGTTAAGGGGGTTTTTGTAGTAGGATACTAAGCTCTAGGGCTGTTTTGCAAAAAGACAGATTTACCTCTACTAAGTTTAGAAGCAAACAAAGATAGTTGAAATTTTTATAACACCTAAGTGGGAACTTGCACTTCATGTCACAACTCTGTTGTGGTCAAGTCAAAGTCATTAATTATTTCATAAGTCATTTTGAAAACATCTGACGGGGGAACAGTATGGCCACTCCAACTGTCCATAACCGCGGACGCGGCTATTCGAATAGTTTGACACTCTGCGGAGATTGTACACTTTCACCACAACATTCGATACATCCGTCAGGAACAATCTTGAATTCACCATACTCAGTATGTGGATAATCAATCCTAACCTTTCAATTACACGCCCTAGTATAGGCACCTCTCCTGTGAGTTTGGCCTCCCAACCATGATCAACTATCATCTTGGGTACTACATAGGTGGACAATCCTCACAAAGTAGCCTCAGCTTAGACCTTGGCCGCAAGGGAACCCATTCTAAGGTATATAAATTTCTGGTCAAGCCCTACCCAATTTTTGGCTATTGTGGTTGTACGGTAAAATTGGAATGGTATCGCATCCAGACAACCATCAGTTTTATAAAGGGCTGAGGCTCATGCCTCAAAATTTGCATCATCAAAATCATCTGGTGTTCAGAAACACATGTCAAGACATTTCAGTAGAATGACTCATCTTTCATAACCATTTTCACCAAGTATTCCCATCTAAAGTTGATCAAGTTTTATGCTTAGCACTAGCATCTATAAGTGGGGGTAAAGACTAATGAGGGGTGGTAAACAAGTGAGGATTAGCTAAGTTCAATCTCATGCCTTAGGATGACATCAAGATTATCTAACTTAGGCCAAATTTTATGCTCTTTATGCTAGCTTCAGTTATCTTCTTAAAATCTATAAGTCACTAAGTAAACTCTAAGGGAAAGCTTTGATAAGGAAAATAAAGTATTAAGCTTGCAAGTAAAACTAGGATTGGGTATCACGTGGTGTAAGATTGCTAAGTTAATAGCTTGCTAATTCAACTAGTAGTATTAGGCTTGCATAAGTAGGGTATCTTGCAAGTGTTAGCTTGCCTTGTGCAGAGCAGTGGTTGAAGTTCTCCTCGGCTTCTTCCTCGTAGTATCCTCCTTCCTCCTCGTATCCTTGGTCGGTACTAGCGTCTATAAATAAATACGAGGTACACAATCTCCAAACAATACTTAACTATTTCGAAACATCATACAAAGGTTCATACTAGATGATCTAGCATCATCACTAACATTATAAGATTAAAGCACTTGTCTTATTTATTTTATTTTGAGAAAAGTAATTTCTACTCATTGAAAAACTACTTATGATTTAATATTCTCTAACTCAAACATGGGATCATGTTGACACATGTCATCACCACATATTTCAGTACATGGGAATGTGATTTAAAGTGGTGTCATAATTTAATAAGGTTTAAACTTTTTATTTTATTTAATTAAAGTGACTAGAAATGCCTATGTGGCATTATCTTATTACTTGATCATTATTTCTGTAAGTAAACTTATATATTTTTATATATTCTGAAAGGTATAGCTAATTGTGATTTTTGAGAGTTGGAATCAACTCAAAAGCTCTCATGGTTGAATTTTGAAAAATGTTTGAATGCAGAAAAGCTTCTGCCTTGTTATTTTTACCATGGGTGATCTATAGATCTAAATGGTTTGAATCCAACGGGCTTGGATTAAGCATTCCAGTACCTTTCTAACAAAATTGGTTTCATGCATTTTGGTTCAGTGAATCGAGCTGGGTTGATTTTTGAATCTAGGTACAAAACTGTGTTTGAAATTAAATGAATAAAAGTATATTTGAATTGTTGGGTCGCGCGGGATGTTTAACTGGCCAGCCCACTACGCACTGCGCGTACGCGGGCTGGTTAAGTGGTTGTACCCACGCATCAGTGAGACAGTGAGGGATGAAGCAGTACGGGGCAATGTGGAATGTGGGATCTAATTCTAATCGAACGGCTCGAGTTCATCGTCCACGCCTGAACAGGAGGCGACGAGCACGAACCCTAGCGTGGTCAGTGGGGGTCGTGGGAGGCTCACCGGGGCTCCGGCGATGGTCGGCGATGGGGGCAAATGACGAAGTCGACGACGATGATCCTCCTAGTACCGGCAGCTTCTCCTGGGGCGGCTCCAATCGACGACACCTCTCCTCCTCTGCAGCGGCGAACTTCGGTGAAATTCCGGTGATGCGCTGCTCGCCTGGCTCTGGGAGTGAGTGGATGTGATCAGTGAGAGGTGGGGAGTGAACTGGTCTGAAGAAAGCGAGCGGGGGAGGCCTCCTCTTATAGTGCGGCGAGGGGACCGAAGGTTGCGGGCTGAGCTCGTCGTGGTCGACGGCATAGAGGGATAATGGCATGGGCGACGATAGGGGGCGGTGCTGTGCTCCCTAGTGAAGCTCAACGGTGTGGTGGCGAGGCGTGGGGCAATGCTGATCGTTCGGAACACGTCGATGCTCTGTGCGGGTCCGACGGCGATGTTAATGGCGCACAACGCGCATGGTCCGCGCGGCGGCGAACGGGCATGTCTGCGGGGTTGCTTGGGCGGTGGTGATCACACACGCAAGCGGAGAGGGCGGCGCGCGGTTTGTGCGAGCGTGTCGAGCAGGGAGCTCTGGCGCACTCTCGGCATGGCCGCAGAGAAACCGGGCGCGTGCTTGGCAGGTGGTCCAAGGGCTGGCTGCGCTCGGGGCTGGGACAGGGAGTGGCGATGGACGGTGCTGCGTTTGTGAGACAAGGTTGGCGAGGCTAGAGAGGCGTGTAGCTTGCTGTCCACATTGGGGGTGGCAAAGGGGCTCGGCATGGTCACCATTAATGGATATGCCAATCTCACATTTGTGCTAAGGCTTGTTAATTAGTCTAGTTCATCTAATGAGAGTGTAGTGAGAGCTAGAGAGGGAACAAGGTTGGCCAAAATCACTGCACACTATAGTGTTTGTTGTTTGTTTGTTTGCTGCTGACAAGGTGTTTGATGAAATGGCCGAAAGAAATTCAAATTTGAATTTTGGATTCAAACTTGGTGGGTTTGCTAGGCACAAAATAGGGAGTATCAGGTTAGTTGGATTAGTCAAGGGGCACTAGTTTGGTTGGGTGTTGAAAATGTGTGATCTTCACATATGTTAGAGATTCAATTTTGAATTGTCATTTGAATGGGGTTGCTAAATGTTTCTGCAAGTTTGAAAGGTGGGCTTTGATTCACTTTTACTTGGTCTAGCAAGGGGTGAAAAGAATTAGAAAAGTTTCTTTTTGAAATCTTGGACTAGAAACACTCAAAGTGACCTAGTGAGCAAGATTGACACAAATGACCATTTGCTTTATTTGATTTGTTTTTGATTTTCTCTTGATTTGTTTCTGCTTGGAAATGTTTTATATGATGTTATATTCATATTTAAACCATTTGTTGCTATTTAGGTTAATCACACAAGATCATTCATGCATTTATCAAATCTCCACATACACACATGCATTCATATGATTTTAATTAATCAAAGTTTTTGTTAACCCTAATTTTAGTGATTAGAGTCTGATAATCATTGTTTTATATTTTTTGGATATTATAGGTAGAGATCCCTGTGTTTACAATGCTAGTCCCTAGATCAATAGCTATCATCTATAGTTTAAGATGTAATATCAAGAAACAAAGGTCATATTAAACTTTATAACCAGGAATAAAATAATTCATTACATCTTACATAGATCATATGGCTATCTCATTACAATGCTGCAGAAATATCTATATAGCATGGAGTCCTTCATCTTCAAAGTGCCACAGACAATCATGTTGGTTGTAGACTTGTAATCCTATTCAACACACTTCACTAACATCAAACAAACCTACAACATAATAAGTTACAGCCACAAGGGTCAATACATTTTAATTGTACTGGCTAGTGATACTATGGTAGAGTAGTGGTATCTATCATCTATATGAATTTGGCTAAGTGGAGCTTAGGCTTGCTTTGCTAAAAATAGATTTTCCTTATCATTTGAAAACACTAAGTTTTTGTTTGTCAAAATCACCCAAGGAGTCTACCAATAAAAATTGGTGATCCATTACCCTTGTTCAACCACAAGATTTTAACTTAGAAATCGGGATGAGGAGATCCTTGATAGCTTCCATGTCTTGATTCTCAAATTGTCCATTGCCGGGGACACGGCTAAGTACTTAGATTTTACTCACTCGAGAGGTGGTGCACTTTCCCTACAAGACTTGACATGCATCGAGACAAGATCTTTCATAAGCCTTCCCTTAGACCAAATGGACATGTTCCATCCTATCACCCCCTACCACCTTCTGTCCATCTCGCTAAGTTATTGTAACCTATATGATCTAGGCAGAGCCCATATGCCATGTGGCTGCACTAGAAGCTTCTCAACACTTGACATCTCCAAGCTCTTTGTTCCTCGGTGGCTTTCCACAAGTGAGAAACACTAGGGAGGCCATTAATATGGGCCATGTGTAACCACTCAACATAATCCATTCACACCATTCCACCCAGGTGATTCATTCACATAGTTGTTTTATTAAACAAAACACAAGTCATAGACTTAGAAATATTTCATAGCATGAATATAATCCACCCTTGTTTTCTACTAGCTAAGCTAAGCATACTAGTAACAAGAATCTTAACTTAGGGAAAATTCTACTACGGCATCATCTACTAGGATTTCCCAAGGCATAACATACTTAGTAAAAATTCCATGCAAGTCCTACTCAAAATATCACTAATGCATAGTGAAAATAATATGACAAAATGTATGAAGCACCACTTGCCTTTTTGGTAGAGAAATTAGATTCACTCCTTGATCTTGTAATTTTCACATTCTTCAAAATTCACTACAATTCAATCACACAAGGCACAATTCAAAACTAGCATTCAAACAATTCACCACATAAAATAATAAAGACAAGGAAATGCATGCAAGCATGCAAAGGTTGTTTTATTTGGAAAAGTGGTTTCTAATAAGGTTATAAACATTTTAAAACACCTACTGGTCATTTATAAATGTGACAAAATCATTTGAAAACAAGTTAGTGAAAATAGGCCATTTAAATCATTTTTGTTTTTCTAGAAATGATTTAAATCAAAGTAATAATTTCTAGTGTTAGCCAAATATGTTTTTAAACACAAATATTAGTGTTTATGGTCAAAGTGTTTAAAACTAATCCATTTGCAAAAGGTTTCACTCAAAAGTCTTTTTTTAAATCATAGCAACATTTTTGTTTGACTGAAAATTCTTTTAATCAAAGTAAAAATTCCTTGTGTTTAGTAAAATTCATTTCTAAATCCAAATTTTAGTGTTTAGGGTCAGATACAAAATAAATCATTTGCAAAATATTTTACTCAAAAATCATTTTTAGAATAATTTTTTATACACAAAATAGCCCTAATAATGTTTCTGCAAAAACACATAATTCTCCAGAATAAAAATACTAAAATAAGGGCATGGTTGCAAATTTTTCTTTTTCCTGATTCCAATGATATAAAATTTGTAATTTTTGGACGTGTAGATCAAAAGTTATGAATTTTACAAAATCCAATCACTCATAGATCTAATTTCTGTTTTAAATCCAGAGTCAGGCCACGTGGCGTTTTCCTACTAGTGCATTCCGGTTTGGTTGGATCGACTAATACATGCCGTTAGATCTAACTAACAATGCACGACAGAGATCAACGCGTACCTCTTCGATTAGTCATCTATTCCTAGCCACTAGATCAAGATCTAATGGTCCACAACACCTTGACCATGGATTGACGGCGCTGGGCAACAGTGAGCGGTGGTGGCGCTCAGGCGATGGTGTTCCGGCAACTACAGGAAGCAAGGAAGTAAGGGGAGATGCTCACCAGGTTCGTCGTGACGTGGGGATGCTCGACGTGCTCGTTGTAGACGAAGGGGCGCACAGTGTTGCTGACGATTGCTCGCCGGAGTCGCTCCTAGCGTTGGGCACGTCCTGTTGTCTACGGGGGAGAGGCTACAAGGCATGGGCAGGCAAGACGAGGGTGTTGTTAGAAGCGCGAGACAAATACGAGTGTGTGAGCATCATCAAGATAGAAGGGGCGGTCAGAGGTTACCGGTAGAGATCACCGGAGTGGACGCAGACGACAATGTGCTAAGATGATAGACCGAGGTGAGCTTATGGGGCACATGCGGCCAAGTAGAGGGTACGGGCAGGTGCGCGAGGTGATGGCAATCAATATTGTGTGGTCCAGGGGGAAGGGGAGGTATTGGATTGCCTGAATTGGCCGGGGTAGCTCGTCGGAGCAGTGTGGTTTCAAGCAAGATTGTGGGCATTCTGGGGATGGAGAGGGTGTGGCGAGTGAGGGCAACGAGAGAGGAGCGCTTAAGATAGCATGGTCGCTGGAGAGGATTAATACCGCATTGACGCGAATTTACACCGAGGAAATGTCGCTGGAAATGGCAGCGAGGTGAGGGGAAGAACAGGTCGCGGGGTCAGCGGGTGGAGACGACGATGCCAGGTCGGCAGTGGGTCCCAGTGGTCAGTGGGGTGAGGGGTACGCGAGCTGGTGTGAAAAGAACGGGAGTGAGAGGGGGAGGTGCCGGGTGGGGTAGGGATTGATCTTGATGGGCCTGGTAGCTGGGTTAGGTTAGATTGGGCTGCTCGTTTTTTTTTCTTTCTGTTTTCCTTTTCCTTTTTCTATTTTCTGTTTTGATTTGATTCAAATGTTTTTAACCATTTGTTTGTATTCAAATTTTCCAGAACTTTTTCAGTAGGTTTGCACTTATTTATTAGTGTGTTTTGAAAGTCCATTTTTGAATAATTCAAAATATATTAATGTGATTCAATATTCATTTAAAAGGGGATTTTCTCTTTATTCAAATAATATTCAATATGATTCATAAACTAACATTGAATTTAGATTTTTATCAAACCTTTTCTAAACCTTTTTAGTAGGTTTTATCTATTTATTAATGTGTTTAATAATCTATTTTTTGAATATTTCTTATATTCTCTAATGGTTTATTATTTATTTAAAATAGGCATTTGTCTTTATTCCAATTATAATTTCTGTTTTCATTTGAATCAAATGTTTTAAACTTCTATTTGATTTCAAACTTTTGCAAAACCTTTTTAGTAGGTTTTAAATCATTTAGGAGTTGATTAGTTCGCCCACTTTGGAAAATATTCAAATATTTTCTCATGATTTATTATTCATTTTAATTAGGCCTTTGGTCTTTATTTAAATAATTTGAATATGGTTCCAAACCATATTATTCTATTTAATTAATCATTTATTCTTTTTAAGTTAATTAGATAACTTTTTAATCCACTTTGGCAATTTCAATTATTATTTTCTCATGATTTAATTAATCATTTATATTAGGGATTTTGTCTTCATAAAATTGAATATGGTTTAATCCCATATACTTTTATTTGAATAATCTTTATTACTTTATTTTTATTTGGATTGTCTTTATTCCATTTGCTTATGGATTTAATTCAAGTTTTAAATTGTCTTCTAAATAATTATTTATTTAGTTTAGGTAATTTCTCTTTATTTAAATAAAATTGAATATGTTTCAAATTCATATAATTTTATTTAAATAATCTTTTACTCCTTTTTATTATTCAGTAACTTTCAATTTTTTATGGATTTGGCCAATATTTAATTTGACTTTTAAATATTCGTTATCTATTTATTTATTTCTTTGCCTTATAAAATCCATATCTTTTTATTTATAGATCCAAAATTGGTGATTCCAATTTGTATAATCTTATTTAATATTTATTTATCTTTTTAAATTCTTTTAGGATCACTTTGCTCACAATTTGGTTTTGAATTTAGTTAGAAGCTTTATTAGCCTTGGAAATTATTTTCCTTTTAACTTATTAAATTCATAAGTTTTTATCCATGGCTCCAAATTAAATGAAACCAATTTCTATGGTTTTATAATATTTTTGCTTATCATTTTTTATCATTTATAAATGTTTGTTGCTGAATTTTTATATGGAACAAATCCATAGTCTTAGAGAGATCTTGGAAATGATTTCTTTTATTAGGGTTTAGGGTTTTGGTTTAACTTTTTCAAGTGTTTAAATTCATGATACATTCATTGATGAATGCATTTCACTTGATTGAAATTTTGTTGGATTCCCTTTTCATTCAAATTTGTTCAAGAAGGGTTTTGATGTTTCCATTTAGAAGAAAAAACTTTCTTTTCACCCTAAATTTCAATAATAATTTATTTTGTTTATTTATTTTTCACATTTCAAAATTTGGAAAATTTTGGGATGTGACATAATGCAACCTATATGATCAAGGCAGAGCCCATATGCCATGTGGCTGCACTAGAAGCTTCTCAAAACTAAACATCTCAAATATCTTTGTTCCTGGGTGGCTTTCCACAAGTGTGATACACCAGGGTTGGCCATAGAAATGGGCCCTGGGTAACCACTCAACATAAACCATTCTTTCCATTCCACCCAGGTGATTCATTCACATAGTTGTTTTATTAATCACAAACTCAAGCCATAGACTTGGAAATATCTCATAGCATGAATAATACACCCTTGTTTTAAACTATCTAGGCTAAGCATGATAACATGGCAAGTTTTCTAACTTAGGATAATTCTACTAAGACAACATATAGTATTTCCCATGACATAGCTTATGCTTAGAAAATTTCCATGCAAGTCCTACCCAAAATAACACTAATGCATAGTTAGAATAATAGAACAAAATACAAGAAGCACCACTTGCCTTTTTAGTAGAGAATCTAGGTACACTCCTTGATCTTGCAATTGTCACACCCTTCAAAGTTCACTACAATTCAATCAATTAAGGCATACATTCAAAAACTAGCATTCAAACAATTCACCACATAAAATGATAAAAAACAAGGAAATGCATGCAAGCATGCAAAAGGTTGTTTTATTTAAAAATTGGTTTATAATAAGGCTATAAACATTTCAAAACACCTACTGGTCATTTATAAAAGTGGAAAAACCATTTAAAATCAAGTTCGTGAAAATAGGCCTTTTAAATCATTTTTGTTTTACTAGAAATGCTTTTATTCTAAGTAATAATATCTAGTGTCAACAAAATATATTTTTAAAACCAAATGTTAGTGTTTATGGTCAGAGGGTTCAAAAATATCCATTTGCACAAGGTTTCACCCAAAAATCATTTTTTAAAACAATTTTTATATCTAAAATAGTCCTAATAATGTTTCTGCAAAAACACCTAATTTTTCAGAAACAAATGACAAAACCAGGGTCATAGTTGCAAATTTTACATTTTTCTGAATCCATTGATATAAAGTATGTAAATTTTGGACTTACATATCAAATGTTATGAATTTTACAAAATCAAACATCTAATAGATCAAATTCTGTTTTAAAAACCAGAGTCTGGACACGTGGTGTGTTTCTATTGGTCGATACCGGTTCGGTTGGATCGAGCAGCACAAGTCGTTGGATCTAATTAGAATCGCATGGATCAGATCAATAGATACCCCTTCGACTAAGATATAATCCTAGCTCTACGATCCAGATCTAACAGACGAAAACGCCTTGGCCAAGAACTGGCGGTGCTGGCGACGGCGCGCTACGGTGGCGCTCTGTCAGCGGCGGTCTGGCAATTCCAGGGAACAAAAGTGAGGGCACGAGGCATTGCCGGAGTCGTCGTGGTGAGGGGATGCTCGAGGTGGTCTCCGTTGGCCAAGGGGCGCACGAGGTCGCTGGGGATTTCTCGCCGAAGATGCTCCTGGCATCGGGCACGCTGTAGCGTCATCGGGGGCGGCGCTACAGGGCACGCTAAGGCAAAAGAATGATGGCGTTATAAGCACAAGAGACAGGTGAGTGCGAGAGCGTCATCGAGAGGAAGAGGGGTGGTCAGAGATTACCAGGAGAAGAGGGGCGGTCAGAGATTACCAGGAGAAGCCGGGGGCGGTGCTACAGGGCACGCTATTTTGTTCAAGTAGGGTTTTAATGTTTCCATTTAGAAGCAAAAAGTTTCTTTTCACCCTAAAATTCAACATTTATGTATTTTGTTTGTTTATTTTTCACATTTCAAAATTTGGAAATTTTTTGGATGTGACATTGCCCCTATCATAGGCATCTCTAGATGGTTAAGGTGAAAGTGAGGTCCAATATGAGTTATATGTTTGACAGACCATAAACTAGAAATCTCATGTCCCTTGAGTACGAGGGCCGCTCCTCATGCTACTCAACTTTAGTTACCGGTAAGTTCTTGTCATAGTAAATACATGCGTATAATAGAGAACCGCCAACAGGGTACCCCTTGCACATGATACAGGAGCTATCCCATATAAAAATGACAAGGTAAGCAAACAATGAGCATCTCAGCAATCTTCTTATTTACCATGGGAAAATGGTGCTTTTTTCTCTCTTTCCTCTTTTCTGTGTGTCTCTTTTTATAAGAAGAAAGCTTCATAGATTGCTCATTATGGTTATGCTGCAAGTTTCCACCATGATTAGGCATGGCTTAGGCTAGCGGCCCAAGTGTTTGTCTAACACGTATACATAACTCCATGAACTTACAAGCTACCCTTTTATTTCACACCAACGACATCTGTAAACAAAAGATCATGATATCAACTTGGTAAATAATTACGTGTGTTAAAAGCATTCCTCGTGACAGTATGGTTCTGCTAACTCCCAGCCAATAATTTGCAACATATAACTTTCATGGACAGTCACAATGGTTCAGGTTTATTAAGTGCAAGAAATAAAGTGTGCCATCAAGTTTGTGAGAGCTTTACTAACTAACTTTCTCACAAAAAGCAAACATTTTATTTGGAAGAAAACAAGGCATAATAAATATGCATGGAATAGCAAATGATGCTAGTAGGTAGGTATGGTGTACACTTTTGACAAGTTTGGTTTGGGGAGTTGGATGCACAAGTAGAGCTCATACTCAGTGCAATTGAAGGCTAGCAATAGAAAGGGAGCGACAAACGAGAGAGCAACAACTGTCATTATCATGCTTGCAACAAAACAGAATTAATTATTTCATAAAAGTGATACAAGAACTGTGAGGCAAAATAACTCATCGAGGCTTAACTGACTTTGATTCAGTCATATGCATGCATGAGCATGTGCCAAGCCGATTCAAATGAAACATTCAAAGGAGGATACCACAATGTCATACCAAGTTATGAATAGAACAATGCAAGCAAACATTCATATGACAACCTACAAACTATTAGCAAGCTGGAGCTAATCATAAGAGAGCAATAACTACTAAGCATCCAATAAATACATACACCTTACATGAACATACTAAGCATGCCCACAATGATAAGTATATGTACAAAAATGAAGACAAATAGAGTTCATTACCAGCCTCTTACCACACCTCAAGTTGTCATTAATATTCATTATTGCCCTTCATTTATATTTCTACCTTTTCATTTGAAAACTAAATCTTTTTACTAAAAGATCCAAAAAAAGTAATTTCACTTATTTAAAATTTTCTTTATTAAATGTTTATCTTTTCAAATCCCTTTAGGATTTGTTTGATCAAAAAAAGGTTTGAAGGTTTCCAATTGGAATCAAAAGTTTCTTCTCACCGTGAAATTCAACAAAGTTTTATTTTATTCATTTATTTTTCACATTACAAGATTTGGAAAATCTTGGGATGTGACAGGCTACCACCCTTAAAATAAATCTCGTCCCGAGATTTGGGAAGGCTAGGGTTACAAGTAGGCTCAAAGCATCTAGGGTACTACCACCCTTAAAAATTTTCCATCTAAATTACATATTGGCTTGCTTGGGATCTTGGGGAAACTTCTCTGGACAAACATCTGCATAGTGTCCCTTGTTTCCACACTTGAAACATGTGACAAGGCTGAGATCCTTCATAGGCTTGTTTATCTTGTGCTTCATCTTTTCTGGACAGTTGCTTGCATAATGTCCTTGGTTACCACAATTGAAACATGTGATAAGTTTGAGTTCTTCACGTATCTCTTGTGGACAAGTTGCTGCATAATGGCCTAGCTCTTTGCAGTTGTTGCACCATACATGGCCAATCTCCTTATATTTCTGTTTCTCTAGACATTCACTGGAATAGTGTCCCATTTCTTTACAATGATGACATTGCACATGGCTTTTGTCCTTCTTTTTCTTGGGTTTCTCCAAAGCTAGGAGTGCATCTAGTTCATGTTGTTCATATGTTATCTTGTAGGTAGGAATGTCTACTTGTTTCTTGGAACTTCTATTGTTCCTTGGGTAATTCATATGCCTCTTCTTTGGTCCTTTAAATTGGGTTGTATTGCATGGAGGTATAAGTGGAGATTTTCCTTTGCCCTCATCCTTCTTAGTAGACATGGCTCCTTCTTGATAGTTTGCAATCATTTGTTGCACTCCACCTTGTTTCCTTTGTTCAACTATGGAATAGATGGGGCATTGATAGGGACATGATTGTTTCCTTCATATAGGTAACAAGTAGCTTGATATGTGGGACATTGGCCTACTGGATGTTTCTCTTCATAGTTGGGGCATTGATCTCCATGCTCCTTGGAAGTGTGATCCTTGTCTCCACAAATATTGCAAGCATGAGTTCCTTCTAGAATAACATCTTTGTCATCCTTGTTGTCACAAACTCCTTTGGAAAAGTTGCTTTCCATGTTGAGCATTTGGTCTGTCACCTTATGCAACATTTGGGCTTGGTTTTCCAAAAACTTTTGCAGGGTTGGATCTTCCCCACTGGTGTTGGCTATGAATTGAGCTGTCATTTGGTTCAACTGGTTTTGGGTTGTTATGAGTTCTCCCATGTTGTCCTCTTGGTTGTTGTTGGTGTCATCAACCTTGATGTTGGAGTCTCTTGGAGTAGTCATCTGTTTGGGTTGAATTGAGATTAGAATAGGCAAGATATTTCTAAGGAAATAATTCTAATCACACACATCACAATTCACTCAAGAAATGTGCAAGCAATCACAAACAAACATTTCACTCAAACAACAAAGTTCCAGCATATCTTTAGGCAACAAAATATTTTTGTTACACCACATAAGTTGGTGTGTTTGATCTATACTTAACATGGTGGTCCATCTATATGGTTCACTTGTGATCTTTCCATCCTTATTGGTTGATTATTTTTGCATGAGATCATGGTTTCTTTGGGAAAACTCTTGGTCACAAATCTTCAAAGGTGATGATGTCTCCTTCTAAGTTATGTTTCCTTAGTCTTCAAATCTTGAGCAAGATTTCCTTGTCTCACTTGTCCGTAGTGACATCCAAGGTTGAAGTCCTTGGTGAAAATGCTGAAGTTGTTGAAGTCATTGGAGTTGAAGTCTTTGGCCATGGGGTAGGCTTTATCCATCAAGTTGAAATAGAAGAGATGTAGAATCAAAACCAAAATGGTTTGAGGAAAGAGTTTACAAGATTGTTTGTAAATAAGTTTTGGATCAAATACAACTCCTGTTTTTCTAAGGGTTTTTGTCCAATCCTAGGGTTACAAATCCTACAGGCAACACAATGCTCTGATACCATCTGTAAGAGGTCCCAACCTTTCATAAGGTAGAGATCCCTGTGTGTACAACGCTAGTCCCTGGATCAATAGCTAGCATCCACAGTTAAGATGTAATATCAAGAAACAATGGTCATAATATAACTTTCTAACCAGGAATAACATAATTTTATTACATCTTACATAGCTCTTTTGGCTATTACATTACATTGCAGCAGAATATCTATAAGCATGGGGTCCTTCATCTTCAAAGTGCCACAGGAAAACATGTTGGTTGTAGACTTGTAATCCTAATCAATCAACTTCACTAATATCAAACAAACCTGCAACATAACAAGTTACAGCCACAAGGGTCAATACATTTGAATTGTATTGGCAAGTTTCACTACTATGTAGAATATAAGTGGATCCTATCAATACATGCATATTTGGCTAAGGGGGGGGGGGGTTTTAGGCTCATTTGCAGAAAGCAATAATTTATCCTATCTTTTCAAAACAGTTTTGATCTTTTGTCAAAAATCTTTCTGAGCTCCTTGGTACACCCCAAGTGCTTCAGGTCTTTGTCAAAATCTCTTGAGCTCCTTGGTACACCGCAAGTGCTTCAAGTCTTTGTCAAAATCTCTTGAGCTCCTTGGTACACCCAAAGTGCTTCAAGTCTTTTGTTGTCACTTTAAAGTTTTGCTTTTAGAAAATTGGAATGTCGAGATTTCCCATAGCTTCAGGCTTTAGTTGCTCAGTATTGTCCATAACCGGGGACACGGCTAAGTACTTAGATTTTTATCTTCTGCAGAAGTTGTACACTTTACCCACATGACACAATCTCATCTAGTTGCCACCAGTGGCCGCTGGATAAGTACTCACCAAGATGGAGTACTGGCAGATTGAGAATGTGACGAAGTCTTTCCATAGGGTCCTCCCATACACAATGCTAGCTTGTCTTCAGGCACCAATGTAGGGTTCCTAGTTCCCTCATTTCTAGTTAACTTGAAGACCAATGCATGGTTCTTCCCAATGTAGTTGACTAAGTGAGTGCCCATTTAGCATGTGGCTGTACACGGAAGCCACTGTTCGAGAAACATGTTCAATCTCTAAGTCCCTGGGTGGTTTTCATCTGGTGCACAACAAAAAGAGATTGCCATATAAACATGGTTCCTCTTGTTGCCACCTTGTCCAAACTTGAGTATCCTTGTCCACCCAGGTGGTTCATTGAGTACTTGTTTTATTATATAAAACATAAGTTTTTTCTCAACTTTGTAAAATCTCCACATGTATCTCTTCTCAAAATATATAGCATGGCTAAGCATTTTACAACTACACTGTTTTCACTAAGGAATATATAAGGGTATCCTAATAGGATTTAGCATAGCATAAAGTATAGAAATCCTTCTCATGCATGTTTCAAAATCCACTAAGTGTAATAAAAAAATAGTAGGACTTTGGATGATAGTGTCAATTGCCTTTTTGGTAGAGAATGTTGGTTCACTTCTTGTTCTTGCTAATATCACACTCTTCTAACTTCACTACAAATCAGTCAAGCAAACATAGATTCAACTAGCATTCCAAACATTAATCAAACAAATTAATCACACATAAAATAATAGAAACTAAGTCATGCATGCAAGCATGCAAAAGATAGTTTTATTTGCAAAGGTGGTTTCTACTAGGCTCTAAACATTGTAAGGCTCAAAGTGGTCATTTTCTAAATTGGCAAAACCATTTGCAAAAGGGTTTTATCTATAAGCCATTTCTTTAAAACAAATCATTATTTCATGTGGTGGAAAATGTTTTTAGCAAAGCAACAATTTTATCTTATTCACCAAACTTGGTGTTTAGGGTCAGTAGGTTTGAATCAAATCATTTTCCAAAAGGTTTTACTCAAAAATCATTTCCATAGCAAAATCAATATTTTTATTTGAGTAGAAATGAGCTAATTCAAGTATTCAATCCTAAACTTCACAAAATATATTTTTAAAACCATAATTTGGTTCCTAAGGTCAATATGTTCACAACAAACAATTTTGCAAAGATTTCAACCCCAAAATCATTTTGGAATAATTTTTATAACCTAAACAAGCATACAAATGTTTCTGCAAAAACAAACATTTTACCAGAAGCTTTTTACTAAACAAATTGCATGGTTGGCTAGGGCTTGTTCCAATGATTCCATTGATATAAAATTTGCAATTTTTGGACGTGTGGATCAAAAGTTATGAGGTTTACAAATTTGCATCTAAATCAGATTCAAAATTTGTTTTAAACAGAACTAGTGCCACGCGGCACGTTTCTACTGGTCAGTACCGGTTCGCACGGATCGGCCTCTGTGAGACGTTGGATCTCACTTAGTCGCACGGCGCGGGTTGACTCATACCTCTTCGTTCAGTTCTAATCTCAGCCGGACGATTTGCATCGCACGGCTCACAGCAGCTCGACCAATAACTGGCGGCGCTAGTGGCGGCTGGCGGCGGTGCGAGGTCAGACGGTGGCATCGCGGTAGTTACAGTAAGCAAGGGAGGAGGTGAGGGTTCTTACAGTGATCGCGGTGACGCTCTGATGCTCAAGGTACGGTCAGCTCGTCGAGGGGCGCTCAGACGCGACGGGGATTGCTCGCCGGAGCGGTTGGCGGCGTCAGGCGGCTCTGGAGGTCGTCAAAGGCGACACTGCGGTTCACTCCGAGGCAAAACAAGGGTACCGTTAGACGCGGGTTGAACTGCTGATGACGTGAGCATCAATAGGAGGTGTCGGGGCGGTCTGGCTTACTAGGAGGAGGTCGCCGGAGAAAGAAGTAGACGGGGCGACGCTCAGAGGTTGTCGAAGCCGAGGCTCTGGGGCGAGCACGGGCGAACGGAAGGCACAGGGAGAAGAGCCAGGAGGTGAGGAGAGAGCTTGTGTGCTTGGGAAGGCAAGGCGAGGCTGGACGGCGCCAAAATTTGTCGGGGACGTTGTCGGAGCAGTGGCAAGGCAAAATGGAATCGGGGGCAGCCTGGTGGCTCACTTGCAGAGGTTTCTGAGGGGAAACGGAGAGAGGAGGGAGGTGTTTAAGAAGGCATGGTCGCGGCGATATTAAGGCGAGGCATTGAAGCGAATTCATTCGTGGTATCAACGGCAGGAAACGGCCGGCGGGTTCAACGCGGGGAGGAAGACGATGACAGGGTAGTGTGGACATGCTTGTCAGCGAGAAAGGGAGAGAGGGGGAGGGTCCACTCGTCGGTGTCTGTGTGGGTCAGTAAGTAGGTGTGAATCGTTTTCTGCGGGGAGAGAGCTAGTTGGGCTGGACTGGGCTGCTGGGCCAGGTGAGTTGGGTCAGGTCCGATTCCATTTTTTTTCTTTCTAGTGCTTTATCTTTTTCTAATTCGATTTTTTGTTTTGAATTTCAAACAAAAAATCAAACACCCAAATGATTTCAAATCTTTGCCAAACTTGTTTTGAGTTTTGGTTCTGTTTAACAGAAATAATCCAAGTCTCAAAATAAAATAATATTTTTATTCTTTTAGGATCTATTTAATAATTAAATAAATAGTCCTTAGTTATTTATTCAAATAGGATTTGTTTTATTTAAAATCTTCATTTGAAATCTAAATAAAATCAAAATCAATTCAGTAGGTTTTATTTGAAAATGTAAAATACTTGGAAAACTTATTTAAAATAAATTAATAAGTTTTAATGTTTTATTAAAATGGAAAAGTCTTTACTTTAACAAAATTGGGTATTAATAAATCCCCATTATTTTCTTTAAATAAACCTTTATTCTTTTAATCAAAACAAAATGTTTTATTTCAAAAGCTTGGCCAAGGTTTAATTTGGCTTTATAAAATAATCCTTATTTATATTTCTACCTTTTCATTTGAAAACTAAATCTTTTTACTAAAAGATCCAAAAAAAGTAATTTCACTTATTTAAAATTTTCTTTATTAAATGTTTATCTTTTCAAATCCCTTTAGGATTTGTTTGATCAAAAATAGGTTTGAAGGTTTCCAATTGGAATCAAAAGTTTCTTCTCACCCTGAAATTCAACAAAATTTTATTTTATTCATTTATTTTTCACATTACAAGATTTGGAAAATCTTGGGATGTGACACTCCCCCATGTTGGAGAGCTAAACCGAAGCATCTTTGGCATCCTCTCCAACACTCTCCTCTTGCTGGGAGAGCTCCGCCACGTATGTGTCAAGTTCTTCCTCCGTGAGTGACCATCCTTGCCTGTTATCAAAGTTAAACAAAGCAGGTGCAGGCAAAGAGACTACTTTCTCAGATCTACCCCCTCTCCAACCATGCTTGACAAAGGATATTTCATATGGTAAATCACTCAAAGTAGCCCAATAGAAAGAAAACTCATGCTGAACCATGGAATTGAGATCAAGTCTCTCTATGGGGAACCAATAATCTGAATGATGACGCTCTAAACCATGAAAATCTAGAAAACGAGAGGCAATGATACCTCCACAAATTCCGCCTTTCTCGCGGTTAGTAGCAAGACAGAAAACAATCAGAGCACCCAAGTTATAAGTTCTATCCCTATTCAAAGCAGCTGAGATAAAAGCTAGATCAAATGAAGATAATTTTCTAGCAGTCTTTCTAGCAAGAACACACTTGGTAATGAAATAGGCAAAATATCTAATGGATGGGAACTGAATGTTCCGAATTTTACCACTTTCCTTTGAGAAGTCGTAACCTTGGCAAATTTCATCATATAAATCCATGAGTGGTTTAGGCCTCTCTCTAATCTTCTCACAAGATCCCCACTGTGGCACTCGAATGGCTGCACAAAAATCAACAAAAGGGAGGTCGACAGCTATATTGTAAATTTTATAGTGGACCATGGGATTAGACAAGGACCAACTAAACCGAAAGTCCTGCACCATAGCCATGGTTAGTTTAACATATTGATATGGTTCTTCTCCAACTAATTGGCCCAACCCTTCATTAGAAATCATAGTTTGGAAATCCTGGAAGATCCCCGCAGCTCGCATAAATTCAGGGCATGGATAAATGGAAGAGAAAACTTCCTCCTCACCATGGACTTTCATTGGCTCAAGTACCATCAATTCATGTTGATTCAGTTGGTATGCACTCATCTTCTTTTCTTAAATTTTTAAGCAAAAGTCAAACCAAGTGATTTACAAGTTGATAAATGATGAGGAACTACTATAGTAACTTGATAGAGGGCTAAAAATGCATCAAAATGAAATCTCTAAGCATAGAACAAGCATGCAAGCTCATACAAACTGTCATCTACAGTAGCAAAATACTCAAGATACAATCTACCAATCAAAAATCTAATTGGACAAGCGGAGGAGGCACATACCAGAGAGCAATCCTTCCAAAACTCAGCAGCAAAGATGGGTTGAGCAAGGAGATCAAAAATCGGGAGCAAGAACAGTAGGAACTCGAGATTGAGAAAGTTTTCCGGTGTTTTTCGGGAGAGAGAAAGAAGTGGCGGGAAGGAGACAACTTGGAGGGCCACAGGTGGGTCCCACCTTGGCCAGGCGCACCCTGGTGCTAGCCGCGCCACCAGGGGGTGTGCTGGTCTGGTGGGTCCCCCTAGGCCAATCCAGGTGCCCTTCTGCCCGTTTTTTCGAGGAAAAATTTAATATGAATTTTCTGGAATTTTTTGGGAAACTTTATTTTTTACCAATTTTCAGGTTATGAAAACTGATTTTCTCGCAGAAAAATATTTTTTAGAAGAAAATAAAGGCAAACCAAAACCAAAAATATAGAAGTTCTAAGACACTCTAAAAAGCAAACAACTATCAAAACAAAATCTAACAAGAGGAAGAGCAAAGACTGGAAAGGATAAAAATAAAGGTGAGCAAGTATAACCATTGTGAAAGCATTGTTTTGTTCATTAAAATCCCTTTGTCAACAAGGTTGATCAAGTCTTGTTACCAAGACAATCTTATATGAAACAAAACTTTGCATTTCACAAAATGATTATGTTACCTCAAACTTGATAGCAATAGTCCCAATCATAATAGTTTCAAAACTTTCTTGTGGAATGGGACAATATATTTCTCCAACTTTGATGCCCTCAATTTTTGCAATTGAAATTATTCCATAGCTCTTATCAATCTTATTTGGCAAATAAACAGTATGCTCTTTGTCATTAATATTAAAAGTTACTTTTCCTTGATTACAATTGATGACAGCTGATACGTCCAATTTGCATCACCATTCTATATCATAATTTGCCTCTATTCATTGATATATGTCTTATTATGAGGTGTTACTTATGTCTTTTCCTCTATTTTTGCATGTTGGATGAATCTTGGAGGATGGACTGCCGGAGTCATGTTTCTAATGGAAAAAGAGGTGTTTTGATGCAATTTCACGAAGATCATAAAAATACCAGAAAAATATTGGAAAACTATATTTTTCCTAGAAGACGAAGGAAGCCAGAAGGGGAGGCGTAGCTGGGCCATAGGGAGCCCACACCCTCCTAGGCACGGGCCCACCCTAGGTCGCGCCTAGGGCAGGTGTGTCCCACTTGGCCGGCCTCCGACTCTTCCCTCTCGCCTATATCTTCCTCATGGAACCCTAATACCAGGGGGGGCAACCACAGAAAGATTTCCGCCGCCTCTACGGGGCGGAAAACACCGAGAGAGAAAGAGCTCTCCGGCAGACAGATTTCTGCAGAGGGAATTCGTTCCCGGAGAGGGGAGATCGTCGCCATCAACACCTTCATCAATCTAGACTTCATCGGGATCATCATCATCATCATCCACACCATCATCTCCACCAGCACCATCATCAACACTCCATCCCGCTGTAACAATTGTGTTGGATCTTGCATTAGTTCTTAGGGGAAATTTTCAAGGTGTTGATTACTATTGTAGTTGATGCTTGTGACTGGAACCATTGGATTATTGTTTATGTTCAGATTGTTATACATTACCATATCATCTTTGATCTTGATCCATATGATGTCTTGTGATTAGTTCGTTTAGTTCTTGAGGACATGGGAGAAGTCATGTTGTTAGTAGTGGATTTGTGTTGAGTTATTATTCAATGGTTTAGTATTTAAGTTGTGGTGCTATTCTTCTAGTGTTGTCATCTGAACATCGACTACATGATACTTCACCATTTATGGGCCTAGGGGAATGCATTGTGTATTTGGATACTAATCGTGGGGTTGCCGGAGTGACAGAAACCTGAACCCCCGTTAGGACACCATTGCACAAGGGAGTGTAGGATCTCAGAGTTTAAGGCTGTGGTTAGTTTTATATCTTAATTGCTTTCCTATAGTTGAGGATGCTTGCAGGAGGGTTAACCAAAAGTATGTATTAGTCCAAGTAAGGTTGGTACATTATCACAGGTTCATCCACACAACACTTACAACAAAAAGAAGAGTACTTAGCTATATGAAGCGAAAGCAGTTGACAGAATTCCCACGTGTCCTCGAGAACGTTTGGTCTTTATAAGTATTTCCACCGACTTGTCCTTTGCTAAGAAAGGATTGGACCACTTGCTGAAGTTGTTCGTTGTCTTTATTACTTGCAATTTGTTTCTTTGCTTTATCAGAAAACCCCTAAAAATCCGTCTGCTAAGTATTTATAGAGATTTCCTGCTCCATACCACTAGTCAACACCTTCTGCTCCTCGTTGGGATCGACACTCCTATTTATCGAAAATACTACGATACACCCCCTATACTTGTGGGTCATTGTAACATCCCAAAATTCATGAATTGTAAAAGCATGCATTGCATTCATATAATCATAGCATATTTTTCTTGCACAAAAAATTTCAAACCAAAACCCCAAATAAAACCATTATTATTCCCATTTTATTAATCATATGAGGCATGGTTTTATTTTTATTTTCAAAGGGTCAAAGTGTTTTTGAGTGGACAAGTGTGTTTGTCAAACTTTTGAGTGCAAGTTTCATAGTGCAAAAATCTAGAAAAGATTTGAATTCAAACAAGTTTGAAAAAGGATTCAAATTCATTCCTGAAAAATCAAACAAAAAAAGAAAAGGTTAATAGAAAAAAAACACTGCGCCAGCCTTTCGGCCTAGCCCCACCCCGCGGCCCAACAATCCCACCCGGCTCCCCCGCATCCCCCTGCCCTTTCTTTTCTCACCGCGCATGCTGCACCCCCCTCGCTGACTTCCTGGTCCCACAACCACGTCATCTCCAGCGTACCCAATCAGCGCCCACGGACCTTGCCATCGCCGCCCACTACATGTCGATTGATTTCGAATCAATTCGAGTTATTGTCGTAGTAATCCCGCGCCTGACCCCCTCTACTTAACCCCCTCCTCCTTCCGCTCCTTTCCCCTCATGCCACACCATCGGAGAGCCCCTAGGCTACCAACACTAGAGCTCACACCACCACGGTACCGAACCTCTCCGGTGAACGATTCCGGTGAGGCCTGCATACCCCTTGCCCTCTAGTTCTTTCTATCGTATTCGCCACCCTCCCGTGCATCTAAAACTACTTACGGTTTTCCTTTTGGTGGCTTGTAGCATCGCCATCATCGACACCCGCGCGTGCCCGACGACAAGCTCAACTCCGGCGAGGAATCCTCGACGGTCCTGGGTGCCCCTATCTCAACCTCGTCGACCACTGCGACCGCCTCAGCTCCGCGACCTTCGTAACACACCGCACCCTCGCCATACCCCCTAGCACCTCCAGTGCACCGTTGGCAGTAGCTCTCGCCGCCTCTCTGGCCATTTGCGCCGCCCATCTATGGTCGGAGTAACCAGCGCCATTAGATCTAGATCTAGAGGATTAGATTAGATCACTTACTCGAATCGGTATCGGTCGATCTGGCCCGTACGTTTTCATTTAGATCCTGCGGCTCACGTTGATCGATCCGGCTGAAGTGGTGTGGACCAATCAAATCTTGCCGCGTGTCTGTGTTCTATTTAAATAAAATCCGAAAAATGTTTTTGAATGTTTAAACTTGTAAAATTCATATCTTGAGTTATGTTTGGCCACATTTTGCAAATAATATATCAATGGATTCATAAAATTAAGCCCTACATTACTATGGTATTAAATTTGTACTTTGCTTCTGAAAAAATAGAATTTTATATAGAACCAAGTGTATGCTTATTTTGACTATATAAATTACTTAGAAAATGATTTTAAAGCAAATTTGGGTTTGTTTAGACTTTAGATAGATCACTTTGTGTTCAGTACTATTTGGTTTGACTTGTTTAGTATAGAAAAATAATTTCATTACATTTGCATGCATTCATATATTTTTGCTTGAATGTTTGAATGTGAATTTGGTGCTATCATTTTATGTGTAGATTTTGGTGCTAGTGGTGATTGTGATTGTGAAGATTGTTGCTACTCCCCAACTACAAAGGAAAGTGGTGCTTCATATATTTTGTCCCATTATTTTGACTATGCACTAGTGATATTTTTAATAGGACTTGCATGGAAATTTTGCTAAGTATATATATGTTATACCTTGGGAAATCCTAGTAGTTGTAGTCTTAGTAGAATTTTCTCTACGTTAAGAGACTTGTTATCTTATGATGCTTAGCCTAGATAGTAGCAAACAAGGGTGGATTATTCATACTATGAAATTTTGCTAAGGTAATGACTTGTGTTTTTGATTAATAAAACAACTAAGTGAATGAATCACCTGGGTGGAATGGTATGTTGGTTTATGTTGAGTGGTTACACAAGGCCCATGTCTATGGTTTACCTTGTGTATCACACTTGTGGAAAGCCACCTAGGAATAAAGGGATTTGAGATGTTTAGTGTTGAGAAGCTTCTAGTGCAACCACATGGCATATGGGCCCTGCCTTGACCACATAGGTTGCAAGAACTTAACCAGATGGACAGTTGGTGGTAGGGTGATAGGATGGAACGCGTCCATGGTGGTCTAAGGGAATGCTTCTGAAAGGTCTCGTCTCAATGCATGTTGAGTCTTCTGGGGAAAGTACACCACCTCTCGAGAGGGTAAAACCTAAGTACTTAGCCGTGTCCCCGAAAATGGACAATTTGAGCATCAAAGACATTGAATCTTTCAAGGATCTCCTCATCCTAATTTCTAACTTAAAAAAACTTGTGGTTAAACAAGGGTAAGGTTCACCAATGTCTATTGGTGGTTCCTTGGGAGTTTTTGACAAACAAAAACTTAGAGTTTTCAACTGATAATTAAAACCTATTTTAAGCAAAGCAAGCCTAAGCTACACTTAGGCAAAGTCATATAGAAGTTAGATACTACTATGTTACTATGGTATCACTTGCCAATACAATTCCAAATGTATTGACCCACTATGGCTGTAACTTATGATGTTGCAGGTTACTCTGATGGAGATTAGGGTAATGTGTCTACACTCAACATGCTTGCCTATGGAACATGAAGATGAAGACTTTACTTTATTTACTTATGTTGAACTCTATGTATTAGCCGTGTGCTAATGAGTTGTAAAAGACTATGTTTATCTCTAGAATGACGATGTAATAAAGACCGATTCTAGCCTTTTGATCCAGGGACTAGCATTGTTGTAAGACCCCACCTTTATAAGGTAAAGGTCCCTGTGATTGCAATGCTAGTCCCTGGATCAAATGCTAGAATCCACAGTTTAAGATGAAGTACACAGATACAAAGGTCGTTATTACATCGTCATTCCAGAGATAACATAGTCTTTTACAACTCATTAACCAAAGTCTAGTACAAGAGTTCATAACATAAGTAAATTAAATAAAGTCTTCATCTTCATGTGCCACAGGCAAGCATGTTGAGTGTAGACTCACAACCCTATTCCTCATCAGAGTAACCTGCAACATCATAAGTTACAGCCACAGTGGGTCAATACATTTGGATTGTATTGGAAAGTGATACCTTAGCAGAATAGTAGTATCTAACATCTATATGATTTTGGCTAAGTGTATCTTAGGCTTGTTTTTCTCAAAATAGGTTTTCCTTATCAGTTGAAAACACTATGTTTTTGTTTGGCAAAAAGTCAAAAGGAACCACCAATAGACATTGGTGAACCTTTACCATTGTCAAGTTTTTAACTTCGAAATTGGGATGAGGAGATCCTTGATAGATTCAATGTCTTGATGCTCAAATTGTCCGTTGCCGGGGACACTACTAAGTACTTAGGTTTTACCCTCTCGAGAGGTGGTGCACTTTCCCCACAAGACTCGACATGCATCGAGACGAGACCTTTCAGAAGCCTTCCCTTAGACCACCATGGAAGCATTCCATCCTATCTCGCTACCACCAACTGTCCATCTGGCTAAGTTATTGCAACCTATATGATCAAGGCAGAGCCCATATGCCATGTGGCTGCACTAGAAGCTTCTAAACACTAAGTATCTCAAATCCCTTTGTTCCTGGGTGGATTTCCACAAGTGAGATACACAAGGTAAACCATCGACATGGGCCTTGTGTAACCACTCAACATAAACCATCAAACCATTCCACCCAAGTGATTCATTCACTTAGTTGTTTTATTAGTCAAAACACAAGTCAAAAAAAACTTGGCAAATATTCCATAGCATGAATATAATTCCACCCTTGTTTGATACTACCTAGGATAAGCATGATAACATAACAAGCATCTTAACTTAGAGAAAATTTCTACTAAGATTACAAGAACTAGGATTTCCCAAGGCATACCATATATATACTTAGCAAAATTTCATGCAAGCCCTACTCAAAATATCACTAATGCATAGTCAAAATAATAGGACAAATATATATGAACCACTACTTGCCTTGGTAGTTTGGGGAGTAGCAACAATCCTCACACTCACAATCACCACTAGCACCAAAATCTACACATAAAATGATAACACCAAATTCACAGTCAAATATTCAAGAAAAAATAATATGAATGCATGCAAATGCAATGAAATAAATTTTCTATACTAAGAAAGTCAACCAAAAATTACTGAATACAAAGCCAACTATTTAAAGTCTAAACAAACTTAAATTTGCCCCAAAACAATTTTATAAACATTTTATAAATCCAAAATAAGTATACAAAGTTTTATTCAAATAATCCTATTTTTCCAGAAGAAAAATACAAATTTAAGCCCATAGTAATGTAGGTCTCATTTTTCTGAATCCAATGATATATTATTTGTATTTTTTGGATAAAAATAAAAAAAGATATGAATTTTACATGTTTGCAAATCTAATAGATTCAAAAACAGATTTTAAAACAAAATCACAGACACGATACTATGTCTGATTGGCCCATACCGCTTCAGCGGATCGATCAACAAGAGCCACAAGATCTAAATGAAATTGCACGGGCCAGATTGATCGGTAACGATTTCCTAAGTGATCTATTCTACGCCTTAGGATCAAGATCCAACGATGCTCGATCAAGCGACCATGGATGGGCGGCGCAAATGGCCACTGGCGGCGACAGTGCTACTAGCGATGGTGCTCCGGCGATTCCAGACGTGGCTAGGGGCTGTGGTGATGCTTACCAGTGTCGCAAGGTCGCGTCAAAGCTCTTCGTGGCCTTGGTTTGGACGGGGGCGAGATGCTGTGGTCGCTGGGGCTCGTCGGAGTTGCGGGCAGCGTTGGGTTTGTGCGGACGGCGACGGAGGCGACGACCTGGGTCACCCTAGCACAAACTAGAGGCATCAGGACGTGCACAAGGTTCAGGCAAACAAGGTAGTTTGGTTCAGAGGCCAAGGGGCGGTTGCATCTTACCGGGATTTCTCGTCGGAGATGGCGACGGCGTCAGATGCTCATGGTCCTCGACGAAGCCGACGACCTAGGCCACTACAAGACGAACCAGTGGTGTTAGAAGATGCACAAGGGCTAGAGGAACAACACCGTATGAACGAGGGGAGGGCGCGAGCATGACACTCACCGGAATAGCTCGTCGGAGACGCTCGGGCAGCGACAGTGTAGGTCGAATTGCGAGAAGCTTGGCGGCGATTGAGTGTGTGTGTTTGGGGGGAAATGATCGCGGCGGTGTGGGGGTTAATTAGCCGGCGAGGGGCGAGGAAATCACGTGGCATTGATCGGCAATTAAGCCTGCTTAAATCACAACAGTGATGGAGGTAACGGCGGCGACGACGAGGTCGGGGGTGCGGGGTTTGGGGACGATGACGACGTGGCGTCTGGGGCGACTGGTCAGCGAGGGAGGGGTATGCGCGCGGGGGTGAGAGAGAGGGGGAGGGAGAATGGCCCGGGTGGGCTTTTCGGCCTGATCTGGAGCTAGGCTCAAAAGTCAGCGCCTTTTATTTTTTTTATTTTTTCCTTTTCTTTTTCTGTTTGATTTTTCAGGAATGATTTTCAAACCCAAATTCAAATAAGTTTGATTTCAAATCTTCTCTAGATTTTTGTGGTGTGATACTTGCACTCAAATGTGTGTTAAACCCTACTCTTTACAAAAACAAAACTTGGTTCTTTGAAAACAAGAGCAAAACCATGCCTCATATGAATTTAAAGTGGGCATATAAATGGTTTTGTTTGTATTCAAACTTTGAAATTTTTTGTGCTAACTCTAAATACTATGAAAATATGAATGCAATGCATGCTTTTACTATTCATGATTTTTGGGATGTTACAATTGCAATCACAGGGGTCTTTACCTTTAAAAGGTGGGGTCTTACAGATGGTATCAAAGAACTTTGTTGCCTATAGGATTATGATCCTAAGTTGGATTAGACTAAGGAAACCACTAGGGAAAGAATGCAAATCTTTGCAAATTCCACACTTGTCTTTTTCTTCTCGTAAACCCTTCTAATCTTATTTCTCATCTCTATTTGTAGATGGCCACCATCAACGAAGCCGTCAAGAAGGGACCACTCATGACCATGACTTTAGAATGTGAGACGGAGTTTCCCAAAACACTCAAAAACCTCATGGTTAGCTTGGGGATACATGGTGAAGCCATGTACAAGGGATTCCCAGTGATGGATGAAGGAGAAGAATATTGGTGGGTGCAACTCCACTTGTACAAAAACAAGGGAGACAACCACAAAGAGTCGGGATTCTGCATGGTCACCAACTCAGAAATATATACAACATTCTTTGACTCTACAAGAAATGCAGCTTGGAATGCTATCAAGGAGCTTTGTGAAAGACTCAAGTGTAGAATGCTCAACACTCAAAATGACCTTAGTGAGGATAAGAAGTATACCCAAGACTTAGATACTGCCATAAAACGTCTAAGGGAATATATTATAGACTTAGCATATGAGTGAGAATTGGGACGTATTCCAATAGTTGGACCACCACACTTGTCGTTTTCTCGCAAAAATTTGTCTAAGTTATGTTTGAACCTTAGTGCTTGTGGTATATTTTTGTATGCCATGACTTGTATGTTTTTATTGATGAATGTATGCTTTTTCACTATCTTTGTGCTTTTCTCTACTTGTATTGTTTCTAATTTTTCTCTATCTTATGCAATATATGCCTAGCCTTGTTATCCGCACTGCCGAGGAGTTCAAGGGAACTCGTTCCGGTTATCGTCTTGTGGAGCTCACTAGTGTTCTCAACCTCCCACTTCCTAGTATTAAGGCACTTTAGCTCACCAAGTTCGAGAGGAAGGATCTTTGGGGCTTTAGAGTCTCGCATCCAGGACACCAGGCGGAGACACCCATGGAGGAGATTACCTTCAAGCTGACGCATGATGACAAGGAGAAGGGACTAGATGTAGTCATGCAGGAGCTACTTGGACGCCTCTGCAGACAACACTCCACCGAGCTCCGGGGCCTCTACTTTCACCCGTTCGGGAGACGTGACGAGCAGGGTGAGACAGTAGTGTATGATGACGCTACTAGAGAGACGATTGAGCCTGTACGTCTCTACCTCCAGGACCTACAGAGTCTTGTTAGACACCTTGACACAGATAGTACCAATGTTATGCTTAGCAATGACGAGCTTTAGGTTCAGTTGAGGGAGAAGGACAAGCTCTTCGCGGAGCAGGACGAGATCGTCAAGGAGATGGAGGCCAGATTCGACATACAGGAGAAGAAGTTCAAGAATCAGGAGAAGAGAGTTCAGGACAGAACCAAGAAGATCAAGGACATAAGCTAGAGACCCAGCAGTGAGTGATAGAGAGGATGCGTTCGCAGAAGAGAGCCCTTCGTGCGAAGATTGAGGCCTTGACCACTAGCATGGAGGAGTACAAGACGGCCATGAAGACAGCAGGTCTTGTTGTTGACGAGGAGGTCGACAAGGTGGAGTAGTGATGACTACATGACTACCTATTTATCTATCACCCTTTAATTTATCGAGTCGCAATGATCATCCAACATGTGGATGGCTTGCTAGTGTGTTACTTTTCCAAAAACTTGATGTTTACGTTGTTCAAACTCTATGATTATTTTGTGGTTGATTATGATGTGATTGTTGCTGTGTGATGTATTGTGAATGATTGCATCTATTGGTTATATCTCATTACTTATCCTTATTGAAACCACAGATGCCTCCCTGTCGTGCCAATCCTAACCCAAACAACAACAACAACAACAAAAACAACAACAACAACAACAACAACAACAACAACAATAACATCAATCCCGAGATGCAGCAGCTGATGACAGCTCAAACTCAACTGATGCAGATGATGACCCAGTTCAAGGCAAATCAAAATAAGAACCAGAACAACAACAACAACAACAACAACAACAACAACAACAATAACAACAATAACAAAAACAACAACAACAACAACACCAACAACAACAACAACAGCAACAGCAACAGCAACAGCAACAGCAACAACAGCAATAGTAACAACAACAACAACAACAACACCAACACCAACAACAACACCAACAACACTAACAAAAACACCACCACCAACAACAACAACAACAACAACCAAAACAACCCGCCAGCCTTTGACATGCTTACAAGGTTCTTGAGGTTGAGGCCAGCCATGTTCTCGGGAACCACTGATCCCATGGTAGCCAATGACTGTCTACGCTCTGTGAATAAGGACTTGGTCACTGTTGGCTGCACCGATGAGGAAAATGTCAGATTCCTAGCACATCTTCTTGAAGGACCAACAACAACATGGTGGGATAACTTCCAGATCACCACTCCTATCGAGGATGTGACTTGGGCAATATTCGAGGGTGGTTTCCGCACTGCCCATATCTATCGGGAGTGATGAACTTGAAGAAGGAGTTCCACAATCTGAAGCAGCGTCACCGCAGTGTGGCAGAGTATATAGAGGAGTTCAACAATCTAGCACGCTATGCGCCGGATGAGGTTGATACTGATGCCAAGAGGAAGGAAAAATTCCTCGAGGGACTGAATGATGAGATGAACCTGCAGCTATCTGTTGCCTATGTCCCAACATATGAAGCACTATGTGACAAGGCCACCATCTTGGAAAGCAACATGAAGGAGGTTGAGAACAGGAAGAGGAAGCATCAGTTTGACAGGCACAACTCGAAATCGTTTCCTAAGCATTCCCATGGTGATGATAGTGGAGGTTCTGGGTCCCATAAGCATGGGAAGTATAACAGCCACCACGACACTAACCGTCACCACGAAAACAAGCACCACCACAACCATGACAATGATAGATATAAAATCACAAGAGTGGACACAAGAGCCACCATAGTGGGAATGGCAATGTAAGTCAGCCTGCAAAAAGATACATCAGTCAGGTTAAGTGCTTCAAATGCAAGAAAACTAGGCACTATGCAAATGAATGCCCAGAAAAGAAAGTTGAAGGATCCAACAAGCCCAACCCTTTTCAGAAGGGACAAGTGAACCACATCAATGTGGAGGAAATTTATGAGGAATCTGATGTTGTGGCTGGTAAGTTCAAGCTTAATTCTTTTCTAGCACTTGTTATTTTTTATATCGGCGCATCACATTCATTCATATCAAGAGAATTTGTTGATAAAAATGGACTTCCAACTAAAACTATTGGGTGTCCTATTAAAGTAAGCTCTCCCGATGGAGAGATGATAGTGAATTTTGGATGTCATGATCTAATGATAGAATTTGGAAAGTATAAGTTTCCAGTTAGTTTGATAATCCAAGATTCCCAAGGATTGGATGTAATTTTGGGCATGGATTGGATGACTAAGTATGAAGGAGTAATAGATTGTGCCAATCGTACTGTTACACTCATAACCCTGGATAAGAAATGGAGTAGGTTCAAGTCTAACTTTGAATCTAAAGGGAGTAAGCTAAATTCTCTTAAGGGGGTTAGCATAGACAGTGTACCAGTTGTGAAAGAATATCTGGATGTGTTTTTGGAGGAATTACCAGGAATACCACCAGATAGAGATGTGAAGTTTCTGATTGACTTACTACCAGGATCTGGACCAATAGCAAAGAGACCCTACAAGATGTCAGTTGTGTAGGGTTCGCAGCATAGAAAACAAAAAATTCCCTACGATGGGAACATCTAAGTACCAAGATCAATCTACTAGATACAAGCAATGGGTGGATATACAGCCATAGAATACATACCCTCGAAGACCGAATAGCGTTAATGAGGTTGTACTCGCGGATGATGTAGACGAATGCTTGACGATCTCAAGATCGTGATGAAGTCCATCTGGTCCAGCCGGTCCAGCACGATCAAGTCCAGCACCTCAAAGTAGTGGTGCATCCGTGATCGCACACACGTACGGGTACCCCGACAACCTTCGCACCCTCGCTCCAGCGAAGCAGCAGAACATGTATGTCGCTGATCCGAGACCATGGGGAACATGTATGTCGCTGATCCGAGACCATGGGGAAATTCTAAAGGGGGAGAGAGATCCTTCGCGAGGAGGTGTGCTTTGAGAGGATGAGAAGGGGGGCCTTTTATAGGGAGGGGGGGGCACCCAAGGGGCCATGCGCCCAGCCATGGTGGGCTGCCCCCAACTCTTCCACATTCATGTGGGTGGAGCTCCCACTCAAAATGAAAAGCCTCCACTCCCATAAAAGAGCCTCCACTCAAAAATCCACTCACATGCATTAAATTTCCACCAAATTTAATGCAAACTCTCATTTAAATAAAACACTTTTATTTATTTATTCAGAATTTTGTTAATTACTTTAATTAACAAACATTCACATAAAACCCCTTGCTAGTATTCAATTTCACATGCAGAACCAGTTTCAGCAATTTCAACCGAAACAGTTCTGGTATCTAGTGAAATAAATTCCCGCGCTTTCCTTTTCTTTTTCTAACATATCATTTGCTCCGAATGGTGTCGGTGTCCCTTAAGTGTGTCACCCTACTGTTCGCGAATAATGCAAACATGATCGAGACCCCTCTCCGATCAATAATCAGCAACGCGACCTGGAGATCCGTACTGACTCCCACACATTCAACGATGACTTCTGTGATCGTGTGAACCTTTTACGCTAGTATCTTAACCCCTTGGTTTTACGATATATTACATGTCCGAGATTCGATCATCGATATCTACCTACCTAGTTTGATCTCGTTACCGACATGCACTCTTTTTCTCGTTCCCGTGATATAACATTCTAGTGATCAAATCACTTGCTTGCAAGCTAATCAATGTGATATCACCGAGAGGGCCCAGAGCATATCTATCCGTCATCAGAATGAAAAAATTCCACTCTCGATCCATGTGCCTCAACATAACACTTTAGTAGTTCTGAAGCCATATTTATAATCACCCAGTTACGGTGTGACGTTTGATGTTATCGAGAAACTCTTCTGGTGTTAGTGATTGACATGAGCTCATGGTATAAGGATTAGGATCACTTCGTAAGTTGCTATAGCAATATAAACTCAATGACTTTGATCGTAATGCTATACTTCGGATGAATGTTCATCACATAATTACACTAATGTTGTGACCTCGTTATTAACAACATCCAATGTCCATGATTAGGAAACCTTGATCATCTTGTTAATCAACGAGCTAGTTTATAAGAGAGGCATACCTAGGAACTTCCTTTTTGTTTATTTAACACACATGTATTAACGTTTCCGTATTAATACAATTATAGCATGCAAAATAAACATTTATCATAAATAAGGAATACGATAATAACAAATTTATTATTGCCTCTCGAGCATATTCCCTTCAGTCTCCCACTTGCACTAGAGACAATAATCTAGTTTGAAAACTTTGCGTATTGAACACCTATGGCTTTCTGGTGTTCCATCTACGCAATTGCAAGTGGTTAACATAATCTACGGATCTGATTCTTTCAGGTCCGTGTGTATTTGCATGTCTTTGCGTCTCCATGCATCACTCATTCTTCAATGAGATGGCATTGTATAAATTTGGTCTTTCGGTGAGACCTTTAGTTCCTTGGGGTTAAATCACGTCGATACTATTGTCATACAATATATCTTTAGTGTTAGCCCGTTGCGAACCACACCTTAGTTTGATAACAAACTACTTGACATAAATTCCCTCCTTTGTTGCTACTATAGAAGTCATATACTTAGCCTTTTGTTGTAGTATCTGTCACAATGTCTTAACTTTGGAATTCATCCAAATCCATCATGGAATCTCCTTTCCATTACATTGTGCCACCCATAGTTTAAATTGAGATAAACTTAATTTGTATCTGGTGACAAAACTAGTATCAATGTAACACTTTACAATGAACTATTTGTAATTGTTTGTCATCTCTATACAAATATATTCTCTGTTCTTCCAAAAGATCATCATAATATCCTCACTATTGTCCAATGATCATTTTATGATTCATTCTGGTATATGCTCATAACACTTAGAGCATAGGACATATCTGGATGTGTACATATCATGGTATAATTGATCAAAACATTCTCGTGATTTCACTCATCAAGTGTCAAAGCACTTGAATCTTGTTTCACTTATCAAGTGTTGATACACTTGAATCTTGATTCAATTCCTTTCCATGCGACAAGAACCTTTTCTTGTCGTTTCTATATTGAGCTCCTTCAATATCTCATATATGTACGTTTGGCACAACCATATTAGCGTCACAGTATATCCACTATAGACATTCATGCTAAATATTCGGGTTTTTCCTAAGTATTTCATCGAAATGAAATTCTTAACCTTTGTCAATAAAAATTACATCATTTCTAATCAACAAGATGTCCTCCACATAATGTATTAGAAATATGTCTTAGCGCTCCCACTTAATTTCTTGCAAATGCAAGCATCTTCATCGTCTCCTGATGAAAACTCCTTTTCATCACGGTGAAGATTCCAACCCCGCGATGCTTACTTCAACCATTGAAGTTTGCATGCCCTTTTTAGCTTCCTTTGAATTAACAAAACCCTTTGGATCGTGTCATGTACACGTCCTAGGTAACCATTCTATTAGAAGAACTTTGTTTTGTTTATTCATCTACCATATACCAAATTATATGTAGTGGTTGCTACTTTAATCCGTTCAGACTAAATATCGCTATGAAAGATCAAATCTTGTCATAGTCAACTCCTTGAACATTGTTGTAAAATACTCTACGATATGTCGACTATTTCATAGATGTGAAACATCCATGTCTATTTCTTTATAGATCCAACTACGACCGATAGGTTTTTACACCTTTCCGGAGGGTCTTCCAAGTTCAAAACTTGATTTATCGTGTATGGAAATATCACGGATTTTATGGCTTGAAGCCATTTGACGAAGTTAGGGCCCATCCTCGCTTCTTTGTATGTGGTCGGTTCATCAATGTCAAACAATAATGATTTACTCTCAAATCTCAGCATTTGATTTGTTTATCCGACCGACTTGGTTCAATAAGAACTTAGATCTCCGTGACCACAACCTTTGAGGCACATAAGCTATGAGCATTATGGCTGCCTCCGGAACGATTTTCGGGGCTGCGCAACTCATCACATTTAGCTAAGGTTCGTTAACCTTATCAAAGTTCTATTGTCCTCCCACTTAACTTTTGCGAAAAATTCCTTCTTCAAGAAACTTCACATTTCAAGCGACAAACCCTTTTGTCCTTGGTGTTATGGAGGAATACCCAACTGTTATTCGAAATAACCTAAAAAGACATGCTCATCCGACTTCGGTTGTAAACATCTTACTTATGTTTAGCATACCAAAATTTAAGAAATGACAAGTTGGGTTTTACCCCAAACCATAACTCATATGGTGTCATTTCAACGGATCAACATGAAGATCTTTTCAGTGTAAAAGCGGTAGCCTCTAAAGCTTTAATCTTTTAAAACATAATGGCAGTTTTATAAATAACACCTTTAATCCAACCATGTAAAACAAGGTTTCATTACAAATCTCAAACACTCCATACTCCTATGGTGTTTCGGGAGATGTAAATCTAGGTGTTTTGCTAAACTTGTAACTCAAATAAATCCCTTTATGATAAAATCATAAATTATTTATTTTCTTGTCACACTTGCAACTCAAATAAATCCCTTATGATAAAATCACTAAATCATTTATTTTCTTGTTATAATGATTTTCCACTTCATCTTGAAAGTCTTTGAACGTTTTCAAATATTTCATACTTCTTTCTCATTAAGTGAACATTCACTCAAATTTCTGGAGAAAGCATATGAAGTTGAAATCCATCGCTTATGACTATACATAATGGACTACATACATCGATATGTATAAATTCCAATAATTTAGTCGTTCGTTCTTCTTTTGGCCTTTGAACAAAGTTTTAATTATCCCGAGGAAAAGTCTCACAAGCGTCACTTGATCAAATCAAATACTCCAAAAATCCATAAAATGGAGATTCTTCATGTTTTCTTTCCAATATAATTTAAACGGCGATGTCACTTTGTAAGTGATCTTTCAATCATTTATCTTGCGACATTTTAGCATTAGGTTTTACGGATGTGATTTCTCCAACTAGATTTCTAAATCATCCATCTTATATGGAATACAGTAATTATTTGAACAACCTTTGTTCTCATAATACCGGATTTAAATAACTATTATTAAAACAAACCTTGAAGGCAAGCTTTGGTGTCAACGAGAAATACAAACAACAGTTTGTTTGTTTTCGATGAACATCATCACATGTTCTCTTGCTAGTTACTTAGGCCATTGTGGTTCATGAATTGTGTCATTCCGTATGAAATTTCATACCAACCATTTCGGTATCCAATACCCAAGAACCACATTGTTTAACAAGAAAAGAATACAACCATAACATGTATATCATCCATATACCTAAATTGGATATTTCCAATCTTTTCTTTTCTGCCACATATATTTTATAGATTCACTTTCAGCATTTCCTTTTACTTTTAAAAGAATCTATCAACATCAACAGTGGCGCCATATACATGACACATAGTCCAAAGCATGTATATTCAAATAATAATACCTTTGGACCTGCACTTTGAAGTAGATCACCATCATCAAAATGATCGGCATTCTTTCAAAATCCATTCTTTAGTAATCTTTTAGTGTAGTAAACACTTTACATACATCTTCTATTCATCCTTATCATGAAGACTTTCATGATCAAGCTAATGTAGCTTATAAGGCTGAATCTTTAGTATAATGTTACTTTCCAAAAACCCATTTGGATGATTAGGATGTCTAGCATCTCCAACCTTTGTAAATTCTCATCCAATATGAGAACATACATTATACTCAATCATATTGCAACCAAAACACTGTTTTAGATATTGTTATATCTAACACATGATGGTTTCTGAAACAATTCTTTCAGCTCCTAGATAAACTTGATATCAAAACAATCAAGAATCATGAAGGCAAACATGATACTTAAGATACTAACACTGGAATTGTTACTCTCGATTTAATACTAATTATTAAATCTCACGGAGTAAACAGAGTTTGCTGAAATTTTGCAATAGGACTTTAAACTTTAGATTGACACTCAACACAATACGATACCAGTTCATAAAGTAAATATCCAGAATTCTATAGTTCTATTATCTCAATTACAACTAAGCATAAAGTGGTGAACGAATGCCAATGACTACAACAAATTATGCAAATTCACTTTGATTTAATTTATGATAAATTGAGTTCTTACTAATCCAAATTAGAAATGAACTGCCACTCAAAAACGACATCCGTCGTGCCTTTTTGGTGATTACATGAACCAAATCTGCTACACCAAGTACGATCATCACGTGAGTCGATGTAGTTTCAAAGGCGAGCATCAAATGGGCATCATATCTAACATATGACTCATTCTTAACCTTTCGGTCCGTGTTCCGAGTCCATGTCTGTACATGCTAGGCTCTCTAAGTAAGAACCTTAGTATTCGCATGTGTAACTATCTTACACCCGATATATGGTCGTGGATCCAAGAACACCCGATCATCACGTGATGTCTTGGAGCGACGAAAACATAATCGGTGCATACTAAAGGAAGAACACATTCTTATCTTGATATTTAAATGAGGGATCATCGTATTATGCTAATAAAACGCCAAACAAGCAATATAAGATGCAATCAAACATCACATGTTTATAAGTGAAATGATATGGTTCCCCCATATGATCTCCATCATGTGCACCGTGGTATGATCTCTATCATACCTTTATGTGTAAAGCCAAGGTCTATGGAACTTACACGCTATGTGTGTTTTAAGAGTATCATCTCATACTTCTACATACAACATCACCATATCATAACACTAGCCCAGCAACAATCTAAACTAGACGCCTCTAATTTATCCATTGCAAGTTTTATGTGGCTTAGGTCTTTCGAAGATAGAACCATTCTTACCTACGAACATGAACCACAACGAGGATAACCAAATTGTTGACAACTCGTTGCAATTTAGATATTGACTATAGTAGGAGAGACAGACACCCGCTAGCCACTTATGCAAAACTAGTTGCATGTCAAGCGTGGAACAGGTCTCATATGCGAGGACATGTAAAGTTTGTCCGGGCCGCTTCATCCCACTATGCCACCAATATCCAAAGTACAACTAAGAAGCAATAAAATGATCATCATCGCCCACATACTCATATGTGTACTACCCGTGCAAAGCATGTACGCATAGATCCGGCTCTGATACCACTGTAGGGTTCACAGCATAGAAAACAAATTTTTCCTACGATGGGAACAACTATGTACCAAGATCTATCTACTAGATACAAGCAACAGGTGGACATACATCCATAGAATACATACCCTTGAAGACCGAATAGCGTTAACGCTTGCCGATCTCAAGATCGTGATGAAGTCCATCTGGTCCAGCCGGTCCAGCACGATCAAGTCCAGCACCTCAAAGCAGTGGTGCATCCGTGATCGCAGACACGTATGGGTACCCCGACAACCTCCGCGCCCTCGCTCCAGCGAAGAAGTGGAAGCAACAAATCCTTCCAGAAAAAGCCACCGGGAACATGTATCTCGGTGATCCGAGACCATGGGGAAATTCTAAAGGGGGGAGAGAGATCCTTCGCGAGGAGGTGTGCTTTGAGAGGATGAGAGGGGGGCCTTTTATAGGGATATGGGGGCACCCAAGGGGCCATGCGCCCAGCCATGGTGGGCTGCCCCCACCTCTTCCACATTCATGTGGGTGGAGCTCCCACTCAAAATAAAAAGCCTCCACTCCCATAAAAGAGCCTCCACTCAAAAATCCACTCACATGCATTAAATTTCCACCAAATTTAATGCAAGCTCTCATTTAAATAAAACACTTTTATTTCTTTATTCAGAATTTTGTTAATTACTTTAATTAACAAACATTCACATAAAACCCCTTGCTAGTATTCAATTTCACATGCAGAACCAGTCTCAGCAATTTCAACCGAAACAGTTCCGGTGTCTAGTGAAATAAATTCCTGCGCTTTCCTTTTCTTTTTCTGACATATCATTTGCTCCGAATTGTGTCGGTGTCCCTTAAGTGTGTCACCCTACTGTTCACAAATAATGCAGACATGATCGACACCCCTCTCCGATCAATAATCAGCAGCGGGACCTGGAGATCCGTACTGACTCCCACACATTCAACGATGACTTCTGTGATCGTGTGAACCTTTTACGCTAGTATCTTAATCCCTTTGTTTCACGATATATTACATGTCCGAGATTCGATCATCGGTATGTCCATACCTAGTTTGATCTTGTTACCGACATGCACCCTTTTTCTCGTTCCCGTGATATAACATTCTAGTGATCAAATCACTTGCTTGCAAGATAATCAATGTGATATCACCGAGAGGCCCCAGAGCATATCTATCCGTCATCGGGATGAAAAAATTCCACTCTCGATCCATGTGCCTCAACATAACACTTTAGTAGTTCTGAAGCCATCTTTATAATCACCCAATTATGGTGTGACGTTTGATGTCATCGATAAACTCTTCCGGTGTTAGTGATTGACATGATCTCATGGTCTAAGGATTAGGATCACTTCGTAATTTGCTATAGCAATATAAACTCAATGACTTTGATCATAATGTTATACCTCGTATGAATGTTCATCACATCATTACACTAACGTTGTGACCTCGTTATTAACAACATCCAATGTCCATGATCAGGAAACCTTGATCATCTTGTTAATCAACGAGCTAGTTTATAAGAGAGGCATAACTAGGAACTTCCTTTTTGTTTATTAAACACACATGTATTAACGTTTCCGTATTAATACAATTATAGCATGCAAAATAAACATTTATCATAAATAAGGAATACGATAATAACCACTTTATTATTGCCTCTCGGGCATATTCCCTTCAAGTTGATGAGTTGAAAGAACTCAAGAAACAACTTGGAGAACAGTTGCAGAAAGGATTTATTCAACCAAGTTCTTCGTCTTGGGGTGCACCAATTCTCTTTGTTGAGAAGAAGGATAGAAGTCAAAGGTTATGCATAGATTATCGATCACTCAATGAGTTGACTATAAAGAACATGTACTCTGTGCCTAGAATCAATGATCTATTTGATTAGCTAGAAGGAGCCCGTTTGTTCTCAAATATTGATCTTCGATCAGGCTATTTTCAGCTAAAGATTAGAGAGCAAGACATACCTAAGACTGCTTTTACCACTAGGTATGGATTGTATGAGTATACTGTGATGCCATTTGGGCTAACAAATGGACCAGCTTATTTCATGAACATGATGAACAAGGTGTTCATGGAGTTTCTTGACAAGTTTGTTGTTGTATTCATCGATGATATTTTGATCTATTCCAAGAGCAAAGAAGAGCATGAAGAACATTTGCATTTGATACTCGAGAAGCTCAGGGAGCACAAGTTGTATGCGAAGTTCAATAAGTGTGAATTCTGGTTGAATGAAGTTGGATTTCTTGGACATATTGTGTCGGGAGAGGTATAGATGTCGATCCCGCAAAAGTGGCTGTTGTAACCGAGTGGGAATCTCCCAAGTCAGTTAAACAAGTTCGCAACTTCCTAGGCTTGGCAGGATACCATAGAAGATTCATTGAGAATTTCTCAAAGGTAGCTAAGCCAATGACGGAGTTACTTAAGTAAGATAAGAAGTTTGATTGGGCTGAAGGATGTGAAATCAATTTCCAAGAATTGAAGAAGAGGACTAGTACTAGTCTTATGTCTGCCAGATTTGGAGAAGGATTTCCAAGTCTATTCTGATGCATCTCACCAAGGATTAGGTGGAGTTTTGATGCAAGAAGGGAAAGCTGTGGCTTATGCCTCGAGACAACTCAAAACTCATGAAATAATTTATCCTACTCATGACTTGGAGTTAGCCTCTGTTGTCCATGCACTCAAAACATGGAGACATTATCTTTTGGGAAAGCGTTGTGAAGTGTTCACGGATCACAAGAGTTTGAAATATATCTTCACTCAGAAGGAAATCAATATGAGACAAAGAAGATGTCTACAACTCATCAAGGACTATGACTTGAGTTTGCAATACCATCCCGGAAAAGCAAATGTTGTAGCGGATGCTTTAAGCCGTATGGTTTATGTGAATGGCCTTACTAAATGAGAATTTCCATATGATCTATGTGCTTAATTCAAAGATCTCAGATTGGAGATAGTGCCTGAAGGATATCACATGTCATTGGATGTCCAAGCCACATTGTTGGACAAGATCAAAGAAGCCCAAAAGTTGGACAAATAAATAGAGGATATTAAAGGTAAAATTAGCAAAGGGAAGTCTAAGGATTCCATGAAGATGAACAAGGTACTTTATGGTATGGAAAGCGTATCTGCATTCCACAAGATCCAAAGCTTCGGAAATTAATTCCGTAGGAAGCACAGAATTCACCATATTCTATTCATCCAGGTAAAACCAAAATGTACATGGATGTGAAGGAAAGATTTTGGTGGAACAATCTCAAGAAGGATATTGTGGAACATATTGCCTTTTGTGATGTGTGTACTCGAGTGAAGGCGGAACATCAAAAACCGGCAGGATTATTACAACCACTACCTATTCCTGATTGGAAATGGGATAAGATTGGAATGGACTTTATCACCGGACTGCCAAGGACTAGATCTGGATATGATTCTATTTGGGTTTTTGTGGATCGCCTAACTAAAGTGGCTCATTTCATACCTGTGAATACTACCTATACAAGTGCTAAGTTAGCCAAGATCTATATGAACAGGATTGTATGTCTGCATGGAGTACCTAAGAGTATTATGTCTGATAGAGGAACTCAGTTCACTTCGCATTTTTGGTGACAACTACATGAATCATTGGGAACAAGGTTAGAGTTCAACACAGCTTTTCACCCCCAGACTGATGGACAGACAGAAAGGACCAATCAAATTTTGGAGGATATGTTAAGGGCATGTGCCCTAGACTATGGTGCTAGTTGGGATGAAAGTATGCCTTATGCAGAATTCTCTTACAATAACATCTATCTAGCCAGCATTGAGATGGTACCATTTGATTTTCTTTATGGAATAAAGTGTACTACACCATTGCTATGGAGTGGTGTAGGAGAAAGAAATTTTTTCGAACCAGAACTGGTCAAGGAAGCTGAAGAGAAAGTTAAATTGGTAAGGCACAAATTGAAGATAGCCCAGTCCCGACAAAGGAGCTACGCAGATCCAAAGCGTAGAAAAGTCACCTATGAGGTAGGTGATAGAGCTTATCTTAGAGTCTCACCACTTCGTGGTGTGAAGAGATTTAGAGTTAAAGGAAAATTGGCACCAAGGTATGTTGGACCATTCAAGATTTTGAGCCGCAAAGGAGAAGTGGCTTATGAGATTCAATTACCTGATCCACTGTCAGCAGTTCACAATGTGTTTGTAAGATCCCTCCCTTTATAAAGGTAAGGATCCCTGTTATTGCAATGCTTGTCCCTGGATCAATGCTAGCATCCACAGTTTAAGATGAAGTACATAGAAACAAAGGTCATTATTACAAATCATTCCAGAGACAAACATAGTCTTTTACAACTCCATGGCCACATGCCTAATACAAGAGTTCAAATATAGAATAAGATAAATAAGTATTCATCTTCATGTGCCACAGGCAAGCATGTTGAGTGTAGACTCATAACCCCTAATCATCATCGGAATAACCTGCAACATCACAAGTTACAGCCACAGTGGGTCAATACATTGGAATAGTATTGGCAAGTGATACCTTAGTAGAATAAGGATAAGAATAAGATACCCATAGATGCTTAACATGCACAATACATCACATAGACAATCGCAAACAAGCATCAAAATAAGATACCCATAGCACGTGGTTTTCAATAAGGATAAGAATAAGATACCCATAGATGCTTAACATGAACAATACATCACATAGACAATCACAAACAAGCATCAAAATAACAAAAGTTCAACAACATAGGAAACAAGTTGTTGAAAAGCAAACACACCAATAGCAAGCCATCCACATGTTGGATGGTCATTGCGACTCAATAATCAAAAGCATGGTAAAAGGTAAATGAGTAGTCATCACTACTCCTCTGCATCAATCTCCTCATCAACAAGTGTAAGACCTGCATTCTCCATAGCGGTCTTGTACTCCTCGACATTGGTAGTCAAGGCCTCTACCTTGGCTTTGAGAGCCCTCTTCTGTGAGCGAAGTCTCTCAATCACAACCTGCTGGTGCTCGAGCTCGAAGTCTTTGGCCTCTAGTTCTGCAGTCATCTATCGAATCCTCTTGTTCCTATCTTGGACTCTTTTCTCTTGACTCTTGAACTTTCTATCCTGACTCTCAAACTTGGCCTCCATTTCCTTGACTATCTCATCTTGCTCCACGAAGAGCTTGTCCTCTCATGAAGCTGCACCTGGAGTTCGTCATTGCTAAGCATGACGTTGGTCCTATCAGTATCTAGGTGCCTAAGAAGAACCTCTAATTCCTAGAGGTATAGACGAATTGGCTCTGCCATCTCTCTAGCAGTATCCTCGAAGTCAATGGCCTCACCATCCTCGTCACATCTATCGAAGGCATGGAAGTGAGTACCTCTAATCTCTCGAGAGTGTCTCCCTAGCAAACGCCCAAGTAAGTCCTGCATGACTACCTCTAGGCCTCTCTCCTTGTCATCATGCATGAGCTTGAAGGTGATAGCCTCCGTGGCTGGATCAGTCTGGCATCCTGGCCGAGTAACCTTGAAGCCCCAAAGGTCCTTCCTCTCGAACTTGGTGAGGGGAAGCATCATGATGCTAGGAAGCGGAAGATTGATCACACTAGCGAGCTCAATAAGACGAGTGCCAAAACGAGTTCCCTTGAACTCTTCAGTCGTGCTGATAGTAACATTAGGCATCTATTTTATAAGATAGAGAAAATTTAGAAATAACATCAACAGAAAAACACAAAACAAGGTAGCACAAGCATATCATTTGCAAATGTAACACACAAGTCATGGTATACATAAATCCATTACAAGCATCCAAGGTTCAACATAACTTAGACAAATAATTTGGAAAGGAAATGATAAGTGTGGTGGTCGAACTAACGAAGTATATTGCAACTCTCACTCACTAGACAAAATTGCTATCAAAGCATCCTTAGTGGCCATCTGCCTATCTTGTTCACAAGATTCCAAAATCAAGTCTATGATGTCTTCCCTTAGTTGTTGGTTGGTAGTTTCCAACTCTTGGGTATGCTTCTTTTCTTCCCTAAGGTCATTTTGGGTGTTAAGCATTCTGCACTTGAGTCTTTCACCAAGCTCTTTGATGGCCTTCCAAGCTGCATCCCTTGTAGAATCAAAGAATGTGGTGTGCATCACTGAGTTGGTGACCATGCAGAATCCTGATTCTTTGTGGTTGTCTTCCTTGTTTTTGTACAAGTGAAGTTGCACCCACCAATACTCTTCTCCTTCATCCATCACAGGGAAACCTTTGTACACAGCTGCACCATGTATCCCCATGGTAACCATAAGGTTCTTGAGGGCCTTTGGAAATTCAGTCTCACACTCTAGGGTCATGGTCATGAGTGGTCCCTTCCTTACAGCTTCGTTGACGGAGTTCATCTACAAATAGATATGAGAAAGAAGAATTAGAAAAGTTAACGAGAAGAAAAAGACAAGTGTGGAAATTGTTGAAATTTTTTCCTTAGTGGTTTCTAATCCAATCCGAGGGTCATAATCCTACAGGCAACACAGTGCTCTGATACCATCTGTAAGATCCCTCCCTTTATAAAGGTAAGGATCCCTGTGATTGCAATGCTAGTCCCTGGATCAATGCTAGCATCCACAGTTTAAGATGAAGTACACAGAAACAAAGGTCATTATTACATATCATTCTAGAGACAAACATAGTCTTTTACAACTCCATGGCCACAAGCCTAATACAAGAGTTCAAATATAGAATAAGATAAATAAGTCTTCATCTTCATGTGCCACAGGCAAGCATGTTGAGTGTAGACTCATAACCCCTAATCATCATCAGAATAACCTGCAACATCAGAAGTTACAGGCACAGTGGGTCAATACATTGGAATAGTATTGGCAAGTGATACCTTAGTAGAACATTAGCATCTAGATAATACATGCATTTGGCTAAGTGTATCTTAGGCTTGCTTTGCTCAAAATAGGTTTTTCCTATTAGTTGAAAACACTAAGTTTTTCTTTGACAAAACTTTCCCAAGGAACCACCAATAGACATTGGTGAACCTTCACCCTTGTTCAACCACAATTTTTAACTTAGAAATTGGGATGAGGAGATTCTTGATAGCTTCCATGTCTTGATGCTCAAGTTGTCCAATACCAGGGACATGACTATGTACTTAGATTCTTCCATCTACAGAGGTTGTGCACTTTCCCCACAAGACTTGATTTTCACCAAGACAGGACCTTTCAAAAGCCTTCCCTTAGACCAAATGGACGCGCTCCAAACCTATCATCCCACTACCACCAACTGTCCAAATGGCTAAGTTATTGCAACCTATATGATCCAGGCAGAGCCCATAATGCCATGTGGCTGCACTAGAAGCTTCTTAACATATGGCATCTCAAATCCCTTTGTTCCTGGGTGGATTTCCACAAGTGAGATACACAATGTAAACCATAGAAATGGGAATTGTGTAACCACTCAACACAAACCATTCTTTCCATTCCACCCAGGTGTTTCATTCACTTAGTTGTTTTATTAAGCAAAAACACAAGTCATAGACTTAGCAATATTTTCACATAGCATGAATATATAACCACCCTTGGTTGCTACTAGCTAGGCTAAGCATGGCAATGGTAAGCATCTTAACTTAGAGAAATTTCTAACAATTCTACTACTATTAGGATTTCCCAAGCATAGCATAAAGATACATATCAAAATATTCATGCAAAGTCCTATACAAAATATTTCTAGTGCATAGGTGAAAATATAGGGATAAAAATATGAAGCACCACTTGCCTTGGTAGTTTGGGGAGTTGCAACAATATTCACAACCACAATCACTATTAGCACCAAAATCTACACCTAAAATAAGGGCACCAAAAATCACATAACAAAATATATACAAACAAAAATATATGAATGCATACAAATGCCATGTGATGATTTTTCCACACCAAACAATACAAGTGTACAGTACTAAAACATAAACAAGTTCAAGAAACTCAATTTAAACTTTATTTGATCTTTAAAACATTTTTCACACAATTTCTATACTCAAATTAAGCCTACAAAGGTTTCTGCAAAAACAACCAATTTTACAGAGGCAAAACATTAAAACAGTGCATAAACAGATAGGATTTTCTCTCCTGATTCCAATGATATAAAATTTATAAAATTTGAACGTGTGGATCAAAAGTTATGAATTTTACAAGTTTGATTAACTAATAGATCAAATTTATGTTTTAATTCTAAACTCAGGCCACGCGGCGCTCGCTGATTCATCGGTACCGCTTCACACGGATCGACCAGTGTGGACCGCACGATCGAAATGAAATCGCACGGCCAGATCTAACTCGTACCCATTCGTTAAGTGATACTATCTCACGCGTTAGATCTAGATCTAACGGCTCGCGATCAAACGACCAAGGATTGGCGGCGCTGGCGACGGTGGCGCGGTGGCGGCGATCTGTCAGCGACGCTCTGACGAGTACAGGAGGGGCTGGGGTGTGTGGCGTGGTTTACTAGACTCACAAGGTCACGAGGAAGTTCAACGTGGCAGTAGTTTGACGAGGGGCGCACGGACACAGCGGCAGGACCTCGTCGGAGTTGCTGGCGGGGTCGGGTTCATGCAGACGGCGACGTTGACAACGTTCAGGATCGCCCTAGCACAAGCCAGTGGTGTTAGCAGTTGCGCAAGGACACGGCGGATCTGATAGCATGCATGCGAGGTCAAGGGGCACTCGGATTTTACCTAAATTGCTCGTCGGGGTTGAGCGGCGGTTCTGGCGTTTGCGGGCGTGAACGAAGACGGCGACCTGGGTCACGAGCAGGCAAACCAGGGGTGTCAGCAGATGCGCAAGGACACGAGGGTCACGCTCGTTTGAAGCAGAAGCGGAGGGGCGGTCGGAGCTCACCGTAATCGCTTGCCGGAGCTCGTGGGTCAGCGGCGGTGCAGTTCGAAATACTGGCAGCCTGGTGGCGAGGTGAGTGTGCTGAACGAGGGGAATTGGTCGCAGAGGGGTGGGGGTTAAGTAGCCGGAGCAGGGGCGAGAATCACGCACCGCATCAATGGAATTTAAGTGCATTTGCGTTGGGAGGAAACGGCCGCGGCGGCGCTGGTCGCAGGCATGATTTGGGGACGATGAGCTGACGTGGCTGCGGGGCCCAGTGGTCGGCGAGGGGGTGTGCGCGGGCGCGGTGAGAAACAGAGGGAAAAGGAAGACCCCGGGTGGGCTGTTTTGTCTGTTGGGCTGGAAAGGTGGCACCAGGCCCAGTATTGATTTCTAATTCCTTTTCTTTTTCTAAATCGATTTTCAGGAATCCTTTTCAAACAAATTCAAAAGCATTTGAATTCCAAACTTTTCTGGATTTTTATAAATTGCAACCTTCATATGTTTGGGTATAAAACCATGCTGTCTCACTGGACTAGTTTGGTTCCTTTGAAATTTAAAATAAACAGTGCCTTAGCACAAGATTTGATAAAGATTTGAAAATGGTTATAAAACGATATTTGTTTTGGAAATTTTGTCCAAGCTTTAACACTCAACCAATCCAACTTATGAGCAAACAAAACTTGGTTTAAAACAATTATTCTCTCACTTGAGAGTGGCATTGGATAAATGCTTGCTTACATAAAATAATAAGCACTCAGTTCTTCTGTTTTCTTGAAATGAGTTTGAAATTGATCCCTAAATGATATGTATGCATGAATTATATGCAATCTTTGAAAACATGATTTTAGGGATGTTATAAATCTAAGCCCCTTAAGGTGAATCTCGCCCTCGAGATTCGGGTTAGCTAGCAAATAGGTGAGGGTGGTCTTTCCGAAGATCATCTTCTCTTTCCCATGTTGCTTCTTCTTCGGAATGATGGTTCCATTGAACTTTGCAGAATTTGATAGTCTTAGTCCGAGTAACTCTTTCTGCAGTCTCAAGAATCTCCTCATAAGTGAGGTCACTCTCCAATTGAACCTCCTCCAAAGGTATGGTATCCTTCAAAGCAGTCTCTTCCATCTCTGGATGGAATTTCTTAAGCTGACTTACATGAAACACATTGTGAACGGCAGACAATGATTCTGGCAATTCAATCTCATAAGCCACTTCTCCTTTACGTAGAATCTTGAATGGTCCAACATATCTTGGGGCCAATTTACCTTTGACACCAAATCTCTTCACTCCACGAAGTGGTGACACTCTAAGATAAGCCCTATCACCCAATTCATAGGTGACTTCTCTATGCTTAGGATCTGCGTAGCTCTTCTGTCAGGACTGTGCTATCTTCAATCTGTCCTTAACTAGCTTGACTTTTGCTTCAGCCTCTTTGATTAGTTCTGGTCCGAACAGATTTCTTTCTCCCACACCATTCCATAACAATGGGGTGGTACACTTTCTCCCATAGAGAAATTCAAATGGTGCCATCTCAATACTGGCTTGATAGCTGTTATTGTAAGAGAATTCTGCATAAGGCAGACTTTCATCCCAACTGGCTCCATAGTCCAGGGCACATGCCCTTAACATATCTTCAAGAATCTGGTTGGTCCTTTCTGTTTGTCCATCAGTCTGAGGATGAAAAGCAGTGCTGAATTCCAACCTCGTTCCCAATGACTCATGTAGTTGCCTCCAAAAATGAGAAGTGAATTGAGTTCCCCTATCAGACACAATACTCTTGGGTACTCCATGCAGACATAAATCCTACTAATATATATCTTGGCTAACTTATCACTTGTATAGGTTGTCTTCATGGGTATGAAATGAGTCACTTTAGTTAGGCGATCCACTACTACCCAAATAGAATCATATCCTGACCTGGTCCTTGGCAATCCAGTGATGAAATCAATGCCAATCTTGTCCCACTTCCAATCTGGAATAGGTAGTGGTTGTAGCAATCCTGCTAGTTTCTGATGTTCCGCTTTCACTCTACTACATACATCACACAAAGCAATATGTTCAGCGATGTCCTTCTTGAGATTATTCCACCAAAAAATTTCTTTAAAATCCATGTACATTTTGGTGTCACCCGGATGAATGGAATATGGAGATTTGTGTGCTTCTTGTAATATCAGTTTCCGAAGCTCCGGATCTTGCGGAACGCACATACGTTTTCCATACCATAAAGTACCCTGTTCGTCTTCATGGAATCCTTTGGCCTTTCCCTTGCCAATCTTTTCCTTAATCTCTTCAATTTCCTTGTCTGTCTTTTGGGATTCTTTGATTTTGTCCAACAAGGTGGGTTGAACATCCAATGACATGAGATGTCCTTCAGGTACAATCTCCAATCTGAGATCTCTAAATTGGGCACACAGATCATCTGGCAACTCTCCCTTAGTAAGGCCATTCACAAATACCCTACGGCTTAGGACATCTGCTACAACATTTGCTTTACCGGGGTGGTATTGCAAACTCAAGTCATAGTCCTTGATGAGTTCTAGCCATCTTCTTTGACTCATGTTGATTTCTTTCTGAGTGAAGATATACTTCAAACTCTTGTGATCTATGAACACTTCACATCGTTTTCCCAAAACATAGTGTCTCCATGTTTTGAGTGCATGGACAACAGAGGCTAACTCCAAATCATGAGTAGGGTAATTTACCTCATGAGTTTTGAGTTGTCTCGAGGCATAAGCCACAACTTTCCCTTCTTGCATTAGAACTGCACCTAATCCATGATGAGATGCATCACAATATACTTGTAAATCTTTTTCCAAATCTGGCAAACATAAGACTGGTGCTGTCACTAGTCTCTTCTTCAATTCTTGGAAATTGAGTTCACATCCTTCAGACCAAGCAAATTTCTTGTCTTTCTTTAGTAACTCTGTCATTGGTTTAGCTACCTTGGAGAAATTTTCAATGAACCTTCTGTAGTATCCTGCCAAGCCAAGGAAACTACGAACCTCTTTCACTAACTTATGAGATTCCCACTCAGTTACAGCTGACACTTTTGCGGGATCAACTGCTACACCATCTCTTGACACAACGTGTCCAAAAAATCCAACTTCATTCAACCAGAATTCACACTTGCTGAATTTGGCATACAGCTTATGCTCCCTAAGCTCCTCAAGTATCAAACGCAAATGTCCTTCATGCTCTTCTTTTCTCTTGGAGTAGATCAAAATGTCATCGATAAAAACGACAACAAACTTGTCAATGAACTCCATGAACACCTTGTTCATCATATTCATGAAGTAAGCTGGTGCATTGGTCAAACCAAATGGCATCACGGTGTACTCATACAATCCATACCTAGTGGTGAAAGCTGTCTTAGGTATGTCTTGTTCTCTTATCTTGAGCTGAAAATATCCTGATCGGAGATCAATCTTTGAGAACACATAGGCTCCTTCTAGCTGATCAAACAAGTCATTGATTCTAGGCAAAGGGTATTTGTTCTTAATAGTTACCTCATTGAGTGAATGGTAATATATGCATAACCTTTGACTTCTATCTTTCTTTTCCACAAACAAAACTGGTGCTCCCCAAGATGAAGAACTTGGTTGGATAAATCCTTTCTGCAACTGTTCGCCAAGTTGTTCCTTGAGTTCTTTCAACTCATCAACTAACATCTTGTATGGTCTCTTTGCTATTGGTCCTGATCCTGGTAGCAAGTCAATAAGGAACTTGTAACATCCTCAAAATCATGTTTCAAACTCATGCATATCATCCATGCATCCATAAGCATTTAGGGTTTCATTTTCAGAAAACCAATTCAAAACAGGAGCATATGAGCTCATTATTTTATGTGATCAGCATTTGAAACAAATGCTACTCCTCTATGAGAGATTGTTGTTCATGAAACCAAACCTTGTGCATTATTACTTTTAGAATGTGTTGCTAGTTTGCTAAGGTTGTAAACCAAGATTTCAAAGCAAATACAATTTGAAAACCAAATTCAAAACCAATATAAAACAAGTGCTATGTCACTGTTTATTCTATTTTATTCCAAATGACCCAACCAATTCAAAGTGACCACTTGGTTGTATGCCCAATGTCACATCCCAAGATTTTCCAAATCTTGTAATGTGAAAAATAAATGAATAAAATAAAACTTTGTTGATTTTCGGGGTGAGAAGAAACTTTTTGAATCCAATTGGAAACTTTCAAAACCTATTTGGATAAAATAGAATCCTAAAGGGATTTAAAAAGATAAATAAACAATAAACTTAAAAATATTTAAAATTACTATTTTTGGATCTTTAATAAAAGGATTTGGTTTTCAAAGGAAAAGGTAGATTTATAAATAAGGATTATTTTATAGAGCCAAATTAAACCTTGGCCAAGATTTTGAAATAAAATATTTTGTTTTGATTAAAAGAGTAAAGGTTTATTTAAATAAAATAATGAGTGTTTATTAATAAACCAAATTTATTAAAGTAAAGGCTTTTCCCATTTTAATTAAAACATCAAAACTTATTAAATTATTTTAAATAAGTTTTCCAAGTGTTTATTATTTTCAAATAAAACCTACTGAATGGTTTTGGTACTATTTTGGATTTCAAATAGAGTTTTAAAAATAAATAAATCAAACCCTATTTGATTTAATAACTAAGGTCCATTTTATTTAATTAATAAATGGATCCTAAAAAGATTAAAAATATTATTTTGTTTTGGAATTTGATTTGTGTTGATAAACAGAGCTAAACTCAATATAAAGTTTAGTGGAAGTTTATTTGATTTGGTTGTTTGATTTATGATTTGAAATTCAAAACAGGAAATTCAAACAGAAAAAGAAAAATCAATCAGATCAAAAAAAAAGGAAAAGACCCAACCCATCTAACCTAGCCCAGTCCAGGCCCAACCAGCCCACTCCCTCTCACCCCGCAGAAAAACGCTTCGCACTCAGCAACTCACCCACTCAGCGACTGACCGGTGGACCCCAACTCCCCTCTCTCACTCCGCTGACGATATGGCCCCACACCCGAGCTTTCTTCCTCACCCACCGCGACCTCTTCTCCCCCAAACCTCGTCGCTGTTTCTGCCAAATAACTGCACGCTTGATTCCCCATAACCACGCGTTGAATTGGCCCCATAACCGCGCGCATTTAAGCACCCCTCTCCCTTCTCAGATCTCCCTCACTCGCCAGACCTTCCTTGCCCCCAGGCTGCCACAATTTGAGCTGGCACTCCCTCTGTTCCGACGAGCCGCAACCAAAATTCCGGCGAACCCAGTCATTCCCCGCCCCCCTAGCCCACACTAGCTTGCTCGCCATAATCGCTTGTACCTTCCAGTGCCTTTCCCTCGCTCGCGCATGCTCTGCAGCATCGACTTCGTCTTCGACTGAACGACGCCGCCGTCCGCTCCAACTCCAACGAGCTCCACAGGTAGTTTCTGGCCGCGCCTATCCTTCTCCTTCACGCACACATCATCACCATGGCTTTGCGCGTTTGACCTTGTCTCCCATTTGTCCTAGCGTGCGCTGTAGCAACGTCCTCGACGACGCCCGAGCATACCCATCGTCAGGAGCAACTCCGGCGAGCCATTGTCCTCACACCCGTGCGCCCCTGACCTGGTGAAGACTACGTTGAGCATCAGCACGACGCCGCGAACACTGTGAGCATCTCCCCAGCCACTCTTGCTTCCTGTATCGCCGGCAACCTCGCCGCCAGAGCGCCGCCGCCGCACCGTCGCCGCCAGCGCCACTGCTATTTGGCCAAAGCGTTAGGAACCATTAGATCTGCATCTGATGGATAGGATAGAACCACTTAAAGCGAAGGGGTAAGCAATCTGATCCGTGTGATTTAATTAGATCCAACGCGCCAGAGTAGCCGTTCCGAGCGAAACGGTATGGACGAATCAGAACACGCCGCGTGTCACTGTTTTGATTTAAAATAGATTTTAGAATCTGATTTAGATGCAAATTTGCAAACCTTATAACTTTAGGTCCACATGTCCAAAATTTGCAAATTTTATATCAATGGAATCAGTGGAACAAGCCCTTGCCAACCATGCCATTTGTTTATTAAAAAGCTTCTGGAAAAATGTTTGTTTTTGCAGAAACTTATGTATGCTTGTTTAGGTTATAAAAATTATTCAAAAATGATTTTGGGGATAAAATCTTTTGCAAATGGTGTGTTTTGAACCTAATAACCCTAGGAATCACTTTGTGGTTTGAAATATATATTTGGTGAAGAAAAATAATGATTCTTTGATTTAAAACCAATTCTAGTCAAATAAAAATATAGTTTATTTATTAAAAATGGTTTTGAAGGAAAAGCTTTGGGAAATGTTTTGTTTTAAACTCTCTGACACCAAACACCAAGTTTTATGATTTTAAAATGAATTTTGTTAACCCTATAGATTAATGACTTAGTAAAAACATTTCTACACCACATAAAATGATACCTTGTTTTGAAAATGGTTTAAGAAGTGAAATCTTTTTGCAAATGACTTTGCCACTTTATAAAATGACCATTAGGTGTTTTCAAATGTTAATGACCCATTAGGAAACACTCTTTCAAATAAAACAAAGCTTGGCATGCTTGCATGCATTACTTTGACTTTATGATTTTATGTGATGTTTTGCTTGATTGGTAGATTGAGATTGTGCCTTGCTTGATTGATTTGTAGTGACTTGAAGAGTGTGATTGTAGCAAGGACAAGGAGTGAACTTATACTCTCTACCAAAAGGCAAGTGATGCTTCATACTTTTGTCCCATTACTTTCACTATGCATTAGTGATTTTTCTAAGTAAAACTTGCATGAAATTTTTGCTAAGTATAGACCATGCTATGGGAAATCCTAGTAGATGAAACCTTAGTAGAAATTTCCTAAGTTAAGATTCCTACTACTATCAAGCTTAGCTTAGCTAATAGAAAACAAGGGTGGAATATACATTCATACTATGGAAAAATTTCTAAGTCTGAGGACTTGTGTTTTTGTTTAATAAAACAACTAAGTTAATGAATCACCTGGGTGGAATGGTAATTGCTTGGTGGTTTTTGGTTGAGTGGTTCACAAGGCCCATGTTTATGGTTTACCTTGTGTATCTCACTTGTGGATTGCCACCCAGGAACAAAGAGATTTGAGATGTCAAATGTTGAGAAGCTTCAAGTGCAACCACTTGGCATTATGGGCTCTGCTTGGATCATATTGGTTGCAAGAACTTAGCCATATGGACAGTTGGTGGTAGGGTTTGATAGGTTGGAGCGCGTCCATTTTGGTCTAAGGGAAGGCTTCTGAAAGATCTTGTCTTGGGAAACCAAGTCTTGTGGGGAAAGTGCACCACCTCTGCAGAGTGTAAAATCTAAGTACTTAGCCATGTCCCTGGCAAAGGACAATTTGAGCATCAAGACATCGAAGCAATCAAGAATCTCATCATCCAAATTTCTAAGTTAAAAACTTGTGGTTGAACAAGGGTTAAAGGATCTTCAATCTTTGATTGGGAGTTGCCTTGGGAAAGATTATTTTGTCAAGCAAAAACTTAGTGTTTTCAAATGATAAGAAAAAATATATTTTTGAGCAATGCAAGCCTAAGCTCCACTTAGCCAGATGCATATAGATGATAGACTCCACTATACTACCATAGTATCACTTGCCAATACAATTCAAATTTATTGACCCTTGTGGCTGTAACTTGTATGTTGCAGGTTTGATTGATGTTAGAAAAGTTTGATGATTAGGATTACAAAGTCTACAACCAACATGTTTGCCTGTGGCACTTTGAAGATGAAGGACCCCATGCTTATAGATATTCTGCTGCAATGTAATGTAATAGCCAAATGAGCTATGAAAGATGTAATAGATTATTTTATTCCTGGTTATAAAGTTGTATTATGACCTTTGTTTCTTGATATTACATCTTAACTGTGGATGCTAGCTATTGATCCAGGGACTAGCATTGTAAACACAGGGGACTCTACCTTATTAAAGGTTGGGAACCTTACAGATGGTATCAGAGCAGCATTGTGTTGCCTGTAGGATTTGTAAACCTAGGATTGGACAAAAACCCTTAGAAAAATAGGAGATGTATTTGTTCCAAAACTTATTTACAAACAATCTTGTAAACTCTTTCCTCAACCATTTTTGTTTCAACTCTACATCCCTTCTATTTCAACTTGATGGAAAAACCTACCCCATGGCCAAAGACTTCACCATGTGCAAAGGACTTCATCAACTCTAATGACTTCAACATCTTCAACTCTAATGACTTCAACATCTTCAGCATTTTCACCAAGGACTTCAACCTTGGATATCACTAAGGACAAGTGAGACAAGAAATCTTACTCAAGATTTGGAGACTAAGGAAACACAACTTAGAAGGATCCATCCTCACCTTTGAAGTTTTGTGACCAAGAATTTTTCCTAAGGAAACCATGATCTCATGCAAGAAGAATCAACCAAGAAGGATGGAAAGATCACAAGCGAACCCTATAGATGGACCACCATATTTAGTTTAAGTCAAACCCACCAACTTATGTGGTGTAACAAAAATATTTTGTTGCCTAAAAATGTGCTTGAACTTTGTTGTTTGAGTGAAATGTTTGTTTGTGATTGCTTGCACATTGCTTGTGTGAATTGTGATGTGTGTGATTAGAACCCTTACTTAGAAATATTTTGCCTATTCTAATCCCAATCCAACCCACACAGATGACTACGCCAAGAGACACCAACATCAAGGTTTATGACAACAACAACAACAACCAAGAGGACAACATAAGAGAACTCATAGTAACCCAAACCTAGTTGAGCCAAGAGACAACTCAGCTTTTAGCCAACAACAATGGACTAGACCCAGCCATACAAAGGATTTTGAAACTTCAATCCCAATTGTTGCAAGGATTGGTTACTCAAATGATCAACATGGGAGAAAACTTTTCCCAAAGAGCTAATGACAACAAGGATGACAAAGATGCTATTATAGAAGGAACCCAAGCTAGCAATACTTGTGGAGATAAGGATCATACATCCAAGGATCATGAAGATCAATGCCCTAATGGTGAAGAAGAAAGTCATATCTCTACTAACTGCCCCAAGAAGAGAGAAAGATTTCCCACCTTTGAGGAGCATGAACTAAAAGAACTCCTAGCTTTGGAGAGACCCAAGAAAAAGAAGAAATGCCCCAACCCTAGCAAGAAGGATTTTACTCAAGAACAATGTTACACTTGCAAAGAGATGGGACACTATGCCAATGAATGCCCAGAAAAGAAGAAGAACCAAAGAAACAAACAAGAGGAAATGATACCAAAGGAAAAGAAAGATATTAGCCAAGTATGGTGCAACAACTGCAAAGAGCTAGGACATTATGCAAGCAACTGTCCAGAAAAGATGAAACACAAGATAAACAATCCTATGAGGGATCTCAGTCTTGTCACATGTTTCAAATGCAAGGAGCTAGGCCAGTATGCAAACTTCTGTCCAGGAAAGTTACACCAAGATCCCAAGAAGGCCAATGTGTAATCTAGATGGAAAAATTTTAAGGGTGGTAGTACCCTAGATGTTTTGAGCCAACTTGTAACCCCTAGCCTTCCCAAATCTCGGGACGAGATTTATTTTAAGGGTGGTAGTCTGTCACATCCCAAGATTTTCCAAATCTTGTAATGTGAAAAATAAATGAATAAAATAAAACTTTGTTGATTTTCGGGGTGAGAAGAAACTTTTTGAATCCAATTGGAAACTTTCAAAACCTATTTGGATAAAATAGGATCCTAAAGGGATTTAAAAAGATAAATAAACAATAAACTTAAAAATATTGAAAATTACTATTTTTGGATCTTTAATAAAAGGATTTGGTTTTCAAAGGAAAAGGTAGATTTATAAATAAGGATTATTTTATAGAGCCAACTTAAACCTTGGCCAAGCTTTTGAAATAAAATATTTTGTTTTGATTAAAAGAGTAAAGGTTTATTTAAATAAAATAATGAGTGTTTATTAATAAACCAAATTTATTAAAGTAAAGGCTTTTCCCATTTTAATTAAAACATCAAAACTTATTAAATTATTTTAAATAAGTTTTCCAAGTGTTTATTATTTTCAAATAAAACCTACTGAATGGTTTTGGTACTATTTTGGATTTCAAATAGAGTTTTAAAAATAAATAAATCAAACCCTATTTGATTTAATAACTAAGGTCCATTTTATTTAATTAATAAATGGATCCTAAAAAGATTAAAAATATTATTTTGTTTTGGACTTTGATTTGTGTTGATAAACAGAGCTAAACTCAATATAAAGTTTAGTGGAAGTTTATTTGATTTGGTTGTTTGATTTGTGATTTGAAAATCAAAACAGGAAATTCAAACAGAAAAAGAAAAATCAATCAGATCAAATAAAAGGAAAAGACCCAACCCATCTAACCTAGCCCAGTCCAGGCCCAACCAGCCCACTCCCTCTCACCCCGCAGAAAAACGCTTCGCACTCAGCAACTCACCCACGCAGCGACTGACCGGTGGACCCCAACTCCCCTCTCTCACTCCGCTGACGATACGGCCCCACACCCGAGCTTTCTTCCTCACCCGCCGCGACCTCTTCTCCCCCAAACCTCGTCACCGTTTCTGCCAAATAACTGCACGCTTGATTCCTCATAACCACGCGTTGAATCGGCCCCGTAACCGCGCGCATTTAAGCACCCCTCTCCCCTCTCAGATCTCCCTCACTCGCCAGACCTTCCTTGCCCCTAGGCTGCAACAATTTGAGCTGGCACTCCCTCTGTTCCGACGAGCGGCAACCAAAATTCCGGTGAACCCAGTCATTCCCCGCCCCCTATCCCACACCAGCTTGCTCGCCATAATCTCCTGCACCTTCCAGTGCCTTTCCCTCGCTCGCGCATGCTCTGCAGCATCGACTTCATCTTCGACTGAACGACGCCGCCGTCCGCTCCAACTCCGACGTGCTCCACAGGTAGTTTCTGGCCGCGCCTATCCTTATCCTTCACGCACACATCATCACCATGGCTTTGCGCGTCTGACCCTGTATCCCATTTGTCCTAGCGTGCGCTGTAGCAACGTCCTCGATGACGCCCGAGCATACCCATCGTCAGGAGCAACTCCGGCGAGCCATTGTCCTCACACCCGTGCGCCCCTGACCTGGTGAAGACTACGTTGAGCATCAGCACGACGCCGCTAACACTGTGAGCATCTCCCCAGCCACTCTTGCTTCCTGTATCGCCGGCAACCTCGCCGCCAGAGCGCCGCCGCCGCACCATCGCCGCCAGCGCCGCTGCTATTTGGCCAAAGCGTTAGGAACCGTTAGATCTGCATCTGATGGATAGGATAGAACCACTTAAAGCGAAGGGGTAAGCAATCTGATCCGTGCGATTTAATTAGATCCAACGCGCCAGAGTAGCCGATCCGAGCGAAACGGTATGGACGAATCAGAACACGCCGCGCGTCACTGGTTTGATTTAAAACAGATTTTAGAATCTGATTTAGATGCAAATTTGCAAACCTTATAACTTTAGTTCCACACGTCCAAAATTTGCAAATTTTATATCAATGGAATCAGTGGAACAAGCCCTAGCCAACCATGCCATTTGTTTAGTAAAAAGCTTCTAGAAGAATGTTTGTTTTTGCAGAAACTTATGTATGCTTGTTTAGGTTATAAAAATTATTCAAAAATGATTTTGGGGATAAAATCTTTTGCAAATGGTGTGTTTTGAACCTAATAACCCTAGGAATCACTTTGTGGTTTCAAAAATATATTTGGTGAAGAAAAATAATGATTCTTTGATTTAAAACCAATTCTAGTCAAATAAAAATATAGTTTATTTATTAAAAATGGTTTTGAAGGAAAACCTTTGGGAAATGTTTTGTTTTAAACTATCTGACCCCAAACACCAAGTTTTATGATTTGAAAATGAATTTTGTGAACCCTATAGATTAATGCCTTAGTAAAAACATTTCTACACCACATAAAATGATACCTTGTTTTGAAAATGGTTTAAGAAGTGAATTTTTTTTGCAAATGACTTTGCCACTTTATAAAATGACCATTAGGTGTTTTCAAATGTTAATGACCCATTAGGAACCACTCTTTCAAATAAAACAAAGCTTGGCATGCTTGCATGCATTACTTTGACTTTATGATTTTATGTGATGTTTTGCTTGATTGGTAGATTGAGATTGTGCCTTGCTTGATTGATTTGTAGTGACTTGAAGAGTGTGATTGTAGCAAGGACAAGGAGTGAACTTATACTCTCTACCAAAAAGGCAAGTGATGCTTCATACTTTTGTCCCATTACTTTCACTATGCATTAGTGATTTTTCTAAGTAAAACTTGCATGAAATTTTTGCTAAGTATAGACCATGCTATGGGAAATCCTAGTAGATGAAACCTTAGTAGAAATTTTCTAAGTGAAGATTCCTACTAATATCAAGCTTAGCTTAACTAATAGAAAACAAGGGTGGAATATACATTCATACTGTGGAAAAATTTCTAAGTCTAAGGACTTGTGTTTTTGTTTAATAAAACAACTAAGTTAATGAATCACCTGGGTGGAATGGTAATTGCTTGGTGGTTTTTGGTTGAGTGGTTCACAAGGTCCATGTTTATGGTTTACCTTGTGTATCTCACTTGTGGATTGCCACCCAGGAACAAAGAGATTTGAGATGTCAAATGTTGAGAAGCTTCAAGTGCAACCACTTGGCATTATGGGCTCTGCCTGGATCATATAGGTTGCAAGAACTTAGCCATATGGATAGTTGGTGGTAGGGTTTGATAGGTTGGAGCGCGTCCATTTTGGTCTAAGGGAAGGCTTCTGAAAGATCTTGTCTTGGGAAACCAAGTCTTGTGGGGAAAGTGCACCACCTCTGCAGAGTGTAAAATCTAAGTACTTAGCCATGTCCCTGGCAAAGGACAATTTGCGCATCAAGACATCGAAGCAATCAAGAATCTCATCATCCAAATTTCTAAGTTAAAAACTTGTGGTTGAACAAGGGTTAAAGGATCTTCAATCTTTTATTGGGAGTTGCCTTGGGAAAGATTATTTTGTCAAGCAAAAACGTAGTGTTTTCAAATGATAAGGAAAAATATATTTTTGAGCAATGCAAGCCTAAGCTCCACTTAGCCAGATGCATATAGATGATAGACTCCACTATACTACCATAGTATCACTTGCCAATACAATTCAAATGTATTGACCCTTGTGGCTGTAACTTGTATGTTGCAGGTTTGATTGATGTTAGAAAAGTTTGATGATTAGGATTACAAAGTCTACAACCAACATGTTTGCCTGTGGCACTTTGAAGATGAAGGACCCCATGCTTATAGATATTCTGCTGCAATGTAATGTAATAGCCAAATGAGCTATGAAAGATGTAATAGATTATTTTATTCCTGGTTATAAAGTTGTATTATGACCTTTGTTTCTTGATATTACATCTTAACTGTGGATGCTAGCTATTGATCCAGGGACTAGCATTGTAAACACAGGGGACTCTACCTTATTAAAGGTTGGGAACCTTACACCCAAATTTGTAACTATTGCACACTGCAAAATTCCTAAAAAGATTTGAATTCAAATAGAGTTTGAAATCATTTGAAAATCATTCCAGAAAATCAAATCAGAAATAGAAAAGGAATAAAGAAAAGGAAAAAGGCCAGCGCCAGGGTTTGAGCCCATCAACAGATCCAGCCCAGCTAGCCCACCCGGGTCCCCTCTCTCCCTCTTTCACTCGCAGACACACCCATAGAGTCGCTGACGCCAGGACCCCACCCCCTCTCTGTTTTATAAGCTGACAAGTGGACCCGTGACCACGTCGTCGTCTTCGTCAATCACGCGCGCCTGCGACGCTCACGCCGCCGTTACTCGCCGCAGTCACTGCCGCGTTGATTCCCATTGATTCCGCGAGTAACTCCACGCCCAGCTCCGGCTATATAAACATCTCCCCCTCGCGTCCATTTCCCCTCACTCAATTTTCTCTCGCGCCACCAGGCTGCTCACAACTCGCCAAACACCGCCGCAGTTCCGACGACCTCCGGCGTGCGATTCCGGTAAGACCCCGTCGCCCCTTGCTATCTAAGTTGGCCAGAATGATCACAACATCCATGCGCATCTTCTCAACCTATTGGTGCATGCTAGGACCATCTGGAGACTCGCCAACGACGACGACTACAAGCACCCGATGCTTTCTTCTTCTCCGGCGATCAATTGCGGTAAGCACTGAGCGCCCCTTGACCTCTCTCGCATACGACTAGACTCGCCACTGTCTTGTGCATCATCTGATGCCATTGGTTTGTGCTAGGGAGACCAGGAACGTCGCCAACGTCGCCGTCCACTACAACCCGACGCTGCCCGCAACTCCGACGAGCTCCCTCGGCCACTCTAGAGCGCCCCTTGCCAAACCACCGCCACCTTGAGCATCAGCAGCTCTCTGCGATTCCGGTAAACCCCTTCTCCCTCTCCCACGCGACCTAGAACGCCAGCTCCGCCACTGACAGAGGCGCCGCCGCCTGTCGCCGCCACTAGATGGTCAGGCTGCTCAGGATCGTTAGATCCAGATCGTGCGGATAGGATAGAACGCGAGCGAAGCGGTAAGATTGGATCTGAGCCGCGCGTTTAAGTTAGATCCAGCGGCTCAGAAGCGTGATCCGACGCGAGCCGGTACGCGCCAGTAAGATTAAGATGCGTGGCAGTGAGTTAGATTTAAAACAGATTTTGAATCTGATTTATGTTCAAATTTGATTTAGCTATAACTTTTGATCCCCACGTTAGAATTTGACAAATTTTATACCGTTGGAATCAGGAGAGCAATCTCTTTCTGATTATGCAATGTGTTTAAAGTTTTGCTTCTGTTAAAAAGGATTTATTTGCAGAAACATGTGTAGGGCTTATTTGAGTATATGAATTGTTTAGGAATTGTTTTAGGGTCTAAATAATTGTTGTTTGGCAAGTTTTTTTTAACTTGTTAGTGAATGAGTACTGTTTACTTGCTTGGTTGAATTTTAAAAATCATCATAGATCATCTTGCATGCATGCATATATTTTTGGTTGTATATGTTTTGTGTGTAATTTGTTGCTACCAATCTTTGTGTAGATTTTGTTGCTTGTGATTGTGATTGTGAGGAGTGCTACTCTCCCAACTACCAAGGCAAGTGGTACTCATGAATATTTTTATCCTATGTTTTCTACTAAGCATTAGAAATATTTTGTTAGGCTTGCATGCTATATTTTTGCTTATATGCCATGTTGGGAAATCCTAGTAGTTGTAGAAATGCTAGGAAATTTCTAAGTTAAATTACTATCTATCCCATGCTTAGCCTAGCTAGTAGGAAGCAAGGATGGTAAAAATACACATGCTATGGTGAAAATATTTCTAAGTCTTTGGACTTGTGTTTTACCTAATAAAACAACTAAGTTAATGAAACACCTGGGTGGAATGAAAGGTTTGGTTTATGTTGAGTGGTTACACAAGGCCCATTTTTATGGTTTACCTTGTGTATCTCACTTGTGGTAAGCCACCCAGGAACAAAGAGATTTTAGAGGCCAAGTGTTAAGAAGCTTCTAGTGTAGCCACTTGGCAATATGGTCTCTGCCTGGATCACATAAGTTGCTAGAACTTAGCCATTTGGACAGTTGGTGGTAGTGGGATGATAGGTTGGAACGCGTCCATTTGGTCTAAGGGAAGGCTTCTGAAAGGTCCTGTCTTGGTGAAACCAAGTCTGGTGGGGAAAGTGCACAACCTCTGCAGATGGAAAAATCTAAGTACTTATCCAAGTCCATGGCAATGGACAACTTGAGCATCAAGGCATGGAAGCTATCAAGAATCTCCTCATCCCAATTTCTAAGTAAAAATTTGTGTGTGAACAAGGGTGAAGGACCTCAATGTCTATTGGTGGTTCCTTGGGAAAAGTTTTTACAAAGAAAAACTTAGTGTTTTCAACTAATAGGCAAAACCTATTTTGAGCAAAGCAAGCCAAGCTACACTTAGCCAAAATTGCATATAGTATCTAGTCCACTTAAAATTTTACTGAGGTATCACTTGCCAATACTATTCCAAAGTATTGACCCACTGTGGCTGTAACTTGTGATGTTGCAGGTTACTCTGATGAGGATTAGGTGTCATGAGTCTACACTCAACATGTTTGCCTGTGGCACATGAAGATGAAGACTTTTGTTTATTTACTTATTCAAACTCTTGTATTAGGCCTGTGGCCTTGGAGTTGTAAAAACTATGTTTATCTCTGGAATGGATGTAATAAATGACCTTTGTATCTGTGTACTTCATCTTAAACTGTGGATGCTAGCAATGATCCAGGGACTAGCATTGCAATCACAGGGATCCTTTTTCCTTTATAAAGGAGGGATCTTACAGATGGTATCAGAGCACTGTGTTGCCTGTAGGATTATGACCCTAGGATTGGAAACCACTAAGGAAAAATTTTCAGCAACTTCTACACTTGTCTATTCTTCTCGTAAAACTTTTCTAATCTTCTCTCTCATCTCTATTTGTAGATGAACACCATCAACGAAGCCATGAGGAAAGGACCACTCATGACAATGACTTTGGAGTGTGAGACAGAATTCCCCAAGGCTCTCAAGGACCTCATGGTTGCATTAGAGATACAAGGTGCAGCTGTGTACAAAGGTTTTCCTGTGATGGATGAAGGAGTGGAATACTGGTGGGTGCAACTTCACTTGTATAAAAACAAGGAAGACAACCACCAGGAAAAAGGATTCTGCATGTTCACCAATTCAGTGGTGCACACTACATTCTTTGAATCAGCAAAGGATGCAGCTTGGAAGACCATCAAAGAACTTGGTGATAGAGTCAAGTGCAGAATGCTCAACCTCCAAAATGATCTCAAGAAAGAGAAGGAACATACCCAAGAGTTGGAAGCTACCAACCAAACCTTAAGAGGAGACATAATCGACTTAGTGATGGAGTCATGTGAGCAAGATAGGCTGATTGCTTCTAGAAACATTGTGTTAGCCGACAGATCCAGTGAGATAGGATTGTAAACGTACTTCGTTAGTTGGACCACCACTTATCACCTTATTTTCCAAAATGTTGCTTTAAAATAAGTTGAACCTTGGTTGTTGTAATGGATCCATGTATGCCATGACTTGTGTGTTTTGATTTCCAAGGATATGTATGTGATGTTTGTCTTTTGTTTTATCTTGAATTGTGTTGTTCTAACTTTTCTATCTTATAAATAGATGCCTACTGTTACCATCAGCACTGTTGAGGAGTTCCAGGTTACTCTCTTTGGTCCTCGTATCGTTGAGCTTACTACTTTGCTCAATCTCCCTCTTCCTACCATCATGGTGCTTCCCCTCACCAAGTTTGAGAGGAAGGACCTTTGGGGCTTCAAGGTCAACCAGCCTGGACGCCAGACAGAGCCTACCACGGAGGCCATCGTCTTCAAGCTCATGCATGATGACAAGGAGAGAGGCCTTGAGGTAGTTATGCAAGATCTGATAGGACGTCTGCTAGGGAGACACTCCCGACAGGTTAGAGGTACTCACTTACACGTCTTCGGTAGACGTGATGAGGATGGAGAGTCCATCAACTTCGAGGACGATTCGAGGGACACAGCAGAGCCGATTCGCCTGTACCTCCAGGACTTAGAGTCTCTCATTAGGAACGTGGACACTGACAGGACCAACGTCATGCTCAACAATGACAAGCTCCAGGTGCAGCTTCGCGAGAAGGACAAGCTCTTCGCGGAGCAAGATGAGATTGTCAAGGAGATGGAGGCGAAGTTCGAGAGCCAGGACAGGAAGTTCAAGAGTCAGGAGAAGCGTGTCCAGGATAGGAACAAGAAGATCCGGGACATGACTGAAGAACTGCAGACCAAGGACTTCGAGCTCGAGCAGCAGCAGACGGTGATTGAGAGGCTTCGTTCCCAGAAGAGGGCTCTCAAGGCCAAGATAGAGACCTTGACCACTAGTGTCGAGGAATACAAGACCGCGATGGAGAACGCAGGTCTTACCTTTGTCGAGGAGGAGATTGATGCCGAGGAGTAGATTTGACTACTCATTTATCTTTTATTATCATACTTGTTGTTTGAGAACTTGTTATTGACCATCCGACATGTGGATGGCTTGTTATTTGTGTGTGTTTTACTTTGCGAACTTGTTATTTTGTTGTTGAACCTTTATCATTGTGTTGCATGCTTTGTGTTTGATTATGTAATGTAATGTGCATGAAAGCATCTATAGGTATCTCATTCTTATCTCTATTGAACAAACCACAGATGCCTCCCCGTCGTGCAAACCCCAACCCCAACAACAACAACAACAACAACAACATCACTCCAGAAATGCAGCAAATGATGACCGCTCAAACTCAGCTGATGCAGATGATGACGACGTTCATCCAGAACCAAAACAACAACAATAACAACAATAACAACAACAACAACAACCCTCCGGGCTTTGACATGCTTACCAGATTCTTGAGATTGAGGCCAGCAAAGTTCTCAGGAACAACTGATCCCATGGTGGCCAATGATTGGCTACGCTCAGTGAACAAGGACTTGGTAACCGTGGGCTGCACTCATGCAGAAAAAGTCAGAGTTGTTGCACACTTGTTGGAAGGGCCAGCTGCCACTTGGTGGGACAACTTCCAGATCACCACTCCCATAGAAGATGTGACATGGGCTATCTTTGAGGATGGCTTTCGCACTGCTCATATCTCATCTGGATTGATGAGTCTGAAAAAGGAGTTCCATAACCTGAAGCAGCGCCACCGCAGCGTGGCTGAATATATTGAGGAGTTCAACAATCTGGCACGATATGCACCAGATTAAGTTGACACAGATGCTAAGAGTAAAGAAAAGTTCCTCGAAGGGTTGAATGATGAGCTGAATCTGTAGTTGGTTGTGGCATATGTTCCCACATATCAGTCTATCTGTGACAAGGCTGCTATTTTGGAGAACAAAATAAAACAAGTTGAGAGCAGGAAGAGAAAGCACTCAGACAAGCACAGCTCGGGATCATCTCACAAACGTTCCCATTATGATGACAGTGGAATCTCAGGATCCCACAAGCATGGGAAATTCAACAAGCACCACAACCACAACCGTCATGACAACAAGCATCACCGTAGTCATGACAATGCCAAGTACAAGAACCACAAGGGTGGATACAAGAGCCACCACAGTGGTAATGGAAGTGGAAGTGGAAGTGGAAGCCAACCTGTCAAGAAAGACATAAGTCAGGTTGAATGCTTCAAGTGCAAGAAGATGGGGCATTATGCAAATGAATGCCCAGAAAAGAAAGTTGAAGGACCCAACAAGCCCAACCCTTTTCAGAAGGGACAAGTGAAACACATCAATGTGGAGGAAATCTATGAGGAGCCTGATGCTGTTGCTGGTAAGTTCAAACTCAATTCTGTTCCAGCATTTGTTCTCTTTGATACTGGTGCATCTCATTCATTCATATCAAGAGCATTTGTTGAAAGAAATGAACTGCCGGTAGAAACTATTGGGTGTCCTATAAAAGTAAGTTCTCCAGGTGGAGAAATGATAGTGAATCCAGGATGTCATGATCTAGTCATAGAGTTTGGGAAGTATAAGTTTCCCGTTAACTTGATAATTCTAAACTCCCAAGGATTGGATGTCATTTTTGGAATGGACTGGATGACTAAATACAAAGGAGTGATAGATTGTGCCAACCATACTGTCACACTCACAACTCCAGAAAATAAAAGGATTAGATTCAAGACCAACTTTGAATCAAAAGGGAGTAAGCTAAATTCTCTTAAGGGGGTTAGCATGGACAGTGTGCCAATTGTGAGTGAGTATCCGGATGTGTTTCCGGAAGAATTACCGGGAATGCCACCAGATAGAGATGTGGAGTTTCTTATAGATTTGGTACCAGGATCTGGACCAATAGCGAAGAGACCTTATAAAATGTCAGTTGATGAACTGAAAGAACTCAAGAAACATCATGGAGAACAGTTGCAGAAAGGATTTATTCAACCAATTTGTTCATCTTGGGGATCCCCAGTTTTGTTCGTGGAGAAGAAAGATAGAAGTCAAAGGTTATGCATAGATTACCGTTCACTCAACGAGGTGACTATCAAGAACAAATACCCTTTGCCTAGAATCAATGAATTGTTTGATCAGCTGGAAGGAGCATGTGTGTTCTCAAAGATTAATCTCCGGTCAGGTTATTTTCAACTCAAGATAAGGGAACAAGACATACCTAAAAAAGCTTTCACTACAAGGTATGGATTGTATGAGTATACCGTAATGCCTTTTGGTTTGACCAATCCTCCAGCATACTTCATGAATATGATGAACAAGGTGTTCATGGAATTCCTTGACAAGTTTGCTGTCGTTTTCATCGATGACATCTTAGTCTATTCCAAGAGCAAACAAGAGCATGAAGGACATTTGTGATTGATACTTGAGAAGTTAAGAGAGCATAAACTTTATGCCAAATTCAGCAAGTGTGAGTTCTGGTTGAATGAAGTTGGGTTTCTTGGTCATGTTATGACAAAGGATGGTGTAGCAGTTGATCCTGCTAAAGTTTCAGCTGTAACTGAATGGGAATCTCCCAAGTCCATAAAAGAAGTTTGCAGTTTCCTTGGCTTAGCAGGTTACTACAGAAGGTTCATTGAAAAATTCTCCAAGGTAGCTAAGCCCATGACGGAATTACTAAAGAAAGACAAGAAGTTTGCTTGGTCTGAAGGTTGTGAACTCAGCTTTTAGGAATTGAAGAAGAGACTTGTGACAGCACCAGTCTTGTGTCTGCCAGATTTGGAAAAAGATTTCCAAGTATATTGTGATGCATCTCATCAGGGTTTGGGTGCAGTTCTTATGCAAGACGGTAAAGTTGTGGCTTATGCCGCGAGACAACTCAAAACTCATGAAGTGAACTATCCTACTCATGATTTAGAGTTAGCCTCTGTTGTCCATGCACTCAAAACATGGAGACACTACCTTTTGATAAAGCGTTGTGAAGTGTTCACATATCATAAAAGTTTGAAGAATATCTTCACCCAGAAGGAAATTAATATGAGACAAAGAAGGTGGCTAGAACTCATTAAGGACTACGACTTAAGTTTGCAATACTACCTCGGTAAAGCAAATGTTGTAGCAGATGGTCTAAGTCGTAAGGTTTTTGTGAATGGCCTTACCAAAGGAGAAATGACAGATGACTTGTGTGCCCAATTCCGAAAACTCAGATTGGAGATTGTGCCTGAAGGACATCTCATGACTTTGGATGTTCAACCCACTTTGTTGGACAAAATCAAAGAAGCCTAGAAGATTGATAAGGAAATCGAAGAGATTAAAGAAAAGATTGGCAAAGGAAAAGCCAAAGGATTCCATGAAGATGAACAGGGTACTTTATGGCATGGGAAACGTATCTGTGTTCCACAAGATCCGGAGCTTCGGAAACTGATTTTGCAAGAAGCACACAACTCACCGTATTCCATTCATCCGGGTAACACCAAAATGTACATGGATATGAAGGAAATATTTTGGTGGAATAATCCCAAGAAGGACATCGCCGAACATATTGCTTTGTGTGATGTGTGTAGTAGAGTGAAGGCGGAACATCAGAAACCAGCAGGTTTGCTTCAACCACTACCCATTCCTGATTGGAAGTGGGACAAGACTGGTATGGATTTCATTACCGGATTACCAAGGACCCGGTAAGGATACGATTCTATTTGGGTAGTAGTGGATCGCCTAACTAGAGTGGCTCATTTCATACCCGTGAAGAGAACCTATACAAGTGCTAAGTTAGCCAGAATTTACATGAGTAGAATTGTATGTCTACATGGAGTGCCCAAGAGTATTGTGTCTGATAGGGGAACTCAATTCACTTCCCATTTTGGGAGACAGTTACATGAGTCATTGGGAACGAGGTTGGAATTCAGTACCGCTTTTCATCCTCAAACTGATGGACAGACAGAAAGGACCAATCAGATTCTTGAAGACATGTTGAGAGCATGTGCCTTAGACTATGGAGCCAGTTGGGATGAAAGTCTGCCTTACGCAAAATTTTCTTATAACAACAGCTATCAAGCCAGCATTGAGATGGCACCATTTGAGTTTCTCTACGGAAGAAAATGTACCACCCCATTGTTATGGAATGGTGTGGGAGAAAGAAGTCTATTCGGGCCAGATCTTATCAAAGAAGCCGAAGAGAAGGTCAAGTTGGTTAAGGACAGGTTGAAGATAGCACAGTCCCGACAGAAAAGCTACGCAGATCCTAAGCGTAGAGAAGTCACCTACGAAGTTGGTGATAGAGCCTATCTTAGAGTGTCACCACTTCGTGGAGTGAAGAGATTCGGAGTCAAAGGAAAATTGGCACCAAGATATGTTGGACCATTCAAGATTCTGAGTCGTAAAGGAGAAGTTGCCTATGAACTAGAACTGCCAGAATCTCTGTCAGCTGTTCATAATGTATTTCATGTGAGTCAACTTAAGAAATGTCATCCAGAAATGGAAGAAACTTCTTTGAAGGATACTATACCTTTGGAGGAGGTTCAACTAGAAAGTGATCTCACTTATGAAGAGAAACCTATCAAGATTCTTGAGACCGCAGAAAGAGTTACACGGACTAAGACTATCATGTTTTGCAAAGTTCAGTGGAACCATCATTCCGAAGAGGAAGCAACATGGGAAAGAGAAGATGAACTTCGGAAAGACCACCCTCACCTATTTGCTAGCCAATCCGAATCTCGAGGGCGAGATTCACCTTAAGGGGGTTAGATTTGTAACATCCTCAAAATCATGTTTCAAACTCATGCATATCATCCATGCATCCATAAGCATTTAGGGTTTCATTTTCAGAAAACCAATTCAAAACAGGAGCATATGAGCTCATTATTTTATGTGATCAGCATTTGAAACAAATGCTACCCCTCTATGAGAGATTGCTGTTCATGAAACCAAACCTTTTGCATTATTACTTTCAGAATGTGTTGCTCGTTTGCTAAGGTTGTAAACCAATATTTCAAAGCAAATACAATTTGAAAACCAAATTCAAAACCAATATAAAACAAGTGCTATGTCACTGTTCATTCTATTTTATTCCAAATGACCCAACCAATTCAAAGTGACCACTTGGTTGTATGCCCAAATTTGTAACTATTGCACACTGCAAAATTCCTGAAAAGATTTGAATTCAAATAGAGTTTGAAATCATTTGAAAATCATTCCAGCAAATCAAATCAGAAATAGAAAAGGAATAAAGAAAAGGAAAAAGGCCAGCGCCAGGGTTTGAGCCCATCAACAGATCCAGCCCAGCTAGCCCACCCGGGTCCCCTCTCTCCCTCTTTCACTCGCAGACGCACCCACAGAGTCGCTGACGCCATGACCCCACCCCCTCTCTGTTTTATTCGCTGACAAGTGGACCCGTGACCACGTCATCGTCTTCGTCAATCACGCGCGCCTGCGACGCTCACGCCGCCGTTACTCGCCGCAGTCACTCCCGCGTTGATTCCCAATGATTCCGCGAGTAACTCCACGCACAGCTCCGGCTATATAAACCTCTCCCCCTCGCGGACATTTCCCCTCACTCAATTTTCTCTCCACGCCACCAGGCTGCTCACAACTCGCCAAACACCGCCGCAGTTCCGATGACCTCCGGCGTGCGATTCCGGTAAGACCCCATCGCCCCTTGCTGTCTAAGTTGGCCAGAATGATCACAACATCTATGCACATCTTCTCAACCTATTGGTGCATTCTAGGACCATCTGGAGACTCGCCAACGACGACGACTGCAAGCACCCGACGCTTTCTTCTTCTCCGGCGATCAATTGCGGTAAGCACTGAGCGCCCCTTGACCTCTCTCGCATACGACTAGACTCGCCACTGTCTTGTGCATCTTCTGATGCCATTGGTTTGTGCTAGGGAGACCAGGAACGTCGCCAACGTCGCCGTCCACTCCAACCCGACGCCGCCCGCAACTCCGACGAGCTCCCTCAGCCACTCTAGAGCGCCCCTTGCCGAACCACCGCCACCTTGAGCATCAGCAGCTCTCTGCGATTCCGGTAAACCCCTTCTCCCTCTCCCGCGCGACCTAGAACGCCAGCTCCGCCACTGACAGAGGCGCCGCCGCCTGTCGCCGCCGCTAGCGCCGCCACTAGATGGTCAGGCTGCTTAGGATCGTTAGATCCAGATCGTGCGGATAGGATAGAACGCGAGCGAAGCGGTAAGATTGGATCTGAGCCGCGCGTTTAAGTTAGATCCAGCGGCTCAGAAGCGTGATCCGACGCGAACCGGTACGGGCCAGTAAGGTTAAGATGCGTGGCAGTGAGTTAGATTTAAAACAGATTTTGAATCTGATTTATGTTCAAATTTGATTTAGCTATAACTTTTGATACCACGTTAGAATTTGACAAATTTTATACCGTTGGAATCAGGAGAGCAAGCCCTTTCTGATTATGCAATGTGTTTAAAGTTTTGCTTCTGTTAAAAAGGATTTATTTGCAGAAACATGTGTAGGGATTATTTGAGTATATGAATTGTTTAGGAATTGTTTTAGGGTCTAAATAATTGTTGTTTGGCAAGTTTTTTTTAACTTGTTAGTGAATGAGTACTGTTTACTTGCTTGGTTGAATATTAAAAATCATCATAGATCATCTTGCATGCATGCATATATTTTTGGTTGTATATGTTTTATGTGTAATTTGTTGCTACCAATCTTTGTGTAGATTTTGGAGCTAGTGATTGTGATGTGAGGAGTGCTACTCTCCCAACTACCAAGGCAAGTGGTACTCCTGAATATTTTTATCCTATGTTTTCTACTAAGCATTAGAAATATTTTGTTAGGCTTGCATGCTATATTTTTGCTTATATGCCATGTTGGGAAATCCTAGTAGTTGTAGAAATGCTAGGAAATTTCTAAGTTAAATTACTATCTATCCCATGCTTAGCCTAGCTAGTAGGAAGCAAGGATGGTAAAAATACACATGCTATGGTGAAAATATTTCTAAGTCTTTGGACTTGTGTTTTACCTAATAAAACAACTAAGTTAATGAAACACCTGGGTGGAATGGAAGGTTTGGTTTATGTTGACTGGTTACACAAGGCCCATTTTTATGGTTTACCTTGTGTATCTCACTTGTGGTAAGCCACCTAGGAACAAAGAGATTTTAGAGGCCAAGTGTTAAGAAGCTTCTAGTGCAGCCACTTGGCAATATGGGCTCTGCCTGGATCACATAAGTTGCTAGAACATAGCCATTTGGACAGTTGGTGGTAGTGGGATGATAGGTTGGAACGCGTCCATTTGGTCTAAGTGAAGGTTTCTGAAAGGTCCTGTCTTGGTGAAACCAAGTCTGGTGGGGAAAGTGCACAACCTCTGCAGATGGAAAAATCTAAGTACTTAGCCAAGTCCATGGGAATGGACAACTTGAGCATCAAGGCATGGAAGCTATCAAGAATCTCCTCATCCCAATTTCTAAGTAAAAATTTGTGGGTGAACAAGGGTGAAGGACCTCAATGTCTATTGGTGGTTCCTTGGGAAAAGTTTTGACAAAGAAAAACTTAGTGTTTTCAACTAATAGGCAAAACCTATTTTGAGCAAAGCAAGCCAAGCTACACTTAGCCAAAATTGCATATAGTATCTAGTCCACTTAAAATTTTACTAAGGTATCACTTGCCAATACTATTCCAAAGTATTGACCCACTGTGGCTGTAACTTGTGATGTTGCAGGTTACTCTGATGAGGATTAGGTGTCATGAGTCTACACTCAACATGTTTGCCTGTGGCACATGAAGATGAAGACTTTTGTTTATTTACTTATTCAAACTCTTGTATTAGGCCTGTGGCCTTGGAGTTGTAAAAACTATGTTTATCTCTGGAATGGATGTAATAAATGACCTTTGTATCTGTGTACTTCATCTTAAACTGTGGATGCTAGCAATGATACAGGGACTAGCATTGCAATCACAGGGATCCTTTTTCCTTTATAAAGGAGGGATCTTACAGAACTCCACATCCCTATCTGGTGGCATTCTCGGCAATTCTTCCGGAAATACATCCGGATATTCCCTCACAATTGGCACACTGTCTATGCTAACCCCCTTAAGAGAATTTAGCTTACGTCATTTTGATTCAAAGTTAGACTTGAATCTTATCCGTTTCTTTTCCGGGGTTGTGAGTGCAACAGTTCGATTAGAAAAATCTAGTACTCCTTCATACTTGGTCATCCAATCCATTCCCAAAATTACATCCAGTCCTTGGGAATCTAGGATTATCAGACTCACTGGAAACTTATGCTTTCCAAACTCTATTACCAGATCCCGGCATCCGAGACTCATTATCATATCTCCACCTAGAGAACTTACTTTTATTGGACACCCAATGTTTTCAGTTGGAAACCCATTTCTATCAACAAATGCTTTTGATAAAATGAATGTGATGCACCAGTATCAAAAAGAACAAGTGCTGGAATAGAATTAAGTTTGAACTTACCAGCCACAGCATCGGACTCCTCATAAATTTCTTCCACATTGATGTGGTTCACTTGTCCCTTCTGGAAAGGGTTGGGCTTGTTGGGTCCTTCAACTTTCTTTTCTGGGCATTCATTTGCATAATGCCCCATCTTCTTGCACTTGAAGCATTCAACCTGACTAAGATCCTTCTTGACAGTCTGGCTTCCACTACCACTTCCATTTCCATTGTGGTGGCTCTTGTATCCACTCTTGTGATTCTTGTACTTGTCATTGTCATGACTACGGTGATGCTTGTTGTCATGATGACGGTTGTGGTTGTGGTGGCTGTTGTACTTTCCATGCTTGTGGGACCCAGAACTCCCACTATCATCATAATGGGAGCGCTTGTGAGACGATCTCGAGCTATGCTTGTCAGAGTGTTTCCTCTTCCTTCTTTCAACCTGTTTCATCTTGCTCTCCAAGATGGCAGCATTGTCACAAAGAGATTGATAAGTGGGGACATAGGCCACAGATAGCTGCAGGTTCAGTTCATCGTTCAGTCCTTCGAGGAACTTCTCTTTCCTCTTGGCATTAGTGTCAACTTCATCCGGTGCATAACGCGCCAGATTGTTGAACTCCTCAATATATTCAGCCACGCTGCGGTGGCGCTGCTTCAAGTTATGAAATTCCTTCTTCTTCAAAATCATCACTCCGGATGAGATGTGAGCTGTACGGAACCCATCTTCAAAGATAGCCCATGTCACATCCTTCCCACCAAGTAGCTGCTGGTCCTTCCAACAAGTTTGTTGCAAACCTGACTTTCTCTTCATCAGTACAGCCAACAGTTACCAAATCCTTGTTCACTGAGCGTAGCCAATCATTGGCCACCATGGGATCAGTAGTTCCTAAGAACTTTGCTGGCCTCAGTCTTAGGAATCTGGTGAGCATGTCAAAACCTGGTGGATTGTTCTGATTGTTGTTGTTGTTGTTGTTATTGTTGTTATGTTAGAATTATGCCCTAGAGGCAATAATAAAGATGTTATTATTATAATTCTTGTTCATGATAATGTTTATATTCCATGCTAGAATTGTATTAAGCGGAAACATTAATACTTATGTGGTTTGTGAACAACACCGTGTCCCTAGTACGCCTCTATGGACTAGCTCATTGATCAATGATGGTTAAGGTTTCCTAACCATAGACATGAGTTGTAAATTGATAATGAGATCATATCATTGGGAGAATGATGTGGTGGACAGACCCAAACTAAGCGAAGCAATTAGATCGTGTCATTGTGTTCATCTTTGCGAAGCTTTTCTTATGTCAAATATTGTATTCCTTAGACCATGAGATAATACAACTCCCTGGTATCGGAAGAAAGCTTTGAGGTCATCAAACGTCATCCTATGAGAGGGTGATCATAAAGGTGTCTCTCAGGTGATCGGAAAGTATCTTTTGGGTTGGATGTATCGAGATGGGATTTGTCCCTCCCAAGTCGGAGAGATATACTTCGGGCCCACTCGGTAATCGATATCAACACCGCTTGTAAGCATGTGGTTAAGGAGTTAATCACAAAGTGATATCGGATTAAGGAACGAGTAAAGTACTTGCTGTGAACGAGATTGAACTAGGTATGACGATACCGACGATCGAATCTCGGGCAAGTAAAATATCGCGAGACGAAGAGAATATATATATGGGATTGATTGAATCCTGGCATCGTGGTTCATCTGATATGATCATCGATGAATGTGTGGGAGTCAATGTGGGTGCCCAGACCCCGCTGTTGATTATTGATAGAAGATCATGTCTGCATATTTTCGAACCCGCAGGGTCACACACTTAACGTGTCTTGACGCTAGGATAGATTGGATAATTGGTTTATGAATTTTTTGTTCGGAGTCTCGGATGGGATCCGGGACATCACGAGAGGTTCCAGAATGGTCTGGAGAATAAGATTCATATAAGGCAGTGCAGTTTTTGGAGTTCGGAATTGTTTCGGGTTAATCGGTATTGTACCGGAAGCTTCTAGAACCTTCCGGAAGGGGGCCAACGTGGTCCCACCTTCCGGGAGGGGGCATGGGCCTATGAGGGAGTGTCCTGGCCGCATTGGGCCAGGGGCACAAGGCCCCATAGGGCCCAGCCGATCCTAGAGAGTTTAAATCGTTTAAACTAGAGATAAGATAAGATAGGATTTCTAGATAAGGGAGAGTTTAAATTGTTTAAACTAGAGATAGCCTTGGAGGAGAGGCTAGGGCTGGCCGCCCCCCCTCTATAAATAGAGGGCTGGTGCGCCCCCCTCCCTACACACACCTTCCTCCAAGCCCTAGCCTCCCTGCTGGCCCTCCTCTCTCCCTCCCGACTGTTTGTAGGCGAAGCCCTGCAGCAGAAATTCTCCACCATATACACCACGCCGTCGTGTTGTAGATCCAATCCATCTCTCCACCATACTTGCTGGTCCGAGGAAGGAGGATACGTCGAGGTGCTGCACGTGTGCATCTCACGGAGGCACCGCCACTTGTGGTGCTAGATCGGATCGGATCGCGAGGAGGAGAAGCGAGTTCGACTACATCACCCACGTTCCGACGAACGTTCCGCTATGCGAATCTTCAAGGGTATGAAGATCTAATCCAATCTCTCTCGTTGTTTGCATCTCCTAGATTAGATCTTGGCTTTCCTTCTGTTCGCTTCCGTAGAAATTTTTGATTTACTATGCTGCGAAACCCTTCAGTGGTATCAGAGCTAGATCTATGCGTAGATGTGATTCACGAGTAGAACGCAACATGGTTGTTGCGGGCGTTGATGTTTTCTGTTGCAAGCCTCTTGTTTGTGTTCTTCTTATGACGCGGGATAGTGAGATTGAAGCAGTCCAGGCCAACCTTACGCGATGTCGTTCGCGAGACCGGCTCCGCACTTGACGTGTGGCTTGTACCACACATGCGGCTGGTGGATGTCAGTTTCTCTCACTATAGTTGTCATGGGATTAACACCGGAGTTTGGCAACCATAATATCACCGTTGTGGCTTTCCGTAGGTAAGAATCGTTCTTAGCATCTACTCCCATGAGCCACGTAAAACATGCAACAACAAAGTAGAGGCGTCTAACTTGTTTTTGCAGGGAGTGTTTTCTGTGATATGGTATGGCCCAAGATGTGATGTGTATATTGTATGCGATGATCATGTTTTGTAACGTTTCACGACTTGCATGTCGATGAGTACACAACCGGCAGGAGCCATATGGTTGTCTTTATAATTGTGTATGACCTGCGAGTCAACTTCTTATACGCCATGTAATAGCTTTACTTTATCGCTAAGTAGTTAGCAATAGTTGTAGTTGCTAGTCGTGGTGGAGGCAATCATGGTGGAGTGATGGAGATCATGCCGGAACGCACAAGATGGAGATCATTGTGCGAAGATTGGCTATACCATGTCACATAAAGTTATATGCATGTGATGTTTATCCTTTTATGTATCTTATTATGCTTAGATCGCGACGGTAGCATTATAAGATGATTCCTCACTTAAAGATCAAGATAAAAACTGTGTTCTCCCCAAGTATGCACCGTTGCGAAAGTTCGTCGTGTCCAAGCATCACGTGATGATCGGGTGCTATAGACTCTACGCTCACATACAACGGGTGCAAGCCAGTTTTGCACACGCGGAAATACTTGGGTCTAACTTGACGAGCCTAGCATGTACAGACATGGCCTCGGAACACAAGAACCGAAAGGTTAAGCATGAGTCATATGAATGATATGATCGACACTTCGTTGTCCACCATTGAAACCACATCTCTTCTCGTGATGATCGGATTAGGTGTGGTGAATTTGGATCGTGTTCACTAAACAACTTGAGGGATGTTGAATTTAGTGGGAGTTCATCTAGTAATTTGATTAAGTTGAACTATTTATCATGAACATAGTCTAAATTGTACTTGCAAATACTGTAGATCACATGGCCAAGTCCAACTTCAACTTCAACGTTTTTGCTGAGAAAGAAAAGCTTAGAAACAATGGGTCTAACTTCACCAACTGGTTCCGCAATCTAAGGATCATTCTGTCTGGCGGACAAAAGGACTATGTCCTTGAGAAAGCGTTAGGTAACCCCCCTGCTGCAACTGCGCCGGCTGATGAGAAAGCTGTCTATCAGTCGCGCAAAGATGATTATGGTGTGATTAAGAGCACCATGTTGTTTGCTATGGAACCGGAACTTCAAAATCGTTTTGAAAACTATCCCGAGCCCTTTGAGATTCTCGAGGAACTGAAAACCATGTTTCAGACTCAGGCCCGTTCTGAGAGATATGAGATCTCTGAGAAGTTCTTTAACTGCAAGATGGAGGAAGGGAGTTCCGTTAGTGAGCACGCCATTAAGATGTCGGGCTACACTCAACGCCTTGAGCAACTGGACTGCAAGATTCCAGAGGAGCTCAAGATTGACAGGGTTCTGCAATCACTCCCTCCCAGCTACAAAAGTTTTGTAGTGACTCATAATCAGATTGGTTCCACTGATACGATCACCGAGCTCTTCGCAAAGCTGAAGGATGGGGAGGTGGACATCAAGAAATATAATCATGTGTTGATGGTCAACAAGCCCTCCTTTAAGAAAGGTAAAGGTGCAAAGAAGCCCTTCAAGAAAGGTGGCGGCAAGCGCGTTGCCCGTACTGAGAAGAAGCTCAAGTCTGGTCCTAAGCCGGACACTGAGTGCTTCTATTGCAAGGACAAGGGTCACTGGAAGCGTAACTGTCTGAAGTACTTAACGGACAAGAAGGCTGGCACCATCAAAGGTATATTTGGTATACATGTTGTTGATGTTTTCCTTACTATCCCTCGTTGTAGTGCCTGGGTATTTGATACCGGTTCAGTTGCTAATATTTGTAACTCGAAACAGGAGCTACGGAATAGACGGTGGCTTGCGAGGGATGAGGTGACGATGTGCGTTGGCAACGGATCAAGAGTTGATGTGATGGCCGTCGGCACGCTCTCCTTAGTTTTACCTTCGGGATTAGTTTTAAACCTTAATAAATGTTATTATGTGCCTGCGTTGAGCATGAACATTATTTCTGGATCGTGTTTATTGCAAGACGGTTATTCATTTAAATCGGAGAATAATGGTTGTTCTATTTATATGAGTAACATCTTTTATGGTCATGCACCTATTGTGAATGGTTTATTTCTTCTAAATCTCGAAAGGGATGAAACACACATCCATAACATTGAGGCTAAGAGATGCAAAGTAGAAAGTGATAATACTACTTATTTGTGGCACTGTCGTCTAGGTCATATTGGTGTAAAGCGCATGAAGAAACTCCATTCTGATGGACTTTTGGAGTCTCTTGATTTTGAATCATTTGACACATGCGAACCATGCCTCATGGGCAAGATGATCAAAACCCCGTTCTCCGGTATGATGGAGCGAGCAACGGACTTGTTGGAAATCATACATACCGATGTATGCGGACCGATGAGTGTTTCGACGCGCGGTGGATATCGCTATTTTCTCACTTTTACCGATGACTTAAGTAGATATGGGTATATCTATTTAATGAAACATAAATCTGAAACATTTGAAAAGTTCAAGGAATTTCAGAATGAAGTAGAGAACCATCGTAACAGAAAGATTAAGTTTCTACGATCCGATCGTGGGGGCGAATATTTGAGTTATGATTTTCTCACGCATCTCAAAGCAAGTGGAATTGTTTCACAACTCACGCCACCCGGAACACCACAGCGCAATGGTGTGTCTGAACGCCGGAATCGAACCCTATTAGATATGGTCCGATCGATGATGTCTCTTACTGATTTGCCGTTATCTTTTTGGGGTTATGCATTAGAAACCGCAGCGTTCACTTTAAATAGGGCTCCATCTAAATCCGTTGAGACGACACCGTATGAACTGTGGTTTGGTGCTAAACCTAAGTTGTCGTTTCTTAAAGTTTGGGGATGCGAAGCTTACGTCAAGAAGTTGATGCCGGACAAGCTCGAACCCAAAGCGGTGAAATGCGTCTTCATAGGATACCCTAAGGAAACTATTGGGTATACCTTCTATCACAGAACCGAAGGCAAAGTGTTTGTCGCAAAGAACGGTTCCTTTCTTGAGAAGGAGTTTCTCTCGAAAGAAGTGAGTGGGAGGAAAGTAGAGCTAGACGAGGTTATTGAACCTTCTCTTGAATTGGAGAGTAGCGCAGCACCTGAAATTGTTCCAGTGCCGCCTGCACCAACAATAGAGGAAGCTAATGACAAGGATCATGAAGCTTCGGACGATGCTGCTACTGAACGTCGCAGGTCGACAAGGTCGCGTGCCCCTCCTGAGTGGTACGGCAACCCTGTCTTGACTGTCTTGTTAGTAGAAGATAGTGAACCTACGAACTATGAGGAAGCGATGATGAGCCTAGACTCTGAGAAATGGCTAGAAGCCATGAAATCCGAATTGGGATCCATGAGCGAAAACCAAGTATGGACTTTGGTGGACCCTCCTAGCGACCGAAAGGCCGTTGAGTGCAAATGGATCTTCAAGAAGAAAACGGACGCGGATGGTAATGTTACCGTCTATAAAGCACGGCTTGTCGCGAAAGGTTTTCGACAAGTTCAAGGTGTTGACTACGATGAGACTTTCTCTCCCGTAGCGATGTTTAAGTCCATTCGGATTTTATTAGCAATTGCTGCGTTTCATGATTATGAAATATGGCAGATGGATGTCAAGACTGCGTTCCTCAATGGCAACATTGATGAAGAGTTGTATATGATGCAACCCGAAGGTTTTGTCGATCCTAAGGATGCTGATAAAGTATGCAAACTTCAGCGTTCCATTTATGGACTGAAGCAAGCATCTCGGAGATGGAACCTTCGTTTTGATCAAGTGATCAAGAGCTTTGGATTTGTTCCAAACTGCTACGAAGCTTGCATCTACAAGAAAGTGAGTGGGAGCTCGGTGACATTTCTGGTACTATATGTGGATGACATATTGATTATTGGAAATGACATCAACATGCTTAACGATGTGAAGAGTTATTTGAACAAGTGTTTTTCAATGAAAGACCTAGGTGAAGCTGCTTATATATTGGGCATCAAAATCTATAGAGATAGACAAAGACGCCTGATAGCTTTAAGCCAGAGTACATACCTAGACAAAGTTCTGAAAAGGTTCAGAATGGATAAGGCATTGAAAGGTTCAGTGCCTATGTTGTCAGGTAAGATATTGAGCAAGGCTCAGTGTCCAGCTACGGTAAATGATAGGGAAGCTATGAGCAAATTGCCTTATGCCTCGGCCATAGGTTCCATCATGTATGCCATGCTGTGTACTAGACCGGATGTGTCCAATGCTCTTAGTTTGACGAGCAGATATCAAAGTGATCCAGGAGTGGAACACTGGACAGCCGTGAAGAACATCCTAAGGTACCTGAATAGGACTAAAGAAATGTTCTTAGTCTATGGGGGTGATGAACAGCTCGTCGTAAAAGGTTACGTCGATGTTAGTTTCAACACCGACAAGGATGATTCTAAATCTCAGACAGGATACGTGTATATTTTGAATAGAGGAGCTGTGAGCTGGAGAAGCTGCAAGCAAAGCGTGATCGTGGGATCTACAGTAGAAGCGGAATACATGGCTGCTACAGAAGCGTCAAGTGAAGGAGTTTGGATCAGAAACTTCATCACTGAGCCTGGCGTGGTTCCAAGTGCATTGGACCCACTGGAGATATTGTGTGACAACACTGGCGCCATAGCACTCGCTAAGGAACCAAGATATCATCCAAAGACCAAGCATATCAACCGCAAGTTTCATATAATCCGAGATTATATAGCAGATGGAGATCTGAAGATCAGCAAAGTACATACAGATCTGAATGTCGCAGATCCATTGACTAAACCTCTTCCACGTGTAAAACATGATCAGCACCTCAGTGCCATGGGTGTGAGATTGTTGCCAAATGTAAACTAGATTATTGACTCTAGTGCAAGTGGGAGACTGTTAGAATTATGCCCTAGAGGCAATAATAAAGATGTTATTATTATAATTCTTGTTCATGATAATGTTTATATTCCATGCTAGAATTGTATTAAGCGGAAACATTAATACTTGTGTGGTTTGTGAACAACACCGTGTCCCTAGTACGCCTCTATGGACTAGCTCATTGATCAATGATGGTTAAGGTTTCCTAACCATAGACATGAGTTGTCAATTGATAATGAGAACATATCATTGGGAGAATGATGTGGTGGACAGACCCAAACTAAGCGAAGCAATTAGATCGTGTCATTGTGTTCATCTTTGCGAAGCTTTTCTTATGTCAAATATTGTATTCCTTAGACCATGAGATAATACAACTCCCTGGTATCGGAAGAAAGCTTTGAGGTCATCAAACGTCATCCTATGAGAGGGTGATCATAAAGGTGTCTCTCAGGTGATCGGAAAGTATCTGTTGGGTTGTATGTATCGAGATGGGATATGTCCCTCCCAAGTCGAAGAGATATACTTCGGGCCCACTCGGTAATCGATATCAACACCGCTTGCAAGCATGTGGTTAAGGAGTTAATCACAAAGTGATATCGGATTACGGAACGAGTAAAGTACTTGCTGTGAACGAGATTGAACTAGGTATGACGATACCGACGATCGAATCTCGGGCAAGTAAAATATCGCGAGACGAAGGGAATATATATATGGGATTGATTGAATCCTGGCATCGTGGTTCATCCGATATGATCATCGATGAATGTGTGGGAGTCAATGTGGGTGCCCAGACCCCGCTGTTGATTATTGATAGAAGATCATGTCTGCATATTCTCGAACCCGCAGGGTCACACACTTAACGTGTCTCGACGCTAGGATAGATTGGATAATTGGTTTATGAATTTTTTGTTCGGAGTCTCGGATGGGATCCGGGACATCACGAGAGGTTCCGGAATGGTCCGGAGAATAAGATTCATATAAGGCAGTGCAGTTTTTGGAGTTCGGAATTGTTCCGGGTTAATCGGTATTGTACCGGAAGCTTCTAGAACCTTCCGGAAGGGGGCCAACGTGGTCCCACCTTCCGGGAGGGGGCATGGGCCTATGAGGGAGTGTCCTGGCCGCATTGGTCCAGGGGCACAAGGCCCCATAGGGCCCAGCCAATCCTAGAGAGTTTAAATCGTTTAAACTAGAGATAAGATAAGATAGGATTTCTAGATAAGGGAGAGTTTAAATTGTTTAAACTAGAGATAGGCTTGGAGGAGAGGCTAGGGCTGGCCGCCCCCCCTCTATAAATAGAGGGCTGGTGCGCCCCCCTCCCTACACACACCTTCCTCCAAGCCCTAGCCTCCCTGCTGGCCCTCCTCTCTCCCTCCCGACTGTTTGTAGGCGAAGCCCTGCAGCAGAAATTCTCCACCATATACACCACGCCGTCGTGTTGTATATCCAATCCATCTCTCCACCATACTTGCTGGTCCGAGGAAGGAGGAGACGTCGAGGTGCTGCACGTGTGCATCTCACGGAGGCACCGCCACTTGTGGTGCTAGATCGGATCGGATCGCGAGGAGGAGAAGCGAGTTCGACTACATCACCCACGTTCCGACGAACGTTCCGCTGTGCGAATCTTCAAGGGTATGAAGATCTAATCCAATCTCTCTCGTTGTTTGCATCTCCTAGATTAGATCTTGGCTTTCCTTCTGTTCGCTTCCGTAGAAAATTTTGATTTACTATGCTGCAAAACCCTTCAGTTATTGTTGTTGTTGTTCTTGTTGTTGTTATTCTGATTATGTATGAAAGTGGTCATCATCTGCATCAGCTGCGTCTGAGCTGTCATCAGCTGCTGCATCTCTGGGGTGACATTGTTGTTGTTCGGGTTAGGGTTGGCACGTCGATGAGGCATCTGTGGTTTTCAATAAGGATAATAATAAGATACCCATAGATGCTTAACATGCACAATACATCACATAGACAATCACAAACAAGCATCAAAATAACAAAAGTTCAACAACATAGGCAACAAGTTTTTGAAAAGCAAACACACCAATAGCAAGCCATCCACATGTTGGATGGTCATTGCGACTCAATAATCAAAAGCATGGTAAAAGGTAAATGAGTAGTCATCACTACTCCTCTGCATCAACCTCCTCATCAACAAGTGTAAGACCTGCATTGTCCATAGCGGTCTTGTACTCCTCGACATTGGTAGTCAAGGCCTCTACCTTGGCTTTGAGAGCCCTATTCTGTGAGCGAAGTCTCTCAATCACAACCTGCTGGTGCTCGAGCTCGAAGTCTTTGGCCTCTAGTTCTGCAGTCATCTCTCGAATCCTCTTGTTCCTATCTTGGACTCTTTTCTCTTGACTCTTGAACTTTCTATCCTGACTCTCAAACTTGGCCTCCATTTCCTTGACTATCTCATCTTGCTCCGCGAAGAGCTTGTCCTTCTCATGAAGCTGCACCTAGAGTTCGTCATTGCTAAGCATGACGTTGGTCCTATTAGTATCTAGGTGCCTAAGAAGAACCTCTAAGTCCTGGAGGTATAGACGAATCGGCTCTTCCATCTCTCTAGCAGTATCCTCGAAGTCAATGGCCTCACCATCCTCGTCACATCTATCGAAGGCATGGAAGTGAGTACCTCTAATCTCCCGAGAGTGTCTCCCTAGTAAACGCCCAAGTAAGTCCTGCATGACTACCTCTAGGCCTCTCTCCTTGTCATCATGCATGAGCTTGAAGGTGATAGCCTCCGTGGCTGGCTCAGTCTGGCATCCTGGCTGAGTAACCTTGAAGCCCCAAAGGTCCTTCCTCTCGAACTTGGTGAGGGGAAGCATCATGATGCTAGGAAGCGGAAGATTGAGCACACTAGTGAGCTCAATAAGACGAGTGCCAAAACGATTTCCCTTGAACTCTTCAGTCGTGCTGATAGTAACATTAGGCATCTATTTTATAAGATAGAGAAAAGTTAGAAATAACATCAACAGAAAAACACAAAACAAGGTAGCACAAGCATATCATTTGCAAACCAAACACACAAGTCATGGTATACATAAATCCATTACAAGCATCCAAGGTTCAACATAACTTAGACAAAAAAATTGTCCAAGGTTCAACAACTTATGAGCAAACAAAACTTGGTTTAAAAGAATTATTCTCTCACTTGAGAGTGGCATTGGATCAATGCTTGCTTACATAAAATAATAAGCACTCAGTGCTTCTGTTTTCTTGAAATGAGTTTGAAATTGATCCCTAAATGATATGTATGCATGAATGATATGCAATCTTTGAAAACATGATTTTAGGGATGTTACAGTGTTTCATGTGAGTCAGTTGAAGAAGTGTCATCCGGAGATGGAAGAAACTTCATTGAAGGACACTATACCTTTGGAAGAGGTTCAGTTGGAGAGTGACCTTACCTATGAGGAGAAACCTATCAAGATTCTTGAGACTGCAGAAAGAGTTACTCGTACTAAGACTTTCAAATTCTGCAAAGTACAGTGGAATCATCGTATCGAAGAAGAAGCAACTTGGGAAAGAGAAGATGATCTTCGGAAAGACCACCCACACCTATTTGCTAGCCAATCCGAATCTCGAGGGCGAGATTCACCTTAAGGGGGTTATATTTGTAACATCCCAAAATTCATGAATTGTAAAAGCATGTATTGCATTCATATAATCATAGCATATTTGTCTTGCACAAAAAATTTCAAACCAAAACCCCAAATAAAACCATTATTGTGCCTATTTTATTAATCATATGAGGCATGGTTTTATTTTTATTTTCAAAGCTTCAAAATGTTTTTGAGTGGACAAGTGTGTTTGTCACACTTTTGAGTACAAGTTTCACAGTGCAAAAATCTAGAAAAGATTTGAATTCAAACAAGTTTGAAAAAGGATTCAAATTCATGCCTGAAAAATCAAACAGAAAAAGAAAAGGTTAAAAGAAAAAATAAAACACTGCGCCAGCCTTTCGGCCCAGCCCCACCCCACGGCCCAACAAGCCCACTCGGCTCCCCTGCACCCCCTGCCCTTTCTTTTCTCATCGCGCGCGCCGCACCCCCCTCGCTGACTTCCTGGTCCCACCGCCACGTCATCTCCATCGTCCCAAATCAGCTCTTGTGGACCTCGCCGTCGCCGCCCGTTACTTGCCAATTGATTTCGAATCAATTCGTGTTATTGCCGGAGTAATCCCGCGCCCAGCCCCCCTCTACGTAACCCCCTCCTCCTTCCTCTCCTTTCCCCTCACACCACACCATCGGAGAGCCCCCAGGCTGCCCACACTAGAGATCACACCACTGCGGTACCGAACCTCTCCGGCGAACGATTCCGGTGAGGCCTTCCTACCCCTCGCCCTCTGGTTCTTACTATCGTATTCGCCACCCTCCCGCGCATCTAATACTACTTACGGTTTTCCTTTTGGTGTCTTGTAGCATCGCCATCATCGACACCCGCGCGTGCCCGACGACAAGCTCGACTCCGGCGAGGAATCCTCGAAGGTCCCATGCGCCCCTGCCTCAACCTCGTCGACCACTGCGACCGCCTCAGCTCCGCGACCTTGGTAACGCACCGCACCCTCGCCCATACCCCCTAGCGCCTCCAATGCACCGCCGGCAGTAGCGTCGCCGCCTCTCTGGCCATTGGCACCGCCCATCTATGGTCGGTGTAACCAGCGCTGTTAGATCTAGATCTAGAGGATTAGATCTCTTAGTCGAATCGGTATTGGTCGATCTAGCCCGTATGTTTTCATTTAGATCCTGCGGCTCGCGTTGATCGATCCGACCAAAGCGGTGTGGACCAATCAAATCTTGCCGTGTGTCTATGTTCTGTTTAAATAAAATCCAAAAAAGGTTTTTCAATGTTTAAACTTATAAAATTCATATCTTGAGTTCTGTTTGGCCACATTTTGCAAATAATATATCAATGGATTCAGATAATTAAGCCCTACATTACTATTGGATTGAATTTATATTTTTATTCTGGAAAAATAGAATTTTATGCAGAACAATTGTATGCTTATTTTGACTATATAAATTATTTAGAAAATGATTTTAAAGCAAATTTGAGTTTGTTTAGACTTTAGATAGATCACTTTGCGTTCAGTACTGTTTTGTTTGACTTGTTTAGTATAGAAAAATCATTTCATTGCATTTGCATGCATTCATATATTTTTCTTGAATGTTTGAATGTGAATTTGGTGCTATTATTTTATGCGTAGATTTTGGTGCTAGTGGTGATAGTAATTGTCAAGATTGTTGCTACTCCCCCAACTACCTGAAAAAAAATTTGAATAGGACTTGCATGGAAATTTTGCTAAGTATATATATGCTATGCCTTGGGAAATCCTATTAGTTGTAGTCTTAGTAGAATTTTCTCTAAGTTAAGAGACTTGTTATGTTATCATGCTTAGCCTAGCTGGTAGCAAACAAGGGTGGATTATTCATACTATGAAATTTTGATAAGGCAATGACTTGTGTTTTTTGATTAATAAAACAACTAAGTGAATGAATCACCTGGGTGGAATGGTATGTTGGTTTATGTTGAGTGGTTACACAAGGCCCATGTCTATGGTTTACCTTGTGTATCACACTTGTGGAAAGCCACCCAGGAACAAAGGGATTTGAGATGTTTCGTGTTGAGAATCTTCTAGTGCAACCACATGGCATATGGGCTCTGCCTTGACCATATAGGTTGCAAGAAATTATCCAGATGGATAGTTGGTGGTAGGGTGATAGGATGGAACGCGTCCATGGTGGTCTAAGGGAATGCTTCTGAAAGGTCTCATCTCGATGCATGTCGAGTCTTGTGGGGAAAGTGCACCACCTCTCGAGAGGGTAAAACCTAAGTATTTAGTCGTGTCCTCGGAAATGGAAAATTTGAGCATCAAAGACATTGAAGCGATCAAGGACCTCCTCATCCCAATTTCTAAGTTAAAAAACTTGTGGTTGAACAAGGGTAAGGTTCACCCATGTCTATTGGTGGTTCCTTGGGAGTTTTCGATAAACAAAAACTTAGAGTTTTCAAATGATAAGGAAAACCTATTTTGATCAAAAGAAGCCTAAGCTACACTGAGCCAAAGTCATATAGAAGTTAGATACTACTATCTTACTATGGTATCACTTGCCAATACAATTCCAAATGTATTGACCCACTATGGCTGTAACTTATGATGTTGCAGGTTACTCTGATGGAGATTAGGGTTATGAGTCTACACTCAACAGGCTTGCCTGTGGCACATGAAGATGAAGACTTTACTTTATTAACTTATGTTGAACTCTATGTATTAGCCATGTGCTAATGAGTTGTAAAATACTATGTTTATCTCTGGAATGACGATGTAATAAAGATCTTTGTATCTGTGTACTTCATCTTAAACTGTGGATGCTAGCATTTTGATCCAGGGACTAGCATTGCAATCATAGGGGATTTTACCTTTAAAAGGTGGCGTCTTAAAGTCATCAACCTGTAGTATTAAGAAAAGGTCTCCCAAGAATAATGGACATATTATCATCTTCAGGCATCTCAAGCACAACAAAATCAGTTAAAACCAAGCAATTATGAGCCACTTGAACAGGAGCATCCTCACATATACCAACAGGAATAGTAATTGACTTATCAGCAATTTGCAAAGATATATCAGTTGGTATCAATTTTTCTAGCTGGAGTCTCGTGTAGAGAGAAAATGTAACATCCCAAAAATCATTATTTGTAAAGTTTCCATATCATTCATGCATTCATAAGCATTTGGTCTTTTCAAACAAAATTTTCAAAATAAGAAACCATGTTATGCCTATTATTTTATGCAAGTAAGGCAATGGTCCTATTTATTCTTTCAAGGTATGAGAGTACTTTGGATTGATCATAAATGTTTTAAAGTTGAATGCAAAGCTTACACAAAAAATTCAAAACAAAATTCCAAATAAACCCATTCTATGCCTATTATCTATATTCAAATAAGGCATGGTTTTATTTTATTTTTCAATGTGTAAAAGTGCATTGGATTAAATAGTAGGGTTTTATACACAAATAAGTACAAGGATTACACTACAAAAATCCAGAGGTGATTTGAAATCAAACCCATTTGAATTTTGTTTGAATTTGATTCCTGAAAATCCAAACAGGAAAAGAAAAAGCAAAAAGAAAAAAATAAAACCAACCGCTGCCTATTTGGCCTAGCACCAAATCCAGCCAATCTATCCCACCCGGCTGTTTCCCCATCTCCCCTCTCTCTCACCCGCACCCGCTCTACCCCTCTATCGCTGCCACTGGGCCCAAGCCAGCTCAGCTCCTTCATCCCCACCCCGCGCGCGCAGACGCAGTCGCCGGCCGTTTCTCCCCTATTCACTGTCGCATTTATTTCGGGCTTGATTGCCATTGATTCGCCACGAGATTTCCTCCCCCGCTCTGGCTACTAAAACCTCTCTGCACCATGGTCATTTTCCCCCAACATTCCTCGCCAGAATGCCACCAGGCTGCTCGTATTTGCACTCGCGACGCCGCTGCCCGACCGTCTCCGGTGAGCTATTCCGGCCAACTCTGACCGCCCCGTGATCTCTGCTGCTTACTACCATGCTCCCCTTGCTCATGCGCTTCTTCTCATACCTCTGTGTTGTCTGCTCGTGATCCAGAGAGTCGACTCCGTCAAGCACCGCGAGCACTCGAGGCAACCACCAACTCCGGCGAGCAATCCTAGTATGAATCGCCCGCCCCTTAACCTCTACACCAAGATAACTTGTGCGCCTTGTCCTTGCGCGTGTCCTGATGCACTTTGTTTGTGCTGAGGTTAACCAGGTCGTCTCCTCCATCGCCGTCCGCATCAACCCGACGTTGTTTGCAACTCCGACGAGCCCCCACAGCCGCAGCAGCTCGCCCCCGTCCATGCCAGTAACACGTTGAGCTTCCTCGCAACCTTGCGACACTGGTAAGCCAACACACAGCCCCCAGCCCCCTTGGTATTCGCCGGATCAGCACCGCCAGTAGCGCCGCCGCCGCCAGTGCCATTCGTGCCACAAGTTTCTGGTCGAGTGGATCTGGTCCATCGGATCTGGATCTAGTGGTTAGGATTAGAACTAGAACGAAGGGGTACGAGCAGATCTGAGCCGCAACATTTAGTCAGATCTAACAGCATGGACGCGTGATCCAGAGCGAACCGGTACGGGCAAATCAGATGGTGCCGCGTGTCAGGGTTTTTCTTTTAAAATCCAGATTTGAATCTATTAGATGAATTAACTTGTAAAATTCATAACTTTTGATATATTTATCCAAAAAATGAAAATAATATATCAATGGATTCACAAAAATAAATCCTACACTACTATGGGCTTGTTTTTGTATTTTGCTTCTGTTAAAACAGAATATAATGCAGAGACATTTGTAGGCTTATTTTGAGTTTATAAATTATTTTAGAAATGTTTATAAGACCAAATTAAGTTTATTTAGTCTACAAATGTTTTAGTTTTGTGTTTAGTACTGTTTACTTGTCTTATTTAGTTTAAGAAAAATCATCACATGGCATTTGCATGCATTCATATATTTTTGTTTGATTATTTTGAATGTAAATTTGGTGCTATCATTTTATGTGTAGATTTTGGTGCTAGTGGTGATTGTGATTGTGAGGATTGTTGCTAATCTACCAAATACCAAGGAAAGTGGTGCTTCATGTATTTGTACCATTATTTTACTATGCACTAGTGATTTTTGTATAGGGCCTGCATGGAATTTTGCTAAGTATCTATATGCTATGCTATGGGAAATCCTAGTAGTTTAGTCTTGGTAGAATTTTCTCTAAGTTAAGATACTTGATATATTGTCATGCTTAGCCTATCTAGTAGCAAACAAGGGTGCATTATATACATGCTATGGAAATTTTGTTAAGTCTTTGACTTATGTTTTTGCCTAATAAAACAACTAAGTGAAGGAATCACCTGGCTGGAATGGTTTGTTTGGGTTATGTTGAGTGGTTACACAAGGCCCATATCTATGGTCTACACTGTGTATCACACTTGTGGAAAGCCAACCAGGAACAAAGGGATTTGAGATATTTAGTGTTTAGAAGCTTCTAGTGCAAACACATGGTATATGGGCTCTGCCAGGATCATATAGGTTGCAATAACTTAGCCAGATGGACAAAAGGTGGTAGGGGTGATAGGTTTGGAACGTGTCCATTTGGTCTAAGGGAAGGCTTCTGAAAGATCTTGTCTCGATGCATGTCGAGTCTTGTGGGGAAAGTGCACTACCTCTCGAGAAGGAAAAATCTAAGTACTTAGCCGTGTCCCCGGCAATGGACAATTTGAGCATCAAGACATTCAAGCTATCAAGAATCTCCTCATCCCAATTTCGAAGTTAAAAACTTGTGGTTGAACAAGGGTAAAGGTTCACAAATGTCTATTGGTGGTTCCTAGGTGTTTTTGATAAACAAAAACCTAATGTTTTCAACTGATAGGAAAAACCTATTTTGAGCAAAGCAAGCCTAAGCTACACTTAGCCAAATTCATATAGAAGTTAGAAACCACTACTCTACTATGGTATCACTTGCCAATACTATTCCAATGTATTGACCAACTATGGCTGTAATTTTGATGTTGCCAGTTACTCTGGTGAGAATTAGGGTTATGAGTCTACACTAAACATGCTTGCCTCAACATGCTTGCATGTGGCACATGAAGATGAAGACTTTATTTTATTTACTTATGTTATGAACTCTTGTACTAGCCTATGGCTATGGAGTTGTAAAATACTATGTTATCTCTAGAATGATGATGTAATAAAGACCTTTGTATCTCTTTACTTCATCTTAAACTGTGGATGCTAGCAATTGATCCAGGGACTAGCATTGCAATCACAGGGATCCTTTACCTTATAAAGGTGGGGTCTTACAGATGGTATCAGAGCACTGTGTTTAGGTTGGATTAGACTAAGAAACCACTAAGGAAAAAACTACAACACTTTGTAAATTTCCACACTTGTCTTTTCCTTCTCGTAAACCTTTCCTAATCTTCTTTCTCATCTCAATTTGTAGATGGACACCATCAACGAAGCCGTCAAGAAGGGACCACTCATGACCATGACTTTAGAATGTGAGACGGAGTCTCCCAAAGCACTCAAAACCCTTATGGTTAGCCTGGGAATACATGGTGAGGCCGTATACAAAGGATTTCTAGTTATGGATGAAGGAGAAGGATATTGGTGGGTGCAACTTCACTTGTATAAAAACAAGGGAGACAACCACAAAGAGACAGGATTCTACATGGGCACCAACTCAGAAATGTACACAACATTCTTTGACTCTTCAAGAAATGCAGCATGGAATGCTATCAAGGAGCTTGGTGAAAGACTCAAGTGTAGAATGATCAAAAATAAAAATGATCTTGAGGAGGAGAAGAAGTATACCCAAGACTTAGAGACCGCCATAAAACGTCTAAGGGAGGATATCATAAACTTAGAATATGAGTGAGAGTTGAAACGAACTCCGTTAGTTGGACCACCACACTTGTCGTATTTTCCTAAAAACAAATCTAAGTCATGTTGAACCTTAGTGTTGTGATAAATTTGTATGCCATGAATTGTATGTTTGATGATGTATGTGTTTGGTTTTATTCTACTATCTTGTTTCTTCCACTTGTGTTGTTCTAATATTTTTCTATCTTACCTTAGATGACTAGATTTGAGATCAGCACCACCAAGAATTTCAATGGAACTCGTTTTGGTTCACGTATCGTGCAGTTTAATAGTGTGCTCAACCTTCCACTTCCTATTATCAAGGCCTTTCGGCTCACCAAGTTTGAGAGGAAGGATCTTTGGGGTTTTAGAGTCTCGCAGCCGGGATGACAGACGGAGCCACTCAGGGAGGAGATGTCCTTCAAGCTGATGCACGATGACAAGAATAAGGGTCTAGATGTAGTCATGCAGGAGCTACTCGGACGCCTCTGCGGACGCCACTCCACCGAGCTTAGAGGTCTCTACTTCCACCCGTTCGATACATGTGATGAGGGTGCCTTATTAGAGGGCCATTTTGTCTTTACCTTCAGGACCTAGAGTGCCTTATTAGACACCTTGACACCGATAGGACCAACGTCATGCTTAGCAATGATGAGCTCCAGGTTCAGTTGAGGGAGAAGGACAAGATCTTCGCGGAGCAAGACGAGATCATCAAGGAGATGGATGCCAGATTCGAGAGCCAGGACAAGAAGTTCAAGAATCAGGAGAAGAGAGTCCAGGACAGAAACAAGAAGATAAAGGACATGAAGGCTGAGATAGAGGCCAAGGACTTCGAGCTCGAGACCCAGCAGAGAGTGATTGAGAGGCTTCGCTCATAGAAGAGTGCCCTCAGGGCAAAGATCGAGGCCTTGACCACTAGTGTTGAGGAGTACAAGACCTCCATGGAGAGTGCAGGACTTGCTCTTGTTGACGTGGAGGTCGACATGGAGGAGTAGTGTTGACTACTCGACTATCTTTTATCTATCGTACTTTGATTATTGATTCACAATGACCATCCAACATGTGGATGGCTTGCTATTGTGTGTTTGCGTTTTCAAAACTTGTTGTTTATGTCGTTCAAACTCTATGTTAAATTGAGCTTTGTTATTTTTATTGTTTCTATGTGATGTATTGTTCATGTTAAGCATCTATGGGTATCTCATTCTTATCCTTATTGAAACCATAGATGCCTCCCCGTCGTGCCAACCCCAACCCAAACAACAACAATAACGTCACTCCTGAGATGCAGCAGTTGATGAAAGCTCAAGCTCAACTAATGCAGATAATGACACATTTCATGCAAAATCAGAATCAGAACAACAACAACAACAAAAACAACAACAACAACAGCAGCAGCAACAACAGCAGCAAAAGCAACAACAATAGCAATAACAGCAACAACAACAACAACAACAACAACAACAATAACAACAACAACAACAGCAACAACAACAGCAACAACAACAACAACAACAAACAACAACAACAACAAGTTCTCGGGAACCACTGATCCAATGGTAGCCAATGACTGGCTACGTTCAGTGAACAAGGACTTAGTGACTGTTGGCTGCACCGACAAGGAAAAAGTCAGGTTTGCAGCACATCTGCTCAAAGGACCAACAGAAACATGGTGGGACAACTTCCAGATCACCACTCCCCTTGAGGATGTGACATGGGCTATCTTTGAGGACGGTTTCCAAATAGCTCACATCTCATCCGGAGTGATGAATTTAAAGAAAAAGGAGTTCCACAACCTAAAACAGTGTCACTACAGTGTGGCTGAATATATTGAGGAGGTCAACAATCTGGCGCGCTATGCACCGAATAAAGTTGATACTGATGCTAAGAGGAAGGAGCAATTCCTCAAAGGACTTAATGATGAGTTGAACCTGCAGCTGTCCGTTGCCTATATCCCAACCTATCAGTCACTTTGTGACAAGGCCACCATCTTGGAAAACAAGATGAAACAGGTTGAGGGCAGGAAGAGGAAGCATAGCTTTGATAAGCACAGCTCGGGATCGTCTCACAAGCATTCCCATCATGATGATAGTGGAAGTTCTGGATTCCACAAACATGGGAAGTACAACAACCACCACAACCACAACCGCCACCATCACAATAAGCATCATCGTAGTCATGACAATGACAAGTATAAGAACCACAAGAGTGGACACAAGATCCACCATAGTGGAAGTGGAAATTGGAAGTTAGCCTGTAAATAAAGGTCTCAGTCAGGCTGAGTGTTTCAAGTGTAAGAAGATGGGGCACTATGCAAATGAGTGCCTAGAAAAGAAAGTTTAAGGTGCCAACTGTAAGACCCCAACTTTATAAAGGTAAAGGTCCCTGTGATTGCAATGCTAGTCCCTGGATCAATTGCTAGCATCCACAGTTTAGATGAAGTACACAGAAACAAAGGTCATTATTACATCGTCATTATAGATATAACATAGTCTTTTACAACTCCATAGCCATAGGCTAGTACAAGAGTTTAACTTAACAATATAAATAAAAGTCTTCATCTTCATGTGCCACATGCAAGAATGTTGAGTGTAGACTCATAACCCTAATCCTCATCAGAGGAACCTGCAACATCACAAGTTAAAACCACAGTGGGTCAATACATTGGAATAGTATTGGCAAGTTATACCTTAGTAGAATAATAGTATCTAGCTTCTAAATGAATTTGGCTTGCTTTGCTCAAAATAGGTTTTACCTATCAATTGAAAACACTAAGTTTTTGTTTGGCAAAAACTCCAAAGGAACCACCAATAGACTTTGGTGAACCTTTACCCTTGTTTAACCATAAGTTTTTAACTTAGAAATTGGGATGAGGAGATTCTTGATAGCTTCCATGTCTTGATGCTCAAATTGTCCATTGCCGGGGACACGGCTAAGTACTTAGATTCTTCCTTCTGCAGAGGTGGTGCACTTTCCCCACAAGACTTGATTTTCATCAAGACATGACTTTTCAGAAGCCTTCCCTTAGACCAAAATGGACGCGCTCCAAACCTATCACCCTCTACCACCAACTATCCATTTGGCTAAGTTATTGCAACCTATATGATCCAGGCAGAGCCCATAATGCCATGTGGCTGCACTAGAAACTTCTTAACATATGGCATCTCAGATCCCTTTGTTCCTGGTGGCATTCCACAAGTGAGATACACAGGGTAAACCATTGGAAAATGGGCCCTGGTCACAACTCAACAAAAATCCACCAAGCAATTACCATTCCACCCAGGTGTTTCATTCACTTAGTTGTTTTATTAAGCAAAAACATTAGTCAAAGACTTAGAAATATTTTTCCATAGCATGTATATAATCCAGCCTTGGTTGCTACTATCTAGGCTAAGCATGGCAATAGCAAGTATCTTAACTTAGAGAAAATTCTAACAATTCTTCAACTACTAGGATTTCCCAAGCATAGCATATAAATACTTAGCAAAAATTATCATGCAAGCCCTATACCAAATATTTCTAATGCATAGTCAAAATATTGGGACAAAAGTATGAAGCACCACTTTCCTTGGTAGTTGGGAGAGTAACAACAATCCTCACAGTCACAATCACCACTAGCACCAAAATCTACACATAAAATGATAGCACCAAATTCACATTTCAAATAATCAAACAAAAATATATGAATTCATGCAAATGCCATGTGATGATTTTTTTCTAAACCAACCAAGACATTAAATAGTACTGAGTAATAAACTAAACATTTATACACCAAATAAACTTAATTTGGCCTCTAAAACATTTTTCAAATAATTTTAATGCACAAAATAGGCCTACAAATGTGTCTGCATAAAATTCCATTTTAACAGAGACAAAATACAAAACTAAGCCTATAGATGTGTAGGATTTATTTTTGTGATTCCATTGATATAAAATTTGTAAATTTTGGACGTGTAGATTTAAAGTTATGAATTTTACAAAATCTATCAACTAATAGAAATGTTTCTGGTTTTTATAACACAGACTAGGCCATGTGGCTGTATCCTATTGGCCCATACCGATTCGTCTGGATCGAGCAACACTGACCGTCAAATCTAACTAACAACGCATGGCACATATCAGGCATACCGGTTCGTTTAAGTGGATCTATCTATGCCCTGTGATCTAGATCTAACGGTTGATGATCAAATGACCATTGCCTGGCGGCGCTGGCGCGACGGCAAGCGGCGGAGGCGCTCTGGCTATGGCATTGCGGCTGCTACAAGAATCGAGGGAGAGGGGGACGTTCCTCACCAGGTTCGCGACGATGTGCTGGTGCTCGAGGTGGTCTTTGCATGGATAGGGCGGACGAGGTTGGCGTAGATTACTCGCCGGAGTTCCTTCTGGCGACGGGCGCTTCTGTTCGTCATCATTGGCGAGGGTACAGGTCATGCCAAGGCAAGAGAAATGCTGTGTTAGATGCGCAAGACGATGCTGGTCACGCGAGTGTCAACGAGGGGGAGAGGGGCGGTCGGAAATTACCACGGGAGGTCATCGGAGTTGAAGCCGACGACGGTGGCGCTCATTCGATTACGTTGCCGATGCTCTGGGGCACGCGCGGGCGAGCTAGTGCTACTGGGAGGTGCACCAGGCGAAGTGGAGTGTGCTCGTGTGAACCAGGAGCAGAGGGGTTCCCAACCTTTAATAAGGTAGAGTCCCCTGTGTTTACAATGCTAGTCCCTGGATCAATAGCTAGCATCCACAGTTAAGATGTAATATCAAGAAACAAAGGTCATAATATAACTTTATAACCAGGAATAACATAATTTTATTACATCTTACATAGCTCATTTGGCTATTACATTATATTGCAGCAGAATAACTATAAACATGGGGTCCTTCATCTTCAAAGTGCCACAGGCAGACATGTTGGTTGTAGACTTTGTAATCCTAATCATCAAACTTTACTAACATCAATCAAACCTACAACATACAAGTTACAGCCACAAGGGTCAATACATTTGAATTGTATTGGCAAGCGATACTATGGTAGTGTAGTGGAGTCTATCATCTATATGCTTTTGGCTAAGTGGAGTTGAGGCTTGCATTGCTCAAAAATAGATTTTTCCTTAACATTTGAAAACACTAAGTTTTTGCTTGACAAAATCATTTCTCCCAATCAAAAGATTGAAGATCCTTTAACCCTTGTTCAACCACAAGTTTTTAACTTTGAAATTTGAATGATGAGATTCTTGATTGCTTCCATGTCTTGATTCTCAAATTGTCCTTTACCAGGGACATGGCTAAGTACTTAGATTTTACACTCGGCAGAGGTTGTGCACTTTCCCCACCAGACTTGATTTCCCAAGACAGGACCTTTCAAAAGCCTTCCCTTAGACCAAAATGGACGCGTTCCAACCTATCAAACTCTACCACCAACTATCCATATGGCTAAGTTCTTGCAACCTATATGATCCAGGCAGAGCCCATAATGCCAAGTGGCTGCACTTGAAGCTTCTCAACATTTGACATCTCAAATCTCTTTGTTCCTGGGTGGAAATCCACAAGTGTGATACACAAGGTAAACCATAAACATGGGCCTTGTGTAACCACTCAACCAAAAACCACCATTAAAGTCCAATTCCACCCAGGTGATTCATTAACTTAGTTGTTTTATTAAACAAAAACACAAGTCCTCAGACTTAGAAATTTTCCATAGTATGGATATATATTCCACCCTTGTTTTCTATTAGCTAAGCTAAGCTTGATAGTAGTAGGAATCTTAACTTAGGAAAATTATACTAAGGTTTCATCTACTAGGTTTTACTATAGCAAGGTTTATACTTAGCAAAATTCCATGCAAGTTTTACTTAGAAAAATCACTAATGCATAGTGAAAGTAATGGGACAAAAAGTATGAAGCATCACTTGCCTTTTTGGTAGAGGGTATAGGTTCACTCCTTGTCCTTGCAACAATCACACTCTTCAAGTCACTACAATTCAATCAAGCAAGGCACAATCTCAATCTACCAATCAAGCAAAACACATAAAATGATAAAGTCAAAGTAATGCATGCAAGCATGCCAAGCTTTGTTTTATTTGAAAAAGTGGTTCCTAATGGGTCATAAACATTTGAAAACACCTAATGGTCATTTTATAAAGTGGCATAGTCATTTGCAAAAGATTTCACTTCATAAACCATTTTCAAAACAAGGTATCATTTTATGTGGTGTAGAAATATTTTTACTAAGGCATTAATCTATAGGGTTCACCAAATATGTTTTCAAACCATAAAACTTGGTGTTTGGGGTCAGAGAGTTTAAAACAAAACATTTCCCAAAGGTTTTCTTCCAAAACCATTTTTAATAAATAAACTATATTTTTATTTGACTAGAAATGGTTTTAAATCAAAGAATCATTCTTTTCTTTCACCAAATATATTTTTGAAACCACAAAGTGTTTCCTAGGGTCAGTAGGTTCAAATCACACCATTTTCCAAAGATTTTATCCCCAAAAACATTTTAGAACAATTTTTATAATTTAAACAAGCATACAAATGTTTCTGCAAAAACAAACATTTTACCAGAGGCTTTTTACTAAACAAATTGCATGGTTGGCTAGGGCTTGTTCCAATGATTCCATTGATATAAAGTTTGTAATTTTTGGACGTGTGGATCAAAAGTTGTGCAATTTACAAATTCAAACCACTAATAGAAATGTTTCTGTCTTATAAACAAACTCCAGGCCACGTGGTGCATTCCTATTGGTCAAAAACATTTCGTGCGGATCGACAGACACAGACCGCAGGATTAAAAGTGATATGTGCGGCTCTGATCATCGCATACCCCTTCGACCTAATCTAATCACAGCCACTGGATGATGATCCAATGACGCATAGCCGCTTGACCAGTAACTGGCGGCGCTGCACGGCGGCAACTGGCGGCGCGGCTCTGCTCGCGATGGTTCCGGTGATACAGGGATCTAGAGGAGGAGTGGGGTGGATCACCGTGCTCGCGAGGTCGAGGTAATGCTCAGCGCATGGTCGGCTTGGCAAGGGGCGCTCAGACGCGACTGGGATTCCTCGCCGGAGTCGGTGGCGGCGTCGGGCGTCTCTGGAGGTCGTCGGGGATGAGGTTACAAGGCACCCTAAGGCAAGGTAGGGGCATGGTTAGACGCGGGATGATCTGGGGAAGATGTGTGCATCATCGAGAGAGCTTAGGGCGGTCGGAGTTCACCTGGGATGCTCGACGGAGCAATGGCAGACGGCGGCGCACGCTCGGTGTCGACGAAGCCGAGGCTACAGGGCACTCACGGGAGAATGAGTGGCACGGGGAGATGTGCCAGGAGGTGGGGAGTATGTGTGCGTCGTCGAGGAGGCAAGGGGTGGCGTGGTTCGGTCGGAATTGTCGCCGGAGTGTCGTCGGAGCAGCGGCGGTGCAAAGCTGATTCGAGGCAGCCCGGGGGCTCTCTGGCAGCGGGGTTTGAGGGGAAATGAAGAGGAGAGGGAGGGGATTTATCACGCGTGATCACTGCGAGGTTTAAACGCGGCATTAAGGCGAATTGATGACGCAAAATCAGCGGCAGAAACGGGAGAAGAACTGGTCACGCTGGGGAAGACGCTGACGTGTCTAGTGGGGTCCGTCTGACAGTGAGATATGAAGAGAAGAGATGGGGTCCACGCATCATCGACTCTGCGGGTTCTGTCTACGGTGAAAAACGTTTCGCCGCTGGAGAGAGTAGGTGGGCTGGACTGGGTCTTGTTGGGCCAGTTTGTTGGGCTGGGTCCTTTGCATATTTTTTTTTGTTCTGAATCTTTTCTCTTTTTCTGTTTGAATTTCCTGATTGAATTTCAAACAAACAAATCAAACATTCAAAACAAACCAAACTTCCACCACACTTTGCAATTGAATTTGGTTCTGTTTAACAACATAAACCAAAGTCCCAAAAACAAAAATAATATTTTTATTCTTTTTAGGATCTATTTAATAATTAAATAAAATAGATCTTAATTACTAATTCAAATAGGTTTTGATTTATTTAATAAAATCTCCATTTGAAAACTAAATAATTATCAAAATCAAATCAGTAGGTTTTATTTGAAATAAAGAATGCTTGGAAAACTTGTTTAAAATAAAATAACATTTTTATTTTAGGGTCCATTAATAATTAAATAAAAATGGACCTTAGTTATTAAATCAAATAGGGTTTGTTTTTTATTTATTTTCAAAACTCTATTTGAAATCCAAAATAGTACCAAAACCATTCAGTAGGTTTTATTTGAAAACAATAAACACTTGGAAAACTTATTTAAAATAATTTAATAAGTTTTGATGTTTTAATTAAAATGGTAAAACCTTTTATTTAAATAAAATTGGATATTAAATCCTTGTTATTTTATTTAAATAGACCTTTATTTTTTTTTTATCAAAACAAAATGTTTTATTTCAAAAGCTTGGCCAAGGTTTAATTTTGGCTCTATAAAATAATCCTTATTTATAAATCTACCTTTTCTTTTGAAAACCAAATCTTTTATTAAAAGATCCTAAAATAGTAATTTTAAATATTTTTAAGTTTATTGTTTATTTAACTTTTTAAATCCTTTTAGGATTTTATTTGATCCAAATAGGTTTTGAAAAGTTTCCAATTGGTTTCAAAAGTTTCTTCTCACCCTAAAAAATCAACAAAGTTTTATTTCATTCATTTATTTTTTCACATTACAAGATTTGGAAAATCTTGGGATGTGACAGGCTACCACCCTTAAAATAAATCTCGTCCCGAGATTTTGGGAGGCTAGGGTTACAAGTTGGCTCAAACATCTAGGGTACTACCACCCTTAAAATTTTTCCATCTAGATTACATCTTGGTTTGCTTGGAATCTTGGTGTAACTTTCCTGGACAGAAGTTGGCATAGTGCCCTAGTTCCTTACATTTGAAACATGTGATAAGGCTGAGATCCCTCATAGGCTTGTTTATCTTGTTTTTCATCTTTTCTGGATAGTTGCTTGCATAATGTCCTAGCTCTTTGCAGTTGTTGCACCACACTTGGCTAATATCTTTCTTTTCCTTTGGTATCATTTCCTCTTGTTTGTTTCCTTGGTTCTTCTTCTTTTCTGGGCATTCACTAGCATAGTTTCCCATCTCTTTGCAATTGTAACATTGCAACTGGCTTATGTCCTTCTTTTTCTTTTTGGGTCTCTCCAAAGCTAGGAGTTTTTCTAGTTCATGTTCTTCATACCTCACCTCAGAGGTGAGAATTCTTTCTCTCTTCTTGGGGCAGTTACTAGAGATATGACTTTCTTGTTCACAATTAGGGCATTGATCTTCATGCTCCTTGCATGTATGATCCTTGTCTCAAAAAATATTGCATGCTTGGGTTCCTTCTAGAATAGCATCTTTGTTATCCTTGTTGTCATTAGCTCTTTGGGAAAAGTTTTCTCCCATGTTGATCATTTGAGTAACCAATCCTTGCATCAATTGGGATTGAAGTTTCAAAATGCTTTGTATGGCTGGGTCTAGTCCATTATTGTTGGCTAAAAGCTGAGTTGTCTCTTGGCTCAACTGGTTTTGGGTTTCTATAAGTTCTCTCATGTTGTCCTCTTGGTTGTTGTTGGTGTCATCAACCTTGATGTTGGAGTTTCTTGGAGAAGTCATCTGTTTGGATTGGATTGGGATTAGAATAGGCAAAAGATTTTGAAGTAAGGGTTCTAATCACACACATCACAATTCACACAAGCAATGTGCAAGCAATCACAAACAAACATTCCACTCAAACAACAAAGTTCAAGCACATTTTTAGGCAACAAAATATTTTTGTTACACCACATAAGTTGGTGTGTTTGACTTAACTAAAATATGGTGGTCCATCTATATGGTTCACTTGTGATCTTTCCTTCCTTCTTGGTTGATTCTTCTTGCATGAGATCATGGTTTCCTTGGGAAAACTTTTGGTCACAAAAACTTCAAGTGAAGTGAACTCCTTCTAATTTGTGTTTCCTTAGTCTGCAAATCTTGAGCAAGATTTCTTGTCTCACTTTTCCTTAGTGATAACCATGGTTGAAGTCCTTGGTGAATATGCTGAAGATGTTGAAGTCATTAGAGTTGAAGAAGTTGAAGTCATTAGAGTTGATGAAGTCCTTTGCACATGGTGTAGTCTTTGGTCATGGGGTAGGTTTTTCCATCAAGTTTGAAATAGAAGAGATGTAGAGTCAAAAACCAAAATGGTTGAGGAAAGAGTTTAAAAGATTGTTTGTAAATAAGTTTTGGAACAAATAAAACTCCTATCTTTTTCTAAGGGGTTTTGTCCAATCCTAGGTTTACAAATCCTACAGGCAACACAATGCTCTGATACCATCTGTAAGGTTCCCAACCTTTAATAAGGTAGAGTCCCCTGTGTTTACAATGCTAGTCCCTGGATCAATAGCTAGCATCCACAGTTAAGATGTAATATCAAGAAACAAAGGTCATAATATAACTTTATAACCAGGAATAACATAATTTTATTACATCTTACATAGCTCATTTGGCTATTACATTACATTGCAGCAGAATAACTATAAACATGGGGTCCTTCATCTTCAAAGTGCCACAGGCAGACATGTTGGTTGTAGACTTTGTAATCCTAATCATCAAACTTTACTAACATCAATCAAACCAGCAACATACAAGTTACAGCCACAAGGGTCAATACATTTGAATTGTATTGGCAAGTGATACTATGGTAGTATAGTGCAGTCTATCATCTATATGCTTTTGGCTAAGTGGAGTTGAGGCTTGCATTGCTCAAAAATAGATTTTTCCTTAACATTTGAAAACACTAAGTTTTTGCTTGACAAAATCATTTCTCCCAATCAAAAGATTGAAGATCCTTTAACCCTTATTCAACCACAAGTTTTTAACTTTGAAATTTGAATGATGAGATTCTTGATTGCTTCCATGTCTTGATTCTCAAATTGTCCTTTACCAGGGACATGGCTAAGTACTTAGATTTTACACTCTGCAGAGGTTGTGCACTTTCCCCACCAGACTTGGTTTCCCAGGACAGGACCTTTCAGAAGCCTTCCCTTAGACCAAAATGGACGCGTTCCAACCTATCAAACTCTACCACCAACTGTCCATATGGCTAAGTTCTTGCAACCTATATGATCCAGGCAGAGCCCATAATGCCAAGTGGCTGCACTTGAAGCTTCTCAACATTTGACATCTCAAATCTCTTTGTTCGTGGGTGGCAATCCACAAGTGTGATACACAAGGTAAACCATAAACATGGGCCTTGTGTAACCACTCAACCAAAAACCACCATTCAAGTCCCATTCCACCCAGGTGATTCATTAACTTAGTTGTTTTATTAAACAAAAACACAAGTCCTCAGACTTAGAAATTTTCCATAGTATGGATATATATTCCACCCTTGTTTTCTATTAGCTAAGCTAAGCTTGATAGTAGTAGGAATCTTAACTTAGGAAAATTTTACTAAGGTTTCATCTACTAGGTTTTCCTATAGCAAGGTTTATACTTAGCAAAATTCCTTGCAAGTTTTACTTAGAAAAATCACTAATGCATAGTGAAAGTAATGGGAAAAAAAGTATGAAGCATCACTTGCCTTTTTGGTAGAGGGTATAGGTTCGCTCCTTGTCCTTGCGACAATCACACTCTTCAAGTCACTACAATTCAATCAAGCAAGGGACAATCTCAATCTACCAATCAAGCAAAACACATAAAATGATAAAGTCAAAGTAATGCATGCAAGCATGCCAAGCTTTGTTTTATTTGAAAAAGTGGTTCCTAATGGGTCATAAACATTTGAAAACACCTAATGGTCATTTTATAAAGTGGCATAGTCATTTTCAAAAGATTTCACTTCATAAACCATTTTCAAAACAAGGTATCATTTTATGTGGTGTAGAAATATTTTTACTAAGGCATTAATCTATAGGGTTCACCAAATATGTTTTCAAACCATAAAACTTGGTGTTTGGGGTCAGAGAGTTTAAAACAAAACATTTCCCAAAGGTTTTCTTCCAAAACCATTTTTAATAAATAAACTATATTTTTATTTGACTAGAAATGGTTTTAAATCAAAGAATCATTCTTTTCCTTCACCAAATATATTTTTGAAACCACAAAGTGTTTCCTAGAGTCAGTAGGTTCAAATCACACCATTTGCCAAAGATTTTATCCCCAAAAACATTTTAGAACAATTTTTATAATTTAAACAAGCATACAAATGTTTCTCCAAAAACAAACATTTTACCAGAGGCTTTTTACTAAACAAATTGTATGGTTGGCTAGGGCTTGTTCCACTGATTCCATTGATATAAAGTTTGTAATTTTTGGACGTGTGGATCAAAAGTTGTGCAATTTACAAATTCAAACCACTAATAGAAATGTTTCTATCTTATAAACAAACTCCAGGCCACGTGGTGCATTCCTATTGGTTAAAAATGTTTCGTGCGGATCGACAGACACAGACCGCAGGATTAAAAGTGATATGTACGGCTCTGATCATCGCATACCCCTTCGACCTAATATAATCACAGCCACTGGATGACGATCCAACGACGCATAGCCTCTTGACCAGTAACTGGCGGCGCTCGCGAGGTCGAGGTGATTCTCAACGCATGGTCGGCTTGGCAAGGGGCACTCAGACGCGACTGGGATTCCTCGCCGGAGTCGGTGGCGGCATCGGGCGTCTCTGGAGGTCGTCGGGGATGAGGTTACAAGGCACCCTAAGGCAAGGTAGGGGCATGGTTAGACGCGGGATGATCTGGGGAAGATGTGTGCATCATCGAGAGAGCTTAGGGCGGTCGGAGTTCACCTGGAATGCTCGACGGAGCAATGGCAGACGGCGGTGCACGCTCGGTGTCGACGAAGCCGACGCTACAGGGCACTCGCGGGAGAATGAGTGGCACAGGGAGATGCGCCAGGAGGTGGGGAGTATGTGTGCGTGGTCGAGGAGGCAAGGGGTGGCGCGGTTCGGTCGGAATTGTCGCTGGAGTGTCGTCGGAGCAGCGGCGGTGCAAAGCTGATTCGAGGCAGCCTGGGGGCTCTCTGGCAGCTGGGTTTGAGGGGAAATGAAGAGGAGGGGGAGGGGATTTATCACGCGTGATCACTGCGAGTTTTAAACGCGGCATTAAGGCGAATTGACGATGCAAAATCAGCGGCAGAAACGGGAGAAGAACTGGTCGCGCTGGGGAAGACGCTGACGTGTCTAGTGGGGTCCGTCTGACAGTGAGATAGGAAGAGAAGAGATGGGGTCCACGCGTCATCGACTCTGCGGGTTCTGTCTACGATGAAAAACGTTTCGCCGCGGGAGAGAGTAGGTGGGCTGGACTGGGTCTTGTTGGGCCAGTTTGTTGGGCTGGGTCCTTTGCATATTTTTTTTTGTTCTGAATCTTTTCTCTTTTTCTGTTTGAATTTCCTGATTGAATTTCAAACAAACAAATCAAACATTCAAAACAAACCAAACTTCCACCACACTTTGCAATTGAATTTGGTTCTGTTTAACAATATAAACCAAAGTCCCAAAAACAAAAATAATATTTTTATTCTTTTTAGGATCTATTTAATAATTAAATAAAATAGATCTTAATTATTAATTCAAATAGGTTTTGATTTATTTAATAAAATCTCCATTTGAAAACTAAATAATTATCAAAATCAAATCAGTAGGTTTTATTTGAAATAAAGAATGCTTGGAAAACTTGTTTAAAATAAAATAACATTTTTATTTTAGGGTCCATTAATAATTAAATAAAAATGGCCCTTAGTTATTAAATCAAATAGGGTTTGTTTTTTATTTATTTTCAAAACTCTATTTGAAATCCAAAATAGTACCAAAACCATTCAGTAGGTTTTATTTGAAAACAATAAACACTTGGAAAACTTATTTAAAATAATTTAATAAGTTTTGATGTTTTAATTAAAATGGTAAAACCTTTTATTTAAATGAAATTGGATATTAAATCCTTGTTATTTTATTTAAATAAACCTTTATTATTTTTTTATCAAAACAAAATGTTTTATTTCAAAATCTTGGCCAAGGTTTAATTTTGGCTCTATAAAATAATCCTTATTTATAAATCTACCTTTTCTTTTGAAAACCAAATCTTTTACTAAAAGATCCTAAAATAGTAATTTTAAATATTTTTAAGTTTATTGTTTATTTAACTTTTTCAATCCTTTATGGATTTTATTTGATCCAAATAGGTTTTGAAAAGTTTCCAATTGGTTTCAAAAGTTTCTTCTCACCCTGAAAATCAACAAAGTTTTATTTTATTCATTTATTTTTTCACATTACAAGATTTGGAAAATCTTGGGATGTGACAGTATAGTATCCTTCAAAGAATTCTCTTCAATCTCTGGATGGTATTTCTTTAGCTGACTTACGTGAAATACATTGTGAACGGCAGACAATGATTCAGGCAATTCAATCTCATATGCCACTTCTCCTTTACGGCTCAGAATCTTGAATGGTCCAACATATCTTGGGGCCAATTTTCCTTTGACTCCAAATCTCTTCACTCCACGAAGTGGTGATACTCTAAGATAAGCTCTATCACCCACTTCATAGGTGAATTATCTACACTTGGGATCTACGTAGCTCTTTTGTCGGGACTGTGCTATTTTCAATCTGTCCTTTACCAACTTGACCTTCTCTTCAGCTTCCTTGATTAGTTCTGGCCAGAACAAGTTTCTTTCTCCAACACCATTCCATAGTAATGGTGTAGTACACTTCCTCCCATAGAGAAATTCAAACGGTGCCATCTCAATACTGGCTTGATAGCTGTTGTTGTAAGAGAATTCTGCGTAGGGCAGACTTTCATCCCAACTAGCACCATAATCTAGGGCACATGCCCTCAACATATCCTCTAGAATTTGGTTGGTCCTTTCTGTCTGTCCATCAGTCTGGGATGAAAAGCAGTGCTGAATTCCAATCTCGTTCCCAATGACTCATGCAGTTGCCTCCAAAAATGGGAAGTGAATTCAGTTCCCCTATCAGACACAATACTCTTAGGTACTCCATGTAGACACACAATCCTATTCATATAGATCTTGGCTAACTTAGCACTTGTATAGGTTGTCTTCACGGGTATGAAATGAGCCACTTTAGTTAGGCGATCTACTACGACCCAAATAGAATCATATCCCGATCTAGTCCTTGGCAGTCCAGTGATGAAATCCATGCCAATCTTGTCCCACTTCCAATCAGGAATAGGTAATGGTTGTAACAATCCTGCTGGTTTCTGATGTTGTGCTTTCACTCTGCTACACACATCACACAAAGCAATATGTTCGGCGATGTCCTTCTTGAGATTATTCCACCAAAATCTTTCCTTCACATCCATGTACAGTTTGGTGTTACCCGGATGAATGGAATATGGTTACTTGTGTGCTTCATGTAAAATCAGTTTCCGAAGCTCCGGATCTTGCGGAATACAGATACGTTTTCCATACCATAAGTACCTTGTTCGTCTTGATGGAATCCTTTGGCTTTTCCCTTGCCAATCCTTTCCTTAATCTCTTCAATTTCCTTGTCCATCTTTTGGGCTTCCTTGATCTTGTCCAACAAGGTGGGTTGAACATCCAATGACATGAGATGTCCCTCAGGCACTATCTCCAATCTGAGATCTTTGAATTAGCCACATAGATCATCTGGAAACTCTCCTTTAGTAAGGCCATTCACATAAACCTTACGGCTTAATGCATCCGCTACAACATTTGCTTTACCGGGGTGGTATTGCAAACTCAAGTCATAGTCCTTGATGAGTTCTAGCCATCTTCGTTGTCTCATATTGATTTCTCTCTGAGTGAAGATATACTTCAAACTTTTGTGATCCGTGAACACTTCACATCGCTTTCCCAAAAGATAATGTCTCCATGTTTTGAGTGCATGGACAACGGAGGTTAACTCCAAATCATGAGTAGGATAATTCACTTCATGAGTTTTGAGTTGTCTCGAGGCATACGCCACAACTTTCCCTTCATGCATCAGAACTGCACCCAATCCTTAGTGAGATGCATCACAATACACTTGGAAATCCTTCTCCAAACCTGGCAGACATAAGACTGGTGCTGTCGCAAGTCTCTTCTTCAACTCTTGGAAACTGAGTTCACATCCTTCGGTCCTATCAAATTTCTTGTCTTTCTTAAGTAACTCCGTCATTGGCTTAGCTACCTTTGAGAAATTCTCAATGAACCTTCTATAGTATCCTGCCAAGCCAAGGAAACTATGAACTTCTTTCACTGACTCAGGAGATTCCCATTTAGTTACAACTGACACATTTGCGGGATCAACTGCTACACCATCTCCTGACACAATGTGTCCAAGAAATCAAACTTCATTCAACCAAAATTCACACTTGCTGAATTTGGCATACAGTTTATGCTCTCTAAGCTTCTCGAGTATCAATCGCAAATGTTCTTCATGCTCTTCATCTCTCTTGGAATAGATCAAAATGTCAACGAGCTTGTCAAGAAATTCCATGAACACCTTGTTCATCATACATGAAGTAGGCTGGTGCATTGGTCAAACCAAATGGCATCACGGTGTATTCATACAATCCATACCTAGTGGCGAAAGCAGTCTTAGGTATGTCTTGTTCCCTTATCTTAAGATGAAAATAGCCTGACCGGAGATCAATCTTTGAGAACACACGGGCTCCTTCTAGCTGATCAAACAAGTCGTTGATTCTGGGCAAAGGATACTTGTTCTTGATAGTCACCTCATTGAGTGAACGATAATCTATGCATAACCTTTGACTTCTATCTTTCTTTTCCACAAACAAAACTGGTGCTCCCCAAGATGAAGGACTTGGTTGAATAAATCCTTTCTGCAACTATTCTCCAAGTTGTTTCTTGAGTTCTTTCAACTCATCAACTGACATCTTGTAAGGTCTCTTTGCTATTGGTCCTAATCCTGGCAGCAAGTCAATCAGAAACTCAACATCTCTATCAGGTGGCATCCCTGGCAATTCCTCCGGAAACACATCCGGATATTCTCTCACAGTTAGCACACTGTCTATGCTACCCCCTTAAGAGAATTGGGCTTGCTCCCTTTTGATTCAAAGTTAGACTTGAATCTAATCCGTTTCTTATACGGGGTTGTGAGTGTGACAGTACGGTTGGCACAATCTAGTACTCCTTCATACTTGGTCATCCAATCCATTCCCAAAATAACATCCAATCCTTGGGAATCTAGGATTATCAGACTAACTAGAAACTTATGCTTTCCAAATTCTATTACTAGATCACGACATCCAAGGCTTACTATCATATCTCCACCGGGAGAACTTACTTTTGTAGGACACCGAATATTTCCAGTTGGAAATCCATTTCTATCAACAAATGCTCTTGATATGAATGAATGCGATGCACCAGTATCAAAAAGAACAAGTGCCAGAATAGAATTGTGTTTGAACTTACAGCCACAGCATCAGATTCCTCATATCTCTCTTCCATATTGATGTGGTTCACTTGTCCCTTCTGAAAAGGGTTGGGCTTGGTGGTTCCTTCAACCTTCTTCTCTGGGCACTCATTAGCATAGTGCCCCATCTTCTTACACTTGAAGCATTCAACCTGACTGATATCTCTCTTTGTAGGCTGACTTCCATTACCACTTCCACCTCCACTGTGGTGGCTCTTGTGTCCACTCTTGTGATTCTTATACTTGTCATTATCATGACTACGGTGATGCTTGTTTTCATGATGGTGGTTGTGGATGTGGTGGTTGTTGTACTTTCCATGTTTGTGGGATCCAGAACTTCCACTATCATCATGATGGGAACGCTTGTGAGATGATCCCGAGCTATGCTTATCAAAGATGTGCTTCCTCTTCCTACTCTCAACCTGTTTCATCTTGTTTCCAAGATGGTAGCCTTGTCACAAAGTGATTGGAAGGTTGGTACATAGGCAATAGACAGCTGCAGATTCAGTTCATCATTCAGTCCTTCGAGGAATTTCTCCTTCCTCTTGGCATCTGTATCAACTTCATCCGGTGCATAACTCCCCAGATTGTTGAATTCCTCAATCTACTCAGCCACGCTGCGGTGACGCTGCTTCAGATTGTGGAACTCCTTCTTCTTCAAATTCATCACTACGGATGAGATGTGAGTTGTACGGAATCCATCCTCAAAGATAGCCCAAGTCACATCCTCAATGGGAGTGGTGATTTGAAAGTTGTCCCACCATGTTGCTGCTGGCCCTTCAAGCAGATGTGCTGCAACCTGACCTTCTCTTCATCAGTGCAGCCTACAGTCACTAAATCCTTGTTCACTGAAAGTAGCAAATCATTGGCCACCATTGGATCAGTGGTTCCCGAGAACTTTGCAGGCCTCAGTCTTAGAAATCTGGTGAGCATGTCAAATCCTGGCGGATTATTCTGGTTGTTGTTGTTATTGTTTTTATTGTTGTTGTTGTTATTCTGGTTCTGGTTCTGCATGAAGGTTGTCATCATATGCATTAGTTGAGCTTGTGCTGTCATCAACTGCTGCATCTCGGGAGTGACATTGTTGTTGTTGTTTTGGTTGGGGTTGGCACGTCGAGGAGGCATCTGTGGTTTTAATACGGATAAGAATGAGATACCCATATATTCTTAACATGCACAATACATCACATACTCAATAACAATAACCAAGCATCAAAATAACATAGAGTTTGAACGACATAAACAACAAGTTTTGGAAATGCAAACACACCATAGCAAGCCACCCACATGTTGGATGGTCATTGCGACTCAATAATCAAAAGTATGGTAGATGAAGGATAATCGAGTAGTTACACTACTCGTCCACATCAATCTCCACATCAACGAGGGTAAGACCTGCATTCTCCATAGCGGTCTTGCACTCATCAACACTAGCAGTCAAGGCCTCAATCTTGGCCCTAAGATCCCTCTTCTGTGAGCGAAGCCTCTCGATCACTCCCCTGCTGATGCTCAAGCTCGAAGTCCTTGGCCTCTAGCTCTTCCTTCATCTCCCAGATCTTCTTGTTCCTGTCTTGGACTCTTTTCTCCTGGCTCTTGAACTTCTTGTCCTGGCTTTCAAACTTGGCCTCCATTTCCTTGACAATCTCGTCTTGCTCCGCGAAGAGCTTGTCCTTCTCTCGAAGCTGAACCTGGAGCTCGTCATTGCTAAGCATGACGTTGGTCCTATCAGTATCAAGGTGTCTAATAAGACCCTCTAGGTCCTGAAGGTACAGACAAATCGGCTCCATCGTCTCTCTAGCAGCATCCTCGTACTCTATAGCCTCACCCTCCTCGTTGCGTCTCCCGAAGGGGTGAAAGTAAAGACCTCTAAGCTCGGTGGAGTGTCTCCCTACCAGGCGCCCAAGTAACTCCTGCATGACTACATCTAAGCCTTTCTCCTTGTCGTCATGCATTAGCTTGAAAGTGATGACCTCCGTGGGTGGCTCTGTCTGGCGTCCCGACTGTGTGACTCTGAAGCCCCATAGATCCTTCCTCTCAAACTTGGTGAGTGGAAGTGTCATGATGCTGGGAAGTGGAAGGTTGAGCACACTAGTGAGCTCAGTGAGACGAGTACCAAAACGAGTTCCCTTGAACTCCTCGGCCGTGTTGATAACAACATTAGGCATCTATTTTTATAAGATAGAGAAAAGTTAGAATCAACATGAAATAGATAAAAATCACAAGACAAAATATCACACACACAACTTTTGCAACAAACACACAAGTCATGGCATACACAAATCCATTACAAACATCAAAGGTTCAACATAATTAGGCAAATTTTTGGAAGTAAAACGATAAGTGTGTTGGTCCAACTAACGAAGTACGTTACAACTCTCACTCACTAGACAAAATAGCTATCAGTGCATCCTTAGTAGCCATCTATCTATCTTGTTCACAAGAATCCCATATTAAGTCTATGATGTCTCCCATTATTTGTTGGTTGGTAGTCTCTAATTCTTGGGTATGCTTCTTGTCTTCTCTAAGGTCATTTTGAGTGTTGAGCATTCTTCACTTGACTCTATCACCAAGCTCCTTAATGGCATTCCAAGCTGCATTTCTTGCAGAGTCAAAGAATGTTGTGTGCATTTCAGAGTTGGTGACCATGCAGAATCTTGACTCCTTGTGGTTGTCTTCCTTGTTTTTGTACAAGTGAAGTTGCACCCACCAATACTCTTCTCCTTCATCCATCACAGGGAATCCCTTGTACACAGCTGCACCATGTATCCCCATGGTAACCATAAGGTTCTTGAGTGCCTTGGGAAATTCTGTCTCACACTCCAAAGTCATGGTCATGAGTGGTCCCTTCCTCACGGCTTCGTTGATGGAGTTCATCTACAAATTGAGATGAGAAATAAGATTAGAAAAGTTTACGAGAAGAAAAAGAGAAGTGTGGAAATTTTTCAAAGTGTTGAAATTTTTTCCTTAGTGGTTTCTAATCCAATCCTAGGGTCATAATCCTACAGGCAACACAGTGCTCTGATACCATCTGTAAGACCCCACCTTTATAAAGGTAAAGGTCCCTATGATTGCAATGCTAATCCCTGGATCAATTGCTAGCATCCACAGTTTAAGATGAAGTACACAGAAACAAAGGTCATTATTGCATCGTCATTCTAGAGATAACATAGTCTTTTACAACTCCATAGCCATAGGCTAGTACAAGAGTTTAACTTAACAATATAAATAAAAGTCTTCATGTTCATGTGCCATAGGCAAGCATGTTGAGTGTAGACTCATAACCCTAATCCTCATCAGAGTAACCTGCAACATCACAAGTTACAGCCACAGTGGGTCAATACATTGGAATAGTATTGGCAAGTGATACCTTAGTAGAATAATAGTATCTAGCTTCTACATGAATTTTGCTAAGTGTAGCTTAGGCTTGCTTTGCTCAAAATAGGTTTTACCTATCAGTTGAAAACACTAAGTCTTTGTTTGGCATAAACTCCCAAGGAACCACCAATAGAAATTGGTGAACCTTGACCCTTGTTCGACCACAAGTTTTTAACTTAGAAATTGGGATGAGGAGATTCTTGATAGCTTCCATGTCCTGATGCTCAAATTGTCCATTGTCGGGGACACGGCTAAGTACTTAGATTCTTCCTTCTGCAGAGGTGGTGCACTTTCCCCACAAGACTTGATTTTCATCAAGACAGGACCTTTCAGAAGCCTTCCCTTAGACCAAAATGGATGCGCTCCAAACCTATCATCCTCTACCACCAAATGTCCATTTGGCTAAGTTATTGCAACCTATATGATCCAGGCAGAGCCCATAATGCCATGTGGCTGTACTAGAAGCTTCTTAACATTTGGCATCTCAAATCCCTTTGTTCCTAGGTGGCAATCCACAAGTGAGATACACAGGGTAGACCATTGAAAAATGGGCCCTAGTAACCACTCAACCAAAATCCACCAAGCAATTACCATTCCACCCAGGTGTTTCATTCACTTAGTTGTTTTATTAAACAAAACATAAGTCCAAGACATAGAAATATTTTCCATAGCATGTGTATATAAACCACCCTTGGTTGCTACTAGCTAGGCTAAGCATGGCAATTGCAAGTATCTTAACTTAGAGAAAAATCTAACAATTCTACAACTACTAGGATTTCCCAAGCATAGCATATAGATACTTAGAAAAAATTATCATGCAAATCCTATACAAAATATTTCTAATGCATAGTCAAAATATTGGGACAAAAGTATGAAGCACCACTTGCCTTGGTAGTTGGGGGAGTAACAACAATCCTCACAGTCACAATCACCACTAGCACCAAAATCTACACATAAAATGATAGCACCAAATTCACATATCAAAATAAACAAGAAAAAATATATGAATGATATGTGATGATTTTTCTAAATCCAAACAAGACAAGTAAAACAGTACCGATCAATAAAATAAACATTTATACATCAAATAAACTTTATTTAGCCTTTAAAGCATTTTCTAATAAATTTTTATACACGAAATAAGCCTACAAATGTCTCTACAAAAGCAACTAAGTTTACAGAAGCAATTCATTAAACAAAGTGCATGGTTGGACAGAATTCTTTTTCCTGATTCCATTGATTTAAAATTTGCAAAATTTGGTCGTGTGGATCAAAAGTTATGAATTTTGCAAGTTTGAACATCTAATAGAAATGATTCTGTTTTTTAAAACAAACTACACGCCACGCGTCATGTTCTGATTGGTGTGTACCGGTTCGCGTGGATCGCGCTACGTGGAGCGTTGGATCTAATTAGATCTGTGTGGATCAGATGGATTCTTACCCCTTCGGGTTATTTCTAATCCTACGCCTATGATCTAGATCTAATGGCCCAAGTCAAAAGACCATAAACGAGCGGCGCTGGCAGTGGTGGCTGGTGGCGGCGCGCTCGGACGGTGATGCTGCCGGTGATACAGGAAGCGAGGAAGGTAGTGGAATAGCTCACCGAGTCTGCGTGATGACGATGGTGCTCGAGGTGGTATTCGTTAGCGAAGGGGTGCACGAGGTTAGCGTAGATTGCTAGCCGGAGTTCCTTCTGGCGACGGGCGCGTACTGCTGAAGACAGTGGCAACGCTACGGGTCACGCTAAGGCATGAAAGAGGGTGCGTTATCTGCGCGCAAACAAGGAGAATGTGTGAGCGTCAACGAGAGAGGGAGGCGCGGTCAGTACTAACCAGGGGAGCTCGTCGGAGTTAATGGCTTCGTCGGGCACGTGCAGTCGTCGACGTTGGCGAGGTTCTAGATGGACCTAGCACACACCAGTGGTGTCAATAGATGCGCAAGGTTGTAGTGATCACACTGGCAAGACTAGGAGGCAAGGGGCAGGGAGTTCTCACCGGAATTTACCGCCGGAGATCGTCGGTACTGTGGTGGTGTTCTGCGAAATATGGGCAGCCTGGTGGCGGAGTGGGGGTGCTGAGTGAGGGGAAATGGTCGCAGAGGGGTGGGGGTTAAGTAGCCGGAGCAGGTGCGAGAATCACACACTGCATCAATGGAATTTAAGCGGAGTTTAATCGCGGCGTCACTGCGGGGAGGTAACGGCGGAGCGGGTCGTCGCGCGGTGATTGAGGACGATGCTGACGGGGCAGGTGGGTCCAAGGCGTCATTAAGTGGGTGTGTGCGGGCTGGGTGAGAAACAGAGGGAGAGGGGAAAACCCGAGTGGGATGGTTACTGGGCTAGGTCTGCTGGGCCGAATAAGTGGCGCCGGCCCTTTCTGTTTTCCTTTATTTTCCATTTCTAATTTGATTTTCTGAATTTATTTTCAAATGTTTTTCATATGGGTTTGAATTCAAACTTGTTCTGAATTTTTATAAAGTGGACCATACACATATTTGACTACAGAACAAAGCTGTTCACTTAAAAATACATTGGTCCATTGGATTATGGAAATAAATCATGCTTTAATTTATTTATTTATATTAGGTGTATGAATGGTTTTGAATTCATATTTTGTTTTAAAAAATTTGACCAAGCTTTGGAAACATTAATCAACCCTATGTTCAAATCTTTTCTGGTTAAAACAAGTATTCTCATATTAGAGAGTAGCAATAAGGCCTTGGACTTGCTTACATAAAATAATAAACAACAAATGCTTCTGTTTTTGAAATCTCATTTGAAAATGATCCTAAAATGATTATGAATGCATGAATGATATGCAAACTTTGAAATAATGATTTTGGGGATGTTACATCTTATGAGGACTACCACTATTTTTAACTTGTTGAGAATCCTTCTCAATTCTTTTAGGATGTCCTTCAGGATATAAGAGATCTTGAGTGGCTACACCACTCCAAGTTCTAATTCCATAAGCGTGTTTATCTACAGAAGCATTAACTAGCATATCTTTTTGTACCTTAGCAAGTAGATATATTTGGGTTTGAACCATTTGGAAGTGTTTACAAAGAATTTTAACATCATTAGCAGTTCTTTCCACAATATATTTCAACTCATTAATAGCTCTAGAGTTTTCCAATAAATGATTCTGAACTTGTTTATTAAAATTACCTTGTTTAACAATAAAAATATCAAGTTCCTCATAGCCATTGATCAGGAGGTTTACCATAGGGAATATCACCTTCATCAAAGTTTTGGAGAGAGTGTACCTCAATAGTAGATGAGTGGGAGACTAGCTTACATAATTCTTCTATAGGAGGTAGATTCTTCATATCTTCATATCTAATACTGTCACATTCCAAAATTTTCCAAATTTTGTAATGTGAAAAATAAATAAACAAAATAAATAATTGTTGAAATTTAGGGTGAAAAGAAACTTTTTGATTCTAAATGCAAAGTTAAAATCCCATCTTTAACAAACTTGAGTAAAGTTTGAATCCAACTAAATTCAAAACAAGTGAAATACTTTCTTCGTAAATGCATCTTGAAATTTAAACATTTGGAAAATAAACCAAAACCCTAAAACCTTAATTGAAGAAAATATTTCCAAGTTATCTCTAAGACCATGGTTTAGATCCATATAAAATTTGTCAACAAACATTGACAAATGATCAAGAATAACAAATATAAATATCATAAAACCATATGAATTGGTTTCACTCAATTTGGAGCCATAGATAAAATCTTATGAATTCCAAAGCTAATAAAGCACCTATCAATAAATCCATACCAAATGGTGAGCAAATAATCCTAAAGAGATTTAAAAGGATAAATAAATATTAAATAAGATTTTACAAATTGGAATCACCAAGTTTGGGCTATAAATAAAAAGATATGGATTTTATAAGATAAAGATAAAAATATAAAATGAGGAATATTTAAAGGCCAAATTAAATCTTGACCTAATCCATAAGCAAATGGAATAAATATAATCCAAATCCAAATAAAATAATGGATAAAGAATTTTCAAAATAAATAAAATGGCATTAACCAAATTCCATTTCCATTTGAATAAAGACAAAATCCCTATTAGAAATGATTAATTAAATCATGGGAAAATAATAATTGGAATTTACCCAAGTGGAATAAAAAGTTATTTAATTAACTTAATTGGGATCAAAGAAATCTTCCAAATAAAATTTATGGAATTAAAACTATATTTATTTTCATTGGAATAAAGACAAATACCTAATTTTAAATGATTAATAAATCATATTAAAAACATTCCAAATAATTCAAAGTGAAGTATTTGACACCCAATTAAATAAATAAAACCTACTGAAAAGGTTTTGTGAAAATTGAACTTAATTAAGGGTTGAAAATATATTTGATCTTATTTGAATTTAAAATAAAGACCTACTTTGAATAACCAATATACCCTAAAAAGAATAAAATTATTATTCTAAATTTGACTTCAGAATGTGTTAATAAACAATGTTTGATTATTCACAAAGTTTGGAAAAATTTTGATTTCAAATGAATGTTTGAATTGATTAAACAAAATCAAAACATAATAAAAGAATTGGAAAAAGCAAAATAAACAGGAGGAGAAAAAATAAAATAGAGTAGCCCAACCAGACCTGGCCCACTAAGCCCAACATCAGCCCACTCCCTCTCTCCCCGCGCAAAACGTTTCACACCGCTGCTCTCACCCGCAAAACCGCTGACGTCCGGACCCCACCTCCCCTCTCTCTCCTTCGCTGACGACGTGACCCCATAGCCACCTCAGCATCTTCCCCACCCGTGCTAACCTCGTCGGCGGTTTCTGCCCATTAAAAGCTCGCTTCAATCCTCATTAATCGCGCGTTGATTCAGCCCCATGATCACGCGTACTAAATCGCCTGCGCCCCCTCTCTCTCTTTCCCCTCACTCGCCAGACTCTCCTCGCCCCCAGGCTGCCTGTATTGCCTGCGACAACGCTCCCTGCTCCGACGAGCTGTCTGGCCAATTCCGGCGCCGTCTGACCCTCTCTCGCCTCCTAGTTCACGCGAGCGTGATCCCCAGTCTCTGGCACATCTCCCTGTGCTTTCCATTCATCTGCACGAGCACCGTATCATCAACACAGGGATCTCTACCTTATTAAAGGTTGGGACCTCTACAAATACCCTTCTCCTTAAGACATTTCTTAGCTTCTTTCATCACTTCATCATTTAATTCAATAACTCCCCTCTTCTTTGGTGTTGGTGTTGGAGTTGGTTCAAGCACAATTGGTTCAGGTGTAATTGGCTCAGTTGAAGTCCAATCATCACAATTCTTGCTTATTTTAGCCATTAATTCTTCAGCTTCTACAAGAGTTCTTTTCCTAAAAACACAATCAGGAAAACTCTCTAGGTATGTCCTAGAATCATCAGTTAGTCCATTATAATAAATATTAAGAAGCTCATTTTTTGGTAATGGACATCCAAGATGTGCATGAATCGAGGCATAGAACCTTGTCCATGACTCAGGAAATTTCTCTTCTTCTCCCTGTTTAAAATCAAAAAGTTTCTGGAAAGCAGCATGTCTAGCACTAGGAGGAAAATATTTCTGAAAGAAAGTAGCAATCAAGCAATCAGGGCTATCAATGCATCCAGGAGGTAATCTATTAAACCAAGCTTTAACTTATACTTTTAGTGAAAAAGGGAAGATTTTAGTAACAAAGTACTTGCGCATCTTAACATCATTAGAAAATAAGGCACTCATAGTGGAAAGCTCATTCATATGCGCCACAACCTTTTCATTCTCAGTCCCACAAAAAGGTTCTTTCTCAACAATGTTTATATAGGATAAATCAAGAGAGAAATCATAATCCTTATCTTTAATGTCTATGGGAGAAGTAGCAAACTTAGCATTAGGAGACAATTTAGGTATAATAGTATGTCTCTCTAGGATACTCCTAATAGCACTAGCACCATGTGTGTTTTGACACTCTTCAATAAATTCATCAGTCATTTCAATGTAACCATCATTAATATCATAGCTTTCTCTATACTCGAGTGAGCTAACAGGTGTAATAGTGTCTTCACTAGGAGTTTAAGTGTTCCCCAATATAGTTCTAGCAATAGTAGCATCTAGTAAAGGACCTAATGAACCACTCGCATCAAAGCACAGTAGAAGTAACATCATGAGTATCAGAAGCAATTTCAGATTCAGCACTATTAGCAGTGTGTGTAGCATGTGTATGTGGTGGTGGTGTAACAAACTTACTTATAATAGATGGTGAATCAAGAGCAGCAGAGGTGTTTAGGACTGTACCTCTTCTTGTAGTGGATGGTAAAATAGGAAACTTTCCATCATGAGACTTCCCCATGATGAAAAGAATAGCAACAAACAATAATAGATCCAAGTGAACTTACAAATAAAGCTATGCTCCCCGGCAAAGGCGCCGGAAAATAGTATTGATGACCCACAAGTATAGGGGATCGCGACAGTCTTCGAGGGTAGTATTACCCAATTTATTTGTTCAACACAACGGGACCCAAATAATACTTATAAGCCTTAACAACTGAGTTGTCAATTCAGCTACACCTGGAAATAGTCTTGCTCACAGCAGTTTATCAGTAGCAACAGTTTTGTAGTAGCAATAGCAAAGTAACAGTAGCAGTGAAACAATGGCAGTAGTAACAATAGTAGCAAACGGCAGAATATGAGTGCGTTAGGCATAGGGATGGATGTATGGGCTTTGCATGGATGAGACTATTCATATAACTTCAAGATCTAGGGCATTTGCAGATAAATAAGATAAAGCATCCAAGTACTAAACAATCATAGGCATGAGTTTCGTATATAGTCATACGTGCTCGCAATGAGAACTTGCACAACTTCTTTTGTCCAGCCATCCCGTTGCAGCTGGGCCGCAAGGGAATCTACTGGCAATTAAGGTAATCCTTTTAGTAGAGCACTAGAGCAAAGAATTAACACTCCGTGAACACATGTGATCCTCATATCACAGCCATCCCCTCCGGTTATCCCAATTGCTGTCACTTCGGGGCCTTTGGATCCGGACAATTATATGTGTACACAACTTGTAGATAACATCACAAACAATACTATCATCATGAATCAATAACATGTTCAGATCTGAGATCATGGCACTCGGGCCCTAGTGACAAGCATTAAGCACAACAAGTTGCAACAAAGTCAAATAGCACTAATAGAGACACTAGGCACCATGCCCTAACAATCTTATTCCATTACATGATAGAACTCATCCAATCCCTCCAATCCACATAGCCTACAGCGGGGGATTACTCACTCGTGGATGGGGGAACATGGATGGTTGATGGAGAGGCGTCGGTGATGATGATGGCGATGATCTCCTCCAAATCCCCGTCCCGGCAGGGTGCCAGAACGGAGTTTCTGATTTTAAATCCCGGTTTCTGGTGGTGGCGCAGCAGCGGAACTCTTTCTAGAAAAACGTCGAACCCCCCTAATTTTTTAGGTCAAGAGTCTTTAAGTAGGCGAAGAGGGAGGCCGAGGGGGTGCCCGAGGTGGCCACACCCCTCCCAGGAACGGCTTGGGCTAGCCACAACCAGCGGGTGTGGGCCCCTCATGGCCCTCCTCCATCTCGTCTTCTGGCTCTGTGAGTCTTCTGGTGAAATAGGATTTTTGGCATATTTTCTGGGATTTTTCCTGATAGTTGATTTTCTGCACAAAAACTAGACACCAAGGTAATTTTGCAGAAAACAACGTCAGTCTGTGTTAGTTGTATACAAATCACACAAGTTTAGAGGAGAAACAATAACAAAAGTGTTCGGGAAAGTAGATACGTTTTGGATGTATATGATGACCCACAAGTATAGGTGTGTATCTTAGTACTTTCGATAAATAGGAGTGTCGATCCCAACGAGGAGCAGAAGGTGTTGACTAGTGGTATGGAGCAGGAAATCTCTGTAAATACTTAGCAAACGGATTTTAGGGGTTTTTTGATAAAGCAAAGAAATAAAGTGCAAGTAATAAAGACAACGAACAAATGCAGCAAGTGGCCCAATCCTTTCTTAGCACAAGCCGGTGTAAATACTTATAAGGACCAAATGTTCTCGAGGACACATGGGAATATTGTCAAGTGCTTTCGCTTCAAATAGCTGAGTAGTCTTCTTTGGTGTTATAAGTGTTGTGTGGGTGAACCTGTGCTAATGTACCGACCTTACTTGGACTAATACATACTTGTGATTAAATCCCCTGCAAGCATCCGCAACTACAGGAAAGCAATTAAGATATAAACCTAACCACAGCCTTAAACTCTGAGATCTTACGCTCCCTTGTGCAATGGTGTCCTAACGGGGGTTCATGTTTCTGTCACTCCGGCAACCCCACAATTAGTAGCCAAATACACAATGCATCCCTAGTCCCATAAATGGTGAAGTATCATGTAGTCGACGTTCACATGACACCACTAGAAGAATAGCACCACAACTTAAATACTAAACCATTGAATAATGTCTCAACACAAATCCACTACTAACAACATGACTTCTCCCATGTCCTCAAGAACTAAATGAACTACTCACAAGACATCATATGGATCAAGATCAAAGATGATATGGTGATGGATAACAATATGAACATAAACAATAATCCAATGGTTCCACTCACAAGCATCAACTACAATAGTAATCAACACCAGGAAAGTTTCCCCTAAGAACTATGCAAGTATTCAACACAATTGTTATAGCGGGATGGAGTGGTGATGATGGTGCTGGTGGAGATGATGGTATGGATGATGATGATGATCCCGATGAATTCTAGCTTGATGATGGTGTTGATGGTGACGATCTCTCCTCTCCGGGAAGGAATTTCCCCTTCAGAAATCTGTCTGCCAGAGAGCTCTTTCTCTCTAGGTGTTTTCCGCCCCGCAGAGGCGGCAAAATCTTTCTGTCATCGCTCCTCGTGTTTTAGGGTTTTGAGGAGAAGATATAGGTGAGAGGGCGGAGTCGGAGGCCGGCCAGGTGGGCCACACCCCTATAGGCGTGGCCTAGGGGGGCCACGCCTGCGGGGTGTGGGCCCCCTATGGCCCATCTCCGCTTCCCCTTCTGGCTTCCTTCGTCTTATGGGAAAATATGATTTTCCATAATTTTCTGGTATTTTTCTGATCTTCGCGAAATTGCATCAAAACACCTCGTTTTCCATCAGAATCCTGACTCCAGCAGTTCATCCTCCAAGAATCATCCAACATGCAAAAACAGTTGAAAAGACATCAGTAACACCTCTTCATAAGAAATATATCAATGAATAGAGGCAAATTATGATATATACTGGTGATGCAAATTGGACGTATCAACTCCCCCAAGCTTAGACCTTCGCTTGTCCCTAATCGGAAACTGAGCTCAGTAAACATGTCCATAGGTTTATGGAGTGAAGTGTCGATAAAATAATACGGACAAGAAGCATCACACTTACCATTACACAACTCATAGAAGAAAGCAACTCACCATTATATAACATATCTTGTAAACAGTATAGAGTCACAATAGAGATGCATAAAGACAAATCATAATTGGAATTCGCAAACTTTGTTCTTGGTCAGAGAACAACTGGCAAATAGTTTCACAAAAAGCTTTTGAAGAAGTTTTACAACAGGAGTACTCTTTTGCTCAAACATAAAAGTTTTTTCACAATGATGGCTTTCAAAGTAATACTCAATAGATAAGAGTCTTGTGCAAACAAGGAAGATAGAGAACATGATTGAATAAATCATCATATGAATGCTTGAAATACAACAACTCAAATGCTTGCAGGAGATAGAGAGGAAATAGGTTTACTGACTCAACTTAGAAATAGGAGAAAGGTCCCTTCCTAGAGGGAAGCAGGGATTTCAAGTCATAAAGAGCTTCCAAAAGATTATGGTACTTACTAGCTTTTAGCCCTCATTGCCCCTATCATAAGCATCTTGAGGTGATTAAGGTTAAAGTGAACAAAGATGGAGTATATTCTTGACGAAATATAAGTTGGCAATCTCATTTCCCTTGAGTACAAGGGCCGCTCCTCATGCTACTCAACTTTAGTTACCGGTAAGTTCTTGTCATTGAAAGTACATGTGTATCATAAAGAACCGCCAACGGGGTACCCCTTGCACATGATACATGAGCTATCCCATAATCAAAATGACAAGGCAAGAAAAAAGTGAGCATCTTAGCGATCTTTTTATATGCTATTTGCATAGGTTTTTATTGAGGATGCTTCACAAATTTCTCACTATGGTTATGCTGCAAGTTTCCACCATGATTAGGCATGGCTTAGGCTAGCGGCCTAGGCATTTCTCTAACACACATACATAACTCCATGGACTTACAAGCTCCCCTTTTATTTCACACCGACGACATCGCAAACAAAAGAGCATGATATCAACTGGATAAGAATTCATAAGTGTTGAAAGTGTTCATCATGACAACACGGTTCTGCTAATCCCAACGTATAGATGCAAGCATATACAACTTTGATGACACAATGGTTCAAGGTTATTAGGGGCAAGAAAATAAGGTGTGCCATCAAGTTCGTGAGAGCTTTACTAACTAGTTTTCACATAACAAAATAATTTTTAATTCGAAAGATAGATGAAGCTTGAGAATTTTCTTGGAATAGCAATAATGCTAATAGGTAGATATGGTGGACACAAATGGCACATGTTTGGTTCAAAGGGGTTGGATGCATGAGAAGTGTGCCTTCTCAAAATAGGTTTTTGGCTAGGAAGGCTGGGTAGCAAGCAAAAGAGTTGAAGGAAACAAGCAAACCTACAAGTGATAAAGCCAAACATGCAATCTTCCTTGAAGACACAAAAGATCTTAAATAAAGAATACTAAGTTTATGAGCCAACCAAGAAAGAAAATAAATGATACAAAATACCTGTAAGCTTTTTCTCTTTTCCTTTCAAACCTCAAAAAGTGTTGATACTGACTAGAGCTCGGTTTTCCAAAACCAATTTAGATCTACTTGATGCTCCCAAAGTGATACCAATAATGATCAACAAGATCAATCATATAATAGAGATTGCAAACTAAAATAATAAGTGCAAAAAGTAAAAGATGAAACTTCTCATTAATATTCCATAAAGGCACTCACACCAAGGGATACATAGATAATCAACTTTTTTTCCATACAATCCCCCAGGAAGAGGGATCGGGTTCCATTATCATCAGACAACGGAACAACAACCACACACATCGACGTAGTACTGACCCACCTAGGGGGTCAAAAAGGAAAAGCAAGAGGTTCAAATTACACACCAAACAAACTAAACAGAAATAAAGAAGGAGGCTGGAGACGCAAGAACACCGCCCTCAGGCTAGTGGAGAACCGTCCATATCAAAACACAACCAAGGAACTAAAACACTGGATGCCAACACCATCTTCTCGCAGCCCAGTCCCCTTTCCTCAAGTTCTCCTTCTTTTCTCCCGCCCCCTTTCCAGTTCCGGAGCTTCATGAGCACGATCTCCAGGAATTGCAGGCAGTCCCAGGAAAGGAACAGGGGCCACATCCATAGCTGCCGCATCGGCCAACGCATTCTGTTGTAAAGTATCCGCTCCAGCTTGCAGCACCGCCCGGTCATTCTCCCCATGCAGCCCTGCCCAATAACGAATGATCACACAAGCATATATAACCAAATCAACAGGCGAGTTAATGAGTTTTTTTTCAAAACAAGCCCTATTCCTGAGCTTCCAAATAGCCCAGCATATTGCCGCTACCACCGTAATCTGCACACTCCTACTAACCCCCCATACTGAGAAGCCCACCAAAAATATTGGGAAAAGGATCCAGGTCTATTCGCGACACCAATAGCTCTGGCAACCACCCCCAAACGTATTTAGCTGCCACACACGAAAAGAACAAGTGTCCAGTGCTCTCATCCTCATTACAAAACCTGCAAGTGAAATCTCCAACCCAATTCTTCCTTCTCATGTTGTCTTTGGTGAGAATAGCATTGTGCCAGATAAGCCATAGCCAAATTTTAATCTTCAGGGGAATTTTTGCTTTCCACAGATGCTTAAAACTTCTATCAATCCCAACATTTGACAGGTGCGTGTACATTGACTTAACAGAGAACTTGCCAGATTTATTCCACATCCACACTGGCCTGTCCTTTTCCTGATTCAAACTCACCCCAGATAGCAACCTTCTCATTTGTTCCTGATGATTCAACCCATCAGTATCCAGCCATCTCCTAAAAGACAGACTCCACCCTTTTTTTGCCATGTCTGCCACCGTGATTTTTTGATTCTGACAAATATCAAATAAATCAGGGAACCTATCTTTCAAGGGTGAGTCCAAGCACCAAGCATCATGCCAGAAATCAGTCAACTCCCCGTTACCAATCCTCATTCTCCTACCAGCAAAATAGAACTCCCTAATCTTAATCAAATCATGCCAACATGGAGAATCACTCTACCTGTGTTTCACATTACTGATCCCACCTTTCTTCAAATATTTTTTTCTCACAAACACTTGCCATGGGCCTTCCTCAGCTTCGAGGCGCCACCACCACTCACACAACAAGCAAATGTTAAAAAGCCTAATGTTTTTAATCCCGAGTCCACCCTTTTTCCTGGGCTTACACACATAATTCCATTTAACCAGATGATATTTCTTCTTCCCCACCTTCCCATACCAAAAGAAAGCTCTAGTATGTTTCTCAATTTCTTCCACATTTGACCTATGTAAAAGAAACATAATCATAGGGTAAACAGCCACACTGGATACACAAGTAGTGATTTTAACATGTCTCCCTCCCAGGGATAAAGCTCCCCCCATCCAGCCATCTAACTTTTCTTCAACCTATCACCAATAAAACTCATCTCAGCCACTGTACGTCTCCTACTACAAACCAGCAAACCCAAATATTTAATTGGCCAACTACCCTTCTGACAGTTAAACATCTCAGCATAATTGGACAGTTTCTCCTCATCCTCTAACACCATCATCACCTCACTCTTCTCAAAGTTAATCTTGAGACCAGACATGGATTCAAACAAATACAACAACAATTTCAAGTTTCTAGCCCCCTCAGGATCATCCTTAATAAACAGAATGGTATCATCAGCATATTGTAAAATGGCAATCCCTTTATCAAACATATTATCAACCAATCCTGTAAACAACCCACCAGCCTGTGCATTAAGCACCATCTTAGCCAAACATTCCCCTGCCAAATTAAACAGAAAAGGAGAAAAAGGGTCCCCTTGCCTGACCCCCTTAAAGCTGCCAAAGTAAGGGCCAGTTTCCCCATTGACCTTAACACTGAGAGTACCCTGAGTCACAGCACTTTTTAACCAAATCATCCAATCTTCACTAAAACCTTTCTGCCTAAAACAGTAAAACAGAAAGTCCCAGTTAACCTTGTCATAAGCTTTCTCAAAATCAATTTTCAAAACCACACCCTGCTGCTTCTGACTTTTCGACTCTTTCAAAATCTCATGTAATAAAGTCACCCCATCTGCAATAAACCTCCCCTTAATAAAAGCAGTCTGACAAGTATCAATTAGTTTCCCCATCACAGGCTCAGTTCTAACTGTCAGAGTTTTAGTAAAAATCTTAAACAACACCTAGAGCAGACAAATAGGTCTATACTTCTGTATCCTATCAGCATCATCACCTTTCGGCAGCAGAGTAATCACACCATAATTAATGCTCCTCAAATCAATCTTATGAGCAAAAAAATCATCAAACACAGCCATAACATCTGTTTTTATAACTGCCCAACAATGCTGGTAGAATTCAATAGGAATCCCATCAGGACCAGCAGCTTTATTTTTCTCCATCTGATCAATAACCTCTTTAACCTATTTCTCAGTAAAGGGCACCCCCATTTTCTCCCTATCTTCATCATTAAGCTTCTCCCAGTCCCGCCAGTTGTCATCTGCAAGCCTAATAGAAAATCCACCAGCAGGCCCAAACAAAGATTTATAGTAACTAGTAGCATGCTGCAGGAGATCACGAGTCCCCTGAATCTCATTCTCCCCATCTTTCATTGAAAAAATCATTTTCTTTCTCCTCACCCCATTAGCAATCCTATGAAAATATTCAGTATTATTATCACCTCTAAGCAACCAATTGTCCCTTGATCTTTGCTGCCAAAATCTCTCCTCATTTTCATACACCTCTAGCAACTCTTTCTGAATAACTGCTTTTCTTTTAAGTTGTTCAGCAGTAAGCAAAATCAACTCCTCAATATTTTCAAGCTCCTACAGCTCCTCCACCTACCTCTTCTTCCTTTTTTTATCCTCACCCCTTAAATGAGCACCCCATCCTTTCAAATCATTTCTGACATTCTTAAGTTTTTTCTGCAACCTATCAAGACTGTTCTTGCCATGCACACATTTTTTCCAAACTTTTTCCACCCTGGTCAAAAAGTCATCACACTGTAACCAACTTTTCTCAAATCTGAATTCCTTGCCACCTGTTTCCTGCCCTTCCATAGTATCCAGAATCAAAGGACTATGATCAGAAACCTCTCTAGACAACTTGTGTACTGTAGTAAGAGGAAACAACTTCTCCCATTCTTTACAAACTAAGATTCTATCCAATTTCTCCAAAGTCGGATTTTTCTGGTTGTTGGACCAAGTAAACTGCCCTCCCGACATGATGATCTCTCTTAAACCATAAGCATTGATAATAGAATTAAACATATGCCCCCACTTGTTCAAAGCATGACCCTTACTTTTCTCAGAAGCACATCTGATCACATTAAAATCACCACCCACCAACAAAGGAATAGTTTGATCCTGACAAACCTCACCTAACTCAACCAAAAACTCCTCTTTATTCTCCTCTTGAGCAGCCCGATACACTATCACCAAATGCCACTGAATCTGTTTCAAAACATCAAACACCTTCATCTTAACATGAAATTTGCCCACAACCACACCAATCTGAATCAATTTAGAGGACATAGATAATCAACTAAAGGAGAGATACTTCCACATGCAACCCAACCTATAAGATATCTCCTCTACCAACAATATGAATCCACTAAAAAGCTAAAAGCTAAAAGATAATGATGTGATACCCCGGCACTCCCCCAAGCTTGGAATAAGCCAAGGGGATACCAAACCTGATGACGAATTACTCCTTCGGTGGTGGTGGTGTTCTCTTGATAAGCTCCTCAATCAGTTTCCTCAAATCCTCAATCTTTAAGGTAAGAGTACGAATCAACTCCAAATTTTTCTCAATGCGGTTCATGATCATAGCGGACCGAGAGTCCCAGTCCTTGCTATTCTTTCCCCACTCTTCCTTCTTAGTGTGTTCCTTCCTTGCATGATTAGAGCGAGGCAGATCCCAAACCGAGGGCAAGTTCCCTTTGGGCACATGTTGGTATTGTTGCTCATGTATAAGAGTATGGAAGGGATTCTTGGTACGTGGAGGAGGTGACCGTGGAACAAAGACAAGACGTGGAGGTTTCCCTCCTGTAGACATATGTGCTGTCGTCCTAAGCTTGGTAGGATTTTCCACCACTCCAATGCTTGCGACAGTTTCGCGGGTGTCCGAATGCTCGTCCTCCTCCATGTCTACTTCATCCCCTACCAAAATCTCATCTTTCTTGGGGTCTTGAGGGTCATATTCCTCGGGATTCTTGCCTTTGTCGTTGGCGGAGACCATGGTGCTCTAAACTTGAGAAGATTTCCTAACAGAAACAGATCGAAACAAAAACACGACAAGAACACGATACAAGAACCTCGGGGGATCAGGGGGTTATATATTACGAAGTTTCAATGCATAAGGAAGGTGTTGGTACGAAAACGAGGCGGAGACGGAGCTCGGGGGGCTGACACCCCCTCTAGGCATGGCCAGCTGGGGCCCGCGCCTAGGGTGGGTGTGGCCACCCTGGCCTCCGTTTCCTCCTCTATTTTGTTTCGTAACCTTCCATATATAATAAAAACATCAAAAATATAAAAATATTAGGCTTTCACGAACGTTCTATTTTCACCACTTTTACCTATTCAAAGACGAACTCTGCAGGCTCCTTTTCTCCTTCTCCTAGAAATTCCTTTACTCACAAGGCATTACACAAACTTCAATGGAAACATTAGTGTAAGCAAAAACAATAAACCTTTAGGTTCACATTTCAACTGAAATCCATCAAAACAAAAGCTACTGCAGCAACTCCTTTCCAAAAACCCAAAAGAACCTGGAAGGGAATCAATATAAGAGGCAAATGCAAATGATGGAAGAAATCTGTCAAAACAGACCAGCAGGTAAAGATTGATTTTTTTCTAAAACCTTCTGTTGGTCAAATAAAAAAGTGCAAAACTAATGAAAGTTGGGTAACAACTTGAAGAACAGGCACAGAAAAATACAACTCCATCTAAAGTACTAAGATCCTTCACAAATTTTTACAATGCAGCACAAAAATCTGTCCCAGGACAGCCACTTTTCACAACTCCCCTACTTCTCAAAAGTAGTTGAACTTGACACAAAAACCAAAACAAAAAGGATAAGGAGCGGTTATTACTGAGGTAATAACTTCCAAGACTCGACAAAACTATTGGGTTATCTCCCAAGAAGTAATTTTCTTTAATGCCTTTAAGTTAGGCTTGATAGTTTCAAAGATGCTCACATAGGAGATAAATATCTAAAGTGAAAGAGAGCATCAAGAAGCAAATAACTAACACATTTGAGTCTAACCCACTTCCTATGCATGGGGTTATCATGAGAAAACAAATTGTTGAAACAATAAGGCACTAGCATAGGAAGACAAAACAAATGCAACTTCAAAGCTTTCAACATAAAATGGGGAAACTTATTATTGAGATGCATAAAACATGTTTCCCTCTCTCATAATAACATTCAGTATCACTTTGAATAAAATTGACAATATAACTATCACTGTCAACAATTTTATCATTAGAATGAGCATACTTACAATCACCAAAAAGGGGCCCAAGGTCATAAACCGGATCAACAGAAGCAAGTTGTTCCATCCTGAAATCTTCATTAGCCAAACTATTTTCACAAGGAGCTTTAGCAAATTTGTAAAATTTAAACTCATAAGAATCTCCATCAAACTTATTCAAAACTTTATCCTTCTTACAATCTATAATGGCTCCATAAGTGTTCAAGAAACTTCTACCAAAAATTATAGGAGAAGTTTTACTAGTTGCCGAATTAAGCACTAGAAAGTCAGCAGGATACTTAATCTTACCGCAGAGGACCTCCACATCTCTTACAATACCAATGGGGCAAATGGTTTCCTTATTAGCAAGGTTAATAACCACATCAATGTCCTCAAGCTCACAAGGACCAATTTCATGCATAATTTCCCTGTAAAGCTCATAAGGAATAGCACTAGAACTAGCACAAATATCACACAAACCATAATAGCACTAATCACCAATTCTCACTGAAAGCATAGGGACACTAGCTTTTCCAGCTTTTCTAGGATGAGAGACAATATTAGAAGCATCTTCACAGAATACAATGTGCTCATCCTCTATATTTCTAGCGTCAAGATCTTTTACAATAGCTACCACAGGTTCAATATTCATGTGCTCATTAGGTTCCACAGTTTTCTTTGTACCTTTGTTATTCGCACTAATTATCATAGAGTACTCCTTTAACTTATCTTGGAAAGGTGTTTTCTCAACATAAGGTTCAGGCACAATATGATTAGTAGTACAAACTTCGGTATTGTAGGGTTCGCAGCATAGAAAACAAAAAATTTCCTACGATGGAACTATGTACCAAGATCTATCTACTAGATACAAACAACGGGCGGATGTATATCCATAGAGAACATACCCTTGAAGACCGACAAAGCTTAACGAGTTCAACTCGTGGTTGATGTAGACGATCTCTTGCCGATCTCAAGATCGAGAGGAAGTCCTAGCGCCGCAAATCAGCAGCGCATCCATGCTCGCACACACGTTCGAGGCACCGAGCAACCTCCGCCTCCTCGCTCCAGGGATGCAGCGGAAGCACAACTCTTTCTTGCCGAATAGCCACCGGGAACATGTATCTAGCTAGTCCGAGACCATGGGGAATAAATTCTAGAGGGGGAGAGAGATCCTTCACGAGGAGGTGTGAGAGACAAGTGAGGAGGGGGGCTCCTTTTATAGGAGGAGGGGGGCACCCAAGGGGGTGGCCGCTGGCCATGGGGGCTGCCCCTCCCCTCCTTCATTCATGTGGGTGGACACTCCACTCACAAAATGGCCCTTCAATTTTCTCCACTCAAAAGTCCACTCAAATTGCCATTAAATTTCCACCAAATTTAATGCAAACTCTCATTAAATAAAACTCATTTATTTTATTCAGAATTTTGTCAATTACTTTAATGACAAACATTCACAAATAACTCCTTGCTAGAATTCCATTTCACATGCATAACCACTTTATGCAATTTCACCCGAAAACCTGTTTCGGTATCTAGTGAAATAAATTCCTACGCTTGTTTATTCTTTCGGCATGAAACATTTTCTCCAATTGGATGTCGGTGTCTCTTAAGTGTGTCACCCTACGGTTCGTGAATAATGCGGACATGATCGAGACCCCTCTCGGATAAATAATCAGAAGCGGGATCTAGAGACCCATACTGACTCCCACACATTCAACGATGACTTTCTTGTGATCGTCGGAACCTTTTACGCTAGTATCTTAATCCCTTTGTTTCACGATATATTACATGTCCGAGATTCGATCATCGGTATCTCCATTCCTAGTTTGATCTCGTTACCGACATGCACTCTTTCCTCGTTCCCGTGATATAACATTCTAGTGATCAAATCACTTGCTTGCAAGCTAATCAATGTGATATCACCGAGAGGGCCTAGAGTATATCTATCCGTCATCGGTATGAACAAATTCCACTCTCGATCCATGAGCCTCAACATAACACTTTATTAGTTCTGAATCCATCTTTATAATCACCCTGTTACGGTGTGACGTTTGATGTTATCAAGAAACTCTTTCGGTGTTAGTGATTGACATGATCTCATGGTCTAAGGATTAGGATCACTTCGTAAGTTGTTATAGCAATATAAAGTGTTAAGGATCACTTCGTAAGTTGTTATAGCAATATAAAGTGTTAACATATCCTTAGTTCTTTGTAAGTACTTAAGGATATTCTTGACCGCAATCCAGTGTTCCGAACTTGGATCCGATTGGTACCTACTAGTCAAACTAATAGCATGTGCCACATCCGGTCTTGTACATAGCATGGCGTACATTATAGATACTATGGCTGAAGCATAGGGGACTTTGTCCATTATCTCTCTTTCTTCTGCCGAAGCCGGACTTTGAGTCTTACTCAATGTCTTGCCTTGCAACATAGGTAAGAACCCCTTCTTACTTCCGTCCATTTTAAACGTCTTTAAAATCTTATCAAGGTATGTACTTTGCGATAGCCCTATTAGGCGCCTAGATCTATCTCTATAGATCTTTATGCCTAATATGTATGACGCTTCACCTAGGTCCTTCATTGAAAATTTGCTGTTTAGATAACTTTTAACACTGTTTAAAAGATCTATATCATTTCTGATCAATAATATGTCATCCACATATAATATCAGAAATGCCACATTACTCCCACTCACTTTCTTGTAAATACAAGCTTCTCAATAAGTTTGGACAAATCCAAACTCTTTGATCACCTCATCAAAGCGGAGATTCCAACTTCGTGATGCTTGCTTCAATCCATAGATGGATCGCTGAAGCTTGCACACCTTGTTAGCATCCTTAGGATCGACAAAACCCTTTGGTTGTATCATATACAACTCTTCTTCAATATTACCATTGAGAAACGCGGTTTTGACATCCATCTTCCATATCTCATAATCGAAATATGCAGCAATTTCTAACATAATCCTAACTGACTTTAGCATCCCTACGGGAGAGAATGTCTCATCGTAGTCAACTCCTTGAATTTGTCGAAACCCCTTTGCGACAAGTCGAGCTTTATAGACAGTCACATTACCATCAGCATCAGTTTTCCTTTTGAAAATCCATTTGTTCTCCACGACCTTTCGGTCGTGAGGTAATTTCACCAAGTTCCAAACTTGATTTTCATACATGGATTCCATCTCGGATTTCATGGCTTCTAACCATTTGTTGGAATCCGGGCTCATCACCGCTTCTTGATACGTCGCAGGGTCGTCATTTTCATCAACCATGAAATTCATGACAGGATTTCCGTACAGCTCGGGAGCTGCACGCGTCCTGCTTGACCTGCGAGGTTCGGTAGTACTCTCTTTCGGAGTTTCATGATCATTATCATTAGTTCCCTCTTCAACAGGTGGAGCCAACTCCGGAACAACTTCCCGCGCTGCGCTACTCGCCATACTTTGAAGAGAAGGTTCAATAACCTCTTCGAGTTCTATTTTCCGACTACTCACACCTTTCGCGAGAAACTCTTTCTCTAGAAAGGATCCATTCTTGGCAACAAAAACCTTGCCCTCGGATCTGTGATAGAAGGAATACCCAATAGTTTCCTTAGGGTATCCTATGAAGACGCATTTTTCCGCTTTGGGTTCGAGTTTATCCGGTTGAAGTTTCTTCACATAAACATCGCATCCCCAAACTTTAAGAAAAGACAGCTTAGGTTTGTTTCCAAACCACAATTCATACGGTGTCTTTTCAACGGATTTAGATGGTGCCCGATTTAAAGTGAATGCAGCAGTTTCTAGTGCATAACCCCAAAATGACAACGGCAAGTCCATCAGAGACATCATAGATCGAACCATATCTAATAAAGTACGATTACGACATTCCGACACACCATTTCTCTGTGGTGTTCTGGCAGGTGTGAGTTGTGAAACAATTCCACACTCTTTCATGTGAGTGCTAAACTCGTAACTTAGATACTCACCTCCACGGTCGGACCGTAGAAATTTGATCATTCTATTACGACGATTTTCCACTTCATTCTGAAATTCCTTGAACTTTTCAAAGGTTTCAGACTTGTGTTTCATCAAGTAGATATAACCGTATCTACTCAAATCATCCGTGAAAGTAACAAAATAACGATATCCACCTCGCGCCGACACACTCATTGGACCACATACATTAGAATGTATGATTTCCAACAAATCTATCGCCCGTTCCATTGAACCGGAAAACGGCGTTCTAGTCATCTTGCCCATAAGGCATGGCTCACATGTATCAAACGATTCATAATCAAGTGATTCCAAAAGTCCATCCGAATGGAGCTTCTTCATGCGTTTAACGCCAATATGACCTAGACGGCAGTGCCACATATATGCGGATATATCATCATTAAGTTTAATCTTCTTAGCATCAACATTATGAATATGTGTAACATTATCATCGAGATCTAATAGAAATAAACCATTCATCATCAATGCATGACCATAAAAGATTTCATTCATATAAATGGAACAACCATTGTTCTCGGATTTAAATGAATAACCACTTCGCATCAAACACGATCCAGATACAATGTTCATGCTTAGTGCAGGCACCAGATAACAATTATTCAAGTTTATAACTAATCCCGACGGCAAGTGGAGAGATAGCGTTCCGACGGCGATCACATCAACGCTTGATCCATTGCCGACACGCATCTTGACCTCACCCCTTGCTAGCGGTCGCTTGTTTCGCAGCCCCTGATTCGAGTTACAAATATTAGCAACTGAACCGGTATCAAATACCCAGGTGCTACTGCGAGCACTAGTCAAGTACACATCAATAACATGTATATCATATATACCTTTGTTTGCCTTGTCGGCCTTCTTGTCTGCCAGATACTTGGGGCAGTTGCACTTCCAGTGGCCAGTCCCTTTACAATAGTAACACTCGGTATCAGACTTAGGTCCAATTCGTGGTTTCTTTTCAGGCACGGCAACAGGCTTGCCGCCCTTACTTCCCTTTCGTTTTCCCTTCTTGTCTTTCTTGAAACCAGTGTTCCTATTGATCATCAACACTTGATGTTCCTTTTTGATCTCCACTTCTACAGTTTTAAGCATTGACAGAAGCTCGGGGAGAGACTTCTTCATGCCTTGCATATTATAGTTCATGACGAAGCTCTTATAGCTAGGTGGCAGAGACTGCAGAACACGATGGATGCCTAAGTCAATGGGAATCGATATTCCCAAGGACACAAGCTTATCGGCGTAACCCGACATCTTGAGTACATGCTCACTAACGGAGCTGTGCTCTTCCATCATGCAGCTAAAGAACTTTTCGGAAGCGTTGTAGCTCTCTACAGCAGCATGTGTGTCGAAAATCATTTTCAACTCACCCATTGTATCAAATGCATTGCCATTTTCGAAACGCTTTCGAAGTTCCGGCTCTAGACCATACAATATGCCGCAATGAACTAAGTTGTGGTCCTCCTGACGAGTCTGATAGACATTCTTCTCCTTGTCAGGGGCATCATCAAAAGGTGGGGGGGCCTAACGGCGCTTCTAGCACATATTGCTTTTGTGCAGCAGAGAGGAGAATCCTCAAATTCATGGCCCATTCGGTAAAGTTGCTACCGTTCGTTGATAGTTTCTCTTTCTCCATGAACACGTTGAAATTAAAAGCAGGTGGTGCCATCTACAACAGAATTTGTAAAGTTTAGACTAAGTGTATGATAGATTGAGTTCAACTAATCCATATTATGAATGAACTCCCACTCAAAAACGACATCCCTCGTGCCTTTTTGGTGATTACATGAACCAAATCCACTATACCAAGTCCGATCATCACGTGAGTCGGTATAGCTTCAAAGGCGAGCATCAAATGGGCATCATATCAACTATATGACTCATGCTTAACCTTTCGGTCCGTGTTCCGAGGCCATGTCTGTACATGCTAGGCTCGCCAAGTTAGAACCTTAGTATTCGCGTGTGTAACTGTTTTACACCGGAAATATGGTCGTGGATCCAAGAACACCCGATCATCACGTGATGTCTTGGAGCGACGAAACATAATCGGTGCATACTAAAGGAAGAACACATTCTTATCTTGATATTTAAAAAAGGTATCATCTTATTATGCTAACAAAGCGCTAAACAAGCAATATAAGATGCTATCAAACATCACATGTTTATTAGTGAAATGTTATGGTTCCCGCATATGATCTCTATCATGTGCATTGTGGTATGATCACTATCATACCTATATGTGTAAATCCAAGGTCTATGGAGTTTACACGCTATGTGTGTTGTAAGAGTATCATCTCATACTTCTACTTACAACACTACCATATCATAACACTAGCCCAGCAACAATCTAAACTAGACGCCTCTAATTTATCCATTGCAAGTTTTACGTGGCTTAGGGCTTTCAAGATAGAACCGTTCTTACCTACGAACATGAACCACAACGAGGATAATCAAATTGTTGACAACTCCCTTGCAAAATCGATATTGACTATAGTAGGAGAGACAGACACCCGCTAGCCACTTATGCAAACTAGTTGCATGTCAAGCGTGGAACAGGTCTCATGTGCGAGGACATGTAAAGTTTGTCCGGGCCGCTTCATCCCACTATGCCACCAATATCCAAAATTACAACAAAGGAGCAACAACATGATCATCATCGCCCACATACTCATATGTGTACTACCCGTGTAAAGCATCTACACATAGATCCGGCTCTGATACCACTGTAGGGTTCGCAGCATAGAAAACAAAATTTTTCCTACGATGGGAACTATGTACCAAGATCTATCTACTAGATACAAACAACAGGCGGATGTATATCCGTAGAGAACATACCCTTGAAGACCGACAAAGCTTAACGAGTTCAACTCGTGGTTGATGTAGACGACCTCTTGCCGATCTCAAGATCGAGAGGAAGTCCTAGCGCCGCAAATCAGCAGCGCATCTGTGCTCGCACACACGTTCGAGGCACCGAGCAACCTCCGCCTCCTCGCTCCAGAGATGCAGCGGAAGCACAACTCTTTCTTGCCGAATAGCCACCGGGAACATGTATCTCCCTAGTCCGAGACCATGGGGGATAAATTCTAGAGGGGGAGAGAGATCCTTCACGAGGAGGTGTGAGAGACAAGTGAGGAGGGGGCTCCTTTTATAGGAGGAGGGGGGAACCCAAGGGGGTGGCCGCCGGCCATGGGGGCTGCCCCCTCCCCTCCTTCATTCATGTGGGTGGACACTCCACTCACAAAATGGCCCTTCAATTTTCTCCACTCAAAAGTCCGCTCAAATTCCCATTAAATTTCCACCAAATTTAATGCAAACTCTCATTAAATAAAACTCTTTTATTTTATTCAGAATTTTGTCAATTACTTTAATGACAAACATTCACAAATAACCCCTTGCTAGAATTCCATTTCACATGCATAACCACTTTATGCAATTTCACCCGAAAACCTGTTTCGGTATCTAGTGAAATAAATTCCTGCGCTTGTTTATTCTTTCAGCATGAAACATTTGGTCCAATTGGATGTCGGTGTCTCTTAAGTGTGTCACCCTACGGTTCGTGAATAATGCGGACATGATCGAGACCCCTCTCGGATCAATAATCAGAAGCGGGATCTGGAGACCCATACTGACTCCCACACATTCAACGATGACTTTCTTGTGATCGTCGGAACCTTTTACGCTAGTATCTTAATCCCTTTGTTTCACGATATATTACATGTCTGAGATTCAATCATCGGTATCTCCATACCTAGTTTGATCTCATTACCGACATGCACTCTTTTCTCGTTCCCGTGATATAACATTCTAGTGATCAAATAACTTGCTTGCAAGCTAATCAATGTGATATCACCGAGAGGGCCCAGAGTATATCTATCCATCATCGGGATGAACAAATTCCACTCTCGATCCATGAGCCTCAACATAACACTTTATTAGTTCTGAATCCATCTTTATAATCACCCTGTTACGGTGTGACGTTTGATGTTATCAAGAAACTCTTCCGGTGTTAGTGATTGACATGATCTCATGGTCTAAGGATTAGGATCACTTCGTAAGTTGTTATAGCAATATAAACTTAATGACTTTGATCGTAATGCTATACTTCAGATGAATGTTCATCACATCATTACACTAATGTTGTGATCCCGTTATTAACAACATCCAATGTCCATTATCAGGAAACCTTGATCATCTTGTTAATCAACGAGCTAGTTTATGAGAGAGGCATAACTAGGAACTTTCTGTTTGTTTATTAAACACACATGTATTAAAGTTTCTGTATTAATAAAATTATAGCATGCAAAATAAACATCTATCATATACTTGGAATACACATAATAAACACTTTATTATTGCCTCTCAGGGCATATTCCCTTTAGGTATCTCTAACAGGGACATGACTAACAACATCTTTATAAGGTGCATGGTACTTATTCCACTTCTTTTTGGGAATTTCTATGTAACAGGAAAAGGCTTTAAAACAATTGGCAATACTTTGGGAGTCAATACCAAACTCATTGCTAATATCACGGAAGTCATCAGTTCCCATAAAAGATTTTATGCATTCATAATCATAGTTTATACCTGACTTTCTTCCTTAGTCATTCTCCCAAGCTTTAGTGTTCTCTTGAATATGGTCTAGGAGGTCCCATTTATCTTCTTACTTCATACATGTGAATGATACAGCACAAGAAGCATCTAGTAAATCTTTATCATGAAGAGAAAACCTAGCATAAAAGTTATTGATAATAATATTGTTAGGGAGTTCATGAATAGGACATTTAAGCATTAGTAACTTTAATCTCCCCCAAGTTTGAGATGTACTCTCTACATCACGAGGCCAAAAGTTATATATCAGATTCCTTTCCTTATGAATTTCACTGGGAGGATAGAATTTAGAATAAAATAGAGGTACTATTTCCTCCCATTTCATGGATTGCCCATTCTTCAGCAGCTTATACCTTTCTTTAGCTCTCCCTTTCAAGGATATAGAGAGTAACTTCTTCTTCACCTGTTCAGTTGTGATACTTGCACACTTAAACAACCCGCATAATTCATGGATAAAAAGCAAATGATCACTAGGGTGGACAGTTCCAACCCCTAAATAATAATTATCCATAACACGATCAACAATACTTGTAGGTATCTTAAAAGGATCTATCTCAACAGGTGGTGGCTCATCTACTACCCTAATAGTGGTAGTAGTTTTCCCAAACAGAAAACCAAGTGGGTTATCCATATTGGAAACAAAGTAACAAACATAAATAAAAAGCAGTCCTCACGGTAGAAGTTTACTTTACCAGTTCCACTCTTCAATAGCGCTTCACTCCCCGGCAACGGCGCCAGAAAATAGTCTTGATGACCCACAATTATAGGGGTTGTATCGTAGTACTTTCGATAAATAGGAGTGTCGATCCCAACAAGGAGCAGAAGGTGTTGACTAGTGGTATGGAGTAGGAAATCTCTGTAAATACTTAGTAAACAGATTTTTAGGGGTTTTCTGATAAAGCAAAGAAAAAAAGTGCAAGTAATAAAGATAATGAACAAACACAGTAAGTGGCCCAATCCTTTCTTAGCAAAGGACAAGCCGGTGGAAATACTTATAAGGACCAAACGTTCTCGAGGACACATCGAATACTGTCAAGTGCTTTCTCTTCAAATAGCTGAGTAGTCTTCTTTGGTGTTGTAACTGTTGTGTGGGTGAACCTGTGCTAATGTACCGACCTTACTTGGACTAATACATACTTGTGATTAAACCCCCTGCAGGCATCTGCAACTACAGGAAAGCAATTAAGATATAAACCTAACCACATCCTTAAACTCTAAGATTCGAAGCTCCCTTGTGCAATGGTGTCCTAACGGGGGTTCAGGTTTCTGTCACTCTGGCAAACCCACAATTAGTAGCCAAATACACAATGCATTCCCCTAGGCCCATAAATGGTGAAGTATCATGTAGTCGATGTTCACATGACACCACTAGAAAAATAGCACTACAACTTAAATACTAAACCATTGAATAATATCTCAACACAAATCCACTACTAACAACATTACTTCTCTATGTCCTCAAGAACTAAATGAACTACTCACAAGACATCATACAGATCAAGATCAAAGATGATATGGTGATGGATAACAATCTGAATATAAACAATAATCAAATGGTTCCACTCACAAGCATCAACTACAATAGTAATCAACACCTGGAATGTTTCCCCTAAGAACTATGCAAGTATTCAACACAATTGTTACAGCGAGATGGAGAGGTGATGATGGTGCTGGTGGAGATGATGGTATGGATGATGATGATGATCCCGATGAAGTCTAGCTTGATGATGGTGTTGATGGCGACAATCTCCCCTCTCCGGGAAGGAATTTCCCTGACAGAAATCTGTCTGCCGGAGAGATCTTTCTCTCTCGGTGTTTTCCGCCCCGCAGAGGCGGCGTAATCTTTCTATGGTCGCTCCCCATGATTTATGGTTTCGAGTAGAAGATATAGGCGAGAGGACGGAGTTAGAGGCTGGCCAGGTGGGCCACACCCCCTTAGGCGTGGCCCAGGGGGGCCTGCGCCTAGGGGGTGTGGGCCCCTTGTGGCCCATCTCCGCCTCCCCTTCTGGCTTCCTTCGTCTTATGGGAAAATATGATTTTTCATAATTTTTCTGGTCTTCGTGAAATTGCATCAAAACACCTCTTTTCCATCAGAATCCTGACTCCGGTAGTTCATCCTTCAAGAATCATCGAACATGCAAAAACAGATGAAAAGACATAAGTAACACCTCTTAATAAGAAATATATCAATGAATAGAGTAAAATTATGATATAGAATGGTGATGCAAATTGGATGTATCATTATCAACTTGCTAATGTTCTCACCATACCTTCCTCTTGGGGTTGCCAACGAGCTCTACATCATTTGACCCGTCAAGCATTTTTCTGGCGCTGTTGCCAGGGAGATACATGACGGTTTCTGCAAGGGGAGTCTCTCACTACCAATATCTTTACTTTATTTTTGTTTTGCTTTGTTTCTTTAGTTTTTTTTGGTTTATTTCTTTTTATCAAAAACACACAAAAATTAGTTCCTACTTTAGTTATTATTTTTGTTGGTTCACTTTAATCCTAAAAAAATGAGTACTCCAGAATTAGAGGTTCGTTCTTTTAAGCAACAAGTATGAGAAAGTCTGAAAGATGCTTGGTATAGAATAAGTAATGCTCATCATAGATGTACTAAAAAATATTGTACCACAATCCTTCTTAGAAATTTTTATGTTGGCATATCTAGTTGGAATAGGTATGTTCTGGATACTCTCATAGGGGGTAATTTTCTGGGTACTCCTGCTTTGGAAGCATGCAATTTAATTGAAAGTTTAGTAGGATTACCACCTATTAATGTCGTTAAAACTGAAATCAATTTGGAAGAAGTTATAAAAAAATTGAGTTCCCTAGAGAAAATTTTGCCAAATCTCCTTAATAACACTAGCCAAGTTAATGAATCAATAAAAGAATCACTGTTTTAGAGGTTGGCATTATCTGTGATCAAATATTAGAATTGGTAAACTGGAAGAGGCTATGGAAACTCTAAGTTCAACTTTTTCGTCCCTCAAGTTTAAAAGAGAGAAATCTTTTGTAGGAAAAGAGCAAAAATTTGCGTGTGTTCCTAAGGTGCCTACACCAAAACCCCTTAATGTGCTTAAAATTGATAAAACTTTTAGTGCACCTAAGAGTGATCTACATGTTGAATCATCTTCATCTAAGGCACCTATTGAGAAAATCCCGGCTTTGAAGGAAGTAATTGATGTTGATGCTTCCTCATTCAAAAATACTTGACTCTTGCTTTCTATGCCTAGTTGAAAGGCGTTAAAGAAAAGCACTCTTGGGAGATAACCAAATTTTTATTTTAGTAAGTTTTTCTTTTGTTGAGTCTTGGAAGTTATTGCCTCTATAATAACCTCCCCTTATCTTTCTTGTTTGGTTTTTGTGCCAAGAATAGCCTCTAATGAGGGGGAAGTAAGATTTGGGGAAGTTGCTGTCCCGAAACAGATTTCTGTGCTTCACTATAAAAAAATCATGAAAAATCCCAGAACGTCGTATCGATCTGTAATTTTTTCTGTGAATGCCCTTTGTATTTACCCAACTTTCATTAGTTTTGCACTTTTCGATCTCAGCAACAGAAGGTTTTCAAAAAAAGGGTCTTTACCTGCTGGTTTGTTTTGACAGATTTTTGCTATTATTTGCATTTGCCTCTTAATTTGTTTCTTGTTGAGTACTCTTTGATCACTTGAGCTTTTAAAAGGAGTTGCTACAATAGCTTATGTTTTAATGGATGATTTACTTGAGTTGAAACTGAACCCAAAGGCTTATTTTCTTGAATACACTAATGTTGCTAATAAAGATTGTGTGAAGTTTTGTATGAAGGAAATTTTCAAGTGTAGGGAGAGAATGATGTGATGAGATGAAGTATGGAAAAAAGCTCAAGCTTGGGGATGCCACCCGTGTCACCCCAAGAAGTATTCAAGAGGTACAAGCGTTGAATCTTGGGGATGCCCAAGGCATCCCCCTCTTTTTCAACATAAGTCTCAGGTTTTCTTTCAAGACACTTTATTTTTGCTTCATGCACTATTGTGTTGTTCTTGGAGCGTCTTTGTTTTTGTTTTTAGTTTCCTTTTACTTTGTTTGCTGCAATAAGTTGGTTGGACCCAACACACTTATTTTGGAGAAGCCACACCGAGTTCTTCATTGCCTAGAACACTCTAGTTTTCACTCTTATTGTTCTGTGACTGTTCTCTTTTGCTAGCACTGCGTTTAGCTTTAGTTTTCTTTCGCTTTTTGCTTAGAACTTTTTAGTTCTTCTTTGTAGTTAGGTGAGACAAGCTCTTTGGTATTTATTGATTTTTATCTTTGTGAGTTTTTTCAAATAAGTTGATTGGTGTTGGAAAATAGTAGAAAGTTTCATGCTTATAGTGGTACAAAAGGAAGCTTGTTTTGACTGTGAGTTAGGCTTTATCATGCCATGTTTTATGTTGCTTTGACCATATGCTTAGTAATTATTGTTGTAGCATGACTTGTTTCAAACAATTGAGATAGCTTGATGTTCCATGAAAGAATCATGCGTTGTTTTAGCATACAAAAGCATAAGATTGTGGTATTTTCCTTTGATCCTTTATTTGGGTTGACTTGGAACATGCTTACACCATGTTAAGACTATGAACCAGTCACCTTAGACTCTATGATCATTTAGTTTTTGACTTGTGATATCACTTTATTCTTTGATTAATAATGTTTTGTCGCTCTGCATGATTATGGCCATTATTGCTCTCTTAGTTGGTCGCTCCTAGTCTTTTGTTAGCCTCCACCTGTACTGAGTATGATCTCTACCCGTGCATCCAACTCCCAAAAAAACCAAGTTATTCCAAAGAGTCCACTATAAATTCCTATGCATGGTGTGTTACACAATTCCAAGTATTCATGTTTTTATCTATCTTCCAAAATAATTTTTTGTTATGTGAAAATTAGTGAGTAAAGATCTCAGAAACTTGATGGCACAATTCATTTTCTTGCACTTAATAAACTTGAACCATTGTGCCCATCTATGTTGCTTATATGCTTGCAAATTATAAGTTGGGAGTTAGCAGAACCATGTTGTCATGGGGAACGCTTTTAACATTTGTACATATCTATTCAGTTGATATCATGTTCTTTTGTTTATGAATGCCGGCGATGTGAAATAAAAGGGGAGCTTGTAAGTCCATGGAGTTTGTATATGTGCTAGAGAAACGCCTGGGCAGCTAGCCTAAGCCATGCCTAATCATGGTGGAAACTTACAGCATAACCATAATGAGCATTCTATGAAGCATCTTAAGAAAAAATAGAAAAAGAAACACCATGCTAATAGGTAAATAAAAAGATCGTTGAGATGCTCATTGTTTGTTGCCTTGTCAATTTGATATGGGATAGCTCCTGTGTCATGGGCAAGGGGTACCCCGTTGGTGGTTATCTATGATACATATATACTTACAATGACAAGAACTTGCTTGTGACTAAAGTTGAGTAGCATGAGGAACGGTACTCGTACTCAAGGGGCATGAGATTTTAAACTTGTGATTTGTCAAGCATATAACTCATATTTGTCTCACTTTAACCTTAATCACTTCAAGATGCTTATGATAGGGGCAATGAGATCTCAAAGCTAGTAAGTACCATAATTTTTGGAAGCTCTTTATGAAACTTGAAATCCCTACTTCCCTCTGCGAAGGGCCTTTCTTTTTTACTTTTTGTTGAGTCTCCACCATCTATATTTATGCACCAATTAGGAGAGCATAGTTGTCATTCTTAGTTCAATGTGCATTGTCCCAAAACTTGTTGATTGATTCATAATTATGGTATTGCTTGTTCTTAAATTATTTGTATCTAGTCACCCTTATGAACTTTGAAGGTGTCCTATGCATTTATGTTTTTCTATACCATGAAGGACAAGCTGAATACCACTTATGCTATGTTTTCTATATGTGAAACAACCAAATGTCTTTCAATGCATTGTTATTCATGATCTTTTGTTCATACCTTTTTCATGTTACAACTTAGTTGCTATGTCTTATTGTTAGAACTACATCTTTCATGCTCATGTTTAGAGTAATATGATCCCAGCTATCAATGCTTTACAATATCTTGATCAAGATTGTGATAGTGCATGTCACCTAAAAAATTATTCTTTTTATCGCTTACCTACTCAAGGACGAGTAGGAGTTAAGCTTGGGGATGCTTGATACATCGTAAATGTATCTATAATTTTTATGCTCCATGCTTGTTTTGTACCAACTATATTATGTTTTTTATACTTTGAGGCATTTTTTTACATTTTCTAGAACTAACCTACTCCCTCTGTCCTAAAATACCTTGCATTCTGGGTTTAGTCAAAGTCAAACTTTATAAAGTTTGGTAGAATATATAGAAAAAATATAAACATCTATAGAACCGAATGTATATATTATGAAAAATTATTTTATGCGATTCTAATGGTACTTATGTTGTATTATAGGTGTACATAAATTTTTCAATATGTTTGGTCAAACTTTACAAAGTTTGACTTTGACTAAACCCAGAATGCAGGGTATTTTAGGACAGAGGGAGTATTAACAAGATGCCACAATGCCAGTTCCTGTTTTCTCCTGTTTTTGGTTTCAGAAAAGCTAGTAAAGAAATATTCTCGGACTTGGACGAAACCAAAGCCAAAGTTCCTATTTTTCCAGAAAGTACACAGAGTCTGAAGGAGAGAGAGGAAGAAGATCCATGAGGCAGCCGCACCAGGGGGCCATGCGGGTCCACCATGGTCCACGCCTCCCTATGGTGTGGGCCCCTCGGGCGTCAACCGACCTTGCCCCTTCTCCTATATACCCCCCCCCCAGGAGAAAACCCTAAGCACCTGATCAAAAATCCACGAAAAAGTCTGTAGCCGCCGGCCGCCACCATCGTCCCTAGATTGGGAGGGATCTGAATCTCTTCCCGACACCCTGTGGAGAGGGGAGATCATCCCAGAGGCCTTCTTCATCACCATGCCAGCCTCCGGAGTGATGCGTGAGTAGTTCATCCTTGGACTATGGGTCCATAGCAGTAGCTAGATGGTAGTTTCTCCTCTTTTGTGCTATCATGTTTAGATCTTGTGAGCTTCCTATCATGATCAAGATCATCTATTTGTAATCCTACATGTTGTCTTTGTTGGGATCCGATGGATATTGAGTACTACTTCAAGATTGATTATTGATTCTATCATGTCTATGTTATTTGTGATCTTGCATGCTCTCCGCTGCTAGTAGTTACTTTGACCAAGTGTTTGCTTGTGACTCCAAGAGGGAGTATTTATGCTCGATAGTAGGTTCATGCCTCTAGTAATCTGGGGGAGTGATAGAAACCTCTAAGATTGTAGATATGTTGTTGCTACTAGGGAGAAAACAACAATCCTTTGTCCAAGGGAATTTGTACTGTTTACTTTACACACTTTGCTTAATGCAATTATCTATTGCTTGCAACTTAATACCCGAGGGTTGTTCGGATGATATCTCGGAGGTGGATTATTAGTCATAGATGCAGTTGGATTATGGTCTATGTGTTATGTTGTAATGCCCAAACAAATCTCATGGAAATCATCATGCCATGTACATGCATTGTTATGCATTGTCTATCTGTCAATTGCCCAACTGTAATTTGTTCACCCAGCATGTTATTTATCTTATGGAGAATCACCTCTAGTGAACTGTGGACCCCGGTCCATTCCTTCCCACTAATATTCAATCTACTGTCTACTGATTACTTTCTGGAATTACTTTCAAGCAATTACTATCTTCCACACTATACATTTAATCCCTTGTTTTCAGCAAACCAGTGAGCTTGACTGTAAGACCCCACCATTTAAGGTAAAGTCCCCTGTGATTGCAATGCTAGTCCCTGGATCAAATTGCTAGCATCCACAGGTTAAGATGAAGTACACAGATACAAAGGTCATTATTACATCGTCATTCTAGAGATAACATAGTCTTTACAACTCTTTAGCCCAAGGCTAATACATAAAGTTCATACATAAGTAGATAACTAAAAGCCTTCATCTTCATGTGCCACAGGCAAACATGTTGAGTGTAGACTCATAACCCTAGTCATCATCAGAACAACCAGCAACATCATAAGTTACATCCATAGAGGGTCAATACATTTGGAATTGTATTGGCAAGTGATACCATAGTAGAATAGTAGCATCTAATAACTATATGATTTTGTCTAAGTGTAGTTCAGGCTGGCTTTGCTCAAAATAAGTTTTCTTATTAGTTGAAAACACTAACTTTTTGTTTGAAAAAAACACCCAAGGAACCACCAATAGACATTGGTGAACCTTTACCCTTGTTCAAGGTCAAGTTTTAACTTAGAGAAATTGGGATGAGGAGATCCTTGATCATTTCAATGTCTTTGATGCTCAAAATGTCCGTTACTGGGGACACGGCTAAGTACTTAGGTTTTACCCTCTCGAGAGGTGGTGCACTTTCCCCACAAGACTCAACATGCATTGAGACGAGACTTTTCAGAAGCATTCCCTTAGACCACCATGGACGCGTTCGATCCTATCAACCCTACCACCAACTATCCATCTGGCTAAGTTCTTGCAACCTAGTTGGTCAAGGCAGAGCCCATATGCCATGTGGTTGCAATAGAATCTTCTCAACACTAAATATCTCAAATCCCTTTGTTCCTGGGTGGCAATCCACAAGTGTGATACACAAGGTAAACCATATACATGGGCCTTGTGTAAGCACTCAACACAAATCATTCTTTCCATTCCACCCAGGTGATTCATTCACATGTTGTTTTATTATTCAAAAACACATAGTCATAGATTTTGAATAACAACATAGTATGAATATTCCACCCTTGTTTTCTACTAGCTAGGCTAAGCATACTAGTATAGCAAGTTTCTTATCTTAGGTAAAACTACCAAGACAACATATGTAGGATTTCCCAAGCATAGCATATACTTAGAAAATAATCATGCAAATCCTACTCAAAATATCACTAATGCATAGATAAAATAGTAGGAAAAAATATGAAGCATCACTTGCCTTGGTATATAGGAGAATAGCAAATGTCCTCACAATCACCAAAATCTACACATAAAATCATAACACCAAATTCACATTCAATATTCAAACAAAAATACATATGAATGCATTCAAATGCAATGAAATGATTTTCTACACTAAACAAAAATTAAACTTTATAAGATCTAAATATACAAAAAATTACTTTAAAACAAATTTCCAAATAATTTTTATATGCAAAATAGGCCTACAAATGCTTCTGCAATAAATCCTAATTTTTTAGAAGCAAATGACTAATACAAGGCCATAGAAGTGTAGGGCTTAATTTTCTGAATCCAATGATTTATTATTTGTAATTGTTGGACAAAAAGATCAAAACTTATGAATTTTACAAGTTTAAATATCTAATAGATTCAAATCTGGATTTTAAAACAAAAATCCAGACACATGGCGCCATCTGATTGGCCCGTACCACTTCGCGCGGATCGCACTCGTGGGCCATAGATCTAAGTTAGATCGTGTTGGGGATATGCTATATGGGTATCCTTATAGCATGTCTCTTATCCGACTAACCCGGGTGGCCCATAGTCGGTAGCATGGCCTATGGCCTGCTGGGCGGCCCAGTTAGGTGGATCCAGAAAGGAGGCCCATGCCGGATAAAGGAAGGCTACGGTGGAGTCACCAGCATACCCGGAGCCTTGGAGTGCATGATACACAAGGCTAGTAATAGACGGTGTAGGACTCTGTGACCTGTCCGGTTAGGACTTTTCCCTGTAACCCTAGGACCTGGTGACTATATAAGTCGGGCCTATGGGAGCCTTTAGGGCACGATAACTTAGACGTTCATAGACAACCTCGCACAGCGAACCTATCTTTGTAACTCGGCGTATTGCCTTTATAGTGATTTATGGCAGGAGTAGGATTCTGCCACCGTCGTGGGATCTGAACCTGGTTAAGCTGTGTTACCTCGTACCCGTCAACCGTCCGCCTTACCCCACGTCTCGAAACACGCACTGTGAGGACCCCTCCATGGTGTACTCATCGGCAATACCACGACAGCTGGCGCCCACCGTGGGGCAAGAGGCGCTTCAGCCTCTTTAGCGGGCGAGGACCAAGATCTTCGCGGGAATTGGCGAAACCGTAGCCATCGGTCGCGTTCTCTTCTCCGGCAACATACCGATCGTTCCTCCCGACGAGTTCTGGCTCCCGGCGAAGACGAACCCTACGCGGTGTTCGATCGTTCCTATCGGAGACATCCACCTCTTCATCGGTGAAACCGACTCGGGCACTGGTTCCCTGGGAGTCAGAGGAGCATCAAGACCCGCACGGACCGCCTATGGGCAGGATACGTTCGCGGAAGGATCAATGTCGGATCTCTCTTCGGAGTTTGCCGACAAAGATCGGAAAAATTCAAGGCCCACCCAAACCGCCCCTGTGCAGGATATAAAGGTGGAAGATCACTGCAAATCCGCCGGCTTAGTCCGTGCGTCTGGACAGTAGAGATCCAAGTTCGTCGGCGTGGTTACCATCTTCGATCTGACACGCTGCATTCAGAGAGAAGGCGAAAACCCCCGCGATTACCTGGCCAGGTGCCTCCGTATACGAGCCGACCTAGCCCACTACCCCGATGATAACGCTCTGTATCACTTCGTGGAAGGACTGGACCGTGGCACGCTTCTCCGACATTCTTTAAGACGGCAGCAGGCAACAGGACGCCTCACCCTCGAAGAGATGGTGAGCACCGTTAACAGCTACGCGGCGGCTGACGCGGCAGCCCAGATGGAGCTCGCACTCGGAGATGGAGAACCTCTGGCTCAGCAGCCACCGCCACCGCTTCCCGCCGCCATCATCATGGCAGCACCACCACCTCCAGTCATCGTCGAGCCCGTTGCACCTCCACCGCCCGTCATCGAGGAAGTCCTAGCACCCTCCGACTCTGTCATTGACGTGCTTTATGCTGATTTCAGTGCAGATTCAGAGGAGATAGACTTTAGTCTAGAAGAGCTAGACTCCGCTATGCAGGAGATGGAGGAGTACTCGCGCGACGAGCATGCCAACAACGCTGTCGCGTCCCGAGGGGTGTTCGTCACCATTGGGACGGCGATGGATGAGGATCAACCCAGACGAGCTCCGCCTACTACACTGGAAAAGGGGAAGGGCCCACTCATTGCTGCTGACAATGATCGCGCAAAAGTCATGCCTCCTCCGCCCAACCCAGTGCAGCAGCCGCAGGAACTCGGCACCGGCCCGAGCAACAACAACACCGCAAACTTGCCGCCTCCAGCATCCACGTCTACAGCAGCCCAAGTCACTCCAGCTGATAGAGTGATGTACGACAATCTCCTCGTCGAGCCACTGACCGTTGCTCATATCTGGAACGTGACCCAGCTTGATGAGAAGCGCCAGCAGCTGCTGGAGGAGGCGCAAGCCATCGCAGAGCAAGGAGCTAAGCTAGATCGAGATCTGGTCAACACGCAGAAGTCCATAGAAAAAGCTAGAGCAATGGAGGCCGAGTACAAGACTCTGCTACAGCAGCAGAAGGCTAAGAAAGCTCCAGCTCGCGTCATCAACGATCCTGGTGTACGACGCAACCTAGTATGGATCTCTCTAAACCGGCACAGGCCAAGCCATACATTGACAGTGAAGGCAAGCAGGTGATGCCCACCCCACTCCTTAACCTCGCCGTCGCCAAGACCCTTCTAGAGTAGGATAGATCGCCTAAAGCAGTGGAACAGGTCTACGACCTAGTGGCCAAGGCGGTGAAGCAGCAGGAAAAGGCCACCTCGCAGAGGATTGAGTCTAACCCAGTGTTCTGCCAGTCTAGCCAGTACAAACCTCCAAGGTACATATCTTCTCTTGATGTCGGGTCCCAGACGGGTTCATCAGAATGAAGACGGAGGGATGCACGCAACAGGAAGGATGCTATCCCAATATCCTCCGACCAAGGAGAAAAGGCCCGACCTCGTCGCCCATCGCCACTGCCCCGATCTCCCCGACATCGCGAAGATTACAAAACTCACCATCGTACGGATATGCCCCCACCAAAGCAGTGTGGCATCGTCATCCGCGACAATGCAGAGCAGACCCGTCATGACGGAGAGCGCAACCAAGGACATAAGAGCAGGTCGCGCCATGACCCTCCGCGTCCGACAAGCAACCATGACAGACGTGAGGCATCGCAGGAGGGTAACAACAAGAAGGCTAACCCACCACCACCTCCGCCTCCGTCACCACCAAGCAGTCACCATGGCGGAGGAGGCCCGCGTCGTTCACGCATCCCATCCCCCGTTGACAAGAAGAACCCGGAGCCATACGATGCGCGTTTGCGGATCGATAAGATCCACAAGGCCCGGGAAGGACCATACCTGGGACCACGTTGCTTTGGACCTGCAATACGGTCTGCAACTTACCCCAAAGGTTTCTAGATTGACAAGACCATCAAGCCCTATGACGGCACCGCCAAGCCAGCCACATGGTTGCAGGACTACGACAACGCGGTGGAGATTGCCGGAGGCAAACCCAACGTCGCCGTCAAGTACCTCCCATTAATGTTGGCGGGTATGGCCCGTCAATGGATCGACGACTTGCCGGAGAAATCTTTATACAACTGGTTGGACATGCAAGAAGCGTTCACCAAGAACTTTGAGGGCACATACAAGCGTCCCTGCACTGTGGGCGATCTACAGTGGTGCGTGCAAGAGAAAGACGAGACATCTCGCGCCTACCTCTCCTGCTGGCTGGACATGAAGAATTCCTGCGCAGGAGTGCACGCTCAGACCGCCATGGCCGCCTTCATCGATGGGTTGGAAAGGGGCACATTGCTCTGACATAAGCTGAAGCGCTTGCAGGAAAATCACCAGCTTAACTTGAACCATATGATTCAGTTGGCTAGTGAGTTCGCATCTGTCGACGACGATGCTCATGGCTCTTTGCCGGCAACGTCCGTTCCAACTCAAGCTCGGAGGAACAGCAGTACAAAGCGGAAGACCGCTCCAGAAGAAAAGCAATCTACCGACATGGTCACTATGACTTTTGCAGGACGAGGAGAGGGCGGACAACGTGGCCAAGGAAGGGGAGCTGGTCGTGGGCAGCAGCGAGGAAGTGAAACCACCTCGGCGCCGCTCCGTGTTCCCCAAACATACGATGAGTACCGCGATATGCATGCCTCGTACACCTCGACATCAACGGCAAGGCCACCCATGCCTCGACCTCAAGGAAGACCCGGAATCCGGCTACAAGCGAAGTTGGAAGAACAGACCGCGAGGCAAGGGCAAGGGGATGAAGAAGGAGGAAGAGTCCAAGGATTCAAGTGACATGGACGAGTACGTTGACCCCAAGAACGCCGCCAAGAGCGACGACAAGGGCAAGAACCCATTCAAAAAGAAGGCCCCAGTCTACCACACTTTCCTTGGCACCCCCACCGTCCGACAACAGAAGACCTCTCTGAGGATCCTGATGGCCACCCTCCCCCTAGTTCCCCAGTACCTGTGCTGGTCGGAGGTTCCAATAACTTGGGACAGGACGGACCACTCAGACCTTATACCCAGGGAAAACCAGTACGCCATGGTCATCATCCCCTTGATTGATGGCGTGGAGTTCACCAAGTGTATGGTGGATAGTGGAAGCATCGTCAACATCATGTACCTGGATACACTGCAAAAGATGAACTTGACGGAGGCAAACCTCAGGCGGACCAACACCATCTTCCACGGCGTAGTTCCTGGTCGGGAGGCTCGGTCCCTTGGGTGCATTACACTTCAGGTTGTCTTTGGCGATGTTAATAATTACCGTCAAGAGCGCATGACCTTCGAGGTGGCCCCCTTCAAGAGCGTGTAGCACGTCATATTCGGCCGCGACATATTCCACACGTTCATGGACAAGCCATGCTTCGTCTACAACAATCTCAAGATACCCGGACCAAACGGCATATTCACCGTATCCGGAAGCTTTACCAAGGGAAGGGACTGCGAGATCAACAAAGCAGCCATTGCAGAAGCTGTCCTCTACAGTGAAGAATTCAAAGAGATCCAGAGCAAGGTCGATGACTTAGTGTCACATCCCTAAATTTTCCAAATTTTGAAATGTGAAAAATAAATAAACAAAATAAAATTTTGTTGAATTTTAGGGTGAGAAGAAACTTTTTGATTCCAATTGGAAACATCAAAACCTATTTTGATCAAATAAAATCCTAAAGGGATTTAAAAAGATAAACAATTAATAAATAAAAATTATAAAAGTTGGAATCACTATTTTTGGATCTTTTAATAAAAAGATTTGATTTTCAAAAGCAAAGGTAGATTTATAAATAAGGATTATTTTATAGAGCCAAATTAAATCTTGGCCAAACTTTTGAAATATTTCTATTTGATAAAAAGAGTAAAGGGTTTATTTAAATAAAATAATGAGGATCTATTAATATCCAATTTTATTAAAGTAAAGGCTTTTCCATTTTAAATAAACACTAAAACTTGTTAATTTATTTTAAATAAGATTTCCAAGTGTTTTATATTTTCAAATAAAACCTACTGAAATGATTTTGGTATAATTTAGATTTCAAATGGAGTTTTTAAATAAATAAAATCCTATTTGAATTAATGACTAAGGTCTATTTATTTAATTATTAATGGATCCTAAAAAGAATAAAAATTATTTTGTTTTGGACTTTGGATTATGTTGTTAAACAGAATTAAAATCAATACAAAGTTTGGTGGTGATTTGATTTGATTTGTTGTTTGAATTATTTGGTTGAAAATCAAAACAGAAATTCAAATTGGAAAAAAAGGCTTTCAGAATAAAAAAAATGAAACAAACAGACCCAACCCATCTGGCCCACTAAGCCCAGCAAGAGCCCACCCGGCATACCCTCACCGAAACGTTTTCTCACGCAAAAACGCACCCGCTGAGTCGCAGACAAGTGGCCCCATCTCGCACTCCCTCCACCTCGCTGACAGACAGGCCCCACACAACTGTGCTTCGTTTCCACCCGCGGCCAGCTCCTAGCGACCGTTTTCTATGCCTTGATTCGAGGATTAATTCCGATTGATGGAGTGATCAATTCATGCCAGTAAGAATGCACACATAAACGCCACACCCCCCTCTCTCTTCCCCCCAAACATCGCCTCCCCACTGCCCCTAGGCTGCTCCAGTTTCGAGCTCGAGCATCGCCGTCTCCGATGAGCCTCTGCACTGATTCCGGCCACACCTCGCTGCCCCTCGCCTCCCACTGCACACAGATTTACTCCCTATCACCAGGCGCACCTTCCCGTGTGCTCCACTCGCCCGCGCTTGCCCCAGAGCGTCGACAAGGACAACATCAACATGCCGCCGTCGTCTGCTGTCGCTCCGGCGAACTCTCCTGGTAAACACCGACCGCCCCGAGCCTTCCTGTTGATGCACCTAAGATCCCCAGGATAGTGCGCGTCTAACCATGTGCTCCGTTTGCCTTAGGGCGATCTGCAGCTCCGTCCCCGACGACAAACAGAACCGCCTGACGCCGCCATCGACTCCGGCGAGAAATCCCCTCCGTTCCTGAGCGCCCCTCGCCAAGCCGACCACACCTCGAGCTTCTCAACACTCACACGAGCACGGTGAGCACCTTCGTGTCCCCTCTTGCTTCCTGGTTTGTCGGCAAGATCGCCGCCAGAGCGCTCCGCCGCCTGTCGCCGTCGCAGCGCTGCCACTTTGTGGTCAAGCGATTCTGCACCGTTCGATTGTGATCTGACGCGTAGAATCAGATGACTTAACGAAGGGGTAAGATTGAACCAGAGCCGTACGATTTCATTTAGATCCAACGACTCACAAAGGCTGATCCGCACGAAGCGGTACCGGCCAATAAGATAGAGCCACGCGGCCAGTCTGTTTGAAATAAAACCAGAAAATGTTCTATTTGATTTGCAAAATTGTAAAATTCATAACTTTAATTCTACACGTCCAAATTTTGCAAATTTTATATCAATGGATTCAGCAAGACAAGTACTTTGCAACCATGCTCTTTGTTTAATGTTTTGCTTCTGTAAAATTGGTTGAATTTGCAGGAACATGTGTAGGCTTAATTTGAATATAAAAATTGTTCTACATATATTTTTGAGATGAAATCTTTGCAAAATGGTTTGTTGTGAACCTACTGACCATAGGAGACAACTTATGGATTTAAAAATGTATTTTGTGAAGTTAAAGAGTAAATATTTGAATTAGCACATTTCTAGTCAAATAAAAATATTGTTTTTAGTTTAGAAATGAATTTTGAGTAAAACCTTTGGGAAATGATTTGATTCAAACCTTCTGACCCTAAACACCAAGTTTTTAGAATTAAAATATATTTGGTGAACCCTTTAAAGAATATTTCTTTGCTAAAAGCATTTTCCACCACATAAAATATTGATTTGATTTAAAAATGGTTTATAGATGAAACCTTTTGCAAATGGTTTAACCACTTTAGTAAATGACCACTTTGAACTTTATAATGTTTAGAGCCTAGTAGAAACCACTTTTGCAAATAAAACTATCTTTTGCATGCTTGCATGCATGACCTTGTTTCTATTATTTTATGTGTGATAAATTGGTTGGAATGCTAGTTAAATTTGTGTTTGCTTGATTGAATTGTTGTGGAATTAGAAGAGTGTGATATTTGCAAGATCAATAAGTTAACCAACATTCTCTACTAAAAAGGCAAGTGACACTATCATCCAAGTCCAACTATTTTCATTACACTTAGTGGATTTTTGAAACATGCATGATAAGGACTACTATATTTTATGCTATGCTAAATCCTATTAGGATATCATTATATCTCCCTTAGTGGAAACAATGTAGTTGTAGTATGCTTAGCCCTGCTATATATTTGGGATGGGATACATTTTATGATTATACGAAGAGTTGAAAAGATATAAGTTTTATATAATAAAACAAGTACTCAATGAACCACCTGGGTGGACAAGGATACTCAAGATTGGACAAGGTGGCAACAAAAGGAACCATGTTTATATGGCTATCTCTTTTTGTATGTGCACTAGAAGAAAACCACCCAGGGACTTAGAGATTGAACATGTTTCTCGTACAGTGGCTTCCGTGTACAGCCACATGCTAAATGGGCTCTGGCTTAGTCAACTACATAGTGGAAGACCCATGCATTGGCATCTTTAGGTTAACTAGAATTGTGTATGGAAATATATCCCTACATTGGTGCCTAGTAGACAAGCTAGCATTGTGTATTGGGAGGACTTCTATGGAAAGACTTTGTCACATTCTTGATCTGCCGGTACTCCATTTGGTGAGTACTTATCCAGCGGCCACCGGTGGCGTCAAGACGAGATTGTGTCATGTGGGTAAAGTGTACAACTTCTGCAGAAGATCAAAAATTCTAAGTACTTAGCCGTGTCCCCGGTTACGGACAACTCTGAGCAACTAAGTCCTGAAGCTATGGAAGATCTCGACATTCCAATTTCTCAAAGTAAAACTTGAAGGTGACAACAAGGGTTTTGAAGCACTTGGAGTTTTCCAAGAAGTTCAGAAAGATTTGACAAAGATCAAAAACTATTTTGAAAAGATAGGATAAAACTATATTGCTTTCTGCAAAAGAGCCTAAACCCTACTTAGCCAAATATGCATGTAAATAATAGGATCCACTTATTTCTACATAGTAGTGAAACTTGCCAACACAATTCAAATGTATTGACCCTTGTGGCTACAACTTATTATGTTGCAGGTTTGTTTGATGTTAGTGAAGTGTGTTGATTAGGATTACAAGTCTACAACCAACATGATTTCCTGTGGCACTTTGAAGATGAAGGACTCCATGCTATATAGATATTCTGCTGCATTGTAATGAGATAGCCAAATGAGCTATGTAAGATGTAATGAATTATTTTATTCCTGGTTATAAAGTGGTATTATGACCTTTGTTTCTAGATATTACATCTTAACTGTGGATGCTAGCTATTGATCTAGGGACTAGCATTGTAAACACAGGGATCTCTACCTTATTAAAGGTTGGGAACCTTACACTTAGAGATGCCCGCGTCGAAGAAGCAGATCTCCGACTCCGCTCCCGCGTTCAAGGCCGCCATCGAGACCAAGCCGATGGAACTTGTGGTAGGCGATGCCTCCAAGGTCACCGCCATTGGGATGAACCTGGATCCCAAATAGGAAAGCGTGCTCGTCGAGTTCCTCCATGAGAACAGGGACATCTTTGCCTGGCAACCTGCCGACATGAAAGGTGTACCTAGGGAACTTGCCGAGCACAGCTTAAACATTGACCCAAAATGCAAACCAGTGAAACAACCTCTACGACGCTTTGGAGATGAGAAGAGACGCGCCATTGGCAAAGAGATAGCTAGGTTACTTAAGGCTATATTTATCCGAGAAGTCCTTCACACCCAATGGGTGGCCAATCCTGTAATTGTCCCCAAAAAGGAACCAATAAATTAAGAATGTGCGTTGATTACACCGGCTTGAACAAAGCATGTCCCAAAGATCTGTTTGCTTTGCCTCGCATTGACCAAGTCATTGACTCGATGGCTGGCTCAGAACTTTTGTGTTTTCTCGATGCATACTCAGGATACCACCAGATCAAGATGAGGAAGTCGGACCAATTGGCCACTTCGTTCACTACCCCATATGGCACGTTTTGCTATGTCACGATGCCCTTTGGGCTGAAAAACGCAGGTGCTACCTACCAGCGGAAGATGCAATGTTGCCTTCATGACCAAATTGGTCGAAACGTTCACGCCTACGTGGACAATATTGCGGTGATGTCCAAATAGTCAAACGACTTAATCTCCGAATTAAAAGAAACCTTTGATAATCTCCGGAAATACAACATGATGCTTAACCCTAAGAAGTGCGTCTTCGGGGTTCCAGCCGGCAAATTGTTGGGCTTCATCATTTCCCAGCGTGGAATCGAGGTCAACCCGGAGAAAATCAAGGCCATCTTGAACATAAACCGTCTGACATGCCTAAAGGACATTCAACGACTAACAGGTTGTGTTGCAGCAGTTAGTCGGTTCGTCAGCCGACTTGGAGAGAAGGCCCTGCCGCTATACAAGTTGCTGAAGAAGGCGGACAAATTCACGTGGAGGGACGAAGCAGATGCAGCATTGAAGCAGCTCAAGGAGATTATTTCCTCAGCGCCCATCCTTGCAGCACCCGAGCCTGGATAGCCCCTTTTAATTTACATGGCCGCAACAAACCGGGTTATCAGCATCGTCGTTGTGGTAGAGCGGAAGGAACCAGGCTATGAGCACGGAGTTCAACGACCAGTCTACTATGTCAGTGAGGTCTTGACGGAGTCCAAGCAGCGTTACCCGCACTACCAAAAGATAGCTTATGGAGTACTCCTTGCTTCTCGGAAGCTAAGGCATTACTTTCAGGAACACCCAATAACAGTGGTGAGCAAGACTCCACTGTCCGACATAATCAATAACAGGGACGCTACAGGAAGGGTTGCGAAGTGGGGCATTGAACTTGCCGCCTTCGAGATCACCTACAAAAGACGTGATGCTATCAAGTCACAAGCTTTGGTGGATTTTGTTGCAGATTGGACGGAGATGCCAGATGCTACTCCGTTGCCAGAACCAGAGTACTGGGTGATGCACTTTGACGGATCAAAGCTGCTCAACGGCTCGGGGGTTGGTGTATTGCTACAGTCACCAACAGGAGACAAGCTACACTACGTTCTGCAGATCCACTTTGAGGCTACAAACAACATGGCGGAGTATGAAGCACTCATTCACGGACTACGTGTAGCCAAGGATATTGGCATCAAGCGCGTAGTTTGTTGTGGAGATTCCGACTTGGTTGCCCAGCAGGTGGCTGGCACCTGGAATGCGCGGAACCCTATGATGGCGGCATATCGAGACGAAGTGGATGAGATAGCAAGAGCTTCTTGGGCTACGAAGTTAAGTATGTGCCTAGGGAACAAAACGAGGCGGCTGATCTGCTGTCTAAGCTAGGATCAGGGCGCAAGCGAATTCCGCCAGGAGTTTTCCTAGAGCACCTACGCACACCATCCGTGAAGGGAGACGACATCGACAACCCGGATAGAGCTGACTCTTTCATCAACATGGTGACTAAGGTCCCTCCGTCTTGGACAAAACCGTTCATGGAATATCTCGAACACGGAATTTTGCCCGACGACGAAGTCGAAAGACGGCAAATAGTACGACGAGCAAAGGGTTATACCATAATCAATGGGAAACTCTACAAAAGGATCACTACTGGTGTATACCTAAAGTGTGTTTCCCAAATAGAAGGTATGGAAATCCTACGCGAAATCCATCTCGTAGATTGCGGGCACCATGCCGCTCCTCGACCGTTGGTCGCGAAAGCCTTCCGGCAAGGATTCTACTAGCTGACCGCGAAGGCGGACGCCGACAAGCTGGTCGAAACATGCATGGGATGCCAGTATTATGCCCGACAACCACACGTTCCTGCTGAAGAACTGCGAACAATACCAATAACTTGGCCATTTGCAGTCTGGGGGCTAGACATGGTGGGACCGTTACAGACGGCACCTTGTGGGTTTATGCATCTGCTTGTAGCAGTTGACAAATTCACTAAATGGATAGAAGCTAAACCCATTAGAAAGCTTGATGGGGCAACTGCCCTCAGGTTCGTCCGAGATCTAGTGGTGAGATTTGGTCTCCCACATAGAATTATCACCGACAACGGCAGCAACTTATCACTCGAATAAGTGGAGGAATATTGCTGGGAGAAAGGCATCCGACTTGACCTTGCGTCTGTGGCACACCCACAATCCAATGGTCAGGTTGAGCGAGCCAATGGATTAATCCTGCAGGGAATGAAGCCACGTCTTGAGGCACCGCTACATAGAACAGCTGGAGCCTGGGCGGAAGAATTGCCATATGTGCCATGGAGTTTACGAACTACACCCAACAGATCCACCGGCTACACCCCTTATTTCATGGTATATGGAGCAGAAGCCATCCTGCCTTTCGACATCCTTCACGATGCACCAAGAGTTGCAGCCTACGACGAGGATAACGCCGAAGAATCTAGACGCCTAGTTGTGGACCTTCTCGAGGAGGAGCACGTTTTGGCATGCCAAAGATCCGCCATCTACCAGCAGAAGCTACGCAACTACCATAGTCGCCGCGTTCGGCATCGCTCGTTTAAAGAGGGGGATTTGGTGCTCCGACTTAAGTAGAAGAATTCACACAAATTACCCCCGCCATGGGAAGGACCGTTCATCATAAGCAAGGCGCTACTCAATGGGTCTTACTACCTTGTTGACAATCGTGAACTAAAGGATAGACCCAACGAGGATCATAAGCGTAAGCGACGTGACCCGGATGATGACTACCCGGAGCTTGATCGACCATGGAACATAGCACAGCTACGTCCTTTTTACACTTAGCATTTTTTATCTAATTGTGTACCTCTTATATGATCAATGAAATAAATCTCTTTGGTTCACTCATATTTCTGAGTCTTTTACCTCCTTTAGTGTTCATTTTTGGATCATGTAAAACCTTTATGCACAAGTTTTGCGTTTGCACTTGTGAAAATTCCGTCTACGGATGTTAGCTTAAGTTTTCTGGTCTACACGTTCTTTGTCGTTTTTATGTGGATTCTGGAGTAGTGACTTTCGGCACTTATTGTCGGCGATTTTGTGTTTAGGTTATTGACGGTGCCATTGGGCATCATCACCTAAGCGCATGGTTCCGTCAACGAGTCTTCCGACTCACGAAAGGTCAAGCATAAGAACCAAAGTAATGGATAAGCAAGCACTTGCTTAAAAATATATACATGTTGGGAACTAAGTTCTTAAGTGGCAGGAAATAACAACCATTGTTTTCCGCCTTAAGTTACATCATCAAGTTTTTTCCGCACATACACCAAAGGCGAAACAAATATTACATAGTGTTTTTCACTCTTTGGGCGCAGGAGACTTGGAAGCAGCATCGTCCCCAGCCGAAGAATCACCCTCAACATCGGCGCTATGATGAGACTCAGAGGAATCTTGGTTGACGCTGTTGATGGTGTTCATGGGCACGAAGACATCGATGTCCACCAACTCGGCAACTCTGGTGTCATAACCCGTGAGTGATGACAAGATGGCTTCATGGTCAATCTCTTTGCCGTCATCATCAACGTCGGGGATACCAGAGGTCACCGTGTCGATGTCGGCATCTTCATAGTGTGCCTTCACCATTGAGAGCGCCATCCTTGCGCCAGCCCGTGCACATGAAGCTTTCCAGCTCGTAACACGCTCGGGGGCTCGGCGCAGAATCTCCGAGTACTTCGTCACGGAGTCCGATGCCTTGATGTATATCTGGAGGGGCTTGGCAATCTCCTTGGCTTGAGTGATGGCGGTGTTAATGAAGTTGTCGGCAAGTACCATGCATTCCTTGTCCGAAGGAGGCGAGCGGGTTAAACCCATAGGAGCTAAAAATTCTGACAAGGATCGCATGAGTTCCATAAACTCTAAGTATCCAGACTACATAAATACAAGGCGGAGGAAACTTACTGAAGATGCTGGCCTTGGCCTGCCAGACGGTGTCTGCCAAGGATTCCTTCTCTTGTTGGAGGAGCTTAAACGCCTCGTTGTGGCGTTGGTTGCTCATCGGCAGCTTGCTTCTGATCTTTTAAGATCACAAGCTCCTCCTTCAAGCGATTGATTTCCACGGAGGCGGAATCTTGTAAGGCTTTCATGGAATCCTCGTGCATCTTCAGCATCTCTTCCCTCTCCTTCTTAAGGATTCTATTCTCGCTGTCCAGTTGCTGGATGTGCTTGGACTGCTCAACAATATCCTTAGCCTTGGCGACATGTTTTGCAAAGTCGGAGAAAACAAAATACACAGTGAGTACTCGGAGAATGAAGGCATAAAACCAAGATGGAATGCGCAAAAAAGAAAATAGACTCTTGTTTTTGATGATATGTTCCTTCAAGATGGCAGTTTTACCCTTTTCGGCTTCAAGATCTGCGCGCATCTTCTGGTACTTGTCGTTGGCCATGCCCCTCCTAGCATTCTCGTTCTGTGGAACAAAGGAAAAAAGTTAAACCATTGTTTAGTCTACTTGGAGAATCTAGTCTGAATCTTTCCACTTAGATGCTCGGGGGCTGCAGCGAGAGTTTTTAACTTAGCAATATGCTTAGCTTTTCTTTAAGCATCTAGTCGGAGCTAATTTAGTTCTCGATTAGAAGCTTGGGGGCTACAGTATAAAGTTTTAACTCGAAAAATGCTTAGCTTTTCTTTAAGCATCTAGTCGGAACTCATTCAGTTACAACTAGAAGCTTGGGGGCTACAGTATTGAAAATTATAAACACTGCGTATGCTACTCTTAAAGCATCTAGTCGGAATAGTTTCTTCCATCTAAATACTTGGGGGGCTACAGTGAGAGTTCTTTATAACTGAGTCACTCTTAGAGCATATAGATGCAAAACCCATGGTTTTCCGTCTACATCCTCGGGGGCTACAGTGGGATACTCATATGAAATGCAAAAGGTAAAGTAAAACTTAGAAGTGCAATAATCTTCAGGTTTGTAGCGCTTTCGGCTAGCAGCTTGCCAAAGGAAATGCTATTTCCTCGCAAGATATACGCTTGTCGGAGAAGCTCCTCAATACCGCACGTCGGAGACGACGGCACTCCTCCAGGAACCAGAGTTGTGTTACTCGGCGTGAGCGCCGGGTAAACTATCTTCGGGAACTCGAAGGGCTTCTGGGGAGCAGAGGCGCCACCTTCGGCAGAGGTACCAGTTCCCACTACCTCCTTGCCGCTAGCGATGGCATCCTTAGCCGGAGCTTCGGCCATTTGTAGAGCAGTGCTCTCCTGTATCGCCTGTTCGCCGACAACAGCGAGTTCGGTAGAAGCGTGTAGAGGTTCCAATCTTTAATAAGATAGAGCCCCCTGTGTTTTACAATGCTAGTCCCTGGATCAATAGCTAGCATCCACAGTTAAGATGTAATATCAAGAAACAAAGGTCATAATATAACTTTATAACCAGGAATAACATAATTTTATTACATCTTACATAGCTCATTTGGCTATTACATTACATTGCAGCGGAATAACTATAAGCATGGGGTCCTTCATCTTCAAAGTGCCACAGGCAGATGTTGGTTGTAGACTTTGTAATCCTAATCAATCAATCCTCACTAAAAACAATCAAACCTGCAACATAACAAGTTACAGCCACAAGGGTCAATACATTTGAATTGTATTGGCAAGTGATACTATGGTAATATAGTGGAGTCTAACATCTATATGCATTTGGCTAAGTGGAGTTGAGGCTCGCATTGCTCAAAATAGATTTTTCCTTAACATTTGAAAACACTAAGTTTTTGTTTTGACAAAATCTTTTCCAAGGCATCTCTCAATCAAAGATTGAAGATTTCGAACAACCCTTGTTCAAACCACAAGATTTTAACTTAGAAATTTGAATGATGAGATCCTTGATTGCTTCCATGTCTTGATGCTCAAATTGTCCTTTACCAGGGACATGGCTAAGTACTTAGATTTTTCACTCTGCAGAGGTGGTGCACTTTCCCCACAAGACTTGGTTTCCCAAGACAAGATCTTTCAGAAGCCTTCCCTTAGACCAAAATGGACGCACTCCAACCTATCAAACACTACCACCCACTGTCCATATGGCTAAGTTCTTGCAACCTATATGATCATGGCAGAGCCCATATTGCCAAGTGGTTGCACTTGAAGCTTCTCAACATTTGACATCTCAAATCTCTTTGTGCCTGGGTGGCATACCACAAGTGAGATACACAAGCCAAGTCCATGGCCTTGTGTAACCACTCAACATAAACCAATCCTTCAATTCCACCCAGGGGATTCATTGACTTAGTTGTTTTATTAAGAAAAACATAAGTCCTCAGACTTAGAGATTTTCCATAGTGTGAATATATTTTCCACCCATGTTTTCTATTAGCTAGGCTATGCTTGATAGTAGTAGGAATATTAACTTAGGAAAATCCTACTAAGGATTCATCTACTAGGTTTTCCTATAGCAAGGTTCATACTTAGCAAAATTCCATGCAGGTTTTACTTAGCAAAATCACTAATGCATAGTGAAAGTAATGGGGAAAAAGTATGAAGCATCACTTGCCTTTTTGGTAGAGGGTATAAGATCACTCCTTGTCCTTGCAACAATCACACTCTTCAAGTCACTACAATTCAATCAAGCAAGGCACAAGTTCAATCTACCAATCAAGCAAAATAACACACATAAAATCATAGAATCAAAGTAATGCATGCAAGCATGCCAAGCTTTGTTTAATTTGAAAAAGTGGTTCCTAATGGGTCATAAATATTGGAATACACCTAATGGTCATTTTGTAAAGTGGCAAAGTCATTTTACAAAAGGTTTCACTTCAAAACCATTTTCAAAACAAAGTATCATTTTATGTGGTGTAGAAATATTTTTTACTAGGGCATTAATCTATAGGGTTCACCAAATATGTTCTCAAACCATAAAAGTTGGTATTTGGGGTCAATGAGTTTAAAACAAAACATTTTCCAAAGGTTTTCTTCCAAAACCATTTTTAATAAATAAACCACATTTCTATTTGACTAGAAATGGTTTTAATTCAAGGAATCCTTATTTTGTTTCACCAAATTCATTTTTGAATCCACAAAGTGGTTCCCAATGTTAGTAGGTTCAAATCACACCATTTTCCCAAGATTTCATCCCCAAATTCATTTTTAAATAAATTTCACAACCTTAGCAAGCATACAAATGTTTCTGCAAAAACAACCATTTTTCCAGAAGCTTTTTCCTAAACAAAGGGCATGGTTGGCTAGGGCTTGTTCTCCTGATTTCATTGATATAAAATTTGTAAAATTTGGAAGTGTGGTTTGAAAGTTACAAAGGTTTGAAAACGACATTTAAATCTGATTTCAAACTCTATTCTCAAACGTCTGGTGCCACGCGTCTTAATCTCATTCGCCCATACCGTTTCGTCTGGATTGGCTATTCTGGCGCGTTGGATCAAGTCCGATCGTGCGACCCTGAACGCATACCCCTTCGCGTTAAGTGACTCTTTCATAGCCAATGGATCTGCATCTAACGGTCGTTGCGCATTTGACCTAAAAGGAGCGGCGCTGACGGCGGCTGTGCGGCGGCGGCGCTCTGTCGGAGAGGTTGTCGACGATGCAGGAAACAAGGGAGAAGAAGGAGATGCTCACCAGAATCGCGGGATCGTGGTGAAGCTCAAGGTACTCGCGAGAAGGCAAGGGCGCACGGGTGTCGTCGGAATTCCTCGCCGGAGATGCTCTGGTTCTCGGGTGCGGTCAGACGTTGTCAGGGGCGAGGCTACAGGGCTCGCCGAAGCAAGGCAGAGGGTGTGTTAGACACGCATGGTACTAAGGAGTATGTGAGCATCACTGAATGGCATCGGGGAGGTCCGAGCTTACCAGGAAGACTTGCGGGAGTTTGCAGTAGACGCGGTGGTGCTCAGAAGTGGGCGGAGCCAACGCTCTGGGGCGCCCGCGGGTGAGTTGCGGCTGCAGAAAGGTCCGCTGGGGGATGCTGATCACATCTGCGTGCTCGAGGAGGCAGGAGGGGGCGTGTGCTGGCCGGAATCGGCGAGAAGGGTCGTCGGAGACAGAGGGAGTGTCTGGCGAAATACGGCAGCCTGGGGGCGTGCTTGGGGGAGGAGACAGAGGGGAACGAGAGAGGAGGGAGAGGCGGTTAAGAGGGAGTGGTCACCGATGGGGGTTACTCGGCCAATAAAGCGGATTCACGCCGGCATTCAACGGCAGTAATGGCCAGAGAGGGGGGGCTCGGTCAGTGGCGGGTGAGGACGAAGAGGGCCGGTGTGGGGTCGTCTTGTCAGCGAGGAGAGACAGGGAAGATGGGGTCCGCGCGTCTGTGAGGGTATGGGTTAGGTTTGCGGTGGAGAAAAACGGTTCGGGGATTAAGGGGAGGTGGGCTGCACCTGTGCTATTGGGCCAGTTTGTTGGGCTGGGTCCTTTTCACATTTTTTTTCTGTCTGTTTGTTTTATTCTTTTCTATTTCTATTTTCTGATTCGAAATTCAATTCACACTTCAAACAACAAAACAACTCAAACATTCATCCAACTATTCCTTTGAACTTGCTCCTGTTTATCACATAACCAAATTCCAATATGAAATAATATTTCATAACTTTTTAGGTTCTATTTAATATTTAAATAAAATAGCCCTTTAGTTATTTAATCAAATAGGGTTTGATTTATTTAATAAAAATTTCCATTTGAATTCCAAATACTTTCAAAACCAAACCAGTAGGTTTTATTTGAAAATAAATGATATTTGGAAAATTATTTAAAACAAAATAACATTTTTATTTTAGGTTCCATTAATAATTAAATAGAATGGACCTTAGTTATTAAATCAAATAGGATTTGTTTTATTAAAATATTTATTTTGAAATCTAAAATAAAACCAAAACACTTCAGTAGGTTTTAATTAAGAAAATAAAATACTTAGAAAACTTATTTAAAATAATTTAATAAGTTTGATGTTTTAATTAAAATGGTAAAACCTTTTATTTAAATAAAATTTGGATATTAATTCCTTATTATTTTATTTTAAATAAACCTTTGCTATTTTTATTCAAATCAAAATGTTTTAATTTCAAAAGCTTGGCCAAGGTTTAATTTGGCTTTATAAAATAATCTTTATTTATAAATCCATCTTTTCTTTTGAAAACCAAATATTTTATTAAAAGATTCCAAAATAGTAATTCCAAAACATTTTAATCTCCTTTAATAAATGTTTATCTTTATGAATCCCTTTAGGATTTATTTGATTCCAATTGGTTTGAAGTTCCATTTGAATTCAAAAAGTTTCTTCTGGCCCTGAAAATCAAACAAAGTTTTATTTTATTCATTTATTTTTCACATTACAAGATTTGGAAAATCTTGGGATGTGACAAAGCGCCAGAATCCACTTCCATGGCGGAAGGGCCTGGTGCCTCGTGGACATGAGAACTTGTCGGGGCAGAGGAAGGCTTGACGGCAGGAGTAGCAGGGGCGATGGCGGGGGAGGAGTCGCGATGCAGCATATCCTTGATATTTCTAGAAGCCCCCAAAGTCTTGGAGGTCTTCTTGAGACTGGTTGTGGCTTTGTTCCTGAAACATGGAAAGTGCATAAGTACAGAAACAAAACAGACAGATAGACAGTGTCGGAGAATGAGAAGCTTACACTAGGGGGGGTGCTTTGGCAAAAATCCCGGTGGCTTTTCTCTTTTCCGCCTCCAGGTTGGCGATAGTCTTTTTGGAGGCTCCACCCTCCGTGTTCTTCTTCTTGCCTCCGTTGGCAGCATCACAGGTGGAGCTCTTCCTCTTTCGCGCCAACGGGACATCGTCGTCGGACACGACCGTGACTTCCTTCATCTTTGGATCGTAGATTTGGGCAGCCAGGTTGTCCTCATCTAGATCGCTAAGCTGTTAAGTAAGAAATCACCGTGTTAGATAAAATGGTGTTGGCAAGATGGGGAAACTGGAGCATATGTCGTACACGGAAAATAAATTTCTACCTTTGGGCACTTGCCGTCTACGAACATGTCGTAGGTGATGGTGAAGCCACGCTTCTTATCCTTCACCTTGACGATGTCCTTCAGGCGGAGCTTGACGGAGTCGCTCGAGAAGTTATCCACGGAGATCCAGAGGATATCCCTTCGATCACTGGTATACTCGTGCATGAACTTCACGCGGTGCTGCAGAGGTTGGATTCGCCTGATGAACCAACACATGGCTAGGTCCAAGCCGGTCAAACCCGTCTCTACGAACCATTCGATCCGCCTTATTGCGCGAGAAGCGTCTAGGTCGGAGGAAGGGAGGCATGGGATCTCCATGTGGAAACTTCAGCGGCGGCTCCATTCGCGAAGTCCGGGTACGTTACTTCTCAGACCGCCAAAGGAATGTCGGGGCCGTAGAAGTACGTCCGCTACCAGTTTTTGCAGGACTCGTGGCCGACGATGTCGGGGAACCGCCGGCCAGGTCGAATTTTGAAGCTTATGGTGCCGCAGTTCCTAAGCTCCTCCCTAATATGTCCGGCTTCACGTTTGACGGTGAAGAAGTACACGAACAAGTCTAACCTAGGCCTAATCCCTAGGTAACCCTCACAAAGTGTCGCGAAGTTGCTAAGCACTAAGATGCTATTGGGGGAGAGGTTATGGGGTTGGACCATGTAGTGGTTCAAGATGGAGAGGAAGAAATGGGAGATGGACAGGGAAACGCCGCGTACCAACTGTGCCTTGAGGTACACCTTTTCTCCGTCTTGGGGAGAAGGTGTCACCTCACCGGCCGGCGCCGCCCACCAGGAGAGCCCCTCCGTCACGGGGAGGTAGCCTTCGGCGACCATCTCTTGGATGTCGCGGTCGGTGATGTCCGAGCCGCGCCAGTCACCCTTGTGTGAGTCTGGCTCTTCTTCTAGTGGCTCTAGCACCGCCAGATTATGGTCGCCGCCGGTGGTTTCAATCACCGCCGATGCGGGGATGACCAGGCCCTCTAGGGGCACGACGACGGAGCTCGCCGGCTTCACCGAGGCTTCGCTCGATGCCGCCATCGATGGGGAGGACCTTCTACTGGCCATGGAGTGTTGGAAGGGCGCGACTGACGTAGAGGGAGGCTAGGGTTTTTGAGGTTTCTCGCGAAGAGCTCGAGGAGGCGTGCGGCTGGAGGAATAAGACGATGACGCGAGAGGGATGAGGTAAAAAGTGGAAAGTGTCCCACGGTTACTATTTATCATGCTATGCGTCAAGATTCGTGCAGCTAATCGGACGGTTGCCGCGTAGACGACGTGTTCGTGAACGTGCGCGGTAATTTTTGCCACTTGTCCAACCGCCGCCGCCAACGATTCGTATCGCTCGCGCGGGAAAATCGAATATGATTGCATTCTCTGCATGTGTGAGTTACGAGGTGTCGCTGACCTAAGCCTACGTCGTCCTAGATGACATGGGTAGATGAGCCGTCGCATCGAAGATTCTGGCATGGACGGATTTAATCCGACTAACAGAAGAGTACGATGGAAGATTTAGCATTTCTCTGGCTTACAAATCGAAAACGGAGAAAGCCTTGCAGGGTTCTGTGGGAGGACTACAAGATATTGCTTGACGATTTCCCGACATCCATCTAGACGAAGCATTCCATGTGAAGAGGCAAGACGGCGCAAGATCTCAGAGTTCTCCGGGGGCTACTGGTGGATCCAGAAGGGAGGCCCATGCCGGATAAAGGAAGGCTACGGTGGAGTCACCAGCGTACCCGGAGCCTTGGAGTGCAAGATACACGAGACTACTAATAGACGGTGTAGGACTCTGTGACCTGTCCGGCTAGGACTTCTCCCTGGAACCCTAGGACCTGGTGACTATATAAGTCGGGCCTATGGGAGCCTTTAGGGCACGATAACTTAGACGTTCATAGACAACCTCGCACAGCGAACCTATCTCTGTAACTCGGCGTATTGCCATTATAGTGATTTATAGCAGGAGTAGGATTCCGCCACCATTGTGGGATCTGAACCTAGGTAAGCTGTGTTACCTCGTACCCGTTAACCGTCCGCCTTACCCCACGTCTCTAAACACGCACTATGAGGACCCCTCCATAGCGTACTCGTCGGCAATACCACGACAGATCGTGTGGCCAGGATCGCTTGGTACCGCTTCGCTTAAGTGATCTAATCTACGACATAGGATCTAGATCTAGCAGCTCGGGATCAACGACCAAAGATGGGCGACGCAGATGGCCACTGCAGCGGCGATGGCTCTGTCGGCGACGTTCTGGCGGCGCCAGGGGGTAAAAGGGGAAGGTGAGAGTGGTTACCGAAGGATAGAGTCGTGGTGAAGCTCAACGTGCATCTAGCTGGGACAGGGGTGAAAGGACATTTATTGTCATAATCACTTTTGGTGTTCGTTAACAACAAGTATATCATTTTACAGTTTTTCACTGTCCACAGGTTGCTATTATGATAAGTGAAAATTACCCTCACTTTGGAAAGATTTCTGCAAAGCTTGACATTGTTCTGGAAGTTTCAGACCGGAGTCTCCGATCTGGCTGGACCGGAGTCTCTGGTGTGGACCGGAATCTCCACAGGTATCTCTGGTGGTGTCTTCAAGAATCTGGCTGGGACATTCTGTATAGGTGTGCGAAGAAAGGTCCGGAGGCTTCTCCGGAATCTCCGGTTTGGGCTCAGACCGGAGTCTCCGGTGCTGGAGGACTGAAGTATCCAGCCCAGTTGGCTCGTGTCAGGCCCTGGTCAATCAGAAGGGTGGTCCGGAGGCTAGACCGGAGATAGGCCAGAATCTCCGGTGTAGACCGGAGTCTCCGGTGTATAGACCGGAGTCTTCGGTTTGGATTTTCTCTAACAGTCAGAAAACGGTTCGTGGAGGGGGCTGCTTATAAATAGGGACCCTTATCCCCTTCCTCCAGCTGCTCGACCTGCTCAAGAACACAAACTCCATTAGAGCCACCAACTCTACAAGATCTATTCATCCAACCATCCAAAGTCATTGATATTTGGAGAATCGAAGGAGGAGGCCTTGATCTACAGCTTCACCAACAGAGATCTTCATTTCCCCCTCTTTCCCTTGAGGCCCCCCATGCTCTAGTGTTTCATTGGAAACCCTAGCTTTGATTTGGTTCTTACAAGCTTGTCTTTGATTATTTTGACAGCTTGCTTGTATTTGGGAGCCTCCAATTAAGTTGTGGATGCGTGCCCCGAACTTGTTGTAAAGGTGCCGGCTTCCACCTCGAAGGTTGCCGATATAGTGGAAGGTGAATCGATCCCCTTGGGGTAAGGTTCATCGGAGAACAAGGGAGGCCTCTCGTGGCGTTGGTGGTTTGGAACCACCCCCTCTCCAAACATAGACGTACTTTCCCTCAAAAGGAAGGAACTACGGGAAACAAATCCTTGTGTCTCCGTGCCCTCCACTTTGGTTACTTCTATCCTTTACTGCACTTTACTTACTTGTTCTTGCTTAGTGTTGTGCTAGTTGTTGCTTGTTTGACATATAGGTAGATTCACCTTAGTTGCATAATCTAGAGAATTTACCTTTCTTTTCAAACACTAAATTGAAAAAGAATAAAATTTGAAGTAGCACCTATTCACCCCCCCCCCTCCTCTAGGTTCCCATACGATCCTTTCAATTGGTATCAGAGCCTCGGCTCTTTATTCGGGATTTACCGCCTAAGATTATATGGGTAGCAATGATGGGTAAGGTGGTGGTGAGCATACCACGGTAACCATGGATGATCTCATTAACTTGGAAACAAGATTGAGCTCCACCATGGCCAACGAGATCAAACAATTGCAAAAGTTAATTGAGCAACTTGTTAAAGATAAGGTAGGCTCATCATCCCCTTCTCCTCAATAGGAACTACCGCCTTCATCCAAAGAGAATGCCCCGGGATCTCCCACGGATAAGGTGGTGGGGGATAATCAAGGCAACATTAACTCCTCCACAAAAAGGGTTGGTGAGAAGGGAGAGAATCATGACTCTCATGCATGGTTCTCTCCCGACCCTCCAATTCCTCACCCTCATGTAAACAATAGAGGTGACCCACCTAAGCTTGAAGCATCTACTACTTTTGCTCAATGGAAATCTCTAATGAAAACTCATGTGCGCAGCTCTTGCATTGAACTATGGAACATCATCGAACAAGGACTCTATATTGGGGATCCAAACAACTTGGAAAGAAGAGAAGTTGTCAACAGTCAACTCAATGCCACCGCCTTGCACATGATTCAACAAGGATTGGGTACAAAGGATTACGCACACATTGAGCACCTCAGTATCACCAAGGAAGCTTGGGATGCTCTCGCGGTGTCGTTTGTTGGGAATGAGAGCATGAGGAGTAACCGGTATGATGCACTAAGCAATGAAGTCGAAGGCTTCTACATGAAGGAAGGTGAAAATCATGAATACATGTACCATAGGCTCCAGACGACTGCCACCGCCTTTAGAAATGTGGGTGCCTCACATGTGGATGATGCTTGGATAAAAAGGAAATATATGAGTGCACTCATGCCCTTTGAGCCCACCGAATTGAAGAGCCTACAAGGAAGACACAACTACCATCTCATGACCTCCAATGAAGTTATGCAAGAGATGGCCTCTTTCAAGGTTGCCGCCATGAATGCCAAAGATGCCCATGCTCGAGCCCTTGGTATGAGAAATGTCATCAACGTTGCATTGAAGGCCAAAGTTGTGAAACATGGGGATGAAGATGATAGTGATGAAGTCCTCTCCATGGACCACCCCGATGAGGTCAAGATTGCTCATAGTAAATATATGGCCTTCTATGCAAATAACATTTGGAAGAACCCTGCCAAGGCCAAGATCGAAAGGCAACGAAAAAGCAATCCAAATTGGAAAAGAGAAAATACCACTAGATTGAGAACTTGCTTTAATTGTGGTGACCGATATCACTTTGTGGCGAGTTGCCCCTATGAGAAGAGAGAAGATCATGGGGGTAAGATTGTGTTGAAGAAAACTCCCAAAGCTCCTTACAAGAAACCCTTCGTCAAGAAGAATCCCACCAACAAGAAGTCGGGCGAAATTGTTTTGATCACTCATGAAGAGTTCTCCGACAATGAAGTTGATGAATATGAGGAAGAAGAAACATCAAGTGGTGTGGCTGCTCTAGCCACTACTTCTACTCCAACATTCTCACTCTTCGATTCTCCAAATGAGAATACTCCCAAAAAGAACGTCACTTGCCTTATGGCAAGAGGAATGGAGGTATCCTCATCATCTCACTCCACCCCTTAGCTAATGATGAAATTGATGATGAGATGTCTCTCACGTAAAAAGGGAATTAATTTCTTTCGATGAGTTTGTGACTAACTTACAAGGGGAGGCCAAGACACATTTTGGGAACATCTTAGATCAACTTTCCAACACACAAGAGCTTATAGATGTAAGGTGTAAACTTGGGCATGAACACATGATTGAGCTAGAGGCCTTAAACAATGCTCTAGAAGAAGAACAAGAGACTAGGATGTCTCTTGAACTAAAACTTGAAGGGCTTGATGAGGCCAATGACATTATTGTTAATAGACTCATAAAAGAACATGAGCATGCTATTGCTAAATGCAAAAGGGCTAAAAAGGACAAGATTGAGTTTGGTGTGGTTCATGAAAAACTTGCCGAGGACTTTAGTTTGCTTGACAAGGCTCACAATCTTTGGAAAGTGAACTCTTGTCCCTCACAAAGTCCCATGAAACGTTTCAAACTCAATTGGCCAATATTCCTTCACCTAGTAACTTCATTCCATCTAGTAGTACAACTATTCTTGAATAAAATGCTAGGTTGAAGTGGGAGCTAGCCAAGGACACATTTCCACAAGGTAACAAGTCCATTGATGATCTTTTTAGTAAGCAAAGGCCTATTGGTGAGAAAGGGGGCATTGGTTTTGTCTCCAAGGCCAAGAAGAAGAACAACAAGAACAAGGCCAATCCCGCACAAGATAAAAACACGGCCATTGTGGATAGTAAGACCACAAGTGGTAAAATATGTCTCATGATGACTTTGCGGGAAGTGCTAACCCTCACTATATTCTAATGCGTGATTATTATGGTGATGTGTATGCACAATATGTTGGCCCATATGATGGTTATATTGCTTGGTCTATTTGGGTCCCCAAGACCCTTGGTGCTAACAAAAGAGGACCCATTGAAAAATGAGTACCTAAAAATTAGCTTGATCTTTTGTAGACATATGCTTCCGGAGGGTCAAAGTGGGTGCTTGATAGTGGTTGCACAAGTCATATGACCGAAAGCTCGTCTATTGTGAAGGATTTCAAGCCAAATGATGATCAAATAATCGTGACATATGACGATAAGTCAAAGTCTAAGGTAATGGGTTTCGGCAAGGTAGTGGTTTATCACGACATTACACTCGTGAACGTCATGCTTGTTGAGACCCTTGGATACAATTTACTTTTAGTCCATGCTCTTGGAAAGATGGGCTTTGCCGTCTTTGTTGATGATGATATTGTGGTCCTCATGTGGAGCAAGTCTCTCAAGGTCGATTTTGTTGGGTACGTCGAACATGACTTGTATGTGGTGGAATTTTCGGGGCAAACCACTACAAGTGTGATGTGCTTATTCGGAAAGGCCGATGTGGGTTGGTTATGGAATCGCCGACTAGCCATGTCAATATTAGAACTTTGCAAAGTCTCCACAAGGAGGTCCATATTGTTAGAGTAAAAGAAAATCTTTTCTTTGCCAAAGATCGTGTTTGCAGGTCTTGCGTTCTAGGAAAGATGCATGATGCTCCCCACAAGCCAAAGAACCGCATCTTGTCAACCAGGATGTTGGAGCTCCTTCATGTGGATCTCTTTGGTCCTCCATCTCATGCAAGTCTTGGCAGGAAGAAATATTGTTTGGTGATTGTTGATAACTTTTCAAGATACTCATGGGTATATTTCTTCAAGTTGAAAAGTGAGACCCGAAAGACCTTCATCGACTTCATCAAATTGGTTCACAATGTCCCTCTGTTGTTAGTAAGAAGCGAAAATGGCACCGAGTTCAAGAACTACACCTTGAATCACCTTAAATGATTTCCTTGGTGATGACGGGATAAAACATTAATATTCCGCTGCATATACCCCTCAACAAAAGGTGTTGCCGAGAGGAAGAACCGGACTCTTATTGAGATGGCCAGGACCATGTTGGCGGAGTTTAAATCTCCATACAACTTTGGGGACGAAGCCATCTCCACCGCTTGCGATGCATCAAACCGGCTCTACCTCCGCAATACAATCAACAAGACTCCATATGAAATACTTACCGGTAACAAGCCCAACATATCTTACTTTCGGGTGTTCGGTTGTAAGTGTTTCTATCTCATAAAAGGTGTTCGTTTGTCCAAATTTGAGGCTAAAGCTTTAGAGGGTATTTTTGTTGGGTATGGTCTCAAATCTCACACTTATAGAACCTATGATAAGCTCTCTGGAGCCGTCATAGAATCTTGTAGTGTGACATTCGAAGAATATGATGGTCCCCAAGGGGGCGTGCTGATGTTTGTGATGCAGATGATGAAATGGCTCAGGATGCCACAGGAAGAATGGGTGTGGGATATATCCGCCCCGTTGAGGAACCCCTTATGGCGGATCGAGAAGAACTATGCTCTACTCAAGTGCCAGATCAAGACCAAGGTCAATCTTTGCCTCTCAATGAAGAGAATGATTCACATGTTGATCAAGGTCAAGATAATGGTCAAGACGAGGACCGAAATGATGAAGAGGGTCCCCCAAGAAACAATGAGGAGATCCACACTCGTCGTGAAGCTAGAAAGGATAGGATGTTGGAATTAAGAGACCACTCTTTACAAAATGTGGTTGGTGACCTAAGGAGAGGCATTTCCACAAGATCACAATTGAAGAGGTTTAGTGAACACCAAGCACACATATCCATGATTGAACCAAAGGAAGTGTGGGAAGCCCTTGAAGATTCGGATTGGTTGGAAGCAATGCACAAAGAGCTCAACATCTTTGAGAGAAACAAAGTATGGAAGTTAGTTGATAAGCCAAAGGATTGCCGCAATGTTATAGGCACCAAGTGGATATTCAAGAACAAGCAAGATGAGCATGGAATTATAGTAAGGAACAAGGCAAGATTGGTTGCACAAGGGTTCTCTCAAATTGAAGGCATTGATTATGGAGAGACATATGCACCTGTGGCTCGCCTTGAGTCCATCCATATCCTTCTTGCTTATGCGGCACATCATAACTTTAAGTTGCAACAAATGGATGTGGAAAGTGCCTTTCTTAATGGTCCATTAAATGAGTTGGTATATGTAAAGCAACCCCCGGGATTTGAGGATCCCAACTTCCCAAACCATGTCTACAAACTTGATAAAGTGCTTTATGGGCTCAAGCAAGCCCCACGCACGTGGTATGAGCAACTTAGAGAGTTGTTGTTTGACCGTGGATTTGAGGTTAGGAAAATCGATCCCACTCTTTTTACTAAGAAGGTCAATGGGGAGCTTTCTGTATGCCAAATATATGTTGATGATATTATCTTTGGCTCATCTAACAAAGCTTTTAATGATGAATTCTCAAAGCTTATGACTAGTAGGTTCCGGATGTCTATGATGGGGGAGTTGAGAGTATTTCTTGGCTTTGAGATCAAGCAAGTTAGAGGAGGGACATTCTTCAACCAAGCCAATTATATTCAAGATATGCTCAAGAGATTCAATATGCAAGACTTAAATGGAGCTCCTACTCCCATGGATACAAAGACTCATCTAGAACCAAATCCAAATGGTAAAGATGTGGATCAAAAGGTATATTGGTCCATGATTGGTTCTTTGCTTTACCTTTGTGCATCTAGACCCGATATTGTGTTGAGTGTAGGTTTGTGTGTACAAGATATCAAGCGGCTCCTAAACAAAGCCATTTTATGGTGGTCAAGAGAATCTTTTGATATTTGGTTCATACCCCACATTATGGTCTTTGGTATCCTCGAGGGTCAACATTTGCTCTTTGTGGATACATGGACTCGGATTGGGCTGGTGATAAGGATGATAGGAAATCAACATCCGGGGCTTGCCAATTCCTTGGTAGGTCCTTGGTATGTTGGTATTCTAAGAAGCAAAATTGTATATCTCTCTCCACCGCCGAAGCCGAGTATGTGGCAGCTGCTAGTGCTTGCTCTATGGATGAGGCAAACTTTAAAGGAATACGGTGTCCATTGTGACAAAGTGCCTCTTCTATGTGACAATGAAAGTGCCATCAAGATTGCCTACAACCCGGTGGATCACACAAGGACAAAGAATATTGAGATCCATCATCACTTCATTAGGGATCATGTTGCTCGAGGTGATATTGAGCTATCATATGTGCCAACCAAAGACCAACTTGCCGACATCTTCACGAAGCCACTTGATGAAGCAAGGTTTTGCTATTTGAGGAATGAACTAAATATCATAGATTCTAGGAGCTTGACTTGATTACCTTGCATAATCACCTATGTCTTGACCCTTATTTGGTTTAGGTGTAGGCATGGATATAGGGGGAGTGCGGTTCTCATTCATTAGACTATCCCTCCCCCCATCATGCCCAAAGCAATCAAAATCATTCCTCTTAATATCATTTTGTATTATGTGAGCTTAAATGATGAGTTTCGGCAATGGACCCAAGATATATCTTCGTGCTGCCAAGCCGAGTATACTCAAATATGGTGGCCTAGGCCACCGCCCTCTCACACTAGAGAGGTTGGTGCTTACTCGTGTTTGTCATTTGTTTGATCCTTGTCTTTTTGGAGCTTTCCTGAACATTTTTGTGAATTCCTATGGCTCTTATTGGTTCTTCACAGTTTGATATCTCAACCCAAGCCTATTACCTGTCTTAAACCTATCTATCTCTCATGTATGTCCCTAAACACCTATCCTGGAGTTTTTGGTCGAGGTGGACCGGAGTCTCTGGTGCACCTTCACCGGAGTCTCCGGTGTAGGCCAGAGTCTCCGGTGTAGACCGGAGTCTCCGGTCCAGACGGTTTCTGCCACTTATAGGAAGGGGACAGGGTGAACTGAAACAGCAGTTCTTCATTCTCACCCTCGTTCCCTCCTTCTAACACGTCGCCTCCTCTTCCAAAACTCCTCCCCGGAGGTCAATAAGCCCCCGGGATCCACCGTGCCGCCGGCCAACCTTCTCCTCTCCTCCATTGGGTCATTCCCACCGGAGGAATCGATCCCATGGACAGATCTGGTACCTTTCCTCCTCTTTTTCTCCTAGGGTTCATCTCTAGATGTGTTTTGAGGATTGGTGTTAATTTGTCCATTGGAATCACTTGTTTGCGTGCACTCTAGTAATTTAGCCTTGTTGCATTGCCCGATCTACTAGATTCACCCTCACCAGCATCTCCCCATCTCATGCCCGAGCCTCCCGACCAGAGATTCCGGCCCAGGGGCCGGAGACTCCACTCTAAGCCGAAGACTCCGGTATGAGGTGCGGAGACTCCGGTGTAAGATGAATCAAAACAGTTCAGAAATGCATCAAAGCTATTGTACTGCATCTTTGGGACATATATACTCATCTCCATGTTATCTCCCTCATTGTTGTTCACACAGGTGATGGTTCTAGTCGTCCTCGTCGCACCAAGGCCAAGTCACAAAGGGGCACTGCTCGCTATGACGAAGCCCAGGGTCAGTTTGTCGTGCCTCCTTCCAACAGGAGGCAGCAGGCACATGATGCATCCTATTTGAGGAGGGAACAGGAAAGGACTGAACGAGAGGACCGCGCCAAGAAGGCCAAATATGACAATCTTCAGTATTTGGCCAAAATGTCAAAGGAGGAGTTCCATGAGCTGAGAAAGACTGACTTCTATGGGCTGCCTCGTATCGCGATGACCCTCGTTTCTGGAGGAAGGAGCAGGCTATGTTCATGACGGATGTGTATGGAGTGCTCACCAAATCACCTGTATGACCTCAGAAGTTTAGGAGTGCTGAGCAGATGAGGCTCATCCCCTACTCCAATGATGCTCTGTGGATCTGTGAGAAGTTGGGACTGTTTAACCTGATGGAGCTTCGTGAAGACTACAATATCTACCTTGTGCAGTAGTTCTATGCCACTGTAGTGTTTAGGCCTGATCAAGACAGGACACTGACTTGGATGTCTGGCACCACCCACTGTATAAGCAGCATTCCATGACTTTGCCAATGTCATCTTTGAGACCTTTCATGGCGTATCCACTCTTGTTGGGCTGCGCATGCACTCTACGGCTCTTGGTGAGAACAAGATGAAGCTTGCACCTCTATATGGCAACGAGGGTGTTGTAGGGGGGTCCAAGGGACTCAAGCCTCTCTACAACCTCATGTTGAGAATATTCCGTCATACCATCGCACCAAGTGCTGGGAATGACGATGCTATTAGGGGTGGGCTAGTCAACTTCTTTATCATACCCACCGGACCTACAATGCTGGCCCAGAGGCAGATGCTGATCCTATTGATGTGATGGATTTCATTTTTTTGGAGATGTTCCATGCTATTCTTTTCAAGAAGTCTGCTCCATATGAACCTTTGGTTATGAGGCTCATCAACTCCAAGGAGCATGATTCCCCACTTGGCATAGCACCACATCTCAATGAGCAAGCATTGGTCTCACTGCAGCAGAAGGGGCGTATGGGGCCTGCTCCTAGGCGTCGCTATGGCAATGATGATGAGGAGATTGAGACTGAGAGGGCCCCCTCTCCACCTAGAGTTTGGAGAAAGATTGCCTCCAATGCACCTATACCTTCCATGACTCGGGACTATGTACATGAGCGGGTCAAGAAGGCCACTTTCTGGGAGAGGACCCTTTGTTGCATGAATGTAGACATCTGTAAGAAGCAACATGCCTCCTACCAAAGCAACCATCGCATTGAGAAGCTCCTCAAGGAGATTAAGGAACAAGGTGAAGGGGATGATGAGGAAGGATAGGATGAGTACAATGATGAGCATGGTGCTCAGCAGTCCACAGAGTCAGACCACACACTCTTGTTTGGGGCATGGAATGCCCAACAGGATAGCCTGGTGGACTAGAAGACCTTTGCTGATGTAACCTCTAGATACGGGTACCAGGGTACCTCCTCTTCTCGCCCTCACAGCAAAGGGCCTGCAGTCCCTGATGATGCTGATGATGATGACTTTGATGAGGATGGTGAGGATCAGGACGAGGATGACGAGGACTACTGAGTTGCTGGGGCGCTAGCTTAGGTATTTTCCCTTTTTCGGCGTTTTGATGCCAAAGGGGGAGAAGACATTGTCATCGATTTGCATGGGCTGGGGCTTTGGATTCTCTCTTATTTGCTTTCATTTGCCATATTTGAACTTTGAACTTCATGTGTGTTATTTGCCATTTATTTGTGTGACTATGTGCTTGTGCACCTACTATTGTAACTCATGTGAGAACTATGTGTGTTATCGTTGATACTATATATCTTGCATGTTTTACTTGTTTACCTTATTGCACATAGTCAATGGGAGCTTCATACAAATTATTCCATGCAAAAATTACTTGTTGTCATCGAACACCAAAAAGGGGAGATTGAAAGGACATTTATTGTCATAATAACTTTTGGTGTTCGTTAACAACAAGTAGATCATTTTACAATTTGTCACTGTCCACAGGTTGCTATTATGATAAGTGAAAAGTACCATCACTTTGGAAAGATTTCTGCAAAGCTTGACATTGTTCTGGAAGTTTCATACTGGAGTCTCTAGTCTGGCTGGACCGGAGTCTCCGGTGTGGACCGGAATATCCGTAGGTATCTCCGGTGGTGGCTTCAAGAATCTGGCTAGGACATTCTGTATAGGGGGGCAGAGCAAGGTCCGGAGGCTTCTCCGGAATCTCCGGTTTGGGCTCAGACCGGAGTCTACGATGCTGGAGGACCAGAGTCTGTAGCCTAGTTGGCTCGTGTCAGGCCCTGGTCAATCAGAAGGGTGGTCCGGAGGCTAGACCGGAGATAGGCCGGAATCTCCGGTGTAGACCGAAGTCTCCAGTGTACAGACCAGAGTCTCCGGTCTGGATTTTCTCTAACGGTCATAAAACGGTTCATGGAGGGGGTTGCTTATAAATAGGGACCCTTATCCACTTCCTCCAGCTGCTCGGCCTGCTCAAGAACACATACTCCATTAGAGCCACCAAATCTATAAGATCTCTTCATCCAACCATCCAAAGTCATTGATCTTTGGAGAATCGAAGGAGGAGGCCTTGATCTACAGCTTCACCAAGAGAGATCTTCATTTCCCCCTCATTCTCTTGAGGGCCCCCATGCTCTATTGTTTCATTGGAAACCATAGCTTTGATTTGGTTCTTACAAGCTTGTCTTTGATTGTTTTGACAACTTGCTTGAATTTGGGAGCCTCCAATTAAGTTGTGGATGTGTGCTCCGAACTTGTTGTAAAGGTGTCGTCTTCCACCTCGAAGGTTGCCGATATAGTGGAAGGTGAATCGATCCCCTTGGGGTGAGGTTCATCGGAGAACAAGGGAGGCCTCTCATGGCGTTGGTGGTTTGAAACCACCCCCTCTCCAAACGTAGACATACTTCCCCTCAAAAGGAAGGAACTATGGGAAACAAATTCTTGTGTCTCCGCGTCCTCCACTTTGGTTCCTTTTATCCTTTACTGCACTTTACTTACTTGTTCTTGTTAGTGTTGTGCTAGTTGTTGCTTGTTTGACATATAGGTAGATTCACCTTAGTTGCATAATCTAGAGAATTTACCTTTCTTGTCAAACCCTAAATTGAAAAACAAGAAAATTTGAAGTAGCACCTATTCACCCCCTCCCCCCTCTACGTGCCCATACGATCCTTTCAAGGGGCGCACGGGCACGGTGGCTATTCCTCGCCGGAGTTCCGCAGAGCGTCGGGTGCGTACGGTGGTCGACGGCATTGGCGCTACGAGGAAAAATAGGACAAACAAAAGGTAGCATTAGACGCGCACGAGGATGGCAATCACGATAGCATCAACCAGAAGGAGAGGGTTGGACGGAACTCACCGGGAAATCTCGCCGGAGACAAGTTCACCGTCTGGTGCGTGCAGCCGAAGACGGGGGCGAGATCCTAGGCCACAAGCAGGCAAACAACAAGCGTCAATAGGTGCGCCCAAAGATGGCAAGTAAGATAGGGTGAACCAGAGGCCAATGGGGGGGTCGAAGCTCATCGGGATTGGTCGTCGGAGTCGTGTAGTGCCGCGGCGGTGTGCTCGATTACCGACAGCCTGGGGGCGCTCGGACGAAGAGGTTTGAGGGGAAATGTCCGCAGCGAGGTGGGGGTTAAGTAGCGGGCGTTGGCTTGGGCAATCATGCCGTGAATCTAGTGCTATTAAGAGAATTCAATCAGGGCAGAAACGGCAGGCGACGGCGTGGTCAATGGCGCGGGATTGAAGACGATGTGCTGGCGTGGCAGTAGGGTCTGCCTGTCAGGGAGAGGGTGAGGCGCGGGCACGTGAGAAAGGGAGAGGGGGAGGAAAAATCCCGGGTGGGCTGCTGGGCCGCATGTGGGGTTGGCCAGATAGGTAGCGCTAGTTTTTTTTTTCTTTCTCCTTTTTCTTTTCTAATTTGATTTTCAGAAATGGTTTTCAAACCCCAATTCAAATCTGTTTGAATTCAAACCTTCTCCAAACTTTTGTATGATGATCCTAGCATTCAAAAGTGTGTCAAACACATCTAACTACTCAAAAACACATTGGTCTTTGAAAATAAAAATAAATCCATGCCCCATATATAATATATAAAGAGGGGTTTAAATATGGTTTCATTTAGGGTTTTGGTTTGAAAATTCTATGCAAGATCAATATGCCATGATGTTGTTGTCTAGGGCACATGCAAGTATAAAGAGGGGTTTATGCAAGTATGGCAGACTTTCATCCCAACTAGCTGTTGTCTAGGGCACATGCCCTCAACATATCCTCCAGAATCTGATTGGTCCTTTCTGTCTGTCCATCAGTCTGAGGGTGAAAAAGTTATGCTGAACTCTAACCTTGTTCCCAATGATTCATGCGGCTGTCGCCAAAAATGTGAAGTGAAATAAGTTCCTCTATCAGATACAATACTCTTAGGTACTCCATGCAAACATACAATCCTGTTTATATAAATCATAGCCAATTTATCACTTGTATAGGTAGTCTTCACGGGTATGAAATGAGCCACTTTAGTTAGGAGATCCACAACAACCCATATAGAATCATACCTAGATCTGGTCCTTGGCAGTCGGGTGATAAAATCCATACCAATCTTATCCCACTTCCAATCAGGTATAGGTAGTGGTTGCATGTAACATCCCAAAATTCATGAATTGTAAAAGCATGCATTGCATTCATATTGTCATAGCATATTTGTCTGGCACAAAAAATTTCAAACTAAAACCCCAAATAAAACCATTATTATGCCCTTTTATCTAATCATATGAGGCATGGTTTTATTTTATTTTCAAAATACCAAAGTGTTTTGAGTGGACAATGGTGTTTTACACACTTTTGAGTACAAGGCTTACAGTACAAAAAACTAGAAAAGATTTGAATTCAAACTTGTTTGAAAATGAGTTTAAAACCATTCCTGAAAAATCAATTGGAAAAAGAAAAGGGAAAAGGAAAAAATAAACAGAGCGCCAGCCTTTTGGACCAACACCACTGGCAGCCCACGAGCCCACCCGGGAACCCTCCCCCTCTCCCCTATGTTTCCTACCCCACGCGCGCACACCCACCCGCTGACATGTGGACCCCACCGCCAGGTCATCTCTTCGTCCTCAATCAGCGCCCGACGACCACGCACTGCCGTTTTCCCCATTCACTGACGTTGATGTCGCGTTTAATTACCATTGATTCGGCGAGTGATTCTCTCCCTCGACACCCTCTACTTAACCCCCTCCCTCTTCCGCTCTTTTCCCCTCACGCCACACCCCTAGAGAGCCCCTAGGCTGCCCACACACGAGCTCACACCGCTGCGGTACAGAACCTCTCCGGCGATCGATTCCGGTGAGGCCTGCCCACCCCTTCCCCTCTGGTTCTTACCTTCTTGTTCGCCAACCTCGCGCGCACCTAATGGTGCTTGCTATTTTATTTCTTGCGGTCTGTAGCGTCGCCTTCGTCGACACCCGAGCGTGCCCGACGGCGAGTTCAACTCCGGCGAAGAATCCTCGACAAACCCGTACGCCCGCGCCTCCATTTCGTCGACAGTCGTCACCACCTCGTCTCTACGCTTCGGTAACAGCTCGTACCTCTCCCTCTCACCCCCTAGCGCCACCAGTGCACCGCCGGCGGTAGCGTCTCCCCCGCTCTGGCCATTTGCGCCACCCAACTATAGTCAGAGTGATTAGCACCGTTAGATCTAGATCTGGAGGTCAGGATTAGTTCACTTACTCGAACAGGTACGGGCAGATCTATACTGCACACTATAACTTAAATCCTGCAGCTCACGCGCGTGATCCATCCGAAGCGGTATCGTCCAATCAGATGCTGCCGCGTGGCTCTGTTTTTGTTTTAAAATCCAGGATTTTATCTATTAGGAATTTAAACTTGTAAAATTCATATCTTTTGATCTTTTTATCCAAAAAATGCAAATAATATATCAATGGATTCAGAAAATTAAGCCCTACACTACTATGGCCTTAAATTTTTGTTTTCTTTCTGGAAAACTGGATTTATTTGCAGAACCAATTGTATGCTTATTTTGACTATATAAATTATTTAGGAAATGATTTTTAAAACAAATTTGAGTTTGTTTAGACTTTAGATAGATCACTTTGTGTTTAGTACTGTTTGGTTTGACTTGTTTAGTATATAAAATCATTTCATTGCATTTGCATGCATTCATATATATTTTTTCTTGAATATTTGAATGTAAATTTGGTGCTATTATTTTATGTGTAGATTTTGGTGCTAGTGGTGATTGTGATTGTGAAGATTGTTGCTACTTCCCCAACTACCAAGGCAAGTGGTGCTTCATGTATTTTGTCCTATTATTTTGACTATGCACTAGTGATATTTTGAATAGGGCTTGCATGGAATTTTTGCTAAGTATATATATGCTATGCCTTGGGAAATCCTAGTAGTTGTAGTCTTGTGTAAGGTTCCCAACCTTTAATAAGGTAGATATCCCTGTGTTTACAATGCTAGTCCCTGGATCAATAGCTAGCATCCACAGTTAAGATGTAATATCAAGAAACAAAGGTCATAATACGAATTTATAACCAGGAATAAAATAAGGCATTACATCTTACATAGCTCATTTGGCTATCACATTACATTGCAGCAGAATATCTATAAGCATGGGGTCCTTCATCTTCAAAGTGCCACAGGCAGTCATGTTGGTTGTAGACTTGTAATCCTAATCATTAAACTTCACTAACATCAAACAAACCTGCAATATAATAAGTTGCAGCCACAAGGGTCAATACATTTGAATTGTATTGGCAAGTTTCACTACTATGTAGAAATAAGTGGATCCTATTATTTACATGCATATTTGGCTAAGTAGGGTTTAGGCTCTTTTGCAGAAAGCAATATAGTTTTATCCTATCTTTTCAAAATAGTTTTTGATCTTTGTCAAATCTTTCTGAACTTATTGGAAAACTCCAAGTGCTTCAAAATCCCTTGTTGCCACCCTCACGTTTTAACTTTGAGAAATTGGAATGTAGAGATCTTCCATAGCTTTAGGCCTTAGTTGCTCAGTATTGTCCATAACCTGGGACACGGCTAAGTACTTAGAATTTTGATCTTCTGCAGAAGTTGTACACTTTACCCACATGACACAATCTCATCTTGATGCCACCAGTGGCCGCTGGATAAGTACTCACCAAGATGGAGTACTGGCAGATTGAGAATGTGACAAAGTCTTTCCATAGAAGTCCTCCCAATACACAATGCTAGCTTGTCATCCAGGCACCAATGTAGGGTTTCAAGTTCCCTTACACAACTCTAGTTAACCTGAAGATGCCAATGCATGGGTCTTCCACTATGTAGTTGACTAAGCTAGAGCCCATTTAGCATGTGGCTGTACACGGAACCCACTGTACGAGAAACATGTTCAATCTCTAAGTCCCTGGGTGGTTTCCTTCTAGTGCACATACAAAAAGAGATAGCCATATAAACATGGTTCCTTTTGTTGCCACCTTTTCCAAGCTTGAGTATCCTTGTCCACCCAGGTGGTTCATTGAGTACTTGTTTTATTATATAAAACATATGTCTTTTCAATTCTTCATATAATCATATCATGCATCCCATCCCAATATATAGCAGGGGTAAGCTTACTACAACTACAATGTTTCCACTAAGATATATAAGGGTATCCTAATAGGATTTAGCATAGCATAAAATAATAGTAGTCCTTATCATGCATGTTTCAAAAATCCACTAAGTGTAATGAAAATAGTAGGACATGGATGATAGTGTCACTTGCCTTTTTAGGAGAGAATGATGGTTCACTTCTTGATCTTGCAAATATCACACTCTTCTAATTCCACTACAATTCAATCAAGCAATCATAGATTCAACTAGCATTCCAACCAATATTCAAACAATTTATCACACATAAAATAATAGAAACAAGGTCATGCATGCAAGCATGCAAAAGATAGTTTGATTTGCAAAAGTGGTTTCTACTAGGCTCTAAACATTATAAAGTTCAAAAGTGGTCATTTACCAAAGTAGTAAAACCATTTGCAAAAGGTTTTATCTATAAACCATTTTTAAATCAAATCATTATTTTATGTGGTTGAAAATGCTTTTAGCAAAGCAATATTCTTTTAAAGAGTTCACCAAATATATCTTAATTCTCAAAACTGGGTGTTTAGGGTCAGAAGGTTTGAATCAAATCATTTCCCAAAGGTTTTACTCAAAAATCATTTCCATATCAAAATCAATATTTTTATTTGACTAGAAATGAGCTAATTCAAGTATTTATTCCTAAACTTCACAAAATTCATTTTTAAATCCATGAGTTGGTTCCTAAGGTCAGTAGGTTCACAACAAACCATTTTGCAAAGATTTCACATTAAAATTATATCTAGAACAATTTTTATATTCATAATAAGTATACACATGTTTCTGCAATTTCAACCAATTTTCCAGAAACAAATCAGTAAACAAATTGCATGGTTGCAAATTACTTGTTCTACTGAATCCATTGATATAAAATTTGCAAAACTTGGACGTGTAGAACTAAAGTTATGAATTTTTCAAATTTGCAAATCTAATAGAACATATTTCTGTTTTTAATCCTGAGTCTGGCCACGTGGTTGTTTCCTATTGGTTGAAAACGTTTCGGTTGGATCGACTGTTACAGACCGTAGGATCTCATTTAGATCACATGGTGCAGATTGACTGATACCCCTTCGTTAAGTGATCTGTTCCTACGCGTCAGATCTAAATCTAATGGTGCAGAACCATGCGACCAAATAGTGGCGGCGCTGCGCGGCGGCGACTGGCGGCGCACGCTCGGGCTGCGGCGGTGCCGGCAGTATAGGACGCAAGAGAGGTAGCGGGGGTGCTCACCGTGCTCGCAGAGAGGTGCTGAAGCTCAACGTGTTCACGATGGGGCAGGGGGCGCACTAGAATGGAGGGAATCTCTCACCGGAGTTGGTGGCGGCGTCGGGCGTCTCTAGAGGTCGTCGGGAATGGAGCTATAGATCGTGCCGAGGCAAAACAAGGACACGGTGAGATGCGTACAGTCCTGGGGATCTTGGGAGTATCAATAGGAAGGCTCGGGGTGGTGTGCTCTTACCAGGAAAGTTCACCGGAGCAATGGCAGACGGCGGTGGCTAGTTGAGGTCGACGAAGCCGAGATTCCAGAGCGCGCGGGAGCGAACTGGTGCTATGGGCAGGTGCGCCTGGCGATGGGGAATGTGCTAGCATGCAGAGGGAGGTGAGGGGTGGCCGTGGTTCGCCGGATTTTTTTGGAGAAGCTTGAGCTCGAAATTCCGGCAGCCTAGTGGCAGAGAGGGGGCGCTGTGTGGGGGGAAAGAGAGAGCGGAGAGGGGCGTTTATGCACCCGTGGTCACCGGAGGAGTTAAGGCTGCCATCAACGCGAATTCAACGCCGGAGTTACTGCCAGAAACGGCGAGGAGGAAATGTCGCGGGTTGAAGACGATGTGCTGGCGCTATGGGACCTGTCTGTCAGCGAGGGAGAGAGAGGGATATGGGTCCACTGCTCAGCGTCTCTGCGGGTTCTTTTCCTGGTGCGAAACTTTTCGCTGCGGGTGAGTTAGTTGGGCTGGCTATTGGGCTGCTGGGCCTATTGGGTTGGGTTGGGTTTGATTATTTTGTTTATACAGATTGCTTTTTCTTTTTCCATTCGATTTTTTCTGTTTTGATTTTATTCAAACACTCAAATGAATTCAAAACTTTGCTAAACTTTGTATAATTTTTAGTTCTGTTTTACAACACAATTCAAAGTCCAAATAAAATAATACTTTTATTCTTTTAGGATCTATTTAATAATTAAATAAAATAGACCTTAGTCATTAATTCAAATAGGGTTTAATTTATTTAAAAACTCCATTTGAAATCTAAATAATATCAAAACCAGTTCAGTAGGTTTTAATTGAAATATAAAACACTTGGAAAACTTATTTAAATTAACTTAACAAGTTTTAGTGTTTTATTTAAAATGGAAAAGTCTTTACTTTAATAAAATTGGATATTAATAGATCCTCATTATTTTATTTAAATAAACCTTTACTCTTTTTATCAAATAGGAATATTTTATTTCAAAACCTTGGCCAAGATTTAATTTGGCTCTATAAAATACTCTTTGTTTATAAATTCTACTTTGCTTTTGAAAACCAAATCTTTTTATTAAAAGATCCAAAAATAGTAATTCCAACTATCATAATTTTATTTATTAATTGTTTATCTTTTTAAATCCCTTTAGGATTTTATTTGATCAAAATAGCTTTTGATGTTTACAATTGGAATCAAAAAGTTTCTTCTCACCCTGAAAATCAACAATTGTTTATTTTGTTTATTTATTTTTCACATTTCAAAATTTGGAAAATTTTGGGATGTGACATCTTGGTAGAATTTTTTCTAAGTTAAGAAACTTGTTATGTTATCATGCTTAGCCTAGCTAGTAGCAAACAAGGGTGGATTATTCATGCTATGAAATATTTCTAAGTCATTCACTTGTGTTTTTGCTTAATAAAACAACTAAGTGAATGAATCACCTGGGTGGAATGGTATGATGGTTTGTGTTGAGTGGTTACACAAGGCCCATGTCTATGGTTTTCCTTGTGTATCACACTTATGGAAAGCCACCCAGGAACAAAGGGATTTGAGATATTTAGTGTTAAGAAGCTTCTAGTGCAACCACATGGCATATGGGCTCTGCCTTGATCACATAGGTTGCAAGAACTTAGCCAGATGGACAGTTGGTGGTAGGGTGATAGGATGGAACGCATCCATGGTGGTCTAAGGGAATGCTTCTGAAAGGTCTCGTCTCGATGCATGTCGAGTCTTGTGGGGAAAGTGCACCACCTCTCGAGAGGGTAAAACCTAAGTACTTAGCCGTGTCCCTGGCAACGGACAATTTGAGCATCAAAGACATTGAAGCTATCAAGGATCTCCTCATCCTGATTTCTAACTTAAAAACTTGTGGTTGAACAAGGGCAAAGGTTCCCCAATGTCTATTGGTGGTTCCTTGGGTGTTTTGACAAACAAAAACTTAGTGTTTTTCAACTGATAAGGGAAACCTATTTTTGAGCAAAGCAAGCCTAAGCTACACTTAGCCAAATTCATATAGAAGTTAGATACTACTATTCTACTATGGTATCACTTGCCAATACAATTCCAAATGTATTGACCCACTGTGGCTGTAACTTATGATGTTGCAGGTTACTCTGATGGAGATTAGGGTTGTGAGTCTACACTCAACATGCTTGCCTGTGGCACATGAAGATGAAGACTTTACTTTATTTACTTATGTTGAACTCTATGTATTAGCCATGTGCTAATGAGTTGTAAAAGACTATGTTTATCTCTGGAATGACGATGTAATAAAGACCTTTGTATCTGTGTACTTCATCTTAAACTGTGGATGCTAGCATTTGATCCAGGGACTAGCATTACAATCATAGGGGAATTTACCTTTAAAAGGCGGGGTCTTACATTGTATTAACCCTGCCGATTTCTGATGTTCTACCTTTACTCGACTACACACATCACATAAGGCAATATGTTCCGAAATATCTTTCTTAAGGTTGTTCCACCAAAATCTATCCTTCACATCCATGTACATCTTGGTGTTAACCGGATGAATAGAATATGTTGAATTGTGTGTTTCTTGCAGAATCAATTTCTGAAGCTCCGAATGCAGATACGCTTTCCATACCATAAAGTACCTTGGTCGTCTTCATCGAATCCTTTAGCCTTCCCTTTACTAATTTTACTCTTAATCTCCTATATTTCCTTGTCCAACTTTTGGGCTTCTTTGATCTTGTCCAACAATGTTGGTTGAACTTCCAATGACATGACATATACTTTAGGCACTATCTCCAATCTTATCTCTTTGAATTGAGCACACAAATCATCTGGCAATTCTCCTTTAGTGAGGCCATTCACATAAACCTTGCGGCTTAAAGCATCTGCTACAACATTTGCTTTACCGGGATGGTATTGCAAACTCAAGTCATAGTCTTTGATGAGATCTATCCACCTTGTTTGTCTCATATTGAGTTCCTTCTGAGTGAAAATATACTTCAAACTCTTGTGATCTGTGAACACTTCACAACGCCTTCCCAAAAGATAATGTCTCCAAATTTTGAGTGCATGGACAACAGAGGCTAACTCTATGTCAACACCTGGATTTTTAATCCCAGATGCCTGTTATGCCATACATCGCAATCCCAGGATTACCATTTTTGTGAGACATAACAGCATTGGATACCACAGTACATCATCCATTACAAACCATACATAAGGTCTTACACAAATAAGGATCTCATGATCCAGTTCTTAATACAACTCAAGCAGCGGAATAACGTCATAATAATGGTAGCGTAGGAGAAGCTCCATCTTTGGGGTCACAGGCAATACTGACGATGGGAGATGATCCTAGTTGTCGTAACCTTCCTGGGTTCCATCCTCCTTGTACTCCTCTTCATAGTCTGGCCACGAGAATAGCAAGGGACAAAGCCATGAGTACTCTTTAAGTACTCGCAAACTAATACTAACAAGTGAAAGGGTTTTTGTAATAGGACACTAAGCTCTAGGGTTGTTTTGCACAAAGCCAGATTTACCTCTACTAAGTTTAGAAACGAAGAAAGCTAGTTTAAGTTTTATACACCTAAGTGGGAACTTGAATTTCATATCACAACTCTGTTGTGGTCAAATCAAATTCTCAATTCATTTCACACGTCATTTTGAAAACATCTGATGGGGGAACAGTATGGCCACTCCAACTGTCCATAACCGCGGAAGCGGCTATTCGAATAGTTTGACACTCTGCAGAGATTGTACACTTTCACCACAACATTCGATACATCCGTCAGGAACAAATCCTGAATTCACCATACTCAGTATGCGGATAATCAATCCTAACCTTTTGATTACACGCCCTAGTATAGGCACCTCTCCTGTGAGTTTGGCCTCCCAACCATGACCAACTGTCATCTTGGGTACTGCACAGGTGGACAATCTTCACAAGGTATCCTCAGCTCAGACCTTGGCCGTGAGGGAACCAATACTAAGGTATATAAATTTCCAGTCAAGCCCTACCCAATTCTCGGGTATTGTGGTTGTACGGTAAAATTGGAATGGTATCGCATCCAGACAACCATCAGTTTTATAAAGGGCTAAGGCTCATGCCTCAACATTTTCATCATCAAAATCATCTGGTGTTCGAGAACACATGTCCAAACATCTCAATACAATGATCCATCATTCCAAGGTTTTCATAAACATTTTTCCACCAAGTATTCCCGACTAATGTTGATCAAGTTTTATGCTTAGCACTAGCATCTACAAATGGGAGTGAGTACTAATGAGGGGTGGTAAACAAGTGGAGTTTCAACTAAATACAATCTCATGCCTTAGCGTGACATCAAGATTATCTAGATTAGGCCAAATTTTATGCTCTTTATGCAACCTTCAATTATCTTTCTAGTATCTACAATTTACTCAAGTAAACTCTAAGTAATAGCTTTGATAAAAAATAAAGTAGAAAGCTTGAAAGTAAAACTAGGATTGGGGTTATCAAGTGGGTATGATCACATATGCTTAAGGCATATAGTTGGCATAGTAAGAAGCAAGTATTAGCTTGCATAGGCCAACTTTATTAGTAAGGCTTGCATTAGTATCAGTATAAGCTTGCTAAGTTAATAGCTTGCAAGTATTGTCTTGCATAAGTATCAGTATAAGCTTGCTAAATTGCAAGTGTTAGTTTGCCTTGTGCAGAGCAGTGGTTGAAGTTCTCCTCGGCTTCTTCTTCGTAGTATCCTCCTTCCTCCTCGTATCCTTGGTCGGTACTAGCGTCTATAAATAAATATGAGGTACACAATCACCAAACAATACTTAACTACTTTCAATCATCACACAAAAGGGTCCTATAGATGATCTAGCATCATCACTAAAATTATAAGATTAAAGCTTGGTTTAATTTCTTTTATTTTTAGAAAAGTAATTTCTACTCATTGAAAAACTACTAAAGATTTAATATTCTCCAAACCAAACATGGGATCATGTTGACACATGACATCACCACATATTTCAGTACATGGGAATGTGATTTAAAGTGGTGTCCCAATTTAATAAGATTTAACCTTTTATTTTTAATTAAATAAAGTACTAGAAATGCCTATGTGGCATTCTTTTATTATTTGAACATTATTTCTGTAGGTAAACCCATATGTTTTTATATATTCTGAAAGGTATGATCAAATGTGATTTTTGAGAGTTGGAATCAACTCAAAAGCTATTATGGTTTAAATTTGAAAAATGTTTGAATGCAGAAAAGCTTCTGCCTTGTTGTTTTTACCAAGGTTGATCTATAGATTCAAATGATTTGAATCCAAAGGGCTTGGATTAAGCATTTCAATATCTTTCTAACAAAATTGGTTTCATTCAATTTGGTTCACTGAATTGAGCTGGGTTGATTTTTGAAACTAGGTACAGAACTATGTTTGAATTAAAATGGAAAAAGTTAAATTCAAACGACTGGGCTGCGCAGGAACTGCTAATGGGCCGGCCCAGTGTCACTCCACGGCACGGGGCACGACTGACAGGGGGGTCTACTGGTCAGTGACTCTTTAAACATGAAGCGGTACATGGCAATCTCATCCGCACGATCTAAGTCTAATCGAACGGCTTCTACTCATCGTCCACGTCGGGCGGCGCTGGCGAGACAGAAACCTAACGCGGCAGGTGGGGGTCGTCGGGGGCTCACCAGTGCTCAGGCAAAGGTCAGCGATGCGGGCGAACGACGAAGTCGACGACGACGAACCTCCTGGTACAGGCAGCTCCTCATGGGGTGGACGAAATGGACGGCGCCCTTCTTCTCCAGAGGCGGCCTGCTCCGGCGCAATTCCGGCGATGCGCTGCTCGCCTTGCTCCGGGAATGGGGTGGAACGATCAGTGAGGTGAGGGGAGTGAGATGGTGTGCTCAATTCGGCTGGGGGTCATCTCCTTTTATAGGCTCGACGGCAAGACCGAACGGGATGGGCAGGCGATGGTGGCGACACGGCTACGGGCAGCTAGAGGCATGGTCGAGGGTGGCGATCGTTCGGTGGTCTCCTGGCGATGCTCTAGGGTTTTAATGTGTGTGTAGGGGCGGTGGCAAATGGTCGGGAACGCTCGATGCTCTGTAAGGCAGAGGCGGCGTCTTCGATGGTGAGCGGTGGCTACGGGGCACGGGCGGTGAAATGGGCAGCTCTGGCGGCCTCCTGGGACGGTGGGGAACATGCTGGCGGGCGGCGAGGGCTCGAGGTGGTCGGGTTGCGTGGGAACGGTGCGTGCTCTGCGGTACACGTCGGCATGGTCGACAGCAGCACGGGCGCGGCGTTCCTGGCATTTCTGGTTGCTGTCTGCGAGGCAGGGCTGGTTGAGAGGGGGCGGTGAGGCATGGGCTACCTCCCAGACAAGGTTGTCACGGCTAGTTCTTCCTCTAGCCTTCTGTCCACACTGGGGTGACATGGGTTCTCTCGGCCTATTCACCATTGATGACATTGGCAAGCTTACAGTGGGGCTAGTGATTAGTTAAGGTTGTTAGATGATCTACTAAGGCTAGTGGTGTCTAGAGAGGGGACAAGTTAGGCCATAATCACTGCACACTATAGTGTTTTGATTTTGTTTGATTTGTATCTGCAAGGTGTTTAATGAAATGGCCGCATGAATTCAAGTTTTGAATTTTGAAAAGATTTTTGGTGGGTGTGCTAGGCATGTGCTGGTGAGTCTGTAGATGCTTGGGTTTTGGAAGTTGAGCTTGTTTGAGTGGTTTTTTAAAAGTGGGATCTTCCCATATGAAATAGATTCAATTTTAAACTGTCATTTAAACTATGCATTTGAATGTTTCTGGATGATCACAAGGTGGGCCTTCATACTTTTTTATGAGTACTATCAAGGGGTGCAAAGATCCAAAAAAGTTTCTGCTAAGTTCTGAAAGTTAGAGATAGCCAAAGTAGGCATGGGAGTTAATTTGGCCAAAGTGACCATTCACTTAATTTGTTTGTTTTGATTTATTTGTCTTTGGGAAATGTGTGGGGATTGTTTAGATGATGTTTATTTCACCTAAGAATCATTTTACAAGCAAAGAAACACATAATCATGGCAATTCAAAAGAATCCAAATTTCAATACACACACATATGAATGCTTTCATATTTTTAATTGGAAAAGTTTTTGTTAACCCTAATTTTGGTGATTACAGTTTGATGATTCTAGTTTAATATTTTTGGGATGTTACACTCTAAGTCATGAGTAGGATAATTCACTTCATGAGTTTTGAGTTGTCTCGAGGCATAAGCCACAACTTTTCCATCTTGCATTAAAACTCGATCCAATCCTTGGTGAGATGCATCACAATAGACTTTAAAGTCTTTCTTTAGATCTGGTAGACATAAGACTGGTGCTGACACTAGCCTCTTTTTAAATTCTTGGAAACTGATTTCACATCCTTCAGTCTAATCAAACTTCTTCTCTTTCTTAAGTAACTTTGTCATTGGCTTAGCTACTTTTGAGAAATTCTCAATGAACCTTCTATAATATCCTGCCAAGCCTAGGAAACTACGAACTTCCTTAACTGACTTAGGAGATTCCCACTCAATTATAGCTGACACCTTTGCGGGATCGCGAGCTATACCATCTCCTGACACAATATGTCCAAGAAATCCAACTTCATTCAACCAAATTTCACACTTACCGAATTTGGCATACAACTTGTGCTCCCTGAGTTTCTCAAGAATCAAACGCAAATGTTCTTCATGCTCTTCTTTGCTCTTGGAATACGACAACAAAGTTTTCAAGAAACTCCATGAACACCTTGTTCATCATGTTCATGAAATAAGCTGGTGCATTTGTCAATCCAAATGACATCACGATATACTCATACAATCCATACCTAGTGGTAAAAGTAGTCTTAGGTATGTCTTGCTCTCTAATCTTTAGCTGAAAATAGCCTGATCGGAGATCAATTTTTGAGAACACCCGAGCTCCTTCTAGCTGATCAAATAGATCATTGATTCTAGGCAAAGGGTACTTGTTCTTTATAGTCACCTCATTGAGTGAACGATAATCTATGCATAACCTTTGACTTTTATCCTTCTTCTCAACAAACAGAACTGGTGCACCCCAAGACGAAGAACTTGGTTGGATAAATCCTTTCTGCAACTGTTCTCCAAGTTGTTTCTTGAGTTCTTTCAACTCATCAACTGACATCTTATAGGGTCTCTTTGCTATTGGTCCATATCTTGGCAGTAAGTCAATCAAAAACTCCATATCTCTATCTGGTGGCATTCCTGGTAATTCCCCCGGAAACACATCCGGATACTCCTTCACAACCGGTACACTGTCTATGCTAACCCCCTTAAGAGAATTTAGCTTACTCCCTTTGGATTCAAAGTTAGACTTGAACCTAATCCGTTTCTTATCCGGGGTTGTGTGTGTAATAGTACGATTGGCACAATTTATTACTCCTTCATACTTAGTCATCCAATCCATGCACAAAATTACATCCAATCCTTGGGAATCTAGGATTATCAGACTAACTGGAAACTTATACTTTCCAAATTCTATCACTAGATCATGACATCCAAAATTTACTATCATCTCTCCACCTGGAGAGCTTACTTTAAGAGGACATCCAATAGTTTCAGTTGGAAGTCCATTTTTATAAACAAATGCTCTTGATATGAATGAATGCAATGCGCCGGTATCAAAAAGAATAAGTGCTGGAAAAGAATTAAGCTTGAACTTACCAGCTATAGCATCAGATTCCTCATAGATTTCCTCCACATTGATGTGGTTCACTTGACCCTTCTGAAATAGGTTTAGCTTGTTGGATCCATCAGCCTTATTTTCTAGGCATTCATTTGCATAGTGCCTAGTTTTCTTGCACTTGAAGCACTCAACCTGACTGATGTCTCTCTTAGCAGGTTGACTTCCATTGCCATTCACATTATGATGTCTCTTGTGTCCACTCTTGTGGTTCTTATATCCACCATTGTCATGACTAAGGTGGTGCTTGTTATCATGGTGACGATTACTGTTGTGGTGGTTGTTATACTTCCGATGTTTGTGGGATCCAGAACCTCCACTATCATCACCATGGGAATGCTTGTGTGACGATCCAGAACTATGATTATCAAAGTGATGTTTCTTCTTCCTATTCTCCACATGTTTCATCTTTCTTTCCAAGATGGTGGATTTGTCACACAGTGATTGATAAGTTGGGACATATGCAACAGATATCTGCATGCACATCTCATCATTCAACCCTTCGAGGAATTTTTCCTTCCTCTTAGCATCAGTGTCAACATCATCCGGTGCATAGTTAGCCAGATTGTTGAACTCCTCAATATATTCTGCCACACTGCAATGACGTTGCTTAAGATTGTGGAACTCTTTCTTCTTCAAACTCATCACTCCTGATGAGATATGAGCAGTGCAGAATCCATCCTCAAATATTGCCCAAGTCACATCTTCAATAGGAGTGGTGATTTGGAAATTATCCCACCAAGTGGATGCTGGTCCTTCAAGCAGATGTGCTACAAATCTAACCTTTTCCTCATCAGTGCAGCCCACGGGGACCAAGTCCTTGTTCACAGAACATAGCCAGTCATTGGCTAGCGTAGGATCAGTGGTTCCCGAGAACTTTGCAGGCCTCAACCTCAAAAACCTTGTAAGCATATCAAAGGCTGGTGGGTTGTTTTGATTGTTGTTGTTGTTATTGTTGTTTTTTTATTCTGATTCTGATTCTCCATGAACCGGGTCATGATTTGCATCAAATGTGTTTGGGCTGTCATCAGCTGCTGCATCTCATTGCCATCTAATGGTTGGGATTGGCACGATGGGGAGGCATATGTGGTTTCAATAAGGATAAGTAATGAGATATAACCCATAGATACTAACATGCACAATACATCACATAGCAACAATCACAAATAAACAAGCACAAGATAAACTTAGAGTTAAACAATGTGAACAACAAGTTTTGGAAAAGTAAACACACTAGCAAAGCCATCCACATGTTGGATGATCATTGCGACTCGATAAATGAAAGGATGATAGATAAATAGATAGCCGAGTAGTCAACACTACTCCTCCATGTCGACCTCCTCGTCCACTAGAGTAAGTCCTGCTGTCTCCATGGATGTCTTGTACTCCTCCACGTTGGTGGTCAAGGCATCGATCTTCGCCCGAAGGGCTCTCTTCTGTGAGCGCATCCTCTCTATCACTCCCTACCGAGTCTCTAGATCAAGGTCCTTGAGCTCTATCTTAGCCCTCATCTCTTTGATCTTCTTGTTCCTATCCTGCACTCTCTTCTCTTGATTCTTGAACCTCTTGTCTTGGCTTTCAAACCTAGCCTCCATCTCCTTGATGATCTCGTCCTGCTCCACGAAGGCCTTGTCCTTCTCCCTCAACTGAACCTGTAGCCCGTCATTGCTAAGCATGACGTTGGTCCTATCAGTGTCGAGGTGTCTAACGAGGCTCTCTAGTTCCTGAAGATACAGATGCATTGGCTCGATAGTCTCTCTAGTGGCATCGTCATACGCTACAGCCTCTCCCTCCTTGTCACGTCTCCCAAATGGGTGGAAGTAGAGGCCCCTGAGCTCGGTGGAGTGACGTCCACAAAGGCGTCCAAGTAGCTCATGCATGACAACATCGAGTCCCTTCTCCTTGTCATCATGCATCAACTTGAAGATAATCTCCTCGGTGGGTGGCTCCGACTGGCGTCCTGGATGCGAGACTCTAAATCCCCATAGATCCTCCTCTCGAACTTCATAAGTTGAAGTCCCTTAATGCTAGGGAGGGGGAGATTGAGAACAATAGTGAACTCCACAATACGAGAATCAAAACGAGTTCCCTTGAACTCCTCGGCGGTGTTGACAACAAAGCTAGGCATCTATTGCATATGATAGAGAAAAATTAGAAACAACACAAGTAAAGAGAAAATCATAAGATAGTGAAACAAAATCCAAAAGCATACATTCAACCATAAAACACACAAGTCATGGAATACAATAATCTATCACAAGCACTAAGGTTCAAACATAACTTAGACAAAAACTTGCCATACCACATAGGTTGGTATGATCAAATTATTAACACAAGAAAACGACAAGTGTGGTGGTCCAACTATCAGAGTACGTCACAATTCTCACTCATGTGCTAAGTCTATGATATCTTCCCTTAGACATTTTATGGCGGTCACTAAATCTTGGGTATACTTCTTCTCCTCTCTAAGGTCATTTTGAGTGTTGAGCATTCTACACTTGAGTCTTTCACCAAGTTCCTTGATAGCATTCCAAGTTGCATTTCTTGCAGAGTCAAAGAATGACATATACATTTCTGAGTTGGTGACCATGCAGAATCCCGACTCTTTGTGGTTGTCCTCCTTGTTTTTTGTACAAGTGGAGCTGTACCCACCAATATTATTCTCCTTCATCCATCACTGGAAATCCCTTGTACACAGCTTCACCATGTATTCCCAAGCTAACCATGAGGTTTTTGAGTGCCTTGGGAAACTCCGTCTCACATTCTAAGGTCATGGTCATGAGTGGTCCCTTCTTGACAGCTTCGTTGATGGCGGCCATCTACAAATAGAGATGAGAAAGAATATTAGGAGAGGTTTACGAGAAGAAAAAGACAAGTGTGGAATTTTGCAAAGAGTTGCATTTTTCCTAGTGGTTTCCTTAGTTTAATCCATCTTAGGGTCATAATCCTACAGGCAACACAATGCTCTGATACCATCTGTAATACTCCACCATTTAAGGTAAAGGCCCATGTGATTGCAATGCTAGTCCCTAGATCGAATTGCTAGCATCCACGGGTTAAGATGAAGTACACAGATACAAAGGTCATTATTACATCGTCATTCCAGAGATAACATAGTCTTTACAACTCTTTAGCCCAAGGCTAATACATAAAGTTCATACATAAGTAGATAAATAAAAGTCTTCATCTTCATGTGCCACAGGAAAACATGTTGAGTGTAGACTCATAACCCCAGTCATCATCAGAATAACCTGCAACATCATAAGTTACAGCCACAGAGGGTCAATACACTTGGAACTGTATTGGCAAGTGATACAATAGTAGAATAGTAGCATCTAATAACTATATGATTTTGGCTAAGTGTACTTCAGGCTCGCTTTGCTCAAAATAAGGTTTTCTTATTAGTTGAAAACTCTTAGTTTTTGTTTGACAAGAACACCCAAGGAACCACCAATGGACATTGGTGAACCTTTACCCTTGTTCAACCTCAAGTTTTAACTTAGAGAAATTTGGATGAGGAGATCCTTGATCATTTTAATGTCTTTGATGCTCAAAATGTCCGTTACCAGGGACACGGCTAAGTACTTAGGTTTTACCCTCTCGAGAGGTGGTGCACTTTCCCCACAAGACTCGACATGCATAGAAACAAGACTTTTCAGAAGCATTCCCTTAGACCACCATGGACGCGTTCCATACTATCAACCCTACCACCAACTGTCCATCTGTCTAAGTTCTTGCAGTCTAGTTGGTCAAGGCAGAGCCCATATGCCATGTGGTTGCACTAGAAGCTTATCAACACTAAATATCTCAAATCCCTTTGTTCCTGGGTGGAAATCCACAAGTGTGATACACAAGGTAAACCATAGACATGGGCCTTGTGTAACCACTCAACACAAACCATTCTTTCCATTCCACCCAGGTGATTCATTCACATGTTGTTTTATTATTCAAAAACACATAGTCATAGATTTTGCATAACAACATAGTATGAATATTCCACCCTTGTTTTCTACTAGCTAGTCTAAGCATACTAGTATAGCAGGTTTCTTATCTTAGGGAAAACTACCAAGACAATGTCAACACCCGGATTTTTAATCCTAGATGCCTGTTATGCCATACATCGCAATCCCAGGATTACCATTTTTGTGAGACATAACAGATTTGGATACCACAGTACATCATCCATTACAAACCATATATCAGGTCTTACACAAATAAGGATCTCATGATCCAGTTCTTCATACAACTCAAGCAGCGGAATACGTAATAGTAACGGTAGCGTAGGTGAAGCTCCATCTTCGGGGTCACAGGCAATGCTGACGATGGGAGATGATCCTAGTTGTCGTAACCTTCCTGGGGTCCATCCTCCTGGTACTCCTCTTCTAGTCTGGCCACGGGAATAGCCAGGGACAAAGCCATGAGTACTCTTTAAGTACTCGCAAACTAATACTAACAAGTGAAGGGGGTTTTTGTAATAGGACACTAAGCTCTATGGTTGTTTTGCAAAAAGACAGATTTACCTCGACTAAGTTTAGGAACTAAGAAATCTAGTTGAAGTCTTATAACACCTAAGTGGGAACTTGTATTTCATATCACAACTCTGTTGTAGTTAAGTCAAAGTCTCAATTCATTTCACAAGTCATTTTGAAAACATCTGACGGGGGAACAGTATGGCCACTCCAACTGTCCATAACCGCGGACGCGGCTATTCGACTAGTTTGACACTCTGCAGAGATTGTACACTTTCACCACAACATTCGATACATCCGTCAGGAACAAATCCTGAATTCACCATACTAAGTATGCAGATAATCAATCCTAACCTTTCAATTACACGCCCTAGTATAAGCACCTCTCCTGTGAGTTTGGCCTCGCAACCATGACCAACTGTCATCTTGGGTACTGCACAGGTGGACAATCTTCACAAGGTAGCCTCAGCTCAGACATTGGCCATGAGGGAACCAATACTAAGGTATATAAGTTTCCAGTCAAGCCCTACCCAAATGTCGGGTATTGTGGTTGTACGGTAAAATTGGAATGGTATCGCATCCAGACAACCATCAGTTTTAAAAAGGGGCTAAGGCTCATGCCTCAACATTTTCATCATCCAAATCATTTGGTGTTCGGATACACATGTCAAAACATCTCAATAGAATGATCCATCATTTAAAGGTTTTCATAACCATTTTCATCAAGTATTCCCATCTAATGTTGATCAAGTTTTATGCTTAGCACTAGCATCTACAAATGGGAGTGAGTACTAATGAGGGGTGGTAAACAAGTGGAGTTTCAACTAAATACAATCTCATGCCTTAGGGTGACATCAAGATTATCTAGCTTAGGCCAAATTTTATGCTCTTTATGCAACCTTCAATTCTCTTTCTAGAATATACAATTCACTTAAGTAAGATCTAAGTAATAGCTTTGATAAAGAAATAAAGTAGAAGCTTGCAAGTAAAACTAGGATTGGTTTATCAAGTGGGTATGATCATATATGCTTAAGGCATATAGTTGCCATGGTAACAAGCAAGTATTTACTTAAATAGGTATAGTATCCTGCAAGTGTTGACTTGCACAATCAACTAGTAGTATTAGGTTTTGCTAAAGTAGAGTATATTGCAAGTGTTAGCTTGCCTTGTGTAGAGCAGTGGTTGAAGTTCTCCTCGTCTTCTTCTTCGTAGTATCCTCCTTCCTCCTCGTATCCTTGGTCGGTACTAGCGTCTATGAATAAATACGAGTTACACAATCACCAAACAATACTTACCTACTTTCAATCATCACACACAAGGGTTCTATAGATGATCTAGCATCATCACTAACATAACAAGAATAAAGCTTGGTTTAATTTCTTTTATTTTTAGAAAAGTAATTTCTACTCATTGAAAGACTACTTAAGATTTAATAATCTCCAAACCAAACATGGGATCATGTTGACACATGTCATCACCACATACTTCAGTACATGGGAATGTGATTTAAAGTGGTGTCACAATTTAATAAGATTTAACCTTTTATTTTAAATTAAAACAAATGACTAGAACTGCCTATGTGGCATTCTTTTATTACTTGAACATTATTTCTGTAAGTAAAACCATATGTTTTTATATATTCTGAAAGGTATGATCAAATGTGATTTTTGAGAGTTGGAATCAACTAAAAACCTATTATAGTTTAAATTTGAAAAATGTTTGAATGCAGAAAAGCTTCTGCCTTGTTATTTTTACCACGGTTGATCTATAGATCCAAATGATTTGAATCCAACGGGCTTGGATTAAGCATTTCAAAACCTTTCTAAAAAATTGGTTTCATTCAATTTGGTTCACTGAATCGATCTGGGTTGATTTTTGAAACTAGGTACAGAACTAGGTTTGAACTTAAATGGAAAAAGTTAAATTCAAACGACTGGGCTGTGCAGGAACTGCTAATGGGCCAGCCCAGTGTCACTCCATGGCGCGGGGCGCAACTGACAGGGAGGTCTATTGGTCGGTGACTCTTTAAACGCGAAGCGGTACGGGGCAATCTCATTCGCACGATCTAAGTCTAATCGAACGGCTGCTACTCATCGTCCACGTCGGGCGGCGCCGGCGAGATAGAAACCTAACGTGGCAGGTGGGGGTCGTCGGGGGCTCACCGGGGCTTAGGCGAAGGTTGGCGATGCGGGCGAACGACGAAGTCGACAACGGCGAACCTCCTGGTACCGGCAGCTCCTCCTGGGGTGGACGAAATCGACGGCGCCCTTCTTCTCTAGAGGCGCCCTGCTCCGGCGCAATTCCGGCGATGAGCTGCTCGCCTTGCTCCGGCTACAGGGTAGAACGATCAGTGAGGTGAGGGGAGTGAGATGGTGTGCTCAATTCGGCTGGGGGTCGTCTCCTTTATAGGCTCGACGGTGAGACCGAACGAGATGGGAAGACGACGGTGGCGACACGACTACGGTCAGCTAGAGGCATGGCCGAGGGTGGCGCTCGATCGGTGGTCTCCTAGCGATGCTCTAGGGCTTTAATACGCGTGTAGGGGCGGTGGAAAATGGTCGGGAACGCTCGATGCTCTGCGAGGCAGAGGCGGCGTCTTCGACAGCGAGCGGTGGCTACGGGGCACGGGCGGTGAAATGGGCATGTCTGGCGGTCTCCTGGGACGGTAGAGAGCATGCTGGCGGGCGGCGAGGACTCGAGGTGGTCAGGTTGCGTGGGAACGGTGCGTTCTCTGCGGTGCACGTCGGCATGGTCGACAGCGGCACGGGCGCGGCGTTCCTGGCGGTTCTGGTTGCTGTCTGTGAGGCAGGGCTGGTCGAGAGGGGGCGGTGAGGCATGGGCTACCTCCCAGACAAGGTTGGCACGGCTAGTTCTTCCTCTAGCCTGCTGTCCACACTAGGGTGACATGGGTGCTCTCGGCCTGTTTACCATTGATTACATTGGCGAGCTTACAGTGGGGCTAGTTATTAGTTAAGTTTGATAGATGATCTACTAAGGTTGCTGTGAGCTACAAAGGGAACAAGTTAGGCCAGAATCACTGCACACTATAGTGTTTAGGATTTGATTGATTTGCATCTGCAAGGTGTTTGATGAAATGGCCGCATGAATTCAAGTTTTTAATTTTGAAAAGATTTTTGGTGGGTGTGCTAGGCATGTGCTGGTGAGTCTGTAGATGCTTGGGTTTTGAAAGTTGAGCTTGTTTGAGTGGTTTTTGAAAAAGTGGGATCTTCTAGTATGAAATAGATTCAATTTTAAACTTTCATTTAAACTATGCATTTGAATGTTTCTGGATGATCACAAGGTGGGCCTTGGTACTTTGTGATGAGTACTATCAAGGGGTGCAAAGATCCAAATAAGTTTCTGTTAAGTTCTAAAAGTTACAGATAGCCAAAGTAGGCATGGGAGTTAAATTGGCAAAAGTGACCATTCACATAAGTTGTTTGTTTTGATTCATTTGTCTTCGGGAAGAATCACAAAAGTGGGGATTGTTTAGATGATGTTTATTTCACCTAAGAATCATTTTACAAGCAAAGAAACACATAATCATGGCAATTCAAAACAATCCAAATTTCAATACACACACATATGAATGCTTTCATATTTTTAATTGGAAAAGTTTTTGTTAACCCTAATTTTGGTGATTAGAGTTTGATGATTCTAGTTTAGTATTTTTGGGATGTTACAGACAACATGTATAGGATTTCCCAAGCATAGCATATACTTAGAAAATAATCATGCAAATCCTACTCAAAATATCACTAATGCATAGATAAAATAGTAGGACAAAATATGAAGCATCACTTGCCTTGGTAGGAAGGAGAATAGTGATGCAGCACTGAGTTGATGTAGGAGTGCTTCGTTGGGAACCCCAAGAGCAAGGTGTGAAGAAGCATAGCAGCAAGTTTTCCCTCAGTAAGAAACCGAGGTTATCGAACTAGTAGGAGGAAGGAAACGTCACACAGGTGTTGCAAGCAACGCGGAGACCTGCACAACACAAACTCAAGATTTTGCCCCAACGAATCAGTGAGGTTGTCAAGCTCACCGGTTTAATGTAAAAAAGGATTAAACATATGGTGTGGAAGGTAATGGTTTGCAGCAAGTAAACAGTAACAGTGGAAGATGTATCAATGGTAAAGATTGGACCGGGGTCCATAGTTCACTAGAGGTGCTCTCCTTAGATAAACAACATGGCATGAAGGGTAAAAAAATTACAGCGGGGCAATTGACAGGAAATGAGCAAGGCATAACAATGCAATTACTAGTTAGAAAGATCCTATGAGGATGATTGGGCAATTCAACAATATACATAGACCGCCATCCAACTGCATCTATGACTAGTAGTCCACCTTTTGGTTATCATCCGAACCCCCTCCAGTATTAAGTTCCAAGCAACAGACAACTGCTTTAAGAAAAGTATGTAAGGTAAACAGTCCACATGTTCCATGAATAAGAGACCGTTGTTTTCTCCCTAGTAGCAACAGCACATCTACAACCGAAGAGATTATTGTTACTTCCCTTGGAACCTAGAGGCATGAACCCACTATCTTGCATAAATACCCCCTCTTGGAGTCACTAGCAACTACTTGGCCAAGATAGCTACTAACAACGGAGAGCATGCAAGATCACAAACAACACAGACATGACAGAATCAGAAAGACAAAACCATTAATCAAACCAACATAATAATCTCAATATACATCGGATCCCGCAAATACAACATGCATGATTACAAATAGATTAGATATTGATCATGAATGAAGCTCACAAGATCTATACATGAAAGCACAAAGGAGGAGATACAACCATCTAGCTACTACATGTACCCGCGCCTGGGGTGGGTCTGGCCCCTCTGGCTCTCCTCCGGACTTCTTGTTCCCCACGGAAAGTAATTGACTTTTTTCCTTTGTCCCATCCAATTCTGAGAATATTTCTTTACTAACTTTCTGAAACCAAAAACATCAGAAAACAGGCATCTGGCACTGTTGCAACTTGTTAATAGGTTAGTACCAGAAAACATGTAAAAAGCACCTCAAAGTGTAGACAAGTAAAGCAAAGTAGATACTAAACAAGCATGGAGCATCAAAATTTATAGATACGTTTCCAACATATCAACATCCCCAAGCTTAACTCCTGCTCGTCCTCGAGTAGGTAAGTGATAAACATAATAATTTTTGAGGTGACATGCACCCTCACAATAAAGATCCAACAATTTGCAAGCATTGAAAGCTGGGATCAAAGAACTCTAAACATGTGCATGAAATATGGAGTTCTAACAATAGGACATAGTAACTATGCATGCAACATGGCAAGCTACAAACAAAGATCATGAATAACATGCATTGAAAAACGTTTGTTTGTTTCACATGCAGAAAACATAGCATAGTGGCAATCTGCTTGTCCCTCATAGAGTAGCAATATAGATGCATAGGACGCCTGCAAATTTCACAAGGGTGACTAGAAACAAGTAGCACAAGAACAAGTAATAACACAATATGCATCAACTAATAAGCTTTGGAACACTGCACACAGAATGACAACTATGCTCTCTTAATGGTGCCTAAAGGTAGAAGGTGGAGACTCAATAGTGGTGGAAGACAGGCCTTCTTGTAAAGGAAGCAGGGATTACAAGTTCCAAAAATAGCTTCCAAAATTTATGGTACTTGTTAGCTTTCAACCCTCATTGCCCCTATCATAAGCATCTTGAAGTGGTTAAGGTTAAAGTGGCAAAGCTGGAGTATATGCTTGATGAAGTATAAGTTGGCAATCTCATGTCCCTTGAATACGAGGGCCACACCTCATGCATACTCAACTTTGGGTCCAGGTAAGTTCTTGTCACTATAAGTATTTGCATATCATTGAGAACCGCCAACGTGGTACCCCTTGCACATGGTACAGGACCTTTCTCATAACCAAAATGACAAGGCAAGCAGACAATGAGCATCTCAGCAATCTTTTTATTTACCATATGCATAGCTTTTTATTGAGGATGCTTCATAGATAGCTCATTATGGTGATGCTGCAAGTTTCCACCATGATTAGGCATGGCTTAGGCTAGCGGCCTAGGTGTTTCTCTAACATAGAATACAAACTCCATGGACTTACAAGTCCCCTCTTTATTTCACACCGGTGACATCCATATACAAAATAACATGATATCAACTGAGTACAACAAGGTACAAGTGAAATGTTGAAAACGTTCCCCGTGACAACACGGTTCTGCTAATTCCAACTTATAAGTGCAAGCATATACAAAAAAGTTGTCACAATGGTTCAAGTTTATTAGGGGCAAAGAATAAAGTGTGCCATCAAGTTCGTGAGGGCTTTAATCACTAAGTTTTCACATAACAAAATAGTTTTTAATTGGAAGATAGTTGAAAACAGGAATATACTTGGAATGGTGTAACACACCATGCATAGGGGTTTATAGTGGACACTTTGGAATAACTTGGTTTCTTGGGAGTTGGAAGAATGAGTAGTACAAGTGTAGGCTAGCAAAAGACTAGGAGCAACCAACTAAGAGAGCAATAATGGCCATAATCATGCAATGCAACAAAGCAAACTAATCAAAGCAAAGAGTGGTACTACAAGTCAATGACTAAATGATGATAGAGGCTAATGGTGACTTGTGAGAGTCATAACATTGTGTAAGCATGTGCCAGGTCAACCCAAGAAAACATCAAAGGAGAATACCACAATACTATGCTCTTGCATGCTAAAACAACGCATAATTTCTTCAAGGCACACTAAACAATCCCAATTGTTGGGAACAAGACATGCTACATCAATAATTACTAAGCATAATGCTAAAACAACACCTAGCATGTCATGCTAAAGTCTAAGTCACAGTCAATGCAAGCTCCTCTTGCACTTCAAGCAAGAACTTACTACTCCTTTCTAAACACCAAGAAAACTTATTTGCAAAACAACACGGCGAGAATGGGGGTCCAAACTACATTATTCAAGCAAACTAAACAACCTAACCAAAGCAAACGAAAACTAAGACGCTCCAAGAACAACACAACTATGCATGAAACAATAAAAATGAAGTGTCTAGACAAACCTGAGCTTTTTATTGATGAAGAAGGGGGATGTCTTGGGCATCCCCAAGCTTTGACGCTTGTACCTCTTGGATATTTCTTGGGGTGACACCATAGTGGCATCCCCAAGCTTGAGATTTTGTCCATTCTTCATCTTATTGCATCATCCTTTCTCTACACCTGAAATTTTTCCTTCACGCAAAACTTCACACAATCTTCATTAGCAACGTTAGTGTATTCAAAAGATATTAGACCACTGGAAAAGCTTTGGAACAGAAAAAATTTCACCAAAAACACAAGCTACTGTAGTAACTCCTTCAAAAAGCTCAATTTACCTGAAGAAAACTCAAAAAAGAATCAATAAGAAGCAAATGCAAATAATGGCAGAAATCTGTCAAAACAGACCAGCAGGTAGAAACGATTTTTTTAGAACATATTCTGTTGCTTAAATAAAAAAGTGTTGAACTAACGAAAGTTAGATAACATACTGGGGGATTTATTCGTAAATTTTGAGCTCAATACTAGTAACAGAGCCTCCTCACGAATATTTTTGGTGGAGGACAGAAATCTGTTTCAGGACAGCAACTCCCCAAATCTTACTTCCCTCTTATTAGAGGTCATTCTTGGCACAAAAAACAAACAAAAAGGATAAGTATAGGTCATTACTGAATTAATAACTTCCAAGACTCAAGGAAAATGTTGGGTTATCTCCCAACAACTATTTTTCTTTAACTCCTTTAAGTTAGGCTTGATAGCTTGAGAAGATGCTCACATAAGAATTATGAATTGATGTCAAAGAGAGCATCAAGAAGCAAATTCAAAACACATTTAAGTCTAACCCACTTCCTATGCATAGTAATATTGTAAGAAAATAAATTCTCAAAGAACAAAGTGACATGCATAGGAAGATAAAACAAGAGTAACTACAAAACTTTCAGCACATAGAGAGGTGTTTCAATATCATGAAAACTTCTACAACCATAATTTCCTCTCTCATAATAATTTTCAGTAGCATCATGAATAAACTCAACAATATATCTATCACATAGAGCATTCTTTTCATGATCTACAAACACATAATTTTTATCAAGCTCAAAAATAGTGGGATTAAAACCTTCATAGGTTTTACCCAAAGTAGATATTTCAAAAGGATCCATAGGAACATAACATTCATCCTCCTTTGGTAAGAATGGGGGACAATGAAATAATATAAGAGGTAAAGAGTTACTCTCATTAAAAGGTAGGCATGGGTAGATCCATTCTTCCTCCTTTTGTTCATCACTCTCCTCCTCTTTTTCATCTAATGAGATTCCAGTTTCAACAATTTCTTCTTCCATAGGCTCCTGCAAGGCATTAGTCTCTTCCAATTGTGGAAAGCACCTATTAAAATATTCAAGAATATAGCCATTTTCTTCATTGTAATTGTCAAAGAAAAATTTAAGTATCTCATAAACCTCACATTCATAAGGTGCATCATCAGTATTTTCAAGCAAACTAGGAAGTTCAAATGTACCCTTGAAAGCAATAAATTCTTCAATTTGTTCCACATCATAAAAGTAATAATTTCCTTTAACATAGGAGGATATGGTAACATTATAATTATACTCACATTGAAAAGGAAGGTGTTTATACCTCCTACAGCAACAAGATTTATCAAAGAAATAAGTAACATTATAGGTAGAGCACACGTCTCTAGCAATAGATTCAACCTATCAATTTGTTCCCATAAGTGTTTCCCTTTTTGTGACAAACAGTGTTCCTTATAATAATACTTTTATTCTTCCGTGAACCCACCTTTCCAATAAGAACTAGTTTCAAAGAAACCATCCATTGATAGAAAGCATGACCAAGCAAGGCAATAACAGACTACCAACTATAGTAGGAACTAATTTTTTTTTTGTTTTTGAATAAAGCAAGCAAACCAAACTAGACTAAGTTTTTTGGGGTTTTTTGGAAAGAGGCAAACAAAACCAAACAAAAGAAACAAAGCAAACTAAAAACAAAGTAAAGAGAAAGGAAGTGAAGGACTCCCCTTGTGAAGACGTCCTTAGCCTCCCCGGCAACGGCGCCAGAAAAGCTTGATGAAGCACTGAGTTGATGTAGGAATGCTTCGTTGGGAACCCCAAGAGCAAGGTGTGAAGCAGCACAGCAGCAAGTTTTACCTCAGTAAGAAACCGAGGTTATCGAACCAGTAGGAGGAAGGAAATGTCACACACGTGTTGCAAGCAACGCGGAGACTTGCACAACACAAACTCAAGACTTTGCCCCAATGAATCAGTGAGCTTGTCAAGCTCACCGGTTTGCTGTAACAAAGAATTAAATGTATGGTGTCGAAGGTAATGGTTTGCAACAAGTAAACATCAACAGTGGAAGATGTATCAATGGTAAAGATTGGATCGGGGTCCATAGTTCACTAGAGGTGCTCTCCTTAGATAAACAACATGGCATGAAGGGTAAACAAATTACAGCGGGGCAATTGACACGAACTGAGCAAGGCATAACAATGCAATTACTAGTTAGAAATATCCTATGAGGCTGATTGGGCAATATAACAATATACATAGACCGCCGTCCAAATGCATCTATGACTAGTAGTCCACCTTCAGGTTATCATTCGAACCCCCTCCAGTATTAAGTTGCAAGCAACAAACAACTGCTTTAAGCAAAGTGTGTAAGGTAAATAGTCCACATGTTCCATGAACAAGAGACCGTTGTTTTCTCCCTAGTAGCAACAACACATCTACAACCGAAGAGATTATTGTCACTTCCCTTGGAAACTAGAGGCATGAACCCACTATCGAGCATAAATACCCCCTCTTGGAGTCACTAGCAACTACTTGGCCAAGATAGCTACTAACAACGGAGAGCATGCAAGATCACAAACAACACAGACATGATAGAATCATAAAGATAAAACCATTAATCAAACCAACATAATAATCTCAATATCCATCGGATCCCCGCAAACACAACATGCATGATTACAAATAGATTAGATCTTGATCATGAACGGAGCTCAAAAGATCTATACATGAAAGCACAAAGGAGGAGATACAACCATCTAGATACTACATGGACCCATAGTCCAAGGTGGAACTACTCACGCATCATACCGGAGAGAAGGCCTCTGGTATGATCTCCCTTCCGGCAGGGTGCCGGGAAGAACTTCAGATCCCCCCTGGTCTAGGGACGATGGTGGCAGCGGATACAGACGGTTTCGTGGATTTCTGATCAGGTACTCAGGGTTTCTGCATCGGGGGCTTCTTATAGGCGAAGGGAGAGACCAAGGCGGCGGCCAGGGGTGCCAAACCCTAGCCAGGCGCGGGGTGCGGCCCACCCACGCCTGGGGTGGGTCTGGCCCCTCTGGCTCTCCTCCGGACTTCTTGTACCCTACGGAAAGTAATTGAATTTTTCCTTTGTCCCGTCCAATTCCGAGAATATTTCTTTACTAACTTTTCTGAAACCAAAAACAGCAGAAAACAGGCATTTGGCACTATTGCAACTTGCTAATAGGTTAGTACCAGAAAACATGTAAAAAGCACCTCAAAGTGTAGACAAGTAAAGCAAAGTAGATACAAAACAAGCATGGAGCATCAAAAATTATAGATACGTTTCCAACGTATCAAATAGCAACAGTCCTCACAATCACAATCACCATAATAACCAAAATCTAAACATAAAATCATAACACCAAATTCACATTCAATATTCAAACAAAAATACATATGAATGCTTGCAAATGCAATGAAATGATTTTATACACTAAGCAAGTCAAACTAAACAGTACTGAATAAAAATTAAACTTTCTAAGATCTAAATAAACCAAAAATTACTTTAGAACAAATTTCCAAATAATTTTATATGCAAAATAGGCCTACAAATGCTTCTGCAATAAATCCTAATTTTTTCAGAATCAAATGACTTATACAAGTCCATAAATGTGTAGGGCTTAATTTTATGAATCCAATGATATATTATTTGTAATTGTTGGACAAACAGATCAAAAGTTATGAATTTTGCAAGTTTAAATATCTTATAGATTCAAATCTGGATTTTAAAACAAAAATCCAGACACGCGGCGCCATCTGATTGGCCTGTACCGCTTCGCGCGGATCACGCTCATGGGTCGTAGATCTAAGTTAGATCGCGTGGCCAGGATCGCTCGGTACCGCTTCGCTTAAGTGATCGAATCTATGGCGTAGGATCTAGATCTAGCGGCTCTGGATCAAACGACCAAAGCTGGGCGGCGTAGATGGCCACTGCGGCGGCGACGGCTCTGTCGGGGACGTTCTGGCGGTGCCATGGGGTAAAAGGGAAAGGTGAGAGTGGTTACTGAAGCGTAGAGTCGTGGTGAATCTCAACATGCATCTAGCTAGGACAGTGGCGCACGGGCATGGTGGCTATTCCTCGCCGGAGTTCCGTAGAGCGTCGGGTGCGTACGGTGGTCGACGACGTTGGCGCTACAAGGAAAAATAGGACAAACAAAAGGTAGCATTAGACGTGCGCAAGTATGGCGATCACGATAGCGTCCACCAGAGGGAGAGGGGTGGACAAAACTCACCAGGAAATCTTGTCGTAGACAAGTTCACCATCGGGTGCGTGTAGTTGAATACGGGGGAGTGCTCCTGGGCCACGAGCAGGCAAACAACAAGCATCAGTAGGTGCACACGAAGATGGCGAGTAAGATAGGGTGAACCAGAGGCCAAGAGGGGGGTCGAGGCTCATCAGGATTGGTCGCCGGAATCGTGCGGTTCCGTGGAGGTGTGAGCTCGATTACTGGCAGCTTGGGAGCACTCGGGCGATGAGGTTTGAGGGGAAATGGCCGCAGCGAGGTGGGGGTTAAGTAGCGGGCATTGGCTTGGGCAATCCTGTAACATCCCAATCTCAGAAACCCTGATTAAATGTCCAAAAGGCTTGCAATGTGTGCTTGCTTGTTTGCTCGTGCTCAAGCAACTGTTTGTGTATAAGTTGTGTACTTCTCATCTCACCACTATCTTACAAAAACTATTTTACAAAATAGATTGTCTTGGCTCATATTTCATATTCTCAAATGTTCTGGCATTTCAAAACCTGAGCCAAGATGACTTTGACACAACCAAATACTTTACTAGTTTCTATTGCCAAAACTATGGAGATATATATATTCTCCTTATGTTTTCAAGACAGAACCATCAACTACTCTTATCCCTAGGTTTTTCCAAAACCTTATTAGAACCTTTTCATATCAATCTTGGTAGATATACCAAGATGGTACTTATCTTACTTCAAAACAAAACCCATTTCAACATACCCATCCTTACCTCAAGCTAGGCTTGATGGTAACCCTAGTAGTAGTTAGATGAATTGTCGTGATCTGCTGATTGCCTTGTTTGCTTAGGAACTAGAGTGAGCTAATCTAGTAGCTCATCCCTTAGGACCCAAATCCTTGCTTGTGATCATCAAGCCCATATTAAGCATCCAAGTCTGGATCTATCCAAAGACACTCAAGTGAATCATCTCATCTCATGCTTATCTTAATCCAGGGATAATCCCTCTAGATGGTTTCCAACTCAGTGGAGACCCAATCTAAGCATGAATCTTATCTACTTAGTTATTACTTCAACATCATCTCCTTGATCATGAGTTTGGAACCTGGCATCCTCTCAAAAGCTTCTACACTTGCACGCACTCTAGTCCAAAACCCTAAATATGCCAAAATGGCTAAATCTGGATTTCTTATCTAGATTCAATATTTGAAGCTCTACCTTTTCCAACCTGTGTGCATTCTTGAGAATGTACTTGAACCATCTTGTTGAACATCTTTAGTACTACCAGAGCCCACTCTTACCCTTGGCTAAGCCATTCTAATTCTCACTCATCCAGGATGGTTTTGTAGTCAAGATAATAATCTTTTCTGCAAATCTTATCATCTTGCCTACTTTGGCAGAAGCTCACATCTATATGCCACCTCCCCTTGACCAACTATTTGCATGAATGTGATATAATTATCATGGCCTATCAACCCCCACTTCACTTGCTTCCATTGGAGCCTTGTGCTTCCTAATCCCACATGGTTTAAGAGGCTACCCGATGTATCTGTTATGGAAGCCTTATTTTCAACAAAGTTGGCGATCTCCTCTACATCACCACAAATCCAACCAAGCCCAAATCTTGCTTCCATGATCATATACATGGCACGATATATCGATCCATATACTCCTTGTACCAAGGTGAGCTCTGAGCTCACCAACCTAACCCTATTTAGAAGGCATCAGAATAACTAAACCCTAGATCCTCCAGAATCTAGTTTCCACTCTTTTCCCCACTTTTCTTCAAAACCAAGGTTGACCTTGATGCCTACATCAATTTTACCTCATCTACCTTGGATATAAGCATCCCCAAATAATTCTCCTAATTATTTGGGTTATTAAACTACTTTATTTCCTTCACTTACCAATTTCGCAACAACCTAGTCTTCAATGGAAAGTTTGCTTTTCTCCAAATCACCTTGACACCTCAAGGCACATTTTATGCCTATTTTTCATATCCCGTCTTTCAAACTCAAAAATGAATATTTTTTAGATTCTTTATTATTTCTTTTTGCCCTTTTCTTAAATGGCAGAAACAAGAAATAATTCTCAAAAAATACTTCTCCACCCTAATAAATCCTAATAAAATTACCCAATGGGTGTTATGTTATTTAGGACCATATCACATAAAAAACCAAGCCTGCCCAATGTAAAATATCATCTTAGCTTCCATAGTCTATTTCTGCACTTTTTGAAAAAGTGCATTTAAATGGGATTATAATCATCAGAAAAATCCCATTTAAATCATGGAGAGATTATTTGACCCCATATATATACCAGTACCATTTCCATACCTTGTCCAATGCAAGTTTGTCAACTTCCTTCACAATCCTCCAATTAATCAATTTTGCCAAAACCATCAAACCTTGATTCACACTAACACCAAACCAATCCCAAGCTTGTCAAGTACTCCACCTTAGCAGCACACACTCTCCCCTAGTCGACCAGCACTGTAGCACTGAAATAACCTACCCTCACCCCTCTTATCCATTATGTTTGTTTATGAGGGAGACATAGGCCTTGTCAAATCCAACCATCAAAGCTAGTGCAGCCACTGCCCCCACCCCCTCTCTGTCCCCTAGCACGACTAGAGCTCTCTCTCTCACCCCTCCACCGCCACTATTTCCCAATGGCTGAGCCCTAGCCTCTCCCCGAGCTCATCCATGAGCTATGTCCACCATGGACCCTCCCTTTCCAAAATAAGAGGCCACAGGCCACCCCCATCACACCCATAGCCCTAATTTCTCCCTCTTACCACCAAAGAGCCTTCCCAGAGCTCCCCCTCTCCGTCCTTCCCTCTCCTAGATAACCACCCGAAGGAAAATGGCATTCTCGTCCATGGTCTAGCTCAAGCTCGAGGTCAACTTCTCCCTGCTCCCCTCCCGTGCATGTGTGATATTTGCGCTCCCCTACCTCTAACCTACTTCCCCTTGCTCTTCTCCCAGCCGCAGGAACGCTGGAGGCCGTCACCACTGTGCATGTCTGACGAGAGGCTCCCTCGGTGAACCTCACCCCTGCGCGTGCCTACCGCCCTGCATGTGACCCCCACCGAGATGGACCACCACCAGTACCCCCTCTCCGTCTCTCCTTGGCGGCCTGCATTCACCCTGGGCCTTCTCCGGTGCGGTGACCCAGCATACCACTGCGTGATGTAGTACACTATAGTCGTTGACATAACACCAATGAAACACCATTCACTAGTATTACATCCCTCGGAGTGGTATAACAGAAACACAGCAGGTCCAAGACATGACTATAGGTTACAACTCAACTCTTTACACAAGATCCAGAGAACACTCTAGGTTAAAGAGAGAGAAAGAAACTTCTTATAAAGAAGAATCAGAAATAAACAACTTGAAAACTATCATACCATTAAGACTAGTATCTTAACTAATGGTCTGGTATTGCTGCTATTGCAATACACTACAGAAATAGGTTCTATGGCTAGGATATATTCCTATCTAATCAGTAACTTCGTCTTCACTTGAGTTGATGTATATGTTGACTTTCTTGACTTCATTAAAGATCTTTAGATTTTGATGATGATTACTGGAATATGACTTGATGTAGACGTCGTATGTACTGGCTTTAGAATCTAGCAAGGGTTAAGAAGATACGTTGAGTACGAGCGTACTCAGCAAGTTCACTAGAAAAGGAGTGTTAGATGCACTATATCTACAGCCACAGACCAAAGGTCGTAGGCAATGCAAGTTTTTGTAAACATTTCTTCAAAGGTTGCTTTTATTCTGAAAATCTATGTCCGTCAGCCTTCACGGGTTTACCAGAACTTTCATGGAGTTCCTTTCCCGCCGCGTTCGCAGCTCCTTCCCGGAACAGGGAGTAACAAGTTACAGTTCCTACACTCTACAGAGGTGCGTTACTTTTCCCATGGGAGATCTTAGCTTTGTTCCACATCCGAATTGCAGGTTCGTTCACATTTCCTTGGTGTGAGTCCCAGACTAAGATCCAAGCCAATCACTGCCGTCTCTGCGACCTCATATGTCTGCATGATACTTCGGGGCCGGCTCACCACCGTTTAGCCCCCTTTCGGGCAGGCTAAAACCCTGATGAGTTCCCGAAGACTCTATGACCTGGTGATGCCCGGACGGGTACAATTTAAATGGACTATATCCCTAAACACCATCCATATATAATCTATACACTAATAGTGTGGGGTGTAAGGGTGCCCACCCATATGTTGGATCTGCACAAGGAATCACAACGTCATGTTAAGGTCGTCTTGCCTCCATACGAGAGGAAAAGGATACAGCTGACTTCTCCGTTCCATTCCAAATCTCATGGTTAACGCGTAATATACGGTGCAAGAATCACTGGCGACATTGGTTGTTAAGTCCTAGATAATATGTTCCTTTACCACCGGAACTTTCATAGTAGGATATTACCTCATACTAAATATCCTATAATCATATTATTATGAAAATAGTGTTTTCTGACCTTTTTCAAATGCTGGTGAGGACAACAATGGATTTGCAAAATACTTTACAGAAAATAATCAAAGGACATGAGCAAGTCTGAACTTGCCTTTTGTGATTGCAAGATTATGCACTCACGGTCTTCAAGACAATATAAAAGATCCAATATCTGAAATCAGCATCATTGGTCCGGTAAGGACTAATGTTTAAAGAAGCAAGATGCTTTTATGCATAAGTAATGTAATGCAAGTTGATAAACTCGAATCCCGGGAATAACGTTGATCTAGGGTTTGGATACTAGAAATGGTTACTTTAGAATGTGTTTTCCTTTTAGATAAGTTTCATACTTGTGCTTCTTATTAAGGCTTGTGAATGATTGTGAAACAACATGTAAGTATAATAAAGCGCACACAATAATGGAATACTCAAGCCGGAAATGTATCTATAGACTATGTATATAAGGTTTGTTCATCATTTAGAGCTTTCATAAAAATGCTTATGTCTAGCTTTATAATGTACCTTAAAATAATAAATTTTGAATAAAATCTTACTGAGCTAAGGAGAAGTATTTAAATTTTAATTTAACCTTATTAGGTGTTCTTTCAAGTTATAGTTCTTAAGTAAGAAACAATTGCTTTATTTGAATAATTACATCATTAGTATTTGAGACATATCTATCTTGGCTTTTAACTTGGTTAGCTTAGTATTGAGATGTACTAGGTCTTATTTGAAACAGACCAAAGTAAACTATAAAACACATAATGAAGTTTTTATCATAATATTTAAAGTCTTGTAGACTAAAGTTAACTTTAAAACATAGATGGACTTAAGGTATATTGCTTATGTTATTTGTATCTTGTGTACTTCATAAGGTTTCCCTAAAGATACTTAAAGAGTGGTTATACTTTTATTTGAGTAGTGATTTCTTATTATTATAATGGAATAGAAACTTTTATCTCTTTATAAAGGTGTGGTTATGATTTGTAATCAAGGAAACAATATTACTTAACTGTTTATGGATTCACTATAGTGTTTTAGTAGGTTTATAAACTTGTTTTTGAAATAAGGAAAAGATTTTATTTAGTCACAAATTATTCTTGAAGATTTTATAATGGATAAGAATCCCTCTTAGAAAATAATCTACACTTATGGTTGAAGGATAATTCAACAAAATTGTATTTAAAATGTGTTGAACCATTTTGACTTAATATTATCAATATTTAAGACTAATACTATTTATTGGACTCAATTTACTAATTTTAGGAATATTGACAAATTTTATTTAACATTATATGAATTAACAACTAAAGAAATAGGTTTAAATTCAAGTTTCTAAATTGTTTTAAATTTTTATTTACCTCAAAAGTGGAATATTATATTTTTAACATGTAGGCATTATTTTTGTGATCATTTTGGTATATTACATTTATTTTTATGATTTATTAATAATAAGATATGATTTTTATAAGATTTATTATTTTATAAATACTTAATAAATAATAAATATTTAATTAGGTGAAATAATAAAGTATGATTATAGTTTTAAAGTATTGTTTTTATTTTTCCAATATTTTTGGTATTTTATTTATATTTTTAACATTTACCATTATTAAAATATGAATTATAAAAGTTTTATTACTTTTAAAATCTTTATTAAATAATAATTATTTAAATTGTTAACATAATAATGTTTGATAATGGTTTTAAGTTATAGATTTTATTTTTCTAACTAATTTCATATATTACATGTATTTTTCTGGATTACAAAAGTAAAGATATTAATTTTACAAGATTTAATTACTTTATTTAAATTTCTAGAATGTTTATATTTGAATTAATATTGTTTTATCAATTTACTAAACAAACACAGAACTTTTTACACCTAAACTAAACCTACCCAAGGTCGCTGACCAGTGGGGCCTATGCCACGTCATTACAGATCTATTAAATAAATCAATAAGTGGTGTTATGACATCAGCACGATGTCATGCTGACATCACCTGGAACTCACCCGCTCGGATCGATCCTCGATCGAGTGATTGAGTGCACGCGCGCGGCCGAGGCTGGGCTTGCTGGAAAGAGGCTGCGATGGCGAGCCTAATAGTGGCGATGTCGGGTGCTTGTGGTGGGAGAAAATTAGGGCGAAATACAGGGAACAAAAGGTACTGGAAGAACTAGTGGCTCACCAGGATGCCGTCGGTGAGCTCGGGAAGGCTCGGGGTAGCCGGAATCAATGGGGAGGATGGTGGCCGAAGTTGGGAATGGAGATGTCGATTGGGGTGCTTAGGGCCTATTCGGCTTGTGTTCTTTGTCAGAGAGATCGAGGAAGACACGGTGGAGCTCGCTGCCTGCTCAGAGAGCAAAAGAGAACCCCGAATGGCGTCGTCGGAGTTCTCTAGCCGATCTAGGGATTCGTCCAGAGAAGGTTTTCGAGGAAAATAGGAAGCTAGGGTTCGCCGGGGCGGCGGAGGGCTTCTTATAGGCATCACACAACGGCGGCGTGGATCTTGGCGCGGTGCAATAGCGGTGTGAACGCCAGCGAGCTGCTTGCTCGATCGATGACGCGAGGAAGACGACTAAGAATAGAGGCCGAAGGGTTACGGGCTCCTGGCGGGCTGATGCTGGGCCAGGTGGGCTGGAGTGTGGCGCGTGTGAGCAACGGATAGGGCGAAGGAAAACTAGGTCGTGGGCCAGATTTGACTGATGCATCTTCTTCTTTTATTTTTTTCTGTTTTCTGTTTTGAATTTTACTTTCAGATTTTTATATTACTCATTTGTTTAATTATTTCCCATAGAATTTTATTTGCTAAATAATTGCAGCAATAACAAGGTTATTTAGAATCAATTTGTGAACTTTTATTATATAAAGTTATACTTCTTTATTTTCTTTACATATATATATATATATATCTTTCCTTTTAGTAATGATAGGTTCTTTTCATATGAATTTATTTTATCTAATACCCATGAACTTATTAAAGAATGCATGACTATTAACTCATGATATTTGATTCTTATTAACTTATAATATTAAAGAAACTTTTATATATGTTGATCCTTCATTATTATTTGATACATAAAGTTCTAGGGAACAATTATGGTTAATATTATTATTCCCATGAATCTAAAAAATAGCAATGTATATATTTTATTATAACTAGCATAAGAGTTAAGGTTTGAATTGTAAATGCTTACCCTAGGGTTTAGGGTACCTAATATACTTATATTCTTTTGTGGATGTGAATAAAGATTTATGACTAAACACATTGTCTTTATGTTTGTGATTTTTAATGATATCACCATTTAAAATAGATTATCTGCAATGTCTCATGGAAAATAATTGATAAAGATAACTCCTATGCACATATGATTATGATAATTGGAAATGATAAAGATGTGCTTATGTGATTTGCTATAGGAAAATATTCCTATAAAGTTGTATGGAGATAAGATGATGGATCAATAACATGAAATGGATATTATGTTTGGTTTAAGATTTAAAGTTGGGTGTTTACCAAGAATTCCTATCTTCCATAATTCACAATCCTGGACTTCTGATTAAGGAATTCCTTTCCTATATATTCTACTTCTTCCTATCCATCATCATGTGTTAACATGATGAGCTTTACTTCACATGAATATTCTTATCCACCTTTTATTCTTCTAAACCCATTGATAAATCCAATGATCTTGACACAAAAGCTTTTCATAATCTTCACCTATCCAGACTTGGTTATATCAACTACTCTACTGCTGATAATCTCCCATCCAACAAGTAGTTACTTCTAACTCCATTCATACACTTCTTTAATCCTCCATCACTAATATTTATCCAGTAAATGTCTATATCAAACTAATTCACCTCAAGTGTTAGTATTTCCCAATAGGAAACTACTACTTCTATAATCCAATGTTGCTCTAGCATCATATTAATCTTAATATCTTGGCTCTACTTAACTCCAGTATCTAACATTCTAACCTCACATTATATTAATGTGACTTGTGATGAATAATCTAGGATAATATATCTATACTAGGGTTTAATCATGTTCTATCCACCAATGTCACTTATACATGATATAAGCATTCAATCTTGGTGAGTAAAGAATGATCATTATAATCCTTTGATCACATATGGCTTAGGTTTCCAGTTGGCTAATCAAGGCCTTCATCAATACAACACTACAGTTGTATTATAATTATCTTCTCAGTGTATCTATCTGACTAAGAGAGATTATTCATTTACTATTTCTACTTTATTCAATAGGGTTAATCCAGGTAACTGTTGGGAATATGCCCTAGAGGCAATCATGTATGATGAGATTTCCCATTGTATTCATAAAGATATTAAGTAGTCCTTGTATAAACATCTGATGTGTATCATTGAATGTGTGATTCGGTTGTGGAACTATGCATTCATGTTGTTTGTACTAAATATCCTTGGTCATTGAGGTTGTGCTGGACACATAACTTAGACCAATGTGCAAGTTGGCTTGATGACTCGGTTCCACTTGTCATGAGCATGGAGATGCTATTCCAACTTACACAGATTTGGATAAAGAGTTTAGCGAGTTGGATTGACCCATATTGAGGTACAACGAACAAGTTGTCATTTGTATATCTCAATCAATGTAATCCTTAGACCTGAGGTTGTTGCATAGTCCGAGTTGAGGATCACCGACTTAGGTTCTGTCAAACGCTGATCCGTAACTGGGCAGTTATAAAGGCATGGTTTGGGTCGACTGAGAATCAAGTTGCGCGATGTGAATAACCAAGATTGGATTTTGCCCCTCCACTCGGAGATATATTCTCTGGGCCCTCTCGTGAGATATGATTCGGAAAGAATGGCCATGCACGACTCGGTTAAGTGTTAACCGAGGCGATCGACTAAGAGTTAGTCGGGTGAATCACTTATCTTGGATCGAGAAGAGAGTCAGACTATTTAAGGGATGACAATTATTCGCCTATAGTCTGACAAGGTATATCGTGAGGCAAAAGGGACTCGGACGTAAGTCGCATTGGAAAGGCAAGTCGTCATGACTCTTTGGTACTTGGGAGTCGGCACGTTCTTCTAGGAGCCGCTATCGACTGATCGATTGAGAGTCGGACTCCAATCGTGTCCAAGTAGCCATGAGCTTGCGGGGTCACACACTTAAGAGCGGGAGCATGTTTGGATTATATCTGAACATGTAATCTGGTTGGGTTGGACCTAAACCGGATTAGGACTGAGTTAGTGAGTTGGACTCACGGTGACTAGTGTTATATGGGCTTTAGTGAATGGGTCACGCGAGCATAGCCCATGTTCACTCCCTATATATAGTGGAGCACCGTAACCCAGAAAGGTTAATCGTTGTTTGGTTAGGTCATTCCATGTGTTGAAAACCCTAGCTCCACAGCAGTCCTACCGTCGATACGAACCTAGCAGTTCGCCGCCGGTGCTCCTCCTTGTACGTGTGGATACCAGCAGAGGTGTTGTGCGATCAGCACCAGGACGATCGGATCGTGAGGACTGCACTGCATCAACTGACGCGCTACATCAGTAATCCGCAACTGCGCGTCTAGTGGTAAACCTTGTGGCCTTCTGCCTCAGCTAGATCTTGGGATCACCACGTTAGAGGAAAAGTTTTGTTTTATCTCTGCGTTGCCCAACAGTGGTATCAAAGCGATAGCTTCTGGTTTTAGGCTCGAGATCTCGCATATGTGATATGCGGTTGGCTGTAGATGAGATCTATGTGCTGTTTGGTGGTCGATCTATGAGATAGATCGGTTTTGTACGAAGTTGATTGGATCAACTGTACTCGGGGAATGGTAGATCTGATTTCCGTGATCATACTGCTGAGGTCGTGGAACGACATACCCCTACCGGTCGGCTTCCGCCATCGGGTTAGACTGTGACACGTAAATCCAGAAGCGGTGATCGAAGATCAAAGAGTTTGATCGAATCGGAATGGTGGTCGGAATCCATGTTCGGATCGTAGATGGGACCACCGGCTTCGCCCTGTCGTAGCGCCTTAGATGTCATTGCAAGATTCACAACACCGGTAGATATTGTATCTATGCATAACTTGTTTTTGCAGGAAGTTGTGAATGGTATGGTTCATGTGCATGTGATGTATGTGTGTAATACATACGTGATCTGCGAATTACGGTTTTTTGTCAGCCGGCTGGAGCCTAGGTGCTGTCATTTTATTGTATAACGACATGCGTGTCGGATTCTCTATGTAATTTACTTTACTAAGCTAGTGTAGCTGTTTGGGGAACCCAGAAGGCATGCAAGGCGTTGTACACGTCGGCAACATGGAGTAAGACGGAAAGTGACAAGAGTTGGCACGAGTCGGATTACAGGCTTTGTGGAGATGGAGATCGCCATGAAAAGAGCCATACCATTTCACATTATAATTGCTTTATTTTGTGTTATTGTTATGTCTTTGTTTTACCTCTATTAGATAGTCGGTAAAATTTAATCCCTCAAAGAAGGTCTAGTCGGTTTTCCCGCCAGTGTTTTCACCATCACAAGTCGGACATTTTTGGTAGTGGGCTCATAATATTGAGGTGCTGCCAATTCTTCCGACTAGGTGGGTTCGAGTCAGACTCTTACTGCGGAAACACTCGGTAAGCTAGACGGGTCTATCACAACGGTTGTGGGGCTCGGGGAAAAGTCGGATGGGAGCCGGGGCATGTGATGCCACCCGTCCAACAGGAGTCGCATGAGATGCGATTGACAAGGAGTTGTATACCTAGATCACTTGGCGGCTAGCGGTGATGCTAAAGCTCACTAGCCGACTTGCTTATTTAGGATCCTGAATCACTAAGCAACCATCGGAGGGGTGTTGGTTCTAGTGGGAGCATAAAATATTAAAATGTTTAATATGCTTGCTCTTTTATGAATACATGTCTTAAGTGTTTTGCATATTTTCTGTTGTAGATCATGGCACCAAGTAGCAGTCACTCTGAGATATCCGGTTTTGCGTTGAGAACCATTCTTGAGAAAGATAAACTAAACGAAACTAATTTTACCAACTGGTATCGAAATCTGAGAATTGTTCTCAAACAAGAAAAGAAGGACCATGTCCTAGACAACCCACTTCCAGATGAGCCCAATGAGAATGCGACTGTCGCTGCCACCAATGCCTACCATCGGGCTAAGGATGAGTCCACGGATATTAGCTGTCTTATTCTTGCTCACATGGAACCGGACCTGTAAAAGCAGTTCGAGCATGTTGAGGCCTACGATATGATCGAAAGCCTCAAAAGTATGTTCCAGGCTCAGGCGAAGACTGAGAGGTATCAAGTCTCTCAGGCTTTGCTGAGTTGCAAGCTTAAGGATGGTGATCCACTGAGTCTGCATGTGATCAAAATGGTTGGTTATGTGCAGTCTCTGGAGAGGCTTGGCTACCCCATAAGCGAAGAGTTTGCTACGGATATAATTCTGAACTCTCTTCCTAGTGCATATGGGCAGTTCATTTCGAACTAACACATGCATGGTATGGATAAGAAGCTCACTGAATTACATGGGATGCTGAAGCAGGCAGAGGCGGATCTCAAGAAGGGTGCCAGTCAAGTGTTGATGGTGCAGAATAAGGCTAAGTTCAAGAAGAGTTCTTGGACTAAGAAGAAGGCTAAGTCAGGAGGAAAGCAGGCTCAGGACCCGGTCCCAAGCGCTTCCTCAGGGACTAAACCATCTCCTTTAGCCGGATCCACTTGCTTCTACTGCAAGGCGGATGGCCACTGGAAGAGGAACTGCAGCAAGTACTTGGCCAACAAAGCCAAGAGTGGAGGTATGACTTTCGACTCAGGTACACTTGTTTGCAATGTTATAGACATATATCTTCCTGATGCACCTAATAGTTCTTGGGTATATGATACCGGATCAGTTATTCACATCTGCAACTCATTGCAGGGACTGGTAAGAACTAGGAGCGTAGCAAGAGGCGAGGTTGATATTCGTGTCGGCAACAAAGCAAGAGTTGCTGCGTTGGAAGTCGGCACGATGCAACTTCATTTACCTTCCGGATTCATTATGGAACTGAATAATTGTTATTATGTTCCAGTGCTCAGTCCAAACATTATTTCTGCTTCATGTTTGATGAGGCAAGGCTATGAGTCGAATATCAAGAATAATGGTTGTTCTTTGTATTTGAATGATATGTTTCACGGCTTTGCACCCGTCCAGGACGGGTTATTTATTTTGAATCTTGATGGTGAGTCGGTTTATAACATAAATGTTAAAAGGTTGAAACCAAATGATCTGAATATGACTTACTTTTGGCACTGTCGGCTTGGTCATATAAGTTGGAAACGCATGAAGAAGCTCCATGATGATGGACTCCTAACTTCGTTCGACTTGGAGTCATTCGAGACATGCGAATCTTGCCTACTCGGCAAAATGACCAAGACACCTTTTGCAAAGAGTTGCGAAAGGGCGTCCGACTTGTTGGGACTAGTACATAGTGATGTATGTGGACCAATGAGCATGACAGCTAGGGTGGTTATGAGTACTTCATTACCTTCACTGATGATTTGATTAGGTATGGATATATCTACTTGATGAAACACAAGTCGGAAGCCTTTGAAAAGTTCAAAGAATTCCAGAATGAAGCACAGAATCAACTCGGCAAGAAAATAAAGTTTCTTCGGTCAGACAGAGGAGGTGAGTACATGAGCCATGAGTTTGATGACCATCTGAAAAGTTGTGGAATAGTTCCTCAACTTACTCCGCCAGGAACGTCGCAAAGGAACGGTGTTTCGGAAAGGCGGAATCACACCTTGTTGGACATGGTACGGTCAATGATGAGTTGGATAGATCTGCCTTTATCATTTTGCGGTTATTGTCTAGAAACATCGGCGTTCACACTAAACAGAGTACCATCAAAATTGGTAGAGAAGACACCGCATGGGATGTGGACAGGCAAAAAGCCGAGTTTGTCTTTTCTTAAGATTTGGGGTTGTGAAGCATTTGTCAAGCGACTTCAGTCGGACAAGCTTACGGCCAAGTCGGATAAATGTATTTTTGTGGGGTATCCGAGGGAAACCTTGGGTTACTACTTCTACAACCGAGAAGAGGGCAAAGTGTTTGTCGCTCAGAACGGTGTCTTCCTTGAGAAAGATTTTCTCAGTCGGGGAGTAAGTGGGAGCACGGTGCAGCTCGAACAAATTCGAGAGGAACCGGCTAGTAGAGAGTTGGCAAAAACCTTGGAGGTTGAGCCGGTCGTGGTAGCTAAGCCGGCGGCAGCACCTGTACTACGAAGATCGGCAAGATTACGAAGTGTTCGTGATGTGTTACTGTTAGACAGTGATGAGCCGGCAAATTATTCGGAAGCGATGATGGGATCTGATTCCGAGTCATGGCTTGGAGCCATGAGATCCGAGATAAAGTCCATGGATGAAAATCAAGTTTGGAACTTGGTTGATCTGTCAGACGGTGCAAGACCTGTCGAGTGCAAATGGGTCTTTAAGAAGAAAACTGATATGGATGGAAATGTTTCAATCTATAAAGCACGCCTTGTCGCGAAGGGGTTCCGACAAGTTCAAGGAGTTGATTACGACGAGACTTTCTCGCCCGAAGCTATGCTTAAATCAGTTCGGATCATGTTAGCTATAGCGGCCTATTTCGACTATGAGATATGGCATATGGATGTCAAAACGGCTTTCCTTAACGGAAATTTAACCGAGGACGTGTATATGATATAGCCCGAGGGTTTTGTCGATCCGGCTAATGCTTACAAGGTGTGCAAACTTCAGAAATCCATTTATGGGTTGAAGCAAGCATCTCGGAGTTGGAATATTCGCTTTGATGAGGTAGTCAAATCGTTTGGCTTCATCAAGAGTGATCATGATTCTTGTTTGTACAAGAATTTTAGTGGGAACAAAGTAAATTTTCTAATCTTATATGTGGATGACATATTACTGATTCAAAATGATGTCCAGATGTAGCAAGAAACCAAGGAATCATTGGAAAGGAGTTTATCAATGAAAGACTTGGGTGAGGCAACATACATCCTCGGAATCCGGATCTATAGAGATAGATCAAGGAGGCTCATTGGATTGAGTCAGAGTACTTATTTGTACAAAGTGTTGAAGAAGTTCAACATGGAATCGTCTAAGAAGGGGTTCTTACCGATGTCCCATGGTGTAAAACTTAGCAAGACTCAGTGTCCTTCGACAACTGATGAGCGAAGTCGGATGAGTGCAATTCCATATGCTTCTGCAGTCGGATCCATCATGTATGCCATGATTTGTACTAGGCCGGATGTTTCCTATGCTCTAAGTGTTGTGAGCAGATACCAGGCTGATCCTGGAGAGATGCACTGGACAGCGGCTAAAAATATCCTAAAGTAATTGAGAAGGACTAAGGATATGTTCTTGGTTTATGGTGGTGAAGATGAACTCAGTGTAAAGGGTTACACGGATGCGAGTTATCTTACCGACTCTGATGATTCTCGTTCGCAATCCGGATATGTGTTTATTATAAACAGAGGTGCTGTGAGATGGAAGAGTTCCAAGCAAGAGACTGTGTCTGTCTCTACAACAGAGGCTGAGTATATTGCCGCCTCGGAGGCAGCAAAGGAAGCCGTTTGGTGTGGTTCAGGGCTCGTCCAATCCGTTAGACGTGTATTGTGACAACAATGGTGCTATTGCACAAGACAAGGAACCTAGACAACACCAGAAGAACAAGCACATACTCATGCGGTACCACCTGATTCGCCAGTTCGTGGATCAGGGTGATATCAAGTTATGCAAGGTACACACGGATGCAAATATTGCGGATCCGTTGACAAAGCCGTTACCACAGCCAAAGCATGAGGCGCACCTGAGAGCCATGGGCATTAGATGCTTAGACATGTGATGTCGGAAGATTGACTCTAGTGCAAGTGGGAGACTGTTGGGAATATGCCCTAGAGGCAATCATGTATGATGAGATTTCCCATTGTATTCATAAAGATATTAAGTAGTCCTTGTATAAACATCAGATGTGTATCATTGAATATGTGATTTGGTTGTGGAACTATGCATTCATGTTGTTTGTACTAAATATCCTTGGTCATTGAGGTTGTGCTGGACACACAACTTAGACCAATGTGAAAGTTGGCTTGATGACTTGGTTCCACTTGTCATGAGCATGGAGATGCTATTCCAACTTACACAGATTTGGCTAAAGAGTTTAGCGAGTCGGATTGACCCATGTTGAGGTACAACGAACAAGTTGTCATTTGTATATCTCAATCAATGTAATCCTTAGACCTGAGGTTGTTGCATAGTCCGAGTTGAGGATCACCGACTTAGGTTCTGTCAAACGCTGATCCGCAACTGGGCAGTTATAAAGGCAGGGTTCGGGTCGACTGAGAATCAAGCTGCGTGATGTGAATAACCAAGATGGGATTTTGCCCCTCCACTCGGAGAGATATTCTCTGGGCCCTCTCGTGAGATATGATTCAGAAAGCATGGCCATGCACGACTCGGTTAAGTGTTAACCGAGGTGATCGACTAAGAGTTAGTCGGGTTAATCACTTATCTTGGATCAATAAGAGAGTCAGACTATTTAAGGGATGACAATTATTCTCCTATAGTCTGACAAGGTATATCGTGAGGCAAAAGGGACTCGGACGTAAGTCGCATTGGAAAGGCAAGTCGTCATGACTCTTTGGTACTTGGGAGTCGGCACGTTCTGCTAGGAGCCGCTACCGACTGATCGATTGGGAGTCGGACTCCAATCGTGTCCAAGTAGCCATGAGCTTGCGGGGTCACACACTTAAGAGCGGGAGCATGTTCGGATTGGATCTGAACCTGTAATCTGGTTGGGTTGGACCTAAACCGGATTAGGACTGAGTTAGTGAGTTGGACTCATGGTGACTAGTGTTATATGGGCTTTAGTGAATGGGTCGCGCGAGCATAGCCCACGTTCACTCCCTATATATAGTGGAGCACCGTAACCCAGAAAGGTTAATCATTGTTTGGTTAGGTAATTCCATGTGTTGGAAACCCTAGCTCCACAGCAGTCCTACCGTCGATACGAACCTAGCAGTTCGCCGCTGGTGATCCTCCTTGTATGTGTGGATACCAGCATAGGTGATGTGCGATCAGCACCAGGACGATCGGATCGTGAGGACTGCACTGCATCAACTGACGCGCTACATCAGTAATCCGCAAATGCGCGTCTAGCGGTAAACCTCGTGGTCTTCTGCCCCAGCTAGATCTTGGGATCACCACGTTAGAGGAAAAGTTTTGTTTTATCTCTGCGTGGCCCAACAGTAACTTATCTTTAGAATTCATCCTTGTAATCTTCTTTGTTACCATATTGATTTGATTTCCTCCAATCACTCCCATCCTATAGATGATATCTAAAACTAGTATTACTTATTACCTCTTCTTTCTTCTTTCTTTATAGGCCTTAAGTGAATGCTAAGATATGAACAAGAGTTGATAGATCAAGGATTGATAGGTTAAGAATTGGTGAATCAATAGTTGATTACTCAACATTGATGAACAACAAATGTAAGGATATGATTCAATAGAGATGATAAGGATTGATATGGGAAGAAAGATATATGGTGAATGATCTTGACTTGATTCCTTTCCTACTCAAACTCACTAAAGAGTTAAGATTGTATTACCATGATGTTCATGGTATAAGTAGATGAGATTAAGATTTAGTTGTTACATTCCTATTACTTAAGTTATATTTATAACTTGGTATTCATGAGTTGTTCTAATGAATACTATGATATGATCACCTAAGGATCAAATATAAATCATTAAGTAATGTATTAGGGTTTAATTTTATTACATTTGATCTACCCTTAGATCAAATCATGTTTACCCAAAATAAGGTTTTAGCAAGGTCATATTGAAACTTATCATAGTCAACTTGATGATCTACTTCAATTCCGTCAAGTTGAGAGAAGCTTCAATCACTTTGACAAGTTTTGTTCAAAAGCGCGAAAATTATTCGGATTTTCTATGCATGAATGCAATGCACACATCTGGGTTCAGCTTATTTCTAAGCTCTAATGCTGGGATGTTACATCCGGCGAGCTCCCGAGCCAGAAGCGTCGTGGAAGCCCGCGACCCTGATAACTGCATCACCCCTACCCATTCCGCCCGTCGTTGAGCTTGCCATGATGCACCGCTTCTCCTCCGACACCTCCCGGCCATCCCCGAGCCCCGGTAAGCTCCCCTCCACCTCTCCTGGCCCGCCCTAGGGTTTCTCCGTTGCCAGACCTTTTCCACCGGGGAAGACGACCGAGGGTCGTCGGATCTCTCTTAATCGGACAGCCCTCCATCCCCCGTACCTCTTCGTCCCCTTCCTCTCTATGATGGGCGGGGCCTCGCCGTCAGTCACCCGAGCCCCCGGGCCCGTGCAGGGACGTGCCCGGATGGGCCAAATCCTTCCCTCCTCGGCCCATCTAATTCAGATCTACCCTAGAGCACCCCAAATCTATTCCCTTTTTCTAAACTAACAGATCTGGAAATTAGTAGTTTAGTTTAAATCCAGACAAAATAGTAAAACCCCATATTTTGGCCAGATCTAATTTTTCCCACATGCATACAACTTTTCTCTAACATGCAGACCCAGATCTGGACCAAAATGATGTTTAATTTAAATATGATAAATCTTATACTAAGGTCTGTCCTTATCACTAAATAAATTCTCTAGGAGGTTTTACAAATCCAAATGACCTAAACTCAATTGGTGCCGAAAGGTACTGACCCTACCTTTCATATCCCACTGGCCCCACCCTATTTGGTTTCCTAGTTTTCCCTTGGCAAAAATATAAAAATAGGCCCTCTATGCCTTTAGTAAATTCCCTAGGTCACACCAAATGAGGTTATGACCTAACATGTAAACTTGGAATCACCTAAAAAGCCTCTGTAGATTAAATTGATGAAAAAGACAAATCTAGTCTAGTACTGCCTTTGGGGATTTCTCAAGGGCATTCTGGTAATTGCTTTGAGGTGATTCCAACTCCTATTGTTTCAGTCCATCAAATACTACCTTTTCACCCAAGGAAATAATTTTTGGAACTCCAGAGAAGTTCTGGTGAATTATTTCCTAAAACTAGAGTTTTAATCACTATAAACTCCATTGTAAATCAAGGGAAATTGATAAAATAGTGAAACCACTTTTGTGGGCTTCATTTTATCAATACCTATCTGATGGTATCATTTTTATACAATGGTATCATACAGATCCAGCCCTTGGTCAAAAACCCCTCTCTTAGGTAGTTCCTGGACTCTAAATCCAAAGGCATCTTTTCCCTAATGCCTCCAAATCTTCTTCCAATCCCATCACATCAATCCTCCAACATCCTACTGATGTATATCATGCATTTGTCCTTTGCTTGCTGTATAGTTTGATGTTTGTATGCCTTGTATTGATTGTGGGTTGTTTGTTTGCATGTATATATGCTCGATAACGGCGATAGTTGCGATTGTGTGACGCCGAGAAGAAGGAAGCATCGGGGTTATTCTTATTATTGTTAGTATGGGTATTCTGGTATATCTAACACCGTCAAGGGACATTTAGCTGGTCACAGGAAAGCCACCATTCCTGAACTCTATATTAACCTACTCTGGTTTATAGACTGTTTTTATCTCGTTTCTAAATTGCATGATCAAAGGCATGGTTTATTTCAAATAAAAGTGCGTGAGTACCATGGCTCCTCCAAGTTATGGATGAGTGTCTGTTAGGACACCTACACTGTTGACACCTACTTTATCCCCCTTTAGACTGAGGCAAAGATGATTAGCATCTTCCCTCTTGGAACCCTCGGATTTCAATGATAAAACTATTTTGGGTTTTTCCCTACTACAAAGTTTTCAAAATAAAACCCTTGGAAAGAGGCATCGTTTCTGAGTGGAAGTTTTACTAAAGAAGATATGAGGTGGATGAAGAGAAAGTCAAGTAAGAGAAAGAGAAGGGATGTTCTAATCCAATGTCCGGAACAATTTTATCCGTGCAACCACATTACCCCGGTCGCTGGGGCTTAACTCGTAGTTTGTGATCCTTAGCCGGGGCTGCTCGTACTCGCTAAAGGGGAGAAATCCCCTGAAATCCGGGCTGTCTGTAGGACAATGCACTGGTGCAACAATTGGTTCTCTTGCGGACGGTATGCTATTAGGTAGTACGGATGGAAGATTGTCACTATTGCTATCTGCCAGACTTCAGTCTGGAGATAGGGGTCGATACGGGAGGAAGGACCAGGGTCGTCATACCCCATACTCGTACCGGAGAGAACAACCCAAAAGGAAAAGCCGCCGTTGCTAGGGATGGACAAATGAAAAGTGTAAGTTTGATTATCCGAGCCCCTGTCTACCGTGTGTAGCAGGCCGTTGTTTTATCCCAGCGGATGTATTGATTCTTGTGGGTAAAGTGCACAAACTCTGCAGAGTCTAATCTATTCGAATAGCCGTGTCCACGGTCAAGGACGGTTGGAATGGCAAGTGCTAGGAGGACCCTTCGGATAAGTTGAGGTGAAATAAAGGATGTGACTTGGTCACGAGGAAGGATAAGAACGAGTTTAGTTTTGACCAAAGATGGTCGAAGACGTTTAAAAATGGTTTTACAACAAAACTGTTTTAAATATTTATAACAAGGATGTGGAGGTGTCCAGATTTTCAAAAAGAAGGCATATTTTATAAAAACTCTTTTTCAACAAAGATATAGAGATACCAATGTTAGGTCTTTCAAAAAACAACTATAGTGTAGAGCTATCTCGCCACAGCCAGATATGCATTATCTTATTACCTTGTCTCGGTGGTTTGCGAGTACATTCAAAGTACTCACCGGCATTGTCCCTGGCTATTTACTTGGCCAGATTGCAGATGTTAAGAAGTGACGGAGATGCTGACGTCTATGCGAGCTAGGCTGTCTTCCCAGCCAGTTGCCTGTAGGTTAAGGAACGGGCTCTGCGCTGAAGACTTCCGCTATTTGTGTTGTATTCGCCATAATGGCCACTTTGTAAGTTTGTACTCGCTACTATATGGATGTTGTAATGATACTAGTCAGTTATGCTCACAGCTCACTAATCATGGGAACGTGAATTGTATGCATAACGGGTATTCTCGGACCGTAAATCCGGGGTGCCACAAATCACGTCGTGAATCAAGCGCTATTAAGCGAATTTAATCGGGGCAGAAACGGCAGGCGACGGCGTGGTCAGCGGCGCGGGATTGAAGACAATGCACTGGCATGGCGGTGGGGTCTGCTTGTGTAACATCCCAAAAATATAAAATGAGGATCATCAAACTCTAATCTCTAAAATTAGGGTTAACAAAAACTTTGATTAATTAAAATCATATGAATGCATGTGTGAATGAAATGATTTGAAAATTGCATGAATGGACTTGTGTGATTAATCTAATTAGAAGAAATGGTTTAAAGACAATTATAACATCATCTAAAACATTTCCAAACAGAAACAAATAAAGAGAAAATCAAAAGCAAACCAAATAAAGCAAATGGTCATTTTTGCCAATCTTGTTCACTAGGTCACTTTGAGTGTTTCTAGTCCAAGATTTCAAACAGAAACTTTCCCAATTCTTTTCACCCCTTGATAGAACTAGTAAAATTGAATCAAGGCCCACCTTTCAAACTTGCAGAACCATTTGGCAACCCCATTTAAATCACCATTCAAAATTGAATGTTATTCATATGTGAAGATCATCCATTTTCAAAACCCAACCAAACCAGTGCCCCTTGACTAATCCAACTAACCAGACACTCCCTAGCATGTGCCTAGCAAACCCACAAAGTTTGAATTCAAAATTCAAATTTAAAGTTCTTGCGGCCATTTTATCAAACACCTTGTAGATTCAAATCAAACAAACAACAAACACTATAAGCAAGCCTAGCCATCAATGGTGAGCATGCAGAGAGAAAACTTGCCACCCCATTGTCGCCAGCAAGCTAGCGGCCGCACTGGCCTTCCCAACCTTGTCTGGGACATGCAGCACCGCCCACCGCGACTCTCTGTCCCAGCCCCGAGCAATGCCAGCCCCTGGACCACATGCCACGCCCATGCCAAACCTCTCTACGACCATGCAGAGAGCGCGCCCGTGCCCCACGCTCGACCAGCACCCACAGACCATGCGCCGCCCTCGCCACTAGCAGGGATGATCGCCAGCACCCCACCACCCCGCCAGATATGCCCATTCGCCGCCGCGCGGACCACACGCATTGTGCGCCATCAAAACCTCCGTCGGACCCGCCCAGAGCGTCGAAGCATTCCGACAGATCAGCATCGCCCCACGCCTCGCCACCACGTCGTTGAGCTTTGCCAGGGAACATAACACCGCCCCCTACCATCGCCCATACCGATAGCTGCCTGTGCGATCGACCACGATGAGCTCAGCCCGCGCCCGTCGGTCCCCTCTTGCCACTATAAATAGAGGCCTCCACCGCTCATTTTCGCCACACCAGTTCACTCCCCTATCACCCAGAACCACCCCACCTCACTCCCGGAGCAAGGCGAGCAGCACATCGCCGAAATTTGGCCGGAGCCCACCGCTGCTAGAGAAGAAGGAAGCCATCGATTGGAGCTGCCCAGGAGGAGCTGTCGGTACCAGGAGAACTGCTGTCGTCGACTTCGTCGTTTGCCCCCGTCGCCGACCCTCGCCTGAGCCCCGGTGAGCCTCCCACGACTGTCATGTCCGTACCCAATGGCATTGTGCTTGATGGAGCTGGGCCATGGGCCAATCAGACTGGGCTTGTGTCGTGACACGGAGTTGATAATAAAAGAGCAGCACCGACTTGAGAGGAATCGAACAGAACAAATATGAACTGAACCTGTCTCAGCTTCTCCCTCCTCTGTCCTTCTACTGCTCTTCTCTGAATCCTCTTATTCCTCAAGGTGTTGTTGCTCTCCACAAGCAATTTTTATCTATCTCACGTCCCGGAGATCACCGGCGGCAACGGGGTGTGACAATTTTCTCACCAGCACATTAGGGTTCAGAGTACGGACATGACAACGACCCAAACATGCCGCGTTAGGGTTCTGTCTCGCCAGCGCTGCTCGACATGGACGATAAGTCGTAGCCATTCAATTACATTTAGATCGTGCGACCAAGATCACCACGTACTGCTTCGCCCCTCCCCGTATGTAAGGTTCCCAACCTTTAATAAGGTAGGGTCCCCTGTGTTTATAATGCTAGTCCCTGGATCAATAGCTAGCATCCACAATTAAGATGTAATATCAAGAAACAAAGGTCATAATACAACTTTATAACCAGGAATAAAATAATTTATTACATCTTTCATAGCTCATTTGGATATTACATTACATTGCAGCAGAATATCGATAAGCATGGGGTCCTTCATCTTCAAAGTGCCACAGGCAGACATGTTGGTTGTAGACTTGTAATCCTAATCATTAAACTTCACTAATATCAATCAAACTTGCAACATAACAAGTTACAGCCACAAGGGTCAATACATTTGAATTGTATTGGCAAGTGATACTATGGTAGTATAGTGGAGTCTATCATCTATATGCATTTGGCAAAGTGGAGTTGAGGCTTGCATTGCTCAAAAATAGATTTTTCCTTATCATTTGAAAACACTAAGTTTTTGCTTGACAAAAAATCACCCAAGGTATCTACCAATCAAAGATTGAAGATCCTTTTAACCCTTGTTCAACCACAAGTTTTTAACTTAGAAATTTGGATGATGAGATTCTTGATAGCTTCCATGTCTTGATGCTCAATTTGTCCTTTACCAGGGACATGGCTAAGTACTTAGATTTTACACTCTGCAGAGGTGGTGCACTTTCCCCACCAGACTTGGTTTCACCAAGACAGGACCTTTCAGAAGCCTTCCCTTAGACCAAATGGACGCGCTCCAACCTATCAATCCCACTACCACCAACTGTCCAAATGGCTAAGTTCTAGCAACCTATATGATCCAGGCAGAGCCCATAATGCCAAGTGGCTGCACTTGAAGCTTCTCAACATTTGACATCTCAAATCTCTTTATTCCTGGGTGGCAATCCACAAGTGTGATACACAAGGTAAACCATAGCCATGGGCCTTGTGTAACCACTCAACCAAAAACCACCAAGAAAGTCCCTTTCCACCCAGGTGATTCATTAACTTAGTTGTTTTATTAAACAAAAACACAAGTCCTCAGACTTAGAAATTTTTCCATAGTATGAATGTATATATTCCACCCTTGTTTTCTATTAGCTAAGCTAAGCATGCTAGTAGTAGGAATCTTAACTTAGGAAATTCTACTAAGGTTTTCATCTACTAGGTTTTCCCATAGCATGGTTTATACTTAGCAAAATTCCATGCAGTCCTACTTAGAAATATCACTAATGCATAGTGAAAATAATGGGACAAAGTATGAAGCATCACTTGCCTTTTTGGTAGAGTATAGGTTCACTTCTTGATCTTTGCAATGTTCACACACTTCAAGTCACTACAATTTCAATCAAGCAAACAATATTTCAATCTACCATTCAAGCAAAACATCACATAAAATAATAAAACAAAACAACACATGCAAGCATGCAAAAGGGTTGTTTTACTTGGGGAAATGGTTACTAATGGGTTATAAACATTTGAAAACACCTAATGATCATTTTATAAAGTGGCAAAGTCATTTGCAAAAGATTTCACTTCAATAAACCATTTTCAAAACAAGGTATCATTTTATGTGGTGTAGAAATGTTTTTACTAAGGCATTAATCTATAGGTTTCACAAAATATGTTTTCAAACCATGAAACTTTGTTTTTAGGGTCAGAGAGTTTAAAACAGAACATTTCCCAAAGGTTTTCTTCCAAAACCATTTTTAATAAATAAACCATATTTTTATTTGACTAGAATTGGTTTTAAATCCAAGTTTCATTCTTTTGCATCTCCAAATACATTTTTGAATCCACCAAGTGATTCCTATGGTCAGTAGGTTCAAAACAATCCATTTGCCAAAGATTTTATTCCCAAAATCATTCTAGAATAATTTTTATAACCTAAACAAGTATACACAAGTTTCTGAAAAAAAACATTTTACCAGAAGCTTTTTACTAAACAAATGGCATGGTTGGCTAGGGCTTGTTTTTCTGAATCCATTGATATAAAATTTGCAAAATTTGGACGTGTGGTTTAAAAGTTATGCAATTTACAAAATCACATATCTAATAGATCAATTTTGTTCTAATTCAACTCATCAGAGACACGTGGCGTGTTTCTATTCGCCCGTACCGTTTCGCTCGGATCAGAAACGTGGACCGCAGGATTTAAAGCGTATCGTGCGGCACAGGATTGATCTTACCCCTTCGACTAATGTTCTATCGTGACCATGCGATTAAGATCTGGCGGTGCTAAGCCTACTAGCCAGAGATGGGCGGCGCTGCGGTGGCTACTGGCGGCGGAGCGCTCCGACGATGACGGAGCCAGCAATACAGGAAGCTAGAGGAGGAGTGGGGTGGTTTACCAGAATCGTCGAAGCTTGCTGATGCTCAACGTGGTACTGGCTGGTGAAGGGGCGCACGAGATCGTCCTTAATCGCTCACCGGAGTTGAGCTGGACCTCGGGTGCGGTCAGACGTCGACGGGGCGAGGCTACGGGTCCTGCGCGAGTGGATGGCGAGCACCTGGATGTTCACAAGGCACAGGCGAACAAAATGGTATGAGGCTCTGGTCGAGGCGCGCACGGGTTCAAGCGATGAGGCTCACCGGAGTTGCTTGCAGACGGCGGTGCTGTCAGTTGATGTCGTTGCCGGCGCTGTGAGGCACGCGCGAGCGAGCTGGGGATGCAGAGAGATGCGCCAGGGCTTGGGGAATATGTGAGTGTGGTTGAGGAGGCGAGGAACGGTGAATACTGGCCGCAATCATCGTCGGAGCATCGTCGGACAGAGGGTGGTGTGGAGAGGAATTGGGCGGCCTGGGGGCACGCTAAGGTGGGGAGACAGAGGGGCAATGGAGGGGAGGCAGAGGCGATTAAATGGGCATGATCACGGCGAGGAATAAACGCAGCGTTACGACGAATTTAATCGAAGGAATCAATGGCAGGAGCGGGGAAGAACTGGTCGCGGGTTGACGACGAGGTGAGCTGGCGGTGGGGTCCGCTTGGCAGCGTGAGAGAGAGAGAGGGAACGAGGGTCGACCGGTCAGTCGCTGAGTGGGTCAGTTCCTGAGTGCTAAGTGTTTTTCTGCGGGGTGAGAGGAACTGGACTGTTGGGCTTAGTGGGCTGGGCTGGTTGGGTCGAGTCCATTTCATATTTTTTTCTTCCTGATTGCTTTTTCCTTTTTCTGTTTGAATTTCCTGTTTTGAATTTCAATCAACAAATCAAACATCCAATACAATTCAAACCTCCTCCAAACTTGTATTGAGTTTTGGTTCTATTTAACAACATAAACTAAAGTCCCAAAATAAAATAATATTTTTATTTTAGGGTCCATTAATAATTAAATGACTAGACCTTAATCATTTAATTCAAATAGGATTTGTTTTATTAAAATATTTATTTTTGAAATCTAAAAATAAAACCAAAAATACTTCAGTAGGTTTTATTTGAGAATATAAAATACTTGGAAAACTTATTTAAAATAAATTAATAAGTTTTGATGTTTAATTAAAATAGTAAAACCTTTATTTTTAATAAACTTGGATATTAAATCCTTATTATTTTATTTAAATAAACCTTTACTATTTTTTATCAAATAGAAATATTTTTATTTCAAAGGCTTGGCCAAGTTTTAATTTGGCTTATAAAATAATCCTTATTCATAATTCTACCCTTGCCTTATAAAATCCAAATCTTTTTATTAAAAGATCCAAAATAGTAATTCCTAATATTTAAAACTTTCTTTTTAATTGTTTATCTTTTAAATCCCTTTAGGATTTATTTGATCAAAATAGGTTTGAAGGTTTCCAATTGGATTCAAAAAGTTTCTTCTCACCCTGAAAATCAACAAAGTTTATTTTATTCCTTTATTTTTCACATAACAAGATTTGGAAAATCTTGGGATGTGACACTATATCACTGACGTGTGAGGACAGTCACTTAACCAGCTCGCGTACATGCTGTGTGTAATGGGCCGGCCCAGTAAAACATCCTACGCAACCCAATAATTCAAATTAAGCTTTATTCTTTTAATTTCAAACATGGTTTTGTACCTATATTCAAAAATCAACCCATCTCGATTCACTAAACCAAAATGCATAAAATCAATTTTGCTAGAAAGGTACTGAAATTCTTAATCCAAGCCCGTTGGGTTCAAATCATTTGGATCTGTGGATCAACCATGGTAAAAATAACAAGGTAGAAGCTTTTCTGCATTCAAACATTTTTCAAAATTCAACCATAAAAGCTTTTGAGTTGATTCCAACTCTCAAAAATCACATTTGATCATACCTTTCAGAATATATAAAAACATATGGGTTTACTTGCAGAAATAATGTTCAAGTAATAAAAGAATGCCACATAGGCATTTCTAGTCACTTTATTTAGTTAAAATAAAAAGGTTAAACCTTATTAAATTGTGACACCACTTTAAATCACATTCCCATGTACTGAAATTTGTGGTGATGACATGTGTCAACATGATCCCATGTTTGAGTTCGAGAATATTAAATCTTAAGTAGTTTTTCAATGAGTAGAAATTACTTTTCTCAAATTAAAATAAATAAGACAAATGCTTTAATCCTTGTAATGTTAGTGATGATGCTAGATCATCTATAGTGCACCTTTGTGTGATGACTGAAAATAGTTAAGTATTATTTGGTGATTGTGTGCCTCGTATTTATTTATAGACGCTAGTACCGACCAAGGATACGAGGAGGAAGGAGGATACTACGAGGAGGAAGCCGAGGAGAACTTCAACCACTGCTCTGCACAAGGCAAGCTAACACTTGCAAGATACCCTACTAATGCAAGCTTATATTGATACTTATGCAAGCTAATACTTGCTTGTTAACATGACCACTATATGCCTTAAGCATATATGATCATATCCACTTGATAAGCCAATCCTAGTTTTACTTGCAAGCTTTATACTTTATTTCTTTATCAAAGCTTTCTCTTAGAGTTTACATAGTGAATTGTAGATACTAGAAGGATATTGGAAGGTAGCATAAAGAGCATAAAATTTGGCCTAACTTAGATAATCGTGATGTCATCCTAAGGCATGAGATTGAACTTAGCAAATCTCCACTTGTGTACCACCCCTCATTAGTAATTACCACCACTTGTAGATGCTAGTGCTAAGTATAAAACTTGATCAACTTTAGATGGGAATACTTGGTGAAAATGGTTATGAAAACCTTACAATGAGGAGTCATTCTACTAAAATGTTTTGACATGTGTTTCCGAACACCAGATGATTTTGGATGATGAAAATGTTGAGGCATGAGCTGTATGGGTTCTATGGATGCGATACCATTCCAATTTTATCGTACAACCACAATACCCGAAATTTGGGTAGGGCTTGACTAGAAATCTATATACCTTAGTATGGGTTCCCTTGTGGCCAAGGTCTAAGCTGAGGCTACCTTGTGAAGATTGTCCACCTGTGAAGTACCCAAGATGACAGCTGGTCATGGTTGGGTGGCCAAACTCACAGGAGAGGTGCCTATACTAGGGCGTGTAACTGAAAGGTTAGGATTGATTATCTACATACTAAATATGGTGAATTCAGGATTTGTTCCTGACGGATATATCGAATGTTGTGGTGAAAGTGTACAATCTCTGCAGAGTGTCAAACTATTAGAATAGCCGCGTCCGCGGTTATGGACAGTTGGCCATACTGTTCCCCCGTCAGATTGTTTTCAAAATGACTTGTGAAATGAATTGTGACTTTGACTTGACCACAACAGAGTTGTGATATGAACTTCAAATTCCCACTTAGGTGTTATAAAACTTTCAACTAGTTTTTCTTTGCTTCTAAACTTAGTAGAGGTAAATCTGGCTTTTTGGCAAAATAACCCTAGAGCTTAGTACCCTACTACAAAAACCCCCTTAACTTGTTAGTATTAGTTTGTGAGTACTTAAAAAGTACTCATCGCTTTGTCCCTGGCTATTCCCGTGGCCAGACTATGAAGAGGAGTATCAGGATGACGGACCGCGGGAAGGTTACGACAACTAGGATCATCTCCCATCGTCAGCATTGCCTGTGACCCCGAAGATTGAGCTCCGCCTATGCTACCTTTATTATTACATATTTCCGCTGCTTGAGTTGTATTAAGAACTGGATCATGAGATCCTTATTTATGTAAGACCTTATGTATGGTTTGTAATGGATGATGTACTGTGATATCCAAATCTGTTATGTCTCGCAAAAATGGTAATCCTGGGATTGCAATGTATGGCATAACAGGCATCTGGGAACCCCTATACACCTGTTTTCACTAAGTCAGAGGAACCCCTAGATGCAGATGATTGGCTGCAATCAATGGAGAACAATCTGGAAGTCGCAGGAGTGGAAGCTAACGAGAAAGTTCTGTTCGCCACCCACTATCTAGCCGGAGATGCAAGAGCATGGTGGAAAAGCGTTCGTGCAATGACCGGAGGTCAGATGATGACTTGGGAGGAATTCAAGGTCAAGTTCAGCAGAACCCATGTGCCACTGTGTTTAATCAAGAGGATGAGAGATGAGTTCAGAGAACTGAAGCAAGGAAGGATGACCATAGTGGAATAACGTGAAAAATTCTTGTCATTAGCTAGGTATGCCCTGGATGAGATCGACACTGAAGCCAAGAAGAAAGAGAGATTCCTGAACGGTCTACACGATGAGATGCATACGGTGTTAGTCAATATCCCCTTTGTTGATATTGAAGCCCTAGTCGACTCTATCATTCAGATGGAAGGAAAGATCAACCAAGCCAATGAGAACCGCAAGCGCCGCATGATGCATCAGCCCGGAACCCATCATACCCCAAAGTATCGCCACAACCCATCTCCAAGATTTTCCCCGAGAACCAACAGACCCCCTATGAACCGTCCGACCTATCCCAACCGTGGAAACCCAAGGCCCGGAGGAAATCACAACAACCCTGGCAACTCTAGCAATTTCAACCGTGCACCACCCAAGTTCAACAACAACAATGCCGCCACCAACACCAACACTTCCCCAAGGACTGGAAGCAATGATGTGCCTGTTGTATCAAAGGACAAGTCGCAAGTGACTTGTTATGAATGCGGAACCAAGGGTCACTACTCCAATGAGTGCCCCAAGAAGAATGCCGCAGCCCCCAATACAAATGCCCCAGCTCAGCAGTAGCATCGTGTTCAGCCTGGAAGAAGGTTTTCCCCGGGGAATTCGCTCAACCGCAACGTATGTCTCTTTCACATGCATGCTGAAGAAGCCCAGGAAGCGCCAGACATCGTGCTGGGTATGTTTTCTGTTAACTCAGTACTTGCAAGAGTGTTGTTTGATTCTAGAGCATCGCACTCATTTGTCACTGAAGAATTTGCATGCACTAGTAAGATTCAACCAACCAAATTGAAGCATGTTATGATTGTTCAAATCCCCGGTTCAACCACCAAAGCTAGGCAAATTTGCAAAGCCGTCCCTATACGAATCCATGGCATAGATTTTTATGCTAATCTAATAGTACTCGGAACTAAAGGTTTGGAAGTAGTACGAGGAATGGACTGGATGTCCAAACATAAAGGATTAATTGACTGTGCCAAGAAATCCATAACCATGACTAGTACAGCCGGAGTATCAGTCGAGCATGTATCTGAAACCTTGCCTCGTCAATTCAAGTGCAACAAGAGTATAGCCCAACCTACCATTGACCAAGTCCGGATAGTCTGTGAATACCCCAATGTATTTCTAGATGTTTTGCCCGGTATGCCCCTAGATCAGGATATCGAGTTTATCATTGAAGTAATCCCTCGAACCGGACCCATAGCCCAGAGACCATATAGTATGAACCCGTCTGAACTATCAGAACTGAAGAAGCAACTAGATGCCTGAAGGGAATATGCCCGAGAGGCAATAATAAAGTGGATATTATGATAAATGTTTATTTTGCATGCTATAATTGTATTAATACGGAAACGTTAATACATGTGTGTTTAATAAACAAAAAGGAAGTTCCTAGTTATGCCTATCTTATAAACTAGCTCGTTGATTAACAAGATGATCAAAGGTTTCCTGATCATGGACATTGGATGTTGTTAATAACGAGGTCACAACATTAGTGTAATGATGTGATGAACATTCATCCAAAGTATAGCATTACGATCAAAGTCATTGATTTTATATTGCTATAACAACTTACGAAGTGATCCTAATCCTTAGACCATGAGATCATGTTAATCACTAACACCGGAAGAGTTTCTCGATGACATTAAACGTCACACCATAACTGGGTGATTATAAAGATGGATTCAGAACTACTGAAGTGTTATGCTGAGGCTCATGGATCAAAAGTGGAATTTGTCCATCCCCATGACAGATATATATACTCTGGGCCCTCTCGGTGATATCACATTAGTTAGCTTGCAAGCAAGTGATTTGATCACTAGAATGTTATATCACGGGAACGAGAAAATAGTACATGTCGGTAATGAGATCAAACTAGGTATGGAGATACCGATGATCGAATCTCGGACATGTAATATATTGCGAGACAAAGGGAATGAGTTACATGCGTATAAGGTTCACACGATCACAGAAGTCATCGTTGAATATGTGGGAGTCAGTACGGATCTCCAGGTCCCGCTGCTGATTATTGATCGGAGAGGGGTCTCGATCATGTCTACATTATTTGAGAACCGTAGGGTGACACACTTAAGGGATACCGACACCATCTGGAGAAAATAATATGCCAGAGAAAGAAAAAGGAAAGCGCAGGAATTTATTTCACTAGACACCGAAATTGTTTCGGTTGAAATTGTTGAAACTGGTTCTGCATGTGAAATGGAATACTAGCAAGGGGTTTTATGTGAATGTTTGTTAATTAAAGTAATTAAAAAAATCTGAATAAATAAAAGAGTTTTATTTGAATGAGAGCTTGCATTAAATTTGGTGGAAATTTAATGCATGTGAGTGGATTTTTGAGTGGAGGCTCTTTTATGGGAGTGGAGGCTTTTCATTTTGAGTGGTAGCTCCACCCACATGAATGTGGAAGAGGTGGGGGCAGCCACCATGGCTGGCGCCATTCCCCTTGGGGTGCCCCCTCTCCCTATAAAAGTCCCCCCTCTCATCCTCTCAAAGCACACTTCCTCGTGAAGGATCTCTCTCCACCCTTTAAAATTTCCCCATGGTCTCGGATCAGCGAGATACATGTTCCCGGTGGCTTTTTCTGGAAGGATTTGTTGCTTCCGCTGCTTTGCTCGAGCGAGGGCGCGGAGGTTTTCGGGGTACCCGAATGTGTGTGCGATCACGGATGCACCACTGCTTTGCGGTGCTGGATGTGATGGTGCTGGACTGGCTGGACCAGATGGACTTCATCACGATCTTGAGATCGGCAAGTGTTCAACTACATCATCCACGAGTACAACCTCGTTAACACTATAAAGTCTTCGAGGGTATGTATTCTATGGATGTATATCCACACGTTGCTTGTATCTAGTAGATAGATCTTGGTACATAGTTGTTCCCATCGTAGGAAAAATTTTGTTTTCTATGCTGTGAACCCTACAGTGGTATCAGAGCCGGATCTATGCGTAGATTCTTTGCACGGGTAGTACACATATGAGTATGTGGGCGATGATGATCATTTTATTTCTTCTTAGTTGTACTTTTGATATTGGTGGCATAGTGGGATGAAGCGGCCCGGACAAACTTTACATGTCCTCGCACATGAGACCTGTTCCACGCTTGACGTGCAACTAGTTTTGCATAAGTGTCTAGCGGGTGTCTGTCTCTCCTACTATAGTCAATATCTAATTTGCAACGAGCTGTCAACAATTTGGTTATCCTCGTTGTGGTTCATATTCGTAGGTAAGAACGGTTCTATCTTCGAAAGCCCTAAGCCACGTAAAACTTGCAATGGATAAATTAGAGGCATCTAGTTTAGATTGTTGCTGGGCTAGTGTTATGATATGGTGATGTTGTAAGTATAAGTATAAGATGATGCTCTTATAACACACATAACGTGTAAGTTCCATAGACCTTGGCCTTACACATAAATGTATGATAGTGATCATACCACGGTGCACATGATGGAGATCATATGTTTTGATATGATGACCATATGGATGCTCGCCTTTGAAGCTACACCGACTCACGTGATGATCGGACTTGGTGTAGTGGATTTGGTTCACGTAATCACCAAAAAGACATGAGGGATGTCGTTTTTGAGTGGGAGTTCATTTCTAATTTGGATTATTAGAACTCAATTTATCATAAATTAAATCAAAGTGAATTTGCATAATTTGTTGTAGTCATTGGCATTCGTTCACCACCTTATGCATAGTTGTAATTGAGATAATAGAACTATAGAATTCTGTATATTTACTTTACGAACTGGTATCGTATTGTGTTGAGTGTCAATCTAAAGTTTAAAGCCCTATTGCAAACTTTCAGCAAACTCTGTTTACTCCATGAAATTTAATAATGGTATTAAATATAGAGTAACAATTCCAGTGTTAGTATCTTAAGTATCATGTTTGCCTCCATGATTCTTCATTGTTTTAATATCAAGTTTATCTAGCAGCTGAAAGAATTGTTTTAGAAACCATCATGTGTAGCAGATATAACGATATCTGAAACAATGTTTTGGTTGCAATATGATAGAGTATAATATATGTTCTCATATTGGATGAGAATTTGTGAAGGTTGGAGATGCTAGACATCCTAATCATCCAAAAGGGTTTTGGAAAGTAACGTTATACTCACGATTTGTCTTTATAAGCTACATTAGCTTGATCATGAAAGTCGTCATGATAAGGATGAATAGAAGATGTATGTAAAGTGTTTACTACACTAAAAGATTACTAAAGAATGGATTTTGAAAGAATGCCGATCATTTTTGATGATGGTGATCTACTTCAAAGTGCAGGCCAAAGGTATTATTATTTGAATATACATGCTTTTGACTATGTGTCATGTATATGGTGCCATTTTTGATGTTGATAGATTCTTTTAAAAGTAAAAGGAAATGCTAAAAGAGAATCTATAAAATATATTTGGCAGAAAAGAAAAGATTGGAAATATCCAATTTAGGTATATAGATGATATACATGTTATGGTTGTATTCTTTGCTTGTTAAACAATGTGGTTCTTGGGTATTGGATACCTAATTGGTTGGTATGAAATTTCATACGGAACAACGCAATTCATGAACCACAATGGCCTAAGTAACTAGCAAGATAATATGTGATGATGTTCATCGAAAACGAACAAACCGTTGTTTGTATTTCTCGTTGACATCAAAGCTTGACTTTAAGATTTATTTTAATAATTGTTATTTAAATCAGGTATTATGAGAACAAAGGTTGTTCAAATAATTACCGTATTCCATATAAGATGGATGATTTACAAATCTAGTTGGAGAAATCACATCCATAAAACCTAATGCTAAAATGTCGCGAGACAAATGATTGAAAGATCACTTACGAAGTGACATTGCCATTTAAATTATATTGGAAAGAAAATATGAAGAAGATCCATTTTCATGGATTTTTGGAGTCTTTGATTTGATCAAGTGACGCTTGTGAGACTTTCCTAGGGATAATTAAAACTTCGTTCAAAGGCCAAAGAAGAACGAACGACTAAAATATTGGAATTTATACATATCGATATATGTAGTCCATTATGTGTAGTCATAAGCGATGGGTTTCAACTTCATATACTTTCTCCGGAAATTTGAGCGAATATTCACTTAATGAGAAATAAGTATGAAATATTTGAAAATGTTTCAAAGACTTTCAAGATGAAGTGAAAAATCATTGTAACAAGAAAATAAAATGGTTTATGATTTTATCATAAGGGATTTATTTGAGTTGCAAGTGTAACAAGAAAATAAATGATTTATGATTTTATCATAAAAGGGATTTATTTGAGTTACAAGTTTAGCAAAAACACCTAGACTTGCATCTCTCGAAACACCATAGGAGTATGGAGTATTTGAGATTTGTAATGAAACCTTGTTTGACATGGTTGGATCAAAGGTGTTATTTATAAAACTGCCATTGTGTTTTAAAAGATTAAAGCTTTAGATACTACCGCTTTTACACTGAAAATAGCTCTATCTTGATCCGTTGAAATGACACCATGGAAGTTATGGTTTGGGGTAAAAACCCAAATTGTCATTTCTTAAATTTTGGTATGCTAAGCATAAGTAAGATGTTTACAACCAAAGTCGGATGAGCATGTCTTTGTACGTTATTTCGAATAACCATTGGATATTCCTCCATAACACCAAGGACAAAAGGGTTTATCGCTTGAAATGTGAAGTTTCTTGAAAAAGTAATTTTTCGCAAAAGTTAAGTAGGAGGACAATAGAACTTTGATAAGGTTAACGAACCTTAGCTAAATGTGTTGAGTTGCGCAGCACCGGAAATGGTTCCGGAGGCTAACATAATGCTCATAGCTTATGTGCCTCAAAGATTGTAGTCACGGAGATCTAAGTTCCTATTGAACCAAGTAGGTCGGATAAACAATCAAATGTTGAGATTTGAGAGTAAATCATTATTGTTTGACAATGAACCGACTACTTGCAAAGAAGCCCTGACTCCATCAAATGGCTTGAAGCCATAAAATCTGTGATAGTTCCATACACGAGAAATCAAGTTTTGAACTTGGAAGACCCTCCGGAAAGGTGTAAAAACCTATCGGTCGTATTTGGATCTATAAAGAAACAGACATGGATGTTTCACATCTATGAAATAATCGACATGTCGGTAAAGTATTTTATGAAAATGTTCAAAGAGTTGACTATGAAAAGATTTGATCTTTCATAGTGATATTTAGTCTGGACGGATTAAAGTAGAAACTACTACATATAATTTGGTATATGGTAGATGAATAAACAAAACAAAGTTCTTCTAATAGAATGGTTACCTAGGACGTGTACATGACACGATCCAAAGGGTTTTGTTATTTCAAAGGATGCTAAATTGGGCATGCAAACTTCAATGGTTGAAGTAAGCATCGCGGAGTTGGAATCTTCACCGTGATGAAAAAGGTGTTTTCATCTGGAGACGATGAAGATGCTTGCATTTGCAAGAAATTAAGTGGGAGCACAGAGACATATTTCTAATACATTATGTGGAAGACACATGGTTGATTGGAAATGATGTATCTTTTATTAACAAAGGTTAAGAATTTCATTTCGATGAAAGACTTAGGCAAAACCCGAATATTTAGCATGAATTTCTATAGTGGATAGACTGTGACGCTAATATGGTTGTGCCAAATGTACATATATGAGATATTGAAGGAGTTCAATATAGAAACGACAAGAAACGGTTCTTGTCACATGGAAAGGAATTGAATCAAGATTCAAGTGTATCGACACTTGATAAGTGAAACAAGATTGTAAGGTTCCCAACCTTTAATAAGGTAGAGATCCCTGTGTTTACAATGCTAGTCCCTGGATCAATAGCTAGCATCCACAGTTAAGATGTAATATCAAGAAACAAAGGTCATAATACAACTTTATAACCAGGAACAAAATAATTTATTACATCTTACATAGCTCATTTGGCTATCTCATTACAATGCAGCAGAATATAACAATAGCATGGGGTCCTTCATCTTCAAAGTGCCACAGGCAGACATATTAGTTGTAGACTTGTAATCCTACTTCACTAATATCAAACAAACCTGCAACATAACAAGTTACAGCCACAAGGGTCAATACATTTGAATTGTATTGGCAAGTGATACTATGGTAGTATAGTGGAGTCTATCATCTATATGCATTTGGCTAAGTGGAGCTTTAGGCTTGCATTGCTCAAAATAGATTTTTTCCTTATCATTTGAAAACACTAAGTTTTTGCTTGACAAAATCTTTCCCAAGGCATCTCCCAATAGAAATTGGTGATTCTTCAACCCTTGTTCAACCACAAGATTTTAACTTAGAAATTGGGATGAGGAGATTCTTGATAGCTTCCATGTCTTGATGCTCAAATTGTCCTTTACCAGGGACATGGCTAAGTACTTAGATTTTACACTCTGCAGAGGTTGTGCACTTTCCCCACAAGACTTGGTTTCAGCAAGACAAGATCTTTCAGAAGCCTTCCCTTAGACCAGAATGGACGCGTTCCAACCTATCATCCCCTACCACCAACTGTCCATTTGGCTAAGTTATTGCAACCTATATGATCCAGGCAGAGCCCATAATTCCAAGTGGCTGCACTTGAAGCTTCTCAACATTTGACATCTCAAATCTCTTTGTTCCTGGGTGGCCATCCACAAGTGAGATACACAAGGTAAACCATAGAAATGGGCCTTGTGAACCACTCAACACAAACCATTCCTTCCATTCCACCCAGGTGATTCATTCACTTAGTTGTTTTATTAAACAAAACACAAGTCCTTGACTTGGAAATATTCCATAGTATGAATATATATTCCACCATTGTTTTCTATTAGCTAAGCTAAGCATGATAGTAGTAGGAATCTTATCTTAGGAAATTTCTACTAAGGTTTCATCTACTAGGATTTCCCATGGCATAGTTTATACTTAGCAAAAATTCCATGCAAGTCCTACTTAGAAATATCAATAATACATAGTGAAAATAATGGGACAAAAGTATGGAGCATCACTTGCCTTTTTGGTAGAGAATATAAGTTCACTCCTTGTCTTGCAATATTCACACTCTTCAAATGTCACTACAATTCAATCAAGCAAGGCACAAATTCAATCTACCACTCAAGCAACATCACATAAAATAATAGAAACAAAACAATGCATGTAAGCATGCAAAAGGTTGTTTTATTTGTAAAAGTGGTTTATAATAAGTTATGAACATTTGGTAACACCTATTGTCATTTTATAAAGTGGCAAATCCATTTGCAAAAGATTCTATCTCTAAACCATTTTTAAACCAAATCATTATTTCATGTGGTTGAAAAGGCTTTTAGCAAAGTAATAATTTTTATAGGGTTTACCAAATGTATTTTTAAGTCATAAAACTTGGTGTTTAGGGTCAGTGAGTTTAAATCAAAACATTTCCCAAAGGTTTTCCTCCAAAATCATTTTTAACAATTAAACCATATTTTTATTTGGCTAGAAATGTTTTAATTCAAGGTTTTATTCTTTTTCTTAACCAAATACATTTTTTGAAACCACCAATTGATTCCTAGGGTCAGTAGGTTCAAAACAAACCATTTGCCAAAGATTTTATCCTCAAAATCATTTTAGAACAATTTTTATATCCTAAACATGCATACACAAGTTTCTGCAAAAACAATCAATTTAACAGAAGCTTTTTACTAAACAAAGTGCATGGTTGGCTAGGGCTTGTCTTTCTGAATCCATTGATATAAAATTTACTAAATTTGGACGTGTGGTTTGAAAGTTATGGATTTTACAAAATTGAATCACAAATAGATCAAATCTTGTTTTTAAATCAGACTCTGTGACACGCGACACGTTTTTATTCGTCGGTACCGCTTCGGCCGGATCGCGCTCTCAGGTGCATTGGATCTAAACAGATCGTGCGGCTTAGGTTGCTACTTACCCCTTCGCTCTCGTTCTATCGCATCTGTCAGATCAAGATCTAGCGGTTCAGGGCATGTGACCAAAAGCTAGCGGCGCTCGACGGTGGCTGGCGGCGGCGACGCTCGGGCGGCGGCGCTCTGGCTATTCCAGGAAGCTAGGGAAAGGGAGGGTATGCTCACCGTGTTCACCGGGACGTGCTGGAGCTCAACGTGCTCGTGGTTGGCGAAGGGGCGCACGAGGTTGATCGGAATTCCTCACCGGAGTTCTTGCTGCCGTCGGGTGCTCTCTGTTGAAGACGGTGGCGAGGCTACGGTGCATGCCAGAGAAAAATAAAGGTGGTGTTAGATGCGTAGGGTCGTGGCGACTATGCGCGTGTGAAAGAGAGGGAGAGGGGAGGTCTGGTCTTACCGGCAGTGCTCGTCGGAGCAGTGACAGACGGCGTCGTGGTGTTGTGGTCGTTGTTGTCGAGGCTCTGGGGCGCGCGGGGACGAGCGGGCGCTACGCGGAGATGCGTCAGGGTCTGGGGAGCAAGTGAGCTTGGTCGAGGGGGCAAGGGGCGATGCAGTGCTGCCGGAATCGGCCGAGGAAGTCGTCGGAGACAGTGGCTGTGAAGGGCAAAATTTAGCAGCCTAGGGGCGCGCTAGGGTGAGGCGACGGGGGGGGGGAATGGAGAGGAGACGCAGGAGAATAAGTACGCGTGATCACGGGGTCGTTCAATGGCGTGGTTAACGCGAATTAAATCGAGTTTTAATCGCCTGCAACGGCCGGCGAGGTGAGGGGCGGGGTCAGCGGGTGAGGAAGAAGATGACCTGGCGTGGGGTCGCTTGGCAGTGAGAGAGAGAGAGAGAATAGGTGGGGTCCTGTCGTCAGTGACCTTGCGGGTTTATAAATGGGTGCGAATCATTTTTCTACGGGAGAGAAGGAGAGGTGGGCTGGACTAGGCTTAATTGGGCCTGCTGGCTGGGCTGGGTCCTTTTCACATTTTTTTGTTCAGTTTATTTCTCCTTTTCCATTTCTTTAATTCTGTTTTGATTTCGAATAAGCAATTCAAACAACAATTTGAATTCAAACCTATGCCATATTTTGTGAATAATCTAACACTGTTTAATACCATATTCTGATGTTAAATTTAGAATAAAACTTTTATTCCTTTAGTGCCTTTTTAATTATTTAAAGTAGGTCCTTGTATAAATCAAATAAGATTTAATAATATTTTCAAACACCACTTAAGTTTCTAAATTCTTCCAAATCTTTTCAGTATGTTTTATTTGTTTATTAGGGTGTCAAATAATTCATCTTGAATTATTTGGAAAGTATTTAATGTGATTCTTAAATCATTTGAATTGGATATTTGTTTTAATTCCAATGGAATTTAAATATAGTTTTAATTCCTTAAAGTTTATTTGGAAGATTTCTTTAATCTTAATTATGTTGACTTAAACAACTTTTATTTCACTTGGGTAAATCCCAAAATACTATTTCCTCATGATTTATATATTTATTCTTATTAGAGATTTGTCCTTATTAAAATAGGGATAGAATGGTTAATGCCATTTTATTTTTATTTTGGAAAATTCTTTATCCATTTATTTTATTTGGGTTTTGGACCATATTCATTCCATTTGTTTATGGATTTGGCCAAGATTTAATTTGGTCTTTAAATATTCTTTATTTAATATTTCTTTCTTTATCTTATAAAATTCATATCTTTTTATTTAGAGATCCAAACTTGGTGACTCCAATTTGTAAAATCTTGTTTGAGATTTATTTATCCTTTTAAATATCTTTAGTATTATTTACTCACTATTTGGTATGGATTTATAGATAGTTTCTTTATTAGCTTTGGAAATTTAATTTCCTTATCTTATTATATTCATAAGATTTTATCTATGGCTCCAAATTGAATGAAATCAATTTCTATGGTTTTAATATATTTCTATTTATCATTCTTGATTATTTATAAATGTTTGATGATAAATTTTTATATGGATCAAATCCATAGGTTTGGATATAACTTGGAAATGATTTTATTCCATTTGGGTTTATGGTTTGGATTTATTTTCCAAGTGTTTTAAATTTCCAGATGCATTTTATGAGGAATGCATTTCTCTTGATTTGGATTTTGTTGGATTCAAATATTAACCAAAGTTTGTTCCAGATGGGATTTTAAGTTTCCATTTAAAAACAAAGTTTCTTTTCACCCTAAATTTCAACAATTATTTATTTTGTTTATTTATTTTTAACATTACAAGATTTGGAAAACCTTGGGATGTGACAAAGATTCAAGTGCTTTGACACTTGATGAGTGAAATTACAAGGATGTTTTGATCAATCATACCATGATATGTACACATACAGATATGTCCTATGCCCTAAGTCTTATGAGCATATACCAGAATGAATCATAAAATGATCATTGGACGATCTTATGATCTTTTGGAAGAACTAAGAATATATTATATAGGTGACAAACAATTACAAATAGTTCATTGTAAAGTGTTACATTGATACTAGTTTTGTCACAAGATACAAATTAAGTTTATCTCAATTTAAACTATGGGTGGCACAATGTAATGGAAAGGAGATTGCATGATGGATTTGGATGTATTACAAAGTTAAGACATTGTCACAGATACTACAACAAAAGGCTAAGTATATGACTGCTATAGTAGAAGCGAAGGAGGGATTTTGTGTCAAGTAGTTTTTTATCAAACTAAGGTGTGGTTCGCAACGGGCTAACACTAAAGATATATTGTATGACAATAGTATCGACGTGACTTAACCCCAAGGAACTAAAGGTCTCACCAAAAGACCAAATTTATACAATGCCATCTCATTGGAGAATGAGTGATGCGTGAAGACGCAAAGACATGCAAATACACACGGACCTGAAAGTGTGAGATCCGTAGATTATGTTAACCACTTGCAATCGCGTATATGGAACACCAGAAAGCCATAGGTGTTCAATACGCAAAGTTTTCAAACTAGATTATTGTCTCTAGTGCAAGTGGGAGACTGAAGGGAATATGCCCGAGAGGCAATTATAAAGTGGTTATTATCGTATTCCTTATTTATGATAAATGTTTGTTTTGCATGATATAATTGTATTAATACAGAGACGTTAATACATGTGTGCTTAATAAACAAAAAGGAAGTTACTAGTTATGCCTCTCTTATAAACTAGCTCGTTGATTAACAAGATGATCAAAGGTTTCCTGATCATGGACATTAGATGTTGTTAATAACGAGGTCACAACATTAATGTAATGATGTGATGAACATTCATCCAAAGTATAGCATTATGATCAAAGTCATTGAGTTTATATTGCTATAACAACTTACGAAGTGATCGTAATCCTTAGACCATGAGATAATGTCAATCACTAACACCGGAAGAGTTTCTCGATGACATAAAATGTCACACCATAACTGGGTGATTATAAAGATGGCTTCATAACTACAAAAGTGTTATGTTGAGGCTCATGGATCAAGAGTGGAATTTTTCCATCCCGATGACAGATAGATATATTCTGGGCCCTCTCGGTGATATCACATTAGTTAGCTTGCAAGCAAGTGATTTGATCACTAGAATGTTATATCACGGGAACGAGAAAAGAGTACATGTCGGTAACGAGATCAAACTAGGTATGGAGATACCGATGATCGAATCTTGGACATGTAATATATCGCGAGACAAAGGGAATGAGTTACATGCGTATAAGGTTCACACGATCACAGAAGTCATCATTGAATATGTGGGAGTCAGTACGGATCTCCAGGTCCTGCTGCTGATTATTGATCGGAGAGGGGACTCGATCATGTCTACATTATTCGCGAACCATAGGGTGACACACTTAAGGGATACCGACACCATTTGGAGCAAATAATATGCCAGAGAAAGAAAAAGGTAAGCACGGGAATTTATTTCGCTAGACACCGAAACTGTTTTGGTTGAAATTGCTGAAATTGGTTCTGCATGTGAAATGGAATACTAGCAAGGGGTTTTATGTGAATGTTTGTTAATTAAAGTAATTAACAAAATTCTGAATAAATAAATAAAAGAGTTTTATTTAAATGAGAGCTTGCATTAAATTTGGTGGAAATTTAATGCATGTGAGTGGATTTTTGAGTGGAGGCTCTTTTATGGGAGTGGAGGCTTTTCATTTTGAGTGGGAGCTCCACCCACCTGAATGTGGAAGAGGTGGGGGCAGCCACCATGGCTGGCGCCATGCCCCTTGGGGTGCCCCCCTCTCCCCTATAAAAGGCCCCCCTCTCATCCTCTCAAAGCACACCTCCTCGTGAAGGATCTCTCTCCCCCTTTTAAAATTTTCCAATGGTCTCGGATCAGCAAGATACATGTTCCCGGTGGCTTTTTTTGGAACGATTTGTTGCTTCCGCTGCTTCGCTGGAGCGAGGGCGCGGAGGTTGTCAGGGTACCCAGACGTGTGTGCGATCACAGATGCACCACTGCTTTGTTGTGCTGGATGTGATGGTGCTGGACCAACTGGACCAGATGGACTTCATCACGATCTTGAGATCGGCAAGCGTTTGACTACATCATCCACGAGTACAACCTTGTTAACGCTATACGATCCTCGAGGGTATGTATTCTATGGATGTATATCCACCCGTTGCTTGTATCTAGTAGATAGATCTTGGTACATAGTTGTTCCCATCGTAGGAAATTTTTTGTTTTCTATGCTGTGCACCCTACAATGCCATGCTGGAAATTGGATTGATTCAACCAAGTGCTTCACCATGGAGATCACCTGTCTTGTTTGTGGACAAGAATGATGGAGGTAACCGTTTGTGTACGGATTAGCGGAAGTTGAATGATGTCACTATCAAAAACAAGTACCCGTTGCCAAAGATAGAAGATTTGTTTGACCAGTTGACTGGTGCCAAAGTGTTTTCTAAGATTGATCTTATAACTGGCTATCATCAACTCAAGATTCACGCAGAGGATATTCCGAAGACTGCCTTTACCACCAGATATGGATTATACGAGTATATTGTCATGTCTTTTGGATTAACCAATGTCCCCGCTTATTTCAAGAATCTCATGAATAAGATTTTTATGGACTTCCTGGATAAGTTTGTCATTGTTTTCATCGATGACATTCTGATTTATTCCAAATCAGAAGAAGAACACGAGCTACACCTAAGGACCATTCTTGGGACCCTTAGAGAGCATCAGTTGTATGCCAAGTTTAGCAAATGTGTATTCTGGTTACAGGAGGTAGGATTCCTCGGACATATTGTATCAACCGAAGGAATTGCCGTTGACCCTGCAAAGGTGAAAGATGTCGAAGATTGGCAAACCCCAACCACTCAAACCCAAGTTCGTGCCTTTCTCGGATTAGCGGGAAACTACCGCAAGTTCGTAGAGGGATTCTCGAGTATCGCTAGACCCATGACCCAATTGCTGAAGAAGCACAAGAAGTTTGAATGGACGGACAAATGTGAAGCAAGTTTTCAAGAACTCAAGAGGAGATTGATTTCAGCCCCCATCTTGATCATGCCGGATGTCACGAAGCCCTTCGATGTGTATTGTGACGCATCCAAGATCGTCCTAGGATGTGTGCCAATGCAATAAGGAAAAGTTATATCCTATATATCTCGACAACTGAAGCAGCATGAACAAAACTACCCAACCCAAGACCTCGAACTCGCAGCCGTAGTTCTAGCCCTGAAGGCATGGAGGCATTACCTGATGGGAAACCATTGTGAGATTTACTCGGATCACAAGAGCCTGAAGTATATATTCACTCATAAGGAGCTGAATATGAGACAGATAAGATGGATTGAGCTAATCAAAGATTATGATTTGGACATTCACTATCACCCCGGTAAAGCCAATGTGGTAGCAGATTCCCTGAGCATATTGCCGTGCCGCTTGAACTCCATGATTTTGAAGGAGCAACCAAGTTTGCACAAAGAGATGGAAGATTTCCGAATGGAATTAGTGAGTGAAGGATTTTTGGATAGCATAGAACTTCACCCCACTTTGATCAGTCAGATCAAAGAGGCGCATAAAGGAAATGCTAGTATCAACGGAATCAAGCGTCGTATCGGTACAAGCAAAGCACCCAGATTCACCGAAGACGAAGAAGGAGTTATGTGGTACAAACGACGCCTTTGTGTACCAGCAGATTCGGAATTGAAAGAAGTGATTTTGAAAGAGGCCCATGATACTCTTTATTCTATCCACCCCGGAGGAACGAAGATGTATCAGGATTTGAAGGAACAATTTTGGTGGAATAAGATGAAGAGAGAAATCGGAAGCTATATCGCCAAGTGTGATATGTGTCATAGAGTCAAGGCGGGACATCAAAGACCCGCTGGACTGTTGCAACCTCTACAGATTCCGGAATGGAAATGGGATTTAGTTGGAATGGACTTTATCACCGGATTACCTACTTCTAGTAGGGGAAATGAGTCTATCTGGGTCATAGTTGACAGATTGTCCAAAGTTGCCCATTTCTTACCAGTCAAGACCACATACCAAAGTTCGAAGCTAGCGGAGTTATACATCGCTAGAATCGTCAGTTTTCATGGAGTCCCCAAGAACATCGTATCGGATCGAGGAACTCAGTTTACCTCGAGATTCTGGAAAAAAGTCCAAGAAGGTTTAGGAACCCGACTAGATTTTAGCACAGCGTATCACCCTCAGACTGATGGACAAACGGAGCGAGTAAATCAAACACTCGAAGATATGTTGAGAGCATGTGTGCTAGAGTATGGATCTAAATGGGAAGATTGTTTGCCTTTCGCAGAATTTTCTTACAACAACAGTTATCAAGCTTGTCTGCAAATGGCCCCATTTGATTTTATGTATGGAAGGAAATGTCGCACCCCTTTGAATTGGTCAGAAGTAGGAGAGAGTCAGATTTTCGGACCCGATATCCTACGAGAAGCAGAAGAGAAAGATCACAAGATTCGTGAGCACCTCAAGACCGCCTAGTAAAGACAGAAGAGTTACACCGACAAGAGACATCGAGACCTCGCTTTCAATATCGGAGATTTTGTGTATCTTAAAGTGTCGCCATTGAAAGGAATGCAGCGTTTTCAGCTAAAAGGAAAGTTAGCCCCCAGATATATCGGACCCTTCAAGATTCTGATTCGCCAAGGAGAAGTATCATATCAATTGGAACTACCAGAAGAGATGTTAACCGTGCACAATGTGTTCCATATATCGTTACTCCGCAAATGCCTCGAAGTTCCGGAGAACACTGAAGTTTTCAAGAATATTGATCACCGGACCATAGAAATCAATGATGACCTGACCTATCCCAAAGTACCCGTCCGTATTTTGGAAGAAGCTTTTAGGACCACCAGGACCTGAAGCATCAAGTTTCTCAAGATTCAATGGAGCAACCACACTGAAGAAGAAGATACCTGGGAGCGCGAAGATCACATCAAGATGGAGTTTCCCGATCTCTTCAAATCCTAGGTAATCTTTTTCGTCCTTTTTCAAATCTCGGGACAAGATTTTGTTTAAGGGGGGAAGGTTTGTAATATCCCAAAAATATAAAATAAGGATCATCAAACTCTAATCACTAAAACTAGGGTTAACAAAAACTTTGATTAATTAAAATCATATGAATGCATGTGTGAATGAAATGATTTGACAATTGCATGAATGGACTTGTGTGATTAATCTAATTAGAAAGAAATGGTTTAAAGACAATTATAACATCATCTAGAACATTTCCAAATAGAAACAAATAAAGAGAAAATCAAAAACATACCAAATAAAGCAAATGGTCATTTTTGCCAATCTTGTTCACTCGGTCACTTTGAGTGTTTCTAGTCCAAGATTTCAAACAGAAACTTTCCCAATTCTTTTCACCCCTTGATAGAACTAGTAAAAGTGAATCAAGGACCACCTTTCAAACTTGTAGAACCATTTGGCAACCCCATTTAAATCACAATTCAAATTTGAATGTTATTCATATGTGAAGATCATCCATTTTCAAAACCCAACCAAACCAGTGCCCCTTGACTAATCCAACTAACCAGACACTCCCTATAATGTGCTTAGCAAACCCACAAAGTTTGAATTCAAAATTAAAATTTAAAGTTCTTGCGGCCATTTCATCAAACACCTTGCAGATACAAATCAAACAAACAACAAACACTATAGTGTGTAGTAAAATTGGCCTAACTTGTTCCCTCTCTGGTTGCAACTAGCCCTTAGTAGATCATCTAGCCCCTTTAACTATCTTTAGCACCACTATAAGCAAGCCTAGCCATCAATGGTGAGCATGCCGAGAGCAAACTTGCCACCCATTGTCGCCAGCAAGCTAGTGGCCGCACTAGCCTCGCCAACCTTGTCTGGGACATGCAGCACCGCCCACCGCCACTCTGTGTCCCAGCCCCGAGCAATGCCAGCCCCTGGACCACACGCCACGCCCATGCCAAACCTCTCTGCGACCATGCCGAGAGCGCGCCCGTGCGCCATGCTCGACCAGCACCCACAGACCGCGTGTCGCCCTCGCTGCTTGCAGGGATGTTCACCAGCACCCCAGCACCCCGCCAGACATGCCCGTTCGTCGCCGCACGGACCACGCGCGCTGTGTGCCATCAAAACCTCTGTCGGGCCCACCCAGAGCGTCGAAGCATTCCGACCGATCAGCACCGCCCCACGCCTCGCCACCGCGCCGTTGAGCTTCGCCAGGGAACAGAAAATCGCCCCCTACCGTTGCCCATGCCGATACCTGCATGTGTCGTCGACCACGACGAGCTCAGCCCGCGCCCGTCGGTCCCCTCTCACCACTATAAATAGAGGCCTCCACCGCTCATTTTCGCCACAACAGTTCACTCCCCTCTCACCCAGAACCACCCCACCTCACTCCCAGAGCAAGGCGAGCATCACATCGCCGGAATTTGGCTGGAGCCCGCCGCTGCTAGAAAAGAAGGAAGCCATCGATTGGAGCCGCCCCAGGAGGAGCTGCCGGTACCAGGAGAACCGCCGTCGTCGACTTCGTCGTTCGCCCCCGTCGTCGATCCTCGCCTGAGCCCCGGTGAGCCTCCCACGACCCTCACCTACCGCGTTAGGGTTCTGTCTCGCCAGCGCTGCCCGACATGGACGATGAGCCGTGGCCGTTCAATTAGATTTAGATCATGCGGTCGAGATCACCTCGTACCGCTTCGCCCCTCCCCGTCTCACTGACGTGTGGGGACAGTCACTTAACTAGCCCGCGTACGCGCTATGTGTAATGGGCCGGCCCAGTAAAACATCCCGCGCGACCCAACAATTCAAATTAAGCTTTATTCTTTTAATTTCAAACACAGTTCTGTACCTATATTCAAAAATCAAACCAGCTCGATTCACTGAACCAAAATGCATGAAATCAATTTTTATAGAAAGGTACTCAAATGCTTAATCCAAGCCCATTGGATTCAAATCATTTGGATCTGTGGATCAACTATGATAAAAATAACAAGGCAGAAGCTTTCCTGCATTCAAACATTTTTCAAAATTCAACCATAAAAGATTTTGAGTTGATTCCAACTCTCAAAAATCACATTTGATCATACATTTTAGAATATATAAAACATATGGGTTTACTTGCAGAAATAATGTTTAAGTAATAAAAGAATGCCACATAGGCATTTCTAGTCACTTTATTTAGTTAAAATAAAAAGGTTAAACCTTATTAAATTGTGACACCACTTTAAATCACATTCCCATGTACTGAGATATGTGGTGATGACATGTGTCAACATGATACCATGTTTGAGTTGGAGAATATTAAATCTTAAGTAGTTTTTCAATGAGTAGAAATTACTTTTCTCAAATTAAAATAAATAAGACAAATGCTTTAATCCTTGTAATGTTAGTGATGATGCTAGATCATCTATAGTGCACCTTTGTGTGATGATTGAAAATAGTTAAGTATTGTTTGGTGATTGTGTACCTCGTATTTATTTATGGACGCTAGTACCGACCAAGGATACGAGGAGGAAGGAGGATACTACGAGGAGGAAGCCGAGGAGAACATCAACCACTGCTCTGCACAAGGCAAGCTAACACTTGCAAGATACCCTACTAATGCAAGCTTATACTGATACTTATGCAAGCTAATACTTGCTTGTTAACATGACCACTATATGCCTTAAGCATATGTGATCATATCCACTTGATAACCCAATCCTAGTTTTACTTGCAAGCTTTATACTTTCTTTCTTTATAAAAGCTTTCTCTTAGAGTTTACATAGTGAATTGTAGATACTAGAAGGATATTGGAAGGTAGCATAAAGAGCATAAAATTTGGCCTAACTTAGATAATCGTGATGTCATCCTAAGGCATGAGATTGAACTTATCAAATCTCCACTTGTGTACCACCTATCATTAGTAATTACCACCACTTGTATATGCTAGTGCTAAGTATAAAACTTGATCAACTTTAGATGGGAATACTTGGTGAAAATGGTTATGAAAACCTTAGAATGAGGAGTCATTCTACTGAAATGTTTCAACATGTGTTTTCGAACACCAGATGATTTTGGATGATGAAAATGTTGAGGCATGAGCCTTAGCCCTTTATAAAACTGATGGTTGTCTGGATGTGATACCATTCCAATTTTATCGTACAACCACAATACCCGAAATTTGGGTGGGGCTTGACTGGAAATTTATATACCTTAGTATGGGTTCCCTCGCGGCCATGGCCTGAGCTGAGGCTACCTTGTGAAGATTGTCCACCTGTGCAGTACCAAAGATGACAGCTGGTCATGCTTGGGAGGCCAAACTCATAGGAGAGGTGCCTATACTAGGGCGTGAAACTGAAAGTTTAGGAGTCATTATCCGCATACTAAGTATGGTGAATTCAGGATTTGTTCCTGACAGATGTATCGAATGTTGTGGTGAAAGTGTACAATCTCTGCAGAGTTTCAAACTATTTGAATAGCCGTGTCCGTGGTTATGGACAGTTAGAGTGGCCATACTGTTCCCCCGTCAGATTGTTTTCAAAATGACTTGTGAAATGAATTGTGACTTTGACTTGACCACAGCAGAGTTGTGATATGAAATTCAAATTCCCACTTAGGTGTATAAAACTATCAACTAGTTTTTCTTTGCTTCTGAACTTACTAGAGGTAAATCTGGCTTTTTGTCAAAACAACCCTAGAGCTTAGTACCCTACTACAAAAAACCCCTTAACTTGTTAGTATTAGTTTGCGAGTACTTAAAAAGTACTCATGGCTTTGTCCCTGGCTATTCCCGTGGCCATACTATGAAGAGGAGTATCAGGATGACGGACCGCAGGAAGGTTACGACAACTAGGATCATCCCCCATCGTCAGCATTGCCTGTGACCCTGAAGATGAAGCTTTGCCTACGCTATCGTTACTATTACGTTATTTGGCTGCTTGAATTGTATTAAGAACTGGATCATGAGATCCTTATTTGTGTAAGACCATATGTATGGTTTGTAATGGATGATGTACTGCGATATCCAAATCTATTATGTCTCACAAAAATGGTAATCCTGGGATTGCGATGTATGGCATAACAGGCATCTGGGATTAAAAATCTGGGTGTTGACAGCCTGTCAGCGAGAGGGTGAGGAGTAGGCGCGTGAGAAAGAGAGAGGGGGAGGAAAAATCTCGGGTGGGCTGCTAGGACGTATGTGGGGTTGGGCCAAATAGGTAGCGCTAGGTTTTATTTTTTTCTTTCTCCTTTTTCTTTTCTAATTTGATTTTCAGAAATGGTTTTGAAACCCCAATTCAAATCTGTTTGAATTCAAACCTTCTCCAAACTTTTGTACTATGATCCTAGCATTCAAAAGTGTGTCAAACACATCTAACTACTCAAAAACACTTTGGTCTTTGAAAATAAAAATAAAACCATGCCCCATATATAATATATAATGAGGGGTTTAAATATGGTTTCATTTAGGGTTTTGGTTTGAAAATTTTATGCAAGATCAATATGTCATGGTGCTATGAATGCAAACAATTTGAGTTTTCATTTGAAGAAATTTGGGACGTTACATTGACAACCTCATTGTAAGTTGGGCAAAGTATTATGGTTGTGTTCTGCAGGTTCGACGTTTCTAGCAACACCTTGGGAGTTGTTTCCTTTCTACTGCTGGTTCGATAACCTTGGTTTCATAACTGAGGGAAACTTGCTGCTATGCTCATCATACCTTCCTCTTGGGGTTCCCAATGAGCTCTAAATCATTTGGGCCATCAGTTCCTAGTGCGTCAGACCCGATGTCCATCTACGGTGACAACATGGGTGCCATAGCCAATACACAGGAGCCAAGGTCACACAAGAAGCTGAAGCATATCAACTATGTTTTCACGCTATTCGCGAGCATGTCCAAGATCGTGACATATAGATTTGCAAAGTACACACAGATCTTAATGTGGCAGATCCATTGATTAAACCCCTCCCTAAGGCAAAACATGACCAACACCAGACCACCATGGATGTTAGGTATATTACCATGTAATCTAGATTTTTGTCTCTAGTGCAAGTGGGAGACTGTTGGAGATATGCCCAAGAGGCAATAATAAAAGTAGTTATTATTATATATTTGTGTTTATGATGAATGTTTACATCCCATGCTATAATGGTATTAATCGGAAACTTTAATACTTGTGTGATTTGTAAACATGAAAGAGTCCCAAGTAAAGTCTCTTGTTAAACTAGATTGTTGATTGATTGATGATCATGGTTTCCTGATCATTAACATTGGATGTTATTGATAACAAGGTCATATCATTAGGAGAATGATATGATGGACACACTCCTATAGTTAAGCGTAGCATAAGGTCAAGTCATTTCAATAGTTCATTTGCTATAAGATTTTGGATACATAGTAACCTAAATCATTCGACCTTGAGATCATGTTAATCACCATCACTGTATGGATGCTTTTATGACATCAAACATCACTTCGTAACTGGGTGGTTACAAAGATGGCATTGAGTATTCAGAAAGTATGTGTTGAGGCACATGGATCAAAAGTGGGATTTGTCCATCCATACGACGGATAGATATACTCTAGGCCATCTCGGTGGAATGTCATCCAATTGGGTTGCAAGCATGTGGCTGGATCACAAGGGATCACATATCACAGGAACGAGTAAAGAGTACTTATTAGTAACAAGGTTGAACTAGGTATGCAGAGATACCAATGATCAAACCTCAGATAAGTAAAGTATCACGAGACAAAGGGAAATTGGTATCGTATGTAAATGGTTCATTCGATCATGAAATAATCGTACAAATATGTGGGAGCCATATGAATTTCCAGATTCCTCTATTGGTTATTGATCGGAGAAGAGTTTCGATCATGTCTGCATAATTCACGAACTGTAGGGAGACACACTTAAGGATTCGATGTTGCTTAGTAGATATGGAATGTAAGTAAGAGATCGAATGTTGTTCAGAGTCTCGGATAGGATCCGGGACATCACGAGGAGATCCGGAATGGTCCGGAGAATAAGATTCATATAAGGAAAGTCCAATTCCGGAGTTCGGAAATGTTTTCGGAATCTTCTAGAAGGGTCTAGAAGGTCCATCACTCCAGAGTGGGAAGGGTACATGGATGTTTCATACCAATGTGGAATGGTTGCATCATGTCCTAGGTCACTTGGCTGGGCAATGGTAAGAGAGAAATCAAACTCTAGTTTGAAAAGTTAAACGCCAATTTGAAAAAGTCAAATCCGAACATGGTTGCCTAGTGGAGGGAGGAGAAGAAACCCACTTAGGGAAGGTTTCCCATCCCTCCCAAGCCGCCGTCCATGAAGAGAAGTTGGGGGAGGACTCCCCTCCCCCCAACTGCCTCTCCCCACCTATATAAGGAGGGGTAGGGCGCCCCCTACCCCTCACCCCAAAACCCTAGCTCGGCCGCCCCCGCCAAGTCATCGCCACCCTAGCACCTCCTCAAGTCGTCACCGCCTAGCCCTCCTCTAGCCGCCGGCCACCTCCACCCACTTGGCCTCTAAACCATAGTTGCCAAGGTCCCTCTCTACTCCACCATACCTGCTCCATCTTAGGCGAAACCCTGCGGGATTTCACCTCTACTTCCACCACCACACCGTCGTGCGGGATCTACAACCTCCATTGTCTGCTAGAACAAGGGAGAGGAAGGTCTTCATCAAGTACTAAACATGTGACCGACTGCGGGAGCGCTGCGAGAACGCGGCGCCGGAAGGATCGTCTACACAGTCTTGAGATCGACAAGTGAATGACTACATCACCCACGAGAGATCCGTATCTCGTTAAACGCTTTGGATCTTTGAGGGTTAGTACTTTATCAACTCTTTTCACCGATCTAGTAGATTAGATCTTAGGTTGTGTGTGTTCATATGATATAATTTTTTTGTTTTCCATGCTAAGAACCCCTACAGTTTCGTATAAGTGGCTGGCGGGTCTCTGTCTCTCTTTCAATAGTGGATATGACATTTACACCAGAGGTCCCTAAAACGGAGGAAAGAGGCAATCATTGAATCAATGTTGTGGCTCAATGTTCATAGGTGGGAAGGGGTTCTACCATGAAAGCCCTATAAGCCACGTAAAACTTGCAAAAAGGATAAAGTAGAGACGTCTAACTTTGTTTTGCAGGGGGCGTGTCTCGTGACATGGTAATGGTAAGTTTGTGAAACGATTGTCCATTGGAGGTCTTGATGGAGATCAACATGCTGCAACCATGTCATGGAACCATACTTCTGAAGTATTTGTTTGCACATCTTGTTTGGCATAGTATATTAGATATATTACGGTAGCTAAATAGGATGATACCTCACAATTCCAGTGATAGTGTTCCCCTTGTGTGTGAACCACCAAAAAAGTTCTTCGGTATGAGGCATGCCGTGTTAATCGGGTGTTAGACATACCTACGTCCACATATGATGGGTGCAACGATTTCCCCGTGATACGTCCAAAACATATGTACTTTCCCGAACACTTTTGCTATTGTTTCTCCTCTAAACTTGTGTGATTTGGATACAACTAACACAGACTGACGATGTTTTCAACAGAATTACCTTGGTGTCTAGTTTTTGTGCAGAAAATCAACTATTAGGAAAAATCCCAGAAAATATGCCAAAAATCCTATTTCACCAGAAGATCCACGGAGCCAGAGTACGAGATGGAGTGGAGGCCTGAGGGGCCCACACACCCCTGCCGCCCGGTTGGGCCCACCCCGCGCCTGGGGGGTGCGGCCGCCTCAGGCACCCCCTTGGCCTCTCTCTTCGCCTATAAGACGCTGTCACATCCCAAAATTTTCCAGATTTTGAAATGTGAATAATAAATAAACAAAATAAACAATTGTTGATTTTTAGGGTGAGAAGAAACTTTTGATTCCAATTAGAAACATCAAAACCTATTTTGATCAAATAAAATCCTAAAGGGATTTAAAAAGATAAACAATTAATAAATAAAGTTATGATAGTTGGAATTACTATTTTTGGATCTTTTAATAAAAAGATTTGATTTTAAAAATGCAAAGGTAAAATTATAAATAAGGATTATTTTATAGAGCCAAATTAAATCTTGGCCAAACTTTTCAAATAAAGTATTTCTATTTGATAAAAAGAGTAAAGGTTTATTTGAATAAAATAATGAGGTTTTATTAATATCCAAATTTTATTAAAGTAAAGGCTTTTCCATTTTAAATAAAAACTAAAACTTGTTAATTTATTTTAAATAAGATTTCCAAGTGTTTTATATTTTCAAATAAAACCTACTGAAATGGTTTTGATATTATTTTAGATTTCAAATAGAGTTTTTAAATAAATTAAATCCTATTTGAATTAATGACTAAGGTCTATTTATTTAATTATTAATGGATCCTAAAAAGAATAAAATTATTTTATTTTGGACATTGGATTATGTTGTTAAACAGAACTAAAATCAATACAAAGTTTGGTGGTGGTTTTATTTAAATTGGTGTTTGAATTATTTGTTTCAAAATCAAAACAGAAATTCATATTGGAAAAAGAAAAAGCTTTCAGAATAAAAAAAGTGAAACAACAGACCCAACCCAATAGGCCCAGCAAGCCCACTCGCAGCCCAACTTTCTTTCCCCTCAGCGAATCGTTTTTCACCCACGCGCGCACCCGCGGAGTCACAGACAGGTGGCCCCATCTCCCACTTCCTCCACCTCGCTGACAGACAGGCCCCACACCACTGTGCATCGTTTCCACCCGCGCCAGCCGTTTCCCCCCTTTTCCTCAATGGCGTTCTGCCGTGATTACTCCGCTTGAATACGCGTAAATGGCTGAGTTAATCCCGCCTGCGACCATGCTCGATTAATAGCCTGCTTTCCCTCTCTCTTTCCCCACAAGCTCCAGCCTCTCCCAGCCACCAGGCTGCCTCGAATCGGCTTTGCACTGCCGCTGCTCCGGCGAGCTTCTCCGAGCAATTCCGGCGCTGTCCAGCCTCCCCTCGCCTTCCACTGCACACGAGCTTGCTCGCCAGCACCAGGCGCATCTACCCGTGTGCTCCACTCGCCCGCGCGCGTCCCCTAGCGTCGACAAGCACGACACAGAGCGTCGCCGCCGTCTGTCTCGTCTCCGTCGAACTCCCCCGGTAAACTCCGACCGCCCCGAGCTTTCTTGTTGATACTCCCATACTCCCCATGCTCGCCTGCGTCTAACCGTACCCTTCGTTTGTCTTTGGGTGAACTGCAGCCTCGCCCCCGTCATCAAACAGAGCCGCCCGACGCCGACGCCGTCTCCGGTGAGCAATCACCGTCGCATCTGAGCGCCCCTCGCCAAGCCAACGCCACCTCGAGCTTCGCCAACCCTCTGCGAGCACGGTGAGCACCCCTGTTACCTCACTTGCGTCCTATATCGCCGGCTCCGCCGCAGCCAGAGCGTGCGCCACCAGTCGCCGCCGCTAGCGCCGCTCGCCTTTGGTCAATGCGTTGTAGTCCGTAGGATCTAGATCCAAAGGATCATATTAGATCATAAGCGAAAGAGTATGCGTCCATTTGTGCCACACGATCTCACTTAAATCTTATGGTCCACAGATCTCAATCCGTGTGAACCGGTATCGTCCAGTAAGAACATGACGCGTGGCACTGGTTTTGTTTAAAACAGAAATTAGAATCTGATTGATATGCAAACTTGTAAAATTCATAACTTTAATTCTACACGTCCAAATTTTGTAAATTTTATATCAATGGATTAGGAAGAACAAGTACTTTGCAACTATGCATTTTTTTTAATATTTTGCTTCTAGAAAATTGGTTGAAATTGCAGAAAATTGTGTAGGCTTATTTTGAATATAAAAATTGTTCTAGATATGTTTTTAATATGAAATCTTTGAAAAATGGTTTGTTGTGAACCTACTGACCCTAGGAACCAATTTATGGATTTAAAAATATATTTTGTGAAGTTAAGGAGTAAATATTTGAATTAGCTCATTTCTAGTCAAATAAAAATATTGATTTTGGTTTAGAATTGAATCTTGAGTGAAACCTTTGGGAAATGTTTTGATTCAAACCTTCTGACCCTAAACACCAAGTTTTGAGAATTAAAATATATTTGGTGAACTCTTTAAAGAATATTGCTTTGCTAAAAGAATTTTCAACCACATAAAATATTGATTTGATTTAAAAATGGTTTATAGATAAAACCTTTTTGCAAACGGTTTTACCACTTTATAAAATGACCACTTTGAACTTTATAATGTTTAGAGCCTAGTAGAAACCACATTTGCAAATAAAACTATCTTTTGCATGCTTGCATGCATGACCTTGTTTCTATTATTTTATGTGTGATAAAATTGGTTGGAATGCTAGTTGAATCTATGTTTGCTTGATTGAATTGTAGTGGAATTAGAAGAGTGTGATATTTGCAAGATCAAGAAGTGAACCATCATTCTCTACTAAAAAGTCAAGTGACACCATCATCCAAGTCTGTAAGGTTCCCAACCTTTAGTAAGGTAGAGATCCCTGTGTTTACAATGCTAGTCCCTGGATCAATAGCTAGCATCCACAGTTAAGATGTAATATCAAGAAACAAAGGTCATAATACAACTTTATAACCAGGAATAACATAATTTATTACATCTTACATAGCTCATTTGGCTATCTCATTACAATGCAGCAGAAATATCTATAAGCATGGGGTTCTTCATCTTCAAAGTGCCACAGGCAGACATGCTGGTTGTAGACTCGTAATCCTAATCATTAAACTTCACTAATATCAATCAAACCTGCAACATAACAAGTTACAGCCACAAGGGTCAATACATTTGAATTGTATTGGCAAGTGATACTATGGTACTATAGTGGAGTCTATCATCTATATGCATTTGGCTAAGTGGAGCTTAGGCTTGCTTTGCTCAAAATAGATTTTCCTTATCATTTGAAAACACTAAGTTTTTGTTTGGCAAAAAATCACCCAAGGCATCTACCAATCAAAGATTGAAGATCCTTTAACCCTTGTTCAACCACAAGTTTTTAACTTAGAAATTTGGATGATGAGATTCTTGATAGCTTCCATGTCTTGATGCTCAAATTGTCCTTTACCAGGGACATGGCTAAGTACTTAGATTTTACACTCTGCAGAGGTGGTGCACTTTCCCCACAAGACTTGGTTTCACCAAGACAAGATCTTTCAGAAGCCTTCCCTTAGACCAAAATGGACGCGCTCCAACCTATCATTCCCCTACCACCAACTGTCCATTTGGCTAAGTTATTGCAACCTATATGATCCAGGCAGAGCCCATAATGCCAAGTGGTTGCACTTGAAGCTTCTCAACATTTGACATCTCAAATCTCTTTGTTCCTGGGTGGCTTTCCACAAGTGAGATACACAAGGTAAACCATAAAAATGGGCCTTGTGAACCACTCAACACAAACCATTCCTTCCATTCCACCCAGGTGATTCATTCACTTAGTTGTTTTATTAAACAAAACACAAGTCCTCAGACTTAGAAATTTTTCCATAGTGTGAATATGTATTCCACCCTTGTTTTCTATTAGCTAAGCTAAGCATGATGGTAATAGGAATCTTAACTTAGGTAATTTTCACTAAGGTTTCATCTACTAGGTTTTCCCATAGCATAGTTTATACTTAGCAAAATTCCATGCAAGTCCTACTTAGAAATATCTCTAATGCATAGTGATAAATAATGGGACAAAAGTATGAAGCATCACTTGCCTTTTTGGTAGAGTATAAGTTCACTCCTTGTCCTTGCTACAATCACACTCTTCAAGTCACTACAATTCAATCAAGCAAGGCACAAGTTCAATCTACCATTCAAGCAATTCATTACATAAAATCATATAAAAAAGATAATGCATGCAAGCATGCCAAGGATTGTTTTATTTGGAAAAGTGGTTTCTAAAGGTTCACAAACATTTGAAAACACCTAATGGTCATTCTATAAAGTGGCAAAGTCATTTGCAAAAGGTTTCACTTTATAAACCATTTTTAAAACAACGTATCATTTTATGTGGTGTAAAAATGTTTTTAATAAGGCATTAATCTATAGGGTTCACAAAATATGTTTTCAAACCATAAAATCTTGTGTTTAGGTTCAGAGAGTTTATTTCTAAAACATTCCTCAAAGATTTTCTACCAAAACCATATTTAATAAATAAGCCATATTTTTATTTGGCTAGAAATGGTTTAAATCCAAGATTCATTCTTTTGTTTCACCAAATACATTTTTGAAACCACAATTTGTTTCCTAGGGTCAGTAGGTTCAAAACAAACCATTTACAAAATATTTTACCCCCAAAATCATTTTAGAACATTTTTTATAATCTAAACAAGCATACATAACTTTCTGCAAAAACAAACATTTTACCAGAAGCTTTTTACTAAACAAAGTGCATGGTTGGCTAGGGCTTGTTTTTCTGAATCCATTGATATGAAGTTTGCAAAATTTGGACGTGTAGATCAAAAGTTATAGATTTTTCAAGTTTGCATACAAATCAGATTCCAATTTCTGTTTAAAACCACGCGGCGTTTTCCTATTCGTCGGTACCGCTTCGGCTGGATCAAGCAATGACAGCCGTTAGATTTAATTCATATCACATGGTGCAGAGATGCTACTTACCCCTTCGTCTAGCTTCTATCGCGTTCATCAGATCAAGATCCTACGGTCCCTAGCATGTGACCAAAAGCTAGCAGCGCTGGCGGCGGCGTCTGGCGGCGGAGCGGCCTGGCGGTGGCGTTTCCGGCGATGTAGGAAGCGGGAGAGGGAAAGGAGATGCTCACCGAGTTCGTGGAGTGGCGCTGAAGCTCAACTCGCTTCCGGTTTGTCAGGGGGCGCACTGGATCAGTCGGGATTCCTCGTCGGAGTCAGGGACGGCGTCGGTCTCGCTCAGACGTCGACGGGGGCGACGCTACGGTGCACAAGAAGACAAGGCAAGAACGGCATTAGCTGCGCAAGAGGTTGGCGATCAAGCGTGCATCATCGAGAGGAAGAAGGGCGGTCAGCACTCACCGGAAAAGACTGACGGAGTGGAGGCAGACGGTGGCGGCGGTGGTCGGCGTTGTTGCCGAAGTTCTAGGGCGCTTGGGGACGAGCTGGCGTTACGGGGAGGTGCGCCTGGGTCTGGGGAACTTACCCGTGTGCTCGGGGAGGTAAGGGGTGGCGCGGGGTTGCCGGAATCGCTGCCGGAGAGCGTCGGAACAGAGGGTGGTGCAGGAGAAAATTTGGCAGCCTGGGGGCGCGCTAAGGTGGGGCGACAGAGGGGAACGAGAGAGGAGATGCTGGCGCTTAAGTAGGCGTCGTCCCAGGGTCGTTACATGGCGTGGTTAACGCGTATTCACGCCGGCATTTCATCGGCAGGAATGGCCAGAGGAGGGGGGGCGCGGTCAGCGGCGGGTGGGGAAGAAAGAGCTGGCGGTGGGGTCCGCTTGGCAGCGTGAGAGAAAGAGAGCGAACTGGGTCCACCGGTCAGTGAGGGTGCGGGTTCTTTCTTTGGTGCGAACCATTTTATTACGGGAAGAGATGGACTAGACTGTTGGGCTTAGTGGGCTGGGCTGGTTGGGTCGAGTCCGTTTTCATATTTTTTTCTGTTCTGATTGTTTTTCTTTTTCCTTTAATCTGTTTGGATTTTGAACAACCAAAACACACACTCATTTGATTTCAAAACTTTGCAAAATTTTGGGTAGGTTTAAATACTGGTTAGTAGCACAACCAGATGTCAATTTTTGAATAAAAACTTTATTCTTTTTGGGTCTTTTATTTATTCAAAATAGGCTTAGTTTTAAATCATATAAGATTTATTAATATTTCTAAACACCATTTGATTTTTCCCAAACCACCCAAATCTTTTCAGTAGGTTTTTATTAGATTAATTGGGTGTCACATAATTCATCTTGAATTATTTGGAAAGGTTTTTAATATGATTCATTAATCATTTAAGATTGGGTATTTGTTTTAATTCCAATGGAATTTAATATAGTTTTAATTCCCAAATTTTTATTTGGAGGTTTTATTTTATTTAAGTTGATTAAACAACTTTTATTCCACTTGGGTGAATTCCAAATATCATTTTCTCATGTATTCTTATTTAGATATTTGTCTTTATTAGGATAGGGATAGAATGGTTATTGCCATTTTATTTTATTTGGAATATTCTTTATCCTTTTATTTTTTTGGGATTATAATCATTCCATTTGCTTAATGTATTAGGCCAAGATTTGATTAGGTCTTTAAGTATTCTTTTATTTAATATTTTTATCTTTGTCTTATAAAATCCATATCTTTTTATTCAGAGATCCAAACTTGGTGATTCCAATTTGTAAGATCTTGTTTGAGATTTGTTTAACCTTTAAATATCTTTTAGGATTATTTGCTCACCAATTGGTATGGGTTTCTTGATAGATGCTTTATTAACTTTGGGAATTCAATTTCTTATCTTATTAATTTCATAAGATTTTATTTATGGTTCCAAATTGAGTGAAACCAATTTATATGGTTTTTATAATATTTCCCATTTATCTTTCTTGATAATTTGTGAATGTTTGTTGACAAGTTTTTATATGGATCAAATCCATGGATTTGGAGATAACTTGGAAATGATTTTAGTTCATTAGGGTTTAGGGTTTAGATTTATTTTCCAAGTGTTTAAATTTCCAGATACATTCATTGAGGAATGCATTTCCCTTGATTTGGATTTTGTTTGATTCAAACTTTTACCAAAGTTTGTTCAAGATGGGATTTTAAGTTTCCTTTTAGAAATAAAAAGTTTCTTTTCACCCTGATTTTCAACAAAAATTTATTTTGTTTATTTTATTTTTCACATTACAAGATTTGGAAAATCTTGGGATGTGACAGGCTACCACCCTTAAAATAAATCTCGTCCCGAGATTTGGGAAGGCTAAGGGTTACAAGTTGTCTCAAAGCATCTAGGGTACTACCACCCTTAAAATAAAATTTCCAACTAAATTACATCTTGGTTTGCTTGGGGTCTTGTTGAAATCTTTCTGGGCAAACATCTGCATAGTGTCCTTTGTTTCCACACTTGAAACATGTGACAAGGCTGAGATCCTTCATAGGTTTGTTTATCTTGTGCTTCATCTTTTCTGGACAGTTGCTTGCATAATGTCCTGGTTCTTTGCAGTTGAAACACATCACTTGGCTGATATCTTTCTTTTCCTTTGGTATCATTGCCTCTTATTTGTTTCCTTGATCCTTCTTCTTTTCTGAGCATTCATTGGCATAGTGTCCCATCTCTTTGCAAGTGTAACATTGCACTTGGCTTTTGTCCTTCTTTTTCTTGGGTTTCTCCAAAGCTAGGAGTGCTTCTAGTTCATGTTCTTCATATGTTATCTCATAGGTAGGAATGTCTACTGGTTTCTTTGACCTTCTATTGCTCCTTGGATAATTCATATGTCTCTTCTTTGGTCCTTTAAATTGGGTCATATTGCATGGAGGTACAAGTTGAGATTTTCCTTTGTCTTCATCCTTCTTGGTAGACTTGGCTCTCTCTTGATAGTCTGCAACCAGTTGTTGCACTCCACCTTGTTTCCTTTGTTCAATTATGGAATAGATGGGGCATTAGATAGGGACATGATCATTTCCTTCACATAGGAAACAAGTCACTTGGGATGTGGGGCATTGGTCAGCTAGATGTTTCTCTTCACAATTGGGGCATTGATCTCCATGTTCCTTGGAAGTGTGATCCTTGTCTCCACAAATATTGCAAGCTTTGGCTCCTTCTAAAATAACATCTTTGTCATCCTTGTTGTCATAAACTCCTTTGGAAGAGTTGTCTCCAATGTTGATCATTTGAGTGGCCATCCCTTGCAACAATTGGGATTGAATTTTCAAAATCCTTTGTATGGCTGGGTCTAGTCCATTGTTGTTGGCTAAAAGCTGAGTTGTCACTTGGCTCAACTGGGTTTGGTTTGCTAGTAGTTGTTCTCTCATGTGCATCTCTTGGTTGTTGTTGTCATCAATCTTGATGTTGGAGTCTCTTGGAGAGGTTATCTGTTTAGGTTGGATTGGGATAAGAATAGGCAAAAGATTTCTAAGGAAATAATTCTAATCACACGCATCACAATTCACACAAGCAATGTGCAAGCAATCACAAACAAACATTCCACTCAAACAACAAGTTTCAAGCATATTTTTAGGCAACCAAAATTATTTTTGTTACACCACATAAGTTGGTGGGTTGGACTTAAACAAAATATGGTGGTCCATATATATGGTTTACTTGTGATCTTTCCATCCTTCTTGGCTGATTCTTCTTGCATGAGATCATGGTTTCCTTGGGAAAATCCTTGGTCACAAAAACTTCAAAGGTGATGATGCTTCCTTCTAATTGTGTTTCCTTAGTCTTCAAGTCTTGCGCAATATTTCTTGTCTCACTTGTAGTCCTTAGTGCTATCCAAGGTTGAAGTCCTTGGTGAAAATGTTGAAGATGTTGAAGTCATTAGAGTTGAAGATGTTGAAGTCATTAGAGTTGTTGAAGTCCTTTGCACATGGTGAAGTATTTGGCCATGGGGTAGGTTTTGTCCATCAAGTAGAAATAGAAGAGATGTAGAATCAAAACCAAAATGGTTTGAGGAAAGAGTTTACAAGATTGTTTGTAAATAAGTTTTGGAACAAATACAACTCCTATTTTTCTAAGGGTTTTTGTCCAATCCTAGGTTTACAAATCCTACAGGCAACACAATGCTCTGATACCATCTGTAAGGTTCCCAACCTTTAGTAAGGTAGAGATCCCTGTGTTTACAATGCTAGTCCCTGGATCAATAGCTAGCATCCACAGTTAAGATGTAATATCAAGAAACAAAGGTCATAATACAACTTTATAACCAGGAATAACATAATTTATTACATCTTACATAGCTCATTTGGCTATCTCATTACAATGCAGCAGAAATATCTATAAGCATGGGGTTCTTCATCTTCAAAGTGCCACAGGCAGACATGCTGGTTGTAGACTCGTAATCCTAATCATTAAACTTCACTAATATCAATCAAACCTGCAACATAACAAGTTACAGCCACAAGGGTCAATACATTTGAATTGTATTGGCAAGTGATACTATGGTACTATAGTGGAGTCTATCATCTATATGCATTTGGCTAAGTGGAGCTTAGGCTTGCTTTGCTCAAAATAGATTTTCCTTATCATTTGAAAACACTAAGTTTTTGTTTGGCAAAAAATCACCCAAGGCATCTACCAATCAAAGATTGAAGATCCTTTAACCCTTGTTCAACCACAAGTTTTTAACTTAGAAATTTGGATGATGAGATTCTTGATAGCTTCCATGTCTTGATGCTCAAATTGTCCTTTACCAGGGACATGGCTAAGTACTTAGATTTTACACTCTGCAGAGGTGGTGCACTTTCCCCACAAGACTTGGTTTCACCAAGACAAGATCTTTCAGAAGCCTTCCCTTAGACCAAAATGGACGCGCTCCAACCTATCATTCCCCTACCACCAACTGTCCATTTGGCTAAGTTATTGCAACCTATATGATCCAGGCAGAGCCCATAATGCCAAGTGGTTGCACTTGAAGCTTCTCAACATTTGACATCTCAAATCTCTTTGTTCCTGGGTGGCTTTCCACAAGTGAGATACACAAGGTAAACCATAAAAATGGGCCTTGTGAACCACTCAACACAAACCATTCCTTCCATTCCACCCAGGTGATTTATTCACTTAGTTGTTTTATTAAACAAAACACAAGTCCTCAGACTTAGAAATTTTTCCATAGTGTGAATATGTATTCCACCCTTGTTTTCTATTAGCTAAGCTAAGCATGATGGTAATAGGAATCTTAACTTAGGTAATTTTCACTAAGGTTTCATCTACTAGGTTTTCCCATAGCATAGTTTATACTTAGCAAAATTCCATGCAAGTCCTACTTAGAAATATCTCTAATGCATAGTGATAAATAATGGGACAAAAGTATGAAGCATCACTTGCCTTTTTGGTAGAGTATAAGTTCACTCCTTGTCCTTGCTACAATCACACTCTTCAAGTCACTACAATTCAATCAAGCAAGGCACAAGTTTAATCTACCATTCAAGCAATTCATTACATAAAATCATATAAACAAGATAATGCATGCAAGCATGCCAAGGATTATTTTATTTGGAAAAGTGGTTTATAAAGGTTCACAAACATTTTAAAACACCTAATGGTCATTCTATAAAGTGGCAAAGTCATTTGCAAAAGGTTTCACTTTATAAACCATTTTTAAAACAAGGTATCATTTTATGTGGTGTAAAAATGTTTTTAATAAGGCATTAATCTATAGGGTTCACAAAATATGTTTTCAAACCATAAAATCTTGTGTTTAGGTTCAGAGAGTTTATTTCTAAAACATTCCTCAAAGATTTTCTACCAAAACCATTTTTAATAAATAAGCCATATTTTTATTTGGCTAGAAATGGTTTAAATCCAAGATTCATTCTTTTGTTTCACCAAATACATTTTTGAAACCACAATTTGTTTCCTAGGGTCAGTAGGTTCAAAACAAACCATTTACAAAATATTTTACCCCAAAATCATTTTAGAACAATTTTTATAATCTAAACAAGCATACATAACTTTCTGCAAAAACAAACATTTTTACCAGAAGATTTTTACTAAACAAAGTTCATGGTTGGCTAGGGCTTGTTTTTCTGAATCCATTGATATAAATTTTGCAAAATTTGGACGTGAAGATCAAAAGTTATAGATTTTTCAAGTTTGCATACAAATCAGATTCCAATTTCTGTTTAAAACCAAACTGGTGCCACGCGGCGTTTTCCTATTCGTCGGTACCCGCTTCGGCCGGATCAAGCGATGACAGCCGTTAGATTTAAGTCATATCGCACGGTGCAGAGATGCTACTTACCCCTTCGTCTAGCTTCTATCGCGTTCGTCAGATCAAGATCCTACGGTCCCTAGCATGTGACCAAAAGCTAGCGGCGCTGGCGGCGGCGTCTGGCGGCGGAGCGGCCTGGCGGTGGCGTTGCCGGCGATGCAGGAAGCGGGAGAGGGAAAGGAGATGCTCACCGAGTTCGTGGAGTGGAGCTGAAGCTCAACTCGCTTGCGGTTTGTCAGGGGGCACACTGGATCAGTCGGGATTCCTCGCCGGAGTCAGGGACGGCGTCGGTCTCGCTCAGATGTCGACGGGGGCGACGCTACGGTGCACAAGAAGACAAGGCAAGAACAGAATTAGCTGCGCAAGAGGTTGGCGATTAAGCGTGCATCATCGAGAGGAAGAAGGGCGGTCAGCACTCACCAGAAAAGACTGACGGAGTGGAGGCAGACGGTGGCGGCGGTGGTCGTCGTCGTTGCCGAAGTTCTAGGGCGCTCGGGGACGAGCTGGCGTTAAGGGGAGGTGCGCCTGGGTCTGGGGAACTTTCCCGTGTGCTCGGGGAGGTAAGGGGTGGCGTGGGGTTGCCGGAATCGCTGCCGGAGAGCGTCGGAACAGAGGGTGGTGCAGGAGAAAATTTGGCAGCCTGGGGGCGCGCTAAGGTGGGGCAACAGAGGGGAACGAGAGAGGAGATGTTGGCGCTTAAGTAGGCGTCGTCGCAGGGCTGTTACATGGCGTGGTTAACGCGTATTCACGCTGGCATTTCATCGGTAGTAATGGCCAGAGGAGGGGGCGCGGTCAGCGGCGGGTGGGGAAGAAAGTGCTGGCGGTGGGGTCCGCTTGGCAGCATGAGAGAAAGAGAGGGAACTGGGTCCACCGGTCAGTGAGGGTGCAGGTTCTTTATTTGGTGCGAACCGTTTTCTTACGGGAAGAGAGGGACTGGACTGTTGGGCTTAGTGGGCTGGGATGGTTGGGTCGAGTCCGTTTTCATATTTTTTTCTGTTCTGGTTGTTTTTCTTTTTCTTTTTCCTTTAATCTGTTTGGATTTTGAACAACCAAAACACACACTCATTTGATTTCAAAAGTTTGCAAAATTTTGGGTAGGTTTAAATACTGGTTAGTAGCACAACCATATGTCAATTTTTGAATAAAAACTTTATTCTTTTTGGGTCTTTTATTTATTCAAAATAGGCTTAGTTTTAAATCATATAAGATTTATTAATATTTCTAAACACCATTTGATTTTTCCAAAACCACCCAAATCTTTTCAGTAGGTTTTTATTTGATTAATTGGGTGTCAAATAATTCATCTTGAATTATTTGGAAAGGTTTTTAATATGATTCATTAATCATTTAAGATTGGGTATTTGTTTTAATTCCAATGGAATTTAATATAGTTTTAATTCCCAAATTTTTATTTGGAGGTTTTATTTTATTTAAGTTGATTAAACAACTTTTATTCCACTTGGGTGAATTCCAAATATCATTTTCTCATGTATTCTTATTTAGAGATTTGTCTTTATTAGGATAGGGATAGAATGGTTATTGCCATTTTATTTTATTTGGAATATTCTTTATCCTTTTATTTTTTTTGGGATTATAATCATTCCATTTGCTTAATGTATTAGGCCAAGATTTGATTAGGTCTTTAAGTATTCTTTTATTTAATATTTTTATCTTTGTCTTATGAAATCCATATCTTTTTATTCAGAGATCCAAACTTGGTGATTCCAATTTGTAAGATCTTGTTTGAGATTTGTTTAACCTTTAAATATCTTTTAGGATTATTTGCTCACCAATTGGTATGGGTTTCTTGATAGATTCTTTATTAACTTTGGGAATTCAATTTCTTATCTTATTAATTTCATAAGATTTTATTGATGGTTCCAAATTGAGTGAAACCAATTTATATGGTTTTTATAATATTTCCCATTTATCTTATCCATGGATTTGTAGATAACTTGGAAATGATTTTAGTTCATTAGGGTTTAGGGTTTGGATTTATTTTCCAAGTGTTTAAATTTCCAGATACATTCATTGAGGAATGCATTTCCCTTGATTTGGATTTTGTTGGATTCAAACTTTTACCAAAGTTTGTTCAAGATGGGATTTTAAGTTTCCTTTTAGAAACAAAAAGTTTCTTTTCACCCTGATTTTCAACAAAAAATTATTTTGTTTATTTTATTTTTCACATTACAAGATTTGGAAAATCTTGGGATGTGACAAAGTCCTACTATTTTCATTACACTTAGTGGATTTTTGTAACATGCATGATAAGGTTTAATATATTTTATGCTATGCTAAATCCTAATAGGATACCCCTATATATCCCTTAGTGGAAACAATATAGTTGTAGTATGCTTAGCCCTGCTATATATTGGGATGGGATACATGTTATGATTATATGAAGTGTTGAAAAGATATATGTTTTATATAATAAAACAAGTACTCAATGAACCACCTGGGTGGACAAGGATACTCAAGTTTTGGACAAGGTGGCAACAAAAGGAACCATGTTTATATGGCCATCTCTTTTTGTATGTGCACTAGAAGAAAACCACCCAGGGACTTAGAGATTGAACATGTTTCTTGTACAGTGGCTTCCGTGTACAGCCACGTGCTAAATGGGCTCTGGCTTAGTCAACTACATAGTGGAAGACCCATGCATTGGCATCTTCAGGTTAACTAGAATTGTGTAAGGGAACTTGAAACCCTACATTGGTGCCTCGATGACAAGCTAGCATTGTGTATTGGGAGGACTTCTATGGAAATACTTTGTCACATTCTCAATCTGCCAGTACTCCATCTTGGTGAGTACTTATCCAGCGGCCACTGGTGGCATCAAGATGAGATTGTGTCATGTGGGTAAAGTGTACAACTTCTGCAGAAGATCAAAATTCTAAGTACTTAGCCGTGTCCCCGGTTATGGACAATACTGAGCAACAAAGGCCTGAAGCTATGGAAGATCTCGACATTCCAATTTCTCAAAGTAAAACTTGATGGTGACAACAAGGGATTTTAAGCACTTGGAGTTTTTCCAAGAAGTTCAGAAAGATTTTGACAAAAGATTAAAACTATTTTGAAAAGATAGGACAAAACTATATTGCTTTCTGCAAATGAGCCTAAACTCTACTTATCCAAATATGCATGTAATGATTGGATCCACTTATTTCTACATAGTAGTGAAACTTGCCAATACAATTCAAATGTATTGACCCTTGTGGCTGCAACTTATTATGTTGCAGGTTTGTTTGATGTTAGTGAAGTGTGTTGAATAGGATTACAAGTCTACAACCAACATGATTGCCTGTGGCACTTTGAAGATGAAGGACTCCATGCTTTATAGATTTCTGCTGCAATGTAATGTGATAGCTAAATAAGCTATGTAAGATGTAATAAATTATTTCATTCCTGGTTATAAAGTTGTATTATGACCTTTGTTTCTTGATATTACATCTTAACTGTGGATGCTAGCTATTGATCCAGGGACTAGCATTGTAAACACAGGGATCTCTACCTTATTAAAGGTTGGGAACCTTACAGACGCCTTTTGACCTAAAAATCGAGGGGGGTTCGACGTTTTTCAGAAAGAGTTCCGTTGCACCGCCACCACCAGAAACCACGATTCGGAACCAGAAACTCCGTTCTGGCACCCTGCCGGGACGGGGAATTTGGGGAGGATCATCGCCATCGTCATCGCCAACGCCTCTCCATCAACCATCAATGTTTCCCTCATCCATGAGTGAGTAATCCCCCACTGTAGGCTATGGGGATGGTAGGGATTGGATGAGTTTTATCATGTAATCGAATAAGATTGTTAGGGTATGGTGCCTAGTATCTCTATTAGTGCTATTTAAGTAGAGTCATGAACCTTCAGGTTATCATCCGAACCCCCTCCAATATTAAGTTGCAAGCAACAGACAACTGCTTTAAGCAAAGTGTGAAAGGTAAACAATCCACTTGTTCCATGAACAAGAGACCGTTGTTTTCTCCCTAGTGGCAACAACACATCTACAACCGTAGAGATTCCTGTCACTTCCCTTGATTAAGTAGAGTCATGAACCCACTATCGAGCATAAATACCCCCTCTTGGAGTCACTAGAAACTACTTGGCCAAGATAGCTACTAACAACGGAGAGCATGCAAGATCACAAACAACACAGACATGATAGAATCATAAAGATAAAACCATTAATCAAACCAACATAATAATCTCAATATCCATCGGATCCCCGCAAACACAACATGCATGATTACAAATAGATTATATCTTGATCATGAATGGAGCTCACAAGATCTATACATGAAAGCACAAAGGAGGAGATACAACCATCTAGCTACTACATGGACCCATAGTCCAAGGTGGAACTACTCACGCATCATACCGGAGAGAAGGCCTTCGGGATGATCTCCCCTCCGGCAGGGTGCTAGGAAGAACTTCAGATCCCCCCCCCGATCTAGGGATGATGGTGGCGGCGGCTACAGACGGTTTCGTGGAGATTTGATCGGGTGCTTAGGGTTTCTGCATCGGGGGCTTCTTATAGGCGAAGGAGGAGGCCGAGGAGGCGGCCAGGGTAGCCAAACCCTAGCCAGGCACGGGGCTAGGCCCACCCGCGCCTGGGGTGGGTCTGGCCCCCCTGGCTGGCCCCTCTGGCTCCCCTCTGGACTTCTTGTTCCCCGCGGAAAGTAATTGACTTTGACATTTGTCCCGTCCAATTCCGAGAATATTTCATTAACTTTTCTAAAACCAAAAACAGCAGAAAACTGGCATCTGGCACTGTTGCAACTTGTTAATAGGTTAGTACCAGAAAATATGTAAAAAGCATCTCAAAGTGTAGACAAGTAAAGCAAAGTAGATACTAAACAAGCATGGAGCATCAAAAATTATATATACGTTTCCAACGTATCAGCATCCCCAAGCTTAACTCCTACTCGTCCTTGAGTAGGTAAGTGATAAAAAGAATAAATTTTGAGGTGACATGCACCCTCACAATAAAGATCCAACCATTTGCAAGCATTGAAAGCTGGGATCAAAGAACTCTAAACATGTGCATGAAATATGGAGTTCTAACAATAGGACATAGTAACTATGCATGCAACATGACAAGCTACAAACAAAGATCATGAATAACATGCATTGAAAAACGTTTGTTTGTTTCACATGCAGAAAACATAGCATAGTGGTAATCAGCTTGTCCCTCATAGAGTAGAAAATAGATGCATAGGACACCTGCAAAGTTCACAAGGGTGACTAGAAACAAGTAGCACAAGAACAAGTAATAACACAATATGCGTCAATTAATAAGCATTGGAACACTGCACACAGAATGACAACTATGCTCTCTTAATGGTGCCTAAAGGTAGAAGGTGGAGACTCAATAATGGTGGAAGAAAGGCCTTTTTTGTAAAGGAAGTAGGGATTTCAAGTTTCAAAAAGAGCTTCCAAAAATTATGGTACTTGTTAGCTTTCAGCCCTCATTGCCCCTATCATAAGCATCTTGAAGTGATTAAGGTTAAAGTGACAAAGATGGAGTATATGCTTGACGAAGTATAAGTTGGCAATCTCAAGTCCCATGAATACGAGGGCCACACCTCATGCATACTCAACTTCAGTCACAGGTAAGTTATTGTCATTTTAAGTATTTGCATATCATTGAGAACCGCCAACGGGGTACCCCTTGCACATGGTACAGGAGCTTTCCCATAACCAAAATGACAAGGCAAGCAGACAATGAGCATCTTAGCAATCTTTTTATTTACTATATGCATAGCTTTTTATTGAGGATGCTTCATAGATAGCTCACTATGGTGATGCTGCAAGTTTCCACCATGAGTAGGCATGGATTAGGCTACGGCCCAGTCATTTCTCTAACATAGGATACAAACTCCATGGACTTACAAGTTCCCTTTTTATTTCACATCGGTGACATCCATAGACAAAAGAGCATGATATCAACTAAGTACGAAGTACAAGTGCAATGTTGAAAATGTTCCCCATGACAGCACGGTTCTGCTAATTCCAACGTATAAGTGTAAGCATATACAACATAGATGTCACAATGGTTCAAGCTTATTAGGGGCAAGGAATATAAAGTGTGCCATCAAGTTCGTGAGGGCTTTAATCACTATGTTTTCACATAACAAAATAGTTTTTAATTGGAAGATAGATGAAAACAAGAATATACTTGGAATGGTGTAACACACCATGTATAGGAGTTTGTAGTGGACACTTTGGAATAACTTGGTTTCTTGGGAGTTGGAAGCATGAGTAGAACTTACTCATACAAGTGGAGGCTAGCAAAAGACTGAGAGCAACCAACTAAGAGAGCAATAATGACCATAATCATGCAGTGCAACAAAGCATACTAATCAAAGCAAAGAGTGATAATACAAGTCAAGTACTAAATGATAATAGTGGCTAATGGTGACTTGTCATAGTCATAACATGGTGTGAGCATGTGCCAAGTCAAACCAAGCAAAGCATCAAAGGAGAATACCACAATACTATGCTTTTGCATGCTAAAACAACGCATAATTTCTTCAAGGCACACTAAGCAATACCAATTGTTTGGAACAATACATGCTACAGCAATAATCACTAAGCATAATGCCAAAACAACACCTAGCATGTCATGCTAAAGTCTAGGTCACAGTCAACGCAAGCTCCTCTTGCACTTCAAGCAAGAACTTACTACTCCTTTCCAACACCAAGCAACTTATTTGCAAAACAACACAGCGAGAAAGGGGTCCAAACTACTTTATTCAAGCAAACTAAACAACCTAAGCAAAGCAAACTAAAACTAAGACGCTCCAAGAACAACACAACTGTGCATGAAACAATAAAAACGAAGTGTCTAGACAGACCTGAGCTTTTTATTGATGAAGAAGGGGATGCCTTGGGCATCCCCAAGCTTTGACGCTTGTACCTCTTGAATATTTCTTGGGGTGACACCATGCTGGCATCCCTAAGATTGAGTATTTGTCCACTCTTTATCTCATTGCATCATTCTCTCTCTACACCTGAAATATTTTCTTTCATACAAAACTTCACACAATCTTCATTAGCAACATTAGTTTATTCAAAAGATATTAGACCACTGGCAAAGCTTTGGAATAGCAAGACTTTTCACAAAAAACACAAGCTACTGTAGTAACTCCTTCAAAAATCTCAATTTACCAAATAGAACTCAAAAGGGAATCAATAAGAAGCAAATGCAAATAATGGCAGAAATCTGTCAAAACGGACCAGCAGGTAGAAAACGATTTTTTCGGACATCTTCTGTTGCTTAAATCAAAAAGTGCTAAACTAACTAAAGTTATCTAACATACTGGGGGATTTATTCGTAAATTTTAAGCTCAATCCTAGTAACAGAGACTCCTCACGAATTGTTTTGGTGGAGGACAGAAATCTGTTTCGGGACAGCAACTCCCCAAATCTTACTTCCCTCTCATTAGAGGTCATTCTTGGCACAAAAAGCAAACAAAAAGAATAAGGAGAGGTCATTACTGAAGTAATAACTTCCAAGACTCAAGTAAACTCTTGGGTTATCTCCCAACAAGTACTTTTCTTTAACGCCTTTAAGTTAGGCACAAGAAGCAAAAAGAATCAAGTATTTTCAAATGAAGAAGCATTAACATCAAATCTTGCTTTCAAAGGAGGAGCAAAAAGCAACTTCTCTCTCCTCATAGGGAAGTGTTCAATACCTTTCTTGAATGGAAAATGATATTTGATGGTGCCTTCTTTCATATCAATGATGGCACCAACTGTTCTAAGAAAAGGTCTTCCCAAAGTAATAGGACAAGAAGCATTGTATTCAACATCCAAAACATAGAAATCAACAGGGACATAAGCATAGTTAACCATAATGAGAACATCATTAATACTCCCCATGAGTTTCTGTCAACACCCGGATTTTTAATCCCAGATGCCTGTTATGCCATACATCGCAATCCCAGGATTACCATTTTTGCGAGACATAATAGAATTGGATACCATAGTACATCATCCCTTACAAACCATACATAAGGTCTTACATAAATAAGGATCTCATGATCCAGTTCTTAATACAACTCAAGCAGCGGAAATACGTAATAATAATGGTAGCGTAGGCGAAGCTCCATCTTCGGGGTCACAGGCAATGCTAACGATGGGAGATGATCCTAGTTGTCGTAACCTTCCTGGGGTCCATCCTCCAGGTACTCCTCTTCATAGTCTGGCCACGGGAATAGCCAGGGACAAAGCCATGAGTACTCTTTAAGTACTCGCAAACTAATACTAACAAGTGAAGGGTTTTTTTTAGTAGGACACTAAGCTCTAGGGTTGTTTTGCAAAAAGCCAGATTTACATCTACTAAGTTTATAAACGAAGAAAGCTAGTTGAAGTTTTATAACACCTAAGTGGGAACTTGTATTTCATATCACAACTCTGTTGTGGTCAAGTCAAAGGCTCGGTTAATTTCACAAGTCATTTTGAAAACATCTGACGGGGGAACAGTATGGCCACTCCAACTGTCCATAACCGCGGACGTGGCTATTCGAATAGTTTGACACTCTACAGAGATTGTACACTTTCACCACAACATTCGATACATCCGTCAGGAACAAATCCTGAATTCACCATACTCAGTATGCGGATAATCAATCCTAACCTTTCAATTACACGCCCTAGTATAAGCACCTCTCCTGTGAGTTTGGCCTCCCAACCATGACCAACTGTCATCTTGGGTACTGCACAGGTGTACAATCTTCACAAGGTAGCCTCGGCTCAGACCTCGGCCGTGAGGGAACCAATACTAAGGTATATAAGTTTCCAGTCAAGCCCTACCCAATTTTCGGGTATTGTGGTTGTACGGTAAAATTGGAATGGTATCGCATCCAGACAACCATCAGTTTTATAAAGGGCTAAGGCTCATGCCTCAACATTTTCATCACCAAAATCATCGGGTGTTCGGAAACACATGTCCAAAACATTTCAATAAAATGATCCATCATTCCAAGGTTTTCATAACCATTTTTCCACCAAGTATTCCCATCTAAAGTTGATCAAGTTTTATGCTTAGCACTAGCATCTAGAAGTGGGGGTAAGTACTAGTGAGGGGTGGTAAACTAGTGGAGTTTTACTAAGTTCAATCTCATGCCTTAGGATGACATAAAGATTATCTAGCTTAGGACAAGTTTTATGCTCTTTATGCAACCTTCAATTATCTTTCTAATATCTACAATTTATTCCAGTAAACTCTAACTAATATCTTTGATAAAGAAATAAAGTATAAAGCTTGCAAGTAAAACTAGGATTGGGTATCATCAAATGTATCTAACCAGGCATGCTTAGTGCATTGCATAGGTTATTTAACTCTCATAATTGCAAGTGTTAGCTTGCACAATCAACTAGTAGTATTAGGCTTGCTAAGTTAATAGCTTACAGGTATTGGCTTGCCTTGTGCAGAGCAGTGGTTGAAGTTCTCCTCGGCTTCTCCTTCGTAGTATCCTCCTTCTTCCTCGTATCCTTGGTCGGTACTAGCGTCTATAAATAAATACGAGGTACACAATCACCAAACAATACTTAACTATTTTCAATCATCACACAAAAGGGTCCTATAGATGATCTAGCATCATCACTAACATTACAAGATTAAAGCTTGGTTTAATTTCTTTTATTTTTAGAAAAGTAATTTCTACTCATTGAAAAACTACTTAAGATTTAATATTCTCCAAACCAAACCTGAAATCATGTTGACACATGTCATCACCACACATTTCAGTACATGGGAATGTGATTTAAAGTGGTGTCACAATTTAATAAGGTTTAACCTTTTATTTTTATACAAATAAAGTGACTAGAAATGCCTAAGTGGCATCCTTTTATTACTTGGACATTATTTCTGTAAGTAAACCCATATATTTTTATATATTCTGAAAGGTATGATCAAATGTGATTTTTGAGAGTTGGAATCAACTCAAAAGCTATTATGGTTTAAATTTGAAAAATGTTTGAATGCAGAAAAGGTTCTGCCTTGTTATTTTTACCCAGGGTGATCTACAGATTCAAATGATTTGAATCCAACGGGCTTGGATTAAGCATTTCAAAACCTTTCTAAAAAAATTGGTTTCAATCAATTTGGTCACTTAATCGAGCTGGGTTGATTTTTGAAACTACGTACAGAACTGTGTTTGAATTAAAATGAAAAAAGTTAAATTCAAACGACTGGGCTGCGCGGGAACTACTAATGGGATAGCCTGCTATGCACAGCGCTTACGCGGGCTGGTTAAGTTGTTGTCCCACGCGTCAGTGAGACGGGGGTGCGAAGCGGTACGGGGCAACATGGTGCATTGGATCTAGTTCTAATCCAACGGCTCTGGTTCATCGTCCACGTCGGGCAGCGCCGGCGAGACAGAACCCTAACGCGGCAGGTGGGGGTTGTGGGAGGCTCACCGGGGCTCAGGCGAGGGTCGGCGATGCGGGCGAATGACGAAGTCGACGACGGCGAACCTCCTGGTACCGGCAGCTTCTCCTGGAATGGACGAAATCAACGGCGCCCTTCTTCTCCAGAGGCGGCCTGCTCCGGCGCAATTCCGGCGATGCGCTGCTCGCCTTGCTCTGGGACTGAGGCGGGGTGGTTATGGGTGAGAGGGGAGTGGAATGGTGTGAAGAATTCGATCGAGGGAGGCCTCTATTTATAGTGGCGAGAGGGGACCGACTGGCGCAAGCTAAGCTCGTCGTGGTCGACGGCACAGAGGGCTATCAGCGTGGGCGATGGTAGGGCGGTGTTGTGCTCCCTGGCAAAGCTCAACGACGTGGTGGCGAGGCGTGGGGCGGTGCTGATCGGTCGGAACGCTGCGGTGCTCTAAGCATGCCCGACGGAAGTTTTTATGGCGCACAGCGCGCGTGGTCCGCACGGCAGCGAACGGACGTGTCTGCGGGGTTGATGGGACGGTGGTGATCACGTATGCACGCGGCGAGGGTGGCGCGCGCTCTGCGAGCGTCTGTCGAGCGTGGCGCACGGGGCGCGCTCTCGGCATGGTTGCAGAGCGGCTTGGCATGGTCTGTGCGTGTGGTCCAGGGGCTGGCATCGCTCGCGGCTGGTACAGGGAGTGGCGGTGGGGTGCTAGCTTGCTCCTAGACATGTTGGCTAGGCTTGGTGCTTCTCCTAGCTCGCTGTCGACATGTGGGTGGCAAGGTGAGGCTCGGCCTGCTCAACATTGATGACAATGGCCAGCTTACAGTGGGGCTAGAGATTATTTTAGGTTGTTAGATGATCTACTAAGGCTAGTGGTGTCCAGAGAGGGAACAAGTTAGGCCAGAATCACTACACACTATAGTGTTTTGATTTTGTTTGATTTGAATCTGCAAGGTGTTTGATGAAATGGCCGCATGAATTCAAGTTTTGAATTTTGAAAAGATTTTTGGTGGGTGTACTAGGCATGTGCTGGTGAGTCTGCAGATGCTTGGGTTTTGAAAGTTGAGCTTGTTTGAGTGGTTTTTGAAAAAGTGGGATCTTCCCATATGATATAGATTCAATTTTAAACTATCCATTTGAATGTTTCTGAATGATCACAAGGTGGGCCTTGATACTTTGTTATGAGTACTATCAAGGGGTGAAAAGATCCAAACAAGTTTCTGTTAAGTTCTGAAAGTTAGAGACAGCCAAAGTAGGCATGGGAGTTAATTTGGCCAAAGTGACCATTCCCTTATTTTGTTTGTTTTGATTTATTTGTCTTTGGGAAAAGTGTGGGGATTGTTTAGATGATGTTTATTTCACCTAAGCATCCTTCTACAAGCAAGGAAACACACAAGCAAGGTAATTCAAAAAGAATCCAAATTGGAATGCATACACATATGCATGCTTTCATATTTTTAATTTGAAAAGTTTTTGTTAACCCTAATTTTGATGATTAGAGTTTGATGATTCTAGTTCAATATTTTTGGGATGTTACAGTTTCTTCATAGCATTATCATTGAGTGGGACATCTAAATAACAATCTTCCAATGGTGGCAAATCAAGCATTTCATAAATCTTCCTAGGCATAATAGAGACACTAGAACCAAGATCACATGAAGCTTTGAGATCAAAGTCATTCACTTGCATATTAATAATGGGTTTCCAGCTATCTTCTACTTTCCTAGGAATAGAATCTTTGTGTTTTAGCTTCTCTTCCTTAATCTTAACAAGAGCATCTGTAATGTATTTGGCGAAAGCAACATGCATATCACTAGAATCAGGACTTCTAGCAAGCTTTTGTAGAAACATAATAACCTCAGAAATATTGCAACCATCAGTATCAAAGTCAAACTTAGCATCACTAGTAGTAGGCTCAATAGTCTTAGGCATAGTAGGAGGAACAGGGACTACTTGTGGTTTAGTGGTGATGGTGCACACACTATTGTTTCTTTCAATTTCAGCTTCCCTTTCCCACCTAGAATGAAGTTGAGCTAACAGCCTAACATTTTCATCAATAGTAAATTGTATGGCATGAGCAGCAGCAAAGATATTTTCCATAGTTTCAGGTTTAGCAGTCTTTTTATTAACCAAAGAAGTTTGAGCTTCAGACAAAGAGGGTATATTTTTCTCAATAGTTAAAAGCTTTTCCTCTAGTCTTATTGAAAGTGGTTTGTTTACTAATAAAGTCCTCGAGCATGACTTCAAGTTCAAAGGGGGCACTTCTAGCATTATTGTAAGAACTTCCGTAGGAATTTCCATTATTAGGAGGATAAGGCCTATAATTGTTATTGCTACCAAAATTATTCCTATAGGCATTGTTGTTGAAATTGTTGTTTCTAATGAAGTTCACATCAACTTGCTCTTCTTGAGCAACCAAAGAGGCTAAGGTAACACTATTAGGGTCTAGAGGAGCTTTCCCATTAACAAGCATAGCCATAATAACATCAATCTTATCACTCAAAGAGGAAGTATCCTCAACAGAATTTACCTTCTTACCATGTGGAGCTCTCTCAACATGCCATTCGGAGTAGTTAATGATACGTCAGAAATGTATCTATAATTTTGTATGCTCCATGCTTGTTTAGTATCTACTTTGCTTTGCTTGTCTACACTTTGATGTGCTTTTTACATGTTTTCTGGTACTAACCTATTGACAAGTTGCCATAGTGCCAGTTGCCTGTTTTCTGCTATTTTTGGTTTCAGAAAAGTTAGTAAAGAAATATTCTCGGAATTGGACGGGACAAAATCCAAAGTTAATTACTTTTCATGGGGAACAAGAAGTCTAGAGGGGAGACGAGGAAGCGTGCCAGGGAGGCCAAACCCCCTAGGCACGGCTATGGGTGGGCCCGCGCCTAGGTAGGGTTTGACCCGCCTGGTCGCCTCCTCGGCCTTCCCCTTCGCCTATAAGAATCCCCCGATGCAGAAACCCTAAGCACTCGATCAAATCTCCACGAAACCGTTTGTAGCTGCCGCCACCATCGTCCCTATATTGGGGGGATCTGAAGTTCTTCCGGGCACACTGTCGGAGGGGAGATCATCCTGGAGGCCTTCTCTCTAGTATGATGCGTGAGTAGTTCCACCTTGGACTATGGGTCCGTGTAGTAGCTAGATGGTTGTATCTCCTCCTTTGTGCTTTCATGTATATATCTTGTGAGCTCCGTTCATGATCAAGATCTAATCTATTTGTAATCATGCATGTTGTGTTTGCAGGGATCCGATGGATATTGAGATTATTATGTTGGTTTGATTAATGGTTTTGTCTTTATGATTCTATCTTGTCTATGTTGTTTGTGATTTTGCATGCTCTCTGTTTTTAGTAGTTATCTTGGCCAAGTAGTTGCTAGTGACTCCAAGAGGGGGTATTTATGCTCGATAGTGGGTTCATGCCTCTAGTTTCCAAGGGAAGTGACAGAAATCTCTTCGGTTGTAGATGTGCTATTGATACTAGGGAGAAAACAACGGTCTCTCGTTCATGGAACATGTGGATTGTTTACCTTACACACTTTGCTTAAAGCAATTGTCTGTTGCTTGCAACTTAATACTGGAGGGGGTTCGGATGATAACCTAAAGGTGGACTTCTAGTCATAGATGTAGTTGGATGGCGGTCTATGTATCTTGTTGTATTGCCCAATCGAATCTCATAGGATCTTTTTGACTAGTAATTGCATTGTTATGCCTTGCTCAGTTCCTGTCAGTTGCCCTGTTGTAATTTGTTTACCCTTCATGCCATGTTGTTTATCTAAGGAGAGCACCTCTAGTGAACTATGGACCTCATTCCAATATTTACCATTGATACATCTTCCACTGTTACTTGTTTACTTGCTGCAAACCATTAGCTTCCACACCATACGTTTAATCCTTTGTTACAGCAAATCGGTGAGCTTGACAACCTCACTGATTCGTTGGGACAAAGTCTTGAGTTTGTGTTGTGCAGGTTTCCACGTTGCTTGCAACACCTTTGGGATGTTTACTTCCTCCTTTAGGTTCGATAACCTCGGTCTCTACTGAGGGAAATTTGTTGTTGTGCTCATCACACCTTGCTCTTGGGGTTCCAACGAAGTGTCCCACGTCAACACTGGGTGCACGCATCAAGATTTCTGGCGCCATTGCCGGGGAGGCTAAGGACGTCTTCACTAGGAGAGTCCTTCACTTCCTTTCTCTTTACTTTGTTTTTAGTTTGCTTTGTTTCTTTTGCTTGGTTTTGTTTGCCTCTTTCCAAAAAAACCAAAAAATTAGTCTAGTTTGGTTTGCTTTCTTTATTCAGAAACACAAAAAAATTAGTTCCTACTCTAGTTGCTAGTCTGTTGTTGCCTTGCTTGGTCAGGCTTTCTATCAATGGATGGTTTCTTTGAAACTAGTTCTTATTGGCAAGGTGGGTTCACGGAAGAACAAAAGTATTATTATAAGGCCACAGTGCCAGTTGCCTGTTTTCTGTTGTTTTTGGTTTCAGAAAAGTTAGTAAAGAAATATTCTCGGAATTGGACGGGACAAAAGCCAAAGTCAATTACTTTCCGTGGGGAACAAGAAGTCCAAAGGGGAGACGAGGAAGCATGCCAGGGAGGCCAAACCCCCTAGGCGCGGCCAGGGGTGGGTCCGCGCCTGGGTAGGGTTTGACCCCCCTGGTCGCCTCCTCGGCCTCCCCCTTCGCCTATAAGAAGCCCCCGATACAGAAACCCTAAGCACCCGATCAAATATCCACGAAACCGTCTGTAGCCGCCACCACCATCGTCCCTAGATCGGGGGGATCTGAAGTTCTTCCCGGCACCCTGCTGGAGGGGAGATCATCCTGAAGGCCTTCTCTCCGGTATGATGCCTGAGTAGTTCCACCTTGGACTATGGGTACATGTAGTAGCTAGATGGTTGTATCTCCTCCTTTGTGCTTTCATGTATAGATCTTGTGAGCTCCATTCATGATCAAGATCTAATCTATTTGTAATCATGCATGTTGTGTTTGCAGGGATCCAATGGATATTGAGATTATTATGGTTTTGTCTTTATGATTCTATCATGTCTGTGTTGTTTGTGATCTTGCATGCTCTCCATTGTTAGTAGCTATCTTGGCCAAGTAGTTGCTAGTGACTCCAAGAGGGGGTATTTATGCTCGATAGTGGGTTCATGCCTCTAGTTTCCAAGGGAAGTGATAGAAATCTCTTCGGTTGTAGATGTGCTGTTGCTACTAGGGAGAAAACAACGGTCTCTTGTTCATGGAACATGTGGACTGTTTACCTTACACACTTTGCTTAAAGCAGGTGTCTGTTACTTGCAACTTAATACTGGAGGGGGTTCGGATGATAACCTGAAGGAGGACTTCTAGTCATAGATGTAGTTGGATGGAGGTCTATGTATCTTGTTGTATTGCCCAATCGAATCTCATAGGATCTTTTTGACTAGTAATTGCATTGTTATGCCTTGCTCAGTTCCTGTCAATTGCCCTGCTGTAATTTGTTTACCCTTCATGCCATGTTGTTTATCTAAGGAGAGCACCTCTAGTGAACTATGGACCCCAGTCCAATCTTTACCATTGATACATCTTCCACTGTTACTTGTTTACTTGTTGCAAACCATTACCTTCCACACCATACGTTTAATCATTTGTTACAGCAACCGGTGAGCTTGACAACCTCACTGATTCGTTGGGACAAAGTCTTGAGTTTGTGTTGTGCAGGTTTCCATGTTGCTTGCAACACCTTTGGGATGTTTCCTTCCTCCTTTAGGTTCGATAACCTCGGTCTCTACTGAGGGAAACTTGCTGTTGTGCTCATCACACCTTGCTCTTGGGGTTCCAACGAAGTGTCCCACGTCAACACTGGGTGCAACTTTAAGATTTTCAACACATAGAGAGGTGTTTTAGTACCATAAAAATTTCTACGACCATACTTTCCTCTCTCAAAATAATTTTCAGTAGCATCATGAATAAACTCAGCAATATAGCTATCACATAAAGCATGCTTTTCATGATCTACAAACCCATAATTTCTATCAAGCTCAAAAATAGTGGGATTAAGACATTCACAGGTTTTACCCAAAGTAGATATTTCAAAAGGATCCACAGGAACATAACATTCATCCTCCTTTGGTAAGCATGGGGGACAATCAAATAATGTAAGGGATAAAGAGTTACTCTCATTAGAAGGTAGGCATGGGTAGATAATCCATTCTTCCTCCTTTTGTTTATCACTCTCCTCATCTTTTTCATCTAATGAGCTTCCAGTTTCAGCAATTTCTTCTTCCAAAGGCTCCTGCAAGGCATTAGTCTCTTCCATTTGTGGAAAGAATCTATTAAAATATTCAAGAATATATCCATTTGCTTCCTTGTAATTATCAAAGAAAAATTTAAGTATCTCATAAACCTCATATTCATAAGGTGCATCATCAGTATTTTCAAGCAAACTAGCAAGTTCAAATGCACCCTTGAAAGCAATAAATTATTCAATTTGTTCCACATCATAAAAGTCATAATTTCCTTTAATGTAAGAAGATATGGTAATATTATCATTATACTCACATTGAAAAGGCATGTGTTTATACCTCCTACAGCAACAAGATTTATCAAAGCAATAAGTAACATTATAAGTAGAGCACACGTCTATAGCAATAGTAATCAACTTATCAATTTGTTCCCATAAGTGTTTCCCTTTTTTTGACAAACGGTGTTCAACTTGTTAATAGGTTAGTACCAGAAAACATGTAAAAAGCACCTCAAAGTGTAGACAAGCAAAGCAAAGTAGATACTAAACAAGCATGGATCATCAAAAATTATATATATGTTTCCAACGTATCAGGATCCAAAGGCCCCGAAGTGACAGAAATTGGGACAACCGGAGGGGATGGCTGTCATGTGAGGATCACATGTGTTCATAGAGTGTTAATGCTTTTCTCTGGTGCTCTATTAAAAGGAGCACCTTAATTTCCAGTAGTTCCCTTGAGGCCCCACTGCAACGGGCTGGCAGGACAAAAGATGTTGTGCAAGTTATCATTGCGAGCACGCATGACTATATATGGAGCACATGCCTATGATTGTTTAGTACTTGGATGCTTATTATTATTTATCTGCAGTTGCCCTAGATCTTGAAGTTACATGTTTAGATGCGTCCATGCAACGCCCGTCCATCCATCCCTATGCCTACCGTGCTCATATCCTACTGTTTGCCGCTACTATTACTATTGCTCTTGTTTTACTGCTGTTGTTGCTTTGCTGTTTGCCACTGATAAACTTCTGTGAGCAAGAACTATTTCTAGGTGCAGCTGAATTGAAAACTCAGTTGTTAAGGCTTGCAAGTATTCTTTGGCTCCCCTTGTGTCGAATCAATAAATTGGGTAATACTACCCTCAAAGATTGTTGTGATCCCCTATACTTGTGGGTCATCACCCCACAATACACACAAGTTAGAGGTGACGAGCCTAGCCTGTGCATACATGGCCTCGGAACACAAGAGACCGAAAGGTCAAGCATGAATCACATGGGGATGTGATTGACATTCAGAATGTCTACCTTTGGAGCTATGTCATCATCCGTGTCGATCAGGGGTGATATAGTGAAATGGGATCATGTGATCACTAAAATGAATGGAGAGATATTCGTTTTTAGTGGGAGCCCTACTAATTTAAGTTTAAGAGTAAAACTTAAAACTTGTGCTCGATATATTATGAACATGGTCTAAACTCTTTGCAAATCCATTGTAGATGTCTCGCCCACCCACCTTCAACCTTAGCTCATTCCTAGAGAAGGACATGTTGAAAACCGATGGGTCAAACTTCACCGCCTAGCACCGCATCGTGAGAATCCTCCTCACCCCCTACAAGGTCAACTATGTCTTAGAGGTAGAGCTGCCCGCCAAACCCACGGATACCGCCATCGAGGATGAAAACAATGTCTGGCAGTCCAAGGTGGATGATTCCTCCCTCATCTAGAGTGGAATGCTCTATTCCATGGAGCTAGAGCTTCAAAAGTGTTTTGAAAAGATGGATGCATTTGCAATCCTTGAGGATCTCAAAGACATCGTTGCTTCGTAGGCTCGGGCGGAGAGGTATGAAGCTTCCAAGCTCTTCTTCTCATCTAGGATGGAAGAGCATAGCAGTGTGAGTGATCACGTAGTCAAAATTTCTTGCTATGTTCAATGCTTGAATGCCCCGGATTGCAAAATCCTAGACGAGCTTGCGATTAGTAGGGTGTTGCACTCGTTTCCCTCTAGCTACAAAGCTTTTATGATGACTAAAACATGCAAGGTATGGTTAATATCCTTGCTTAGTTGTTCTCCATGCTCAAGACTGTTGAGGTGGAAATCAAGAAGGAGCACACTGTGTTGATGGTCAATAAGCCCACCTGCTTTAAGAAGCCGGCACATAGCAAGGCCAAGAGGCCTAAGAGGGATGGAAAGCAAGTTACTCGTTCCCCTAAGGCCCCAAAGTTGAAGCCTGACGTCACGTGCTACTACTTTAAGGGAGATGGGAACTAGAAGCACAACTGCCCCAAGTACCTCGAAGACAAGAAAGTCGGGAAGTTTGCCGTAAAGAGACAAAGGTATATGTGATATACATGTTATTGATGTGTTCCTTATAAGCACCATGCGCAACACATCGGTATTTGATACCAGTTATGTTGCTCATATTTGTAACTCCCTGCATGAGCTACGGAATAAGAGGTGCCTGGGGAAGGACGAAGTGACAATGCACGTCGGCAATGGATCGAAGGTTGATGTCAAGGCCATCGACGATCTGTCTCTATGTCTGCCTTTGGAATTAATTTTAGTTTTGAATAAGTGCTACTTTGTACCCGCCTTGAGCATGAATATTGTGGGTGGATCTTGCTTAATGCAAGATGGTTATTCGTTTAAATCTGGAACAAGTGGTTGTTCTATTTATATGAATGATGTCTTTTATGTTAATGCGCGTGTATGCAAAGGTTTATTCTTACTAGATCTTGATGTTGGTACACACATCCATAACATTGTTGCCAAGTGTTGCAAGCATGATGATGATAATACCATGTACCTATGGCATTGCCATCTTCGTAATATTGGCGTAAAGCGCATGAAGAAGCTCCATTCTGATGGACTTCTTGGGTCACTAGATTTTGAATCTCTTGATACATGCAAGCCTTGTCTCATGGGAAACATGACCAGGACACCCTTATCTGGTACTATGGAGCGGGTTGCAGACCTATTGGGAATCATACATACAGATGTGTGTGGACCAATGAGTGTCTCGACACGCAATGGGTATCATTATTTGTTACCTTTACTGATGATTTGACTAGATATGGGTATATTTTTTTGATGAAGCATAAATCTGAAACCTTTGAAAAGTTCAAGGAATTTCAGAAAGAGGTAGAGAATCATCTCAATATGAAGATTAAGAACCTCCGATCGGATCGAGGAGGTGAATACTTGAGTTATGAGTTTGGCATGCACTTGAGGGACTATAGTATTGTACCACAGCTTATGCTAGCCAGAACACCACAACATAATCGTGTGTCAGAACGGCGTAACCATACTCTATTGGATAGTGTTCGGTCCATGATGTCTTTGACTGATTTGTCTATGTCATTTTGGGGCTATGCATTGGAAATCATCGCTTTTATTCTAAAAGGAGCACCATCCAAATCCATGGAGACAACACCATATGAGATATGGCATGGCAAGAAACCAACATTGTCGTTCTTGAAAGTTTGGGGATGTGAGGATTATGTTAAGAAACTACAGCCTGAAACACTCGAACCTAAAGCGGAAAAGTGTATATTTGTAGGATACGCAAAGGAAACTATGGGGTATACCTTCTACAGTAAAGCCGAGGGCAAAATGTTTGTCGCTAGGAATGGCACCTTTCTAGAGAAAGAATTTCTCGTGAAAGAAGTTAGTGGAAGGAAGATAGAGCTTGATGAAATCATTGGCCCTTCTCTCTAAATACCGAGTAGTGCAATGGAAACTGTTCCGGAACCGCCCTCTACAGTGGAAAACAAACGAATGATACAGATCATAACATCGAAGCTCCTACGGTTTGGAGATCGACAAGAGTGCGTACTATCCCAGATTGGTACAGTAACCTTGTGATGTCAATCTTGATAGATGAACAAGAGGAACCTAAAAACTACAAAGAAGCAATGGAGAGTGCTAACTCCGAGAAATGGCTTCAAGCCATGAAATCCGAGATAGGATCCATGCATGAGAACCAAGTTTGGAACTTGGTAGATCTCCCTGAAGGTCGAAAGGTTGTGGATAACAAATGGATATTTAAGAAGAAGACAGATGCTTATGGAACTGTGATTGTCCATAAGGCAAGATTTTTCGCAAAGGGTTTTCGACAAGTATAATGAATTGACTACGGTGAGACATTCTCTCTTGTATCAATGTTGAAATATGATCGGATTTTACTAGCAATTGCTACATATTATGATTATGAGATATGGCAGATGGATGTGAAGACTCCCTTCCTCAATGGTCACATTGATGAAGAGTTGTATATGATGCAACCAGAGGGGTTTGTCGATCCTAAGGATGCTGGAAAAGTATGCAAGCTTGAGTGATCCATTTATGGACTAAAGTAAGCATCTAGAAGTTGGAACAAGCGATTTGATCAAGTGATCAAGAGTTTTGGATTTGTCCAAAATAATCAAGAAGCTTGTGTTTACAAGAAAGCGAGTGGGAGCTCGGTGGCATTACTAATGGTATATGTGGATGACATATTACTAATTGGGAATGATGTGAGATTACTAGGGAGCGTAAAGGAATATCCGAGTAGTCAGTTTTCCATGAAGGCTCTGGGTGAAGCACCCTATATATTAGGCATTAAGATCTATAGATATAGATCAAGATACCTGATAGCATTAAGTCAGAGCACATACATAGACAAGGTTTTAAAAAGGTACAAAATTGAAGACGCCAAAAGGGGCTTTGTGCCTCTTGTAAAAGGTGTGTCATTGAGTAAGACTTAATGTCCAGCAACAGATGCTGATAGAGAGAGGATGGCTAATATCCCCTATACCTCAGCCATAGGCTCTATCATGTATGCTATGTACTAGACCTGATGTGGCCCTAGCTCTCAGTTGGACGGGCCATTTCCAAAGTTATCCAGGAGTGTACCATTGGACAGCTTTGAAGAATATCCTTAAGTATCTGAAAATAACTAAGGATATGTTCCTAGTCTTTGGAGGTGTTGAAGAAGCTCTTAACATAACTAGTTACGTGTATGCAAGTTGGAACACGGACTCCAATGACTCGAAGTCTCAAACGTGATTTGTATTTTTGGTGAATGGTGGCGCGGTAACCTGGAGAAGCGTGAAGCATCCAGTGGTGGCACAATCTTCAATGGAGTCGGAATACATTGCAGTTAACTCAACAGCGAATGAAGTTGTCTGGCTACGGAACTTTGTCATCAAACTGGGAGTTGTTCCAAATGTAGATGACCCTGTGACCAGCATATTCTGCGATAACACATGCACCATTGCGAATGCGTCGGAATCGAGAACTCATTCCATAGCCAAGCATATTCAGTTGAGATTCCATGCCATTAGAAAAACTGGAGGATGGCGTAGTCAAGATTTGCAAAGTGCACAAGGATCCGAATGTTGCAGATCCGTTTACCAAAAGTCTATCACAAGCCAAGCATGAGAAACACCGGGATAGTATTGGTGTTAGATCATTGCCTATTGTAAAGCTAGATTAATTTGTACTCTAGTGCAAGTGGGAGACCGCAGGAAATGTGCCCTAGAGGCAAATAATAAAGTTCTTTTATTTTATGTATCTATTATATGTTTATAATACGTTTCTTACCATGTTATAACTATATTAATTTGAAACGTCAATACACATGTGGTATGTGAACAGCTGGGCCTCTATTTACCTCTAGTAAACTAGATCATTGGGCAAGTGACGGTCTTATGGTTACGAGATCATGGTGATAGTGCTAATTGACAATGAGGTCATATCATTCGAGAATGATGTGATAGATAGACACCCAAAGTTAATCACAATGAGATCTAGTTACTTAAATGTTCATCATTGGTGATAACATAGAAACACCATGGCCTATATCCTTTGACTATGAGATAATGCATAATCACTATTTTGGAAGGAGACTTTGATGATATCAAGTATCAAGCCATGAAAGGGTGATCACAAAGGTATTGTTGGGTTTCCCGAAGAAATGGGTTGAGGAGTTTTTATCAAGACCAGGATTTGCCAATCCAAGTAACGGATAGATACACATGGCCAACTCGGTGATGTTGCATTAATGAAGCTTGCAAGCGCATGATTGGATCATGGACTGCAATGACACGGGAACGAGTAAACGAGTTCATCGGTAAATAGATCAAACACAAGTATGGGGATGCTTGAAGATCAAATCTCGGATGACCTAGGTAACGTATGGAAAAAGTATAGGAATACACAGTTAAGGTTCAAGCGATGAGATTTGTGAGTGCACGGGTGGTCATTATGGGCATCCAGGTCCCACTGTTGATCATTGACGCAAGAGGAGTCTTGTTCATGTCTGTAGCATATCCGAGCCGAAGGGTGTCACACTTAAGGGTGGGGACGCATTGGGATCGAACCAACACCGCAGGAGAATTAGGAGAGAGAGACCAGAAAGGTTCCGGCCTTCCGGGTAATATCTGATGTTGATCGGAAGGGGTCCGGAAGGAGTTCTGGAGTGTGAAATATAATGGTATATGTGTTTTATATTAATTAGTTGAATTAATATTAAAAGCATATCTTATTTTATATTTGTGTGCATCCTTTTGACATTGGGCCGCTTCAGGATGGAAGGGCCCATAGGGCTAGGCACCAAAGCAGAAAGGGGAGAGGGGGCCCAACCGAAACCCTAGGGTTTCCCACCCACGGGTGGGGCCTAGGGTTAGCGGCGGCTTGGGGGTTCCCACCCCTAGCCCTAGGGTTTGACCCTCCCCCTCCACCTATAAATAGAGGAGCCACATACCCTCTATTTGCACCACAACAAGTTCTCTCCTCTCTCTCTCTCTCTCTCTCTCTAAACCCTAGAGATATCTCCATGAGATTGGATCTAGCTATTGGGTTTAGATCTCCACCTCTACACTACCATCGTGCGCAGGACGGTTTGGATTCCATCTTCTTCTTCTACTCGGCAGGATCAGAGCCCGGGAGACGTTCCTACATCGTACGTGTGTAGATATTTGAGGTGCAACACTTGGAGCACTGTCTTCATTGATATACGCCTTCCTGCGTAAGGCATGCCACGATCTTCAAGGCTATGATTACCGTCCTCCCTCTTTATTACTTATGTCTATATAGAATAGATCTTGGTTGTCATGTTTGCGTAGCTAGCAATTTTTTTGATTTTCCGCACCGAACCCCAACAAAATTCCTATTTGTATTGTCAACAAAGCTAGGGAGATAACTTTTGCAGGTGATGGAAGCCAAACTGCTATGGGGCATTTATATGAAATTGAAGAACTATGTTCCCTATTTAGACTTGCAGGTATTCATGATAATGAAGTGAGGAGGAAGCTATTTTATTTATCTTTATCTAGTAAAGCTCGCGAGTGGTATAGATCTCTCGATGATAAATATTGTCTTGATTGGGACAATCTGAGAAAGGCTTTCTATCTTAAGTATTATACTCCTAAAGAAGATTATGATGATCATTGCCATATTTATAACTTTTGGCCTCATAATGGAAAAGGTATTGCTCAAGCTTGGGGGAGATTAAAGGGTCTTCTTTGTAAAAATCATCGTCATGGTATTCCTAAAGGCATTATCTTGATAAACTTTTTTGTGAGATTGCCTTAGCATCATAGGGATTTCCTGGATAATTCTTCTGGAGGAAGTTTCACTAATAAAACTCAAGATGAGGCAGCGGATTTATTGGAAACTCTCAAAATACTGAAGCTTGGGATCTCGACAAAGATAATAAACCGGGTTTGGAATATGAAAATTCATGTGTAGAGAATTTCTCTACTTCTATATTATTTGAGTAACTTAAGAACAGGTTTGGCATTGACCCTCATGTTTTATTAGAAATTGCTAAATCTTTTGCTAACCATCTTAATATTCCAAAGAAAGTATTTAATGTATTTGTTGAACCTCTTAAAAATTCTTCATATGTTTCTAAAGTTGTGAAACAGGTTCATCGGGTCTTGTCTCCTAAGATAGAAGAAATCTTTAAAGCTCCTCCTTATCCTAGCACGGTGAAGGAAATTTTACTCACTACTATTACTAATAAGAGTGCTAGAAGATGTCATGAACCATATGAACAAATTCAAGTCCAACATCAAATTTTGGCCATAAAAGAATTGAATGAAGAAACACCTTGTGATGTTTATTTGTGTGAAGATTCTACTAAGGTAATAAAAGATAACACCACTAGAGTTGGGAAACCTATCATATCATGTACTGTTGGGAGTTCATGTTATCATGAACTTTGTGATATTGGAGCAAGTATAAGTGTGATTCCATATTCTCTATATCTTGAAATTAAGCCTGATATTGATCCCATCAACATGGAAGAGACAGGTATAACTATCCAACTTGCTAATAAAGATTATATTTGTCCTCTTGGTATTGTTAGAGATGTTGAAGTATTAGTTGGAAAGATTAAGTATCCTGCTGATTTCATCATGCTTGGTTGCTCCCAAGATGCATTTTGTCCTGTTATATTTGGTTGAACTTTCCTACATAATGTTGGTGCTGAAATTAATTTTCTAAAAGAGAAAGTATTCATTAAATTTGCTGGTTAAAGACTTGAGTTTAACTTTTCAAAGTTTACTGATAAATATTTATAAAAGGAAAAAATCTCTAAACATATAGTGGAGACTCTTGCTTCAGTGGCAGTTGCTTCATCGGACCCGATGGAACGATATGTGCTGAATCAAGAGGAGCCATTTATTGAGGAAGAGAAAGAAGATTTAGAACAAATATTATATCAATAACCACCACAACTGCAATTGCATATTTCACCTAATAATCTAGGAGAACTACCACCACCTAAACAAGATCCTAGTTTTGAACTTAAACCATTGCCTGAAGATATGAAATATGCATTCCTTGATGATAAGAAAATATATCCTGTTATTATTAGTGCTAGCCTTTCAGATGAAGAAGAATCACAATGACTTGAAGTATTGAGATCCCATAGGCCAGCCATTGGCTATTCACTTGATGACTTGAAAGGTATAAGTCCCGCTTTATGCATGCATAATATTAACTTGGAATAAGATGCAAAGTATGTTGTTGACTATCAATGCCGTCTTCATCCAAGAATGAAATAAGTGGTAAGAAAAGAGGTAATAAAACTCATTGAGGTAGGTATTATGTATCATATATCTGATATTAAATGGGTAAGTACTGTCCATTGTGTGCCTAAAAAGGGTGGAATCATCATGGTTCCAAATGATGAAAATGAACTTGTTGCTCAATGTACCGTTACTGGGTATAGAATGTGCATTGATTATAGGAAACTTAATAGGGCAACTCTTAAAGAATTATCCAAACACTCTCACTTTTGTTATTTAGATGGTTATTCAGGTTTCTCATTGAAAGGGCATGTATGCCCCCATGTGTGGTTTCGGTAATTAATGATAATCTCTATGGACTAATGTGTAAATTGAGTTTCACTTGTAGGTTTGTCCATTGGCATCGCTTGGGCCATGTGTTGGTATCAAGGTTGAAAGATGAAGAAATGTCCAAGGGCTTTGTGCCATTGGAATCATGAAGAAAGAAGGAGCTTGAAGGTTGATCAAGACAAGTGCAAAGAGTTGCATCAAGATGGATCAACCTCAAGAAGGGATGAAGAAGGGAAAGCTCAAGATGCGCCATCTCTAGAATATCTCATGCTTGAAGCTTGCCATCCTCATGATCATGGGGTGATGAAAACAAGTTCAAAGAAGAGGTTTCCCCATGGAGTATGGGGGAGTAATTTGCAAGTCTTCATCTTCATCAAGCAAGAGCAAACAAGAAAGGTGTTCCCACTATAGAAGAACAAGACGGTCTACATCAAGTTCAAGTGGGATGCTCAAGGCAAAGGTATGTTCTTGATAGGGCTTCTCTTTTGCCGGTCTCATGTTGTTAGTCGGGAGACCGGGTTTAGGGTAGATAGCAGTACTATCAAGAGGGGCTCTCAAGCGGGTGTCTCGTTTGCATGGTTCGGAGAGAGCTCAGACCTTTGCATTCATAGCATCATATTTCTTGGTTGTTATTTGGTTCTTGTCCATGAGAGGATCTAGAGCTTGTGGTCATCGTCATAACAAGCTCTAGTTCATCGTCTAAGGATTTCCCTTGCATATCTTGTTGTGGTTTTTGATCTTGCGAGTTTTCTGGCTCCACACCTTGGGGATACTTCACATGTATATTCATGGTATTTTATCCCAAGGTGATACCCAATATTTCGATTTTATTCGTTGTTATGTTTCCAACAAAATTGGTTTCATCTCGTTTGGAGTTTGGATGCAAAAGTTATTGCATTTCTGGTTTCTGGAATTTCCCTGACCGGAAGTTCCGGCTTCTCATCGGAAGTTCCGCTAGGGCATTTTGCTATCGGAAGTTTCGGTTCTTCTTCCGCTCACGTACTGTATACTCTCTATTTGGTTTGTTGCATTTGATGGAATTTGGGCCGGAAGTTACAGCGGTAATACCACCCCCATCGAAAGTTCTGGCTAGGGACCGGAAGTTCCGCTCGGGCCTAGTTGCCGTCGGAAGTACCGATTGAAAATCTGACTCTTGTTCCGCTCACATTCAGTAACCTTCTGTTTTAGTTGTGTCTATTTGACAGAACTTCAGTCGGAACTTCCACCGAAAGTTCCGCTCCCACCGTAAGTTCTGGTGGACCGGTGGAAGTTCCAACTAGTACTCGCGTTTTCAATTTCTCGCTTCACAGTTTTTGACCGTTGGTTGAATGACACCAGAACTTCCGGACTCCCACCAGAAGTTCTGGCCAGGGTCACGAATGCCCATAACGGGAAGATCTGGGAGCCCTTTACAAGGGGCTCCTCTTCCCCTTCGTGGGTACTAGCTTTTCTTCTTGGTTCTTGGCTTTCTCTCTCTCCTCCATTGTTGACTTTGAAGAAGCTTTCCCTTTCCCCTTTCCCTTCCTATGATTCTTGCATATTTTTGAGGGATTTGAGAGAGGAGATCTAGATCTACAATCCACCCAAGCCAAATCCCTTCTTTGTGAAGGAATCATTGGGATCTAGATCTTGGAGAGTTTTGTGTTCTCCTCTTGTGCTCTTCCTCTTATTCCCCCAATAGCTTTTGTAGCTTTGTTGGAATTTGGGAGTGAAGGACTTGCCCTTGCATTTGTTGCATAGGTTTGAGTTCTCCTTGAAGATTCGGCGAGTACAAGCTTGTGGATTGTTACTCTTGGGTTCTTGGAACCCTAGACGGTTGTGTGGTTGGATTGTTGACCTTTTGTGGTCTTGTTGACCTTTTGTGGTCTTGTAGCCTTTTGTGGCTTTGTTGGCCATTTGTGGCATTGTAGCCTTTTGTGGATTTCTTGTTGGGAGCCTCCAATTGAGTTGTGGAGTTAGCCCCAATCTTGTACGGGTTCGGTGACCGCCCTCAAGCGTCCCATAGTGGAGCGAGTGTCTGCCTTTTGTGGTGCGCACTCGAGAGAATAGGATGAGCCTTTTGTGGCGTCGGTGAGTTGCGTGCTTTCTCATACGGAGTGAGGCCTTGTGTGGCGTTGGGTGAGCATCGAGCCACCACACCTCGAGGTGAGCCATTTGTGGCGTTCGAAGAGCATTGCGCCATCGCACCTCTCCAACGGAGACGTAGCTTCTTTGGAAGTGAACTTTGGGAAACAAATCTTTATCTCCGCGTCCATAGGTTATCTCTCAACCGAGCCCTTTACTTATTGTAACATCCCAAAAATCATAATTTGAAAAGATTGCATATCATGCATGCATTCATAAGCATTTGGTTATTTTCAAACAAGATTACAAAATGAGAAACCATTTATATGCCTATTATTTTATGCTAGAAAGGCAGTGGTTCTATTCTACTCTCAAAGTATGAGAATACTTTGTTATGATCAGAAATATTTCAAATATGAATGCAAATATTACACAAAAATTCTCAAAGCAAAATTCAAATATAAAACCACTTTTATCTATAATCATATTAAGGCATGGATTTATTTTATTTTCCTTTATGTCAAAGTGCCTTGGGCTAAACAGTAAGGTTTTACACTCGTTTGAGTACAAAGTTTTCACTACAAAAACCCAAAAGAAATTTGAATTCAAACTCATTTGAAAAGCATTTGAAAATGATTTTAGAAAATCAAAACAGAAATAGAAAAGGAATAAAGAAAGAGAAAAGGGCCTGCGCCAGCCTTTCGGCCCAGCAACAGAAGCAGCCCAGTAAGCCCACCCGGGCCTTTCCCCTCTCTTTCTCACGCGATGCAGGCCTACCCCTCTCTCACTGACCGGTGGCCCTAGACGCCATGCAATCATCGTCCCAAAACCCCGCACCCTCCCCCCCCCCCCCCCCCGACCCCGTCGTCGCCGCCGTTACCACCATCACTGCCGCGATTGAAGCAGGCTTAATTATCGATCAATGCCGTGTAATCCCCTCGCCCCTCACCGGTTATTTAACCCCCTCCCCTCTCCGCTCCTTTCCCCTTACTCAGCGCACCATCTCCCCCACCAGGCTGCCCGCAATTCCATTTGCTCCGCCGCAGTACCGAGCAACTCCGACGACTGAATTCCGGTGAGCCCGACCGCCCCTGTCCTTCTGGTTCAAACAAGTGTGGCCCTTGTGTTATTGTGCATCTTCTGACGCCTCGGGTTTGCCTGCGCGTGACCCAGGTCGCCGTCCCCGTCCACCTCTGCAAATGACAGAGTTGCCGCTCAACTCCGTCGAGCAATCCCGGTAAGATACGAGCGCCCCTCGCCTTCTGATTCAAGCCTACTTGTTCGCCTGGACCTTGCGCGTGTCCTGATGCACTTTGTTTGCACTGGGGTTATCCAGGTCGTCGTCTTTGTCACCGTTTGCATCGACTCGACGCTGTCCGCAACTCCGACGAGCTCCCACGGCCGCAGTTGCTCGCCCCCGTCCAAGCCGAAGCCACCTTGAGCATCCTCGCAGCCTTGCGACGTTGGTAAGCATCGCCACTGCCCCTATCCCCCTCTGGAATCACCGGAGCACCGTCGCCAGTAGCGACACCGCCGCCAGCACCCATTTGCGCCGCCCATCCATGGTCGTTTGATCGGACGCCGTTGGGTCTAGATCTAGCGCGTAGGATTAGTTCACTTATCGAAGGGGTACGATTAGATCTGGCCTGTGCGATTTCATTTAAATCGTGCGACCCTCGTTGATAGATCCGGCCGAACCGGTACAGGCCAATCAGACACGCCCACGTGTCTGGAATTTTGATTTAAAATCTGTTTTTGAATCTGTTAGTTATTCAAACTTGTAAATTCAATAACTTTTGTTCTGTTTATCCAAAAAATGCAAATAAGATATCAATGGAATCACAAAAATAAATTCTACACATCTGTAGGATTAGTTTTGTATTTTGCCTCTGTTAAAATAGAATTTTATGCAGATACATTTGTACGCCTATTTTGTGTATAAAAATTATTTGGAAAATGTTTTAAAGGCCAAATAAAGTTTATTTGGTGTATAAATGTTTAGTTTATTGATCAGTACTGTTTTACTTGTCTTGTTTGGTTTGGAAAAATCATAACATGGCATTTGCATGCATTCATATATTTTTTTTTGATTATTTGAAATATGAATTTGGTGCTATCATTTTATGTGTAGATTTTGGTGCTAGTGGTGATTGTGACTGTGAGGATTGTTTTTACTCCCCCAACTACCAAGGCAAGTGGTGCTTCATATTTTTGTCCCAATATTTGGACTATGCATTAGTGATATTTTGTATAGGGCTTGCATGATAATTTTTGCTAAGTATCTATATGTTATGCTTGGGAAATCTTAGTAGTTGTAGAATTGTTAGAATTTTCTCTAAGTTAAGATACTTGCTATTGCCATGCTTAGCCTAGCTAGTAGAAACCAAGGGTGGATTATATATATGCTATGGTAAAATATTGCTAAGTCTGTGACTTGTGTTTTTGCTTAATAAAACAACTAAGTGAATGAAACACCTGGGTGGAATGGTTGTTTGGGTTATGTTGAGTGGTTACACAAGGCCCATATCTATGGTCTACCTTGTGTATCACACTTGTGGAAAGCCACCGAGGAACAAAGGGATTTGAGATGCCATATGTTTAGAAGCTTCTAGTGCAACCACATGGCATATGGGCTCTGCCTTGATCATATAGGTTGCAATAACTTAGCCATTTGGATAGTTGGTGGTAGGGTGATAGGTTGGAGCGCGTCCATTTGGTCTAAGGGAAGGCTTCTGAAAGGTCTTGTCTCGATGCATGTCGAGTCTTGTGGGGAAAGTGCACCACCTCTGCAGAAGGAAGAATCTAAGTACTTAGCCGTGTCCCCGGAAATGGACAAATTGAGCATCAAGACATGGAAGCTATCAAGAATCTCCTCATCCCAATTTCTAAGTTAAAAACTTGTGGTTGAACAAGGGTGAAGGTTCACCAATGTCTATTGGTGGTTCCTTGGGAGTTTTGCCAAACAAAAACTTAGTGTTTTTCAACAGATAGGAAAAACCTATTTTGTGCAAAGCAAGCCTAAGCTACACTTAGCCAAATTCATGTAGAATTTAGATACTATTATTCTACTAAGGTATCACTTGCCAATACTATTCCAATGTATTGACCCACTATGGCTGTAACTTGTGATGTTGCAGGTTACTCTGATGAGGATTAGGGTTATGAGTCTACACTCAACATGCTTGCCTATGGCACATGAAGATGAAGACTTTTATTTATATTGTTAAGTTAAACTCATGTACTAGCCTATGGCTATGGAGTTATAAAAGACTATGTTCTCTCTGGAATGACGATGTAATAATGACCTTTGTTTCTGTGTACTTCATCTTAAACTGTGGATGCTAGCATTTGATCTAGGGACTATCATTACAATCACAGGGACCTTTACCTTTATAAAGGTGGGGTCTTACACTTATGCAGTTTACATTGTGATAGCCATCGTGCTTGAAGTTTTTATTTCTTGCTATCACCTTGTTGCTTGTATTGCTTAGCATAGGTTGTTGGTGCACTTAGGTGAACTTAGTGCCTAGGTTTTGTGCTCAATAAATTAAACGTTAGTTTTATTCCGCATTTACTTGAGCTGAAACCGTAATAATTTTAAAAGCCTATTCACCCCCCTCTAGGCGACTTCCTTTGTACTTTCACTCATAGATTTCGGTGCATAAGGATAATCAAGAGAAGACTACTTTCACATGTCCCTTTGGTAGTTATGCTTATAGGATAATTCCATTCGGTTTGTGCAATGCTCCTACTACTTTTCAAAGATGCATGAATGTTATATTTGTTGATTATATTGAGAAAATTATGGAAGTATTCATGGATGACTTTTTTGTGTATGGCACCTCTTTTGAAAACTTCTTATTCAATCTTAATAAAGTTTTGCAGCATTGTGAGGACCAGCACTTAGTCCTAAATTGTGAGAAGTGTCATTTCATGGTGACAGAAGGTGTTATTCTTGGACGCCGAGTTTCAGGTAGAGGCATTGAAGTATACCACATCAAGATAGAAGCCATAGAGAAGCTACCATATCCTAGGGATGTAAGAGGTATAAGAAGCTTTCTTGGTCACGCTGGTTTTTATAGAAGGTTTATCAAAGACTTCTCAAAAATATCCAAGCCTCTAACAAATATTTTGCAAAAAGATGTTCCATTCTCTTTTAATGATGATTGTGTAGAGTCTTTTGATGTTTTAAATAATTCTTTGATAAGTGCTCCTATAATTCAACCTCCTAATTGGAATTTTCCATTTGAAATCATGTTTGATGCTAGTGACTATGTTGTAGGAGCTGTTTTAGGCCAATGATTGATAAGAAACTTAATGTGATATATTATTCTAGTAAAACTCTTAATAGCGCCCAAAGAAATTATGCTACAACTAAAAAAGAGTTCTTGGCTGTAATTTTTGCTTGTGACAAGTTTAAACCTTACATTGTAGACTCTAAGGTAATATTACACACCAATCATTCTGTTATTAAATACCTCATGAACAAAAAATATGCTAAGCCTAGACTTATAAGATGGGTTCTTTTACTTCAAGAATTTGCCCTACATATTGTAGATAGGAAAGGTGAGGACAACCCGGTAGCTGATTATTTATCTAGAATGGAAACATTCTGGTGCATCCTAGTCCTATTAATGATCTGTTGTGATGGCTGTGAAATATAGCCATCCACACTCACATTTAAACTGGATATTATTCATATATTTGATGAAATATCTCTTTAAACCCTGCCACTAATGCCTAATGATCAAAGGGGTATGCAATCCTTTCTTTCTATTTTTCCCTGCGAAGATAATGACGTTTGATGATGGGAATCACTACATTAAAGTCAAAGATACGATATTTGCAATGACCCAAAGAAACTAGGAGTCATGAAGTGGAGGCAGAAGCTTTAACGACCAACTATACGGTAGGAATAAAATTCCGGCCGTATAGTTGACACCGACACCGCTAGGTCAAACAGAACAAATTTTCTGAAGGGGCCCCTATATAAAGAGGCTTCTTATAATATCCTGCCTTCTTGTAATATTTTGCTTCTCTGCTCTATTATGAGATCGTATTACTACTAAGTCATAGGGTCACTCTTGCGTTATCAATTCTCTCATTATAAGCTCTCGATTTCTAGGTTAGGCTTATGTCAGACTGAGACATGGGATTTGTCTAGCTTTGATTTAAGGGTGTCACAGGTACATGGTTGTCCAGCAGAAATCACCGAGATACCCAAAAATAAAAGAAAAAACAAATCCACGCGACTTTATTTTTTTTTAGAAAAGAGAACTTTTTGGTTCATTTGTGCTAGTGTTCACTTCACTGAGTACAAGATCTATTATGGGGAGTGGAAGAATATCAAAAGAAACATTGTGTCCTAGGTCGCAGCCTAGCTTTGCTAGAGTATCAGCTACCCTATTCGTCCCCCTTTTCGAATGCCTAACAGAGCATTCATGGAATTCTTCTAGCAGTTTCTTAGTCTCCTCGTAAAAACACCACACTCTAGATTTGTCCTGGCTGGTCGATTTCAGAGCATAGATAGCATTGGCACAATCCATCTCAAGGTTAACTCTCATTTGGCATGGTTAGGGATGAATTTTAGGCCCCACATGGTGATGCATGTAAAACGCATACATGAACCTTATAGTTTGTTAACATGTTTTCCCACATATTTGCATCATATATAATGTTATATCCATGTTTTATATTGATTTTTTGGGGGGATTTTCCAATGATCCACTTTATTTTGGTTATAACCCGACAGGGCAGAAAAACCATATTTTCAATATTTTTGATGTTTTAGGACCTATACGAAGTCAAATGGACCTGTACTTTTGGGAATGCCATTATTTATCTACGAGAATAATCTGGAGCACAAGAATCCCACCAGTAGGGCCAAGAGGCACAAGATATCCTAGGTGGCGCGCCCAGCCCAGGTGGGCGCGCCACCTATGCTATCTCCCTCCTCGGTCATCCGATCGCCTCGATTCTTTCGCCCACGGAGTTCTCTTGACCTAAAAATCTCTATATAAGGACCCACCGAGAGGGAGCACACCAGAGATGAAAACACCACCAAACCGAGTCATATCCAGCAAAGATTGGAAGGGGAAACTCCACCGGAGCCACCTCTAGGGAGATCTCCACCCTCTCCAACATCTCCGGCATCATCACCATGATGAAGAGGGAGTAGTCCACCTCTGGGCTATGGGTTTGTGGCAGTAGCTTGATCTATTTATCTCTTGTTCTTCATAGATCTAGTACCATATGAGTTGCCCTACATGATTATGGTCATATTTGTAATTCCTATGTGGTGGATCTTTGTTCTATGATTTGATATTTGACATTGGAATCTATTTTGTGTAAGATGTTTTGATAGATGCATATCATGCACCCTGTTGTTAATTGCTTGTTTAGATCCAACTTGTATGCATGAACTTGTATGGGGAAAAGTGTGTACTAGATGGAGTAGCATGGTGGTAGTAATTGAATTGTGACAAACAATATTCAAGGTCTACTTTGGTTTTTACCTTTATTTTGATGCCTCACTAGGGATAAAGTGAAATCATGTTCTATAGTTATCATGTGATAGTGTGATAACCTTGTTAGATCAAGGTAGCATGTTTGTATTTCAAACATCATGTTATATTGCTTAAATCTATACTCTGATTTGTTCTTTATTCAAGATTTCATGGAGTTTTCCCTTTCTTGAGGATTATAAGAGAGATGTATTCCATCTCTATGTTATAATGTGATGCCCATATTGATTCCTTTATCAAGCACATATAGAATTTCTATGAATCTTTATCATTGATGAATTGTTTTATGATCACTACAACTTAAAAGGAGAGTAGACAAGTGAACTCCGGTCCGATTTTTATCATAAGAAACACCTTTCCATTGCATCTACTATCCTTTTTATTTTTTGCAATTTATTGTTTTGAAAATACAAAAATACTTTCCCTACTTCCAATCACTCTTAAAAACCCAAAATCAACTCTACTATCTTCCATATCATCTAATTTTCACTATGTTACTTTATTTGCTTTATTTATTTCAGTTTATATTATATTTTATTTCATATTAGTAATATGAAACCTTGTTCTTGACAACCACTTCGTGGTGTTAGGGATACAAGACGAATTATTTTACTTTATAGATTGCTTGAATAGGAGAATACAAATACCCTTCCATAACCATTCTCCTAGAGTTTAATATAAACCCTCGAGTCACCCTTGTGGGGAAAATAAGCTTGCTACAACACTCTGCACTTGGAGTCCCAACGAAAAGTGGCCACGATTGTTTCCATGAAGACTATTTTCTGTCGCCATTGCTGGGGAATTGGCGAAGGTACATCACAACTGCATCCTCGTCAAGTTTAAAGATCAATTTTGAAGAGCAAGTTAACTCCCATGGAAACTGCCTATTTTCTGGCACCATTGAAGAACAAGGTATTTCCCAAGGCAACTACCAGACTATTTTCTAGCACCGTCATCTTCATCAACTTGTGCAACAACCCAAGCTTGGGGAGGTTGCATCAGTGTAAGATTTTCTTATCTTTTTAGATTTTTAAAGTATTTTACTGTCTTATTTTTAGTCGTTTTAATTTTTCTTTAAAACACAAAAACATATAAAAATTAGTATAACCTTTAAATATGCATGCTAAACTATGGAGAAATTTGGAATCCACATACCTAAAGATCATGTCAAAAGGATGGAAGCCTACTATGAATATAGATCAACCAAACAAGGAAATAGGATGGATGAATTGCTTACAGATCTCAATCAACTTGCTATTGACTTTTGTGAATCACATGATAAAACTTGTTACACCAAAAAGACTATAAACACTCTCACTATCAATGTAAGCATAATAGTGATCCTATTATTGCTTCTTATCAATAGTGTTATCTTTTATGCCATGATATAGAAGAATTTGAGAAATATATTGCCTATGTTGGATCCCATGAGCTAGACTCTCTTATAAATCAAAAATCTGAAACTAGTCATGATGCTCGTGTAATGAAATGATACATATATATTATCCTCCAAATTTTCATAAAATACTTTAGTAATAATCCTTACGTTATCAAATATAAAGAAAGAACTCTTGATACCATGGAAGTAAAAATATATTGCAAAAAAAAGATGATGAAAACATAAGCTTGGAAGAACAAGTGTGTGAAGAATAAAATGAAGTAGAGATAATCCAACCTAACCTTGGGGAAGAGAGGGATCTTCCACCTTCACCATCAACAAATGATAGTAACACTCAAAATCAAAACTCATTTGTCATCTACGAGAACCCATGCTATGATAATTGTCCAACTAAAAATCCATGCACTTCTTGCAAGGGAATTGAAATTCAAATGGTTATTTATGAGAACCCTTTCTATTATGATGAAACTAATGATGCACCTTTGACTACTAATAACGCTACTACTAAAATTATTGATGATAATGAGGAATTTTGTTTAGATATGCTATATGAAAATGCTTTAGATGATGGTCCTATGTCTCTTAACAACCCTCCATGTATAATACATGAGGATGAAAATGATATACTTGTTTTCCATGATTATACTCTTGTTAGAAATAGTCCTATAATATTCTTAAACTCTCCAATGTTAACCATATAGGAGAAATATGCACTTGCTAGAAACTATATATGTGGTTTGCAATTACCTTATATTGAAAATCATCATTGCAACCATGATCTTAAAAATTAAAATAGTATTAGCAACTATTTTTAAAGAGGAAAACATGCAAATGAATTCCATGATAGTTCTAATGATCCTATTCACATGAAAATTTCTATGAACTTGCTTGCTTTGGATGCTTACAAGCTAGAATTGCTTCTAGTGAATGCAACTATTATGAAAGAGGAGGTCATAAGTGCCCTCATTATTCTTATATTTATTATATGTTGTGTCCACCTACTAATGATATGCAAAGGTATGATTCTACTTGTTGTTATTTAGTAATATATAAAATACAAATGCATAGCAAAAAGGTGAGACTTTGTTTTTATTGTTTCCATATCTTGTATTGCTTTTTTACCATGTTTTAACTTGGAAATTATTTTGATTGGTATGAGAACACCATGGGACCCAAGTATAATGTATGGAACACTTTTCAAGGAAGAAGGAGGTAGAAAAGAAGCACAAGCTATCCCATAAATTCCATATCACTTAAACTAAGTAAGTAAAGCCTAACTATATGGATATAAAGAAAGCGCTTTGCGGGAGGCAACCCGGTTATTTTATTTTGGATTTTTTTTGTACTCTGGCTGTAGGAAGAGAGTTTTTTGGTTTTCTTTCTGTAATTTTTAATAAATTACCAAGTGGAACCCATTTTGGATGTTTTAAAAGTTTTTAAACATATGGAGTAGCAAATTTCCGCAAAACTGTTTTTAGTACAAGAACTTTATAATTTTTTTCTGTAACTCCAATTGCACTCAAATTTATGTAGAATTTACAAATTTTCATCCTCTGTATGCAAAAAAGGTTAAAATTCCTGACATGTCTAAGTGGGTGAAAAAATTCGTTTTGCTGTTATTGAAAATCTGGAAAAATCTCGCCATGTTTTGTTTTAACGATTCCCAAGTGGCCTAAAATGATTGCTATGAGTCATATTATATGCTAGGGGTATGTAGGAACATTATATGATTGTTCGAACATTTATAAAGATTTTGTCTTTGATATATATATGCAGCAACTATTATGCTTTTATTCCACTAATATCACCTCTCAGAAAATATATGGGAGCAAAGGTTTTATGTTAAAGTATTTTGACAGGGAATAGAGGAACATCAAACCAAGAGAAATCCAAGGATGATGAAAACCATAAGCTTGGGGATGACCAAGGCACCCCACTGGACCTACTAAACTCTCTATTTGCAAACCTCTAAACTTTTTTTTGAGAAACATAAAACTATTGTAGAAACTTGGAGCGTTTGTTTTGTTATTTTACTTTGTTTTGCATTAAAGACCACCATCAATATTATTATAAATTTTTATGATCAATCTACTGAAAATAAACTTTGACATGATAAGATTAAAAATGAATAGGAATGTCTTGGAACAAAAGAAAAGGGGAGATAAAAGCAAAAAGCTGAAATTCATGTTGTGTGTAGTTCTTAAGCTCAAGTACTTTATATGAAGTGTGATCTATTTGTGCCTATTGATACGTCGGAAACGTATCTATAATTTTTGATGTTCCATGCTTGTTTAGTATCTACTTTGCTTTGCTTTGTCCACACTTTGAGGTGCTTTTTATATGTTTTCTGGTACTAACCTATTAACAAGTTGCCAAAGTGCCAGTTGCCTGTTTTCTGCTATTTTTGGTTCCAGAAAAGGTAGTAAAAAAATATTCTCAGAATTGGACGGGACAAAAGCCAAAGTCAATATTTCACCGAGGAGAACACAGAGTCCAGAGGAGAGACGGAGGGGCGCCACAGGGCGGCCGCACCCCCAGGCGCGGGCCCACCCTAGGCCACTCCTGGGAAGGGTGTGGGCCCCTGGCCACCTCCCAGCCTTGCCCTTCGCCTATAAGAAGCCCCTGATGCCTAAACCCTAAGTACCCGATCAATATTCCATGAAACTCTCTGTAGCCGCCGCCACCATCGTCCCTAGATCGGGGGATCTAAAGCTCTTCCCGGCACCCTCCCGGAGGGGAGATCATCCCAGAGGCCTTCTTCTTCATCATGCCAGCCTCCGGTATGAAGTGTGAGTAGTTCCACCTTGGACTACGGGTCCATGTAGTAGCTAGATGGTTGTATCTCCTCCTTTGTACTTTCATGTCCAGATCTTGTGAGCTTCGTTCAAGATCAAGATCTCATCTATTTATAATCATGCATGTTGTGTTTGCGGCGATTCGATGAATATTGAGATTACTATGTCAGATTGATTAATGGTTTTGTCTTATTGATTCTATCATGTCTGTGTTGTTTGTGATCTTGCATGCTCTCTGTTGTTAGTAGCTATCTTGGCCAAGTAGTTGCTAGTGACTCCAAGAAGGGGTATTTATGCTCGATAGTGGGTTCATGCCTCTATTTAATCTAAGGGAAGTGATAGAAATCTCTAAGGTTGTAGATGTGTTGTTGCCACTAGGGAGAAAACAACGGTCTCTTGTTCATGGAACAAGAGCATTGTTTACCTTACACACTTTGCTTAAAGCAGTTGTTTGTTGCTTGCAACTTAATACTGGAGGGGGTTCGGATGATAACCCAAAGGTGGACTTCTAGTCATAGATGCAGTTGGATGGCGGTCTATGTATCTTGTTGTATTGCCCAATCGAATCTCATAGGATCATGAATGTCTAGTATTGCATTGTTATGCATTGCTCAGTCCTGTCAATTGCCCTGCTGTAATTTGGTTACCCTGCATGACATGTTTGTTTATCTAAGGAGAACACCTCTAGTGAAATATGGACCCCGTTCCAATCTTTACCATTCATACATCTTCCACTGTTACTGTTTACTTGCTGCAAACCATCATCACCTTCCACACCATACAGTTAATCCTTTGTTACAGCAACCGGTGAGATTGACGACCTCACTGTTAGTTGGGGAAAAGTCTTGAGTTTCTGTTGTGCAGGTTTCCACGTTGCTTGCAACACCTTTGAGACGTTTACTTCCTCCTACTGGTTCGATAACCTCGGTTTCTTACTAAGGGGATACTTGTTGTTGTGCTGCATCATACCTTGCTCTTGGGGTTTCCCGACGAAGCGCTCCACGTTGACACGGCGCCATCAAGATTTTCTGGCGCCGTTGCCGGGGAGGCTAAGGACGTCTTCACAAGGGGAGTCCTCCTCAACCTTTCTCTTTACTTTGTTTTTGGTTTGCTTTGCTTGGTTTTGTTTGCCTTTTTTTAACAAAACTCCAAAAAAAATAGTTTAGTTTGGTTTGATTTCTCTTATAAAAAACACAAAAATATATATTTCTTGCTCTAGTTGCCACCTTGCTCTAGCTCACCATGTTGTTCCCCAAGTTCACCCTGAAAGACCTTTCAATAGATAGTGGCTCCATAATTGGGAAAGAAAATATTGAAGAATTCTTTAATCATGTTAGCAAACATGAGGATATTGAGGATAGATCTATAGAAGAACTTACTCCTAATTATGAAATTGCTGCAGCTTCTTTAGTTCATATGTTGGAGGCTAGGTTTGTTAGCCTTAACCCCATGATGCAAATTTTGTTCCTTAAACTTAAAGAAGAAAAGAATGCTGAAAAGAGAGAATTTATTCTTGAAACTTTACTAAAAGAGTTCCATGTGTTGCAAAGGAAGCCAAAAAGGTCTTTGAGCGTTTTAATATGCTAGGCTCATGTGTAGATGTTGTGGGTACTCTAGATAAAACCAAACCTAGAGAGGAAATTAAGATACCCATACCCTTTAAGCTTGTTGGAATGCATGATGCCTTTGAAAAGAATTTTGATTGGATTGTTCCTGAAAATCCTTTTGATGAAAGTAGTGGACCAAAGAGAGATGATAAGGGATCCTCCAAAACTCATTTGGATGAGATACCCTTCATAGTTGAAGAGTTTGCAAGTATTGATCTTAATTCTTCATTTGAAAATACTTGATTTCTTGCTTCTTGTGCCTAACTTAAAGGCCTTAAAAAAAGTACTTGTTGGGAGATAACCCAAGAGTTTTATTGAGTCTTGGAAGTCATTACTTCTGTAATAACGTCTCCTTATCCTTTTTTTTGTTTGCTCTTTGTGCCAATAATGACCTCTAATGAGAGGGAAGTAAGATTTGGGGAGTTGCTGTCGCGAAACAGATATTTGTCCTCCATCATAAAAAATCGTGAGGAGTCTATATAAGTCGGATTGAGCTGAAAATGTATGAAAAAATCCCCCAGTATGTTAGATAACTTTCGTTAGTTCAACACTTTATGATTTGAGAAACAAAAGGTCTTTGAAAAAATCGGTTTCTACCTACTGGTCTGTTTTGACAAATTTCTGCCATTATTTGCATTTGCTTCTTATTGATTCCTTTTTTAGTTCTTTTTGGGAAATTGAGATTTTTGAAGGAGTTGCTATAGTATATTGTGTTCTTAGTGAAAGTTTTGTTGTTCTAAAGCTAAACCTAAGGGTCTATTATCTTTTGAATACACTAATGTTGCTAATAAAGATTGTGTGAAGTTCTGTATGAAGGAAAAAATTTAGGTGTAGAGAGAGAATGATGTAATGAGATGAAGAATGGACAAAAGATCAAGCTTGGGGATGCCACCCCGGTGTCACCCCAAGAAATATCCAAGAGGTACAAGTGTCAAAGCTTGGGGATGCCCAAGGCATCCCCTTCTTCATCAATAAAAATCTCAGGTCTTTCTAGACACTTCGTTTTTATTGTTTCATGCACTGTTGTGTTGTTCTTGGAGCGTCTTAGTTTTTTTTGGTTTTCGTTTGCTTAGTTTTCTTGAATAAGTTGGTTGGATCCCATCACACTTCTTTTGGAGAGAGACACACTATGTTTTCATTGCCTAGAACACTCTAGTTTTCATTCTTATTGTTCTGTGAGTGTTCTCTTCTGCTAGCACTGTGTTTAGCCTTAGTTTTCTTGTGCTTTCAGCTTAGAACTTTTTAGTTCTTCTTTGTGGATTTGCGAGACAGTCTCATTGATCTTTATTGATTATTATCTTTGTGAGTTGTTTCAAATAAGTTGATTGGTGTTGGAGAGGAGTAGAAAGTTCTTGCTTGAATAGTACAAGAGGAGTTTGCTTTGACTGTGACTTAGACTTTATCATGTCATGCTAGATATTGTTTTGACCTTATGCTTAGTGATAATTTATGTAGCATGACTTGTTCCAAACAATTAGGATTGCTTAATGTGCCTTGAAGGAATCATGCGTTGTTTTAGCATACAAAATCATAATATTGTGGTATTCTCCTTTGATGTTTTGTTTGGGTTGACTTGGCACATGCTCACACCATGTTATGATTATGAACAAGTCACCATAGCCTCTATGATCATTTAGTCCTTGACTTGTAGTACCACTCTATGCTTTGATTAGTAATGTTTTGTCGCTCTTCATGATTATGGCCACTATTGCTCTCTTAGTTGGTCGCTCCCAGTCTTTTGCTAGACTCCACTTGTATGAGTAAGCTCTACTCATGCTTACAAATCCCAATAAACCAAGTTGTTCCAAAGTGTCCACTATAAATTCCTATGCATGGTGTGTTACACCATTCCAAGTATATTCTGTTTTCATCTATCTTCCAATTAAAAAGTATTTTGTTATGTGAAAACTTAGTGATTAAAGCTCTCACAAACTTGATGGCACACTTTATTTTTCTTGCCCCTAATAACCTTGAACCATTGTGTCATCTATGTTGTATATGCTTGCACTTATATGTTGGAATTAGCAGAACCATGTTGTCATGGGGAACGTTTTCAACATTGCACTTGTACTTTGTACTTAGTTGATATCATGCTCTTTTGTCTATGGATGTCGCTGGTGTGAAATAAAAAGGGAGATTGTAAGTCCATGGAGTTATGTATTTTGTTTTATAGAAACGCCTGGGCCACTAGCCTAAGCCATGCCTAATCATGGTGGAAACTTGCGGCATCACCATTATGAGCAATCTGTGAAGCATCCTCAATAAAAACCTATGCAAATAGCAAATAAAAAGATCGCTGAGATGCTCATTGTTTGCTTGCCTTGTCATTTTGGTTATGGGATAGCTCCTGTACCATGTGCAAGCGGTTCTCTATGATACACATGTACTTACTATGACAAGAACTTACAGGTGACTAAAGTTGAGTAGCAAGCGGTGCGGCCCTCGCATTCAAGGGACATGATATTGCCAACTTATACTTTTCCAAGCATATACTCCATAGTTTGTTCACTTTAACCTTAATCACTTCAAGATGCTTATGATAGGGGCAATGAGGGCTGAAAGCTAACAAGTAGCATAATTTTTGGAAGCTCTTTTTGAAACTTGAAATCCCTGCTTCCCTTTATGAAGGGCCTTTATTCCACCATTATATTGAGTCTCCACCTTCTACCTTTAGGCACCAGTTAAGAGAGCATAGTTGCCATTCTTAGTTCTATGTGCATTGTCCCAAGACTTATTGATTGATGCATATTATTGATATTACTTGTTCTTGTGCTATTTGTATCTAGTCACTCTTATGAACTTTGAAGGTGTCCTATGCATCTATTTGCTACTCTATGAGGGACAAGCTGGATGCCACTATGCCATGTTTTCTGTATGTGAAGCAAACTAACGTTTTTCAATGCATGTTATTCATGATCTTTGTTTGGAGCCTTTCATGTTGCATGAATAGTTACTTTGTCTTACTGTTAGAACTCCATCTTTCATGCTCATGTTTAGAGATCTTTGATCCTAGCTTTCATTGCTTGCAAATGGTTTGATCTTGGTTTTGATGGTGCATGTCACCTCAAAAATTATTCTTTTATCACTTACCTACTCGAGGATGAGCAAGAGTTAAGCTTGGGGATGCTTGATAGGTAGGAAACGTATCTATAATTTTTGATGTTCCATGCTTGTTTAGTATCTACTTTGCTTTGCTTTGTCCACACTTTGAGGTGCTTTTTATATGTTTTCTGGTACTAACCTATTAACAAGTTGCCACAATGCCAGTTGCCTATTTTCTGCTGTTTTTGGTTTCGCAATTGGACGGGACAAAAGCCAAAGTCAATATTTCACCGAGGAGAACACGGAGTCTAGAGGAGAGACGAAGGGGATCCACAGGGCGGCCGCACCCCCCAGGAGCGGGCCCACCCTAGGCCGCACCTAGGCAGGGTGTGGGCCCTCTGGCCGCCTCCCAGCCTCACCTCTTCGCCTATAAGAAGCCCCCGATGCCTAAACCCTAAGTACCCGATCAATATTCCACGAAACCGTCTATAGCCGCCGCCACCATCATCCTTAGATCAGGGGGATTTGAAGCTCTTCCCGGCACCCTCCCGGAGGGGAGATCATCCCGGAGGCCTTCTTCTTCATCATGCCAGCCTCGGGTATGAAGCGTGAGTAGTTCCACCTTGGACTACGGGTCCATGTAGTAGCTAGATGGTTGTATCTCCTCCTTTGTGCTTTCATGTCTAGATCTTGTGAGCTTCGTTCACGATCAAGATCTCATCTATTTGTAATCATGCATGTTGTGTTTGCGGGGATCCGATGGATATTGAGATTACTATGTCAGACTGATTAATGGTTTTGTCTTATTGATTCTATCATGTATGTGTTGTTTGTGATCTTGCATGCTCTCCGTTGTTAGTAGCTATCTTGGCCAAGTAGTTGCTAGTGACTCCAAGAGGGGGTATTTATGCTCGATAGTGGGTTCATACCTCTATCTAATCTAAGGGAAGTGACAGAAATCTATAAGGTTATAGATGTGCTGTTGCCACTAGGGAGAAAACAACGGTCTCTTGTTCATGGAACAAGTGGATTGTTTACCTTACACACTTTTCTTAAAGTAGATGTCTGTTGCTTGCAACTTAATACTGGAGGGGGTTTGGATAATAACCCAAAGGTGGACTTCTAGTCATAGATGCAGTTGGATGGCGGTCTATGTATCTTATTGTATTGCCCAATTGAATCTCATAGGATCTTTATGTCTAGTATTGCATTGTTATGCCTTGCTCAGTCCGGTCAATTTCCCTGCTGTAATTTGTTTACCCTGCATACCATGTTTTTTTATCTAAGGAGAGCACCTCTAGTGAACTATGGACCCCGGTCCAATCTTTACCATTTATACATCTTCCATTGTTACTGTTTATTTGCTGCAAACCATCATCACCTTCCACACCATATAGTTAATCCTTTGTTACAGCAACCGGTGAGATTGACAACCTCACTGTTAGTTGGGGCAAAGTCTTGAGTTTGTGTTGTGATGGTTTACACGTTGCTTGCAACACCTTTGAGACATTTCCTTCCTCCTACTGGTTCGATAACCTCGGTTTCTTACTAAGGGAAGACTTGCTGTTGTGCTGCATCATACCTTGCTCTTGGGGTTTCCCGACGAAGCGCTCCATGTTGACGCAACGCCATCACCTATTAATTTGTATCATTTGATTGTGTATATTTATTTTCAAACATTAAGGAGCAATGTGAGAAAATAAATGTTGGCATTATGAACTAGATGACACACTCTTTATATCTCTTTTTGCTAAGCCTTCTCTACACAAGCTAAGACTTATTCCAAACCCCATAAAGTAGACTAGGCATATCAACCAATTTGTGGCAAAAGCTACATTCAAGTATAGTATGTATGTTAATCGTCCAAACATTATTAAAAACACCTTTTTCATGTATTTTAAAGCTCATAATTGAGTAAATTTTTGTGATTTACATCTTATTAGTTATTGTTGGCTAAACCATGTTGGCATGGCACAAGCTTTCAATGTTTAATGTTGATAATTAATTATGCTTAAGTTCTTCCTATGGATTGCATCGATGTGAAATAAAGTATGCACACTAGAGTAGGCATGTTGAGAGAAAACACTCTTGAATTTCTAGTCAAACCCATGCGCAACTCATGGTGGAAACTTACAGCATGATGATCCTTGTTGATATGATTCATATGTTTGTTTTCTTGTTCTTATGAAGTAGAGATACTGCCCCTCCCACCTTGAACATAACTAAGGAATTATGTTAACTCTTATGCTGAATGAATGAATAAGTAAATAAACAAATACAAAAAGGGGGCATATAACTACACATGGAGCAGGAGGTACTTCAGTGATATGGTTTTCTGAGACCAACATGAGCATACAATGACAGGACTAAGTTGATTAGCATGAGGAGTGCAAGGTCATAGGTATGGTGCATGAAACAATCAACTTGTAAGATGTTTAGCAGATAAACCATATGAAGCTTTGAAATAAAAGATACTTGGAACCCTATCCTTATTAGTATTGTTGACATGAACTACATAGCTCAATATTTTATTTTACATTCTTTATGGAGGATTAACATATGTATGCAATGCTTAATTTCAGTATGATATGCAAAACATCAAAAGGGAAGACAAAAAACTAAGAAGAGAGTCTTCTAGTCGGGCATTAAACTAAGAAGTAGCCCTCCAAAAAAAGGCATAAAACACCAATGCCAATCATGAAAAGAGTCTCTTATTCTATAGGTTCATCAAAGTGTGCTTGAAGGTTTGTTTTGTTCATCATTTTTGTAAGGTTCCCAACCTTTAATAATGTAGAGATCCCTGTGTTTACAATGCTAGTCCCTGGATCAATAGCTACCATCCACAGTTAAGATGTAATACCAAGAAACAAAGGTCATAATACAACTTTATAACCAGGAATAAAATAATTTATTACATCTTACATAGATCATTTGGCTATCTCATTACAATGCAGCAGAATATAACAATAGCATGGGGTCCTTCATCTTCAAAGTGCCACAGGCAAACATGTTGGTTGTAGACTTGTAATCCTATTTCAACATACTTCACTAATATCAAACAAACCTGCAACATAATAAGTTACAACCACAAGGGTCAATACATTTGAATTGTATTGGCAAGTGATACTATGGTAATATTATGGAGTCTATCATCTATATGCATTTGGCTAAGTGGAGCTTAGGATTGCTTTGCTCAAAATAGATTTTCCTTATCATTTGAAAACACTAAGTTTTTGTTTGTCAAAAATCACCCAAGGCATCTCCCAATAGAAATTGGTGATCCTTCAACCCTTGCTCAACCACAAGTTTTTAACTTAGAAATTGGGTTGAGGAGATTCTTGATAGCTTCCATGTCTTGATGCTCAAATTGTCCTTTACCAGGGACATGGCTAAGTACTTAGATTTTACACTCTGCAGAGGTGGTGCACTTTCCCCACAAGACTTGGTTTCACCAAGACAAGATCTTTCAGAAGCCTTCCCTTAGACCAAAATGGACGCGCTCCAACCTATCATTCCCCTACCACCAACTGTCCATTTGGCTAAGTTATTGCAACCTATATGATCCAGGCAGAGCCCATAATGCCAAGTGGTTGCACTTGAAGCTTCTCAACATTTGACATCTCAAATCTCTTTGTTCCTGGGTGGCTTTCCACAAGTGAGATACACAAGGTAAACCATAAAAATGGGCCTTGTGTAACCACTCAACACAAACCATTCCTTCCATTCCACCCAGGTGATTCATTCACTTAGTTGTTTTATTAAACAAAACATAAGTCCTTGACTTAGAAATATTCCATAGTATGAATATAATTCCACCCTTGTTTTCTACTAGCTAAGCTAAGCATGATAGTAGTAGGAATCTTAACTTAGGAGAATTCTACTAAGGTTTCATCTACTAGGATTTCCCATGGCATAGTTTATACTTAGCAAAAATTCCATGCAAGTCCTACTTAGAAATATCACTAATACATAGTGAAAATAATGGGACAAAAGTATGGAGCATCACTTGCCTTTTTGGTAGAGAATATAAGTTCACTCCTTGTCTTGCAATATTCACACTCTTCAAATGTCACTACAATTCAATCAAGCAAGCAATATTTCAATCTACCATTCAAGCAACATCACATAAAATAATAGAAACAAAACAATGCACGCAAGCATGACAAACTTTGTTTTATTTACAAAAGTGGTTTATAATAGGTTATAAACATTCTAAAACACTTATTGGTCATTTTATAAAAAACTATTTGCAAAAGATTTTACCTATAAACCATTTTTAAACCAAAGCATTATTTTATGTGGTTGAGAAATGCTTTTAATAAGGTAACAATCTATAGGGTTCATCAAAATATATTTTTAAGTCATAAAACCTTGTGTTTAGGGTCAGAGGGTTTAAATCAAAACATTTTCCAAAGGTTTTCTCCAAAAAAGAATTCTTACCAAATAAACAATATTTTTTATTTGACTAGAAATGGTTTAAATCAAAGATTTATTCTTTTGCTTCACCAAATATATTTTTGAAACCACAAATTGATTGCTATGGTCAGTAGGTTCAAAACAAACCATTTGCCAAAGATTTTATCCCCAAAATAATTTTAGAATGAATTTTATATTCCAAACATGCCTACACAAGTTTCTGCAAAAACAATCAATTTAACAGAAGCAATTTACTAAACAAAGGGCATGGTCAGAAAGTACTTGTCTTGCTGATTCCATTGATATAAAATTTGGATGTGTGGTTTGAAAGTTATGAATTTTTCAAATTGGAACATCAAATAGATCATTTCTGGTTTTATTCAAACAGACAGGGCCACATGGCGTGTTGCTATTCGTCTGTACCGCTTCGTGCGGATCGTGCAACAAGAGGCGTTAGATCTAAACAGATCGTGAGGCACAGGATCAAGCGTATCCCTTCGTTTAGCCAATCTATCGTGGCGCTTGGATCTGAATCCTACGGTGCTCAGCACGCTAGCCATCGAGTGGCGGCGGCAGGTGGCGGCAGGTGGCGGCGCGCGGTTAGACGGTGGCGGTGTCAACGTTACAGGAAGCGAGAGAGCGAAGGGAGATGCTCACCGAGTTCGCCGTGGCATGGGGATGCTCAAGGTGGTGGTATCTCGTCGAGGGGCGCACGGTGGTGACGGCAATCGCTCACCGGAGTTGAGCTGCGCCTCGGGCTCGTCTGTTCGTCGACGGGGGCAAAGATTTATGGCATGCTAAGACGAATGGAGGGCACCGTTAGGTTCGTATGAGAGTCACGAACATGTGAGCATTCAAGAGAGGGAAAGGGGCGGTCTATTCTTACCAGGAGGACTCGCCGGAGTTGAGGCCGATGGCGGCGATGCTTAGCTGTCGTTGTTGCCGATGCTGCGGGTCAAGCGCGAGCAAGATGAGGCCACTGGTAGGTGCGGTGGTTGATGGGGAACAAGTTAGCGTGGTCGAGGAGGCAAGGGGCGGCGAGGTGTGGCCGAAATCGTCACCGGAAGACGTCGGAGACAGCGGTAGTGCAAAGCAGATTAGAGGCAGCCTGGTGGCTCTCTAGCAGCGGGGTTTGAGGGGAAAGGAAGAGGAGAGGGAGGGGATTTATCAGGCGTGATCGCGAGGATTAATCGTCGAGCCATTACCGTGAATTTACTCTGAGGATTTAATGGCAGAAAACGGCCGGGAGGGCGTGGTCGCGCGCGGGTGAGGACGATGACGACGTGGCTGTGGGCCTGGTTAGTCAGTGAGTGAGAGAGAGTGGGGTGGGGTCCAGTCGTCATTCTCTGTGCGGGTCAATTCGTGAGTGAGAGAATAACGCTTCGGGGAGATAGGAGAGGTGGGTTGCTGGCTTAGTGGGCTGGCTGGGCTGGGCTGCTCCTTTTCATTTTTTTTGATCTGATTGTTTTTCCTTTTCTGATTCTATTAATCTGTTTTGATTTTGTTTAATTATTTCAAACATCAATTTGATTTCAAACCTCAACCAAAATTTGTGTAGATTCATATACTGATTAATAACAAATTCCAAAGTCAAATTTAGAATAATATAATTATTCTTTTTAGGGTCTTTTAATTATTTAAAATAGGCTCTAGTATTAATTAAATAAGAATTAATAATATTTTTCAATATCCATTTGAATTCAAATCACCATCAAACTTTGGGTGAATTTTAATTCTGTTTATCAACATATTTCAAAGTCCAAAATAGAACAATTAGTTTTAGGGTTTATGATTTATTTAAAAATAATAATTAAATAGACTTTAGTCTTTAATTCAAAATAGGATTCAAATATGTTTTAAAACTCTATTTGACTTTCTAAATTTTTCCAAAACCTTTTCAGTAGGTTTTAATTGAAATTACAAAACACTTTGGAATTTTATTTAAAACACTTTAATAAGTTTTTAATGTTTATTTTAAAATGGAAAAAAAACCTTTACTCAAATATAATTGGGTATAATAAATCCCTATTATTTTATTCAAATAATCCTTTACTCTTTTTATCAAATAGAAATATTTTATTTCATTTGTTTAGCAAAGATTTAATTTGGCCCTTTAAAATAGTCCTTATTTATATTTCTACCTTTGGTTTTGAAAACCATATCTTTTTATTAAAAGATCCAAAAAAGTGACTCCACCTATTATAACTTTATTTATTATTTTTTTATCTTTTTAAATCTCTTTAGGATTTTTATTTGATCAAAATAGGTTTTGATGTTTCCAATTGGAATCAAAAAGTTTCTTCTCACCCTAAATTTCAACAATTATTTATTTTGTTTATTTATTTTTCACATTACAAGATTTGGAAAATCTTGGGATGTGACAATTTTTTATCACACCATTACTTATTGTTTAACATATTTATAGATGTGTAAAAGATACAACTTGATAGTACACTTGCATATTATGTTCCATTGAAAGGATTTGAGCCTATGAACATTACATGATAATGAAGGAAGCAAAGGTAACAAACTCCAAAATCCATGTTTAGTTTTCCTCACCTTCATGCTCGAGGACGAGCATAGGTTAAGCTTGGGGATGTTGATGCATGTAAATGCATACATGAACTTTGTAGTTTGTTAACATGTTTTCCAACATATTTGCATCATATATAATGTTATATCCATGTTTTATATTGATTTTTGGGGATTTACCAATGATCCCCTTTATTTTGGTTTTAACCCGGCAGGGCAGAAAAACCCCGCTTTCAATATTTTTGATGTTTCAGGACCTATACAAAGTCAAATGGACCTGTACTTTTGGGGATGCCATTATTTATCCATGAGAAGCATCTGGAGCACAAGAATCCCACCAGGAGGGCCAGGAGGCCCAAGATAGCTTGGGTGGCACGCCCAGCCTAGGTGGGCACACCACCTATAATATCTCCCTCCTCGGCCATCCGATCGCCTTGATTCTTTCTCCCATAAAGTTCTCTTGACCTAAAATCCCTATATAAGGACCCCCCAGGAAGTCCTCGAGAGGGAGCACACCAAAGACGAAAACACCACCAAGTAGAGTCAGATCCAGCAAAGATTGGATGGGGAAACTCCACCGGAGCCACCTCCGGGGATATCTCCACCCTCTCCAACATCTCTGGCATCATCACCATGATGAAGAGGGAATAGTCCACCTTTGGGCTATGTATTAGATGGAGTAGCATGGTGGTAGTGATTGAATTGTGACAAACAATATTCAAGATCTACTTTGTTTTTTACCTTTCTTTTGCTGCCTCACTAGGGATAAAGTGAAATCATGTGTTATAGTTATCATGTGACAGTGTGATAACCTTGTTAGATCAAGGTAGCATATTTGTATTTCAAACATCATGTTATATTGATTAAAGCTATACTCTAATTTATTCTTAATTCAAGATTGCATGGAGTTTTTCCCTTTCTTGAGAAGTATAAGAGAGATGTATTCCATCTCTATGTTAGAATGTGATGCATATATTGATTCCTTTATCAAGCACATATATAATTTCCATGAATCTTTATCATTGATGAATTGTTTTATGATCACTACAACTTAAAAAGAGAGTAGACAAGTGAACCCATGAACCCCGGTCCGAATTTTATCATAAGAAATACCTTTCCATTGCATCTACTATCCTTTTTATTTTCTGCAATTTATTATTTCGAAATACAAAAATACTTTCCCTAATTGCAATCACTCATAAAAACCCAAACCAACTATACTATCTTCCATATCATCTAGTTTGCATTATTTTATTTATTTATTTATTTTAGTTTATATTCTATTCTATTTCATATACTAATACGAAACCTTGTGTTTGATAACAACTTGGTGGAGTTGGGGACACAAGACGAATTATTTTACTTTATAGGTTGCTTGAAGAGAAGAAGACAAATACCCTTCCATAACCAATTCCCCGAGAGTTCGATATAAACACTCGAGTCACTTTTGTGGGGAAACGAAGTTTGCTACAACACTCTACACTTGGATTCCCAACGAAAAGTGGCCATGATTATTGCCATCACATGGCTGCATGCATCTTAGCTTCCTCTGCATCATGACAGTTTTGCAGTATAGTGTAGGCAGTGAGGATGACATTGCCCTTGTAGTCTTCGACGATGGCTCTCGTACCTCCATAATTGTAGTTATGTTTCGGAGATCCGTCGGTATTCAGTTTTATCCAGGCCAGACAAAGGTGGCTCCCAGGTGGTCAAAGTGGGGGGATTAGGGATTAGACAATAGTCAATGATCGGTTTCTTTCCTTTCTGATCGCATAACAGTTCACACGTAGCATAGTCGAGTAGGTAAGACTAAAGGAAAACAACTGATTTCTCGATCATGGCCTCTCCCTTCTTATAGTTGCATCGTTTTGCAGGAACCAAGCTCGCTATAGAAGCAGCGGGACTCTTGGTCTGAAGTTTTCCTCTGACCGATCAAGAAGTTGTTGCGGCCAGTCGGTGCCAATGTATCTAAATTCCGTTTCTTCAGGGAGTGGTCAGAACTCTCTGACAGCCTGATGAAGAGCATGAGACTTTGTGCAGGATATGACATCGTGGTAAGCATCTTCGATCTCAGTAACGCAGATGGTGCATGTGCTATTTAGCCCCAGTGTTCTCCGCCACTTAATCTTTTTTGTTGCGAGTGTATCGGTAGCCACCCTCCACCCGAAAACCCTGACCTTGGGTGGAAAGTTGGCTTTCCAAATAGTGTTCCAAATTGATCTGTCACCGCTAGGGTTGTTGCTCGAGCTCTCCCACCCTTAGTTTCTTTGTTTGAGGTTTATGGCTAGGCGGTTGTAACTACCTCGGTGAATTACGCTCCTAGTTACAAGCCTGGATGAGCGGAAATGGTTAAAATAGTACGGTGGGGCCCAAATGCCACTCACAGGTAGACCTTTCGGCCGTCCTAACCATTTCCAAACATCGGGACAAGAACGGGCGGCGTAATCGGCAGGCGAAGGGATCAACTACATACACAAATGAGTATGTATACAAGCCACCATACAATGGTTCTCAGAGTCATTCCATCTAAAAAGAAAGGAAATATAGCAACGCCATACGGCAAGATCCGAATATCCTAGATAAATATAATAGTTTAGGATATCTCCTCATACATCAAACATCAGAGTATCAAGCGGAAGCGGAAAACAAGATCCGAGTACGGATAAGAGGCAAATCGGCATAAGATGCCCCATAAATAAACACATCCCGCCCACAGATCTCACGGATCCCCGTTCCCGGAATCTCTACACCGAATGATCGTTGCCCGCATCGTCCGTCTCCTCCACCCAATATCCATCTTGCGAGCTTACCTGTTCATCTGAATCAAACAATTTATCGTGTGAGACCCTAGGGGTACTCAGCAAGTCTTTATGCCTCTAAAGGGGACACAACCTGGGGTGACGCAATTGCAGCAAAAGATAAACCCTAGCAATTCTATAGATACTCGCTAACCATCCGCCTAACCATAGATAGACGGATGTCCGTGAATTCATAACAACAGTTATAATGGTAATCTTAACAGATCCATCCTCCTCCTCGCTTACCGACGAGGAAGCGGACGAACAACCCCCCCCCCCCCATCCGTTGGCAGTTTTATTATCCATTCCATGAGTATTGCACTATTTACTAGTCATGTACTTAGTCAAATTAAAAGCGGTACTTTAGTTATGCTTGTCTATGATCGAGAAACTGTGCTCCAAGTCGTCCATAACCGCGGACACGGCTTTCAGAAAGTTTTACCCTGCAGGGGTGCACAAATAGCAACACACACTCGATCAACCTCGGAAAAACCAAATCAAAACCCAACGAGGCAGTCACGACAAAGCGATCACAGGATTCAGAAATATTTCAGGGGGCCACCCCATTAAGCTACCCGCGACGAAGCTGGCCGGCTACGAGACGGACTCAAGGTTTGTGTGGCCGGCTGTAAACGACTGGGAACCCGAAAGTGTGACTGGGCTTGTCGATACAGCGAAAACGGGTCACGGCCCTAAACAGTACAGGTGCAGTACCTCGCACAATTTAAACAAAGCAGTAAAGCATGGCATAAGTACAGGATAGTAAATAAAACCTCAAACTAGTTTGTGGCCCCAAGAAATAAGAATGAATCAAGCTCTGGCTCAGGGGGGTTCATAAGCCTCCCGGATGTGGATAGCGCGAATATTCAAGGAACAGGAATCAATTACTCGGGGTCCTACGGGACACAAGTGAGCCTGAAAAACCAAATAGCAAATATGGCTCACCGATGCCACTTTCATTAGTTATCCCATTACTACTCAGGTTAAGTTGTTTAGGTACCTCGTTATCCATCGGACACTCACATACCCTACACATGCTGTTCTACGACTCGCATGGCTCAAACAACTCCTGTAGTAATGGCTCATGGGATGGAGGAACAAGCTTCGGTGGGGTTTAAAAGTAAAGGCTATGCAATACTTGGGATTCAATTTAATGCAATCGCGACTCAATGATGCAAGAATAAGATAGAGGCAATAGGTACTATATGTATGCAAGCATGTGGTAGTGCTTGCCTGGCAGCTCAGTTGAAGCGAGAGAAGGATCTGGGTAGTGCTCCTGGTTTTTTTGATATATCCCCTGCTCAGCGTCTATTCGGAGAAGAACCAAACAAACAAGGGCCGACATAAATAAAGTGCACAAGCATATGAATAAATGCGACAAGCAAACAATCATGCCATGATGAATTATGCACAATTTTCATGGCAATAAGGTATCATGGCATGGCTGAGGTGTGAAATACAAGAATAAACCATTTTATTGAGTTTTAGCCTCAATTTATCCTCATATTAGTTGCTGTATACATTATATTTATATGATGCATGCTGCAAAACAGAACATGGAATGCATAAACAGAAAGGTCTCGTCGAGCTAATCATTTTAGACATATTATTTGTTAAATTTGGACTTATAAAACAAAAGTTATTAATTAATTAAGGAAAAAGGGCATTTTATTGTAATTTTAATCAACTTGAAATTTTAAATGTTCAAAATATATTTTGGAGGGCATATTTGAATTCCTCACATTTTTCTGATCTCAAAACATATATTATTTGCATTATTTGGATTTATATTTTAAAAGATATTTAAAAACAGATTTAAATTTGAATTTGAATTAATTTGAAAAGATTTAAATTAAAACAGAAAATAGACAGAAACTTTTTGTACTTAGACAGATCCAGACACAGACAATGACAGGTGGGGTCACTGGCTGACTGGGACCAAACGCGCACAGACAGACTTTTCCCACCGCGACTTGACCTAGCCACAGCCGATGACAGGTGGGGCCGCGACAGACTCAGGGCCACACGCGGGCGCGCCAGCGGGGACGCGACACGTGGGACATCCGTGGGAGTGCGGGTTGAGGCTGGAGAAACAGGGGGCCTAACTGCAAAGCGGTACTACGGCTGACAGGTGGGCTCAGGTGGACCGCAGGTTAAGCGAAAACAAAAAGGGAGGGCTAAGCTGAAAAACGCCGCCGCGATACTGTGCTTCTTCTCTACGCTGCGGACGGGTCGGTGCACGACAGGGCGCGGGGCACGGCGCGCGGGATCGAACTCCGGACCTGGCGTGCGCGCGCGTAGGAGGATACCGCTGCGGTGGACTGGCGTTGTTGTCAGGGAGGTGGGCGTGGCCTAGGTGAGGTGCTGCGCGGAGCGGGAGCGTGCAGACGCCAGTGCACTCCGGCGCGCGGAGTCCGTTCGACGGAAAGTCCGGCGAGGCTAGGGCGGTTCAGAGAGGCGGACCATGTCAGGGGGGTGGAGAGGCTCACCGCGAGGCTGTCGGTGGCGTCGGATCGGGCAGGGGAGCGGTCGATCGGCGACGAGGCAGACGATCTGGAGCTAGGGTTTCTCGTCGGCCACGCGGTGCTGCGGCAGGTCCGAGGCTCCTCCTCCTCGCTGGCGTGGATGGGGGCGGTGCAGGGACAGGTCCTTGGTCTCCACGATCACCACCACGTAGAGCTTGACGGCCGGATCGACGAGGCAACGATATACTGGCGGTGGCCGGCGAGAGAGGGTGGCGTCGGTGGAGAGGGAGGAGAGGAGCGGCAGGCGCCCTGGGGAGATCTAGGAGAGGTAGCAGGGCGAGGCAGAGAGGTGGGGGTAGATAAGAATGGAGAGAGGGAGGGTAGATGGCGTGGTGGAGGGGAAAGGTGGCGTCGGCCACTTTTTCTCCTTCTTCACGTGCTAGGCAGGCTCGGGCTGGGGCAGGTAGGCACATGGGGCTGCAGGTGGGGCCAGGGCGAGGCCAGGCAGGCAGGGGAGGCTGGGGCTGGGGCTGCCGAGGCAGGGAGAGAAAGCTAGAGAGAGAGAGGGGTAGGCTCGGTTAGATGCTAGGGTTGGGAGTGGGGAAGGTATGGCTCGGGTGTAGCTAGGGTTTGGTTGGGGTGGTAGCTAGGTGGGCCAGGGTGGCCAGGTGGGGCCAGCTAGGAGGGGCTCGGCAAGGAGAGACCAAGGGGAGGGTTAGGTTTAGATGGGGGTGTGGTTAGATTGGATGGTAAAGAGAGAGGAGAGATGAGTGGTATGGTTTAGGGTTTAGAGAGAGAGACAAGATGGGGTGGCTTTCTCTTGACAAGACCAAGCTAGAACAAGTCAAGCTCAACAAGATCTAGACAAGAAGAGAGAGGGTGAGATAAAAAGGTGGTGAGGGGATTGATGGAGGTAGATGTAGGTTTTAGGGTTAGATGCTTGCATGCATCTAGCAAGATCAAGCATAAGAGGGTAGAGAGAGATATGGGGAAAAGATCCACTCAAAATTCAAATAAAATCCAAAGGATAAGCAAAAGGTGGTACTTGCATGGCCCATGCAAAGTATTTAATACCATGTTTATTCTTGTGAAAACAATTATATCACATGGCATTAATCTTAGGCATTCCCACAAGTGGAATAAAGCCAGGCAAAGAATTTAAAAGAAAGTCCCAAGTGGAATAGATGGAGATGATCATATTTGAGTAAAATTGGGACTTGCTAGTGTGTATATACCACTAGATGCTTAATAGTCCCCAAAATATCCCAACATGAGCATAAACCCATAATAATCCATATGGAAGCTAGGAAAAAGGGTTCCACTCACAAGGCATGCAAAGGTGGCCATGTGGCTCTCATTTATCACTAATGTGAAAACAACATGATGCTAAGATGAGAGCATGTGGAAAAAGAATTGGATCCATCCCAACCCACATGAGCTAGAGGTAAAACCCAATAAGTGCCAAACTCATATTTAGTTGGATGGTGGAATTATAAGGTGGTGAAAGAAAAGGTGGTGGAGTGGAATAAAAGATATGCCCCCAACTCAACTTGGGCATTAAACAATATATCAAGAACCAAATACAATATCAAGAGGCAAATACAATTTACAATGCATATGAGGGAAGAACCAAAACAAAAAGGGTTTTATATGATGCTCAAATGCAAGGTGGCATGATGACATGAGCATGATATATTTATGATGCAACAATTATATATTTGAAGTAGCCATTATATTACTAAACCAAGTAGCATTACAATTGTTAGACAATTGGGATGCTACAACTCTCCCCCACTAAACAGGAATCTCGCCCCGAGATTCTAGGAAGAAGAAGAAGACTCAAAGAGGGTAGGATACTTGGCACGGAGCTCATCTTCACGTTCCCAAGTGGCTTCATCAACAGAATGGTGCGACCACTGCACCTTGCAGAACTTGATGGACTTGTTGCGAGTCCTTCTTTCTGCGACTTCAAGGATTTTTGTGGGGTGTTCTTGATAAGACAGGTCTTCTTGGAGATTGATAAGCTCATGATCCATGGTCCTGCCGGGATCCTTGAAGCACTTCTTGAGTTGAGAGATGTGGAAAACATCATGGACTTTGAGTTTTTCCGGGAGCTCAAGAGCATAAGCAACTTCTCCTCTTCTTCCACGAATTTTGAAAGGACCGATGTATCTAGGAGCCAGCTTTCCTTTGATACCAAAACGGTGCGTGCCTCTCATGGGAGTGACACGAAGGTAAACGAGATCACCAGGGACATACTCCATGTCCGTGTGCTTCCTGTCATAATTGCTCTTCTGGCGACTTTGAGCAATCTTCAGGTTTTCAAGAATGATGTGCACTTTCTCCTCCGCTTGAGTCACAATGTCAGGGTCAAACAATGTTCTTTCTCCTGCACCCGACCAACCAATCGGAGTTCTGCATTTGCGACCATAGAGAGCCTCAAATGGTGCCATCTTTAGACTTTTCTGGAAGCTGTTGTTGTAAGAGAACTCAGCATAAGGAAGACATTCTTCCCACTTCATGCCGAACGAGATGACGCAAGCACGGAGCATATCCTCCAGAATCTGATTGATCCTTTCAACTTGTCCTTGCGACTGAGGGTGGTAAGCTGTGCTGAAGTTCAACTTTGTTCCCAAAGCATTTTGGAAACTTTCCCAGAACTTGGAAGTGAAGATGCTTCCACGGTCTGAACTGATCTCGAGAGGAACCCCATACAGAGAGACAATTCTGTTGATATAGAGCTCAGCCAACTGAATTGCAGAAATTGTTTCCTTGACGGGGAAAAAGTGAGCCACTTTAGAAAGCCTGTCAATGACAACAAAGATTGCATTGTTGCCCTTCTGCGACCTTGGAAAACCAGTGATGAAGTTCATCTCTACTTTCTCCCATTTCCATTCCGGGGGTTTCAATGGCTGTAGAAGACCGGAAGGTTTCTGATGGACAGCTTTAACTCTGCGGCAGACATCACACTCCGAGACATACTTGGCACAATATCGTTTCAAACCCGGCCACCAATATTGTGTTTTCAAGTCCATGTACATCTTTGTGCTGCCAGGATGGATAGAAAGAACAGAATTATGCGCCTCCTTGAGAACTTGCTCTCTCAAACCCGGGTAGTTCGGAACAAACATCCGGTGTTCAAAGAAGAGCGTGCCTTGATCATCGACATGGAAGGAATCATACTTCGGAAGCTGAAGCCTGGAGATGATCTTTCTTGTGTACGGATCACCAAGCTGAAAGGAGCGAACCTTTTCTTCCAAGAGAGGGGTTGCCAGAAGGTTCAGAAGATACCCTTGTTCCACAATTTCAAGGTTGAGCTGACGGAATTCCTCGCACAAGAGAGGCTGTTGTTCTTCCATCATGAGGTTGTTGACATAAGCTTTGCGGCTGAGAGCATCGGCCATGACATTAGCTTTGCCCGGAGTGTAGTTGATGGTCAGATCAAAGTCATTGATTGCTTCAATCCACCTCCTCTGCCGAAGGTTGAGATCAGGCTGAGAAAAGATATACTTCAAACTCTTGTGATCAGAAAAGATTTCGCAACGGTTGCCAAGCAAGTAGTGCCTCCATACTTTCAAAGCAAAGACAACTGCTGCAAGCTCGAGGTCATGTGTAGGATAGTTGATCTCATGCGTCTTCAACTGTCGAGAGGCATAAGCAACAACTTGTTTTTCTTGCATAAGGACCGCACCCAATCCTTGCAAAGAGGCGTCACAGAATATCTGGAAAGGCTTGGATGTATCCGGAGGAACCAAGACTGGTGTGGAAGTGAGCTTCTCTTTGAGTGTCTCAAAGCTTGCTTGACATGCAGGAGTCCAAAGGTATTTCTTGCCTTTCTTGAGGAGATCGGTAAGAGGCTTCGCTATCTTCGAAAAGTTCTGAACGAAGCGACGGCAATAACTAGCCAAACCAAGGAAACTCCGCACTTCTTTGACATTTACCGGAGAAGCCATTCAACAATTGTCCTCACAGTTTCCGGGTTGACGGCAATGCCCTTGGCAGAGATGACGTGACCCAGATAGGTTACTTGAGGCAGCCAAAACTCACACTTGGAGAACTTTGCATACAGGCGGTTCTCACGAAGCTTGTTTAGGACACACCGAAGGTGTTCTTCATGTTCTTTCTGTGACTTAGAATAGACTAGGATGTCATCCAGATAGACCACAACGAACTTATCAAGATACTCCATGAAAACCGAGTTCATGAGCCTCGAGAAGGTGGCAGGTGCGTTGGTGAGACCGAAAGACATGACCGTGTACTCATACAGGCCATAGCGGGTGGTGAAAGCTGTTTTAGGAACATCTTCCTTGCGAATCTTGATTTGGTGATAACCACTTCTCAAGTCAAGCTTAGAGAATACCACAGCTCCAGCTAGCTGATCGAAGAGATCATTAATCCGCGGAAGGGGATATTTATTCTTGATGGTTTTAGCATTGAGAGCCCGATAGTCAACACAAAGTCTAGCAGTCTTGTCTCGCTTCTTCACAAAGATTGTTGGGCTACCCCAAGAAGAAGTACTGTGTTGAATGAAACCCAACTTCTCTTGTTCATCAAGCTGACGTTTGAGTTCAGCCAACTCAGCAGGACCCATTTTATAAGGCCGCTTGGAGATAGGAGCGGTACCAGGTTCAAGCTCAATTACAAACTCAACCTCACGATCCGGAGGCATACCTGGCAACTCTTCAGGAAAGACATCTGGGAACTCACAGACCACCGGAACACTCTGAATAGCTTCCATAGCATCATCATTCAGAGCCGCCAAAGAGAAAAGCTAGATAGCAGGAGTCAGACTTGGATAATAGACTATATGGCCTTCAGGAATCTTCAGAGAAACCGAGCATTCAGCACAATCAATCACAGCTGCATTTGCTGTCAACCAATCCATGCCCAAGATGACATCAATGTCAGAATTGCCCAGAATGATTAAGGATGCCGAGAACGAAGAGCCACCAATCTCAATTTGATTGCCATGGCTGATATGAGCAGCCTTCATGTTTGAACCAGGAGATTGTACCACCAGACGATGTGATAAGGGAACCATATCCAGATCCTGCTCATGCGCAAACTTATGCGAAACAAAAGAATGCGAAGCACCAGAATCAAACAAAACTCGTGCAGGGACTGAGTTAACGGGAAGCATACCCATCACAACTCCAGGTGCATGCTCAGCTTGAGCGGCGTTGACACAGTTGGCACGAGCAACAGTAGACCCGGGCTTGGTGTTGATGTTGAGAGCCCGAGGTGGTGGTGCACGAACCATAGGAGAGCTTGCCGCAGATCTTGGAGGTGGTGGAGGAAGAGCTTTGTTTTTCAACGGACAGTTCCAGTACTGATGCCCAGTGTCTCCACAAGTGTAACAAGCACCAGGTGGACGTGGAGCAACGTAGCCAGGGACTCCGCCAGGCGCTCCAGGGTAGTGGTGGTTGTAGCCCCTGGGAGCAGCAGTGAGGAAGTTTGGTGGCCTTGCCGCGTAGCTTGAAGGTCTTGGTGGAGCCGGGAGCGACGGTGGGGTGTTAGGAACCCAGACACGACGCTTAGAAGGAGCTGACATAGCTGAAGAGCTTGCTGCATCACGGCTGTGTTTCTTTGACTCCTCAAACACTTGCCTACTTGCTTCTTCCTGCAGAGCTGTATGCTGGAGTTCTAGAAAAGACGACGGCCTTGCATGTGTGATTGCATACTTAATCGATGCATTGAGCCCTTGCCGGAACCTCTTTTGCTTCTTCTTGTCATCAGAGATCTCATCGCCACCATAACGAGAAAGGTTCATGAAGTTTCTGATGTAGGTATTGACATTGTCATTGCCCTGCTTGAGGTTGAGAAACACTTCCTTCATCCTCTCCATGACAATTTCTGACAGATACTGCTCTTTGAAAGCTCCGGTGAACTGTCCCCAAGTAGGCTGAAAACCAGTGCAGTTTGCCTTCAGGTAATTCTCCCACCAGAGAGCTGCATCTCCCTTCAGAAGGTGAGTAGCACACTTTACCCATTCTTGCTCAGGAACATCAGCAGTTGCCAGTAACCTTTACATCTCACGCAACTAATCATCAGCATCAAGTGGTTGATCAGAAACATCAAATTGGCGTGGGTTGAACTTCAGGAAGCTTTTGATGTCTCCTCGCTTGGGAGGTGGAGGTAGCGGAACAAACTCATTCCTCCTGACACTTTCTTCAAAGCGTTGCTGGTTATGCTGCATTGCTGCCAAGGCATTGGCGATGCTTGACAACGCTGCCCCCAATTCAGGTTGTATGTCCTCCTCAGAACGGCGTGGTGGTGCCATCCTGTGATTGATATAAAACACAAGTCAGTACTATAATGGAGAATAATAATAATCCAAAATAGTACCAAGATGGAATTAATCAAGATTAAAGGATACAATTTACTAAGATGATATTAAAATATCAACAAAGTTCAAAGCACCTAGAAGATATTGAGCATATCGCACACGACTGAAAAGGAGTGTGGTACACGGATATATCAAAGAAAAATTTTCCACAAATTTCGGCATTAAAATACCAATAGATGCGCAAAATCTCTTAACGAATCAAGATTAGTGACTCTACCAATTCAATATACAGGAGCGAATGATAAAAGTAGTGGTATGGTCGCGACTCCATCCCGCACTCAAATCATTACTCCGCACATGAATAAGTAAAACACGTATCCCAACACCTTCTTCTCACGACGACCCTACAGATTAGCAACTACGGAAACGAACACCCCAAACAAGATAGCGTCGGTTAACAAAGAGTAAGACAAATCGCGGCGGTATACAACGAATCAGATAGATCGCGTCGGTTTGCAAAAGCCTGTCGGTATGGAATGTACCCACAGTTGATAACCAAAGGCAGATTGTGATAACAAGTTGGATGCAACAGATAGACAAGGAATTACACACACACACACACAACCTATGGTACTACGGAAACCCAGAACACGTGAATCCTAGTTTGAATTTTAAGAAGAGGATTGAAAACGTTACACTTCCTTACCAGAAAAGGGTGGGTGGGTAAGAAGAAAAGTGGAAGCAGTCCTACTCTCGCGTTTTGGTTTTTCCCTAGTATACATAGCTACCAAAAATATTTGCTAGACTGACAACGACCATTTGGCTGAGACCCTGAAGGGCGGGATGGCTCTGATACCAATTGTAACTACCTCGGTGAATTACGCTCCTAGTTACAAGCCTGGATGAGCGGAAATGGTTAAAATAGTACGGTGGGGCCCAAATGCCACTCACAGGTAGACCTTTCGGCCGTCCTAACCATTTCCAAACATCGGGACAAGAACGGGCGGCGTAATCGGCAGGCGAAGGGATCAACTACATACACAAATGAGTATGTATGCAAGCCACCATACAATGGTTCTCAGAGTCATTCCATCTAAAAAGAAAGGAAATATAGCAACGCCATACGGCAAGATCCAAATATCCTAGATAAATATAATAGTTTAGGATATCTCCTCATACATCAAACATCAGAGTATCAAGCGGAAGCGGAAAACAAGATCCGAGTACGGATAAGAGGCAAATCGGCATAAGATGCCCCATAAATAAACACATCCCGCCCACAGATCTCACGGATCCCCGTTCCCGGAATCTCTACACCGAATGATCGTTGCCCGCATCGTCCGTCTCCTCCACCCAATATCCATCTTGCGAGCTTACCTGTTCATCTGAATCAAACAATTTATCGTGTGAGACCCTAGGGGTACTCAGCAAGTCTTTATGCCTCTAAAGGGGACACAGCCTGGGGTGACGCAATTGCAGCAAAAGATAAACCCTAGCAATTCTATAGATACTCGCTAACCATCCGCCTAACCATAGATAGACGGATGTCCGTGAATTCATAACAACAGTTATAATGGTAATCTTAACAGATCCATCCTCCTCCTCGCTTACCGACGAGGAAGCGGACGAACAACCCCCCCCCCATCCGTTGGCAGTTTTATTATCCATTCCATGAGTATTGCACTATTTACTAGTCATGTACTTAGTCAAATTAAAAGCGGTACTTTAGTTATGCTTGTCTATGATCGAGAAACTGTGCTCCAAGTCGTCCATAACCGCGGACACGGCTTTCAGAAAGTTTTACCCTGCAGGGGTGCACAAATAGCAACACACACTCGATCAACCTCGGAAAAACCAAATCAAAACCCAACGAGGCAGTCACGACAAAGCGATCACAGGATTCAGAAATATTTCAAGGGGCCACCCCATTAAGCTACCCGCGACGAAGCTGGCCGGCTACGAGACGGACTCAAGGTTTGTGTGGCCGGCTGTAAACGACTGGGAACCCGAAAGTGTGACTGGGCTTGTCGATACAGCGAAAACGGGTCACGGCCCTAAACAGTACAGGTGCAGTACCTCGCACAATTTAAACAAAGCAGTAAAGCATGGCATAAGTACAGGATAGTAAATAAAACCTCAAACTAGTTTGTGGCCCCAAGAAATAAGAATGAATCAAGCTCTGGCTCAGGGGGGTTCATAAGCCTCCCGGATGTGGATAGCGCGAATATTCAAGGAACAGGAATCAATTACTCGGGGTCCTACGGGACACAAGTGAGCCTGAAAAACCAAATAGCAAATATGGCTCACCGATGCCACTTTCATTAGTTATCCCATTACTACTCAGGTTAAGTTGTTTAGGTACCTCGTTATCCATCGGACACTCACATACCCTACACATGCTGTTCTACGACTCGCATGGCTCAAACAACTCCTGTAGTAATGGCTCATGGGATGGAGGAACAAGCTTCGGTGGGGTTTAAAAGTAAAGGCTATGCAATACTTGGGATTCAATTTAATGCAATCGCGACTCAATGATGCAAGAATAAGATAGAGGCAATAGGTACTATATGTATGCAAGCATGTGGTAGTGCTTGCCTGGCAGCTCAGTTGAAGCGAGAGAAGGATCTGGGTAGTGCTCCTGGTTTTTTTGATATATCCCCTGCTCAGCGTCTATTCGGAGAAGAACCAAACAAACAAGGGCCGACATAAATAAAGTGCACAAGCATATGAATAAATGCGACAAGCAAACAATCATGCCATGATGAATTATGCACAATTTTCATGGCAATAAGGTATCATGGCATGGCTGAGGTGTGAAATACAAGAATAAACCATTTTATTGAGTTTTAGCCTCAATTTATCCTCATATTAGTTGCTGTATACATTATATTTATATGATGCATGCTGCAAAACAGAACATGGAATGCATAAACAGAAAGGTCTCGTCGAGCTAATCATTTTAGACATATTATTTGTTAAATTTGGACTTATAAAACAAAAGTTATTAATTAATTAAGGAAAAAGGGCATTTTATTGTAATTTTAATCAACTTGAAATTTTAAATGTTCAAAATATATTTTGGAGGGCATATTTGAATTCCTCACATTTTTCTGATCTCAAAACATATATTATTTGCATTATTTGGATTTATATTTTAAAAGATATTTAAAAACAGATTTAAATTTGAATTTGAATTAATTTGAAAAGATTTAAATTAAAACAGAAAATAGACAGAAACTTTTTGTACTTAGACAGATCCAGACACAGACAATGACAGGTGGGGTCACTGGCTGACTGGGACCAAACGCGCACAGACAGACTTTTCCCACCGCGACTTGACCTAGCCACAGCCGATGACAGGTGGGGCCGCGACAGACTCAGGGCCACACGCGGGCGCGCCAGCGGGGACGCGACACGTGGGACATCCGTGGGAGTGCGGGTTGAGGCTGGAGAAACAGGGGGCCTAACTGCAAAGCGGTACTACGGCTGACAGGTGGGCTCAGGTGGACCGCAGGTTAAGCGAAAACAAAAAGGGAGGGCTAAGCTGAAAAACGCCGCCGCGATACTGTGCTTCTTCTCTACGCTGCGGACGGGTCGGTGCACGACAGGGCGCGGGGCACGGCGCGCGGGATCGAACTCCGGACCTGGCGTGCGCGCGCGTAGGAGGATACCGCTGCGGTGGACTGGCGTTGTTGTCAGGGAGGTGGGCGTGGCCTAGGTGAGGTGCTGCGCGGAGCGGGAGCGTGCAGACGCCAGTGCACTCCGGCGCGCGGAGTCCGTTCGACGGAAAGTCCGGCGAGGCTAGGGCGGTTCAGAGAGGCGGACCATGTCAGGGGGGTGGAGAGGCTCACCGCGAGGCTGTCGGTGGCGTCGGATCGGGCAGGGGAGCGGTCGATCGGCGACGAGGCAGACGATCTGGAGCTAGGGTTTCTCGTCGGCCACGCGGTGCTGCGGCAGGTCCGAGGCTCCTCCTCCTCGCTGGCGTGGATGGGGGCGGTGCAGGGACAGGTCCTTGGTCTCCACGATCACCACCACGTAGAGCTTGACGGCCGGATCGACGAGGCGACGATATACTGGCGGTGGCCGGCGAGAGAGGGTGGCATCGGTGGAGAGGGAGGAGAGGAGCGGCAGGCGCCCTGGGGAGATCTGGGAGAGGTAGCAGGGCGAGGCAGAGAGGTGGGGGTAGATAGGAACGGAGAGAGGGAGGGTAGATGGCGTGGTGGAGGGGAAAGGTGGCGTCGGCCACTTTTTCTCCTTCTTCACGTGCTAGGCAGGCTCGGGCTGGGGCAGGTAGGCACATGGGGCTGCAGGTGGGGCCAGGGCGAGGCCAGGCAGGCAGGGGAGGCTCGGGCTGGGGCTGCCGAGGCAGGGAGAGAAAGCTAGAGAGAGAGAGGGGTAGGCTCGGTTAGATGCTAGGGTTGGGAGTGGGGAAGGTATGGCTCGGGTGTAGCTAGGGTTTGGTTGGGGTGGTAGCTAGGTGGGCCAGGGTGGCCAGGTGGGGCCAGCTAGGAGGGGCTCGGCAAGGAGAGACCAAGGGGAGGGTTAGGTTTAGATGGGGGTGTGGTTAGATTGGATGGTAAAGAGAGAGGAGAGATGAGTGGTATGGTTTAGGGTTTAGAGAGAGAGACAAGATGGGGTGGCTTTCTCTTGACAAGACCAAGCTAGAACAAGTCAAGCTCAACAAGATCTAGACAAGAAGAGAGAGGGTGAGATAAAAAGGTGGTGAGGGGATGGATGGAGGTAGATGTAGGTTTTAGGGTTAGATGCTTGCATGCATCTAGCAAGATCAAGCATAAGAGGGTAGAGAGAGATATGGGGAAAAGATCCACTCAAAATTCAAATAAAATCCAAAGGATAAGCAAAAGGTGGTACTTGCATGGCCCATGCAAAGTATTTAATACCATGTTTATTCTTGTGAAAACAATTATATCACATGGCATTAATCTTAGGCATTCCCACAAGTGGAATAAAGCCAGGCAAAGAATTTAAAAGAAAGTCCCAAGTGGAATAGATGGAGATGATCATATTTGAGTAAAATTGGGACTTGCTAGTGTGTATATACCACTAGATGCTTAATAGTCCCCAAAATATCCCAACATGAGCATAAACCCATAATAATCCATATGGAAGCTAGGAAAAAGGGTTCCACTCACAAGGCATGCAAAGGTGGCCATGTGGCTCTCATTTATCACTAATGTGAAAACAACATGATGCTAAGATGAGAGCATGTGGAAAAAGAATTGGATCCATCCCAACCCACATGAGCTAGAGGTAAAACCCAATAAGTGCCAAACTCATATTTAGTTGGATGGTGGAATTATAAGGTGGTGAAAGAAAAGGTGGTGGAGTGGAATAAAAGATATGCCCCCAACTCAACTTGGGCATTAAACAATATATCAAGAACCAAATACAATATCAAGAGGCAAATACAATTTACAATGCATATGAGGGAAGAACAAAAACAAAAAGGGTTTTATATGATGCTCAAATGCAAGGTGGCATGATGACATGAGCATGGTATATTTATGATGCAACAATTATATATTTGAAGTAGCCATTATATTATTAAACCAAGTAGCATTACAATTGTTAGACAATTGGGATGCTACAGCGGTAAGCACTCTTGACCGTGAAAATTCCATTTCTCTCTCAGTGCCACGCAATACGGTCGTTGTTCTTGGTGACTGTGATCTTTATTTTTAGGATGGCCTCCATGTTGAACTGGCTGAAAAGTTCCCGAAACAATAGGACATTCCATTTATTGGAACCCGAAACCATGAGCTGGTTGACCCAACGGTGGTGTGAGTTTTTCTTTAGACTTGTGACCTTCAAACTGAAATCTCTAGGCAGCCGGTTGTCTCTAGAGTTTTGGACTTCTCTGCCATTTACCACTCTTTTGATGATACCCATTTTAGCATCTCGAGGCCAAACTCAATAACTTTCCACGAAAGGGATGGGTCAAAGCCAAATACAGTGTCCAGAATACTTTCGTTTGGGTAGTATTTTGCTTTCACTATCTTCGCGCAGAGGCTGTCAGGTATATGTATGAGGCGTCAGGCTTGGCGGGCAAGGAGAGCTTGGTTAAAAAGGCCAATGTCACGGAAGCCTAGCCCACTTTTGCTCTTTGGTTTTAACAGGCTATCCTAGGCTAGCAAGTGAAACCTCCTATGGTCCTTGTCGTCACCCCACCAAAAGTCACGGATAAGTTTTTCAAACTGATCATAGAACCCAGAGGACATCTTGAAGATGCTCATGCTGTAGCTTGGCAGAGCATGAGCCACAACTTTGATTAAAGTTTCCTTTGTTGCATGAGACATGAGCCTTTCAGCCTAAATTTTGAGTCTCTTGGTAAATCTGTCCATGATTGATTGGAATAATTCCCCTTTCATGCGGCCATCCAGCGTCAGGATCCCCAAGTACTTTTCTTCAAAAGTAACAACCGTGACTCCAAGGGCAATTTTAATCTCATATTGTATGCTTTGTGGGCAGACGTTGCTGAACAGGATCGAGCACTTGTTTGTACTAATGAGCTGCATGGTGCATTACTAGAAGAGGTTCATGGTAGTTGTGACGGCTTGCGCCTCCTCGTTTGACGCTTCGAAGAAGAGGAAGCAATCGTCTGCGAAGAGTAGATTGGAAATACCTAGGGCTTTTCTTGCCACTTTTAGGGGGATGAGACTCCCCCTCCCAACCTTGTTTTTCAGGATACACGTTAAAGCTTCACCCACCAGAAGGAACATGCATAGGCTCAGCAGATCGCCCTATCTGAGGTCCCTCGAGGGAGAGAATAGTATCTATCTAGTTGGGGAGAAATGTTAGCATTTAAATATATGTTATCATATGTGGAAGTGTTCAATTGATCAAGACAAAATTCCACGGTGGAGGGTGGTGGCGGAGACGAAGTGGGGCGGTACCATCGGAGGGATCCATTCACGTGGTGGTGAGGATGGCAGAGGCCATCAAAGACGAGGTGAAACAGTGTTTTATTGGTATTATGTCAACGACTATAGTGTACTACATCATGCAGTGGTATGCTGGGGTCACCGCATCCATTTACGTGGTGGTTAGGGTGATGGAGGCCATAAAAAATGAGGTGGCATAAGAGGGATCCATTCCCCTAGTGAAGGGATGCCGGAGGGCATCAACAATCCATTAACACGGTAGAGGGGGTGGCAGGGGGCATGGATGCGAGGTAGCCCGGCGTTGATATAGGGATCTATTCACGTAGTGGATGGGGTGTTGGAGGACATTAGAGATGAGGTGGTGTCGGTTCAAGGAGTGGCAAGGGCACGGGTAAAAATCCTATAGAGAGATGAAGAGGAAAGTGTATTTTTCTTTGTTTTCGAAATTACGATAGAAAACGTGTTGTTTGTTTATATATACGCAGAAGCAAGGAGGTTGTAAGGCATGTCCTTATTTCTTCCGGAGTTAAGAAATTTTACGACAATAGTTAAATTGATATAACACGAAACCATTTCAGATGTTAGGCGCTAGAGATGTCCTAATGTAAATATCGCCCGGAAGGCTCTGGCTTCTTTTCGGAAAAAATCATGAAAAGTTGCCATCTATCTCCAAGACGTGCTATATTTGAAGCTAGAATCATACTCATATATCTAGGTAATATAAGACCAGCCACTGGAAAACCGAGACAAACTCTAGGTAAATTCAATCGCACAATCGTCGTCACCGATAGAGTCCAGCTAGATTCGTGATCTCAACACGGATCTGGAGGACGGTGACACTGACACTCCGTCCCAGGCTTTTCCCTGCGAGACACGGTCGTCCCGGGGCCACCACCGCCGATAAGTACCCCAGCGTGACGCCCTCCGGAGCCGCGAAACCACGCGTGTCGTGACCCCATTGGATTCCTGACTCGTGCGCGCTGTCCGGCGGTTGCACCCGATCCTCGTCCGTCGCTGGGATAGGCCGAGGAGAAGGGTATAGAGGGGAGGAAGCGGGGAAGCGAGGAGAGGGAGAGGGGGTCGTCGCCTGGTGGCCGCTCTGTTCTTCCCTCCCGCTCCGGTTCTCGCTGTCACATGTACGTACCTGCGCGCGCGCGCCGAGAAAAAGCGGATTCCCGTCTTGTCTCTCTCCTCTCTGTCGCTCGATCTCGTCCTCGCGCGCGCTGATCTGCTGTTTTTGTTTTTCGTTTCTTCCTTCGTGGGGCAATCGATCAGGTCGTGTAACGCGGGGGGAGTTCTGATCCGGATGGTGCAGCGCCGCGGGAACGCCCACGGCCATGATTGATCACGAACGCGCAGGTCAGATCTTCTCTTCCATCTAGATCTTGATCTCTCCCTTCTTTCTCTAGTGGCTGAACCGTGGAGTGGCGGCGGGGGCAAAGGCGCGATTTTTAGGAGGTTTTCAGGGGACTTTTTGGTAGTGGTGAGGCAGCAAAGCCAAAGCTCTCTCCTTCGGGGGATTTCAGTGGCCTGAGGTTGGGGTTGGTGTCCCCGTTGCATTCCTCCTGCAATTCTGTGTAATCTGCATGTCACATCCACAGTAGGGTGTTTGCTGGTCACTGCTACGTGCTACTGTGGATATTTTCTTTTGCTATGCTAAAAAAGGGTGGTGCTTTTTTTTGGTTTTGGTGATCTCTGTAAGCATTCATGTTCAGTTCAGACCACTCAAACCTGTCCACTAGTGTTACCTAGTTCTCCTTCCGCAGCAAATGGTGTCTACTAAATTGAAGAAAATGTGCTGCTAACGAGTAGCAAGGGCTAATAATGCACTGGTATGAGTGATGCAGGCTGGTGTTTTTGTTTCTATTGCATGTTTGTGTTTGTGGGCAGAGTTAACAGTGTTCTGCATTTGAATTATTAAAGGGTTTGAGCTAAGCTAGATTATGATGACACATTGATTAAGTTTTGGGATGCTGCCTTTTGCTATCACAACCTTAGTAGTGTCCTCCTAATGGCTTCAGCCATTTAGCTGTTTATAAGAAATGTATTCTTGCTGTTATACTTCTGGTTCCTAATATAAAATGTCCATGATCATGTAACATGCAATTTACTTTGCAATGTTCATTCTATCTTATGCTTATCTACTTCATCAATGCAGAGGAAATGCAAGTCAATAATGAGGCACCTCCAGGGTGCCTCAAGCCAATTATTTCTCACTATAACCCTCAAGATCACAGAGGTAGCATTGAAGGGTTTCTTGAGAATGACGAAAAGAAGAATGATAGTATTGCGGTAGATAAAGTCTGGGAGGCATCTCCTCTCCCAAATCAAGGATTTGGAAGACCCTTCTACCGCCAGGAGTTTCATGCCTGGCCACATATTTATTCTGATTACCAAATGCTGCAGCAGCCACAACCTTATGGGTTTGAGAACCAGTTTTATCAGATAAATAGGGACCCCAGTTTTCCCATTGAGAAAAGAGTTCAGTTCCCATTCAAGATGGTCTCTCATGGTTACCATCATGATGCACAACTTCAGGAATTTCAATATTTTGTGGTTATTGACTTTGAAGCAACCTGTGACAAGGAGAACAATCCACAGCCACAAGAGATCATTGAGTTTCCATCTGTCTTGGTTAACAGTGCAACGGGACAATTGGAAGCCTCCTTTCAAACATATGTTCGGCCAGCATACCATCAAAGTTTGACTGACTTCTGCAAGGAGCTTACTGGTATACAACAGATTCAGGTTGGTGCATATTCTAGATTTTGAATATTTGTATATTTGATAGAAATAGTCTGTTAGTATTATTTTTAGTAAAGTTTTAACATTATTACTTGAACTAATACCATGGCTTAATAAGCAATCACCTATGTAGTATGATCATGCAAAGTATAGATGGAAGGTCCGGTTCAAATTGTGACAACTTCTGAATTCCTGTATCAACATGAGGGTGTGCATATTGCTAAAAAATATATTTAACAACTTTCTGATTTGGTATCTTGTTATTACTGCATGTTGCCGAAATCATTTCTCTATGTTCTAGTCGTGGAAAGGTAGTCTAGGGGAACTGAATACCCTGCCTAGGATAAATTGGTGTCAGCAGGTAGTTTTGTTTTCCTGGGAAAAGCCAGCCCTATGAACTAGTGTGTTTGCCTGGGATAAATTGGTGTCAGCAGGTAGCTTGGGATTATCTTTTTGTGCCTGGGCAAACCGGCAAAGCCAGCCCTATGAGTTAGTGGTTTGGCTGTTGACCTGATCATGGTAAATTTGTAAGCGGTATGATTTGTTATTTATAAACCAGCTATTCTTAGTAATACTCGGATGAAGGAGCCACACTAATATTGGGAAGGAATGAAAATGAAAGCTTTCTCTACCAATACTGGCCCAATTGTTAGGAAACAAAGAAACCCAAATCTCCAAACAATACAAATCTGAACCCCACGATCAATCTGGTTGCTGCTGGATGGAAAGATCCATGGGCCTCTCAGTGGAGGAGTAGGCCTTGTATGTGGTGGCTACATAAATTTAAAACTGTGGCAGCCAAAGCTGGATGCTGCGACAACACACCGGGGCCAGGGCCAGGGCCAGAGCTTTGACAAAGCTGTTGCGGACCAGGATCATCTCTCCTTTGTCAGCATTATCTTCTTTCTATACATTATAATGATGTGGGATTAACCATTAAGGCTACTGCAATTGATACTTAGGCCTGGGATCAGAGAAGACCCGGTCAGCGATGCGCGAAGGTGTAAACCAAATAAGCACTAGAACTAGTATGATGTATTTTATTCATGTAGTTCTTCAGCTAATATGAGGGTGTCAAATGGCAGTGTATGTGACCTACGAAAGCTGGTTTATTGGATGATGCATTTTTAGGTGGACATGTTGTAGAGTTGTGGCAATACAATATGAAATGTAACATTACTACCTACTTTTGCAGGCACCTATTGTTTAATGGGCCCACTTCTTATTATAGACACATATTGATATATTTAAGTTGTGGTGTATTGTTCCCAGCCTGGTTTACAACAGATTCACGTTGTTTAATGGCCCCACTTCTGGTAGGAGGTAGAATTGTGGATCACCTCCTGAGCTTATCTCTACTCGATAAGCACTGGATTTTACAACCTACATGGTGAAACTAAAAAATATATCTGTTTGGTGATTCGGGGTTCTGTACGTGTCTGTGTGGGTAGGTGGAGGGGTATGCATCATAGCATTGATTCCTGGAAAACTATCCCAAATTTGACAAGCGAAATGTACCACACCGTGGCCCAAAGTACTCTCCTAGGAAAGGGTGAATCAACTTAGTATTCATGGTGGTATGCATAATTCATGACATTGTTTGCTTGAAAAAACTATCACCAATTAGACAACAAAAATTAGCACACCAAGACTGTTGCTATTCTTAAGCAATATTTTCATCACCTTAGTAATAATGCTCTGGGGAGCTTCATATGATAGCTACAAGTCATGTGCACAGCCAATGCGGACGACTTATGGTATCATGGAGGCACTATGGGTTCTGCAGACCTTTTGACCTTTGTTTGACCTTATGTACATGTCATTTGCTATTATGAACCTCCTGAAGATCTGGTGTCTCTTTGCAAAAGAAAAAGGAAAAGAAAAAGAAGGCATGATGTTCGTTACTGAACAGTAGGATGTAGAAGCTGATTTCTGACGGGAGATTTTTATGGTGGATTACAAGAGATGGTGAATGCTGTCGTCTGACTGTTGAGCAAACAGCTTCCATGATCCACCCATAGAACCATGAGATTTCAGCTTTTTTTCTGTAGATCCTTCCAACAATATGAGACGATAAAAATTTCCAAGGACTCCTTAGATGTTCTGTTTCTGTATCCACCATTGATGGGAATGTTGCGAGAACGACAACGCACTTGGCATGCATGTTCACGATGAGACATGGCCATTATTTGACTAGATATTGATAAATGGGCTGTATAGAAGTGTTCTTCTGCTTCTGCAAGAGAAACTTAGCAACATTAGATCACACTAGCTTTCATAGCAAGCATAATCTAAAGTAAGCAGACAACGTTCATGTTTGACCTTTTAATTTGATGAGCTGTTAAAATTTCTCTGTCTATTTTTTTATGGTGGATTCTAATGCAAGGGTTAGTGTGCGGTTGTTGAAAGTCAGCATCTGTGTTAAGTAAATCTGTTTTTATATATCTGTATGTCTGAGACAAATCTGATATGATTTCTATGTATTCAATCAACATTTTTGAAGTGTTATCAGTAGCCAACGTTTGATAACTCTATAAAATAGTTTTATGATATACAATATTCAATCGTGCAACATAAGAAAAATTACCACTTTAACGAAGTTATATTTTGCCTTTGTTAAAGAGAAGGTATTCCAGTGTATGGCCAAAAGGGTGACCTGTGTGTTTGGTCAATAACACAGTTTTTGTCTGTATGTTTAGGTGGACAGAGGTGTACCGCTAAGTGAAGCTTTGCTCATGCATGATAAATGGTTAGAGGACAAAGGAATAAAGCACAAGAACTTCGCTGTTGTTACCTGGTCTAACTGGGATTGCCGTGTGATGCTTGAATCAGAGTGCAGGTTCAAGAGAATCAGGAAGCTCCCTTATTTCAACAGGTAAAATATATCTCATACTTACATGGCTGTAGCTTTAGGATTTTGTTTTTGAATTAACATCCCCGGGAGTAATGCTCACTTAGTTGATTTTGGTGACCTATTTTTTTGCAATCATGTTGGTGTTATGAATGCACAGCTAATGTCATTCTCTCTTTTACTTTATTTGTATGATTACGCCCTCCGGTTCGGTTTATAGGTCCTGCACATATTCCGAGATCGCCAATTTGACTAACATAATACAAGATATATATTACATAAAATGTATCATTAGAAATTTTAGAAGTTATATTTTTAAAATGGTATAATTGTTGTGTTATTCAATCCATATTATATTATATTAATAAAATTGGCAATTTAGGCATACGTGCAGGACCCTATAAACCGAACCAGAGGGAGTATATTATTTTCTTCCCTAACTATTTATGCATCACTAATAACCACACGTGTCTATTAGAAAACCTCATCATCACAAAGCCTTAGTGGTGGCTTGATATTTCTTAATCTGTGTGCCAGTAAAAATATGCTTTTAAAGAACTATAGGATGGTGCAATTATTGATTTTTTTCTTCGTTGTTTAAACTGTTATTATATATCTTTGCAATTTTATTACAACAATTGGCTATGATAAAGTAAGTCTAGTAGCTTTTGTACGATGGGAATAGACCTGCTTGACTGGCACAAAGATTGAGGCCAATTTCATTGTATGTAATCATATGCTAGCAAATATTTATGGTCTGGTTTGGTAGTTTTCATGGTATCTCATAGTTCAACATTTAAGGATAATATCCTCTTCAGTCATACTGCTTGCGTTTTTCATATAGTATACTGCTTGCGTTTTTCATCCTAAAGGCGATTAAATAGGTCAACGAGTCTTCTTTTTTCCATATGCAGCTGATTTTTAATCCTTAAATAAATTTCTGCACATGATAATACCTATTTTGCTTGATAGCCTTTTCTCTTTATTTTGCTTGAGCCATTTGAGGCCAAGGTGCACTCTTGTGTATTTTAAGACAACAAGACGGTGCTAATGTGCGCAAATTTTATCAGGTGGATCAACTTGAAGGTCCCTTTCCAGGAAGTGTATGGGGGTGTGCGGTGCAACTTGAAGGATGCAGTTCAGTTAGCTGGCCTCACATGGGAGGGTCGTGCCCACTGTGGGCTTGACGATGCGCGCAATACTGCTCGCCTCCTTGCGCTACTGATGCACCGGGGCTTCAAGTTCTCCATCACCAACTCGCTTGTATGGCAACCTGCACCACAGTCAATAACGTGCCAGCCGTCCCCTGACCGTTCTCCAGATCCCACCACCCTTTTGCAGCACAAGGCAAAGGAGATATTGGGACCTCGTGTCCAGGTTAATAATAATCCATATGCTGGCGGCAACGCCACAGTGAAGGACAGGCCTATGTACTGCTACTGTGGAGTGCTGAGCAGGTGGAACATTGTACGCAAACCGGGTCCCATGCAGGGAAGGTATTTCTACGGATGCGGTAACTGGACCATGGCAAGGCGGGCCATATGCCCGTACTTTGCGTGGGCGTCGTGAATAATAACGACGCCCCATCCTGAGCGAGGGCAAAGAGGCCTGATGCTTTAACTAGGGGAGGCTACTAGTCGCAGTCGCCGGGCCTTGCAGCGCCTCCCCCATGGTACATATATGATTATATGACTTTGCTCATAAGACAATGGGAGTTGACTAGGTAGTATCTAACCTGTCATGCTGACTTCTGTTGATAGAAGAGGAGAATGGGGATCAGATGCTGCTTAGGATGCTTTTATCCGTGAATAAGTTTGTGGACGCTTGGTTTTTAACTTGAAAGTGGAACTCTAGTAGGTGTGCTTTGTGCAACTAGATCATGAAAGTGTGGCTTGTGTGTGTGTTGGAAGAACAAGTATACACATGGAACATGAATCATATCTCAAGATTGAAATAGTAGTAATCCAGTTTGTGCTAGCGTTATCCTGGTCAAAATTATCTCCTGTTTATGCATGCCTTCCTGGGTTGTACTGAGTTCTGGCCCCCTCCATTTTATTTGATTCTGGGACGAGCTTCTGGGATATCTCCCGTCAACATCGTTACTGAGCTTTCTACGAGTAATATCAACCTCGCTTTCCGAAATTATGGTAAGGCAAGTAACATTTGCAAAATGCATTTTTTTGACCGTGTATCTTTTGGTGATATAGTTTCCCTTTAGGCCTTGTTTGGTACACGTGCATTTTAGTGTTTCATTGTGTATTATCCCCCAGGTTTTGGGTGAAATCACCTACTCCACCAAATCCTTTTCCACCATCCCAATCCCCTTTCCTTAACTCCCCCACCACAAATCCACATTGTTTGGCACACAGGGTTAGCCACAACGTGTATGATAAATAGAAACCTGAACTTTTCATAGCAATTAGTCATGTAGGCGTGTTGCTGCGTCCATCTATTTTTGTGGTAGATTGGTAGAAATTTATCTAAATATATAGAATACGAACGCTAATGTTATTTGCATAAACTGATTTATATGTATATATTATTATTGGTCAACAGTAAAAGAGATACAGTAGATGTTGATTGCTTTAATCAGTTTAGAGGAAAGTTGTCCGTAGTGGTAAAGGACTGGGTTTATAATGGACTTTTGGGTTCCAAATCTTAATGCACGTATTCTCACAAATTCACATTTTTTGTGTCCAGAACAAATTATATCCCTCTCCAAAAAATACAACTATATCATATAGGAAGACTTCATACTCCATAGGAGCCTCCACGCAGAATTCTTGCCCTTCTAAAAATTGAGGTCGTGGCCAGACATTAGTCCCTCCTAGCTACCTGAACATGAATGGATGGCATCAGGCAATGTTGATAGTATAACTTGATTGGTGCTAACTGAGAAATGAAAAACACTGAAGTTTCAGAAATACAGCAGCAATTCAGTCTCATGAAACAACCGTATTACTCAGGAAACTGCTCGCTTAATAAGAAGAAAATGTAAGACTCAAATAGTTTCCTTTTAAGTGAAGGAGGAAAAAATATGATCGTTCACAAAACTTACCAGGGATGAGTACTTTGGTCACTGAACTTCAGAAAAGGAGCTTGCTGCTCACTTAGTCCTTGTTTGGCAGAAGAGTATTACCTGGTATTTGTGAGTATTTTTCTAAAGGAATTGGGTGAAAACACTCTTGTCACCCAAAACACTTCGTTACACCAAAATCCCCTTTCACATCAATACTCTTCACTGATACATCTGTTTGGAAGGCAGGGATAATTTTAACACCATAAGTTCAATTTCCAAGGCAATGCCAAGGATGATCATAGTAATTCAAATAAAAATTCAATTTTTTACACTGGTCATAAGCACCAACACATAGAATAAGGAAGAGGATGGAAGCATGGTGGCTTCGGCTTCTGTCATCTTGGGGGTATAGGAAGATGGTGAGGTGTAAGGGTGGACGCAGCGGCATCGACAGATAAGAAGTCGGCGGAGGCTAGGCAGCAGGGCGACCGCCGGTGTCATCGCTCCACTGAGCTGATGGGGCCGCGCAGCTGGAAGGTACCCAAGGTTTCTTCAGCGCACTTTTATCCAACATGGTTTCTTGGCTTTGCAAAATTCCGCGCAACCAACATGTATCATTAGTCAGCATCTCAGTAAAATAACAAATTCAGTAGCCAAAAAGTTCGATGACAAAAGATGGAAATTTAGTTGTTCAACAGTTTAACAAGACAAAAATAACCGAAGATGAAACTTATGGACAAAATCTCTCTCCCTCCTACAAAGACAAGGACAGATCAAACCTTCCTAGTTTCTCTGCAAAGAACAGTAAGAGCTGAATCATATCAAATTGTTGACGACCCCCACTCCGGTGGTTGACGACCACCCCTCCGAGCCTTCGATTAGCCAGCAAACCCCTCCCTGCGCGAATCCTGCAACTGTCGGGCGCTCTGTGGCGGCCGCCGGGCCGGTGCCCGCTGTGAAGCATGGCTTCCTTGCTTCGTCCCCCCCGTGGATGCTCCAATTGGACCCGAAGGACCTGCCACCTCCGTTCGAAACCCCCGGCGACGCCTTCCTCCAGTTCACCCTGGAGAACTTCAATTCCCTGGTATGTGCTCCGGTTGCCCCGAGGTACAAGCTGTTCCTGCCTTCGCCGGTTCACATCATGGTCGCTCATGACCTCGGGAAAGCTATTTCTTGCTCCTCCGTTAGCAGGTTACTTGAGTTTTGTCTAGGAAACAAGTTCGAAAGGCTTAGTTTATCGTAGGTTGGTGTTCTTGCTTTCCGTTTGTTAGTCTCGTCGCCCCACCTAGCTAGCTTCCTCGTCTCCTTGGTCGGCATTCGCCATGGCCATATCTGTGCCCTGTTCTTTCTGCCTGCCAGCTCGCTCGCTTCGCTGGGCGAAAAACCGTCTCCTGGGCCTCTCTGCTCGCTTGTCCAGCCCGTGAGCGAGGCGCAGGCCATTTGGTTGCCCGTGCATGTCTGGCCTGGCTCGTCTGGTCAATCGACCGACCGACCGTGAGATTTGCTCCGCCCTTTCCGGTCCGCAGCTTGACCGTATCCGTCTCCCTCCCTCTCGCCGCCGCCCGCTTTGCCTCTCGCTCCTCTCTGTAGGCATCCTTCCCTCTCCCTCGGGTCCTCTGCCTTGGCCTGTCCATCCCCCGTGAGTCTCCCACGCCCCTTTCCCCTGCTATCCCTTCGCCCCGTCCAATTTCTCCTCTGGCCTTTGCCCGCCTTCCCCTTTCTCCTTCCTCTCCTCTCCATGGTCAACTTTCCCTCTATGGCGTTGTTGGAGGTTGCGCCGGCACCGATGGCCGCCTTCCCCTTTCCTTCTCTCAGGTGGCGGCCTCCCCCTCTAAACCACTGCCTTCCCCCTCCCACCGTACTCCTCCACCTCTCTCCTCTTCTGCCTCGCGCTGCCACCGCTGCCTGGCGAAAGACCACTTCGTCGCCACTTGTCGCGACCCAGTCTGCTGCCGCCGCTGCCGGCACTCCGGGCATCTGGAAAGGAATTGTAAGCTCCCTCCTCCATCCTCAAATTTCCCCTCCTACTCCGCGTGTCCCCCCTCACCATCTCTCTCTCCCTGCAGCCATCCGATGGCCTCCAATGATGCGGGTCTAGGCGCTGGGGCCGGTCTTGGCTCTCCCCTTGAGGTGGACTCTGGGGCGGCTCCTCTCCTTTGCGACATTTGCTTCCGTCGCGACCACTCTCGCCCGTCCTGCCCCCTGGTGCCTCCGGGCTTTGACGTTGCTGACAGCTCGGAGGAGGAAGAAGAGGATCCTGAGGAACTCGTCTTTGACCACTCCTCCGATGATGATGGCTCTGGGCATGCCGCCGGCGATGGAGATGGGTTCATTCGCCTGGTTGATGCTCCTGACTTCATCCCGGTTCCAGACGCTGCGCTGGCTCTGGCTGATGCTAAAGATCTTGAGGCACCGCGTCGCCCTGACTACCTTGATGTCTACATGCCTCATGTTGTCATGCAACACTTCGAAAATCTCGCCTACGCCTTCCTCTCTCCCCCGATGGTAATCCTGACTCTCTTATCCTCCAGGCTGCTAAATTAGGCTGCGGCCCAGATCGTGTCTCCCTTCTGCCTACTTCCCATGGCTCTAGGCTCGCTATGTTCTCCTCCCCTTTTGATCGGGAAAAATGCTATGGAGCATGGACCCTTCCTAGGTCGTGAGGTCTCTGTCCACTTTGAACGCCATGATGAAACCGACAATAGATTCCTCTTTGAACATGAGTGTAACGTCCCAGCATTAGAGCTTAGAAATAAGCTGAACCCAGATGTGTGCATTTCATTTATGCATAGAAAATCCGAATAATTTTCGTGCCTTTAAATAAAAAACTTGTCAAAGTGATCGAAACTTCTCTCAACTTGATGGAATTGCAGTAGGTCATCAAGTTGACTGCGATAAGTTTCAATATGACCTTTGCTAAAACCTTATTTTGGGTAAACATGATTTGATCTAAGGGTAGATCAAATGTAATAAAATAAAACCACCACATATTACTTAATGTTTGATGTTAATCTTTAAGTGATCACATCCTAGTATTCATTACACGACTCATGAATACCAAGTTATAAATATAATTTAAGCAAAAAGAATGTAACAACTAAATTTTAATCTCATCTACTTATACCATGAGTATCATGGTAATACCTAACCTTAACTCTTTAGTGATATTGAGTAGGAAAGAAACCAAGTCAAGATCATTCACCATATATATTTTTATTCTTATCAATCTTTACCATTCCTATTGGAATCATATTCCAATATCTGTTGTTCATCAATGTTGAGTAATCAACTATTGATTTATCAATTCTTGATCTATCAACTCTTGTCCTTATCATAGCATCCACTCTAAAACCTTTAGAGAAAGAAGTAAGAAGAGGTAAATAGTAATGCTAGATTTGAATATCATCTATAGGATGGGAGAGTTGGAAGAGAATAAGATCAATGTGATAATTGATGGAGTTAACCCACACCTGTAATGATAGAAGAGTTAATTGGAATATATATTTATATGGTGATAAAGAAGATTACAAGGATGCATATTGAAGATAGTTACCAGGAGTAATCCTATTGGATTAAGTAGGTATAGTAAATGAATAATATCTCTTAGTCCAATAGAGATAAACAGAAGATAAATATAATACAATTGTAATGTTGTATGAATGAAAGCCTTGATTAGCCAACTAGAAACCTAAACCACAAAGGATTATAATGACCATGCCTTATTCACCAAGATTGAATGCTTATATCATGTATAAGTGACATTGGTGGATAAAACATGATTGAAACCTAGTATAGATATGTTATCCTAGGTTAGCCATGACAATACACCATGATATAATGTGATGTTGGAATATAAGCTACTGGAGTAAAGCAAATATAAGATAGTATGATTAAGCTAAAGCTAGTGTAGCATGGAGTTATTAAAGTAGTGTTATTCCTCTTAAAGGATAGTAACATTTTGAGGAGAGTAGTTTGATATATACCTCTATTAGAGTAATGTTGGTAATGGATGATGAAGGAAGATTATGAAAGCGTCTATGTCAAGCTCATTGAAATTATAAATGGATTTAGAATAATAATAGGTGAATAAGAATATTTTGTGAAGTAAAGCTCATCATGTTAACACATGATGATGGATAAGAAGTATTATATCTAGGAAAGGAATTCCTTAATTAGAAGTTCAGGATTGTGAATTATGAAAGATAGGAATTCTTGGTAAACACTAAACCCTAAATCTATAATCCTGCTTAACATCCATTTCATCTCATTGATTTATCATTTTATTTCCACAATGTTTTATAGGAATATTTTCCTATATCAAATCACTTAAGCACATCTTTGTCATTCTCAACCATCATTATCATAGATGCTTAAGAACTATCTTTATCAATTCCTTCTCATAAACTAGCCTAGAAAACAATCCCACTATTTTACTTTAAATGGTGATATCATTAAACAAATCACAAACATAAAGACAATATGTTTAGCCATTAATCTTTATCCACATCACCAAAAGAATATGAGTATATTAAGAACCCTAAACCCTAGGGTAAGCATTTACAATTCAAACCCTAACTTCTATGTTAGTTATAATAAAATATTCACATTGCTATCTACTAGATTCATGGGAATGATACTAACCATATTGAATCCTTAGGATATCATGCATCAAATAATGTTATAGGATCTTTACACCAAACTTATCTCCAAACTATAAATTCATTAAAAATAAAATTTTGTAAATAGATAAGGAACTATTCCATAATAAAAATTCATGGTTTATTACTGAAAGAAAATTTAATAATAAAAGCCTTGACAAAACATTAATTAAATATTGTTTTACATGAATGGAATAAAGAAAATAAATTATAAAGATTCACAAAATAATTTTTAATAAATATTATATGCTACTGTAAGTATTCAGCAAATAAACCCTATAGGGAAATTATAAAGATTCACAAAATAAATTTTAATAAATATTATTTGCTGCTGCAAGTATTCAGCAAATAAACCCTCATCCTCATCCTGATCATTTCTCGTGCGCTCTCTCTCTCTCTGTTCCTCTCTGTATCCTCTATACCGAAACCCTAGCTCACCGGAGTTGCTCGTCGTCGCTATTTGAGACCTCCCCAAGACCAACTGAAGATGCAGCAAGCTCTTCCATGGTGGACTTCATCTGTGCGTGGAAGGAATCGAGCAAGGAGGCCATAATCGCGCGCATCCACCTCCTCAGTCCGCCGCTCGCCGTCGACCATGGCGACGTTGTCTGAGCCCGCCTCTCCTCGTCGTAGCCTCTACAAGCTTCCTCGTGAGCCTCTGAATCTCATGGGCCTCTCCGATTCGTCGCCCGACCATCGTAGCGCCCTGTCCGTGTGTGACCCGACCACGTTGCCGTCGTAGTTCGTCGTCGGTGTAGCTACGATGACCATTAGGTGGCGGTGCGAGTACTGAGAGGATCCTCGTGTTCGTGCGGTTCGAATAAGCACATCCACGCTCGCAGGCGTGCGCTGGATCGCCGCCGACGATCATTCACTGGCAGTGGAGGCCGCGCTGTCGTCATCATGACGACGAGCTGACGCCAGCCTTGACTGGTCCACCCAGTTGATTGGTCCGCGTTTAGGTGGCATGCCAACGTGGTCTGACTCCACCTGTCTGTGACTTGGGGTAGATCTAGTCTGAGTGTAAAAAGTAAATCCATATTTAGAAAATAATTAAATCTTAGAAATTCAATAACTTTAGTTTTGTAATTCAGAGAAATACATGTAATATATGAAAAATTTCAGAATAATAAAATCTACAACTTAAAACTATTATCAAATATTATTATGTTAATTATTTAAATAATTATTATTTAATAAAGATTCTATAAGTATTAATACTTTGACAATTCATATTTTAATATTGGTAAATGTTAAAAATATAAATAAAATACCAAAAATCTTGGAAAAGATAAAAACAAAACTTTAAAACTATAATCATACATTATTATTTCACTTAAATAATTATTTATTATTTATTAAATATTTATAAAGTAATAAATCTTATAAAAATCATATCTTATTATTTATAAATCACAACAATAAATGTAATATATCAAAATGATCACAAAAATAATATGTACATGTTAAAAATATAGTTTTCCACTTTTGAGTTAAATAAAAAGTTAAACACTTTAATAACTGGAATTTAAACCTATTTCTTTAGTTAATAATTCATATAAGGGTAAATAAAATTTGCAAACATTCTAAAATTAACTAATTAAAGTCTAATAAATAGTATTAGTCTTGAATATTGATAATATGAAGTCAAAATGGTTTAACACATTTTAAATAAAATTTTATTGAATTATCCTTCAACCATAAGTGTAGATTATTTTCTAAAAGGATCCTTATTCATTATATAATCATCAAGAATAATTTGTGACTAAATTAAATCTTTTCCATTACTTCAACTACAAGTACAAACATACCAAAACACTACATTGAATCCATATGTAGTTAAATAATATTAATTCCTTGTTTACAAACTATAACAACTCATCTATAAAAAGGAAAATGATTCTATTCCATTATAAAAATCAAGAAACCACTACACCAAATAAAAGTATAACCATTCTTAAGTGACTTTAAGGAAACATTATAAAATACACAAGGTACAAATAACATAAGTAATATACTCTAAGTCCATCTATGTCCTTAAAGTTAACTTTAGTCTATAATACTTTAAATACTATGCTAAAAACTTTATTATGTGTTATATAGTTAACTTTGCTCTGTTTCAATTAAAGAATTAGTGCATCTCAAATACCAAACTAAACAAATTAAAAACCAAGATAGATAAGTCTCAAAATACTAATGATATCATTATTCAAATAGAGTAATTCTTTCTCAGTTAAAAACTATAACTAGTAAGAATACCTAATAAGGTTAACTTAAAGTTTAAATACTTCTTCTTAGCTAAATAATATTTTCTTGAAAAGTTATTCTTTTAAGATCCATTATAAATCAAGACATACTCTAAAGGCTCTAAATGATGATCAAACCTGGTATACACAGTCTTTAGGAACCTACCACACTTATATGTTTTATTATGGTATGCTACTTGTTATGTTTACATATTGTTTCACACACACTCACAAGCCTTAATAAGAAGCACAAGTGTGAAGCTTATCTAAAAGTACAACACATTCTTAAGAAACCATTTCCAGTTTCCAAACCCTAGATCAACGCTATCCCCGGGATTCGAGTTTACGAAATTGCATTACATTACTTATGCATAATAGCATCTTACTTCTTTAAACATTAGTCCTTACCGGACCAATGATGCTGATTTCAGATATTGGATCTTATATTGTCTTGAAGACCGTGAGTGCATAATCTTGCAATCACAAAAGGCAAGTTCACACTTGCTCATGTCCTTTTATTATTTTCTGTAAAGTATTTTGCAAATCAAGTGTTGTCATCACCTGCATTTCAAAAAGGTCAGAAAACATTATTTTTGATAATAATGTGAACTATTGGTTACTGATCCAGGGTGATCAGCAAATCTATTAAACCTGGTAGTTGGAACACCACTACTCAGGAATATATCACCTAGGACTTAACAACCAATATCGCCAGTGATTCTTGCGCCATATATTACGCATTGACCATGAGATTTGGAATGGGACGAAGAAGTCAGCTGTATTCTTTTCCTCTCGTATGGAGGCAAGACGACCTTAACGTGACGTTGTGATTCCTTGTGCGGATCCAACATATGGGTGGGCACCCTTATGCCCCACACTTTTGGTTTCTAGATTATCTATGAATGGTGTTTAGGGATATAGTCCATTTAAATGGTACTCGTCCGGGCATCACCAGGTCATAGAGTCTTCGAGAACTCATCAGGGTTTTAGCCTGCCCGAAAGGGGGCTTAACGAAGGTGAGCCGGCCCCAAAGGATCGTGCAGACATATGAGGTCGCGGAGAGGGCAGTGATTGGCTTGGATCTTAGGTTGGGCCTCAAACCATGGAAGTTTGAACGGGAACATACTCCCAGTCGTGCAACAAAGCTTAAGATCTCTCATGGGTAAAGTGACACACCGCTGCAGAGTGTAAGAACTGTAACTTGTTACTCCCTGTTCCGGGAAGGAGCTGTGAACGCGGCGGGAAAGGAACTCCATGAAAGTTCTGGGAAACCCGTGAAGGCTGACGGACATAGCTTTTCACAATAAAAGCAACCTTTCAAGAGATGTTTACGAAAACTTGCATTGCCTACGACCTATGGTCTGTGGCTGTAGATATAGTACATCAAACACTCCTTTTCTAGTGAACTTGCTGAGTATGCTCGTACTCAAAGTATCTTCTTAACCCTTGCTAGGTTCTGAAGCCAGTATAGACGATGTCACCAGAATATAAAGTTCTTCAATGAAGTCAAGAAAGTCAACATATACATCAACTCAAGTGAAGATGAAGATACTGATTAGATAGGGATATAATATCTAGCCATAGAACCTATTTTTGTAGCGTATTGCAATAGCAGCAATGCCAGACCATTAGTTAAAATACTAGTCTAATTAATATGATAGTTTTCGAGTTGTTTATTTCTGATTCTTCTTTGTAAGAAGTTTCTTTCTCTCTCTTTAACCTAGAGTGTTCTTTGGATCTTGTGTAAAGAGTTGAGTTGTAACCTATAGTCATGTCTTAGACCTGCTGTGTTTCTGTTGTACCACTCCGAGGGATGTAATACTAGTGAACGGTGTTTCATTTGTGTTATGTCAATGACTATAGTGTATTACATCATGCAATGGTATGCTGGGTCACCGCAGTTGGTATCAGAGCATATAATTTGACCTTAGGATTCAAACCCTTTTAGGAAGATCTGTAGGTTGGATAGTGACTATAGGAGCCATCTTATCTAAACCAAATATTCTATGACCTGTGATGAGTATCCACTTGAGGATAACCTTGTCACGAGGTGTATAATCATCTTTCTTAGAAATAGTTGTCCATCTTCTCTTAGTAAAGTGCTATTTAGTGTCTTCCGAAGGATACATAAACCACCAAGATACTTTAGGAAAGCCAATTGGTCATAGTAGATTAGGATCAAGTTTTAGACATTAGTTAAAGCAGTCTTAATGGTATAGCCTAACCCTAGAATTTAAGTAGAGCAGTAAAATTTTATTGTTAGTTGATAACCAAAGACAACATTGTGAATATCATTAGGATAAATGTTGATGTAATGAGTAGTAATCATGTGGGATTCACTTGAGGATTCTACGTGATGAAGTGAAATTATATTAAGACTTAATGATAGTGTAGTGAGAAACAAAGTCATCATGGTTAGATTAGTTCTTAAATCCTGATGTATAGGTAAAACATAATAAGATCATGGTGAGATTAGCTCCGAAACCATGATATAAGTGTAAATATGACAAGAAATTAGTAAATTATTCTGAAGTAGTAGTAAGAAAATAACATGGTAGAACTATGATAGAAGTCATAAGATGCTAGAAATTTCCAATAATCTTTGGTTTAAGTTAGCAAATAGAATCTGATTAGTCATTTGGAGTGATCATGTGAGGTTAGTTTACTAATAAAGAAAGGTTTGATATAGTTAATCATTCCAAAGGTGAGACCAAAGGTTAGTCAAAACCAAATTGAGACCACTTTGTTAATCCTGTTGTAATTGAACAAGTTGGGTAAAACTTGAGATAAAGAATAGTTTGACCCCTATGTGCTAAGTATCATAATGTAAACCTATACGAGGTGTCATATACTACACAACTAAGCCTGAATTCTAGAGATACTATACTCAACTACTATATTCTGGGCTTAGAATATTGTGTCTTATATGTACCACAATTGGATTCATTTGTTTTTCTTGGATCTTCTTGATTGACTAGATCTGTACATGAAGTTTGACTTGGTGTGCAAATGCATGTTGCAACATCCAGTTACTACTTGATGTTATAGACCTAGATAGAAAAGGGAATTCGTGTAAGGGAGTGACGAGTTCCGAAGACCAAGATGAAGACTTATATGAAGGAGGATCAAGTTCAGATTATTACTAAATAGGATAAGAAGAAAGTCTAATGTAGAAAATACATGGAGCAACAAGAAGTGATGAACTTAAAGTTCAATGAAATTAAGTGATGTTGCTAAGAAGTTAATGGAGTAATTGTACTAGTACATGGTAGTATCATGAATAAGTACAAAGAAGAAGCCTTGGAACCAAAATGGTATTCAAGCTCTGAAAATTTAGAGACAATGCCATAAGGATGTTGGAAACCGTAGGGTAATACCTACAACCTAGGATGATCCGCAGCTGGTATTTGATCCATAGTCGGTATTGAATCCACAATTGGTATCTTGTCCGCAGCCGGTGGTAGTTGACATAGTTAACCAGATCATCTTAATGGTTGCATAAAGAGCATAAAACTTGGCCTAAGCTAAGTAAGACCTAAAGGAGTATAAAACTTAAGTGACCGTCTTTCGAGACTCTTCGCGAAAATTGACCTATCAAAGCGAAAATGTCCAAATAGTAATTAAGACAAATAGTGCCAAAATATTCACTTTGGAGATCCACAATTGTGTGGATACACCGTACAATTTTTCATAAGACCCTAACTAGGTAGAGTATAAGATGGATAGAGACCAATATTCTAATTATAAAGCCAATAAATACTAAATAGGCAGTTTAGAGACCATTAGAACCCTAAGGGGGAGAGTAAATAGTAGTGGAAGTATTGTTATCCGACTTTCCAAGTAAAAGTTAGGGAAGAAGTACTAATCTACAACAACATTAAGCCTTATTTTCATAAGGTTAAAAGAAAGTCATTATTATAAAAGTACTTAAGATAATAACAAAAGATTGTCTAAAATCCTGATAAGGTAAAAGCTTAGTAATAAAATAGAATAGTCCTAACAGACTACTTCTAAAAGAAACAACTCTTAAGTGATCCTTAAGAGGAAATAGAGCACATCCAATTGGGCAAGTGTAGAGAACAAGAAATTCCAATGGGTATGGACTAAATGAGTTCAAAACCAATATTCGTAAAAATTACCAGTACAACTCATACAATGATAAATCAAAGATTAGTCTTTTGACTATAACTATTGGCTAATAGAAATTTAAAACCTGTTTTAGTGAGACTTCCTAGACCTTATACAATATAGTAAGGAAGTTCGATGATCAAATAAAGGAGTTGGATTAGGATACCTAATTAGGGAAATGAACTAAAGAAGAGACCCAAATTAGAGGAATTTGTAATAAGGGTATATCCCTAAAGGACTAAAAAGTAAAAAGAACTTTGGAGTATTGGAGACACCAAGTTAAAGATTGTTGAGTATGATGAGGATTAAAGGAAAAGGATCTAGATATGGAATACTACAATTATTTCCATTAAGGTTGCCATGGAGTTGAGAAATGCCGTAATCAACATAAGACAATTCCTTACTCCGAAACGTGAGAGTATACGAACTTCGAGGACGAAGTTTATTTTAAGGGGGAGAGTCTGTAACGTCCCAGCATTAGAGCTTAGAAATAAGCTAAACCTAGATGTGTGCATTGCATTTATGCATAGAAAATCCGAATAATTTTCGTGCCTTTAAATAAAAAAACATGTCAAAGTGATTGAAGCTTCCCTCAACTTGATGGAATTTCAGTAGGTCATCAAGTTGACTGAGATAAGTTTCAATATGACCTTTGCTAAAAACTTATTTTGGGTAAACACGATTTGATCTAAGGGTAGATCAAATGTAATAAAATAAAACCACCACATATTACTTAATGTTTGATGTTAATATTTAAGTGATCACATCCTAGTATTCATTACACGACTCATGAATACCAAGTTATAAATATAACTTAAGCAAAAGGAATGTAACAACTAAATTTTAATATCATCTACTTATACCATGAGTATCATGGTAATACCTAACCTTAACTCTTTAGTGATATTGAGTAGGAAAGAAACCAAGTCAAGATCATTCACCATATATCTTTTTATTCTTATCAATCTTTAAAATTCCTATTGGAATCATATTCCAATATCTGTTGTTCATCAATATTGAGTAATCAACTATTGATTTATCAATTCTTGATCTATCAACTCTTGTCCTTATCATAGCATCTACTCTAAAACCTTTAGAGAAAGAAGTAAGAAGAGATAAATAGTAATGCTAGATTTGAGTATCATCTATAGGATGGGAGAGTTGGAAGAGAATAGGATCAATGTGATAATTGATGGAGTTAACCCACTCCTGTAATGATAGAAGAGTTAATTGGAATATATATTTATATGGTGATAAAGAAGATTACAAGGATAAATATTGAAGATAGTTACCAGGAGTAATCCTATTGGATTAAGTATGTATAGTCAATGAATAATATCTCTTAGTCCAATAGAGATAAACAGAAGATAATTATAATACAATTGTAATGTTGTATGAATGAAAGCCTTGATTAGCCAACTAGAAACCTAAACCACAAAGGATTATAATGACCATGCCTTATTCACCAAGATTGAATGCTTATATCATGTATAAGTGACATTGGTGGATAAAACATGATTGAAACCTAGTATAGATATGTTATCCTAGGTTAGCCATGACAATACACCATGATATAATGTGATGTTGGAATATAAGCTACTGGAGTAAAGCAAATATAAGATAGTATGATTAAGCTAAAGCTAGTGTAGCATGGAGTTATTTCCTCTTAAAGTATAGTAAGATTTTGAGGAGAGTAGTTTGATATATACCTCTATTAGAGTAATGTTGGTAATGGATGATGAAGGAAGATTATGAAAGCTTCTGTGTGAAGCTCATTGGAATTATAAATGGATTTATAGAATAATAGGTGGATAAGAATATTTTGTGAAGTAAAGCTCATCATGTTAACACATGATGATGGATAAGAAGTAGTATATCTAGGAAATGAATTCCTTAATTAGAAGTCCAGGATTGTGAATTATGGAAGATATGAATTCTTGGTAAACACTAAACCCTAAATCTATAACCCAGCTTAACATCCATTTCATCTCATTGATTTATCATTTTATTTCCACAATGTTTTATATGAATATTTTCTTATATCAAATCACTTAAGCACATCTTTGTCATTCTCAACCATCATTGTCATAGATGCTTAAGAACTATCTTTATCAATTCCTTCTCATAAGCTAGCCTAGAAAATAATCCCACTATTTTACTTTAAATGGTGATATCATTAAACAAATCACAAACATAAAGACAATATGTTTAGCCATTAATCTTTATCCACATCACCAGAAGAATATGATTATATTAAGAACCCTAAACCCTAGGGTAAGCATTTACAATTCAAACCCTAACTTCTATGTTAGTTATAATAAAATATTCACATTGCTATCTACTATATTCATGGGAATGATACTAACCATATTGAATCCTTAGGATATCATGCATCAAATAATGTTATAGGATCTTTACACCAAACTTATCTCCAAACTATAAATTCATTAAAAATAAAATTTTGTAAATAGATAAGGAACTATTCCATAATAAAAATTCATGGTTTATTATTGAAAGAAAATTTAATAATAAAAGCCTTGACAAAACATTAATTAAATATTGTTTTCCATGAATGGAATAAAGAAAATAAATTATAAATATTCACAAAATAAATTTTAATAAATATTATTTGCTGCTGCAAGTATTCAACAAATAAACCCTATAAGGAAATTTAAATAAAATGATCTAATTCAAATCTAAAAATGAAAACAGAATATTAAAAATGTAACAGAAAAAGAAAAGAAACAGATTAGCCCAGCTCTTGGCCGAGGTCCATTTCCCTCTCTACCTATCCACCGCACAGCAGCAACACTTTTCCTCCTCCACTCACTTCGCCATGGCCCAACAGAAGCCTGGCCCAGATACCGTTTTGTCAACTCTATCCTCATCGTCTACCTCCCGCACCGCGGCCGAAGCAGCTCGCTGGCGCCCAACGCTGCCGTCGCTCGCGTCAAGATGCACGCCGCCGTTCCCCGGAGTGGATAAGAAGGCCACGACTACGCCCTCATCCTCGTCCTGATCATTTACCGTGCGCTCTCTCTCTCTGTTCCTCTCTGTATCCTCTATACCGAAACCCTAGCTCGCCGGAGTTGCTCGTCGTTGCTGTTTGAGACCTCCCCAAGACCAAGTGAAGATGCAGCAAGCTCCGCCATGGTGGACTTTGTCTGTGCACGGAAGGAATCGAGCCAGGAGGCCGTAATCGCGCGCATCCACCTCCTCAGTCCTCCGCTCGCCGTCGAGCATGGCGACGTTGTCCGAGCCCGCCTCTCCTCGCCGTATCCTCCACAAGCTTCCTGGTGAGCCTCCGAATCTCATGGGCCTCTCCGATTCGTCGCCCGACCACCATAGCGCCCTGTCCGCGTGTGACCCGACCACGCTGCCGCCATAGTTCGTCGTCGGTGTAGCTACAATGACCATTAGGTGGCGGTGCAAGTACACAAGGATCCTTATCCATTATATAAGTGTAGGTTATTTTCTAAAAGGATCCTTGTAAGGTTCCCAACCTTTAATAAGGTAGAGATCCCTGTGTTTACAATGCTAGTCCCTGGATCAATAGCTAGCATCCACAGTTAAGATGTAATATCAAGAAACAAAGGTCATAATACATCTTTATAACCAGGAATAAAATAATTCATTACATCTTACATAGCTCATTTGGCTATCACATTACATTGCAGCAGAATATAACAATAGCATGGGGTCCTTCATCTTCAAAGTGCCACAGGCAGTCATGTTGGTTGTAGAGTTGTAATCCTATTTAACACACTTCACTAACATCAAACAAACCTGCAACATAATAAGTTACAGCCACAAGGGTCAATACATTTGAATTGTATTGACAAGTTTCACTACTATGTAGAAATAAGTGGATCCTATCATTACATGCATATTTGGCTAAGTAGGATTTAGGCTCATTTGCAGAAAGCAATATAGTTTTGTCCTATATTTTCAAAATAGTTTTGCTCTTTTGAAAATCTTTCTGAACTCCTTGGAAAACTCCAAGTGCTTCAAACCCCTTGTTGTCACCATCAAGTTTTACTTTGAGAAATTGTAATGTCGAGATCTTCCATAGCTTCAGGCCTTAGTTGCTCGGAGTTGTCCGTAACCGGGGACACGACTAAGTACTTAGAATTTGATCTTCTCCAGAAGTTGTACACTTTACCCACATGACACAATCTCATCTTGATGCCACCAGTGGACGCTGGATAAGTACTCACCAAGATGGAGTACTGGCAGATTGAGAATGTGACAAAGTCTTTCCATAGAAGTCCTCCGAATACACAATGCTAGCTTGTCATCCAGTCACCAATGTAGGGTTTCAAGTTCCCTTACACAATTCTAGTTAACCTGAAGATGCCAAAGCATGGGTCTTCCATTATGTAGTTGACTAAGCCAGAGCCCATTTAGCATGTGGCTGTACACGAAAGCCACTGTACGAGAAACATGTTCAATCTCTAAGTCCCTGGGTGGTTTTTTTCTAGTGCACATCCAAAAAGATAGCCATATAAACATGGTTCTCTTTGTTGCCACCTTGTCCAAAACTTAAGTATCCTCTTTCCACCCAGGTGGTTCATTGAGTACTTGTTTTATTATATAAAGCATATATTTTTTCCAACACTTCATATAATCATATCATGTATCCCATCCCAAATATATAGCAGGGCAAAGCATACTACAACTACAATGTTTTTACTAAGGAAGATATAAGGATATCCTAATAGGATATAGCATAGCATAGAAATATAGTAGTCCTTGTCATGCATGTTTCAAAAATCCACTAAGTGTAATAAAAATAGTAGGACTTGGATGATAGTGTCACTTGCCTTTTTAGTAGAGAATGTTGGTTCACTTCTTGATCTTGCAAATATCACACTCTTCTAATTCCACTACAATTCAATCAAGCAAACATAGATTCAACTAGCATTCCAACCAATTTATCACACATAAAATAATAGAAACAAGGTCATGCATGCAAGCATGCAAAAGATAGTTTTATTTGCAAAAGTGGTTTATACTAGGCTCTAAACATTATAAAGTTCAAAGTGGTCATTTTATAAAGTGGTAAAACCATTTGCAAAAGGTTTTATCTATAATCCATTTTTAAACCAAATCAATATTTTATGTGGTAGAAAATGCTTTTAGCAAAGAAATATTCTTTAAAGGGTTCACCAAATATATTTTAATTCTCAAAACTTGGTGTTTAGGGTCATAAGGTTTGAATAAAATCATTTCCCAAAGGTTTCACTCAAAAATCATTGCTAAATCATAATCAATATTTTTATTTGACTAGAAATGGGCTAATTCAAATATTTATTTCTTATCTTCACAAAATACATTTTTAAATCCATAAGTTGGTTCCTAGGGTCAGTAGGTTCAAAACAAACCATTTTGCAAAGATTCACATTAAAATTATATCTAGAACAATTTTTATATTCAAAATAAGCCTACACATGTTTATGCAAATTCAACCAATTTTCCAGAAGCAAAACATTAAACAAAGTGCATGGTTGCAAAGTACTTGTTCTGCTGAATCCATTGATATAAAATTTGCAAAATTTGGGCGTGTAGAATTAAAGTTATGAATTTTACAAGTTTGCAATTCAAACAGATTCTAATTCCGTTTTTAAACAAAACCTTGTCCACGTGACGTAATTCTATTGGCCGGTACCACTTCGTGTGGATCAGCCACTCTGGACCGCATGATTTAACTTAAAACGCATGGTGCTGATCAACTCGTACCCCTTCTTCTAGATCTAATTTAAGCCAGACGATCGAGATCTAACGGACACGGTGCTATGACCAGGAACTGGCGGCGCTGCGCGGCGGCGAGCGGCGGAGCACGCTCAGACGGTGGCGTCGCGGCGATTACAGGAAGCAAGGAAGACATAGGAGGGGCTCACAGTGTTCGCAGGGTCTTGGTGAAGCTCGAGGTGGCGTTGGCTTGGCGAGGGGCGCTCAGGAACGGCGGTGATTGCTCGTCGGAGACGGCGTCGGCGTCGGGTGCCTCTGGATGTCGTCGGGGGCGAGGTTGCAGGTCGCGTAGAGGCAAAACAAAGACATGGTCAGACGCGGGCGAGTGTGGCATTCATGTGAGTATGATTGAGAGGGCTCGGGGCGGTCTGGCTTACCAGGGGGAGCTCGACGGAGTTGAGACAGACGGTGGCGGTGCTCAGGTGAGGACGATGCCGCCGCTACGGGGCACGTGGGAGTGAGCTGGGGCTATGGGCAGGTGTGCCTGGCGATGGGGAATATGCTAGAGTGCAGAGGGAGGCGAGGGGTGGCTGGACGGCGCCGGAATTTGCTGGAGAAGGTCGCTGGAGCAGCAGCGGTGCAAAGCCGATTCGAGGCAGCCTGGTGGCTCTCTGGCAGCAGGGTCTGAGGGGAAATGGCGAGGAGGGAGAGGTGCTTAAGAGGGCATGGTCGCGAGAGGAAGTTACTGCGCCATCAACGCGTATTGACGCCGGCAATCAATCGGCAACAACGGTTCTGTGACGTGGTCGCGGGGTTGAAGACGACTGCGTGGCAGTGGGGCCAAGCTGACAGCGAGAGAGGGAGAGAAAGAGTGGGACCGAGCGCTCAGTGACTGGGTGGGTTCTTTTCCGGGTGAAAGACGTTTCGCAGCGGGTGAGAGCTGGTGGGCTGCGCTGCTGGGCCTATTGGGTTGGGTTGGTTCGTTTCATTTTTTTATACTGAAGCTTTTTTCCTTTTTCTATTTGAATTTCTGTTTTGATTTTCAAACTAATTCAAACACCAATTCAATTCAAACCACCACCAAACTTTATATTTATTTTATTTCTGGTTAATAACACAAATCAAAGTCCAAAACAAAATAATTTTTATTCTTTTTAGGATCCATTAATAATTAAATAAAATAGACCTTAGTCCTTAATTCAAATAGGATTTTATTTATTTAAAATCTCTATTTGAAATCTAAACAATATCAAAATCATTTCAGTAGGTTTTATTTGAATAAATAAAACACTTGGCAAAACTTATTTAAAATAAAATAACAAGTTTTAGTGTTTATTTAAAATGGAAAAGCCTTTACTTTAATAAAATTGAATATTAATAAATCCTCATTATTTTATTTAAATAAACCTTTACTCTTTTTATCAAATAGAAATATTTTATTTCCAAAGCTTGGCCAAGATTTAATTTGGCTCTATAAAATAATCCTTATTTATAATTCTATCTTTTCTTTTGAAAACCAAATCTTTTTATTAAAAGATTTAAAAATAGTGACTTCAACTTTTATAATTTTTATTTATTAAATGTTTATCTTTGTAAATCCCTTTAGAATTTATTTGTTCAAAATAGGTTTGGATGTTTCCAATTGGAATCAAAAGTTTCTTCTCACCCTAAAAATCAACAATTGTTTATTTGATTATTTATTTTTCAATTTCAAAATTTGGAAAATTTTGGGATGTGACAGGCTACCACCCTTAAAAGAAATCTCGTCCCGAGATTTGGGAAGGCTAAAGGTTACAAGTTGGCTTCAAGGCAACTAGGGTACTACCACCCTTAAAATAAAATCTCATAGGGTTACATTGATGGTTCACTTGACCATAGGTTCAACACTTGATATCCAGACAAGGAATTCTTATTTGACTCAACTGAGTTTACTAATTCCTGACATCCACTTCTTCTATCTCTTCAAAGTTTCCATCCATGTCAATTTGGTTCACATGTCCTTTCTGGGTCACATTGGAGTCACTTCCATTGGCTCTTCTAGCATCCTTTTTCTTTTTCTTCTTAGGACAGTCTAATGCATAGTGTCCAAGTTCCTTACAGTTATAGCACTGCAACTGGCTAATGTATTTCTTCCTGAAAGTGTCATGTTGGTTCTGACCAAGGTCATCTCCATTGTCAGTATCATTTCCATTATTATCACTTCCATTGTTGTAGTGGTGATACTGATGTGGTTCAGAATCTTCATTGCTCTTTTTAAATGAATGCTTCTTTTTTGATGATCCTGAGTGATTCTTGAGTTTATGCTTCCTCTTTCTGTTCTCAACTTGATTCATCTTGTTTTCCAATATAGTGGCTTTGTCACAGAGTGATTGATAAGTTGGGACATAGGAAACAGCTAGCTGCAGGTTCAACTCATCATTAAGTCCTTCAAGAAATTTTTCTTTTCTCTTAGCATATGTGTCAACTTCATCCGGTGCATAGCGTGCCAGATTATTGAATACTTCAATATACTCAGCCACACTGAGGTGACGCTGTTTCAGATTGTGGAATTCCTTTTTCTTCAAGTACATCACTCCAGGTGAGATGTGAGTTGTACGGAAACCATCCTCAAAAATAGCCCAAGTCACATCCTCAAGGGGAGTGGTGATCTGAAAATTGTCCCACCATGTTGTTGCTGGTCCTTCAAGTAGAAATGCTGCAAACCTAAATTTTTCTTCATCGGTGCAGCCAACAGTCACTAAGTCTTTGTTTACTGAACGTAACCAGTCATTGGCTTCCATTGGATCAGTTGTTCTAGAGAACCTTGCAGGCCTAAGTTTCAGAAACTTGGTGAGCATGTCAAGTGCTGGAGGATTATTCTGATTGTTGTTGTTGTTGTTGTTGTTGTTCTGATTCTGTATGAATGTGGTCATCTCCTGCATCAGTTGTGTCTGAGCTGTCAACATCTGCTGCATCTCAGGAGTGATGTTGTTGTTTTGGTTGGGGTTGGCACGACGGGGAGGCATCTGTTGGTTTGATAGGGATGAGTAATGATGGATAGGTTTTTAAGAAGTTCTAACACACAACTCAAAACCAACCAAGTTCAATCAAACAATCAAGAATTCAACAAGCAACTATTCACTTAACAACTTATGAGCTTAACTCATGAGTTGAAGGAAACAACAAGTTTTCTTGAAATAATAACTTAGTATAGTCATACCTCATAGGTCAATATGATCCATACACTAACATCATATCAATGTTTTGGTAGGCAATCTAATGTCTCTTGGTTTTCACTTGTAGTCCTTAGTGATGTCTAAGTTGAAGTCCTTGGTGAAACTAAAGTTGAAATCACTTGAAGATGTTGAAGTCATTAGAGTTGATGAAATATTTTGCACATGGTGAAGTCTTTGTCCATCAAGTTGAAAAGGAAAAGATGTAGAATCAAATCCAAAAGGTTGAGGAAAGAGTTTACAACATTGTTTGTAAATAAGTTTTTTGGAACAAATACAACTCCTATTTTTTGTCCAATCCTAGGGTTACAATCCTACAGGCAACACCGTGCTCTGATACCATCTGTAAGGTTCCCAACCTTTAATAAGGTAGAGATCCCCGTGTTTACAATGCTAGTCCCTGGATCAATAGCTAGCATCCACAGTTAAGATGTAATATCAAGAAACAAAGGTCATAATACAGCTTTATAACCAGGAATAAAATAATTCACTAAATCTTACATAGCTCATTTGGCTATCACATTACATTGCAGCAGAATATAACAATAGCATGGGGTCCTTCATCTTCAAAGTGCCACAGGCAGTCATGTTGGTTGTAGAGTTGTAATCCTATTTAACACACTTCACTAACATCAAACAAACCTGCAACATAATAAGTTACAGCCACAAGGGTCAATACATTTGAATTGTATTGGCAATTTTCACTACTATGTAGAAATAAGTGGATCCTATCATTACATGCATATTTGGCTAAGTAGGGTTTAGGCTCATTTGCAGAAAGCAATATAGTTTTGTCCTATATTTTCAAAATAGTTTTGCTCTTTTGAAAATCTTTCTGAACTCCTTGGAAAACTCCAAGTGCTTCAAACCCCTTGTTGTCACCATCAAGTTTTACTTTGAGAAATTGGAAAGTCGAGATCTTCCATAGCTTCAGGCCTTAGTTGCCCGGAGTTGTCCGTAACCGGGGACACGGCTAAGTACTTAGAATTTGATCTTCTCCAGAAGTTGTACACTTTACCCACATGACACAACGCCTCTTGATGCTACTAGTGGCCGCTGGATAAGTACTCACCAAGATGGAGTACTGGCAGATTGAGAATGTGACAAAGTCTTTCCATAGAAGTCCTCCGAATACACAATGCTAGCTTGTCATCCAGGCACCAATGTAGGGTTTCAAGTTCCCTTACACAATTCTAGTTAACCTGAAGATGCCAATGCATGGGTCTTCCATTATGTAGTTGACTAAGCTAGAGCCCATTTAGCATGTGGCTGTACACGGAAGCCACTGTACGAGAAACATGTTCAATCTCTAAGTCCCTGGGTGGTTTTCTTCTAGTGCACATCCAAAAAGATAGCCATATAAACATGGTTCTCTTTGTTGCCACCTTGTCCAAAACTTAATTATCCTCTTTCCACCCAGGTGGTTCATTGAGTACTTGTTTTATTATATAAAGCATATATTTTTCCAACACTTCATATAATCATATCATGTATCCCATCCCAAATATATAGCAGGGATAAGCATACTACAACTACAATGTTTTTACTAAGGAAGATATAAGGATATCCTAATAGGATATAGCATAGCATAGAAATATAGTAGTCCTTGTCATGCATGTTTCAAAAATCCACTAAGTGTAATGAAAATAGTAGGACTTGGATGATAGTGTCACTTGCCTTTTTAGTAGAGAATGTTGGTTCACTTCTTGATCTTGCAAATATCACACTCTTCTAATTCCACTACAATTCAATCAAGCAAACATAGATTCAACTAGCATTCCAACCAATTTATCACACATAAAATAATAGAAACAAGGTCATGCATGCAAGCATGAAAAAGATAGTTTTATTTGCAAAAGTGGTTTCTACTAGGCTCTAAACATTATAAAGTTCAAAGTGGTCATTTTATAAAGTGGTAAAACCATTTGCAAAAGGTTTTATCTATAAACCATTTTTAAACCAAATCAATATTTTATGTGGTTGAAAATGCTTTTAGCAAAGAAATATTCTTTAAAGGGTTCACCAAATATATTTTAATTCTCAAAACTTGGTGTTTAGGGTCATAAGGTTTGAATCAAATCATTTCCCAAAGGTTTCACTCAAAAATCATTTCTAAATCATAATCAATATTTTTATTTGACTAGAAATGGGCTAATTCAAATATTTATTTCTTATATTCACAAAATACATTTTTAAATCCATAAGTTGGTTCCTAGGGTCAGTAGGTTCAAAACAAACCATTTTGCAAAGATTTCACATTAAAATTATATCTAGAACAATTTTTATATTCAAAATAAGCCTACACATGTTTCTGCAAATTCAACCAATTTTCCAGAAGCAAAACATTAAACAAAGTGCATGGTTGCAAAGTACTTGTTCTGCTGAATCCATTGATATAAAATTTGCAAAATTTGGACGTGTAGAATTAAAGTTATGAATTTTACAAGTTTGCAATTCAAACAAATTCTAATTCTGTTTTTAAACAAAACCTTGTCCACGTGGCGTAATTCTATTGGCCGGTACCGCTTCGTGCGGATCAGTCTCTCTGGACCGCAGGATTTAACTTAAAACGCACGGTGCTGATCAACTCGTACCCCTTCGTCTAGATCTAATTTTAGCCAGACGATCGAGATCTAACGGACACGATGCTATGACCAGGAACTGGCGGCGCTGCGCGGCGGCGAGCGGCGGAGCACGCTCAGACGATGGCGTCGCGGCGATTTCAGGAAGCAAGGAAGACATAGGAGGGGCTCACAGTGTTCGCCGGGTCTTGGTGAAGCTCGAGGTGGCGTTGGCTTGGCGAGGGGCGCTCAAGAACGGCGGTGACGGCGTCGACGTCGGGTGCCTCTGGATGTTGTCGGGGGAAAGGTTGCAGGTCGCGCCGAGGCAAAACAAAGACATGGTCAGACGCGGGCGAGTGTGGCATTCATGTGAGTATGATTGAGAGGGCTTGGGGCGGTCTGGCTTACCAGGGGGAGCTCGACGGAGTTGAGACAGACGGCAGCGGTGCTCAGGTGAGGACGATGCCGCCGCTACGGGGCACGTGGGAGTGAGCTGGGGCTATGGGCAGGTGCGCCTGGCGATGGGGAATATGCTAGCGTGCAGAGGGAGGCGAGGGGTGGCTGGACGGCACCGGAATTCGCTGGAGAAGGTCGCTGGAGCAGCGGCGGTGCAAAGCCGATTCGAGGCAGCCTGGTGGCTCTCTGGCAGCAGGGTCTGAGGGGAAATGGCGAGGAGGGAGAGGTGCTTAAGAGGGCATGGTCGTGAGAGGAAGTTACTGCGCCATCAACGCGTATTGACGCCGGCAATCAATCGGCAGCAACGGTTCTGTGACGTGGTCACGGGGTTGAAGACGACTGCGTGGCAGTGGGGCCAAGCTGACAGCGAGAGAGGGAGAGAAAGAGTGGGACCGTGCGCTCAGTGACTGGGTGGGTTCTTTTCCGGGTGAAAAACGTTTCGCAGCGGGTGAGAGCTGGTGGGCTGCGCTGCTGGGCCTATTGGGTTGGGTTGGTTCGTTTCATTTTTTTATACTGAAGCTTTTTTCCTTTTTCTATTTGAATTTCTGTTTTGATTTTCAAACAAATAATTCAAACACCAATTCAATTCAAACTACCACCAAACTTTGTATTTATTTTATTTCTGGTTAATAACACAAATCAAAGTCCAAAACAAAATAATTTTTATTCTTTTTAGGATCCATTAATAATTAAATAAAATAGACCTTAGTCCTTAATTCAAATAGGATTTTATTTATTTAAAGTCTCTATTTGAAATCTAAACAATATCAAAATCATTTCAGTAGGTTTTATTTGAATAAATAAAACACTTGGGAAAACTTATTTAAAATAAAATAACAAGTTTTAGTGTTTATTTAAAATGGAAAAGCCTTTACTTTAATAAAATTGAATATTAATAAATCCTCATTATTTTATTTAAATAAACCTTTACTCTTTTGATCAAATAGAAATATTTTATTTCCAAAGCTTGGCCAAGATTTAATTTGGCTCTATAAAATAATCCTTATTTATAATTCTATCTTTTCTTTTGAAAACCAAATCTTTTTATTAAAAGATTTAAAAATAGTGACTCCAACTATTATAATTTTTATTTATTAAATGTTTATCTTTGTAAATCCCTTTAGAATTTATTTGTTCAAAATAGATTTGGATGTTTCCAATTGGAATCAAAAGTTTCTTCTCACCCTAAAAATCAACAATTGTTTATTTGATTATTTATTTTTCACATTTCAAAATTTGGAAAATTTTGGGATGTGACAATCCTTATCCATTATATAATCTTCAAGAATAATTTGTGACTGAATTAAATCTTTTCCATTACTTCAACTACAAGTACAAACATACCAAAACACTACATTGAATCCATATGTAGTTAAATAATATTACTTGCTTGTTTACAAACTATAACCACTCATCTATAAAAAGGAAAATGATTCTATTCCATTATAAAAATCAAGAAACCACTACACCAAATAAAAGTATAACCATTCTTAAGTGACTTTAAGGAAACATTATAAAGTACACAAGGTACAAATAACATAAGTAATATACTCTAAGTCCATCTATGTCCTTAAAGTTAACTTTAGTCTATAATACTTTAAATACTATGCTAAAAACTTTATTATGTGTTATATAGTTTACTTTGGTTTGTTTCAATTAAAGAATTAGTGCATCTCAAATACCAAACTAACCAAATTAAAAACCAAGATAGATAAGTCTCAAAATACTAATGATATCATTATTCAAATAGAGTAATTCTTTCTCAGTTAAAACTATAACTAGTAGGAACACCTAATAAGGTTAACTTAAAGTTTAAATACTTCTTCTTAGCTAAATAAGATTTTCTTTAAAAGTTATTCTTTTAAGATCCATTATAAAGCAAGACATAAGCATTCCTCTAAAGGCTCTAAATGATGATCAAACCATGTATACACAGTCTTTAGGAACCTTCCACACTTATATGTTTTATTACGGTATGCTACTTGTTATGTTTACATATTGTCTCACACACACTCACAAGCCTTAATAAGAAGCACAAGTGTGAAGCTTATCTAAAAGTACAACACATTCTTAAGAAACCATTTCCAGTTTCCAAACCCTAGATCAACGCTATCCCGGGGATTCGAGTTTACGAAATTGCATTACATTACTTATTGGATCTTGCTTCTTTAAACATTAGTCCTTACCGGACCAATGATGCTGATTTCAGATATTGGATCTTATATTGTCTTGAAGACCGTGAGTGCATAATCTTGCAATCACAAAAGGCAAGTTCACACTTGCTCATGTCCTTTGATTATTTTCTGTAAAGTATTTTGCAAATCAAGTGTTGTCATCACCTATATTTCAAAAAGTTCAGAAAACATTATTTTTGATAATAATATGAACTATTGGTTACTAATCCAGGGTGATCAGCTAATCTATTAAACCTGGTAGTTGGAACATCACTACTCAGGAATATATCACCTAGGACTTAATAACCAATGTCGCCAGTGACTCTTGCGCCGTATATTACGCGTTGACCATGAGATTTGGAATGGGACAGAGAAGTCAGCTGTATCCTTTTCCTCTCGTATGGAGGCAAGACGACCTTAACGTGACGTTGTGATTCCTTGTGCGAATCCAACATATGGGTGGGCACCCTTACGCCCCACACTTTTGGTGTCTAGATTATCTATGAATGGTGTTTAGGGATATAATACATTTAAATGGTACTCGTCCGGGCATCACCAGGTCATAGAGTCTTCGGGAACTCATTGGGTATTTAGCCTGCCCGAAAGGGGGCTTAACGGAGGTGAGCCGGCCCTAAAGGATCGTTGTCAACACCCGGATTTTTCAATCCTAGATGCCTGTTATGCCATACATCGCAATCCCAGGATTACCATTTTTGCGAGACATAACAGAATTGGATACCATAGTACTTCATCCATTACAATGATACATAAGTTCTTACACAAATAGGGATCTCATGATCCAGTTCTTAATACAACATCAAGCAGCGGAATACGTAATAATAACGGTAGCGTAGGCGAAGCTCCATCTTCGGGGTCACAGGCAATGCTGACGATGGGAGATGATCCTAGTTGTCGTAACCTTCCTGGGGTCCATCCTCCAGGTACTCGTCTTCATAGTCTGGCCATGGGAATAGCCAGGGACAAAGCCATGAGTACTCTTTAAGTACTCGCAAACTAATACTAACAGGTAAGGGGTTTTTGGATAATAGGACACTAGGCTCTAGGGTTGTTTTGCAAAAAGCCAGGTTTATCTTTAATAAGTTCCGAAGCTAGTCACAGTTTTATAACTCCTAAGTGGGATCTTGTAATCCATGTCACAACTCTGTTGTGGTCAAGTCAAAGTCGCAATTCATTTCACAAGTCATTTTAAAAGTCTGACGGGGGAACAGTATGGCCACTCCAACTGTCCATAACCGCGGACACGGCTATTCGAATAGTTTGACACTCTGCAGAGATTGTACACTTTCACCACAACATTCGATACATCCGTCAGGAACAAATCCTGAATTCACCATACTCAGTATGCGGATAATCAATCCTAACCTTTCAATTACACTCCCTAGTATCAGCACCTCTCCTGTGAGTTTGGCCTCCCAACCATGACCACTGTCATCTTGGGTACTGCACAGGTGGACAATCTTCACAAGGTAGCCTCAGCTCAGACCTTGGCCGTGAGGGAACTAATACTAAGGTATATAAGTTTCCAGTCAAGCCCTACCCAATATTCGGGTATTGTGGTTGTACGATAAAATTGGAATGGTATCGCATCTAGACAACCATCAGTTTTATAAAGGGCTAAAGCTCATGCCTCAACATTTTCATCACCAAATTCATCAAGGGTTTGGAAACACATGTCCAATACATTTCAATAGAATGATCCATCATTCCAAGGTTTTCATAACCATTTTTCCACCAAGTATTCCCATCTAAAGTTGATCAAGTTTTATGCTTAGCACTAGCATCTACAGGTGGGGGTGGTACTAATGAGGGGTGGTAACTAGTGGAGTTTCACTAAGTCTAACCTTATATCTTAGGCTGATATCAAGGTTTCTAGTTTAGGCCAAATTTTATGCTCTTTAAGCAACCTTCAGCACAACTGTCTAGTATCTACCAAACTCTTAGGTAGACTCTAAGTACGCTTTGATAAAGAAATAAAGTAAGAAGCTTGCCATAAAACTAGGATTGGTTTAACAAGTAGGTATGATCACATATGCTTAAGGCATATAGTATTCATATCACAAGTATGGGTTTGTGGCATCGGTAGGGTATCTTGCAAGTGTTAGCTTGCATTGGTATAGTATCAGCTTGCATCAGTGTCAATATAAGCTTGCATAGTTACTAGCTTGCCTTGTGCAGAGCAGTGGTTGAAGTTCTCCTCGGCTTCCTCTTCGTAGTATCCTCCGTCCTCCTCGTAGTATCCTTGGTCGGTACTAGCGTCTATGAATAAATATGAGGTACACAATCACCAAACAATACTTAACTACTTGCAATCATCACACACAAGGGTCCTATAGATGATCTAGCATCATCTCTAACATTACAAGGTTAAAGCTTGGTTTAAAACTTCTTATTTTTAGAAAAGTAATTTCTACTCATTGAAAAACTACTTAAGATTTAATATTCTCCAAACTAAACATGGGATCATTTTGACACATGTCATCACCACATATTGTAGTCCATGGGAATGTAATTTAAAGTAGTGTCACAATTTAATAAGGTTTTACCCTTTTATTTCCATTAATTAAAGTGGCTAGAAATGCTTATGAAGCATTCTTTTATTCCTTGAACATTATTTCTGCAAGTAAACCTATATATTTTTATATATTCTGAAAGGTATGGTTAAATGTGATTTTTGAGAGTTGGAATCAAATCAAAAGATTTTATGGTTTAAATTTGAAAAATGTTTGAATCCAGAAAAGCTTCTGCCTTGTTATTTTTGCTATGGGTGATCTACAGATCCAAATGACTTGAATCCAACGGGATTGGATTAAGCATTCACAGTCCTTTCCAACAAAATTGGTTTCATCCAATTTGGTGCACTGAATCAATCTGGGTTGATTTTTGAAGTTGGGTACAGAAGTATGTTTGAATTTAAAAAGAAAAGGTTTGATTTGAATTGCTGGGCTACCCGGGAAATTCTAACGGGCCGGCCTGCTAAGCGCAGTGCTCCCGCGGGCTGCGTAAGTGGGTGTCCCCACTTGTCTGTGACACGGGGCTGGCGAAGCGGTATGGGGCAATGTGGATCGTTCGATCTAGTTCTAATCCAACGGCTGGGGGTCATCGTTGACGCGAGACAGCTCCGGCGAGAACGAAACCCAGCGCGGCTAGTGGGGGGTGCTGGGGGCTCACCGGGGTACGGGCGAGGGTCGGCGAGGCGGGCAAACGACGAAGTCGACGACGGCGAACCTCCTGGTACCAGTGCCTTCTCCTGGGGCGGCTCCAATCGCTGGCTCCCTTCTTCTCCGGCAGCGGCAGGCTCCAGTGAAATTCCGGCGATGTGGTGCTCGGCTTGCTCTGAGGATGGTGTGGCACGGTCAGTGGGGAGAGGGGAGTGAGATGGTGTGAACAAATCATGCGGGGGTGGCCTCTATTTATAGTCGAGCTAGGGGACCGTCGGGGCGCAAGGTGAGCTCGTCAGGGGCGACGTTACAGGCGGCTAATGGCATGGGCAAGGGTAGGGGACGGTGCTGTGTCTCCTGGCGATGCTCAACGACATGATCGCGAGGCATGGGGCGGTGCGATTTGGTCTGGAACGGGCGGCGCTCTGCGCGGCAGAGGCGGCGTCTTCGATGGCTGGCGGTGGCTGTATGGCACGGGGCGGCAAACGGGGGTGTCTGGCGGTCTCCTGGGTCGGTGGTGATCGTGTATGCACACGGTGAGGGCGGCGCGCGGTCTGTGGGTGATGGTCGAGGGTGGTGCTCTGGCGCACGCTCGGCATGGTCTGGGCGTGTCTCGTGCGCGTGGTCCAGGGCTTGGCAACGCTCGCGGCTGGGACAGGCAGTGGCGGTGGACGGTGGGCTGCCTCCCAGACAAGGTTGGCACGGCTAGTTCTTCCTCTAGCCTGCTGTCCACAATGGGGTGACATGGGGTTGCTCGGCTGTTCACCATTAATGGCAATGGCAAGCTCACAGGGGTGCTAGTGTTGGGCTAATCTTTCTAGATGATCTACTGGGTTGTGTGTGAGCTAACTAGGGAACAAGTTAGGCTCAAAACACTGCACACTATAGTGTTTGATGTTTTGTTTGATTTGTGTCTACAACCTGTTTGATAAAATGGCCGCATGAAATCAAGTTTTGAATTTTGAAATGAATTTTGGTGAGTTTGCTAGATTGGTTCTGGTGAGTCTGCAGATGCTTGGGTTTTGCAAGTTGAGCTTGTTTGAGTGGGTTTTGAAAAAGTGGGATCTTCCCATATGAAGAAGATTCAATTTTGAATTGTCATTTAAACTATGCATTTGAAAGTTTCTGGATGATCACAAAGTGGGCCTTGATACTCTGTTATGAGTACATTCAAGGGGTGCAAAGATCCAGAAAAGTTTCTGTTCGGTTTTGAAAGTTTGAGACAGCCAAAGTAGGCATGGGACTTAAATTGGTCAAAATGACCATTCACTTAATATATTTGTTTTGATTTACTTGTCTTAAGGAAAAGTGTGGGAAATGTTTTAGATGATGTTTATTTCACCTAAGAAACATTTTACAAGCAATGGATCACACAAACAAAGTGGTTTTAAAGAAATTCAAAAACTATGCATACACATATGCATGCCTTCATGGGTTTACTTAGAAAAGTTTTTGTTAACCCTAATCTTGGTGATTAGAAATTTGATGATCTAAGTTTAGTATTTTTGGGATGTTACAAACCTTCCCCCCTTAAACAAAATCTCGTCCCGAGATTTGAAAAAGGACGAAAAGATTACCTAGGATTTGAAGAGATCTGGAAACTCCGTTCTGATGTGATCTTCGCGTTCCCAGGTAGCCTCCTCTTCTGTGTGGTTGCTCCACTGAATTTTGAGAAACTTGATGCTTCGGGTTCTGGTAGTTCGAAAGGCTTCTTCCAATATACGGATGGGTACTTCAGGATAGGTCAGATCATCCTTGATCTCTATGGTCCGGTGATCGATATTCTTGAATACTTCGGTCTTCTCGGGGACTTCGAGACATTTGCAAAGTAACGAGATATGGAACACATTGCTGACATCTCTTCTGGTAGCTCCAGTTGATACGATACTTCTCCTCGACGGTTCAAAATTTTGAAAGGTCCGATATATCTGGGGGCTAACTTTCCTTTGAGTTGGAAACGTTGCATTCCCTTCAATGGCGACACTTTCAGATAAACAAAATCTCCGATGTTGAAGGCGAGGTCTCGACGTCTCTTGTCGGCGTAACTCTTTTGTCGGGATTGGGCTGTCTTGAGGTGTTCACGAATCTGGTGAACCTTCTCTTCTGCTTCTCGTAGGATGCCGGGTCCGAAAATCTGACTCTCTCCTACTTCCGACCAGTTCAAAGGGGTGCGACACTTTCTTCCGTACATAAATTCAAATGGGGCCATTTGCAAACTGGCTTGGTAACTATTGTTGTATGAAAATTCTGCAAACGGCAGACAGTCTTCCCACTTGGATCCATATTCTAACACACATGCTCTAAGCATATCTTCGAGTATTTGGTTTACTCGCTCCGTTTGTCCATCGGTTTGAGGGTGATACGCGGTACTGAAATCTAGGCGGGTTCCTAAACCTTCTTGGACTTTCTTCCAGAATCTCGAGGTAAACTGAGTTCCTCGATCCGAGACTATGTTCTTGGGGACTCCATGCAAACTAACGATCCTAGCGATGTACAACTCCGCTAGCTTCGAACTCTGATAGGTAGTTTTGACGGGCAAGAAATGGGCGACTTTGGACAATCTGTCCACTATGACCCAAATAGAGTCATTTCCCCTACTAGAAGTAGGTAGTCCAGTGATAAAGTCCATTCCTACAGAATCCCATTTCCATTCTGGAATTTGCAAAGGTTGCAACAATCCAGCGGGTCTTTGATGTCTTGCCTTGACTCGCTGACATATATCACACTTGGCGATATAGCTTCCGATTTCTCTCTTCATCTTATGCCACCAAAATTGCTCTTTCAAATCTTGATACATCTTAGTTCCTCCGGGATGGATAGAATAAAGAGTATCGTGAGCCTCCTTCAAGATAACTTCTTTCAACTCTGAATCTGCTGGTACACAAAGGCATCCTTTGTACCACAAAACTCTTTCTTCGTCCTCGGTGAATCCGGGTACTTTGCCTGTACCGATACGACGCTTGATTCCGTCGATACTAGCATTTCCTTTCTGCGCCTCTTTAATCTGACTGATCAAAGTGGGCTGAAGTTCTATGCTAGCCAAAAATCCTTCACTTACTAATTCCATTCGAAAATCTTCCATCTCTTTGTGCAAACTTGGTTGCTCCTTTAAAATCATGGAGTTCAAGCGGCACGACAATCTGCTAAGGGCATCGGCTACCACATTGGCTTTTCCAGGGTGATAGTGACTGTCTAGGTCGTAATCCTTGATTAGCTCAATCCATCTTCTCTGCCTCATATTCAGCTCCTTCTGAGTGAATATATACTTTAGGCTCTTGTGATCCGAATAAATCTCACAACGGTTTCCCATCAGGTAATGTCTCCATGTCTTCAGGGCTAGAACTACGGCTGCGAGTTCGAGGTCATGAGTTGGGTAATTTTGTTCGTGTTGCTTCAATTGTCGCGATAGATAAGATATAACTTTGCCTTCTTGCATTAGCACACATCCGAGACCAATCTTGGATGCGTCACAATACACATCGAAGGGCTTCGTGATATCTGGCATAATCAGGATTGGGGCTAAAATCAATCTCCTCTTGAGTTCTTGAAAACTTGCTTCACATTTGTCGGTCCATTCAAACTTATGGTCCTTCTTCAGCAATTGGGTCATGGGTCGGGCTATACTTGAGAATCCTTCTACGAATTTGCGGTAATATCCCGCCAATCCGAGAAAAGCACGAACTTGGGTTTGAGTGGTTGGGGCTTTCCAATCTTCGACATCTTTTACTTTGGCAGGGTCAACGGCAATTCCTCCGGCTGATACAATGTGACCGAGGAATCCTACTTCCTGTAACCAGAATTCACATTTGCTAAACTTTGCATACAACTGATGCTCTCTAAGGGTTCCAAGAATGGTCCTTAGGTGTAGCTCATGTTCTTCTTCTGATTTGGAATAAATCAGAATGTCATCGATGAAAACAATGACAAACTTATCCAGGAAGTCCATAAAAATCTTATTCATGAGATTCATGAAATAAGCGGGGGCATTGGTTAATCCAAAAGACATGACTGTATACTCATACAATCCATATCTGGTGGTGAAGGCAGTCTTTGGGATATCCTCTGCACGAATTTTGAGTTGATGATAGCCGGTTCTAAGATCAATCTTAGAAAACACCTGGGCACCGGTCAACTGATCAAACAAATCTTCTATCTTAGGCAAGGGGTACTTGTTCTTGATGGTGACATCATTCAACTTTCGATAATCCGTACACAAACGGTTACCTCCATCTTTCTTGTCCACAAACAAGACAGGTGATCTCCATGGGGACGCACTTGGTTGAATCAATCCGATTTCCAACATGGAATCCAGTTGCTTCTTCAGTTCTTCCAGTTCTGACGGGTTCATACTATAGGGTCTCTGGGCTATGGGTCCTGTTCCGGGGATTAGTTCGATGATAAACTCGATATCCCGATCTGGGGGCATACCGGGCAAAACATCTGGAAATACATCGAGGTATTCGCAGACTATCCGAACTTGGTCAATGGTAGGTTGGGCTAGACTCTTGTTACACTTGAATTGGCGAGGTAAGGTTTCAGATATATGCTCGACTGATATTCCGGTGGTACTGGTCATGGTAATGGCTTTCTTGGCACAGTCAACCAATCCTTTATGCTTGGACATCCAATCCATTCCTAGTACTACTTCCAAACCTTTAGTTCCGAGTACTATTAGGTTAGCATAAAAATCTATGCCATGGATTCGGATAGGGACGGCTTTGCAAATTTTCCTAGCCTTGGTGGTTGATCCGGGAATTTGTACAATCATCACATGCTTCAATTTGGTTGGTTGAATTTTACTAGTGCAGGCAAATTCTTCGGTGACAAATGAATGCGATGCACCAGAATCAAACAACACTCTTGCAAGTACTGAATTAACAGAAAACATACCCAGCACGACGTCTGGCGCTTCCTGAGCTTCTTCAGCATGCATGAGAAAAAGACGGCCATTGCGGTTGAGTGAATTCCCTGGGGCAAATCTTCTCCCTGGCTGGACACGACGCTGCTGCTGAGCTGGGAAATTGGCGTTAGGGGCTGTGGCATTATTCTTGTTGGGGCACTCGTTGGAATAGTGGCCTTTATTTCCACAGTCATAACATGTCACTTGTGACTTGTCCTTGGCTGCGATAGGCACAGCATTGCTTCCAGTCCTCGGGGCAGTGTTGGGGTTGGTGGTAGTATTGTTGGTGTTGAACTTGGGTGGGGCACGGGTGAAATTGCCAGAGTTGCCAGGGTTGTTGTGATTTCCTCCGGGTCTAGGGTTTCCACGGTTGGGATAGGTCGGACGGGTCATAGGGGGTATGTTGGTTCTTGGGGCAAATCCTGGAGATGGGTTGGGGCGATACTTTGGGGTCTGATGGGTTCCTGGTTGATGCATCATGCGACGCTTGCGGTTCTCATTGGCTTGGTTGATCTTTCCTTCCATTTGGATAGCAGAGTCGACAAGGGCTTCAATATCAACAAAGGGGATATTGACTAACACCGTCTGCATCTCGTCATGCAGACCATTCAGGAATCTTTCTTTCTTCTTGGCTTCGGTGTCTATTTCGTCCGGGGCATACCTAGCTAATGACAAAAATTTGTTACGGTATTCCACTACAGTCATCCTTCCTTGCTTCAACTCTCTGAACTCATCTCTCATTCTCTTGATTAAACCTGGTGGCACATGGGTTCTGCTAAACTTGACCTTGAATTCCTCCCAGGTCATCATCTGGCCTCCGGTCATTGCACGAACACTGTTCCACCATGCCCTGGCCTCTCCGGCTAGATAATGGGTGGTGAACAAGACTTTCTCGTTGGCTTCCACTCCGGCTACTTCTAAGTTATTTTCCATGGTTTGCAGCCAATCATCGGCGTCTAGGGGTTCTTCCGACTTGGTGAAAACGGGTGGGTTGGTATTCTGGAAATTCTTGAGCTTAGATCTGTGGTTGTCCTGATTTCCATGGCCTTGGTTGTTGTGGGCTAGCTGGGCTATCTGTTGCAGAGTGGCTAGGTTGGCTTGACGTTCCGCTCTTTCAGCTTCGCGGTCAGAAGTCAACATTTGCAGGATCTGCAACATCGGGTCCAGGGCTGAACCACTTCCTCCACGTGGCATCTGAAGAGTGATATAGATCATGAGAAAAGAGGGAAATTGCTAAGGTTTTGGGTTTTTGAAAAGTTTTTGGAGTTTGACTCAAGTTTTCTAGCAACTTGCTTTTTCATTCATTCACTCATAGCACACAGTACAACACACACCACAACAAGGAAAACAGATGGTTTGAAGAACCATTCTGGAATCTACGATACAGTGGGACCGACTACTACTCACTATGCTAGTACTCAGTGCTACTACTCCTCGGAGTCTGTGGCTTCATCATCTTCAGGATCATCGATGAAGGCGAAATCATCCTCATCGGTGAAGAAGTCCATGGCCTGATCCTCCAGAAAATCATCGTCATCGCTGAGATAGGAGTAAGGGTCTCCACGAAGATCTTCTCCGGCATTCTCCCTTTCCTCCAACTGCATGTCCCTCTCGTGGATGGTCTCTTCCAGAGATGAGATGCGATGGCGAAGACGGGCAATAATGCGCTCCTTCTTGTCGAGCTGACGGCGGCGAGACTTGCGATCCTTTGCTAGCATGGCGATGGTCTGATCCTTCGTCTTGACGATGGCAGACTTGTGGTTGCAATAGTCACGGCAGTTGTCCAACTCTTGTTGACGATCATACATCATGAAGCTAAGGTGGTCCAATTGAGTCTTCAGCTCGGGGTGGTATGGGGCTTCCAGTGGTTGTCCATTTGCATCACGTCTTGGGAAAAACTCAAAGCGAGTACCCTTGATCTGATTGATGTTCTTCCCACACAGACGGGAAAGAGCTTCCTGCATTGCTCTGGCAAGTCCATCGAGCCAGTTGTTTTCCCTCAAGGTAAACTGAATTCCCTCCGCTGTGGGAGGTTCAATCTCTCCTCGGAGACTTGCAACAATTAGCCACTGCAGATCTTCTCCTCCTTGATCATTGAGCTGAGCTCCGAAGAACTCGGGGTGCGGACGCTCCAGAAGTTCCGAAAGCTGATCCAGATCCCTCTCAAAGATAAGGTCTCCTCCATTCCCAAGTTGATAAAACTTGCTGTACTTCACGTCCATCTATAAAAATAGAGGATGAGTAGATTAGCAGAGTGATCAAGTGTGTCAAAATTTTATCTATTTTGCAAGAGTTTTTTGGGGAACATGAAGTTTTATGAAAGAATTAAAGAGATAAGAATGAGAATAGGTTTTTGTAAATATTTGTTTTCTTTGGTTTTTGAAACTAAGTTTTTGGTTCAACGTCTAACCTAACTAGGGTCTCCTATGGTCAGGATGGCTCTGATACCAACTTGTCAACACCCGGATTTTTCAATCCTAGATGCCTGTTATGCCATACATCGCAATCCCAGGATTACCATTTTTGCGAGACATAACAGAATTGGATACCATAGTACTTCATCCATTACAACGATACATAAGTTCTTACACAAATAGGGATCTCATGATCCAGTTCTTAATACAACATCAAGCAGCGGAATACGTAATAATAACGGTAGCGTAGGCGAAGCTCCATCTTCGGGGTCACATGCAATGCTGACGATGGGAGATGATCCTAGTTGTCGTAACCTTCCTAGGGTCCATCCTCCAGGTACTCCTCTTCATAGTCTGGCCATGGGAATAGCCAGGGACAAAGCCATGAGTACTCTTTAAGTACTCGCAAACTAATACTAACAGGTAAGGGGTTTTTGGATAATAGGACACTAGGCTCTAGGGTTGTTTTGCAAAAAGCCAGGTTTATCTTTAATAAGTTCCGAAGCTAGTCACAGTTTTATAACTCCTAAGTGGGATCTTGTAATCCATGTCACAACTCTATTGTGGTCAAGTCAAAGTCGCAATTCATTTCACAAGTCATTTTAAAAGTCTGACGGGGGAACAGTATGGCCACTCCAACTGTCCATAACCGCGGACGCGGCTATTCGAATAGTTTGACACTCTGCAGAGATTGTACACTTTCACCACAACATTCGATACATCCGTCAGGAACAAATCCTGAATTCACCATACTCAGTATGCGGATAATCAATCCTAACCTTTCAATTACACTCCCTAGTATCAGCACCTCTCCTGTGAGTTTGGCCTCCCAACCATGACCACTGTCATCTTGGGTACTGCACAGGTGGACAATCTTCACAAGGTAGCCTCAGCTCAGACCTTGGCCGTGAGGGAACTAATACTAAGGTATATAAGTTTCCAGTCAAGCCCTACCCAATATTCGGGTATTGTGGTTGTACGATAAAATTGGAATGGTATCGCATCCAGACAACCATCAGTTTTATAAAGGGCTAAGGCTCATGCCTCAACATTTTCATCACCAAATTCATCAAGGGTTTGGAAACACATGTCCAACACATTTCAATAGAATGATCCATCATTCCAAGGTTTTCATAACCATTTTTCTACCAAGTATTCCCATCTAAAGTTGATCAAGTTTTATGCTTAGCACTAGCATCTACAGGTGGGGGTGGTACTAATGAGGGGTGGTAACTAGTGGAGTTTCACTAAGTCTAACCTTATATCTTAGGCTGATATCAAAGTTTCTAGTTTAGGCCAAATTTTATGCTCTTTAAGCAACCTTCAACACAATTGTCTAGTATCTACCAAACTCTTAGGTAGACGCTAAGTAAGCTTTGATAAAGAAATAAAGTAAGAAGCTTGCCATAAAACTAGGATTGGTTTAACAAGTAGGTATGATCACATATGCTTAAGGCATATAGTATTCATATCACAAGTATGGGTTTGTGGCATCAGTAGGGTATCTTGCAAGTGTTAGCTTGCATTGGTATAGTATCAGCTTGCATCAGTGTCAATATAAGCTTGCATAGTTACTAGCTTGCCTTGTGCAGAGCAGTGGTTGAAGTTCTCCTCGGCTTCCTCTTCGTAGTATCCTCCATCCTCCTCGTAGTATCCTTGGTCGGTACTAGCGTCTATGAATAAATACGAGGTACATAATCACCAAACAATACTTAACTACTTGCAATCATCACACACAATGGTCCTATAGATTATCTAGCATCATCTCTAACATTACAAGGTTAAAGCTTGGTTTAAAACTTCTTATTTTTAGAAAAGTAATTTCTACTCATTGAAAAACTACTTAAGATTTAATATTCTCCAAACTAAACATGGGATCATTTTGACACATGTCATCACCACATATTGTAGTCCATGGGAATGTGATTTAAAGTAGTGTCACAATTTAATAAGGTTTTACCCTTTTATTTCCATTAATTAAAGTGGCTAGAAATGCTTATGAAGCATTCTTTTATTCCTTGAACATTATTTCTGCAAGTAAACCTATATATTTTTATATATTCTGAAAGGTATGGTTAAATGTGATTTTTGAGATTTGGAATCAACTCAAAAGCTTTTATGGTTTAAATTTGAAAAATGTTTGAATGCAGAAAAGCTTCTGCCTTGTTATTTTTGCTATGGGTGATCTACAGATCCAAATGACTTGAATCCAACGGGCTTGGATTAAGCATTCATAGACCTTTCCAACAAAATTGGTTTCATCCAATTTGGTGCACTGAATCGATCTGGGTTGATTTTTGAAGTTGGGTACAGAAGTATGTTTGAATTTAAAAAGAAAAGGTTTAATTTGAATTGCTGGGCTGCGCGGGAAATTCTAACGGGCCGGCCTGCTAAGAGCAGTGCTCCCGCGGGCTGCGTAAGTGGGTGTCCCCACTCGTCAGTGACACGGGGCTGGGCGAAGCGGTATGGGGCAATGTGGATCGTTTGATCTAGTTCTAATCCAACGACTGGGGGTCATCGTTGACGCGAGACAGCTCCGGCGAGAACGAAACCTAGCGCGGCCAGTGGGGGGTGCTGGGGGCTCACCGGGGTACGGGCGAGGGTCGGCGAGGCGGGCGAACGACGAAGTCGACGATGGCGAACCTCCTGGTACCAGTGGCTTCTCCTGGGGCGGCTCCAATCGCTGGCTCCCTTCTTCTCCGGCAGCGGCAGGCTCCAGTGAAATTCTGGCGATGTGGTGCTCGGCTTGCTCTGAGGATGGTGTGGCACGGTCAGTGGGGAGAGGGGAGTGAGATGGTGTGAAGAAATTGTGCGGGGGTGGCCTCTATTTATAGTCGAGCTAGGGGACCGTCGGGGCGCAAGGTGAGCTCGTCGGGGGCGACGTTACAGGCAGCTAATGGCATGGGCAAGGGTAGGGGACGGTGCTGTGTCTCCTGGCGATGCTCAACGACATGATCGCGAGGCATGGGGCGATGCGATTTGGTCTGGAACGGGCGGCGCTCTGCGCGGCAGAGGCGGCGTCTTCGACGGCGGGCGGTGGCTGTATGGCACGGGGCGGCAAACGGGGGTGTCTCGTGGTCTCCTGGGTCGGTGGTGATCGTGTATGCACGCGGTGAGGGCGGCGCGCGGTCTGTGGGTGATGGTCGAGGGTGGTGCTCTGGCGCACGCTCGGCATGGTCTGGGCGTGTCTCGTGCGCGTGGTCCAGGGCTTGGCAACGCTCGCGGCTGGGATAGGCAGTGGCGATGGACGGTGGGCTGCCTCCTAGACAAGGTTGGCACGGCTAGTTCTTCCTCTAGCCTGCTGTCCACAATGGGGTGACATGGGGTTGCTCGACTGTTCACCATTAATGGCAATGACAAGCTCACAGGGGTGCTAGTGTTGGGCTAATCTTTCTAGATGATCTACTGGGTTGTGTGTGAGCTAACTAGGGAACAAGTTAGGCTCAAAACACTGCACACTATAGTGTTTGATGTTTTGTTTGATTTGTGTCTGCAACCTGTTTGATAAAATGGCTGCATGAAATCAAGTTTTGAATTTTGAAATGAATTTTGGTGAGTTTGCTAGATTGGTTCTGGTGAGTCTGCAGATGCTTGGGTTTTGCAAGTTGAGCTTGTTTGAGTGGGTTTTGAAAAAGTGGGATCTTCCCATATGAAGAAGATTCAATTTTGAATTGTCATTTAAACTATGCATTTGAAAGTCTCTGGATGATCACAAAGTGGGACTTGATACTCTGTTATGAGTACATTCAAGGGGTGCAAAGATCCAGAAAAGTTTCTGTTAGGTTTTGAAAGTTTGAGACAGCCAAAGTAGGCATGGGAGTTAAATTGGTCAAAATGACCATTCACTTAATATATTTGTTTTGATTTACTTGTCTTAAGGAAAAGTGTGGGAAATGTTTTAGATGATGTTTATTTCACCTAAGAAACATTTTACAAGCAATGGATCACACAAACAAAGTGGTTTTAAAGAAATTCAAAAACTATACATACACATATGCATGCCTTCATGGGTTTACTTAGAAAAGTTTTTGTTAACCCTAATCTTAGTGATTAGAAATTTGATGATCTAAGTTTAGTATTTTTGGGATGTTACAATCGTGCATACATATGAGGTCGCGGAGAGGACAGTGATTAGATTGGATCTTAGGTTGGGCCTCAAACCATGGAAATTTGAACGGGAACATACTCCCGGTCGTGCAACAAAGCTTAAGATCTCTCATGGGTAAAGTGACGCACCTCTGCAGAGTGTAAGAACTGTAACTTGTTACTCCCTGTTCCGGGAAGGAGCTACGAACGCGGCGGGAAAGGAACTCCATGAAAGTTCTGGTAAACCCATGAAGGCTGACGGATATAGCTTTTCAGAATAAAAGCAACCTCTGAAGAAATATTTACGAAAACTTGCATTGCCTACGACCTATGATTTGTGGCTGTAGATATAGTGCATCATACACTCCTTTTCTAGTGAACTTGCTGAGTAAGCTCGTACTCAACGTATCTTCTTAACCCTTGCTATGTTCTGAAGCCAGTATAGACGATGTCTACATCAAGTTATGCTCCAAGAATTATCACCAGAATCTAAATTTCTTCAATGAAGTCAAGAAAGTCAACATATACATCAACTCAAGTGAAGACGAAGATACTGATTAGATAGGGATATAATCTCTAGCCATAGAACCTATTTTTGTAGCGTATTGCAATAGCAGCAATGCTAGACCATTAGTTAAAATACTAGTCTAATTAATATGATAGTTTTCGAGTTGTTTATTTCTGATTCTTCTTTGTAAGAAATTTCTTTCTCTCTCTTTAACCTAGAGTGTTCTATGGATCTTGTGTAAAGAGTTGAGTTGTAACCTATAGTCATGTCTTGGACCTGCTGTGTTTCTTTTGTATCACTATGAGGGATGTAATACTAGTGAACGGTGTTTCATCGGTGTTATGTCAATGACTATAGTGTACTACATCATGCAGTGGTATGCTGGGTCACCGCAATGAGGCTCTTGCTTTCCTCGCTATATAAGATTATCCTATGGAGCATTGGGGTAGAGACCACATTATTCACTCTTCCGGTCCCTATGTGAACCCTCACACCAAAGTTCCTATCTGCCTTACTGGCCTTGACTACTCTGCGGTTTTGATCACTGTCACAGCCGAATCCCTTGCTGATATGCCTACCAATCTGAATGTCAAAAACCACTGCAGCATGGGTACTATTGGGCGCATCTCTATCATCTACTTTGAGGACCTTGCTGGCGGGTCCGACCCCTCCTCTGATCCTGGGTTCTCTTCGGTTCCTGAAGCTTTTTCCGATGCCGATTCTGATGTCATTGAGATCGAAGGAGGTGCCTCCTATTCTGACGTTCTGGCTGCTCTTGGTGCTCCTCCTCCTGGCATTCCTTAGGGTGAACCTTCCAGCGCGGCTCTCGAGGCCTCCTTGATCTCGTGTGCTCTCGCAAACTCTCCTGCCCCTAGGGCTGTTGGCGAGCCTCTTCGCTCTAAACCCAAGGAAGTTGTGATCAGGCTTCATTTCGGCTTCTATGATATTCTGGTGCTTGGCTCTCTTGGTGAGAAAGCTGTTTTTAGCGTCCCTATGTGCTGAAAACCCTCTATTCCTGGCTGTAACGGCTTGCTTGTGGTCAACTTCTCCTGCGCCTTCCATCGGCCTCATAAACTCTATAGCCAAAGCCGGACCCAAGAATAGATGCACTCTTACTGCCGATATTCTAGCTCGGGGCTCTCCTCCGTGTCCCAAGTTTGACGTTCCTGTCTCCTTCACCTTGGGCTTAGTTCTTGGCACCTCTGCTGAGCCTGCTTTTGCAGTGGAACCTACTGCTGTCTCTACCTGGGAAGCGGAGGCGGCCTGCTCTTCTGAGGCCTCTCCTTTGACATCTCGTCTGTGCCAATCTGCTATTCTGCAGGATGATGCACCCGTTCATGAAACTGTTTGGCCTGCTGCTCCTAGATCGACCGGTGCGCCGCGTCGCAGCTCGCGCTTTGTCATGGAAAACTCTAGGAAGTACATCTCCATCCTAGACAGGGCTGCTATTCGCAAGAAAATTAGGATGGAGGGCGCCAATCAGGCCGAGCCTTGCCGTCCGGGTGAGCTTCCTTCCAAGGACCTCCTTGTCGTGGCTCTTGAGGATGCAGGACCGATGTCTGATGGGGATGTGCTTCAGCTTACCCTGGCATGCGACATTTCTTCTAGGGAGCTCTCTGTACCCGAGTCCACTCTCCAGGAGGCTTTCAGGTCCCCATGATCTGGCCGACCTGGCTCTGTTTGGCTTCTAGGCCCTCTCCCGACGTCCTCCATTTAGATTATTGGGCTGTGTCTAGCCTCTCCTTCAGTCATGCTACCAATGCGTCCAAAAAAATCCCGACTACTTCTGTTATGGATCATGTTCTTGCCTTGCATGCTGTAAGGTTTTTTATTTTCAGTTATCCCTGTTCGCTTCTCTTTCAGGCTGCTTTGTCTGGCCTTGTAACCTCCACTATTGTAATCGAATCTCTAAGTTATTTAAATTTGAGGCGACTGGCTTTTGTTATTCTGTGTGGTCTCTTCCATTGTTCTCTAAGAGCTTATGTTAATTAAACTTCGTTTTGCTTGCTGGAATGTAAGAGGCCTTGGCCAGACGCAAGAGAGATGATGTGTGTGCCGCCATTGAATGTTTCCTCCCTTCCATTCCCTGCCTTCAAGAAACCAAACTTTCTGACATCTCCTCCTTTCTGGCCTCCTCCTTCCTTCCTCCTTCTCTCCGCTCCTTTGTGTTTAAACCTTCGGACGGGGCCGCGGGAGGGATCCTTACAGCTTGGGATTCTTCTCTCATCGACCTTGTTCAGCATGCTATAGATGATTTCTCCATTACCACTACCTTCGCCTTTCGCTCGGATAACCTCTTCTTCTCCGTGGTGAATGTCTATGGTCCGTGTACGCATGCTCTAAAACCTCTATTTCTTTCCTCGCTTGAGAAAATTTACGTTGGGTTTACCTCTCCTGTGGCCATTTTGGGAGACTTCAATCTCATCAGACTCCCTAAAGACAAATCCAATGACAATTTTAATGCCTCAGAAGCTACCCTCTTCAATGATTTCATCAATTCTGCTAGCCTTTTGGAAATCCCTCTTCTAGATAGACAATTCACTTGGTCTAATCAGCAAAACCCACCGATTCTCGCCCGACTAGATAGATTTCTCGTCAACACTACCTGGAGTATGGCCCTCCCGGACTCCACCCTTACCTCTTCTGATAGGCCTACTTCCGAACATGTCCCTCCCCTTCTCGAGGCCTCTTCCAAGGCCCCTCGTAGCCCCATCTTTAGGATGGAGAATGTGTGGCTTTCTCACGCTGATTTTCTCGGCATTGTCTCCAACAACTGGAATAGCGTTGGCTCTGCCCACTTGCGACTCTCTCAAGATGGACAACTTTGCCTTAGGCTGAAACGCGTCAGATCAGCTGCTCGCACCTGGGCTAAAACCCTTAAACTTCCTTTAGTGTACCTCTCTAACTGTCGCACTGTCATTAACCTGGTGGATTGCCTTGAAGAGACCAAGATGATCTCTCCTCTCGAAGCCCGGCTTCGTGCCTTGGCTAAACTCTCTCTCAGCAAAAAAATGCCACTCGTGCTATGTACCGGCGCCAAAGAGCAAAAATAAAACACTGTGTCCTTGGCGATGAAAACTCCTATTACTTTCACCTCTGCGCATCGGGACGGCTCCAGAAAAACCAAATCAAAGTCCTTGAGAATGACGATGGGATGCCTGTTTTTTCCCATGATGCTAAGGCACAGGTCCTTCACTTCTTTTTTAAAAATCTGCTTGGCGTGCCTAGAAACTCCTCGGATACTTTGGACCTTGGCACGCTGGTCTCCTCTACTTCTCTGGACTCCTTTCAGGCCGCGTTGCTTATTAAGCCTTTCTCCCTTGATGAGATCCGCCTTGCTATTCTCTCTATGAATAAAAACTCCAGCCCAGGGCCAGATGGGTTCAGACCCGCTTTCTTTCACAAATTCTGGGACTTGGTCAAGCAAAATCTACTTGATTCTCTTAATCAATTCCACTCGCTTGACTCCGATCTACGTCCTATTAATAAATCCTACATTGTCCTCCTCCTAAAAAAAGCAGGTGCTAACAAGGTGGACAACTTTCGGCCAATCTTACTCCAAAATAGCATTCTTAAAATTCACTCTAAATGTCTCACTCTTCGCATGCGGGACCTTATTCCGTTCCTGGTTCATTCGGACCAGACTGGTTTCATTTCTGGCCGCTCCATAGCAGAAAATTTCGTCTACGCAGCGGACATTGTTCAATCTTGTCACAAAAGATCTGCCCCGATAGCCGTCTTTAAACTTGATTTTCGAAAAGCTTTTGACTCCATCTGTTGGGAAGCTCTAGACCGCATTCTTCAAGCTAAAGGGTTTCCGTCTCTTTGGCGCTAGTGGATCAAAGTGCTCAACACCACTAGCCATACTGCTGTCTTGCTCAACGACATTCCCGGCCGTTGAATCCAATGTCGTCGGGGCTTAAGGCAAGGATACCCATTATCTCCCTTCCTTTTCAACATTGTTGTCGATGTTCTTCAGCAGCTCCTTCTGCATGCATCCCGTGACGGCCTCCTCCTCCACCCTCTTGTCGATGACCTTCCTTGCCCTATTCTGCAGTATGCGGACGATACTCTCATTATTATCCGCGTGATCCCTGGGCACGTCACTAACCTCAAAAATCTTCTTGATAAATTCTCAGAGGCCACTGGGTTGGACATAACACAAAAGCACATTTGTCCCAATTAGAATGGACATTGAGACTTCCTCCTCCATGGCTGCTTCCTTCGGATGTACCTTTTCCTCCTTTCCTCAAACCTATCTTGGTCTCCCCTTGTCCACCTATAAACTTCGCTTCTCCGATTTTTCTCCCATCATTGCCAAGAGTGACATCGCCTTTCTAGATGGCGTGGTTGCTCCCTTCCCATTGGCAGACGGCTTCTCCTGGTCAATTCCGTTCTTACCGCCTTACTTGTGCATGCTATGAGTGCGGGTCTGCTGCTGATCGGGATTATTGAGGCCATCGATAAGTGCCGTCGCGCCTTACTTTGGACCGGTAAGGAAGTTTGCTCTAGCGGGCAGTGCAAGGTTGCCTGGGATGACGTGTGTGCTCCAAAAGAAAATGGCGGGCTTGGGATCCTCTCCCTCCCTCTTCAAAATGTGGCCCTACTCTCTAAGTTTCTCTCCAAACTTCATTCTGACTATTCTGCTCCTTGGGTGAGCTGGTTTCGGCGCCAGTACGGTTGGACTCCTGGCAGAGACCTCGGGATAGACATTCTCTTGACACCCCGATCTGGAACAAAATTTCTGCTGGCCTTTCCGCTTTTCGCTCTCTCACCACTGTCCAGGTCGGCAATGGAGTTTCCACCTCCTTCTGGACTGACAGCTGGCTTAACGACACCCCTCTTATGAGCCAGTTCTCGGCCCTTTTCTCTCACTCCCTCAGACCGAATGCCAGGGTTCTGGACACCTTTCAACTTGGCCTGTCAAACCAATTAACCACTCGGCTCTCTTCCATCGCTTCCTCCGAATTTACCTCCCGCAATGATGCTCTTGCTAGCTTCACTCTTAGGGGAGATGTCACTGATAAACGCGTTTGTGACACCACTAGCCATAGCCTTTCGAACAAAGATTTCTATGTCAATTCTTTCAGGCACTGCTGAAGGATGAGCAAGCAACAGGAATTTGGAAGTCCGCTGCCCCTCTCAAGAGCAAAATCCTCCTCTGGCTGGCCTGGCGTCGCCGTCTCCCCACCAATGAACGCCGCTTCCGTCACCAGCTGACGATCGCCACAACTTGCCCTTCGTGTCCCATGGATGAAGACACCGATCATCTGCTTGGAGGTTGTCACCACGCGCGCGAAGTTTGGGAATTCTTCCTGGATCCCCCCCACCCCGAAGGACTTGACTCAATTCTTTCACCAAGCTCTTGCACCTTTGAGGAAAGAACAATCTACACCGCCATTGCTTGGAACATTTGGAAGCGTAGGAATGCCCTGATTTTCAGTAACAGGGATGAAAATCTTCAGGTCACTATTCGCAACTGTCTTGAAGACATCAGACTGTGGGCTTTCAGATGTAACTCCTCCTCCTCCTCTAGAATAAGTTCTTGGTGTAATAGGTATGATCCGCCCTGAGGGGTATCGTTGCTTCCTCTCTGTTTTCTTGGTTCCTCTTCATGTAATAGCTCTATAAACAAACTGGTTGGAATTTATAAAAAGTTCAGGCTGTCTTAAGCCCGCCGTAGTCATGCTAAAAAAAATCAAATTGTACTAGATGTCACTTCCACATTGAAACATGAACAACAAAACATAATTATCAAGAAACAGAGCTGAATAATCTCGAACTTTACTCTCTCCCATTTTCAGTATATACCACAATAAACAAAACACAAACCAATTTGTTGCTTAAAATTAGTAACAGATTACTAGTTGTTAAAGCTGGAACTAAAGATTAGTAACAGATCAACTAGTAAGCATGCATGATATCATGAAAGATATAAAACATGCATGATATCATGAAAGATATAAAACTTTTTCCAAGTATTGTGTATTTATACTGTTGTACATGCCATCTAAAACACTTGCACATACCACAAGATCTGGACCCGGGAATGGGTACGTGGCCGGATCTACCCGGCATCGAGCGCATCGGGCCTATCCTTCTGCGAGCTGACATCCAAGCATTAAGCTAGAAATAAACATATGATATTGGTGAACAGAGAATGACTAGCCTGAAAAGCTAGAAACTCAAGCTAGCACTCTTATTTGCAGATGATTCTTTGTTGTTGCTAGAAGCAAATGTCCAGGGGGTGGAGGTTGTTAAATCAAGTCTACAAATTTATGAGGAAGGTTCTGGTCAAATGATCAACCGAGAAAAATCTTCGATCATGTTCAGTAGGAATGCTACGACGAACACGAAGAACATACTATTAGAAAGATTGGGGATTGGATCTGAGAATGTGGAGGGAAAGTATCTTGGGTTACCCACATACATTGGTCGATCTAGATCCAAATGTTTTGCTTACATTAGAGAAAAAATCTAGAAAAGGATACAAGGCTGGAAAGAAAAATTGATGTCTATGGCGGCAAAGGAAATACTTATTAAGGTGGTGGCTCAAGCCATCCCCACATATGCTATGGCCTGCTTCGACTTGACTAAAGCTCTTTGTGATGATTGGCCAGCTCGTTTGCCGGTATTGGTGGTCGCAAAATGATGAGATGAAGAAATTGCATTGGGTCGGTTGGGAGCGAATGAAATTGCCAAAGGAGGAAGGAGGCCTGGGTTTTCGAGATCTGTACTCCTTCAACCTCGCCATGTTGGCACGACAATGTTGGCGTTTGATCCAAGCCACGGAATCTCTTTGTGCCCAGGTCTTGCGTTCGAAATACTATCCAGACGGAAACTTATTGGCTGTTAAGCCCTCAGTTGGTATGAGCTATGTTTGGAGAAGTATACTAAAAGGACTTAAAGTTTTTAAAGAAGGAATGATTTGGCGTATTGGTGATGGAACTAAAGTGCAAATCTGGGAAGATCCTTGGATTCCTAGTGGAGTGACGCGGCAGACCAAGTACACATGGTGATGGTAGTGAGTTATCCATGGTTGCTGAGATGATCGATTCTAGTACAGGAATGTGGAATAGGAATTTAATTGAGCGACATTTTCTATCTATCGATGTGCCTTTAATCTTGAGTATTCCTCTACTGAAGACATTGATGACTTTGTGGCTTGGCATTTTGACCCAAAAGGTATTTTTTCAATCAAATCGGCCTACAAAGTGCATGTTGACACTGTGAATAGGGCGGGTGCGGCACAACCTGGTGAAGGATCTGCTATGGAATCAGTTAAATCTGAAGTGTTTTGCAAGCTTTGGAAGGTTCATTGTCCGCCAAAGGTACATCACTTTCTATGGAGATTTTCTCACAACAGTCATCCTCTGTATATGAATATCTCTCGCAGAGGTGTGGACCTGGATACCAGGTGTGCGGTATGCCAAAAATATTTTGAAGATGGAGGCCACTTGTTTCTAAACTTTAAATTCACTAAACAGCTGTGGCGCAGCCTGATGTTGGAGGATGTTAGACCAAGACTATTGACCTGCCGTTCTGCACTGGAGGTGCTACAAGAAGTTTTAAACCTTCCTTTTGAGGAACAGGTAACTGTAGTGGCTTTTCTTTTGAGTTGGTGGTCCGAACGCAACAAAGAAAATCATGGTGAACAAAGACAGTCTATCGATCAATTTCAACATTGCATCCGCATGTGCGTTGATGAGAGGAAGGCCCTGATAAAAAAATAGTCTATACCAAGCGTTGCGGTTGATAGAAAATGGGTACCACCTCCGACAGATTTTGTCAAGATAAATGTTGATGCCGCGTTCCGTGTCCAATCCAGAAGTGGCGGATGGGGAGTTATATGCAGAGGCAGTGACACTGTCATCCACTTTGCAGCGGCTGGTCCAATTGAATTTGCCTCGGATGCTCTTCATGCTAAAGCCCACGCTTTGTCGATCGCAGTTCAGTTAGCTGAGCAACAAGGTGTAGGACGAGTCATGTTCGAGACTGACTGCAGTAATCTTCAGCGCGCGATCTCCTCTTCAGATTATGATCTTGCTCCTATTGGTACCATTATTGGTGACTTGAAATTTAGGATGCAAATAAAATTTATTGAGGCTAGTGTTGTCAGTGTTTATCGCAACGGTAACAAACCTGCTCATGAGTTAGCGGCTTTGGGTATAGATGTAGCTCATGGAGAACATAATTTCCGGACATCGAGCTACCCTATTTCTGTAACCCGTCTGGTGACCTGTGACTCTGCCGTGTCTTAATGGAATACGAGTGTTCCATGTCAAAAAAAAAGAACAGTGCTAACTGTCCTGAGTTTGATGTGGCATAAAATATATATTCTGATCTGGGACAGCTCTAGCAATACAAATGCAGATCAACCAAAATTCTGCAGGGATTTCTTATGAGAATAGTACTTGGACTCCACTCCACAACGACTTCAGTTTAGGAAATCAGAGAACCAGGAAATCCATTTTACAGTTTATAACCATGGACAAAAATGCACACACGAAAATAGCATCACGGATGCCAAAATAACCAGGATAATACATGGTAGGCTCCTATAATTTTGGTATTAAAATGAAATGCTGGTATTATTTCAAGATAAGTAATCAGTCAGGAAAGACATACATGATTTGCCGAATCTTTCCTGTAAAAAAAGAGATACATGATTTAATACATCTGTATGTGAGTACAGACATATCAGAATGTAAATTTTAAAACACTTGCACTAGTATGGAGGCCCATTCAAGAAAAGTAGACTAGAGCAAAAGATTTTACCTCAGTTTAACCTAGCTCACGCTGATTTATTAGACAGCAACATGATCACGTAATAGCAACATTTTAAATTTCCAGGAGCAAGTGTCTAAATTCAAAGATGTGTCTTTGTTGTGATTTCCTATGACAAGAAGATTGGAGAAGAGAAGGATATGATCTGGATTATCCAAATCATTCGTGGATTCTATCATCTATGTTCCTGAACTCCATAATTTAGTATATGCTGCCTTTGTACTATCTATTTTATCTTTGAACTGAATTTTTTTTGCTTGCTTGTAAATTTGATATGTGATGCATGATTACAAATTATGTTGGAAAAAGAAACTACGTTCACCTAATCTCCCTATTAGTGAAATTGATATTATAATGTGAATCCACCGACGCACTACTCCCAGTCTCTCTGTATGTCAAGAGGTAGTATGTGCTGACTAAATTCAAGTATGCAGAGTCAGCTCGGTTCGGCAGTAGTAGCCAAGAAACTAGTTTACATGCCTGTTCTTGCTCTAGGCAGTAAATCTATACTCCGAATTGACCAAAACTTGTTTAGAACCTAATCAAGAACTCAGATATAATCATAACCGGACCAAATCGGAACCGGAGCAGATCAGAACCGGGCCAACCTTGCACATTCATGGCGCGGTGGGAAGAACATACCGGTGAGAACGCCAGCCTGATTGAAGAGGAGGTGGCAGCAGAGGTGTCGGCGAAGAGGAGGCATTGTCAAAGAGGCGTCAGCGGTGGAGATGTCGGCGAAGAGCATACGGCAGCGTACGCGACGGAGAAGAGGGTGCAGGGACAGGATGTGCCGGCGTAGTGGACTGCGGCAAGGACGGCTGTGGACAGGCGGCAGGGGCACGCCCTCGCGAGAGCTAGCTGTGCTGCCACCGCCGCGAAAGCTCGCTGTGCTCGCGAGTGAAAAAAATGCGATCCCAACCTCGCGTCTCAGATACTCGTCAACCCGACGTGTTTTTAGTCTTTTACTCGGGTTTATACTAGTGCAAACCGGGCTGCCAAACGGACTGGGAAGTGTATTTTTAAGTAATGGACCTGGCCGATTGAATTTAATTAAAAACCGGGATACCAAACAAGGTCTTAGGAGAGTTTTTGAGCAAACGAGTCGCTCCCCATGAAGTGGCATGTTGACCACGTTAGGACGCCATTTTTTTTCAAACAAACCCCGAGAAATTGATAGCTCCTATCTATCTCACTTTTCTTTACTCCCTCTCAATGACAGTGGGTCCCACAGGTCAGGTGCCTCTTCTTCCTCCGTCCTGGCACCCAACAACATGCTGGTCGCGCCCTCCAACGCGGAGTCAATGACAATGACCGCACAAAGACCCTCACCATGATGATGCCCGCGGCGGAGCTCCATCAACGGAGATACGGTTGCGACGTGCTGGACGAGAAGCGAGAGTGGCTCGGTGTCTTGGTCAATTGGGGGTGTGCAAAGACCAGCGAGTCGTCAGGATCAGCGGAGGAGGGCGAAGGAGGCTAGGATTAGCGAGTTCGGCGACAGCGGTGCCACGCTCTTCTTCCTCTTGTTTGGTAGATGCCCGCCACCTCAAGCTCCCCAAACCCTAGCTCAGACCGCCACATAGCCCCGCCGCTACATGCCGCCCGGAGATCTGACGAGAAGCTCTGAAGCTTCTCCGCTACTTCTGCATCCTCTTCACCAAACCGAGCCAGCCAGGAAGCCCCCAAGCGCCCAAATCGAGCCCCTCGTCTCCGACACTGGAGGCTGTCGATTCCATCGATTCCGACCTCCTTCGTCTTCCATAAAGCCACCAATGCGCTCCTGGTCGTCTAGGGTCCCTCCTTCATCTCACTTGCTTCCTGTAGCAACGCCGTGTCGTTCCCCTGCTTGCGCCGCCGCTCGACCTTGACCCTGGTGTCGCTCTGGCTACCATTTCCAAGCAGAGACGCCACCACTAGGTTTGCCTTGATTTCCTCCTTCAAATGTGCTAGGTCGCACAACCTCGCGCGCTCCCCTCCGCCGATTCCATGGTCGACAGGAGAGCTCCTTTTGTGATGATGTCATGCTCACATCATCCCTCTTTTTATTATTTTCCAAAAAAATCCCCGTAGATATTAAAAATCTGACAGGTGAGTCCTGATGTTAGATATTTAAACTTTTTAGACTGGTGGGGCTCATTCGTCAGTGAGGGAAACAAATAGAGAAAAAGATGATTATGATTTTGGGATTCTACAGGTTGTTTTAGCAAAAAGACCACCGTCTCTGGTCAACCGCCTAGTCAACATGCCACATCATCATGTTTAACGACGCCATGACGTAGTGACTAGTTTGCTCGCAGAACTCTCCAAAGTGACCAACGGGCTTCTTTTCTGAAGTTCAGTGGGCAAAGTGCTCATCTCTGGTAAGTTTTGTGACTACTCGTGCGATTCCCTCTAAGTGAAGCATGAAAGCACTCTCAAACTCATCTCAAAGGCATCGTAATCAGTATTCCATATAGAGAAAACAGATGTACCTTTAGTATAAAAGAACTTAAACGTAGATATTGTATTCCTGTGGACAGAAGTGACAAATCGTGTATATATTGTCAAGCTCCATGCACTAGCCAACGCAACCAAAAGTCCGAACTGATGGAAAGGGCTAGTGTCACTTATACACTTCAACACCTCCTCTCACGTGTGACGGGAAGAAGTCAGCACGTGCAACCGGAAGAGAGCGACGGCGCGCGAAACTCACGTATGACTCAAAAGAGACTTTTGGTTGCGTTGGTTAGGGCATAAAGCTTGACATGATATCAGAGCCTAAGGTCTCGAGTTCGAGTCCTGGCTTTCACAATATATCCTAAAATTGTTGTTGATCCCTCTGTGTCCACGTATAGGCCTCTTGAGTCATACGTGTGTTTCGCGCGCCGTCGCTCTCTTCCGGTTGCACGTGCTGACTTCTCCCCGTCACACGTGAGAGGGGGTGTTGAAGTGTATAAGTGAATTGCACTAGCCCTTTCCATCAGTTCGGAATTTTGGTTGCGTTGGCTAGTGCATGAAGCTTGACATGGTATCAGAGCCTAAGGTCTCGAGTTCGAGTCCTGGCTTTCGCAATTTATCCTAAAATTGCTGTTGACCCCTCTGTGTCCACGTATAGGCCTCTTGAGTCATACGTGAGTTTCGCGCGCCGTCGCTCTCTTCCGGTTGCACGTGCTGACTTCTCCCCGTCACATGTGAGAGGGGGTGTTGAAGTGTATAAGTGATTGCACTAGCCCTTTCCATAAGTTCGTACTTTTGGTTGCGTTTGCTAGTGCATGAAGCTTGACATATATGTCTATGCCACCCATAAAATATAGATTCATCTAGGCTTCCAGAACCTAAAGTTACATCATGCGTCGCACAACTACAGGGTTTTGCAACACATTAGCTAGTACAGACAAACTCTTCTTGAATAATGCATGCAGTAGGTCCTGCAAAGAATAGATATCAGATCAAAGGATATTTCTTAATTATACGCCTGTAAAATTACATTCAGTAAATCTTCACAACATTTATATTCGGAGTAGTTCTCACATATGGCTTGACCTATTGGTTAGTAGGGTAACGTGCTCCATCAGCCAAAGGTACTTGCATATTCTAAATCATTCAAGAGGTAAGAAGATATTAGACATACACTGATACATCAACCATTACTTGAAAAACCAGTTAAACAATTTCTATGATGGGGACCTTTTATTTTTATTTTTGTTTATTTGTTTCTGCTTATATTTGAATCAGTTCATTCTGCCAAAAGGAAGTATTAGGAACCAAAGTTGAATGACAGGAAGAAAATAGAAGAAACCTTAGCTTTCAATTTCCTTCAAACCTTATATTGAGCTGAAGCTCAACCGTCTTCGATTCTCCATCAGTCCTCTTCTTCTTCGATTAGATTCTCTTTGGCTCCCTTCGGCTGAAGCACCACCGCGTAAATCATCATCTGCCTCGATTCCCCTTTCGCAGCCCGGCCACTGTTCATTTTGAGGGACTCGTGATCGGGGCACGCCGTGCACGACATATTCAGGCCTGCTGGATGATCGTGGCTTTGATGAGCGCGTCAGGAGTGCGACATGGATCGACATACAGACCAACATGGTTTTGCTCCAGGGAACGACCTTGTCGAGCACTCGTAGGCCAGTACAACGGCCGAAGAGCTCGGGATTGGATTAACGTTATAGTCGGGGTAGTAACTAGGTAGGAAGAAATTAAGAAAACCACCACAATTAAAGCTAGGATTTCAAAAAACCGTAATGTTTTGGATTCGTGACAAAAAACACCACTTCTAGCGTAATGTCGTGACAGATACCCACCACCCCTGTGTAACCACTGTTCTAGAACAATTAGACACGATTATGACAGGTGAACCACCATTGTCATGCTGATGTGGCGGGTGTTTGACGCTCTGAGCAGACCTGCCGTTAATGGCGGTATCGGGACAGTTACTCGAAATATTGTGGTTTTTTGAAAACCCAGCTCCAATTGTGGTGAGTTTTTTAATTTTCTTCCAAGTAGGAGTACCGAATATGTTCGCCTTTTTCTCTATTCTGTTTACATCGACAGTGTAGTACAATTACGATTACATTTGCACAGCTTCTCGTGAAACAAACAGGTTCTTAGATGGAACACATGTTCCTTTTTGTCCATAATTGAAGATAGAAATCATATATCTCATAGCCGGCAGGTTCTTACCAAAAATAGGACATGAGTACAAACCGGCACCTTCGGTGAGTTGATAGCATGAAACTACCGGTTTGATAGCTAAATTTTGAAAATCTACCTGTTTACGTTTTCGTAGCAAATATCTATCACATTTTGATCAGTTTTCTTAAATCGTATTAAACTCGTCCTGATCGCGAATTGACACGAAAACTGACAAGGCTAGCCCACCTGCTGTGCTGACGTGGCGACGGGAGACGATAACCGTTAACGGTAGTTAACGGTAGCTGCGGATATATTTCGAAAAACTACCACTTTTCTGCTTAATATTCGAAAAACTACCACTTTTAAAAAAATATTCTGTTTATTTGCGAACGTCCATAACTTTTAAATAAAAATTCAAATGGAAAAACTTTTAATACAAAAAGTTCTTAGAAATGCTTAAATATTTCAAATACAAACTTAGTTCACTATTTTGGATAATTAAAATATACAAACAATTAAAATTGCTTCTATTACTAATGGAAATTTTGAAATTCATAACTTTAATTATATAACTCCAAATAATATAAATAATATGTCTAAATTTATTAGAAAAATTCAAGGAGTTCCTTTCTAGCATATATTGTACGTGAATCATATATGTTCCTCACTGATATGTTTATTATGCAACTTTGACTATGACAGTCCATGTATGTTGTCATCCGTGTCACGTTTTTTAACATATTTGCGGTGAAGGACATCGGCGCCCTCAAATAAGAATTACGTGTAGCTCGCCTACAAGGAGGTGAATGTGATCGATCGACTATCCCCTTTTGTTCTTAATTGCTTGTTGACTCGTAGCACTTGACCCGACATACATTTTCCAGCTGCTATCATTTTTTCCTTCCTCTTTTTTTATATTTTTAACACATTTTCTTATCTTAAAAGAAAGAAAGAACCATAGATACGTCTACATGCACATATGTACGGCAACGAGAAAAAAATCCAGCGATGGACCTAGCAAAGCTCCGTTCCTTCATTTTGATCATTGCACATACATGGGACCAAAATATATACATCCAATTTACGTGGCTTCAATGACTCTACAATACATTAACATGTAAGAATAAATAAAATAATACACATTTATTAATAGGTTTGCATCCGTAATCAAAATATCCGAGAGGGACATAAGTTATTCATACATGATGGATGCCAGAAAGGAACTCCTTGGATTTTTTAATAAATTTAGACATATTATTTATATTATTTGGAGTTATATAATTAAAGTTATGAATTTTTAAAGTTTCCATTAGTAATAGAAGTAATTTTAATTGTTTGCATATTTTAATAATCCAAAATAATGAACTTAGTTTGTATTCGAAATATTCAAGCATTTCTAAGAACTTTTTATATTAATTTTTTTATTTGAATTTGTATTCAAAAGTTATGGACGTTCGTAAATAAATAGAATATCTTTTGAAAAGTGGCAGTTTTCCGAATATTGAGCAGTTCGAAATTTATCCACCCTTAATGGCTGCCAAAAGTAATTCTCCTAACTCCAACGATTAACGGGATGAAAATAGCTGAACCAGGATGAACACAATCTGCAAATTTTGGTATGTAATTTTAGAAACGGTGACAATTGATATGTGAAAAATGAGGATTTCGCACGAGAGAAAAACAACCATTGGACCTGGATGGTGTGCTCGAGTAGAAGCGGTATTCCGGAATTTAACTATCAAACTGGTAATTTTATGCTATCAACTCCACCTTCGGCCTTCGTCATAGAAAATCTGTAGCTCTAGATCTAAGATGGCTGGAACCAACCTAGAAGAAGCAGAGGAAAATTCCTCCACCGACACCACCTGCATCACAATGGGAAAGAAACAATAGTAAGACACTAGAATAATTAGGTGAAAATAGGTTGGGAGAAAGGAGAATCTGTGTCATGCGAGAAGATAGAGCACAGTGTACGCCGGAACAAATCCAGCAGAGCCAATCTTGATTGCTCGACCTAGAGCACCTGCACTAATTCAGTAGCAGAGAAAACAGCCTCAGTAAAAAAGAATCGTGTACCTGGCCGGCATCCCTTGCAAATATCGAGGTGAAGAATTCCACAATAAAAGTAATTCTCCTAACTCCAACGATTAACGGGATGAAAATAGCTGAACCAGGATGAGCACAATCTGCAAATTTTGGTATGTAATTTTAGAAACGGTGACAATTGATATGTAAAAAATGAGGATTTCGCACGGTGTGGGTGCGATAATTGGACTTCAATCCAAACGCTACCCTATGCTACCGGTCAACGCCAACATTTTAGTATGCTAGACGCTGGCCACAATCCAAACTAACCCGACCGACCCGCGTTTGGTCAGAGGCATGGGTCGCATGTGGACGTCCACCCGGACCCACACGTGGGTCCATGCTGCTAGCCGCATCGTGTAGCTTCTCCTGATCTCCTCCCCTGTCGTATCACATCAATCTCTATCCCTTCCTTATTTATATCTTCTCAATCTTTTTTTTTTGTGAACTATATCTTCTCAATCTTAATCGGCCTCGCTAACAGTTGATAATTGCATCGAGTCGGTCCCAATCCCTTTTCTGGTCTTTTTATTTTCTCGATCTCAACGAGCCTTCCTAGCTAGCTCGGTCCACTAACTGAATACATTGACTGTAATGGGTATTTGGGCCCAATTCACCACATCAGGCTTATCTGCATACTAGCAGAACAGTAAACCCAATGTGGAAATTCAAAGGCATCCGATGGTTAAAATTGGCCAGATGGTGCGATCGGACGGCAAGAAACGTCCAGGTGGAAATATGAAAATGGGGATTTCGCCCGATTGAAAAAAAACCTAGCATAGCACTTTGGACCTAGATGTTGTGCTCAAGTAGAAGTGGTATGAAGAGAAACGGAGGCAGCCGATTTTATAGGGCGGGTGAGGTAGTAACGTACCACCAGCAATTTGCGCACGATGGTTGCCCTTAGAGATTCCTAGGAACTGAAAATTAACACTGCCTTCACTCAGGTGCATCAAGATCAATCAAGAGCGACACATCAGCTCATCACCATCAATGAAGAGGGGATGCACGTTCCTTGCCGCATCAGCCGCCGAAAGACGCATCGGATATTGATTGCCCGCTATATGGACCGCCCCGCCTTCGATCAGAGACACGTGTTGCATGTGATCATCCGTTTGAATGCACGCGTGGGTCGATGCCACTGGTCGCGTCGTGTATCTTCACCTCATCTCCTCCCCTGTCGCATCGTGTCAGTCAAAATCCCCTCCCCACTTTTTCCTTCAATCGGCCTCGCTAGCAGTAGAGAATTGCATCGAATCGGTCCCAATCCCCTTTCTAGACTTTTTATTTTCTCGATCTCAATGAGCCTCCTAGCTAGCTCGGTCCAGTAATTGAATACGTGGGTTGTAACGGTTATTTGGGACCAATTTACCATAACAGGCTTTTTGATCTGTAGAGTAGAACCCCCTAGGATCAATCATCCCAATACGGGAATTCAAAGGCATCTGATGCTCAAAATCGGTCAGATGTCGCTATCAGATGACCAAAAATGTTATGTCACATCCCGACCCCCGACCAGCGAGGCCATCCACGGGGGGGTGGGGGGTGGGGGAAGGGAGGGTGGGGGGAGGGGGGGTGGGGCAGAAGTCCACCATGACATCATCTATAGGAGCTCGGATGATGGCCCGCTGATAGGAGAACAAGAGGATCGAACAAGAAACCCAGCACCGCCATGTCTCCTCGTCAGCGGCGGTAACTCCTCGGCCATGCCCCAATGTCCATGGCTAAGGGTATAAAACCCTCGAGCACAAGAAGAGAGAGCTCATGCATCCACAACTTCATTCACTTCAACACACACCCAAGCAGGGGCGGATCCAGGCCCATGGAAACTTGGGCCATGGCCTAGGGCGCAGGAAAAATCCCCCTTACCATTAGCCATTTTTTATTTTGGCCCGGGTCTTAGCACAAGAGTGGCCCATCTGGCTTCCCTGCCTGGCTCGCTCGAGCTCGACCGACCTTTGGTCGCGGGTCGATCGTGCCTCCTCGACTCCTTGCTGTCTTGTTGATCGCTCGTCCTCGGTCATTCCAGACTTCCAGGGGAACCGCCGACGCCGCCACTAGCCAGGGCAGGGACCGAGCCATGCCAACGCCGAGGCTGGCCGCACGTCCCCGCTCACCAGAACCGATCTGGTTGCGTCTCCCTTGTCGATGAGTCCTCGACGATGTGGCCTAACCCCTGTCGCCCTACGACCTATGTTGCCTTCTCCCTTGTTCACCGCTGACCGCCGTGGTGTCGCATTCTCCTACCTAGCCACCGCCTCTTGTTCTTAATGCAGGCTGCTATACTTCTACTACACCTACACTAAATCAATGATTGTAATTCAGTTAGGTAAATTTCCCCTATATGGTTGCACTCAAATTTTTATTTTAGGATTTCTTGATAGTAACAATTGTGTCCACTTTTCGTTGGGACTCCAAGTGCAGAGTGTTGTAGCAAGATTCTTTTCTACACAAGGGCGACTCGAGTGTTTATATCGAACTCACGGGGAATTGGTTATGGAAGTGTATTCATCTTCTCCTCTTCAAGCAACATGAAGTGGTTGTCAAGCACACGGTTTCGTATTAGTAATATGAAATATAATATAACGTAAATTTAAATAAATAAAGTAAATAAATGCAAACTAGATGATATGGAAGATAATAGAGTTATTTTTTGGGTTTTATGGATGATTGCAAGTAGGAAAAGTATTTTTATATTTTTTAAATAATAAATTGCAGAAAATATAAAAGGTAGTAGTTGCAATGGAAAGGTGTTTCTTATGATTAAAATTGGACTGGGGTTCATGGGTTCACTTGTCTACTAATGGCCTACAAGTGTGCAGGTTCGTTAGAGAATGTTTTCGCGAAAGTATTATTTCTAGTTTTTATATCGATCCCAACAAGGAGCTTCAGCAAGTGCTTGTTGAAAATATAAGCAACAACCAGTATGATTTAATCCGAATAATAAACTGATAAAGCATGATCATACAAACAGTACTAAAACCAATCATGCAGATCAACAAAGTAGATAAACAGATTATATCTATACAAGACAAACCTATCACATCTACGTCAAACGCTAGAACTAGAAACTCTAGCAAAATCCAAAAGAGAGAGATTGAGATCACATATGATGCAGTTGCGTCAGAAGCAGCCATAGAGGGTACAACAGCGGCAGTAGCCACAACAGAGGGTGCAGCGGCGGCAGTAGCTGCAGCGATAGCAGCAACAGATTTGTCGCCCATGTTGAGGTTGCCGAAGAGGTTGCTGGCGTCCGGAAAGAAGTCGTTGTTCGGAAACTCGTCGACGGACGACGTCGTGGTTGCCAGTAGTTGCGCTCCCCAAACACCTGATCGCCCCTCACCCATACAGGTTCACGAGAGGCAGAGTTCCGAAGGCCTACCGTCCCGATCTGCAGTGCACGCCGCAAGTTGGGATGAAGAAGACAAAGACGACGATACAAGGTTCTGGAGGTAGGCGCGTGTGTGTATTTATCACCGATTAGGTTTAGCATAGACGTTTATATAGTGCAGGTTAGGGAGATCGTGGGCCACAGGCCATGTTCGAGTCGGTAACAGCATTGGAAACAACTATAATTAATGCGTCTGTTAATGTCTCATAATTAATCCATGATTAATTTTTCCCAAACAGCAAAATAAAGCTTGACTCGGCGAGATTCCAGCAACCCGCGGATCGCGCGCCACGATGAGGCGAGGTGGGCGGCGTCAGAGGAGGAGTGCGCGAGGGCTTCTCTCCTTATCACACCTTAGTGAGTGGTGCAACACTCTACTGTATAAGGTGGTCCAACTCTCCTTCCACTAGCAATGTGGGACTAAACTTTAGCACCACTAGCACATCCATATGTTGCCCTGCACAAGTGGGCCAAGGAGAATTTCAGAATTTTTCTAATGGGGCAGCAGCCCAAATCTCACCAAATTCCAACAACCCCCCACAAAGTCTTATTGGCACATCACATCACTTTTATTCTAGAACATTGTTTTATATACCGGTGCGTAGTGGAGACTGTTAAGTTTAACTTCCACGTTAAACTTCATGCTACACTAGCTATCAACTTGAATAGTGGACAATGTCTTGAACTACAAGTTTTCTACACACTAGTTTCACACAAAATCTAGATCAGTACAGGGTTGCTGTTGGCTTCCCCACGGTTTGGAGCTTATGCTTCATACTCCAGGGACTTTCATGAGTTTATTAGAGAGCACCCAAATCTCATGGACTGTGAAATTTGACAGTCAGACTCATATAGGTGTGTTTCTCAAGAGATGTTCTATAGGACATCTCTGCTTATAAAAGCCACTTGGAACACATTAAGATAAATATCAACCTACTATGCAGATTAAGAGAGTATTGCATCTTTATGGAGATGTAAATATAATATGGGGATACTCTCCTCTCAGCTAATCAACAACTTGTCTCCCAACTCTAATTCACGGGATCTCTGATCACATAGAGTGGGTTGCCACTGGGATTAAATCATAGTGTGGGTCTCAAACCCATCTGCCTTGATGCATTATCTATCACATTGCATGATAAACCCTTTGTGAAGGGATCTGCCAGATTCTTAGATGTTTGGATATAATCCAACGTAACAACTTTGGAGTTTCTCAGTTTCCTAACCGATTTCAATCTCATCTTCACATGCCTTGATGACTTCATATTATCCTTAGAATTGTTTACTTTGGCGATCACAATTTTATTATCACGGTTCATCGGGATGGCGGGTATTGGTTTTTCAACCACATGTAAGTCCATCAAGAGCTCATGAAGCCACTCTGCTTCAATAGTGGCTGTTTCTAATGCCGTGAGTTCTGCTTCCATTGTTGACCTTGTTAAAATGGTCTGCTTGCAAGACTTTCAGGAAACAGCGCCACCACCAAGTGTAAACAAGGAACCACTCATGGACTTAATCTCATCAACATCAGATATCCAGTTTGAATCACTATAACCCTCAAGTACCCGTGGATACGTAGTATAGCGAATACCGTAACTCGTAGTGCCTTTCAAATAGCACAAAACTCTTTCAAGAGCAAGCCAATGATCATCTCTAGGATTTGACACAAATCGACTCAGTTTTCTTACAGCAAAGGAGATGTCAGGTCAAGTAGCGATGGCTAAATACATGAGCGAGCCAATAATTTGAGAATGTCTCAATTGATCTTTAGAAATCCTTCGATTCTTTTGAAGTAGCACACTCGGATCACAAGACATTGGAGAAGACTTGCGGTCACTATACCCTAAGGGACTCAATATCTTTTCCACGTAGTGAGACTGAAGCAGTGTAATCCTGATATGTCGTGAATGTATCTATAATTTTTTATGCTCCATGCTTGTTTAGTATCAACTTTGTTATGATTTTATAGCCGAAGGGGGGCCACGAGGTGGCCACACCCTAGGGCCACACGGCCTAGGGGGGTCGCGCCACGACCAGGTGTGGGCCCCTCGGGCGCCCATCGACCTTGCCCCTTCGCCTATAAAATCACCCCGATGTAGAAACCCTAAGGACCCAATCAAAACTCCACGAAATGTTCCATAGCTACCACCACCATCGTCCCTAAATTGGGGGTATCTGAAGCTCTTCCCGGCACCCTGCCGGTAGGGAGAGATCATCCCAGAGGCCTTCTTCATCACCATGCCAGCCTCCGGAGTGATGCGTGAGTAGTTCGCCCTTGGACTATGGGTCCATACAATAGTTAGATGGTTGTTTCTCCTCCTTTGTGATATCATGTTTAGATCTTGTGAGCTCCATTCATGATCAAGATCATCTATTTGTAATCATACATGTTGTGTTTGCGGGGATCCGATGGATATTGATATACTATGTCAGATTGATTATTAATTCTATCATGTCTATGTTATTTGTGATCTTGCATGCTCTCCGTTGTTAGTAGCTATCTTGTCCAAGTAGATGCGTGCAACTCCATGATGCGTGCACCCAATGTTGTCGTGGGACACTTCGTTGGAACCCCAAGAGCAAGGTGTGATGAGCACATCAACAAGTTCCCCTCAGTAGAGACCGAGGTTATTGAACCAGAAGGAGGAAGGAAACGTCACACAGGTGTTGCAAACAACATGGAGACCTGCACAACACAAACTCAAGACTTTGTCCCAACGAATGAGTGAGGTTGTCAAGCTCACCGGTTTGCTATAACAAAGGATTAACTGTATGGTGTTGAAGGTAATGGTGGTTTGCAGCAAGTAAACAATAACAATGGAAGATGTATCAATGGTAAATATTGGACAGGGGTCCATAGTTCACTAAAGGTGCTCTCCTTAGATAAACAACATGGCATGAAGGGTAAACAAATTACAGCAGGGCAATTGTCAGGAACTGAGCAAGGCATAACAATGCAATACTAGTCAGAAAGATCATATGAGATTTGATTGGGCAATACAACAAGATACATAGACCGCCATCCAACTGCATCGTCCACCTTCAGGTTATCATCCGAACCCCCTCCAGTATTAAGTTGCAAGCAACAGACAACTGCTTTAAGCAAAGTGTGTAAGGTAAACAATCCACTTGTTCTATGAACAAGAGACCGTTGTTTTCTCCCCAGTAGCAACAACACATCTACAGCCGAAGAGATTTCTGTCACTTCCCTTGGAAACTAGAGGCATGAACCCACTATCGAGCATAAATACCCCATCTTGGAGTCACTAGCAACTACTTGGCCAAGATAGCTACTAACAACAGAGAGCATGTGATGACCCACAAGTGTAGGGGATCGCAACAGTCTTCGCGGGTAGTATTACCCAATTTATTGATTCGACACGAGGGGATCCAAAGAATACTTGCAAGCCTTAACAACTGATTTGTCAGTTGCTGCACCTGGAAATAGTTCTTGCTCACAAAATTTTATCAGTAGCAACAGCAAAGCAACAACAACAACAACAGTTAAACAACATCAATAATAACAGTAACATTAACAGTAGGATTCGAGTGTGGTAGGCATAGGGATGGATGGACGGGCGTTGCATGGACGAGTCTAAACATGTAACTTCAAAGAACTAGGGCATTGCAGATAAATAATAACAAGCATCCAAGTACTAAACAATCCTATGCATGTGCTCCATATATAGTCATACGTGCTCGCAATGAGAACTTGCACAACATCTTCTGTCCAGCCAGCCCGTGGAAGCGGGGCCTCTAGGGAACTACTGGCAATTAAGGTGCTCCTTTTAATAGAGCACCGGAGCAAAGCATTAACACTCCGTGAACACATGTGATCCTCACACCACAGCCATCCCCTCCGGTTTTCCCAATTATTGTCACTTTGGGGCCTTTGGATCCGGACAATGATATGTGTACACAACTAGCAGATAAGACCATAAACAATACTATCATAATGATTCAATAATAAGTTCAGATCTGAGATCATGGCACTCGGGCCCTAGTGACAAGCATTAAGCACAACAAGTTGCAACAAAGTCAAATAGCACTAATAGAGATACTAGGCACTATGCCCCTAACAGATCTTATTCGATTACATGATAGAACTCATCCAATCCCTACCATCCCCAAGCCTACAGCGGGGGATTACTCACTCATGGATGAGGGAAACATCGGTGGTTGATGGAGATGTGTTGGTGATGACGATGACGATGATCCTCTCCAAATTCCCCGTCCCGGCAGGGTGCTAGAACGGAGTTTCTGGATCCGAATCTTGGTTTCTTGTGGCGGCGGCGAAGCGGAAATTTTTCTGGAAAACTATCGAACCCTCTCTGTTTTTAGGTCAGAAGGCAACTTATAGGCACGGAGGAAGGCCGAGGAGCTTCCTGGGGTGGCCAAACCTCCCCCAGGCGCGGGGTCAGTGGGCCTGCGCCTAGGGTGGGTCTGCCCCCCCAGGCCTACCCTCTGTCTCCCCTTCTGGCTCCGTGGATCTTCTGGTGAAATATAATTTTTGGCATATTTTCCGGGATTTTTCCTGATAGTTCATTTTTTGCACAAAAACAAGACATCAAGGTAATTCTGCAGAAAACAGCGTCAATCCTAGTTATATCCAAATCACACAAGTTTAGAGGAGAAACAATAGCGAAGTGTTCGAGAAAGTAGATACGTTTTGGACGTATTAACTCCCCCAAGCTTAGCTTATTGCTTGTCCTCAAGCAATTCATTTGAAAACTTAGTGCGATAAACGAACTTTCACGAACACTTTGCTTCATATGATGTAAATATTCTCAGCACATGAGTAGATGCTTAGACAATTCATAATAAGGAGTATGCAACAAAGTCTACTCAATAGTTATTGCAACCTATGAAGAGAAACGAACTCAATAATAATAAGTAGCATGAAACATAAACATCGGCAACATTGCAATGCTCATAATAAGGTATGATAGAGTGGTATCTCGCTTGCCTTTGTTTGAAGAGCACAATATAAATGCTGAGGCACCTCTGAAGTTCATATGAAGACTAGAGATAAAGATATCAGAGATACAAGCATCAAAGTCATGACATAATTAACCAAGTTTTGGAACAAACACAAGAATGACAACTATGCTCTCAAGAAAGTCCTCATAGAATAAGTGGTGACTCAACAAAGTTGTGAAAACAGTTTTGTGAAGGTTTGAAAGGCTTCCTAATGCTGAAAGGAAGGTACTCGTTAGCTTTGAGCTCTCATTGCCCCTATCATAGGCATCTTCATGTGGTTAAGGTAAAAGTGAGGTCCACTCTGAGTTATATGCTCGATAGACCATAGACTGGAAATCCCAAGTCCCTTGAGTACGAGGGTCGCTCCGCATGCTACTCAACTTTGGTCACCTGAAAGTTCTTGTCATTGTAAATACATGCACATCATCGAGAACCGTCAACGGGGTACCCCTTGCATATGGCACAGGAGCTTTCCCATAACCAAAATGACAAGGCAAGCAGACAATGAGCATCTCAACAATCTTTTTATTTACCATATGCATAGCTTTTTATTGAGGATGCTTCATAGATGCTCATTATAGTGTTGCTGCAAGTTTCCACCATGATTAAGCATGGCTTAGGCTAGTGGCCCAGGCGTTTCTCTAACACAATGTATAAACTCCATGAACTAACAACTTCCCCTTTTATTTCACACCGTCGACATCCATAAATAAAAGAGAAAAGTATCAACTGGATAGAATTATCCAGAAAGTGTTGAAAATGTTCCCCGTGACAGCACGGTTCTGCTAACTCCCAGTATATAATAAGCAAGCATATAACTTTCATGGACTAGTCACAATGGTTCAGGATTATTAAGCGCAAGGAATAAAGTGTGCCATCAAGTTCGTGAGATCTTTACTAACTAACTTTCTCAAAACGGACAAACATTTTATTTTGGAAGAAAACACGACATATGGAATATGCACTGAAATAGCAAATGATGCTAATAGGTAGGTGAGGTGGACACAGTTGGCAATATTGGTTTTGGGGAGTTGGAAGCACAGGTAGAGCACATACTCAGTGCAAGTGAATGCTAGCAATAGAGAGGGAGTGACAAACGAGAGAGCAATAACTGTCATAATCATGCTTGCAACAAAACATGACTAACTATGGCATGAAAGTGATACAAGAACTCTGAGGCAAAATAAATCATCGAGGCTTACTGACTATTGATTAGTCATATGCATGCGTGAGCATGTGCCAAGTCGATTCACATGAATAGTCAGAGGAGGATACCACAATATCATACCAAAGTATGAATAAAACAATGCAAGCAAACATTCATATGACATGCTACAAACTATTAGCAAGCTAGAGCTAATCATAGACAAGCAAGAACTACTTGTTGGAATTATGCCCTAGAGGCGATAATAAAGATGTTATTATTATAATTCTTGTTCATGATAAAGTTTATATTCCATGCTAGAATTGTATTAAGCGGAAAATTTAATACTTGTGTGGTTTGTGAACAACACCGTGTCCCTAGTATTCCTCTATGGACTAGCTCATTGATTAATGATGGTTAAGGTTTCCTAACCATAGACATGAGTTGTCGGTTAATAATGAGATCATATCATTGGGAGAATGATATGATGGACAGACCCAAACTAAGCGAAGCAATTAGATCGTGTCATCGTGTTCATCTTTGCGAAGCTTTTCTTATGTCAAATATTGTATTCCTCAGACCATGAGATAATACAACTCCCTGGTATCAGAAGAAAGCTTTGAGGTCATCAAACGTCATCCTATGAGAGGGTGATCATAAAGGTGTCTCTCAGGTGATCGGAAAGTACCTGTTGGGTTGTATGTATCGAGATGGGATTTGTCCCTCCCAAGTCGGAGAGATATACTTCGGGCCCACTTGGTAATCGATATCAACACCGCTTGCAAGCATGTGGTTAAGGAGTTAATCACAAAGTGATATCGGATTACGGAACGAGTAAAGTACTTGGTGTGAACGAGATTGAACTAGGTATGACGGTACCGACGATCAAATCTCGGGCAAGTAAAATATCGCGAGACGAAGGGAATATATATATGGGATTGATTGAATCCTAGAATCGTGGTTCATCCGATATGATCATCGATGAATGTGTGGGAGTCAATATCGGTTTCCAGACCCCGCTATTGATTATTGATAGAAGATCATGTCTGCATGTTCTCGAACCCGAAGGGTCACACACTTAACGTGTCTCGACGGTAGGATAGATTGGATAATTGGTTTATGAGTTTTTGTTCGGAGTCTCGGATGGGATCCGGGACATCACGAGAGGTTCCGGAGTGGTCCGGAGAATAAGATTCATATAAGGCAATGCAGTTTTTGGAGTTCGGAATTGTTTCGGGTTAATCGGTATTGTACCGGAAGCTTCTATAACCTTCCGGAGGGGGACCAACGTGGCCCCACCTGCCGGGAGGGGGCATGGGCCTATGAGGGAGTGCCCTAGCCGCATTGGGCCAGGGTCACAAGGCCCCATAGGGCCCAGCTGGCCAAACAAGGGGAAACCCTAATGGAGCTTCTAGAAGGAGGGGGGAAACTTGCCCCCCACTCTTCCCTCCTTGGCCGCCGGCCTAGGCTTGGGGGAGGGGCTAGGGTTGGTTCCCACCCCTCTATATAAAGAGGGCTGGGGGCGCACCACCCCCCCACACCTTCCCCTCAAGCCTAGCCGCCCTGCTGCCCTCCTCTCTCTCTCCCTCCCGACTGCGTGTAGGCGAAGCCCTGTTGCAGAAACTCTCCACCACTTGCACCGCGCCGTCGCGTTGTAGATCCAATCCGTCTCTCCACCATACTTGCTGGACCGAGGAAGGAGGAGACGTCGAGGTGCTGCACGTGTGCATCTCTCGGAGGCATCGCCACTTGCGGTGCTAGATCGGATCGGATCGCGAGGAGGAGAAGCGAGTACGACTACATCACCCACGTTCCAACGAACGTTCCGCTGTGCGAATCTTCAAGGGTATGAAGATCTCATCTAATCTCTCTCGTTGTTTGAATCTCCTATATTAGATCTTGGCTTTCTCGTTCGCATCCGTAGAATTTTTTTGATTTACTATGCTGCGAAACCCATCAGTGGTATCAGAGCTAGATCTATGCATAGATGTGTTTCACGAGTAGAACCCAACATGGTTGTTGCGGGCGTTGATGTTTTCTGTGGCAAGCCTCTTGTTTGTGTTCTTCTTATGACGCGGGATAGTGAGATTGAAGCGGTCCAGGCCAACCTTACGCGACGTCGTTCGCGAGACCGGCTCCGCACTTGACGTGTGGCTTGTTCCACACATGCGGCTGGTGGATGCCAGTTTCTCTCACTATAGTTGTCATGGGATTTACACCGGAGTTTGGCAACCATAATATCACCGTTGTGGCTTTCCGTAGGTAAGAATCATTCTTAGCCTGCTACTCCCATAAGCCACGTAAAACATGCAACAAGAAAGTAGAGGCGTCTAACTTGTTTTTGCAAGGAGTGTTTTCTGTGATATGGTATGGCCCAAGATGTGATGTGTATATTGTATGCGATGATCATGTTTTGTAATGTTTCACGACTTGCATGTCGATGAGTACACAACCAGCAGGAGCCATATGGTTGTCTTTATAATTGTGTATGACCTGTGTGTCAACTTCTTATGCGCCATGTAATAGTTTCACTTTATCGCTAAGTAGTTAGTGAAGGGAATATGCCCTGAGAGGCAATAATAAAGTGTTTATTATGTGTATTCCAAGTATATGATAGATGTTTATTTTGCATGCTATAATCGTATTAATACGGAAACGTTAATACATGTGTGTTTAATAAACAAACAGAAAGTTCCTAGTTATGCCTCTCTCATAAACTAGCTCGTTGATTAACAAGATGATCAAGGTTTCCTGATCATGGACATTGGATGTTGTTAATAACGGGATCACAACATTAGTGTAATGATGTGATGAACATTCATCCGAAGTATAGCATTACGATTAAAGTCATTGAGTTTATATTGCTATAACAACTTACGAAGTGATCCTAATCCTTAGACCATGAGATCATGTCAATCACTAACACCGGAAGAGTTTCTTGATAACATCAAACGTCACACCGTAACAGGGTGATTATAAAGATGGATTCAGAACCAATAAAGTGTTATGTTGAGGCTCATGGATCGAGAGTGGAATTTGTTCATCCCGATGATGGATAGATATACTCTGGGCCCTCTCGGTGATATCACATTGATTAGCTTGCAAGCAAGTGATTTGATCACTAGAATGTTATATCACGGGAACGAGAAAAGAGTGCATGTCGGTAACGAGATCAAACTAGATATGGAGATACCGATGATCGAATCTCGGACATGTAATATATCGTGAAACAAAGGGATTAAGATACTAGCGTAAAAGGTTCCGACGATCACAAGAAAGTCATCGTTGAATGTGTGGGAGTCAGTATGGGTCTCCAGATCCCGCTTCTGATTATTGATCCGAGAGGGGTCTCGATCATGTCCGCATTATTCACGAACCATAGGGTGACACACTTAAGATACACCGACATCCAATTGGAGCAAATGTTTCATGCCGAAAGAATAAACAAGCTCAGGAATTTATTTCACTAGATACCGAAACAGGTTTTCGGGTGAAATTGCATAAAGTGGTTATGCATGTGAAATGGAATTCTAGCAAGGGGTTATTTGCGAATGTTTGTCATAAAGTAATTGACAAAATTCTGAATAAAATAAAAGAGTTTTATTTAATGAGAGTTTGCATTAAATTTGGTGGAAATTTAATGGGAATTTGAGTGGACTTTTGAGTGGAGGGAATTTAAAGGAATTTTGTGAGTGGAGTGTCCACTCACATGAAGAGGGGAGGGCAAGGGGGCAGCCCCCATGCGCCGGTCACCCCCTTGGGGTTCCCCCTCCTCCTATAAAAGGAGCCCCCCTCCTCACTTGTCTCTCACACCTCCTCGTGAAGGATCTCTCTCCCCCTCTAGAATTTATCCCCATGGTCTCGGACTAGCGAGATACATGTTCCCGGTGGCTATTCGGCAAGAAAGAGTTGTGCTTCCGCTGCATCGCTGGAGCGAGGAGGCGGAGGTTGCTCGGTGCCTCGAACGTGTGTGCGAGCACGGATGCGCTGCTGATTTGCGGCGCTAGGACTTCCTCTCGATCTTGAGATCGGCAAGAGATCGTCTACATCAACCACGAGTTGAACTCGTTAAGCTTTGTCGGTCTTCAAGGGTATATTCTCTACAGATATACATCCGCCCGTTGTTTGTATAAGTAGATAGATCTTGGTACATAGTTCCCATCGTAGGAATTTTTTTGTTTTCTATGCTACGAACCCTACAGTGGTATCAGAGCCAGATCTATGCATAGATGCTTTACACGGGTAGTACACATATGAGTATGTGGGCGATGATGATCATGTTATTGCTCCTTTGTTGTAATTTTGTATATTGGTGGCATAGTGGGATGAAGCGGCCCGGACAAACTTTACATGTCCTCGCACATGAGACCTGTTCCACGCTTGACATGCAACTAGTTTGCATAAGTGGCTAGCGGGTGTCTGTCTCTCCTACTATAGTCAATACCTATTTTGCAAGCGAGTTGTAAACAATTTGATTATCCTCGTTGTGGTTCATGTTCGTAGGTAAGAACGGTTCTATCTCGAAAGCCCTAAGCCACGTAAAACTTGCAATGGATAAATTAGATGCGTCTAGTTTAGATTGTTGCTGGGCTAGTGTTATGATATGGTAGTGTTGTAAGTAGAAGTATGAGATGACACTCTTACAACACACATAGCATGTAAACTCCATAGACCTTGGATTTACACATATAGGTATGATAGTGATCATACCACGATGCACATGATAGAGATCATATGCGGGAACCATAACATTTCACTAATAAACATGTGATGTTTGATAGCATCTTATATTGCCTTTTTAGTACTTTGTTAGCATAATAAGATGATCCCTTTTTTAAATATCAAGATAAGAATGTGTTCTTCCTTTAGTATGCACCGATTATGTTTCGTCGCTCCAAGACATCACGTGATGATCGGGTGTTCTTGGATCCACGACCATATTTCGGGTGTAAAACAGTTACACACGCGAATACTAAGGTTCTAACTTGGCGAGACTAGCATGTACAGACATGGCCTCGGAACACGGACCGAAAGGTTAAGCATGAGTCATATAGTTGATATGATGCCCATTTGATGCTCGCCTTTGAAGCTATACCGACTCATGTGATGATCGGACTTGGTATAGTGGATTTGGTTCATGTAATCACCAAAAAGGCACAAGGGATGTCGTTTTTGAGTGGGAGTTCATTCGTAATATGGATTAGTTGAACTCAATCTATCATACACTTAGTCTAAACTTTACAAATTCTGTTGTAGATGGAACCACCTGCTTTTAATTTCAATGTGTTCATGTAGAAAGAGAAACTAGCAACAAACGGTAGCAACTTTACCGAATGGGCCATGAATTTGAGGATTCTCCTCTCTGCTGCACAAAAGCAATATGTGCTAGAAGCGCCGTTAGGCCCCCCACCTTTTGATGATGCCCCTGACGAGAAGAAGAATGTCTATCAGACTCGTCAGGAGGACCACAACTTAGTTCATTGCAGCATATTGTATGGGCTAAATCCGGAACTTCGAAAGCGTTTAGAAAATGGCAATGCATTTGATACAATGGGTGAGTTGAAAATGATTTTCGACACACATGCTGCTGTAGAGAGCTACAACGCTTCAGAAAAGTTCTTTAGCTGCATGATGGAAGAGCACAACTCCGTTAGTGAGCATGTACTCAATATGTCGGATTACGCCGACAAGCTTGTGTCTTTGGGAATATCGATTCCCATTGACTTAGGCGTCCATCGTGTTCTGCAGTCTCTGCCACCTAGCTATAAGAGCTTCGTGATGAACTATAATATGCAAGGCATGAAGAAGTCTCTCCCGAGCTTCTGTCAATGCTTAAAACTACAGAAGTGGAGATCAAAAAGGAACATCAAGTGTTGATGATCAATAGGAACACTGGTTTCAAGAAAGACAAGAAGGGAAAACGGAAGGGAAGTAAGGGCGGTAAGCCTGTTGCCATGCCTGAAAAGAAACCCCGAGTTGGACCTAAGTCTGAAACCGAGTGTTACTATTGTAAGGGGACTGGCCACTGGAAGCGCAACTGCCCCAAGTATCTGGCAGACAAGAAGGCCGGCAAGGCAAACAAAGGTATATATGATATACATGTTATTGATGTGTACTTGACTAGTGCTCGCAGTAGCACCTGGGTATTTGATATCGGTTCAGTTGCTAATATTTGTAACTCGAATCAGGGGCTGCGGAACAAGCGACCGCTAGCAAGGGGTGAGGTCAAGATGCGTGTCGGCAATGGATCAAGCGTTGATGTGATCGCCGTCGGAACGCTACCTCTCCACTTGCCGTCGGGATTAGTTATAAACTTGAATAATTGTTATCTGGTGCCTGCACTAAGCATGAACATTGTATCTGGATCGTGTTTGATGGGAAGTGGTTATTCATTTAAATCCGAGAACAATGGTTGTTCCATTTATATGAATGAAATCTTTTATGGTCATGCACCGATGATGAATGGTTTATTTCTTTTAGATCTCGATGATAATGTTACACATATTCATAATGTTGATGCTAAGAAGATTAAACTTAATGATGATATATCCGCATATATGTGGCACTGCCGTCTAGGTCATATTGGCGTTAAACGCATGAAGAAGCTCCATTCGGATGGACTTTTGGAATCACTTGATTATGAATCATTTGATACATGTGAGCCATGCCTTATGGGCAAGATGACTAGAACGCCGTTTTCCGGTTCTATGGAACGGGCGACAGATTTGTTGGAAATCATACATTCTGATGTATGTGGTCCAATGAGTGTGTCGGCGCGAGGTGGATATCGTTATTTTGTTACTTTCACAGATGATTTGAGTAGATACGGTTATATCTACTTGATGAAACACAAGTCTGAAACCTTTGAAAAGTTCAAGGAATTTCAAAATGAAGTGGAAAATCATCGTAATAGAAAGATCAAATTTCTACGGTCCGACCGTGGAGGTGAGTATCTAAGTTATGAGTTTAGCACTCACATGAAAGAGTGTGGAATTGTTTCACAACTCACACCTGCCGGAACACCACAGAGAAATGGTGTGTCGGAACGTTGTAATCGTACTTTATTAGATATGGTTCGATCTATGATGTCTCTGACGGACTTGCCGTTGTCATTTTGGGGTTATGCACTAGAAACTGCTGCATTCACTTTAAATTGGGCACCATCTAAATCCGTTGAAAAGACATCGTATGAATTGTGGTTTGGAAACAAACCTAAGCTGTCTTTTCTTAAAGTTTGGGGATGCGATGTTTATGTGAAGAAACTTCAACCGGATAAACTCGAACCCAAAGCGGAAAAATGCGTCTTCATAGGATACCCTAAGGAAACTATTTGGTATTCCTTCTATCACAGATCTGAGGGCAAGGTTTTTGTTGCCAAGAATAGATCCTTTCTAGAGAAAGAGTTTCTCGCGAAAGGTGTGAGTAGTCGAAAAATAGAACTCGAAGAGGTTATCGAACCTTCTCTTCAAAGTATGGCGAGTAGCGCAGCGCCGGAAGTTGTTCCGGAGTTGGCTCCTCATGTTGAAGAGGGAACTAATGATAATGATCATGAAACTCGGAAAGAGAGTACTACCGAACCTCGCAGGTCAAGCAGGACGCGTGCAGCTCCCGAGCTGTACGGAAATCCTGTCATGAATTTCATGGTTGATGAAAATGATGACCCTGTGACGTATGAAGAAGCGATGATGAGCCTGGATTCCAACAAATGGTTAGAAGCCATGAAATCCGAGATGGAATCCATGTATGAAAATCAAGTTTGGAACTTGGTGGAATTACCTCACGACCGAAAGGCCGTGGAGAACAAATGGATTTTCAAAAGGAAAACTGATGCTGATGGTAATGTGACGTCTATAAAGCTCGACTTGTCGCAAAGGGGTTTCGAAAAATTCAAGGAGTTGACTACGATGAGACATTCTCTCCCGTAGCGATGCTAAAGTCAGTTAGGATTATGTTAGCAATTGCTGCATATTTCGATTATGAGATATGGCAGATGGATGTCAAAACCGCGTTTCTCAATGGAAATATTGAATAAGAGTTGTATATGATATAACCAAAGGGTTTTGTCGATCCTAAGGATGCTAACAAGGTGTGCAAGCTTCAGCGATCCATCTATGGATCGAAGCAAGCATCACGAAGTTGGAATCTCCGCTTTGATGAGGTGATCAAAGAGTTTGGATTTGTCCAAACTTATGGAGAAGCTTGTATTTACAAGAAAGTGAGTGGGAGCAATGTGGCATTTCTGATATTATATGTGGATATTATTGATCGGAAATGATATAGATCTTTTAAACAGTGTTAAAAGTTATCTAAACAGCAAATTTTCAATGAAGGACCTAGGTGAAGCGTCATACATATTAGGCATAAAGATCTATAGAGATAGATCTAGGCGCCTAATAGGGCTATCACAAAGTACATACCTTGATAAGATTTTAAAGAAGTTTAAAATGGACGGAAGTAAGAAGGGGTTCTTACCTATATTGCAAGGCAAGACATTGAGTAAGACTCAAAGTCCGGCTTCGGCGGAAGAAAGAGAGATAATGGACAAAGTCCCCTATGCTTTAGCCACAGGCTCTATAATGTACGCCATGCTATGTACAAGACCGATGTGGCACATGCTATTAGTTTGACTAGTAGGTACCAATCGGATCCAGGTTCGGAACACTGGATAGCGGTCAAGAATATCCTTAAGTACTTACGAAGAACTAAGGATATGTTTCTTGTATACGGAGGTGAAGAAGAGCTCGTCGCTAAGTGTTATGTTGACGCTAGCTTTGACACCGATCCGGATGACTCTAAGTCTCAATCCGGATACGTTTTTCTCATGAATGGCGGAGCGGTTAGTTGGAGGAGCTCCAAACAACCTGTGGTAGCGGGATCAACAACGGAGGCCGAATATGTTGCTGCTTCAGAAGCGGCTCAGGAAACAGTTTGGATGAAGGAGTTCATATCCGAACTAGGAGTGGTTGCAAACGCGTTGGACCCAATGGTGATCTATTGTGACAACAATGGTGCCATTGCCAATGCCAAAGAACCAAGGTCTCACAAGCATTCCAAGCATATTAAGCGCCGGTTTCACTCCATCCGCGAACATGTCAAGGATGGAGATATAAAGATTTGTAAAGTACATACGGATCTCAATGTAGCAGATCCGTTGACTAAAACTCTCCCTAGAGCAAAACATGATCAACACCATAACTCAATGGGTGTTAGATTTATCACTATGTAACTAGATTATTGTCTCTAGTGCAAGTGGGAGACTGAAGGGAATATGCCCTGAGAGGCAATAATAAAGTGTTTATTATGTGTATTCCAAGTATATGATAGATGTTTATTTTGCATGCTATAATTGTATTAATACGGAAACGTTAATACATGTGTGTTTAATAAACAAACAGAAAGTTCCTAGTTATGCCTCTCTCATAAACTAGCTTGTTGATTAACAAGATGATCAAGGTTTCCTGATCATGGACATTGGATGTTGTTAATAACGGGATCACAACATTAGTGTAATGATGTGATGAACATTCATCCGAAGTATAGCATTACGATAAAAGTCATTGAGTTTATATTGCTATAACAACTTACGAAGTGATCCTAATCCTTAGACCATGAGATCATGTCAATCACTAACACCGGAAGAGTTTCTTGATAACATCAAACGTCACACCGTAACAGGGTGATTATAAAGATGGATTCAGAACTAATAAAGTGTTATGTTGAGGCTCATGGATCGAGAGTGGAATTTGTTCATCCCGATGACGGATAGATATACTCTGGGCCCTCTCGGTGATATCACATTGATTAGCTTGCAAGCAAGTGATTTGATCACTAGAATGTTATATCACGGGAACGAGAAAAGAGTGCATGTCGGTAACGAGATCAAACTAGTTATGGAGATACCGATGATCGAATCTCGGACATGTAATATATCGTGAAACAAAGGGATTAAGATACTAGCATAAAAGGTTCCGACGATCACAAGAAAGTCATCGTTGAATGTGTGGGAGTCAGTATGGGTCTCCAGATCCCACTTCTGATTATTGATCCGAGAGGGGTCTCGATCATGTCCGCATTATTCACGAACCGTAGGGTGACACACTTAAGAGACACCGACATCCAATTGGAGCAAATGTTTCATGCCGAAAGAATAAACAAGCGCAGGAATTTATTTCACTAGATACCGAAATAGGTTTTGGGGTGAAATTGCATAAAGTGGTTATGCATGTGAAATGGAATTATAGCAAGGGGTTATTTGTGAATGTTTGTCATTAAAGTAATTGACAAAATTCTGAATAAAATAAAAGAGTTTTATTTAATGAGAGTTTGCATTAAATTTGGTGGAAATTTAATGGGAATTTGAGTGGACTTTTGAGTGGAGGGAATTTAAAGGAATTTTGTGAGTGGAGTTTCCACCCACATGAAGAGGGGAGGGCAAGGGGGCAGCCCCCATGTGCCGACCACCCCCTTGGGGTTCCCCCCTCCTCCTATAAAAGGAGCCCCCCTCCTCACTTGTCTCTCACACCTCCTCGTGAAGGATCTCTCTCCCCCTCTAGAATTTATCCCCCATGGTCTCGGACTAGCGAGATACATGTTCCCGGTGGCTATTCGGCAAGAAAGAGTTGTGCTTCCGCTGCATCGCTGGAGCGAGGAGGCGGAGGTTGCTCGGTGCCTCGAACGTGTGTGCGAGCACGGATGCACTGCTGATTTGCGGCGCTAGGACTTCCTCTCGATCTTGAGATCGGCAAGAGATCGTCTACATCAACCACGAGTTGAACTCGTTAAGCTTTGTCGGTCTTCAAGGGTATGTTCTCTACGGATATACATCCGCTCGTTGTTTGTATCTAGTAGATAGATCTTGGTACATAGTTCCCATCGTAGGAAAATTTTTGTTTTCTATGTTGCGAACCCTACAGTTAGCAATAGTTGTAGTTGCTATTCGTGGTGGAGGCAATCATGGTGGAGTGATGGAGATCATGCCGGCACGCACAAGATGGAGATCATTGCATGAAGATTGGCTATACCATGTCACATAAAGTTATATGCATGTGATGTTTATCCTTTTTATGTATCTTATTATGCTTAGATCGCGACGGTAGCATTATAAGATGATTCCTCACTTAAAGATCAAGATAAAACTGTGTTCTTCCCATGTATGCACCGTTGCGAAAGTTCGTCGTGTCCAAGCATCACGTGAAGATCGGGTGCTATAGACTCTACGTTCACATACAACGGGTGCAAGCCAGTTTTGCACACGCGGAAATACTTGGGTTTGACTTGACGAGCCTAGCATGTACAGACATGGCCTCGGAACACATGAACCGAAAGGTTAAACATGAGTCATATGAATGATATGATCGACACTTCGTTGTCCACCATTGAAACCACATCTCTTCTCGTGAAGATCGGATTATGTGTGGTGGATTTGGATCGTGTTCACTAAACAACTTGAGGGATGTTGAATTTAGTGGGAGTTCATCTAGTAATTTGATTAAAAGTTGAACTAGTTATCATGAACATAGTCTAATTTGTACTTGCAAACATTGTAGATCAAATGGCTAAGTCCAACTTCAACTTCAACGTTTTTGCTGAGAAGGAAAATCTTAGAAACAATGGGTCTAACTTCACCAATTGGTTCCGCAATCTGAGAATCATTCTCTCTGGCGGTCAAAAGGACTATGTCCTTGAAAATGCGCTAGGTGACGCCCCTGCTGTAGATGCGCCGGCTGATGAGAAAGCTGTCTATCAGTCGCGCAAGGATGATTATGGTGTGATTAAGAGCACCATGTTGTTTGCTATGGAATCAGACCTTCAAAATTGTTTTGAAGACTATCCCGGGCCCTTTGAGATTCTCGAGGAGCTGAAAACCATGTTTCAGACTCAGGCCCGTTCTGAGAGATATGAGATCTCTGAGAAATTCTTTAACTGCAAGATGGAGGAAGGGAGTTTCGTTAGTGAGCACGCCATAAAGATGTCGGGCTACACTCAACGCCTTGAGCAACTGGACTGCAAGATTCCAGAGGAGCTCAAGATTGACAGGGTTCTGCAATCACTCCCTCCCAGCTACAAAAGTTTTGTAGTGACTCATAATCAGATTGGTTCCATTGATACGATCACCGAGCTCTTCGCAAAGCTGAAGGCTGCGGCGGTGGACATCAAAAAGGATAATCATGTGTTGATGGTCAACAAGCCCCCCACCTTCAAGAAAGGTAAGGGTGCAAAGAAGCCCTTCAAGAAAGGCGGCGGCAAGCGTGTTGCCCCTGCTGATAAGAAGCTCAAGTCTGGACCCAAGCCGGACACTGAGTGCTTCTATTGCAAGGACAAGGGTCACTGGAAGCGCAACTGTCCGAAGTACTTAGCGGACAAGAAGGCTGGCACCATCAAAGGTATATTTGATATACATGTTATTGATGTTTTCCTTACTAGCCCTCGTTGTAGTGCCTGGGTATTTGATAATGGTTCAGTTGCTAATATTTGTAACTCAAAACTGTCACATCCCAAGATTTTCAAAATCTTGTAATGTGAAAAATAAATAAACAAAATAAAATATTTGTTGAAAATCAGGGTGAAAAGAAACTTTTGGTATCTAAATGGAAACTTAAAATCCCATCTTTAACAAACTTTGGTAAAGGTTTGAATCCAACAAAATCCAAATCAAAATAAATGCATTCCTCAATGAATGTATCTGGAAATTTAAACACTTGGAAAATAAATTCAAACCCTAAACCCTAATGGAATAAAATCATTTCCAAGTTATCTCCAAATTTATGGATGTGATCCATATAAAATCTTGTCAACAAACAATCACAAATGATCAAGAAAGACAAATAGAAATATTACAAGACCATATAAATTGGTTTCACTCAATTTGGAACCATAAATAAAATCTTATGAATTTAATAAGATGAGGAATTGTATTCCCAAAACTAATAAAGCCTTTATCTAAAATCCATACCAAATGGTGAGCAATTAATCCTAAAAGGATTTAAAAGGATAAACAATTATAAAATAAGATTTCACAAATTGGAATCACCAAGTTTGGACCTCTAAATAAAAAGATATGGATTTTATAAAATGAAGAAAGAAATAATAAATAATGAATATTTAAAGACCAAACCAAATCTTGGCCAAATCCATAAACAAATGGAATGAATTATAATCCAAATCCAAATAAAATAAAAGGATAAAGAATTTTCCAAATAAAATAAAAAGGCATTAACCATTCTATCCCTATCTTAATAAGACAAATCTCTAAATAAGAATTCATGAGAAATGGTATTTTGGAATTTACCCAAGTGAATTAAAGTTGTTTAAATAACTTAAATAAAAAGATCAAAGGAAACCTCTAAATAAAATTATGGAATTAAAACTATATTTAAATCCTATGGGAATTAAAACAAATAAATCCAATCTTAAAAAGATTAATAAATCCTATTAAAATGCTTTTCCAAATAATTCAAGATGAATTATTTGACACCCTTTTAAGTAAACACAACCTACTGAAAAGATTGGAAAGTTTAAAATAATTTAAATGGTAATTAAAACATTATTAAAACCTATTTGATTTAATACAAGGACCTACTTTATTAATTAAAAAGACTCCAAAAAGAATAAAGTTTTTATTCAAAATTGACATCAGAATATACTACTAACCAGTATTTAAACCCACCCAAAATTTGGCAAAGTTTTGAAATCAATTGAGTGCTTGAAATGATTAAAGGAAATCAAAATAGAATAAAGGAAAAGAATAAAGGAAAAAGATTCAGAACAGAAAAAATAAGAGCAAGGTCGACCCAACCCAACCTGGCCCACTAAGCCCAACAGCCCACCTCCTCTTTCCCCTCCCGAAGCGTTTTCCTCACCCGTGTCTGAACCCGCGCAGCCACTGATGACTAGGCCCCACCAAACCCCTCTCTATCTCGCTTACGCTAGGCCCCACCGCCAGCTCACCTTCTTCCTCACCCGCCGCTGACCACGCCCGGCCGTTCCTGCCGTTGAATGCTCGCGTAAATTCGCCATAACGCCGCAGTGATTCCGCTCTGCAACTGCGCCCTCTTAATTGCCCACGTCCCCTCTCCATTTCCCCTCGCTCTCCATCCTCCCTCTGCCCCCAGGCTGCCCCTGATTTGGTTTGCATGACCACTGCTCCGACAACCTTCCCTAGCCAATTCTGGCGACCCCACACCACCCCTTGCCTCCCCGAGCACACAGGCACATTCCCTAGACCCAGGCGCACCTCTCCATATCATCAGCTCGCCCGCGCGTGCTTTGCAACATCGACAACGACGATGACCCGTAGCGCCACCGTCTGCTCCAACTCCGACGAGGTTTCCTGGTAAGCTCGGACCGCCCCGAAACTATTCGATGATGCATGCATGTTCCCTGATACCGTGCGCGTCTAATGCACCATTTACTTTGCTTCGGCACGCCTTGTAGCCTCGCCCCCGTCGACGTCTGACCGCACCCGAGGCCCATCTCAACTCCGGTGAGCGATTAAGGATAATCTCGTGCGCCCCTTCACCAGCCAGTACCACGTTGAGCATCAGCAAACTTCGACGATTCTGGTGAGCCACCCCACTCCTCCTCTAGCTTCCTGTATCGCCAGCACCGTCATCGTCTGAGCGCGCCGCCGCCACTCGCCGCCGCCATCGCCGCTGATCCTTGGTCGACACGTTGAGGACCGTCAGATCTAGATCGTAAGGATGAGATAGAATGACTAACCGAAGCGGTATGGAGCTACCTATGCCGCACGATTTCATTTTGATCCAACGCCTCACAGCACGCGATCCACACGAATCGTTTTTGTCGAATAGAAATCAGACACGTGGCCTGTAGTTGATTTAAAAGACAGAAACATTTCTATTAGTAGTTTGGATTTGTAAATTGCATAACTTTTGATCCACACGTCCAAATTTTGCAAATTTTATATCAATGGATTCAGAAAAGCAAGCCCTAGCCAACCATGCCATTTGTTTAGTAAAAATCTTCTGGTAAAATGTTTGTTTTTGCAGAAACTTATGTATGCTTGTTTAGGTTATAAAAATTATTCTAAAATGATTTTGGGGATAAAATCTTTGGCAAATGGTGTGTTTTGAACCTACTGACCATAGGAATAACCTTGTGGTTTCAAAAATGTATTTGGAGATGTAAAAGAATGAAACTTGGATTTAAAACCAATTCTAGTCAAATAAAAATATGGCTTATTTATTAAAAATGGTTTTGGAAGAAAACCTTTGGGAAATGTTTTGTTTTAAACACCCTGACCCTAAACACAAGGTTTTATGGTTTGAAAACATATTTTGTGAATCCTATAGATTAATGCCTTATTAAAAACATTTCTACACCACATAAAATGATACTTTGTTTAGAAAAGGGTTTATAAATTGAAACCTTTTGCAAATGACTTTGCCACTTTATAAAATGACCAATAGGTGTTTTCAAATGTTTATAACCTATTAGAAACCACTTTTACAAATAAAACAACCCTTTTGCATGCTTGCATGTATTGTTTTGTTTTATTATTTTATGTGATGTTTTGCTTGAATGGTATATTGAAATATTGTTTGCTTGATTGAATTGTAGTGACTTGAAGTGTGTGAACATTGCAAAGATCAAGAAGTGAACCTATACTCTACCAAAAAGGCAAGTGATGCTTCATACTTTGTCCCATTATTTTCACTATGCATTAGTGATATTTCTAAGTAGGACTTGCATGGAATTTTGCTAAGTATAAACCATGCTATGGGAAAACCTAGTAGATGAAAACCTTAGTAGAATTTCCTAAGTTAAGATTCCTACTACTATCATGCTTAGCTTAGCTAATAGAAAACAAGGGTGGAATATATACATTCATACTATGGAAAAATTTCTAAGTCTGAGGACTTGTGTTTTTGTTTAATAAAACAACTAAGTTAATGAATCACCTGGTTGGAAAGGGACTTGCTTGGTGGTTTTTGGTTGAGTGGTTACACAAGGCCCATGGCTATGGTTTACCTTGTGTATCACACTTGTGGATTGCCACCCAGGAACTAAGAGATTTGAGATGTCAAATGTTGAGAAGCTTCAAGTGCAACCACTTGGCATTATGGGCTCTGCCTGGATCATATAGGTTGTAATAACTTAGCCAAATGGACAGTTGGTGGTAGGGGTTTGATAGGTTGGAGCGCGTCCATTTTGGTCTAAGGGAAGGCTTCTGAAAGATCTTGTCTTGGGAAACCAAGTCTTGTGGGGAAAGTGCACCACCTCTGCAGAGTGTAAATTCTAAGTACTTAGGCATGTCCCTGGTAAAGGACAATTTGAGCATCAAGACATGGAAGCTATCAAGAATCTCATCATCCAAATTTCTAAGTTAAAAACTTGTGGTTGAACAAGGGTTAAAGGATCTTCAATCTTTGATTGGTAGATGCCTTGGGTGATTTTTGCCAAACAAAAACTTAGTGTTTTCAAATGATAAGGAAAATCTATTTTGAGCAAAGCAAGCCTAAGCTCCACTTAGCCAAATGCATATAGATGAAAGACTCCACTATACTACCATAGTAACACTTGCCAATACAATTCAAATGTATTGACCCTTGTGGATGTAACTTGTTATGTTGCAGGTTTGATTGATTTAGTGAAGTGTGTTGATTAGGATTACAAAGTCTACAACCAACATGTCTGCCTGTGGCACTTTGAAGATGAAGGACCCCATGCTTATAGATATTCTGCTGCAATGTAATGTAATAGCCAAATGAGCTATGAAAGATGTAATAAATTATTTTATTCCTGGTTATAAAGTTGTATTATGACCTTTGTTTCTTGATATTACATCTTAACTGTGGATTCTAGCTATTGATCCAGGGACTAGCATTGTAAACACAGGGGACTCTACCTTATTCAAGGTTGGGGACCTTACATATGGTATCAGAGCATTGTGTTGCCTGTAGGATTTGTAACCCTAGGATTGGACAAAAACCCCTTAGAAAAATAAGAGTTGTATTTGTTCCAAAACTTATTTACAAACAATCTTGTAAACTCTTTCCTCAAACCATTTTGGTTTTGATTCTACAACTCTTCTATTTCAACTTGATGGACAAAGCCTACCCCATGGCCAAAGACTTCACCATGTGCTAAGGACTTCATCAACTCTAATGACTTCAACATCTTCAACTCTAATGACTTCAACATCTTCAACTCTAATGACTTCAACAACTTCATCATTTTCATCAAGGACTTCAATATTAGATATCACTAAGGACTACAAGTGAGACAAGAAATCTTGCTCAAGACTTGAAGACTAAGGAAACACAACTTAGAAGGAACCATCATCCCTTTGAAGTTTTGAGACCAAGATGCAAGAAATTATCTAAGGATACAAAGACCTTGTTCATGAAGAATCAACTAAGAAGGATGGAAAGATTTCAAGTGAAACCATATAGGTGGACCACCATATTTAGTTTAAGTCAAACCCACCAACTTATGTGGTGTAGAAAAAATATTTTTAGTTGCCTAAAAATATGCTTGAAACTTGTTATTTGAGTGGAATGTTTGTTTGTGATTGCTTGCACATTGCTTGTGTGAATTGTCATGTGTGTTATTAGAATTATTCCCTTAGAAATATTTTGCCTATTCTAATCCCAATCCAACCCAAACAGATGACTTCTCCAAGAAACTCCAACATCAAGGATGGTGATAACAACAACAACAACCCAGAGGACAACATGAGAGAACTTATAGCAACCCAAACCCAGTTGAGCCAAGTGACAACTCAGCTTTTAGCCAACAACAATGCTATACAAAGGATTTTGAAACTTCAATCCCAATTGTTGCAAGGGATGGCTACTCAAATGACCAACATGGGAGAAAACTCTTCCCAAGGAGTTTATGACAACAAGGATGACAAAGATGCTATTCTAGAAGGAACCCAAGCTTGCAATATTTGTGGAGACAAGGATCATACATCCAAGGAGCATGAAGATCAATGCCCCAAGAAGAGAGAAAGATTTCCCACCTTTGAGGTGAGATATGAAGGGCATGAACTAGAAGAACTCCTAGCTTTGGAGAGACCCAAAAAGAAGAAGAAGGACAAAAGCCAGTTGCAATGTTACAATTGCAAAGAGATGGGACACTATGCCAGTGAATGCCCAAAAAAGAAGAAGAGCCAAGAAGACAAATAAAAGCTAGTGAAACCCAAGATGAGGAAGGATACTAGCCAAGTGATGTGCAACCACTGCAAAAAGTTAGGACATTATGCATCATATTGTCCAGAGAATCCACCTCAAGACCTCAACCTTATCACATGTTTCAAATGCAAGGAGCTAGGCCACTATGCAAACCTCTGTCCAGGAAAGTTACACCAAGATCCCGAGTAAGACAAGATGTAATCTAGTTGGAAATTTTTAAGGGTGGTAGTACCCTAGATGCTTTTGAGCCAACTTGTAACCCTTAGCCTTCCCAAATCTCGGGACGAGATTTATTTTAAGGGTGGTAGCCTATCACATCCCAAGATTTCCCAAATCTTGTAATGTGAAAAATAAATAAACAAAATAAAATATTTGTTGAAAATCAGGGTGAAAAGAAACTTTTGGTATCTAAATGGAAACTTAAAATCCCATCTTGAACAAACTTTGGTAAAGGTTTGAATCCAGCAAAATCCAAATCAAAATAAATGCATTCCTCAATGAATGTATCTGGAAATTTAAACACTTGGAAAATAAATTCAAACCCTAAACCCTAATGGAATAAAATCATTTCCAAGTTATCTCCAAATTTATGGATGTGATCCATATAAGATCTTGTCAACAAACAATCACAAATGATCAAGAAAGACAAATAGAAATATTACAAGACCATATAAATTGGTTTCACTCAATTTGGAACCATAAATAAAATCTTATGAATTTAATAAGATGAGGAATTGTATTCCCAAAACTAATAAAGCCTTTTCTAAAATCCATACCAAATGGTGAGCAATTAATCCTAAAAGGATTTAAAAGGATAAACAGTTATAAAATAAGATTTCACAATTTGGAATCACCAAGTTTGGACCTCTAAATAAAAAGATATGGATTTTATAAAATGAAGAAAGAAATAATAAATAATGAATATTTAAAGACCAAACCAAATCTTGGCCAAATCCATAAACAAATGGAATGAATTATAATCCAAATCCAAATAAAATAAAAGGATAAAGAATTTTCCAAATAAAATAAAAAGGCATTAACCATTCTATCCCTATCTTAATAAGACAAATCTCTAAATAAGAATTCATGAGAAATGGTATTTTGGAATTTACCCAAGTGAATTAAAGTTGTTTAAATAACTTTAATAATAAGATCAAAGGAAAACTCTAAATAAAATTATGGAATTAAAACTATATTTAAATCCTATGGGAATTAAAACAAATAAATCCAATCTTAAAAAGATTAATAAATCCTATTAAAATGCTTTTCCAAATAATTCAAGATGAATTATTTGACACCCTTTTAAGTAAACACAACCTACTGAAAAGATTGGAAAGTTTAAAATAATTTAAATGGTAATTAAAACATTATTAAAACCTATTTGATTTAATACAAGGACCTACTTTATTAATTAAAAAGACTCCAAAAAGAATAAAGTTTTTATTCAAAATTGACATCAGAATATACTACTAACCAGTATTTAAACCCACCCAAAATTTGGCAAAGTTTTGAAATCAATTGAGTGCTTGAAATGATTAAAGGAAATCAAAATAGAATAAAGGAAAAGAATAAAGGAAAAAGATTCAGAACAGAAAAAAATAAGAGCAAGGTCGACCCAACCCAACCTGGCCCACTAAGCCCAACAGCCCACCTCCTCTTTCCCCTCCCGAAGCGTTTTCCTCACCCGTGTCTGAACCCGCGCAGCCACTGATGACTAGGCCCCACCAAACCCCTCTCTATCTCGCTGACGCTAGGCCCCACCGCCAGCTCACCTTCTTCCTCACCCGCCGCTGACCACGCCCGACCGTTCCTGCCGTTGAATGCTCGCGTAAATTCGCCGTAACACCGCAGTGATTCCGCTCTGCAACTGCGCCCTCTTAATCGCCCACGTCCCCTCTCCATTTCCCCTCGCTCTCCATCCTCCCTCTGCCTCCAGGCTGCCCCTGATTTGGTTTGCACGACCACTGCTCCGACAACCTTCCCCAGCCAATTCCGGCGACCCCACACCACCCCTTGCCTCCCCGAGAACACAGGCACATTCCCCAGACCCAGGCGCACCTCTCCATATCATCAGCTCGCCCGCGCGTGCTTTGCAGCATCGACAACGACGACGACCCGTAGCGCCACCGTCTGCTCCAACTCCGACGAGGTTTCCTGGTAAGCTCGGACTGCCCCAAAACTATTCGATGATGCACGCATGTTCCCTGATACCGTGCGCGTCTAATGCACCCTTTACTTTGCTTCGGCACGCCTTGTAGCCTTGCCCCCGTCAACGTCTGACCGCACCCGAGGCCCAGCTCAACTCCGATGAGCGATTAAGGACAATCTCGTGCGCCCCTTCACCAGCCAGTACCACGTTGAGCATCATAAAACTTCGACGATTCTGGTGAGCTACCCCACTCCTCCTCTAGCTTCCTGTATCGCCAGCACCGTCATCGTCTAAGCGCGCCGCCGCCACTCGCCGCCGCCAGCGCCGCTGATCCTTGGTCGACACGTTGAGGACCGTCAGATCTAGATCGTAAGGATGAGATAGAATGACTAACCGAAGCGGTATGGAGCTACCTATGCCGCACGATTTCATTTTGATCCAACGCCTCACAGCACGCGATCCACGCGAATCGTTTTTGTCGAATAGAAATCAGACACGTGGCCTGTAGTTGATTTAAAAGACAGAAACATTTCTATTAGTAGTTTGGATTTGTAAATTGCATAACTTTTGATCCACACGTCCAAATTTTGCAAATTTTATATCAATGGATTCAGAAAAGCAAGCCCTAGCCAACCATGCCATTTGTTTAGTAAAAATCTTCTGGTAAAATGTTTGTTTTTGCAGAAACTTATGTATGCTTGTTTAGGTTATAAAAATTATTCTAAAATGATTTTGGGGATAAAATCTTTGGCAAATGGTGTGTTTTGAACCTACTGACCATAGGAATCACCTTGTGGTTTCAAAAATGTATTTGGAGATGCAAAAGAATGAAACTTGGATTTAAAATCAATTCTAGTCAAATAAAAATATGGCTTATTTATTAAAAATGGTTTTTGAAGAAAACCTTTGGGAAATGTTTTGTTTTAAACACCCTGACCCTAAACACAAGGTTTTATGGTTTGAAAACATATTTTGTGAAACCTATAGATTAATGCCTTATTAAAAACATTTCTACACCACATAAAATGATACTTTGTTTAGAAAAGGGTTTATAAATTGTAACCTTTTGCAAATGACTTTGCCACTTTATAAAATGACCAATAGGTGTTTTCAAATGTTTATAACCTATTAGAAACCACTTTTACAAATAAAACAACCCTTTTGCATGCTTGCATGTATTGTTTTGTTTTATTATTTTATGTGATGTTTTGCTTGAATGGTAGATTGAAATATTGTTTGCTTGATTGAATTGTAGTGACTTGACGTGTGTGAACATTGCAAAGATCAAGAAGTGAACCTATACTCTACCAAAAAGGCAAGTGATGCTTCATACTTTGTCCCATTATTTTCACTATGCATTAGTGATATTTCTAAGTAGGACTTGCATGGAATTTTGCTAAGTATAAACCATGCTATGGGAAAACCTAGTAGATGAAAACCTTAGTAGAATTTCCTAAGTTAAGATTCCTACTACTATCATGCTTAGCTTAGCTAATAGAAAACAAGGGTGGAATATATACATTCATACTATGGAAAAATTTCTAAGTCTGAGGACTTGTGTTTTTGTTTAATAAAACAACTAAGTTAATGAATCACCTGGGTGGAAAGGGACTTGCTTGGTGGTTTTTGGTTGAGTGTTTACACAAGGACCATGGCTATGGTTTACCTTGTGTATAACACTTGTGGATTGCCACCCAGGAACAAAGAGATTTGAGATGTCAAATGTTGAGAAGCTTCAAGGGCAACCACTTAGCATTATGGGCTCTGCCTGGATCATATAGGCTGCAATAACTTAGCCAAATGGACAGTTGGTGGTAGGGGTTTGATAGGTTGGAGCGCGTCCATTTTGGTCTAAGGGAAGGCTTCTGAAAGATCTTGTCTTGGGAAACCAAGTCTTGTGGGGAAAGTGCACCACCTCTGCAGAGTGTAAAATCTAAGTACTTAGCCATGTCCCTGGTAAAGGACAATTTGAGCATCAAGACATGGAAGCTATCAAGAATCTCATCATCCAAATTTCTAAGTTAAAAACTTGTGGTTGAACAAGGGTTAAAGGATCTTCAATCTTTGATTGGTAGATGCCTTGGGTGATTTTTGCCAAACAAAAACTTAGTGTTTTCAAATGATAAGGAAAATCTATTTTGAGAAAAGCAAGCCTAAGCTCCACTTAGCCAAATGCATATAGATGAAAGACTCCACTATACTACCATAGTAACACTTGCCAATACAATTCAAATGTATTGACCCTTGTGGCTGTAACTTGTTATGTCGCAGGTTTGATTGATTTAGTGAAGTGTGTTGATTAGGATTACAAAGTCTACAACCAACATGTCTACCTGTGGCACTTTGAAGATGAAGGACCCCATGCTTATAGATATTCTGCTGCAATGTAATGTAATAGCCAAATGAGCTATGAAAGATGTAATAAATTATTTTATTCCTGGTTATAAAGTTGTATTATGACCTTTGTTTCTTGATATTACATCTAAACTGTGGATGCTAGCTATTGATCCAGGGACTAGCATTGTAAACACAGGGGACTCTACCTTATTCAAGGTTGGGACCTTACAGAAACAGGAGCTACGGAATAGACGGCGGCTTGCGAGGGATGAGGTGACGATGCGCGTTGGCAACAGATCAAGAGTTGATGTGATGGCCATCGGCACGCTCTCCTTAGTTTTACCTTCGGGATTAGTTTTAAACCTTAATAAGTGTTATTATGTGCCTGCGTTGAGCATGAACATTATTTCTGGATCGTGTTTGTTGCAAGACGGTTATTCATTTAAATCGGAGAATAATGGTTGTTCTATTTATATGAGTAACATCTTTTATGGTCATGCACCTGTTGTGAATGGTTTATTTCTTCTAAATCTCGAAAGGGGTGAAACACACATCCATAACATTGAGGCTAAGAGATGCAAAGTAGATAGTGATAATACTACTTATTTGTGGCACTGTCGTCTAGGTCATATTGGTGTAAAGCGCATGAAGAAACTCCATTCTGATGGACTTTTGGAGTCTCTTGATTTTGAATCATTTGACACATGCGAACCATGCCTCATGGGCAAGATGATCAAAACCCCGTTCTCCGGTATGATGGAGCGAGCAACGTACTTGTTGGAAGTCATACATACCGATGTATGCGGACCGATGAGTGTTTCGACGCGCGATGGATATCGCTATTTTCTCACTTTTACCGATGACTTAAGTAGATATGGGTATATCTATTTAATGAAACATAAATCTGAAACATTTGAAAAGTTCAAAGAATTTCAGAATGAAGTAGAGAACCATCGTAACAAAAAGATTAAGTTTCTACGATCCGATCGTGGAGGTGAATATTTGAGTTATGATTTTCTCACGCATCTTAAAGCTAGCGGAATCGTTTCGCAACTCACGCCACCCGGAACACCACAGCGCAATGGTGTGTCTGAATGCCGGAATCGAACCCTATTAGATATGGTCCGATCGATGATGTCTCTCACTGATTTGCCGTTATCATTTTGGGGTTATGCATTAGAAACCGCTGCATTCACTTTAAATAGGGCACCATCTAAATCCGTTGAGACGACACCGTATGAACTGTGGTTTGGTGCTAAACCTAAGTTGTCGTTTCTTAAAGTTTGGGGATGCGAAGACTACGTCAAGAAGTTGATGCCGGACAAGCTCGAACCCAAAGCGGAGAAATGCGTCTTCATAGGATACCCTAAGGAAACTATTGGGTATACCTTCTATCACAGAACCGAAGGCAAAGTGTTTGTCACAAAGAACGGTTCCTTTCTTGAGAAGGAGTTTCTCTCGAAAGAAGTGAGTGGGAGGAAAGTAGAGCTAGACGAGGTTGTTGAACCTTCTCTTGAATTGGAGAGTAGCGCATCACCTGAAATTGTTCCAGTGCCGCCTGCACCAACAATAGAGGAAGCTAATGACAAGGATCATGAAGCTTCGGACGATGCTTCTACTGAATGTCGCACGACAAGGTCGCGTGCCCCTCCTGAGTGGTACGGCAACCCTGTCTTGACTGTCTTGTTGGTAGAAGATAGTGAACCTACGAACTATGAGGAAGCGATGATGAGCCCAGACTCTGAGAAATGGCTAGAAGCCATGAAATCCGAATTGGGATCCAAGAGCGAAAACCAAGTATGGACTTTGGTGGACCCTCCTAGCGACCGAAAGGCCATTGAGTGCAAATGGATCTTCAAGAAGAAAACGGACACGGATGGTAATGTTACCGTCTATAAAGCACGACTTGTCGCAAAAGGTTTTCGACAAGTTCAAGGTGTTGACTACGATGAGACTTTCTCTCCCGTAGCGATGTTTAAGTCCATTCGGATTTTATTAGCAATTGATGCGTTTCATGATTATGAAATATGGCAGATGGATGTCAAGACTGCGTTCCTCAATGGCAACATTGATGAAGAGTTGTATATGATGCAACCCGAAGGTTTTGTCGATCCTAAGGATGCTAATAAAGTGTGTAAGCTTCAGCGTTCCATTTATGGACTGAAGCAAGCATCTCGGAGTTGGAACCTTCGTTTTGATCAAGTGATCAAGAGCTTTGGATTTGTTCCAAATTGCTATGAAGCTTGTATTTACAAGAAAGTGAGTGGGAGCTCGGTGACATTTCTGGTACTATATGTGGACGACATATTGATTATTGGAAATGGCATTAACATGCTTAACGATGTGAAGAGTTATTTGAACAAGTGTTTTTCAATGAAAGACCTAGGTGAAGTTGCTTATATATTGGGTATCAAAATCTATAGAGATAGACAAAGACGCCTGATAGCTTTAAGCCAAAGTACATACCTAGACAAGGTTCTGAAAAGGTTCAGAATGGATAAGGCAAAGAAAGGTTCAGTGCCTATGTTGTCAGGTAAGATATTGAGCAAGGCTCAGTGTCCAACTACAGTAAATGATAGAGAAGCTATGAGCAAAGTGCCTTATGCCTCGGCCATAGGTTCTATCATGTATGCCATGTTGTGTACTAGACCGGATGTGTTCAATGCTCTTAGTTTGACGAGCAGATATCAAAGTGATCCAGGAGTGGAGCACTGGACAGCCATGAAGAACATCCTAAAGTACCTGAATAGGACTAAAGAAATGTTCTTAGTCTATGGGGGTGATGAACAGCTCGTCGTAAAAGGTTACGTCGACGCTAGTTTCGACACCGACAAGGATGATTCTAAATCTCAGACAGGATACGTTTATATTTTGAATGGAGGAGATGTGAGCTGGAGAAGCTGCAAGAAAAGCGTGATCGCGTGATCTACAGTAGAAGCGGAATACATGGCTGCTGCAGAAGCGTCAAGTGAAGGAGTTTGGATCAGGAACTTCATCACTGAGCTTGGCGTGGTTCCAAGTGCGTTGGAGATATTGTGTGACAACACTGGCGCCATAGCACTCGCGAAGGAACCAAGATATCATCCAAAGACCAAGCATATCAACCGCAAGTTTCATATAATCCGAGATTATATAGCAGATGGAGATCTGAAGATTAGCAAAGTACATACAGATCTGAATGTCGCAGATCCATTGACTAAACCTCTTCCACGTGTAAAACATGATCTGCACCTTAGTTCCATGGGTATGAGATTGTTTCCAAATGTAAACTAGATTATTGAATCTAGTGCAAGTGGGAGACTATTGGAATTATGCCCTAGAGGCGATAATAAAGATGTTATTATTATAATTCTTGTTCATGATAAAGTTTATATTCCATGCTAGAATTGTATTAAGCGGAAACTTTAATACTTGTGTGGTTTGTGAACAACACCGTGTCCCTAGTATGCCTCTATGGACTAGCTCATTGATTAATGATGGTTAAGGTTTCCTAACCATAGACATGGGTTGTCGGTTAATAATGAGATCATATCATTGGGAGAATGATATGATGGACAGACCCAAACTAAGCGAAGCAATTAGATCGTGTCATCATGTTCATCTTTGCGAAGCTTTTCTTATGTCAAATATTGTATTCCTTAGACCATGAGATAATACAACTCCCTGGTATCGGAAGAAAGCTTTGAGGTCATCAAACGTCATCCTATGAGAGGGTGATCATAAAGGTGTCTCTCAGGTGATCGGAAAGTACCTGTTGGGTTGTATGTATCGAGATGGGATTTGTCCCTCCCAAGTCGGAGAGATATACTTCGGGCCCACTCGATAATCGATATCAACACCGCTTGCAAGCATGTGGTTAAGGAGTTAATCACAAAGTGATATCGGATTACGGAACGAGTAAAGTACTTGCTGTGAACGGATTGAACTAGGTATGACGGTATCGACGATCAAATCTCGGGCAAGTAAAATATCGCGAGACGAAGGGAATATATATATGGGATTGATTGAATCCTGGCATCGTGGTTCATCCGATATGATCATCGATGAATGTGTGGGAGTCAATATGGGTTTCCAGACCCCGCTATTGATTATTGATAGAAGATCATGTCTGCATGTTCTCGAACCCAAAGGGTCACACACTTAACGTGTCTCGACGCTAGGATAGATTGGATAATTGGTTTATGAGTTTTTGTTCGGAGTCTCGGATGGGATCCGAGACATCACGAGAGGTTCCGGAGTGGTCCGGAGAATAAGATTCATATAAGGCAATGCAGTTTTTGGAGTTCGGAATTGTTTCGGGTTAATCGGTATTGTACCAGAAGCTTCTAGAACCTTCCGGAGGGGGACCAACGTGGCCCCACCTGCCGGGAGAGGGCATGGGCCTATGAGGGAGTGCCCTGGACGCATTGGGCCAGGGGCACAAGGCCCCATAGGGCCCAGCCGGCCAAACAAGGGGAAACCCTAATGGAGCTTCTAGAAGGAGGGGGGAAACTTGCCCCCCACTCTTCCCTCCTTGGCCGCCGGCCTAGGCTTGGGGGAAGGTCTAGGGTTGGCGCCCACCCCTCTATATAAAGAGGGCTGGGGGCGCACCACCCCCCACACCTTCCCCTCAAGCCTAGCCGCCCTGCTGCCCTCCTCTCTCTCCCTCCCGACTGCGTGTAGGCGAAGCCCTGCTGCAGAAACTCTCCACCACTTGCACCGCGCCGTCGTGTTGTAGATCCAATCCATCTCTCCACCATACTTGCTGGACCGAGGAAGGAGGAGACGTCGAGGTCCTGCACGTGTGCATCTCTCGGAGGCGTCGCCACTTGCGGTGCTAGATCGGATCGGATCGTGAGGAGGAGAAGCGAGTACGACTACATCACCCATGTTCCGACGAACGTTCCGCTGTGCGAATCTTCAAGGGTATGAAGATCTCATCTAATCTCTCTCGTTGTTTGCATCTCCTAGATTAGATCTTGGCTTTCTCGTTCGCATCCATAGAATTTTTTTGATTTACTATGATGCGAAACCCATCACTACTAAGCATCCATAATGACATACACCTTACACAAATAGGCTAAGCATTCTCACAATGATGAGTATATGTACAAAAATGAAACAAATAGAGTTTTTTACCAGCCTCTTCCCACACCTCGAGTTTTCTTAATCTTCATTATTGCCCTTCACTTGTGTGACTTGAATATTAACATGAAACCAAATCCACTGAGGACGGCTGATGTCACATCCCAAAATTTTACAAATTTTGAAATGTGAAAAATAATTAAACAAAAGAAGTAATTGTTGAAATTTAAGGTGAAAAGAAACTTTTTGATTCCAAATGGAAACATCAAAACCCAAGTTGAATTTTTTTTGAATGAAAAGTGAATCCAACAAAATTGAAATCAAGTGAAATGCATTCATCAAAGAATGTATCTTGAAATTTAAACACATGGAAAAGTTAAACCAAAACCCCAAAACCCTAAGGGAATAAATCATTCCCAAGTCTATGGATTTGTTACATATAAAAATTTGTCAACAAACATTTATAAATGATCAAGAATGATAAATAAAAATATTATAAAACCATAGAAATTGGTTTCATTTAATTTGGAGCCAGGGATAAAATCTTATGAATTTAATAAGATAAAGAAATATATTCCAAAGCTAATAAAGCACCTATCAAAAATCCATACCAAAATTGTGAGCAAAATAATCCTAAAGAGATATAAAAGGATAAACAAATATTAATTAAAATATAAAAATTGGAATCACCAATTTTGGATCTGTAAATAAAAAGATATGGATTTTATAAGGCAAAGAAAGAAATAAATAAATAAGGAATATTTAAAAAGCCAAATTAAATCTTGGACAAACAAATATTATGGAATAATAAAAGGAATAAAATATTATTTAAATAAAATCATAAGGATTGAACGATATCCAATTTTATTTAAATGAAGACAAATTGCTTAAACTAAATAATAAATTCCAAAGGAATTATTTAGAATAAAATTTAAAACTTGAATTAAATCCGTAAGCAAATGGAACAAAGATAATTCAAATCCACATAAAATGAAGGGTTAAAGAATAACCAAATAAAAGTATATGGGAGAAAACCATATTCTAAGTATATTTGAATAAATACAAAACCCTTAATGTAAATGATTAATTAAATCATGGGAAAATAATAATTGGAATTTGCCCAAGTGGAATAAAAGTTATTTAATTAACTTAAATGGAATAAAAGAGTTATTTGAATAAAATTTATATGGAATTAAAACCATATTTGATTTTGTTTGAAATAAAAATAATTATCCAATTTAAATGATTAATAAATCATATTGAAATACTTTAAATAATTCAAAGTGAATTATTTAACACCCTATTGAATAAATAAAACCTACCGAAAAAGGTCTCGTGAAAATTAGAATTTAAATAAGAGTTTAAAAATATAAATAAAATCTTATTTGAATAAAAGACAAGTGTCTATTTTAAATAAATAATAAACCATAAAGGAACAAAATAATTATTCTAAAATGGTCTTTAAAATACATGTTTAAACAAAATAGAAACTTACTAAAAAGTTTGAAGAGATTGGAAATGAAAAAGGGTTTGAAATCATTTGAATGAATTCAAAACAGAAAATGAAAATAGAAAAAGAAAACAGGAAGGAAAAAAATAGAGAAAGAACCAGCCTAGCCTAACCAGCCCAGTCCGGCCCAACTAGCCCATTCCTTCTCTCCCCGCAGAAAATGGTTCGCACCGCAGCACACACCCGCACTGCCACTGACGAGACGACCCCACCTGAACCCTCTCTCACTCGCTGACCAACATACCCCACTTGTCAGTCGTCGTTTTCACCCGCCGCGACCCATTCTTCCCCAAATCCCCGGCCGTTTCTGCCTCCATTTACTCGTGTTCAATCCACCTTAATGCCGCGATTATTTCTTGCCGTGACCATGCCATCTTAAACGCCTAGTCCCTCTCTCCCGTTTCCCCCAGACGCCACTCCCCCTCGGCCCTTAGGCTGCATGAATTGCTCCCTGCAAGCCACACTGCCCGACGACCTTTTCTGGACGATTCAGGCGGAACCAGACCACCCCTCCACTCCCAGTAACCGCTAGCGCAACCCCCATCATCAGGCACACCTGCCCATAGCTATAGTTCGCCCGCACGTGCCCTATGAGCTCACCTCGGACTACCTCCGAACGTCGCCGCCCACTGCTCCGACTCCGGCAGCTTTCCCCGGTAAAATCTGAGCACCCCCTCCTCTCTGGATGACCCGAGCATGATCGCCTAACTCACACGCGCCTGACACACTTCTTGTTTTGTCTTAGCACGCACCACAGCTTCGCCAACGTCGACGCCTGAGCACGCCCATCGTCAGTAGCATCTTTGGTGAGCAATTGCCGACGCGATCGTGCGCCCCAAGCCATACCACGATGACCTTGAGCTTCGCCACACCTCTGCAAACTTGGTAAGCCCTTCCCCTCTCTCTCTAGCCTCCTGTATCACCGGAAACCTCACCGCCAGAGCGTCGCCGCCGCCAGCCACCGTCGCAGCGCCGCTCATCTTTGTCCACTAGGGTTTGCACCGTTAGATCTTGATCAGTTGGCTAGGATAAATGACTAAAGTGAAGGGGTACGAATCCATCTGAGCCGCACGATTTGCTTTAGATCTAACGCTCTGTAACGGCCGATCCACACGAATCGTTTTCAGCCAATAAGAACATGACGCCTGGCTTGTGTTTTGAATTAAAAACAGAAACTATCCTATTAGATGTTTGATTTTGTAAAATTCATAACTTTTAATCTTCACGTCCAAATTTTACAAATTTTATATCAATGGAATCAACAAAAATAATAATTTCCAACCATGCACTTTGTTTAGTATTTTGCTTCTGTAAAATTGATTGTTTTTGCAGAAAAATGTGTAGGCATATTTTGTGTATAAAATTTATTCTAAAAATGTTTTTAGGATAAAATATTTTGTAAATGGTTTTTTGAACCTACTGACCATAGAAACCAACTTGTAGATTTAAAAGTATATTTGGTGACACTTAGGAATTAAATCTTTGAATAGAAGCATTTCTAGTTAAATAAAAATATTAATTATGGTTTTAAAATGCTTTTTGAGTAAAACCTTTGGAAAATAATTTGAAATAAACTCTCTGACCCTAAACACCAAGTTTTGGGATTTAATAATATATTTGGTAAACCCTAGTAAAACTATTACTTTGTTCAAAGGCATTTCTAACAAAATAAATGGTGCTTGATTTAAAAATGGTTTTTGAGTGAAACCTTTTATAAATGAAATTGTTTTAAAACACTTTGACCATAAACACTAACATTTTTTGTTTTAAAAAATATGTTTGGCAAACACTAGAAATTATCACTTTGATTTAAATCATCTCTAGCAAAATAAAAATGATTTAAAATGGCCATTTTCACTAACTTGTTTTCAAATGACCTTGCCACTTTTATAAATGACAATTAGGTGTTTTAAAAATGTTTATAACCTATTAGAAACCACCTTTCCAAATAAAACAATCTTTTCATGCTTGCATGCATTGTTTTGTTTCCTTTATTTTATGTGGTGAATTGTTTGAATGCTAGATTGAATTTGTGCCTTGATTGAATTGTAGTGAAATTTGAAGAGTGTGACTATTGCAAGATCAAGGAGTGAACTTATATTCTCTACCAAAAAGGCAAGTGGTGCTTCATACATTTTTATTCTATTATTTTCACTATGCATTAGTGATATTTTGAGTTGGAATTGCATGGAATTTTGCTAAGTATGATATGCCATGGGAAATCCTAGTAGATGAAACCTTAGTGGAATTTCCTAAGTTAAGATCCCTACTACTATCATGCTTAGCTTAGCTAGTAGAAAACAAGGGTGGATTATATTCATGCTATGAAATATTTCTAAGTCAAGGACTTGTGTTTTGTTTAATAAAACAACTATGTGAATGAATCACCTGGGTGGAATGGTTGTGAATGGGTTATGTTGAGTGGTTACACAGGGCCCATATTTATGGACTACCCTAGTGTATCTCACTTGTGGAAAGCCACCCAGGAACAAAGAGATTTGAGATGTCAAATGTTGAGAAGCTTCAAGTGCATCCACTTGGCATTATGGGCTCTGCCTGGATCATGTAGGTTGCAATAACTTAGCCAGATGGACAGTTGGTGGTAGGGGGTGATAGGTTTGGGAACGCGTCCATTTTGGTCTAAGGGAAGGCTTCTGAAAGATCTCGTCTCGATGCATGTCGAGTCTTGTGGGGAAAGTGCACCACCTCTCGAGAGAGTAAAACCTAAGTACTTAGCCATGTACCCGGCAATGGGCAATTTGAGCATCAAGACATGGAAGCTATCAAGAATCTCCTCATCCCAATTTCTAAGTTAAAAACTTGTGGTTGAACAAGGGTAAAGGATCACCAATGTCTATTGGTAGATGCCTTGGGTGATTTTGACAAACAAAAACTTAGTGTTTTCAAATGATAAGTAAAATCTATTTTGAGCAAAGCAAGCCTAAGCTCCACTTAGCCAAATGCATATAGATGATAGATACCACTATTCTACCATAGTATCACTTGCCAATACAATTCGAATGTATTGACCCTTGTGGCTGTAACTTATTATGTTGCAGGTTTGTTTGATGTTAGTGAAGTGTGTTGATTAGGATTACAAGTCTACAACCAACATGATTGCCTGTGGCACTTTGAAGATGAAGGACTCCATGCTATATAGTTATTTCTGCTGCATTGTAATGAGATAGCCAAATGAGCTATGTAAGATGTAATGAATTATTTCATTCCTGGTTATAAAGTTGTATTATGACCTTTGTTTCTTGATATTACATCTTAACTGTGGATGCTAGCTATTGATCCAGGGACTAGCATTGTAAACACAGAGATCTCTACCTTATTAAAGGTTGTGACCTCTACAGCTGAACCCTGCAAAGAACTCACAAAACCAAAGAAGAACAACAATTTTTTTTGGTGTTTTCGATTTTTTTAGAAACAAGCAAACAAAGAAAAACCAAACAAAAACAAAGCAAACGAAACAAAGCAAAATATTTTTGGATTTTCCTTTTAAGGCAAACCAAAGCAAAGAAACAAAGAAACAAACCAAGAGAAACAACAAAAATATTTTTGGTATTTTTGGGTTTTTGAGAAAGAAGCAACAAGAACCAAAAAGAAAGGGAAACAATGGATACACAAAGAGCCGACCGAACATGATATATATATGAGTGTGATGTCAGTATACCTCCCCCAAGCTTAGGCTTTTGGCCTAAGTGGGGCTCAATAGCGCGTATAATAACTCCATGCTGGTGGGTCATCATAGGAATGATCATAGTCAGGCACCTGTGATGAATAAGAAGACGCGCCCCAATCAAATGAGGGCTGTTGGTATGAAGACTCTCCCAAGTTGGAGGGCCGAACCGAATTGTCTTCGGCATCCTCTTCAATATTCTCCTCTTGCTGGGAGAGTTCCCCCACATAAGTGTCAACCTGCTCCTCCATAAGTGACCATCCTTGCCTGTTATCAAAGTTAAACAAAGAAGGTGCATGCAAATAAACTATTTTCTCACTCCTACCCTTTCTCCGACCTTGTTGGACAAAAGATAGTTCAAATGGCAAACTTCTCACATTAACCCCCAAAGAAACAAAACCATGCTGAATCATGGATTCAATATCAAGCCTCTCTATGAAAACTGAAAATTTGAATAATGAGGCTCTAAACCATGGAAAGCTAGCAACCTAGACGCAATGAGACCTCCACAAATTCCACCCTTCTCACGGTTGGTGGTGAGACGGTGAGCTATCAAAGCGCCCGAACTATAAGAAATATTCTTATTTAGAGCAGCTGCAATAAAATCTATATCAAAAGAAGACAACTTTCTAGCAGTCTTTCTAGCAAGAAAACACTTGGTAATGAAATAGGCAAAGTATCTAATAGCTGGGAGCTGAATGTTCCGAATTTTACCACTTTTCTTTGAGAAGTCGAAACCTTGGAAAATCTCAGCATACAAATCAACAAGTGACTTGGGCCTTTCCTTGATCTTCTCACAAGATCCCCACTGAGGTACTCTAATTGATGCACAAAAATCAGCAGAAGTCAGGTTGACAGGTATATTATATTTTTTTTAATGGACCATGGGATTAGAAGTAGACCAAGTGAACCAGAAGTCTTGCATAAAAGCCATGATTAACTTAACATATTGGATTGGTTCACCTTCAACAAAGTGCTTCAACCCTGCATTTGTAACCAAAGATTGAAAATCTTGGAGAATCCCCGCAGCTCTCATAAATTCATAGCATGGATATATGTAAGGAAAAACTGCCTCCTCACGATGAACCTTCATTGGCTCATGCACCTTCAATTCATATTGATTCAGTGAATAAGCACTCATCTTCTTTGCTGAAATTTCTAGACAACCATCAAACCAAGTGATTTCTAAGTTGATAAATGATGATCAACTACTATAGGAACTTGCTAGAGGACTACACATGCATCAAAACAAAGTTTCTAAACATAGAACAAGCATGCAAGCTCAAACAACCTGTCACCTACAGTAGCAAAATACTCAAGATACAATCTACTAATCACAAATCTACTTGGACAAGTGGAGGAGGCACATACCAAGGAGCAATCCCTCCAAAAATCAGCACTTGACATGGGCTGAACAAGGAGATCTAAAATCGCGAGCAAGAACAACAAGAACTCGAGCTTGAGCAAGTTTTTCGGAGTTTTTGGGAGAGAGAAAGAAGGTGGCTTTGAGGAGGCAGCCTGGAGGGGCCCAGGTGGGCCAGACCCCGACTAGGAGCCACCACTAGGTAGGCCGTGCCTACCATGGGTGTGGGGCCTAGGGGTGGCCCCGTGGGTCATCTCAGGTGCCACTCTGCCCCTTTTTTCGAGGAAAAATTTATTTTGAATTTTCTGGGATTTTTCGGGAAACTTTATTCTTGGCCAATGTTCAGGGTATGAAAATTGATTTTTTGGCAGAAACAGTTTTTCAGAAGAAGCAAAAGCAAACCAAAAGCCAAACTACAGGAGCTCTAAGAAACTCAAACAAGCAAACAACTATCAAAACTAAAGCTAAAGCAAAGACGAGGAAGGAGAAAGGAAAAGAAAGCAAGTATAACCATAGTGGAAACATTATTTTGTTTATTAAAATCCTTTTATTAACAAGGTTGATCAAGTCTTGTTACCAAAACAATCTTATATGAAACAAAACTTTGCATTCCACAAGGTGATTATGTTACCTCATACTTAATAGCAATGGTCCCAATCATAATAGTTTCAATATTTTCTTGTGGAATGGGACAATATATTTCTCCAACCTTGATGCCTTCAATATTTTCAATAGAATTCAGGCAATAGCTTCTAACAACCTTCTTGGGGAAGTAGATAGTGTTCTCTTTGTCATTAATATTGAATGTTACTTTTCCTTGATTGCAATTGATGACAACACCTTCAGTATTAAGAAAAGGTCTCCCAAGAATAATAGAAATATTATCATATAGAGAGAAAAATCAGTTGGTATCAACAAAATCAGTTAAGACCATGCAATTATGAGCAACTTGAACGTGAACATCCTCACATATACCAACAGGAACATTAGTTGACTTATCAGCCATTTTCAAAGAAATATCAGTTGGTATCAACTTTTCTAACTGGAGTCTCTTATAGAGAGAAAAATGCATAACACTAACTCCAGCTCCCAAATCACATAAAGTAGTTCTAACATAATTATTCTTAATGGAGCAAGGAATAGTTGGTATACCTGGATCACCAAGTTTCTTTGGAACCTTACCATTGAAGGAATAATTAGCAAGCAAGGTAGAAATCTCCACATTAGGAATCTTCCTTTTATTAGAGACAATATCCTTCATATACTTTGAATAAGGATGCAACTTAATAGCATCAGTCAAAGGAATTTGCAAGAATAAAGGCTTCATCCACTCACAAAACTTGTTGTAGTGTTCTTCTTCCTTTGACCTGTGTTTCTTACCTGGAAAAGGCATAGGTTTAAGCACCCAAGGTTCTCTCTCTTTACCATGTTTATTAGCAATAAAATATTCATTTGTGTACCTAGTGTTCTTAGTGTGTTTTTTCAGGTTCTTCCTCAACTTACTCCTTATCAGGAGACTCATTATTATTACCACTCTCAGTTTCAGCATCAGAAACAGATATACTATTAGGATCTATAGCAGGTTCAAGTGGTTCCTCAACTTTCTTATGGTTCTTTTTCTTCCTCTTACGAGGACTACCACTATCCTCACATTGATGGGAATCCTGCTCTATTCTTTTAGGGTGTCCTTTAGGATATAAAGGATCTTGAGTAGCTGCACCACTCCTAGTTCTATTTCCATAAGCATGTTTATTTCCTGAAGCATTAACTAGCATATCCTTTTGCACCTTAGCAACTTGATCAAGTTCGGGTTGAACCATTTGAAAGTGTTTACAAAGCATTTTAATATCATTAGAAGTTCTTTCCACAATATCTTTCAACTCATGGATAGCTCTAGAGTTTTCCAACAAATGATTCTGAACTTGTTTATTAAAATTACCTTGTTTAACAATAAATGTGTCAAGTTCCTTTAAGCATTGATCAGGAGGCTTACCATAAGGAATATCACCTTCATTAAATTGGAGAGAGTGTACCTCAATAGTATATGAGTGGGGAATTGGCTTAAATAATTCTTCTATAGGAGGTAGATTCTTCACATCTTCAGATCTAATACCTTTCTCCTTTAGACACTTTTTAGCTTCCTTCATCACTTCATCATTTAATGCAATAACTCCCCTCTTCTTTGTTGTTGGTGCTAGATCTGGTTCAGGAACAACTGGTTCAGGAGTAATAGGCTCAGGTGTATTTAGCTCAGCTGAAGTCCAATCATCATAATTCTTGCTTATCTTGTTCATTAATTCTTCAGCATCTGTAGGAGTCCTTTTCCCGAAAACACAATCAGCAAAGCTATCTAGGTAGGTCCGAGAATCATCAGTTAGTCCATTATAATAAATATCAATAAGCTCATTCTAAGGTAATGGACATCCAGGATATGAATGAATCAAGGAACATAATCTTTTCCATGACTCCGACAATTTCTCTTCTTCTTCCTGTTTAAAATCAAAAAGTATCTGCAAAGCAGCATGTCTAGCACTGGGAGGAAAATATTTATGGAAGAAAGAAGCAATCAAGCAATCAGGTCTATCAATGGAACCAGGAGGTAATCTATTAAACCAAGCCCTAGCTTCTCCTTTTAGTGAAAAAGGGAAGATCTTAGCAACAAAGTACTTGCGCATTTTAAATTCATCAGAGAACAAAGCACTCATAGTGGAAAACTCATTCATATGAGCCATAACACTATCATTTTTAGTACCACAAAATGGTTCTTTCTCAACAATATATAAATAAGATAAATCAAGAGAGAAATCATAATCTTTATCTTTAATATCTATGGGAGATGTGGCAAACTTAGGATCGTAGGACTTCTTAGGCATAATAATACGTCTAGCAAGGAGACTCCTAATAGCACTAGCACCATGTGTGTTTCGGCACTCTTCAACAAATTCATCAGTGAGCTCAATGTAACCATCATTAATATCAAAACTCTCACTAGACTCAGGTGAGCTAACAGGTGTAACAGTGTTTTCACTAGGAGTTTCAGTATTTCCTAGACTAGCCATAGTAGCATCTAGAAAAGGACCTAATGAACCACTCGCATCAAGCACATTAGAAATAACATCATGAGTATCAAAAGCAGTTTCAGATTCAGCAGTAGTAGCAGTGTGTGTAGCATGAGTATGTGGTGGTGGTGTGACAAGCTTACTTATAACAGACGGTGAATCAAGAGCAACAGAGGTGTTTAGGACTGTACCTCTTCTTGTATTGGATGGTAAAATAGGGAACTTTCCATCACGAGACTTCCCCATGATGAAAGGAGTAGCAGTGAACAATAATAGATCCAAGTGAACTTACAGATAAAGCTATGCTCCCCGGCAACGGTGCCAGAAAATAGTCTTGATGACCCACAAGTGTAGGGGATCACAACAGTCTTCACGGGTAGTATTACCCAATTTATTGATTCGACACAAGGGGAGCCAAAGAATACTTGCAAGCCTTAACAACTGAGTTGTCAGTTCAGCTGCACCTGGAAATAGTTCTTGCTCACAGAAGTTTATCAGCAGCAATAGAAAAGCAACAGCAACAGCAACAACAACAGTAACATCAACAACAACAGTGAAACATCAGCAATAGTAACAGTAATGGTAAGGATTCGAGTGCGGTAGGCATAGGGATGGATGGACGAGCGTTGCATGGACGAGTCTAAACATGTAACTTCAAATAACTAGGGCATTGCAGATAAATAATAACAAGCATCCAAGTAATAAACAATCCTAGGCATGTGCTCCATATATAGTCATACGTGCTCGCAATGAGAACTTGCACTACATCTTCTGTCCAGCCAGCCCGTGGCAGCGGGGCCTCTAGGGAACTACTGGTACCATATGAAGGTGCTCCTTTTAATAGAGCACCAAAGCAAAGCATTAACACTCCGTGAACACATGTGATCCTCACACCACAACCATCCCCTCCGATTGTCCCAATTATTGTCACTTTGGGGCCTTTGGATCCGAACAATGATATGTGTACACAACTTGTAGATAAGACTATAAAAATACTATCATAATGATTTAATAATAAGTTCAGATATGAGATCATGGCACTCGGGCCCTAGTGACAAGCATTAAGCACAACAAGTTGCAACAAAATAAAATAGCACTAATAGAGATACTAGGCACTATGCCCCTAACAGATCTTATTCGATTACATGATAGAACTCATCCAATCCCTACCATACCCAAGCCTACAGCGGGGGATTACTCACTCATGGATGAGAGAAACATCGGTGGTTGATGGAGATGCATTGGCGATGACGATGGCGATGATCCTCTCCAAATTCCCCGTCCCGGCAGGGTGCCAGAACGGAGTTTCTGGATCCGAATCTTGGTTTCTCGTGGCGGCAGAGCGGAACTCTTTCTGGAAAACTATCGAACCCCCCTCTGTTTTTAGGTCAGAAGGCAACTTATAGGCGTGGATGGAGGCCGAGGAGCTGCCTGGGGTGGCCAAACCTCCCCCAGGCGCGGGGTCAGTGGGCCCGCGCCTGGGGTGGGTCTGGGCCCCTAGGCCTACCCTCTGTCTCCCCTTCTGGCTCCGTAGATCTTATGGTGAAATATAATTTTTGGCACATTTTCCAAAAATTTTCCTGATAGTTCATTTGCTGCACAAAAACAAGACACCAAGGTAATTCTGCTGAAAACAGCATGAGTCCGTGTTAGTTGTATCCAAATCACACAAGTTGAGAGGAGAAACAGTAGCAAAGTGTTCGAGAAAGTAGATACATTTTGGACATATCAGCATGCAAGATCACAAACAACACAGACATGATAGAATCATAAAGACAAAACCATTAACCAAACTGACATAATCATCTCAATATCCATCGGATCCCCACAAACACAACATGCATGATTACAAATAGTTTAGATCTTGATCATGAACGGAGCTCACAAGATCTATACATGAAAGCACAAGGAGGAGATACAACCATCTAGCTACTACATGGACCCATAGTTTAAGGAGGAACTATTCACGCATCATACCGAAGAGAAGGCCTCCGGGATGATATCCCCTCTGGAAGGGTGCCGGGAAGAACTTCAGATCCCCCCGATCTAGGGACGACGGTGGCGGTGGCTACAGAAGGTTTCGTGGAGTTTTTGATTGGGTACTTAGGGTTTTTGCATCGGGGGCTTCTTATAGGCGAAGAGGCGAGGCCGGGAGGCGGCCAAGGCCCCCACACTCTACTCAGGCACGGGGTGGGCCCACCCACGCATAGGGCGGGTTTGGCCACCCTGGTTCGTGTCCCCCATGGTAAAATATTGACTTTGGCTTTTGTCCAATCCAACTCCGAGAATATTGATTTTCTGCCTTTCTGGAACCAAAAACAAGAAGAAAACAGGCAACTGGCACTGTGGAACCTTGTTAATAGGTTAGTTCTAGAAAAGATATAGAAAAACCTCAAAGTGTAGACAAAGCAAAGCAAAGTAGATACTAAACAAGCATGGAGCATTAAAAATTATAGATACGTTTCCGATGTATCAAGCATCCCCAAGCTTAACTCCTGCTTGTCCTTGAGTAGGTAAGTGATAAAAATAATAATTTTTGAGGTGACATGCACCGTCAAAACCAAGATCAAACCATTTGAAAGCATTGAAAGCTGGGATCAAAGCACTGTAAACATGTGCATGAAAGATGGAGTTCTAACAATAAGACAAAGTAACTATGCATGCAACATGACAGGCTACAAACAAAGATCATGAATAACATGCATTGAAAAACGTTTGTTTGTTCAACATACAGAAAACATGGCATAGTGGAATTCAGCTTGTCCCTCATAGAGTAGCAAATAGATGCATAGGAAACCTTAAAAGTTCACAAGGGTGACTAGAAACAAGTAGCACAAGAGCAAGTAATATCACAATATGCATAAATCAATAAGTTTTGGAACACTGCACATAGAATGGCAACTATGCTCTCTTAACGGTGCCTAAAGGTAGAAGGTGGAGACTCAAATAATGGTGGAAGAAAGGTCTTTTATAAACGAAGCAGGGATTTCAAGTTTCAAAAAGATCTTCCAAAAATTATGGTACTTGTTAGCTTTCATCCCTCATTGCCCCTATCATAAGCATCATGAAGTGGTTAAGGTTAAAGTGAACAAACTATGGAGTATATGCTTGACAAAGTATAAGTTGGCAATATCAAGTCCCCTGAATACGAGGGACACACCTCATGCTACTCAACTTCAGTCACCTGTAAGTTCTTGTCATTGTAAGTACATGCGTATCATAGAGAACCGCCAACGAGGTACCCCTTTCACATGGTACAGGAGCTATCCCATAACCAAAATGACAAGGCAAGCAGACAATGAGCATCTCAGCGATCTTTTTATTTACTATATGCATAACTTTTTATTGAGGATGCTTCATAGATAGCTCACTATGGTGATGCTACAAGTTTCCACCATGATTAGGCATGGCTTAGGATAGCAGCCCAGGCGTTTCTCTAACACAAAATACATACTCCATGGACTTACAAGTTCCCTCTTTATTTCACACCGGTGACATCCATAGACAAAATAGAATGATATCAACTCAGTACAAAGTACAAGTGCAATGTTGAAAACGTTCCCCGTGACAGCACAGTTCTGCTAATTCCAACGTATAAGTGCAATCATATACAACATAGACGACACAATGGTTCAAGTTTATTAGGGGAAAAGAATATAAAATGTCCCATCAAGTTCGTGAGGGCTTTAATCACTAAGTTTTCACATAACAAAGAGACTTTTTAACTGGAAGATAGATGAAAACAAGAATATACTTGGAATGGTGTAACACACCATGCATAGGAGTTTATAGTGGACACTTTGGAAAAACTTGGTTTCTTGGGAATTGGAAGCATGAGTAGAGCTTACTTATACAAGTGGAGGCTAGCAAAAGACTCGGAGCAACCAACTAAGAGAGCAATAATGGCCATAATCATGCAAAGCAACAAAGCATTACTAATCAAAGCATAGAGTGGTACTACAAGTCAAGGACTGAATGATCATAGAGGCGGTGACTTTTCATAGTCATATCATGGTTTGAGCATGTGCCAAGACAACCTAAGTAAAGCATCAAAGGAGAATACCACAATACCATGCTTTTGCATGTTAAAACAACGCATAATTTCTTCAAGGCACACTAAGCAATCCCAATTGTTTGGAACAAGACATGCTACAGGAATAATCACTAAGCATAAGGTCAAAACAACACCTAGAGTGGAGGAGTACCACGTTGGCGGTTTAGAGTTCTTTGATCACTAAGCATAAGCTCCTGTACCATGTGCAAGGGGTACCCCGTTGGCGGTTCTGAATGACATGCTGAGAAAAATATATCCTCTTTGTCTAAAGCTTAGTCCTCCTTGATTAATAAAATGGCTGCTAAACCTGAAACTATGGAAATACATTTGCTACTGCTCATGGCATACACGTTACTATTGATGAAAATGTTAGGCTGTTAGCTCAACTTCATGCTAAGTGGTAAAGGGAAGCTGAAATTGATAAAAACAATAGTGTGTGCAACATCACCACTAAACCACAAGTAGTCCCTATTCCTCCTCCTACTATGCCTAATCCTATTGAGCATACTACTAGTGATGCTAAGTTTGACTTTGGTATTGATGGTTGCAATATTTATGAAGTGATTATGTTCCTACAAAAGCTTGCTAGAAGTCCTGATGCTAGTGATATGCATGTTGCTTTCAGAAAACACATTACATATGCCCTTGTTAAGATTAATGAAGAGAAACTAAAACACAAAGCTTCTATTCCTAGGAAAGTACAAGATAGTTGGGAACCCATTATTAATATGCAAGTGAATGACTTTGATCTCAAAGCTTCATGTGATCTTGGTTCTAGTGTCTCTATTATGCCTAGGAAGATTTATGAAATGCTTGATTTGCCACCTTTGGAAGATTGTTATTTAGATGTCCCACTCAATGATAATGCTAAGAATAAACTCATGGGGAGTATAAATGATGTTCTCATTATGGTTAACAATGCTTATGTCCCTGTTGATTTCTATGTTTTGGATGTTGAATACAATGCTTCTTGTCCTATTACTTTGGGGAGACCTTTTCTTAGAACAGTTGGTGCCATTATTGATATGAAAGAAGGCACCATTAAATATCATTTTCCATTCGAGAAAGGTATTGAAAACTTCCCTATGAGGAGAGAGAGAGGTTGCTTTTTGCTCCTCCTTTGAAAGCAAGATTTGATGTTAATGCTTCTTCATTTGAGAATACTTGATTCTTCTTTCTTCTTGTGCCTAACTTAAAGGCGTTAAAGAAAAGTACTTGTTGGGAGATAACCCAAGAGTTTCCTTGAGTCTTGGAAGTTATTACTTCAGTAATGACCACTCCCTATCCTTTTTGTTTGCTTTTTGTGCCAAGAAAATTCTGTCCTCCACCAGATTTCTATCCTCCACCAAAAATATTCGTGAGGAGTCTCTGTAACTCGGATTGAGCCCCAAATTTACGAATAAATCCCCCAGTATGTTATATAACTTTCGTTAGTTCAACACTTTTTGATTTGAGCAACAGAAGATGTTCGAAAAAATCGGTTTCTACCTGCTAGTCTGTTTTGACAGATTTCTGTCATTATTTGCATTTGCTGCTTATTGATTCCTTTTTGAGTTCTCTTTAGGTGAATTGAGATTTTTGAAGGAGTTGCTACAGTATCTTGTGTTTTTAGTGAAAAGCCTTGCTGTTCCAAAGCTTTTCCAGAGGTCTAATATCTTTTAAATAAACTAATGTTGCTAATGAAGATTGTGTGAAGTTTTGTATGAAGGAAAAATTTCAGGTGTAGAGAGAGAATGATGCAATGAGATGAAGAATGAACAAAATCTCAAGCTTGGGGATTCCACCCCGGTGTCACCCCAAGAAATATCCAAGAGGTACAAGCGTCAAATCTTGGGGATGCCCAAGGTATCCCCTTCTTCATCAATAAAAAAGCTCAGGTCTGTCTAGACACTTTGTTTTTATTGTTTCATGCACAGTTGTGTTGTTCTTGGAGAGTCTTAGTTTTAATTTGCTTTGCTTAGGTTGTTTAGTTTGATTGAATAAAGTAGTTTGGACCCCCGTTCTCACTGTGTTGTTTTGCAAAGAAGTTGCTTGGTGTTGGAAAGGAGTAGTAAGTTCTTGCTTGAAGTGCAAGAGGAGCTTGCACTGACTGTGACTTAGACTTTAGCATGACATGCTAGGTGTTGTTTTGACCTTATACTTAGTGATTATTGTTGTAGCATGTCTTGTTCTAGACAATTGGGATTGCTTAGTGTGCCTTGAAGAAATTATGCACTGTTTTAGCATGCAAAAACATAGTATTGTGGTATTCTCCTTTGATGATTTGCTTGGGTTGACTTGGCACATGCTTACACCATGTTATGACTCTCACAAGTCACCATTAGCCTCTATCGTCATTTAGTCCTTGACTTGTAGTACCACTCTATGTTTTGATTAGTAATGCTTTGTTGCACTGCATGATTATGGCCATTATTGCTCTCTTAGTTCGTTGCTCCCAGTCTTTTGCTAGCCTCCACTTGTATGCGTAAGTTCTACTCATGCCTCCAACTCCCAAGAAACCAAGTTATTCCAAAGTGTCCACTATAAACTCTTATGCATGGTGTGTTACACCATTCCAAGTATTCTTGTTTTCAGCTATCTTCCAATTAAAAACTAGTTTGTTATGTGAAAACTTAGTGATTAAAGCTCTCACGAACTTGATGGCACACTTTATATTATTTGCCCCTAATAAATTTGAACCATTGTGACATCTATGTTGTATATGCTTGCACTTATACGTTGGAATTAACAGAACCGTGCTGTCACGGGGAACATTTTCAACATTGAACTTGTACTTTGTACTAAGTTGATATCATGCTCTTTTTTCTATGGATGTCACCAGTGTGAAATAAAAAGGGAACTTGTAAGTCCATGTAGTTTGTATCCTTTGTTAGAGAAACGCCTGGGCCGCTAGCCTAAGCCATGCCTAATCATGGTGGAAACTTGTAGCATCACCATTGAGCCATCTATGAAGCATCCTCAATAAAAATCTACGCATATAGTAAATAAAAAGATTGTTGAGATGCTCATTATGTGCTTGCCTTGTCATTTTGGTTATGGGAAAGCTCCTGTACCATGTGCAAGGGGTATCCCATTGGCGGTTCTCAATGATATGCAAATACTTACAATGATAAGAACTTACCTGGGCCCAAAGTTGAGTATGCATGAGGTGTGGCCCTCGTATTCAAGGGACTTGAGATTGCCAACTTATACTTTGTCAAGCATATACTCCATCCTTGTCACTCTAACCTTAATCACTTCAAGATGCTTATGATAGGGGCAATGAGGGCTGAAAGCTAACAAGTACCATAATTTTTGGAAGCTCTTTTTGAAACTTGAAATCCCTGCTTCCTTTACAAAAAGGCCTTTCTTCCACCGCTATTGAGTCTCCACCTTCTACCTTTAGGCACCATTAAGAGAGCATAGTTGTCATTCTGTGTGTAGTGTTCCAAAGCTTATTGATTGATGCATATTGTGATATTACTCGTTCTTGTGCTATTTGTTTCTAGTCACCCTTGTGAACTTTGAAGGTTTCCTATGCATCTATTTGCTACTCTATGAGGGACAAGTTGATTGCCACTATGCTATGTTTTCTGTATGTGAAACAAACAAACATTTTTCAATGCATGTTATTCATGATCTTTGTTTGTAGCTTGTCATGTTGCATGCATAGTTACTATGTCGTATTGTTAGAACTCCATCTTTCATGCACATGTTTAGAGTTCTTTGATCCCAGCTTTAAATGCTTGCAAATGGTTGGATCTTTATTGTGAGGATGCATGTCACCTAAAAAAATGTTCTTTTATCACTTACCTACTCGAGGACGAGCAGGAGTTAAGCTTGGGGATGCTTGATACGTCGGAAACGTATCTATAATTTTTGATGCTCCATGCTTGTTTAGTATCTACTTTGCTTTGCTTGTCTATACTTTGAGGTGCTTTTTACATGTTTTCTGGTACTAACCTATTAACAAGTTGCCACAGTGCCAGATGCCTATTTTCTGCTGTTTTTGATTTCAGAAAAGTTAGTAAAGAAATATTCTCGGAATTGGACGGGACAAACGTCAAAGTCAATAACTTTCCGTGGGGAACAAGAAGTCTAGAGGGGAGCCGAAGAGGCGGGCCAGGGCACCCAGAGCCTCCTAGGCGCGGGTGGACCCTGCCCCACGCCTGGGAGGGGTGTGTGTGGCCCCTGGCCACCACCTCGGCCTCCTCCTTCGCCTATAAGAAGCCCCCGATGCAGAAACCCTAAGGACCTGATAAAATCTCCACGAAACCGTCTATAGCCGCCGCCACCATCGTCCCTAGATCGGGGGGATCTGAAGTTCTTCCCGTCACCCTGCCGGAGGGGAGATCATCCCGGAGGCCTTCTCTCCGGTATGATGCGTGAGTAGTTCCACCTTGGACTATGGGTCCATGTAGTAGCTAGATGGTTGTATCTCCTTCTTTTTGCTTTCATGTATAGATCTTGCGAGCTCCGTTCATGATCAAGATCTAATCTATTTGTAATCATGCATGTTTTTTTGTGAGGATCCGATGGATATTGAGATTATTATGTTGGTTTGATTAATGGTTTTGTCTTTATGATTCTATCATGTATGTGTTGTTTGTGATCTTGCATGCTCTCCGTTGTTAGTAGTTATCTTGGCCAAGTAGTTGCTAGTGACTCCAAGAGGGGGTATTTATGCTCAATAGTGGGTTCATGCCTCTAGTTTCCAAGGGAAGTGACAGAAATCTCTTCGGTTGTAGATGTGTTTTTGCCACTAGGGAGAAAACAACGGTCTCTTGTTCATGGAACATGTGGACTGTTTACCTTACACACTTTGCTTAAAGAAGTTCTCTGTTTCTTGCAACTTAATACTGGAGGGGGCTCTGATGATAACCTGAAGGTGGACTTCTAGTCATAGATGCAGTTGGATGGCGGTCTATGTATCTTGTTGTATTGCCGAATCGAATCTCATAGGATCTTTCTGACTAGTAATTGCATTGTTATGCCTTGCCCAGTTCCTGTCAATTGCCCTACTGTAATTTGTTTACCCTTCATGCCATGTTGTTTATCTAAGGAGAGCACCTCTAGTGAACTATGGACCCCGGTCCAATCTTTACCATTGATACATCTTCCACTGTTACTTGTTTACTTGCTGAAAACCATTACCTTCCACACCATACGTTTAATCCTTTGTTACAGCAAACCGGTGAGCTTGACAAACTCACTGATTCGTTGGGCCAAAGTCTTGAGTTTGTGTTGTGCAGGTCTCCGCGTTGCTTGCAACACCTGCGTGACGTTTCCTTCCTTCTTCTGGTTCGATAACCTCGGTCTCTACTGAGGGAAGACTTGCTGCTGTGCTCATCACACCTTGCTCTTGGGGTTTCCAACAAAGTGCTCCATGTTAGCACCATCAGTCATCTATGTTGTATATGCTTGCACTTATAAGTTGGGAACTAGCAGAACCATTCTGTCATGGGGAACACTTTCAACACTTGTACATATTACCTAGTTGATATCATGATCTTTTGTTTATGGATGTCGGTGGTGTGAAATAAAAGGGGATCTTGTAAGTCCATGGAGTATTGTATATGTGTTAGAGAAACTCCTGGGCGGCTAGCCTAAGCCATGCCTAATCATGGTGGAAACTTGCAGCATAACCATAATGAGCAATATGTGAAGCATCCTCAAACCTATGCAAATAGAAAATAAAAAGATCGATGAGATGCTCATTGTCTGTTTACTTGTCATTTTGATATGAGGTAGCTCCTGTGTCATGGGGCAAGGGGTACCCCGTTGGCGGTTCTCTATGATACACATATACATACAATGACAAGAACTTGCTTGTGACTAAAGTTGAGTAGCATGAGGAACGCCCCTCGTACTCAAGGGACATGAGATTTCCAACTTATGATTGTCAAGCATATACTCCATACTTGTTTCACTTTAACCTTAATCACTTCAAGATGCTTATGATAGGGGCAATGAGAGATAAAAGCTAATAAGTACCATAATTTTTGGAAGCTCTTTATGAAACTTGAAATCCCTGCTTCCCTCTGTGAAGGGCCTTTCTTCTTACTTTTATGTTGAGTCTCCATCTTCTATCTTTATGCACCAATTAAGAGAGCATAGTTCTCATTCTTAGTTTTATGTGCATTGCCCCAAAACTTATTGATTGATTCATAATGTTGATATTGCTTGTTCTTGAACTATTTGTATCTAGTCACCCTTATGAACTTTGAAGGTGTCCTATGCATTTCTGTTTTTCCATTCCATGAGGGACAATCTGAACACCACTCTTGCTATGTTTTCTATATGTGAAACAAAGAAACGTCTTTCAATGCATTGTTATTCATGATCTTTGTTTGTACCTTTTCATGTTACAACATAGTTTATATGTCTTATTGCTAGAGCTACATCTTTCATGCTCATGTTTAGAGTACTTTGATCCCAGCTATCAATGGTTTAAAAATATTTTGATCAAGATTGTGATGGTGCATGTGACCTCAAAAATTATTCTTTTTATCACTTACCTACTCGAGGACGAGCAGGAGTTAAGCTTGGTGATGCTTGATACGTTGTAAACATATCTATAATTTTTGATGCTCCATGCTTGTTTAGTATCAACTTTGTTATGTTTTGTCTACACTTTGAGGTATTTTTATACATTTTCTGGGACTAACCTATTAACAAGATGTCGTAGTGCCAGTTGTCTGTTTTCTGCTATTTTTTGTTCCAGAAAAGCTAGTAAGGAAATATTCTCAGAATTGGACGGGACAAAAGCCAAAGTCAATATTTTACCGGAGCAAAGACGGAGTCAAAAGGGCAGCCGAAGGGGGGCCACAAGGTGGCCACACCCTAGGGCCGCGCGGCCTAGGGGGTCGTGCTGCCATCGGGTGTGGGCCCCTCGGGCGCCCACCGACCTTGCCCCATCGCCTATAAAATCACCCTAATGCAGAAACCTAAGGACCCGATCAAAACTCCACGAAATAGTCCATAGCTGCCACCACCATCGTCCCTAGATTGGGGGATCTGAAGCTCTTCCCGGCACCCTATCGGAAGGGAGAGATCATCCCCAAGGCCTTCTTCATCACCATGCTAGCCTCTAGAGTGATGCGTGAGTAGCTCACCCTTAGACTATGGGTTCATACAGTAGCTAGATGGTTGTTTCTCCTCCTTTGTGCTATCATGTTTAGATCTTGTGAGCTCCTTTCATGATCAAGATCATCTATTTGTAATCATACATGTTGTGTTTGCGGGGATCCGATGGATATTGATATACTATGTCAGATTGATTATTGATTCTATCATGTCTATGTTATTTGTGATCTTGCATGCTCTGCATTGTTAGTAGCTATCTTGGCCAAGTAGATGCGTGCAACTCCAAGAGGGAGTATTTATGCTCGATAGTAGGCTCATGCCTCTAGTAATCTGGGGAAGTGATAGAAATCTCTAAGGTTGTAGATGTGATGTTGCTACTAGGGTGAAAACAACAATCCTTTATTCATGGAACAATTATATTGTTTACTTTACACACATTGCTTAATGCAATTATCTGTTGCTTGCAACTTAATACTAGAAGGGGTTCAGATGATAAACTGAAGGTGGATTATTAGTAATAGATGCAGTTGGATTACGGTCTATGTATTATGTTGTAATGCCCAATCAAATCTCGTAGGAGTCAAGATGTCTAGTGTGCATTTTTATGCTTTCTCAATCTGCCAATTGACCCGCTGTAATTTTTTCACCGAACATGCTATCTATCTTAAGGAGAACACCTCTAGTGAACTGTGGACCCCGGTCCAATCTTTATCATTGATACATAATCTACTGTTACTGTTTACTTTCTACAAGCAATCACTATCTTCCACACTATACGTTTAATCCTTTGTTTTTAGCAAACCAGTGAGACTGACAACCTCACTGTAAGTTGGGGCAAAGTTTTGAGTTTGTGTTGTGCATGTTCCAAGTTGTTAGCAACACCTTGTATTTGTTTCCTTACTCCTACTGGTTCGATTACCTTGGTTTCATAACTAAGGGAAAACTTGTTGCTGTGCTCATCACACCTTGCTCTTGGGGTCTCCCAAACGAGTCTCTACAGTCAACTAAGCCACATCAAGATTTTTTGGCGCCGTTGCCAGGGAGATAAGGACAGCTTCAATCTCTTCCTCCTCGTCATTCACCTTTTAGGGAGAAAGAAGATTCTCGCATGGAAGTATCTCACAACCAATCTCTTCACTTTGTTTTTGTTTTGCTTAGTTTCTTTTTGCTTTGTTTTGCTTGTTTCTTTTTATCAAAAATACAAAAAAATGTTTGGTTTGCCTTTTATTATAAAAAACACGCAAAAAATTAGTTCCTACTATAGTTGTTATTTTTGTTGGTCTGCTATTGTCTTGGTTTATCATGCTTTCTATCAATGGTTGGTTTCTTTGAACTAGATCCTATTGGCAAGGTGGGTTCATGGAAGAACAGAAATATTATTATAAGGAACACCGCTTGAAATGGAAACACTTATGGGAACATATTAATAAATTGAAGGGATACGGGTAGGATACACTAGCGCAAATCAAAATTTTCTACCGCGTAAACCAGGATTACTGTTGTCATAGATCACGGGATTACCACTAGACGCGCAGTTGCAGAACTTGATGAAGTGCGTCGAGGCAGTGCAGACGATCTACGACTCCTCCTCGTTTTCGTCCCACGAGCAGCTCCCCTTGCGCAGCTCGTCCAAACGCTACAGATGCAGCGCCTCTGAGGTATCCACACGTACAAGGTGGAAGCGTCAGACGCCGGACTGCTAGGTCCGCGCGCGCGACATAGGCGTGAGGAGTGGCGGCTGGCTGGAATGGTCTCACCCTGGTCAGCTCGCCCTACCCTCTCTTATATAGGAATCCCTAGTGGGCTTCTACATTAGCATCCCATTAGTAGCCTAAGCCTGGTCTAATTCGGATCTAATCCTCATTAGGCTTCCAGCCCCTTAAGTGTGTGACCCTATAGGTTCATATACATGTAGACACGACACGAATACACTTATTCTGTCAATAGTTGGTAGAGGCCTCTAGCAAGACGTGCCACCTCCTAAACGCATACAAAGATCATATCGGACGAACCATCACAAGGTTTAGTACATGTCTTTCCCGTTGCCTCATGATATTTGGTCTAGCTCCAAGCTGACATCTCTTTCTCGATACCGTAACTCGGAATCCCTTTACTAGGTTAACTCTTAACCTTATGTAGCACGGCCATGCATTTCTGGATCCGATCACTCAAGGGGCCCAGATATATCTCTCTCAAGTAGAGAGGGGAAAATTCCATATTGATTGACCATGCCTTGCAGCATGTTTCAGGACAAACCCGAAAGCTACCTTTATAACTACCCAGTTACGGAGTAGCGTCTGATAGCCCCAAAGTAGGTCGATCCATATCTCAAGTACATGCGACAATCTCAGGTCTAAGGACAAAACGTACAAGATGTGTAGAGAGAGAGCTGCAACTAATTGCCAGTCTCAAGTTGGGTCAGTCCAACCCCATGTTCATAACATGTGCCCACATCATTGGTTTGACATCTCCATGTCTATGACTTGCGAAACATAGTCATCAACCAATCGATGTGCTAGTCTAATATTTACGTGTGTCCTCACATGAACTCCGACTAGGGACAACTCTTAAATAACCATACAAGTAAAGAGTTTCACAAACAATTCACATAATTGCCAATCAATACAAGTTGCCTGGTGTGCAAACCCAAAAACAAAGGAGGTCTGGGTGTTAGGAATTTGGTAATTCAAAATGACGCCCTGCTATTGAAGTATATGGATAAATTTATGAATAAAGTAGATATTCCATGGGTCGATTTGTTGTGGCATACTCATTATCAGGGGAAGGTGCCTCACGCTTCTCCTAAGGTTGGATCTTTCTGGTGGAAGGACATTTGCTCTCTCTTTGATCAGTATAGAGGTATAACCTCTTGTATTGTTGGAACTAGTCACTCGGTGCTTCCTTGGAAAGATAAGTGGTCAAATCATGTAACATCCCTAAAATCACATTTCAAACTTATGCATATCATCCATGCATCCATGATCATATAGAGTTCATTTCAAACAAAACAATTCAAAAACAGGAGCATATGAGCTCATTATTTTATGTGATCAGCATTTGAAACAACTGCTACTCTTATATGAGAGTTTGTTGTTCATGAAACCAAACCTTGTGCCTTATTGCTTTCAGAATAAGTTGCTAGATTGCTAAGACCTAAACCCAAGTTTTCAAAGCAAATACAATTTGAAAACCAAATTCAAAACCAATATTAAACAAGTGCTATGTCACTGTTTATTCTATTTTATTTCAAATGACCAAGCCAATTCAAAGTGACCATTTGGTTTTATGCCCAAATTTGTGACTGTTGCACACTGCAAAAATCCTAAAAAGATTTGAATTTAAATAGAGTTTGAAATCATTTGAAAATCATTCCAGAAAATCAAATCAAAAATAGAAAAGGATTAAAGAAAAGGAAAAAGGCCAGCGCCAGGGTTTGAGCCCATCAAAAGATCCAGCCCAACTAGCCCACCCGGGTTCCCCCCCCTCTCTCTTTCACACGCAGACGTACCCACGAAGTCGCTGACGCCCGGACCCCACCTCCCCTCTGTTTATTTCGCTGACAAGTGGACCCGTGACCCCGTCGTCGTCTTCGTCAATCACGCGCGCCTGCGTCGCTCATGCCGCCGTTACTCGCCGCAGTCACTGCCGCGTTGATTCCCATTGATTCCGCGAGTAACTCCACGCCCAGCTCTGTCTACTTAAACCCCTCCCCCTCGCGACCATTTCCCCTCACTCAATTTTCTCTCCACGCCACCAGGCTGCCCACAACTCGCCAAACACCACCGCATCTCCGACGATCTCCGGCGTGCGATTCCGGCAAGACCCCGTCGCCCCTTGCTGTCTAAGTTGGCCAGAATGATCACAACATCCATGCGCATCTTCTCAACCTATTGGAGCATGCTAGGACCATCTGGAGACTAGCCAACAACGACGACTGCAAGCACCCGACGCCTTCTTCTTCTCCGGCGATCGATTGCGGTAAGTATAGCGCGCCCCTTGACCTCTCTCGCATACGGATAGGTTCGCCTTGTCCTTGCGCAGCTACTGATGCCTCTGGTTGATGCTAGGAAGGCCAAGAGCATCGGCAACAACTCCGTCTGCAACCACCCGATGCCGTGCACAACTCCGACGAGCTCCCTCGGCCACTCTAGAGCGCCCCTTGCTGAACCACCGCCACCTTGAGCATCAACACCTCTCTACGATTCCGGTAAACCCCTTCTCCCTCTCCCGCGCGACCTAGAGCGCCAGCTCTGCCACTGACAGAGGCGCCGCCGCCTGTCGCCGCCGCTAGAGCCGCCACTAGATGGTCAGGTTGCTCAGGAACGTTGGATCCAGCTCGTGTGGATAGGATAGAACGCGAGCGAAGCGGTAAGATTGGATCTGAGCCGCACGTTTAAGTAAGATCCAGCGGCTCAGAAGCGTGATCCGACGCGAACCGGTACGCGCCAGTAAGATTAAGACGCGTGGCAGTGAGTTAGGTTTAAAAACAGATTTTGAATCAGATTGTTATTCAAATTTGATTTAGCTATAACTTTTGATCCCCACGTTACAATTTGACAAATTTTATACCGTTGGAATCAGGAGAGCAAGCTCTATCAGAATATGTAATGTGTTTAATATTTAGTTTCTGTTAAAAAGGTTTTATTTGCAGAAACATGTGTAGAGCTTATTTGGGTATATGAAATATTTAGGAATTGTTTTAAGGGTTAAATAATTATTGTTTGGCAAGTTTTTGACTTGTATAAGATTCAGTACTATGCACTTGCTTGGTTGAGTTTTGAAAATCATCACTTAGCATTTTTCATGCATGCATATATTTTTGATTGTATATATATTTTGAGTGTAATTTGTGGCTACCATTTCTTGTGTAGATTTTGGTGCTAGTGATTGTGAGGAGTGCTACTCTCCCAACTACCAAGGCAAGTGGTACTTCATGAATATTACCATTCCTATGTTTTATACTAAGCATTAGAAATATTTTTGCTAAGACTTGCATGATAGTATTTTGCTTATATGCCATGTTGGGAAATCCTAGTAGTTGTAGAAATGCTAGGAAATTTCTAAGTTAAGTTACTATCTATGCCATGCTTAGCCTAGCTAGTAGTAACCAAGGGCTGGTGAATTATATACATGCTATGATGAAAATATTTCTAAGTCCTTTGGACTTGTGTTTTGCCTAATAAAACAACTAAGTTAATGAAACACCTGGGTGGAATGGAAGGAAAGGTTTATGTTGAGTGGTTACACAAGGCCCATTTCTATGGTTTACCTTGTGTATATCTATTGTGGTAAGCCACCCAGGAACAAAGAGTTTTTAGAGGCCAAGTGTTAAGAAGCTTCTAGTGCAGCCACTTGGCAATATGGGCTCTGCCTGGATCACATAAGTTGCTAGAACTTAGCCATTTGGACAGTTGGTGGTAGTGGGAATGATAGGTTGGAGCGCGTCCATTTGGTCTAAGGGAAGGCTTCTGAAAGGTCCTGTCTTGGTGAAACCAAGTCTGGTGGGGAAAGTGCACAACCTCTGCAGATGGAAAAATCTAAGTACTTAGCCAAGTCCATGGCAATGGACAACTTGAGCATCAAGGCATGGAAGCTATCAAGAATCTCCTCATCCCAATTTCTAAGTAAAAACTTGTGGGTGAACAAGGGTGAAGGACCTTAATGTCTATTGGTGGTTCCTTGGGGAAAAGTTTTGACAAAGAAAAACTTAGTGATTTCAACTAATAGGCAAAATCTATTTTAAGCAAAGCAAGCCAAGCTACACTTAGCCAAATTGCATATAGTATCTAGTCCACTTAAAATTTTACTAAGGTATCACTTGCCAATACTATTCCAAAGTATTGACCCACTGTGGCTGTAACTTGTGATGTTGCAGGTTACTCTGATGAGGATTAGGTGTCATGAGTCTACACTCAACATGTTTGCCTGTGGCACATGAAGATGAAGACTTTTATTTATTTACTCATTCAAACTCTTGTATTAGGCATGTGGCCTTGGAGTTGTAAAGACTATGTTTATCTCTCGAATGGCTGTAATAAATGACCTTTGTATCTGTGTACTTCATCTTAAACTGTGGATGCTAGCAATGATCTAGGGACTAGCATTGCAATCACAGGGATCCTTTTCCTTTATAAAGGAGGGATCTTACAGATGGTATCAGAGCACTATGTTGCCTGTAGGATCATGACTCTAGGATTGGAAACCACTAAGGAAAAATTTTCAACTTCTACACTTGTCTATTCTTCTCGTAAAACTTTTCTAATCTTCTTTCTCATCTCTATTTTTAGATGAACTCCATCAACGAAGCCGTAAGGAAAGGACCACTCATGACAATGACTTTGGAGTGTGAGACAGAATTTCCCAAGGCTCTCAAGGACCTCATGGTTGCATTAGAGATACAAGGTGCAACTGTGTACAATGGTTTTCTTGTGATGGATGAAGGAGTGGAATACTGGTGGGTGCAACTTCACTTGTATAAAAACAAGGAAGACAACCATCAGGAAAAAGGATTCTGCATGTTCACCAATTCAGTGGTACACACTACATTCTTTGAATCAGCAAGGGATGCAACTTGGAAGACCATCAAAGAACTTGGTGATAGAGTCAAGTGCAGAATGCTCAACCTCCAAAATGATCTAAGGAAAGAAAAGGAACATACCCAAGAGTTGGAAACTACCAACCAAACCTTAAGAGGAGACATTATAGACTTAGTGATGGATTCATGTGAGCAAGATAGATTGATTGCTTCTAGAAATATTGTGTTAGCCAACAGATCCAGTGTGATAGGATTGTAAACGTACTTCGTTAGTTGGACCACCACTTATCACCTTATTTTCCAAATGTTGCTTTAAAATAAGATTGAACCTTGGTTGTTGTAATGGTTTCATGTATGCATGACTTGTGTGTTTTGCTTTCCAAGGATTTGTAAGTGATGTTTTGTCTTTTGTTTTATCTTGATTTGTGTTGTCCTAACTTTTCTATCTTATAAATAGATGCCTATTACCATCAGCACTGTTGAGGAGTTCCAGGTTACCCGCTTTGGTCCTCGTATCATTGAGCTTACTACTTTGCTCAATCTCCCTCTTCCCACCATCATGGTGCATCCCCTCACCAAGTTTGAGAGGAAGGACCTCTGGGGCTTCAAGGTCAACCAGCCCGGACGCCAGACTGAGCCTACCACGGCGGACATTGTCTTCAAGCTCATGCACGATGACAGGGAGAGAGGCCTTGAGGTAGTTATGCAGGATCTGATAGGACGTCTGCTAGGGAGACACTCCCGACAGGTTAGAGGTACCCACTTCCACGTCTTCGGAAGACGTGATGAGGATGGAGAGTCCATCGACTTCGAGGACGATTCGAGGGACGCAGCAGAGCCGATTCGCCTGTACCTCCAGGACTTAGAGTCTCTCATTAGGCACGTGGATACTGACAGGACCAACGTCATGCTCAACAATGACGAGCTCCAGGTGCAGCTTCGTGAGAAGGACAAGCTCTTCGCGGAGCAAGACGAGATAGTCAAGGAAATGGAGGCGAAGTTCGAGACCCAGGACAGGAAGTTCAAGAGTCAGGAGAAACGAGTCCAGGATAGGAACAAGAAGATCCGGGACATGACTGAAGAACTGCAGTCCAAGGACTTCGAGCTCGAGCAGGAGCAGACGGTGATTGAGAGGCTTCGTTCCCAGAAGAGGGCTCTCAAGGCCAAGATAGAGACCTTGACCACTAGTGTCGAGGAATACAAGACCGCGATGGAGAACGCAGGTCTTACCTTTGTCGAGGAGGAGATTGATGCCGAGGAGTAGATTTGACTACTCATTTATCTTTTGTTATCGTACTTGTTATTTGAGAACTTGTTATTTGACCATCCGACATGTGGATGGCTTGCTACTTGTGTGTTTTACTTTGTGAACTTGTTATCTTGTTGTTGAACCTTTATCTTTGTGTTGCATGCTTTGTGTTTGATTATGTGATGTATTGTGCATGAAAGCATCTATGGGTATCTCATTCTTATCTCTATTTGAACAAACCACAGATGCCTCCCCGTCGTGCAAACCCCAACCCCAACAACAACAAGAACATCACTCCAGAAATGCAACAAATGATGACCGCTCAAACTCAGCTTATGTAGATGATGACGACGTTCATCCAGAACCAAAACAAAAACAATAACAACAATAACAACAACAATAATAACAACAACAACCCACCGGGTTTTGATATGCTCACCAGGTTCTTGAGATTGAGGCTAGCAAAGTTCTCAGGAACGACTAATCCCATGGTGGCCAATGATTGGCTACGCTCAGTGAACAAGGACTTGGTAACCGTGGGCTGTACTGATGCTGAAAAAGTCAGATTTGTAGCACATTTGCTAGAGGGACCAGCCGCCACTTGGTGGGATAACTTCCAGATCACCACTCCCATAGATGAAGGGACATGGGCTATCTTTGAGGATGGCTTTTGTACTGCTCATATCTCATCTGGAGTGATGAGTCTGAAAAAGAAAGAGTTCCACAATCTGAAGCAGCGCCACCGCAGTGTGGCTGAATATATTGAGGAGTTCAACAATCTAGCGCGTTATGCACCGGATGAGGTTGACACCGATGCTAAGAGAAAGGAAAAATTTCTTGAAGGCTTGAATGATGAGCTGAACCTGCAGTTGGCTGTAGCCTATGTTCCCACTTATCAGTCTCTCTGTGACAAGGCTGCTATTTTGGAGAACAAAATGAAGCAAGTTGAGAGCAGGAAGAGAAAACACTCAGACAAGCACAACCCGGGATCGTCACACAAACATTCCCATTATGATGACAGTGGAAGCTCAGGATCCCACAAGCATGGGAAATTCAACAAGCACCACAACCACAACCGTCATGACAACAAGCATCACCGTAGTCATGACAATGACAAGTACAAGAATCACAAGGGTGGATACAAGAGCCACCACAGTGGTAATGGAAGTGGAAGTGGAAGCCAGCCTGTCAAGAAAGACATAAGTCAGGTTGAATGCTTCAAGTGCAAGAAGATGGGGCATTATGCAAATGAATGCCCAGAAAAGAAAGTTAAAGGACCCAACAAGCCCAACCCTTTTCAGAAGGGACAAGTGAACCACATCAGTGTGGAGGAGGTCTATGAGGAGCGTGATGTTGTTGCTGGTAAGTTCAGACTCAATTCTATTCCAGCATTTGTTCTTTTTGATACTGGAGCATCTCATTCATTCATATCAAAAGCATTTGTTGATAGAAATGGGTTTCCAACTGAAAACATTGGGTGTCCAATAAAAGTTAGTTCTCCGGGTGGAGATATGATAGTAAGTCTTGGATGCCGGGATCTAGTAATAGAGTTTGGAAAGCATAAATTTCCAATGAGTCTGATAATCCTAGATTCCCAAGGACTGGACGTAATATTGGGAATGGATTGGATGGCTAAGTATGAAGGAGTACTAGATTGTGCTAATCGTACTGTTGCACTCACAACCCCAGAAAGAAAGCGGATTAAATTCAAGTCCAACTTTGAATCAAAAGGAAGTAAGCTAAATTCTCTTAAGGGGGTTAGCATGGACAGTGTGCCAATTGTGAGTGAGTATCCAGATGTGTTTCCGGAAGAATTGCCGGGAATGCCACCAGATAGAGATGTGGAGTTTCTTATAGATTTGGTACCAGGATCTGGACCAATAGCAAAGAGGCCTTATAAAATGTCAGTTGATGAACTGAAAGAACTCAAGAAACAACTTGGAGAACAGTTGCAGAAAGGATTTATTCAACCAAGTTCTTCATCTTGGGGAGCCCCAGTTTTGTTCGTGGAGAAGAAAGATAGAAGTCAAAGGTTATGCATAGATTACCGTTCACTCAACGAGGTAACTATCAAGAACAAATACCCTTTGCCTAGAATCAATGACTTGTTTGATCAGCTAGAAGGAGCATGTGTATTCTCAAAGATTGATCTCCGGTCAGGATATTTTCAATTCAAGATAAGAGAACAAGACATACCTAAGACAGCGTTCACTACAAGGTATGGATTGTATGATTATACCGTAATGCCTTTTGGTTTGACCAATGCTCCAGCATACTTCATGAATATGATGAACAAGGTGTTCATGGAATTCCTTGACAAGTTCGTCGTCGTTTTCATTGATGACATCCTAGTCTACTCCAAGAGCAAAGAAGAGCATGAAGGACATTTGCGTTTGATACTTGAGAAGTTACGGGAGCATAAACTTTATGCCAAATTCAGCAAGTGTGAGTTCTGGTTGGATGAAGTTGGTTTTCTAGGACATGTTATGACAAAGGATGGTGTAGCAGTTGATCCTGCTAAAGTTTCAGCTGTGACTGAATGGGAATCTCCCAAGTCCGTAAAAGAAGTTCGTATTTTCCTTGGCTTAGCAGGTTACTACAGAAGGTTCATTGAAAATTTCTCCAAGGTAGCTAAGCCTATGACAGAATTGCTAAAGAAAGACAAGAAGTTTGCTTGGTCTGAAGGTTGTGAACTCAGCTTTCAGGAATTGAAGAAGAGACTTGTGACAGCACCAGTCTTGTGTTTGCTAGATTTGGAAAAAGATTTCCAAGTATATTGTGATGCATCTCATCAGGGTTTGGGTGCGGTACTTATGCAAGACGGTAAAGTTGTGTCTTACGCCTCGAGACAACTCAAAACTCATGAAGTGAACTATCCTACTCATGATTTAGAGTTAGCCTCTGTTGTCCATGCACTCAAAACATGGAGACACTATATTTTGGGAAAGCGTTGTGAAGTGTTCACAGATCACAAAAGTTTGAAGTATATCTTCACCCAAAAGGAAATTAACATGAGACAAAGAAGGTGGCTAGAACTTATCAAGGACTATGACTTAAGTTTGAAATACCACCCCGGTAAAGCAAATGTTGTAGCAGATGCTCTAAGTCGTAAGGTTTTTGTGAATGGCCTTACCAAAGGAGAATTGCCAGATGATCTGTGTACCCAATTTAGAAAACTCAGATTGGAGATTGTGCCTGAAGGACATCTCATGTCTTTGGATGTTCAACCCACTTTGTTGGACAAGATCAAAGAAGCTCAGAAGATTGATAAATAAACCGAAGAGATTAAAGAAAAGATTGGCAAAGGAAAATCCAAAGGGTTCCATGAAAACGAACAGGGTACTTTATGGCACAGGAAACGTATCTGTGTTCCACAAGATCCGGAGCTGCGGAAACTGATTTTGCAAGAAGCACACAACTCTCCGTATTCCATTCATCCGGGTAACACCAAAATGTACATGGACATGAAAGAAAGATTTTGGTGGAATAATCTCAAGAAGGACATCGCCGAACATATTGCTTTGTGTGATGTGTGTAGTAGAGTGAAAGCGGAACATCAGAAACCAGCAGGTTTGCTTCAACCACTACCTATTCTTGATTGGAAGTGGGACAAGATTGGTATGGATTTCATTATCGGATTACCAAGAACCCGGTCAGGATATGATTCTATTTGGGTTGTAGTGGATCGCCTAACTAAAGTGGCTCATTTCATACCCGTGAAGACAACCTACACAAGTGCTAAGTTAGCTAGAATCTACATGAGTAGAATTGTGTGTCTACATGGAGTGCCCAAGAGTATTGTGTCTGATAGGGGAACTCAATTCACTTCCCATTTTTGGAGATAACTACATGAGTCATTGGGAACGAGGTTGGAATTCAGTACTGCTTTTCATCCTCAAACTGATGGACAGACATAAAGGACCAATCAGATTCTAGAAGACATGTTGAGGGCATGTGCCCTAGACTATGGATCCAGTTGGGATGAAAGTCTGCCTTACGCAGAATTTTCTTATAACAATAGCTATCAAGCCAGCATTGAGATGGCACCATTTGAGTTTCTCTACGGAAGAAAGTGTACCACCCCATTGTTATGGAATGGTGTGGGAGAAAGAAGTTTATTCGGGCCAGATCTTATCAAAGAAGCCGAAGAGAAGGTCAAATTGGTTAAGGACAGGTTGAAGATAGCTCAGTCCCGACAGAAAAGCTACGCAGATCCTAAGCGTAGAGAAGTCACCTACGAAGTTGATGATAGAGCCTATCTCAGAGTGTCACCACTTCGTGGAGTGAAGAGATTCGGAGTCAAAGGAAAATTGGCACCAAGATATGTTGGACCATTCAAGATTCTGAGTCGTAAAGGAGAAGTTGCCTATGAAATAGAACTGCCAGAATCTCTGTCAGCTGTCCATAATGTGTTTCATGTGAGTCAACTTAAGAAATGTCATCCAGAAATGGAAGAAACTTCTTTGAAGGATACTATACCTTTGGAGGAGGTTCAACTGGAAAGTGATCTCACTTATGAAGAGAAACCTATCAAGATTCTTGAGACTGCAGAAAGAGTCACAAGGACTAAGACTATCAAGTTCTGCAAAGTGCAGTGGAATCATCATTCCGAAGAGGAAGCAACATGGGAAAGAGAAGATGATCTTCAGAAAGACCACCCTCACCTATTTGCTAGCCAATCCGAATCTCGAGGGCGAGATTCACCTTAAGGGGGTTAGATTTTTAACATCCCTAAAATCACATTTCAAACTTATGCATATCATCCATGCATCCATGATCATATAGAGTTCATTTCAAACAAAACAATTCAAAAACAGAAGCATATGAGCTCATTATTTTATGTGATCAGCATTTGAAACAACTGCTACTCTTCTATGAGAGTTTGTTGTTCATTAAACCAAACCTTGTGCCTTATTGCTTTCAGAATAAGTTGCTAGATTGCTAAGACCTAAACCCAAGTTTTCAAAGCAAATACAATTTGAAAACCAAATTCAAAACCAATATTAAACAAGTGCTATGTCACTGTTTATTCTATTTTATTTCAAATGACCAAGCCAATTCAAAGTGACCATTTGGTTTTATGCCCAAATTTGTGACTGTTGCACACTGCAAAAATCCTAAAAAGATTTGAATTCAAATAGAGTTTGAAATCATTTGAAAATCATTCCAGAAAATCAAATCAGAAATAGAAAAGTATTAAAGAAAAGGAAAAAGGCCAGCGCCAGGGTTTGAGCCCATCAACAGATCCAGCCCAACTAGCCCACCCGAGTTCCCCCTCTCTCTCTTTCACACGCAGACGTACCCACGAAGTCGCTGACGCCCCTTGCTGTCTAAGTTGGACAAAATGATCACAACATCCATGCGCATCTTCTCAACCTATTGGAGCATGCTAGGATCATCTGGAGACTCGCCAACGACGACGACTGCAAGCAACCGACGCCTTCTTCTTCTCCGGCGATCGATTGCGGTAAGTACATCGCGCCCCTTGACCTCTCTCGCATACGGCTAGGTTCGCCTTGTCCTTGCGCAGCTACTGATGCCTCTGGTTGATGCTAGGAAGGCCCAGAGCGTCGGCAACAACTCTGTCTGCAACCACCCGACGCCGTGCACAACTCCGACGAGCTCCCTCGGCCACTCTAGAGCGCCCCTTGCCGAACCACCGCCACCTTGAGCATCAGCAGCTGTCTGCGATTCCGGTAAACCACTTCTCCCTCTCCCACACGACCTAGAGCGCCAGCTCCGCCACTGACAGAGGCGCCGCCACCTGTCGCTGCCGCTAGATGGTCAGGTTGCTCAGGAACGTTGGATCCAGATCGTGTGGATAGGATAGAACGCGAGCGAAGCGGTAAGATTGGATCTGAGCCGCGCGTTTAAGTAAGATCCAGCGGGTCAGAAGCATGATCCGACGCGAACCGGTACGCGCCAGTAAGATTAAGACGCGTGGCAGTGAGTTAGGTTTAAAAACATATTTTGAATCAGATTGTTATTCAAATTTGATTTAGCTATAACTTTTGATCCTCACGTTACAATTTGACAAATTTTATACCGTTGGAATCAGGAGAGCAAGCTCTATCAGAATATGCATTGTGTTTAATATTTAGTTTCTGTTAAAAAGGTTTTATTTGCAGAAACATGTGTAGGGCTTATTTGGGTATATGAAATGTTTAGGAATTGTTTTAAGGGTTAAATAATTATTGTTTGGCAAGTTTTTGACTTGTATAAGATTCAATACTATGCACTTGCTTGGTTGAGTTTTGAAAATCATCACTTAGCATTTTGCATGCATGCATATATTTTTGATTGTATATATATTTTGTGTGTAATTTGTGGCTACCATTTCTTGTGTAGATTTTGGTGCTAGTGGTTGTGATTGTGAGGAGTGCTACTCTCCCAACTACCAAGGCAAGTGGTACTTCATGAATATTACCATTCCTATGTTTTATACTAAGCATTAGAAATATTTTTGCTAAGACTTGCATGATAGTATTTTGCTTATATGCCATGTTGGGAAATCCTAGTAGTTGTAGAAATGCTAGGAAATTTCTAAGTTAAGTTACTATCTATGCCATGCTTAGCCTAGCTAGTAGTAACCAAGGGCTGGTGAATTATATACATGCTATGATGAAAATATTTCTAAGTCCTTTGGACTTGTGTTTTGCCTAATAAAACAACTAAGTTAATGAAACACCTAGGTGGAATGGAAGGAAAGGTTTATGTTGAGTGGTTACACAAGGCCCATTTCTATGGTTTACCTTGTGTATCTCACTTGTGGTAAGCCACCCAGGAACAAAGAGATTTTAGGGGCCAAGTGTTAAGAAGCTTCTAGTGCAGCCACTTGGAAATATGGGCTCTGCCTGGATCACATAAGTTGCTAGAACTTAGCCATTTGGACAGTTGGTGGTAGTGGGAATGATAGGTTGGAGCGCGTCCATTTGGTCTAAGGGAAGGCTTCTGAAAGGTCCTGTCTTGGTGAAACCAAGTCTGGTGGGGAAAGTGCACAACCTCTACAGATGGAAAAATCTAAGTACTTAGCCAAGTCCATGGCAATGGACAACTTGAGCATCAACGCATGGAAGCTATCAAGAATCTCCTCATCCCAATTTCTAAGTAAAAACTTGTGGGTGAACAAGGGTGAAGGACCTTAATGTCTATTGGTGGTTCCTTGGGGAAAAGTTTTGACAAAGAAAAACTTAGTGATTTCAACTAATAGGCAAAATCTATTTTAAGCAAAGCAAGCCAAGCTACACTTAGCCAAATTGCATATAGTATCTATTCCACTTAAAATTTTACTAAGGTATCACTTGCCAATACTATTCCAAAGTATTGACCCACTGTGGCTATAACTTGTGATGTTGCAGGTTACTCTGATGAGGATTAGGTGTCATGAGTCTACACTCAACATGTTTGCCTGTGGCACATGAAGATGAAGACTTTTATTTATTTACTCATTCAAACTCTTGTATTAGGCCTGTGGCCTTGGAGTTGTAAAGACTATGTTTATCTCTCGAATGGCTGTAATAAATGGCCTTTGTATCGGTGTACTTCATCTTAAACTGTGGATGCTAGCAATGATCCAGGGACTAGCATTGCAATCACAGGGATCCTTTTCCTTTATAAAGGAGGGATCTTACAAATCATAACCCCCGAGCTACTACTTATACCAGATTATTCTCGTTTGCCCTAAACCAGGATGTTTTGGTCATGCAAACCCTCCAAACAAAACATTTGGCAAGTATGTTCTATTTAACTCTATCTACTCAGGCTTTTGATGAAATGCAACTTCTGCAGACAGAACTAAATGAGCTGAGGGAAAATTATGATAGAGATAAAGACCAATGGATTTACTCTCTAAATAGTGGTACATACTCCTCCTCCAGCTACTATAATTTCCTTTTCCAAGGGATACCGGCTGAAACAATTTTCAAATGGCTTTGGAAGAGTAGATGTGTGCCCAAACTAAAAGTTTTTACTTGGCTAATGATCATTGATAAGATCAATACTAAAGATATGATTTTAAGGAGACACTGGCATCTCAACTCTGGTCCAGAATGTATTCTGTGTACAAGCCAGAGTCTGGAAACTAGAGACCATCTTTTCTTTACTTTCCCTTTTGCCGCCAGATGCTGGAACTATGTAAAAATTTAGTGAATACAGAAATCTAACATCTCTGAAACTTTCAAAGCTACCAAACAATTGTACTCTGGACCATGCTTCATGGAAGTAGCTGTTTGTGCAACATGGAACATTTGGAAGGAAAGAAATGGATTCATTTTCGAGCATCAGGACCATAGTTTTGCACGGTGGAAAATTCTCTTTAAGAAGGACATCTACGTGACTTCCCACAGGGTTAAAGCTAAACACAAGGAATCTCTCCTTAGTTGGTTGACATCACTGTAATTTATTTTTTGTTTGTCTATGTTTTTTGGTGCCTTTGGGTTGATTCTCTCAACCTTTGTAAATATGAGGTGAACCTGTCTGTACTTTGGTCCGTTTAATTAAAATTTATTGTGGGGGTTTCCCTCACGGTTTACTTGGTAAAAAAAACATACAAGTTGCCTGATATGGATATTCAAGGAACATTACAATAACTCATGGATACATAAGAAATATAATCATCTCTATGATTGCCTCTAGGGCATATTTCCTTCAGTCTCCCACTTGCACTAGAGTCAATCTAAAATGTATCTAATACCAATTGCTCTTGTGTGTGCTTCATGCGCGGGCTGCGCGAGAGGCTTAGTCAAGGGATCAGCAACCTTTGAGTCTGTATGTATTTTGCATATCATGACACTACCATCCTCAACGAACTCTCGAATCTGATGGTAACGCATGCAAATATGTTTGTTCTTCTGGTGCTGTCTAGGTTCCTTGGCTTGTGCAATAGCACCATTGTTGTCACAATAAACTTCCAAGGGATTGGACGCCCTGAACCACACCGAGAGCTATCAGGAAATTCCTAATCCAAACAGCTTCCTTTACGGCCTCCGAGGCAACAATATATTCATCTTCTGTTGAAGAGGAGGTAACCGTATCTTGCTTGGAACTTTTCCAGCTCATAGCACCACCATTCAAGACAAACACATAACCTGATTGCGATTTCGAATCATCTGAGTCGTTAAGGTAACTCGCATCTGTGTAACCCTTTACACTGAGTTCATCCTCACCTCCATAAACTAGGAACACATCCTTAGTCCTTTTCAAGTACTTAAGGATATTCTTTACCGCTGTCCAGTGACCTTCACCTGGATCGGCCTGGTATCTGCTTGTAACACTTAGAGCATAGGAAACATCTGGGTGAGTACATATCATTGCATACATGATGGATCCAATAGCCGAAGCATATGGAACCCTACTCATGCGCTCACACTCATCAGTAGTCGAAGGACACTGAGTCTTGCTAAGTTTTATGCCATGAGGCATGGGCAAGAACCCCTTCTTAGCCTCTTCCATGCTGAACCGTTTCAACACTTTATCAATGTATGTACTCTGGCTTAATCCAATTAGCCTCCTTGATCTATCTCTATAGATCTTGATGCCCAGAATATATGCCGCTTCTCCCAAGTCCTTCATCAAAAAACTATTTTTCAATGAGGTCTTAACAGACTCGAGCATAGGAATGTCATTTCCAATCAGAAATATGTCATCTACATATAAGATTAGAAATACCAGCGCTCTCCCACTTTCCTTCTTGTAAACACAAGGTTCTTGTTCATTTTTGATGAAGCCAAACTCCTTTACAACTTCATCAAATCGAATATTCCAACTCCGAGATGCTTGCTTCAGCCCATAAATGGACTTCAGAAGTTTGCATACCTTTCCAGCATTGTTTGGATCGACAAAACCTTCGGGCTGCATCATATACACGTCCTCAGTTAGGATTCCATTTAGGAAAACCGTCTTGACATCCATCTGCCATATTACATAGTCAAAATGTGCAGCAATGGCTAGAATGATCCGTATAGATTTAAGCATCGCTACGGGTGAGAAAGTCTCATCGTAGTCAACTCCTTGAACTTGTCGAAAACCCTTTGCAACAAGTCGAGCTTTATGGATGTGAACATTTCCATCCATATCAATCTTCTTCTTATAGATCCATTTGCACTCGATGGCTTTAAAACCACCAGGCAGGTCAACCAAGTTCCAAACTTGATTGTCTCCCATGGACTCTATCTCGGATCTCATGGCGATCAGCCATTTCTCAGAGTCTGGGTCCACCATCGCTTCTGCATAGGTCGCAGGCTCATCATTGTCTAACAATAATAATTCTCGCGCTTCGTGGAGCCTCGCCGACCTTCATGGTTGTGGTGCTTCTATTGCCACGGGTTCCTCAACTTGTTCTGCTACAATAGCATCACTTGTAGAAGCATCCGCAACTGTCTCATCTTGAACTTCTTCAAGTCGCACCGACCTTCCACTTGTTCCCTTTGTGAGAAACTCTTTCTCTAGGAAAACACCGCTACGAGCGACAAACACTTTTCCCTCCTCTCGGTTGTAGAAGTAATACCCTAAGGTTTCCCTCGGATATCCCACGAAAATGCACTTATCCGATTTGGGTGTTAGCTTGTCCGACTGAAGTCGCTTGACAAAAGCATCACAACCCCAAATCTTTAGAAAAGACAAACTGGGATTCTTTCCAGTCCATATCTCATATGGTGTCTTAACTACGGATTTAGATGGTACCCTGTTAAGTGTGAAAGCTGCAGTTTCTAGAGAGTAACCCCAAAATGACAATGGCAAATCCGACTGGCTCATCATCGATCGAACCATGTCCAACAAAGTTTGATTATGCCTTTTAGAGACCCCGTTCCTTTGAGGCATTCCGAGCGGCGTAAGTTGTGGAACAATTCCGCAACTCTTAAGATGATCGCTAAACTCGTGACTCAAATATTCACCTCCACGATCAGATCGCAAGGCCTTTATTTTCTTGCCACGTTGATTCTCTACTTCACTCTGAAACTCCTTGAACTTTTCAAAAGTTTCAGACTTATGCCTCATTAAGTAGACATAACCATATCTACTGAAATCATCAGTAAAAGTAATGAAGTAGTGATATCCTCCTCTGGCTGTCGTGCTCATTGGTCCACATACATCAGTATGTATGAGTTCCAACAAGTCTGTCGCTCTCTCGGGTAAACCCAAAAAAGGCGACTTGCTCATCTTTCCAAGTAAACAAGCTTGACATGTATCGTATGATTCAAAATCAAACGAAGTTAGAAGACCATAATCATGGAGCTTCTTCATGCGCTTTTCACTTATATGCCCCAAATGACAATGCCATAAATAGGTAGGACTCAAATCATTAGGCCAAAGCCTTTTAGAACTAACATTGTAAATAGATGCATCATAAAGATTTAAAATAAATAACCCGTTCACAATGGGAACATTAGCCATAAACATATCATTCTTAGAGATTACACAACCATTGTTTGCACTCGCAAATGAATAGCCATCCCTCATCAAACATGAAGGTGATAAAATGTTTCGACCCATACTAGGAATGTAATAACAACTATTCAACTCCATAATAAATCCTGACAGAAGGTGAAGTTGCATGACACCGACGAACAATGCAGCAACCCTTGCTTTATTTCCGACGCGAAAATCCACTTTGCCTTTCTGCACTTCTCTAGTCCTTATTAGCCCCTGCATCGAATTGCAAATATGAGCAACCGATCCGGTATCAAATATCCAAGAGTTAACATAGGAATCAGCGAGAAGAATGTCCACAACATTTACAACAAGCATACCTGAGTGGGAAGTACTCTTACTTCCACTCTTGTTCAAAGAAGCCTCGTACTTGCTGCAGTTTCTCTTCCAGTGGCCATGTTCATGACAAAAGAAGCCTCAGTGTCTTCTACAGGTCCAACCTTTTGCTTGGGTGCAGGCTTAGGGATCGTATCCTTAGCCTTGTCCTTCTTCTTCCAAGAAGTACCCTTTTTCTTGAAGCTAGGCTTATTCTGCACAGCCATCACATGGCTATGCCCTGCACACTTCTTCATGTCACTTTCTGCTGTTTTTAGCATCCCGCATAACTCATTAAGGCCCTTCTCCACCCCATGCATATGGTAGTTCAAAATGAACTGCCCATAGCTGGATGGAAGAGATGCCAAAATGAAGTCAGTGGCCAACTCTTGGCCTAGTGGAACACCAAGCTTTTCCAAAGTCTGATTGTAACCAACCATTTTGATCACATGGGGGCCTACAGCTGCTCCCTCCGCTAGCTTGCATTCGACAAAGGACTTGGCAACATTGTATCTCTCATCCTTGCCTGATCTTGGAACATGTCCTTAAGCGCCATGATCATATCGTACGCATCTTGATCCTCAAACTACTTTTGGAGTTCAGGTTCCATGCATGCAAGCATAAGGCAGCTAACCTCAAGAGAATCATCACATGCTCTCTTGTAGGCATTCTTTAGGGCAACAGATGCATTATCAGCAGGTTCATCAGGGATTGGGGTATCCAGAACTGTTTCCTTTTTATCAGTCCTGGGAACAATTCTCAGGTTACGGACCCAGTCCATATAGTTTGTTCCATTAAGTTTATCTTTGTCAAGAATCGAACGCAAAGAAAAAGGTGATGCAGTGTTTGGTGCCATTGATCTACAATAGAAAACATGCAAAATACTAAGCCATGGAACCATGAAAGAGTAAAACATATTAAACAATTTAATAGCATATACTCCCACTTAAATCAATATCCCTCTATTGATACTAAGTGATTCAAGATCCACAATTAACAAGATGACTAGTGAGCTTTAGAATCAGTACTAGAAGACAAGGTAAATCAGTAAGAAATACTTGCTAATCATATCACATATGACTCTTGTTGTTGGGTGACATCTCTATGTCAAAACTAGGTGCCCAACCTTTATGCCCCAAGGTCCTTAACTGTTAAGATGACCTTCTCAAGCTCACCAACCCTTATGTGTGTAGGTATCTGATACAAACCCATCCAGCCAAGGAAAAACGCGGCACCCTAATTTCATAGGCCCACCAACGATTGCACAAGGCATAGGATGGTGCAAGGTTTGGTTGGGAGGGCATGGGTTAACTTAAACTTTGTGAGGGATCGTTCTACTTCTATCATCTAAGCATGCATAGTAGTAAAACACATAAGAATAGCATTCACATAGATGTGACATAGTATGGCCCACTTTCTCTGTAACATCCCAAAAATCATGATTTCAAAGTTTGCATATCATTCATGCATTCATAATCATTTTAGGATCATTTCTTCAAAACAGAAACTTTGTGATCTATTATTTTATGTAAGCAAGGAAATGGCCATATTGCTACCTTCTAATAAGAAAATACTTACTTTAATCTGTAAGGATTTGAACATGAATTTGAGTGATGTTTCTAAGGCTTGGTCAAAGATTTCAAAACAAATTATGAATTCAAACCATTCTCATGTCTTATTTAAATGATTATTAAAGGCAAGGTTTATTTTAAATACCAATGGACCTTTGTAAATTTGAGTGAACATCAATACTTTATACACAAAAATGTACCTGTTTCACTTTACAAAAATCCAGAAAGTGTTTGAATTCAAACTCTTTTAAAATCATTTGGAAAGGATTCCTAGAAAATCAAACAGAAAAATAAAAAGGGAAAAGAAATCAGAAAGGGCTGGCACCACTCATTCGGCCCAGTAGCAGATGCAGCCCACCCGGGTTTTCCCCTCTCTCTCTGTTTCTCACCGCACCCGCGCACACCCCCTCGCTGACCACTGGGACCCACCTGCCCCGTCAGCATCGTCCTCAATCACCGCGCGCTGACCCACTCCGCCGTTACCTCGCCGAAGTGACGTCGCGAATAAACTCGGCTTAAATCCCATTGATTCGCCACGTGAATGCCGTCCCTGCTCCTGCTACTTAATCCCCACCCCTGTGTGACCATTTCCCCTCACTCAGCACCCCAACTCCACCACCAGGCTGCCCGTATTTTGCAGAACCCTGCCGCAGTACCGACGACCTCCGGCGATGAATTCCGGTGAGCACTCCCCGCCCCCTGCCTTCTAATCTTGCCAGTATGATCGCTGCAACCTTGCGCATCTTCTAACACCACTGGTGCGTGCTAGGACCATCCAGAGCCTCTCCAACGTCGATGACTGGACGTGCCCGACGAAGCCCGCAACTCCGACGAGCTCCCCTGGTTAGTGCTGACGACACCTTTCCCTCTCGTTGACACTCGCGTGACCAGCATCGTCTCATACATCTGACACACATCTTCTCTTGCCTTGACATGACCTGTACCCTCACCAGCGATGACGAACAGAAGCGACCGTCGCCAGAAGGAACTATGGTGAGCAATCCCCATCGACCTCGAGCGCCCCTTTGCCAACCAAGCACACCTTGAGCATCATCAACGCACGGCAAACTCGGCGAGCTATTTCTCCCGCTCCCGCTCTTCCTATATCATCGGCACCGTCCTCGTCTGACCACCCCGCTGCCAGCCACCGTCGCGCGCCTCCCGTCTTTGGCCAAATGCTTGTGCGCTGTTAGATCTAGATCTGATGCGTATAATTAGATCACTTAAGCGAAGTGGTAAGTTTAGATCTGAGCCATGCGATGCACTTTTAATCTAACAATCTAGAGAGCCAGATCCACACAAAACAGTATCGACCAATCAGATAGCGCCGCGTGGCCGGACGTGGCCTGTAGTTTGATTTAAAATCTGGATTTAGATCTATTAGATGTTCAAACTTGCAAAATTCATAACTTTTGATCCATACGTCCAAATTTTGCAAATTTTATATCATTGGAATCAGGAGAAAGAATTATATCCAACCATGCACTTTGTTTAATAAATTTCTTCTGTAAAATTGGTTATTTTTGCAGAGACATTTGTAGGCCTATTTTGAGTATAAAAATTATTTGAAAAATGTTTTCAAGATCAAATTAAGTTTTATTAGTGTATAAATGTTTAGTTTAGTGTTCAGTATTGTTTCACTTGTCTTGTTTCACATGGCATTTGTATGCATTCATATATTTTTGCTTGTTTATTTTGATATGTGATTTTGGTGCTATCATTTTATGTGTAGACTGGTGCTAGTGGTGATTTTGATTGTGAGGATTGTTGCTACTCCCCAACTACCAAGGCAAGTGGTGCTTCATATTTTTATCCCAATATTTTGACTATGCATTAGAAATATTTTGTATAGGGCTTGCATGAATATTTTTGCTAAGTATCTATATGCTATGCTTGGGAAATCCTAGTAGTTGTAGAATTGTTAGAATTTTCTCTAAGTTAAGATACTTGGTATTGCCATGCTTAGCCTATCTAGTAGCAACCAAGGGTGGAATATATTCATGCTATGGAAAAATATTGCTAAGTCTTTGACTTATGTTTTTGCTTAATAAAACAACTAAGTGAATGAAACACCTGGGTGGATTGGTAATTGCTTGGTGGTTTTTGGTTGAGTGGTTACCAGGGCCCATTTTCTAATGGTCTACCCTGTGTATCTCACTTGTGGAATGCCACCCAGGAACAAAGGGATTTGAGATGCCATATGTTAAGAAGCTTCTAGTGCAGCCACATGGCATTATGGGCTCTGCCTGGATCATATAGGTTGCAATAACTTAGCCATTTGGACAGTTGGTGGTAGTGGGTGATAGGTTGGAACGCGTTCATTTGGTCTAAGGGAAGGCTTCTGAAAAGTCCTGTCTTGGTGAAAATCAAGTCTTGTGGGGAAAGTGCACCACCTCTGCAGAAGGAAGAAACTAAGTACTTAGCCGTGTCCCCGGTAATGGACATTTTGAGCATCAAGACATGGAAGCTATCAAGAATCTCCTCATCCCAATTTTCTAAGTTAAAACTTGTGGTTGAACAAGGGTGAAGGTTCACCAATTTCTATTTGTGGTTCCTTGGGAGTTTTTGCGAAACAAAAACTTAGTGTTTTCAACTGATAGGTAAAACCTGTTTTGAGCAAAGCAAGCCTAAGCTACACTTAGCCAAAATTCATGTAGTAACTAGATGCTAATATTCTACTAAGGTATCACTTGCCAATACTATTCCAATGTATTGACCCACTGTGGCTGTAACTTGTGATGTTGCAGGTTACTCTGATGATGATTAGGGGTTATGAGTCTACACTCAACATGCTTGCCTATGGCACATGAAGATGAAGACTTTTTATTTATATTGTTATGATAAACTCTTGTAAAAGACTATGTTATCTCTGGAATGACGATGTAATAATGACCTTTGTTTCTGTATACTTCATCTTAAACTGTGGATGCTAGCAATTGATCCAGGGACTAGCATTGCAATCACAGGGATCTTTACCTTTATAAAGGTGGGATCTTACAGATGGTATCAGAGCACTGTGTTGCCTGTAGGATTATGACCCTAGGATTGGATTAGAAACCACTAAGGAAAAACTTCCAACACTTTGAAAAAATTTCCACACTTGTCTTTTCTTCTCGTAAAATTTTCTAATCTTCTTTATCATCTCTATTTGTAGATGAACTCCATCAACGAAGTCGTAAGGAAGGGACCACTCATGACCATGACTTTGGAGTGTGAGACTGAATTTCCCAAAGCTCTCAAGAACCTTATGGTTTCCATGGGGATACATGGTGCAGCTGTGTACAAAGGATTCCCTGTGATGGATGAAGGAGAAGAGTACTGGTGGGTGCAACTTCACTTGTACAAAAACAAGGAAGACAACCACAAGGAGTCAGGATTCTGCATGGTCACAAACTCAGAAATGCACACAACATTCTTTGACTTCGCAAGAAATGCAGCTTGGAATGCTATCAAGGAGCTTGGTGATAGACTCAAGTGCAGAATGCTCAACACCCAAAATGACCTTAGGGAAGAAAACAAGCATACCCAAGAATTGGAGACTACCAACCAACAACTAAGGGGAGTCATCATAGACTTAATTTGGGAGTCTTGTGAACAAGATAGACAGATGGCTACTAAGGATGCCCTGATAGCTATTTTGTGTAGCGAGTGAGAGTTGTAACGTACTTCGTTAGTTGGACCACCACATTTATCGTATTTACTTCCAAAAATTTGTCTAAGTTATGTTGAACCTTTGATGCTTGTAATGTATTTGTGTATGCCATGACTTGTGTGATTTTTGCAAAAGATATGCTTGTGATATTTTGTCTTGTGATTTTTCTCTATTGATGTTGATTCTAACTTTTCTCTATCTTATAAAAATAGATGCCTAATGTTACTATCAACACGGCCGAGGAGTTCAAGGGAACTCGTTTTGGTACTCGTCTCATTGAGCTCACTAGTGTGCTCAACCTTCCACTTCCTAGCATCATGACACTTCCACTCACCAAGTTTGAGAGGAAGGACCTTTGGGGCTTCAGAGTCACTCAGCCCGGACGCCAGACAGAGCCAACCACGAAGACTATCACCTTCAAGCTGATGCATGACGACAAGGAGAAAGGCTTAGATGTAGTCATGCAGGAGTTACTCGGGCGCCTGGTAGGGAGACACTCCACCGAGCTTAGAGGCCTTTACTTTCACCCCTTCGAGAGATGCAACGAGGAGGGTGAAGCTATAGAGTACGAAGATGCTGCTAGAGAGACGATGGAGCTGATTCGTCTGTACCTTCAGGACCTAGAGGGTCTTATTAGGCACCTAGATACTGATAGGACCAACGTCATGCTTAGCAATGACGAGCTCCAGGTTCAGCTTCGTGAGAAGGACAAACTCTTCGTGGAGCAAGACGAGATAGTCAAGGAAATGGAGGCCAAGTTTGAAAGCCAGGACAAGAAGTTCAAGAGCCAGGAGAAAAGAGTCCAAGTCAGGAACAAGAAGATCCGGGAGATGAAGGAAGAGCTTGAGGCCAAGGACTTCTAGCTTGAGCATCAGCAGGGAGTGATCGAGAGGCTTTGTTCACAGAAGAGGGCTCTTAGGGCTAAGATAGAGGCCTTGACTACTAGTGTTGAGGAGTACAAGACCGCTATGGAGAATGCAGGTCTTACCCTTGTTGATGTGGAGATTGATGCGGAGGAGTAGTGTTGACTACTCATTTATCTTTCTTCTACAGTACTTTTGATTATTGAGTCGCAATGACCATCCAACATGTAGGTGGCTTGCTATGGTGTGTTTGCATTTCCAAACTTGTTGTTTATGTCGTTCAAACTCTATGTTATTTTGATGCTTGGTTATTGTGATTGAGTATTGTGCATGTTTAGCATCTATGGGTATCGCATTCTTATCCTTATGAAAACCACAGATGCCTCCTCGACGTGCCAACCCCAACCCAAACAACAACAATGTCACTCCCGAGATGCAGCAGTTGATGACAGCACAGACACAACTGATGCAGATGATGACCACTTTCATGCAGAACCAAAATCATAATAACAAAAACAACAATAACAATAACAACAACAACAATAACCAGAATAATCCACCAGGATTTGACATGCTCACCAGATTCCTAAGACTGAGGCCTGCAAAGTTCTCAGGAACCACTGATCCAATGGTGGCCAATGATTGGCTACTTTCTGTGAACAAGGATTTAGTGACTATCGGCTGCACCGACGAAGAGAAGGTTAGGTTTGTAGCACATCTACTGGAAGGGCCAGCAGCAACCTGGTGGCATAATTTTCAGATCACCACTCCCATTGAGGATGTGACTTGGGATATCTTTGAGGATGGATTTCGTACATCTCACATCTCATCTGGGGTGATGAATCTGAAGAAGGATTTCCATAATCTGAAACAGCGTCACCGCAGCGTGGCTGAATATATTGAGGAGTTCAACAATCTGGCGCTTTATGCACCAAATGAGGTTGATACAGATGCCAAGAGGAAGGAGAAATTCCTCGAAGGACTGAATGATGAACTGAATCTGAAGCTGTCTGTTGCCTACGTCCCAACCTACCAATCACTTTGGGACAAGGCTACCATCTTGGAAAACAAGATGAAATAGGTTGAGAGTAGGAAGAGGAAGCACATCTTTGATAAGCACAGCTCGGGATCGTCTCACAAGCATTTCCATCATGATGATAGTGGGAGTTCTGGATCCCACAAACATGGAAAGTACAACAACCACCATGGCCACAACCGCCATCATGACAACAAGCATCACCGCAGTCATGATAATGACAAGTACAAGAACCACAAGAGTGGACATAATAGTCACCACAGTGGAGGTGGAAGTGGAAATGGTAGTCAGCCTGCAAAGAGAGATATCAGTCAGGTTGAATGTTTCAAGTGTAAGAAGATGAGACACTATGCAAATGAGTGCCCAGAAAATAAGGTTGAGGGAACCACCAAGCCCAACCCTTTCCAGAAGGGACAAGTGAACCACATCAATGTGGAAGAGATATATGAGGAACCTGATGCTGTGGCTGGTAAGTTCAAACTAAATTCTGTTCCAGCACTTGTTCTTTTTGATACTGGCGCATCGCATTCATTCATATCAAGAGCATTTGTTTATAGAAATGAACTTCTAGTTGAAACTATTGGGTGTCCTATAAAAGTAAGTTCTCCTGGTGGAGAAATGATAGTGAACTCAGGATGTCATGATCTAGTCATAGAATTTGGGAAGTATAAGTTTCCCATTAATTTGATAATCCTAAATTCCCAAGGATTGGATGTCATTTTGGGAATGGACTGGATGACTAAGTACAAGGGAGTGCTAGATTGTGCCAATCATACTATCACACTCACAACCCCGGATAATAAAAGGATTAGATTCAAGACTAACTTTGAATCAAAATGGAGTAAGCTAAATTCTCTTAAGGGGGTTAGCATAGACAGTGTGCTAATTGTGAGAGAATATCCAGATGTGTTTCCGGAGGAATAACCTGGAATGCCACCAGATAGAGATGTGGAGTTTCTGATTGACTTGCTGCCAGGATAAGGACCAATAGCAAAAAGACCTTACAAGATGTCAGTTGATGAGTTGAAAGAACTCAAGAAACAACTTGGAGAACAGTTGCAGAAAGGATTTATTCAACCAAGTTCTTCATCTTGGGGAGCACCAGTCTTGTTTGTGGAAAAGAAAGATATAAGTCAAAGGTTATGCATAGATTATCATTCACTCAATGAGGGGACTATCCAGAACAAATACCCTTTGCCCAGAATCAATGATTTGTTTGATCAGCTAGAAGGAGCCCATGTGTTCTCAAAGATTGATCTCCGGTCAGGCTATTTTCAGCTTAAGATAAGGGAACAAGACATACCTAAGACAACTTTCACCACTAGGTATGGATTGTATGAGTACACCGTGATGCCATTTGGTTTGACCAATGCACCATCTTACTTCATGAATATGATGAACAAAGTGTTCATGGAGTTTCTTGACAAGTTTGTCGTTGTTTTCATCGATGACATTTTGATCTACTCCAAGAGCAATGAAGAGCATGAAGAACATTTGCGTTTGATACTGGAGAAGCTTAGAGAGCATAAACTGTATGCCAAATTCAGCAAGTGTGAATTTTGGTTGAATGAAGTGGGATTTCTTGGACATATTGTGTCAGGAGATGGTGTAGTAGTTGATCCCGCGAAAGTGTCAGCTGTAACTGAGTGAGAATCTCCTAAGTCAGTGAAAGAAGTTGGTAGTTTCCTTGGCTTGGCAGGATACTATAGAAGGTTTATTGAGAATTTCTCCAAGGTAGCTAAGCCTATGACAGAGTTACTAAAGAAAGACAAGAAGTTTGATTGGACTGAAGGATGTGAACTCAGTTTCCAAGAGTTGAAGAAGATACTAGTGACGGCACCAGTCTTCTGTCTGCCAGATTTGGAAAAGGATTTCCAAGTTTATCGTGATGCATCTCACCAAGGATTGGGTGCAGTTCTGATGCAAGAATGAAAAGTTGTGGCTTACGCCTCGAGACAACTCAAAACTCATGAGGTGAATTATCCTACTCATGATTTAGAGTTAGCCTCTGTTGTCCATGCACTCAAAACATGGATACATTATATTTTGGGAAAGCGATGTGAAATGTTCACAGATCACAAAAGTTTGAAGTATATCTTCACTCAGAAAGAAATCAACATGAGACAAAGAAGATGGCTAGAACTCATCAAGGACTATGACTTGAGTTTGCAGTACCACCCCGGTAAAGCAAATGATGTAGAGGATGCACTAAGCCGTAAAGTTTATGCGAATGGCCTTACTAAGGGAGAATTGCCATATGATCGGTGTGCCCAATTCAAAGATCTCATATTGGAGATTGTGCCTGAAGGACATCTCATGTCATTGGATGTTCAACCCACCTTGTTGGACAAAATCAAGGAAGCCCAAAAGATGGACAAGGAAATTGAAGATATTAAGGAAAATATTGGCAAGGGAAAAGGCAAAGGATTCCATGAAGACGATAAGGTACTTTATGGTATGGAAAACGCATATGCATTCCGCAAGATCTGGAGCTTCGGAAACTGATTTTACAAGAAGCACACAACTCACCGTATTCCATTCATCCGGGTAACACCAAAATGTAAATGGATGTGAAGGAAAGATTTTGGTGGAATAATCTCAACAAGGACATCGCCGAACATATTGCTTTGTGTGATGTATGTAGTATAGTGAAAGCAGAACATCAAAAGCCAGCAGGATTGTTACAACCATTATCTATTCCTGATTGGAAGTGGGACAAGATTGACATGGATTCCATCACCGGATTGCCAAGGACCAGATCGGGATATGATTCTATTTGGGTAGTAGTGGATCGCCTAACTAAAGTGGCTCATTTCATACCCGTGAAGACAACTTATACAAGTGCTAAGTTGGCCAAGATCTATATGAATAGGATTGTGTGTCTGCATGGAGTACCCAAGAGTATTATGTCTGATAGGGGAACTCAATTCACTTCTCATTTTTGGAGGCAATTGCATGAGTCATTGGGAACGAGATTGGAATTCAGTACTGCTTTTCATCCCCAGACTAATGGACAGACAGAAAGGACCAACCAGATTTTAGAGGATATGTTCAGGCATGTGCCCTAGACTATGGAGCTAATTGGGATGAAAGTCTGCCCTACGCAAAATTCTCTTATAACAACAGCTATCAAGCCAGTATTGAGATGGCACCGTTTGAATTTCTCTATGGGAGAAAGTGTACTACACCATTGATATGGAATGGTGTTGGAGAAAGAAACTTGTTCGGGCCAGAGCTAATCAAGGAAGCTGAAGCGAAAGTCAAGTTAGTAAAGGACAGGTTGAAGATAGCACAGTCCCGACAAAAGAGCTACACAGATCCAAAGCGTAGAGAAGTCACCTATGAGGTGGGTAATAGAGCATATCTTAGAGTATCACCACTTCGTGGAGTGAAGAGATTTGGAGTCAAAGGAAAGTTGGCCCCAAGATATGTTGGACCATTCAAGATTCTGAGTCGTAAAGGAGAAGTAGCTTATGAGATTGAATTGCCTGAATCATTGTCTTTCGTTCACAATGTGTTTCATGTGAGTCAACTAAACAAATGCCATCCGGAGATGGAAGAGACTTCTTTGAAAGATACTATACCTTTGGAGGAGGTCCAATTGGAAAGTGTTCTCACCTATGAAGAAAAACCTATCAAGATTCTTGAGACTAAAGAAAGAGTTACATGGACAAAGACCATCAAATTTTGCAAAGTTCAGTGGAACCATCATTCCGAAGAAGAAGCAACATGGGAAAGAGAGGATGACCTTCGGAAAGACCACCCTCACCTATTTTCTAGCCAATCCGAATCTCGAGGGCAAGATTCACCTTAAGGGGGGTAGATTTTTAACATCCCAAAAATCATGATTTCAAAGTTTGCATATCATTCATGCATTCATAATCATTTTAGGATCATTTCTTTAAAAACAGAAACTTTGTGATCTATTATTTTATGTAAGCAAGGCAATGGCCATATTGCTACCTTCTAATAAGAAAATACTTACTTTAATCAGTAAGGATTTGAACATGAATTTGAGTGATGTTTCTAAGGCTTGGTCAAAGATTTCAAAACAAATTATGAATTCAAACCATTCTCATGTGTTATTTAAATGATTAGTAAAGTCAAGGTTTATTTTAAATACCAATGGACCTTTGTAAATTTGAGTGAACAGCAATACTTTATACACAAAAATGTACCTATTTCACTTTACAAAAATCCAGAAAGTGTTTGAATTAAAACTCTTTTAAAATCATTTGAAAAGGATTCCTAGAAAATCAAACAGAAAAAGAAAAAGGGAAAAGAAATTAGAAAGGGCTGGCGCCACTCATTCGGCCCAGTAGCAGATGCAGCCCACCCGGGTTTTCCCGTCTCTCTCTGTTTCTCACCGCGCCCGCGCACACCCCCTCGCTGACCACTGGGACCCACCTGCCCCGTCAGCATCGTCCTCAATCACCGTGCGCTGACTCGCTCCGCCGTTACCTCGCCGCAGTGACGCCGCGAATAAACTCGGCTTAAATCACATTGATTCGCCGCGTGAATGCCGCCCCTGATCCGGCTACTTAATCCCCACCCCTCTGTGACCATTTCCCCTCACTCAGCACCCCCACTCCGCCACCAGGCTGCCCGTATTTCGTAGAACCCCGCCGCAGTACCGACGACCTCCGGCGGTGAATTCCGGTGAGCACTCCCCGCCCCTTGCCTTCTAATCTTGCCAGTATGATCGCTGCAACCTTGCGCATCTTCTAACACCACTGGTGCGTGCTAGGACCATCCAGAGCCTCGCCAACGTCGACGACTGCACGTGCCCGACGAAGCCCGCAACTCCGACGAGCTCCCCTGGTTAGTGCTGACCATGCCTTTCCCTCTCGTTGACACTCGCGTGACCAGTATCGTCTCGCGCATCTGACGCACTTCTCTTGCCTTGGCATGACCTGTACCCTCGCCAGCGATGATGAACAGAAGCGATCGTCGCCAGAAGGAACTATGGCGAGCAATCCCCATCGACCTCGAGCGCCCCTTCGCCAACCAAGCACACCCTAAGCAACAGCAACGCACGACGAACTCGGTGAGCTATTTCTCCTCCTCTCGCACTTCATGTATCGTTGCACCGTCCTCGTCTGACCGCGCCGCCGCCAACCACCGTCGCGCGCCGCCCGTCTTTGGCCAAATGCCTGTGCGCCGTTAGATCTAGATCTGATGCGTAGAATTAGATCACTTAAGCGAGGCGGTAAGTTTAGATATGAGCCGTGTGATGCACTTTTAATCTAAATCCAGAAAGCCTGATCCGCGCGAAACGGTATCGACCAATCATATAGCGCCGCGTGGCATGTAGTTTGATTTAAAATCTGGATTTAGATCTATTAGATGTTCAAACTTGCAAAATTCATAACTTTTGATCCACATGTCCAAATTTTGCAAATTTTATATCATTGGAATCAGGAGAAAGAATTATATCCAACCATGCACTTTGTTTAATAAATTGCTTCTGTAAAATAGGTTATTTTTGCAGATACATTTGTAGGCCTATTTTGAGTATAAAAATTATTTGAAAAATGTTTTAAAGATGAAATTAAGTTTAATTATTGTATAAATGTTTAGTTTAGTGTTCAGTATTGTTTCACTTGTCTTGTTTAAATTGGAAAAATCATCACATGGCATTTGCATGCATTCATATATTTTTGCTTGTTTATTTTGATATGTGAATTTGGTGTTATGATTTTATGTGTAGATTTTGGTGCTAGTGGTGATTGTGATTGTGAGGATTGTTGCTACTCCCCCAACTACCAAGGCAGTGGTGCTTCATATTTTTATCCCAATATTTTGACTATGCATTAGAAATATTTTGTATAGGGCTTGCATGAATATTCTTGCTAAGTATCTATATGCTATGCTTGGGAAATCCTAGTAGTTGTAGAATTGTTAGAATTTTATCTAAGTTAAGATACTTGCTATTGCCATGCTTAGCCTAGCTAGTAGCAACCAAGGGTGGAATATATTCATGCTATGGAAAAATATTGCTAAGTCTTTGAATTATGTTTTTGCTAAATAAAACAACTAAGTGAATGAAACACCTGGGTGGATTGGTAATTGCTTGGTGGTTTTTGGTTGAGTGGTTACCAGGGCCCATTTTCTAATGGTCTATCCTGTGTATCTCACTTGTGGAATGCCACCCAGGAACAAAGGGATTTGAGATGCCATATGTTAAGAAGCTTCTAGTGCAGCCACATGTCATTATGGGCTCTGCCTGGACCATATAGGTTGCAATAACTTAGCCATTTGGACAGTTGGTGGTAGTGGGTGATAGGTTGGAACGCATCCATTTGGTCTAAGGGAAGGCTTCTGAAAGGTCATGTCTTGGTGAAAATCAAGTCTTGTGGGGAAAGTGGACCACCTCTACAGAAGGAAGAAACTAAGTACTTAGTCGTGTCCCCAGTAATGGACATTTTGAGCATCATGACATGGAAGCTATCAAGAATCTCCTCATCCCAATTTTCTAAGTTAAAACTTATGGTTGAACAAGGGTGAAGGTTCACCAATGTAACATCTCAGATTTTATAATAGGATGTTATTAGTGGCATGCATCATCCTTGCATCATTGCATCCTACAAATAAAAATTTGCAACAAAATCCTAACACCTAAACCTATCAAAACCCTAATAAAGATTTCTTTATGTAGGCATTATTGTTGTAGTAAAGCTTGATCCTTCTAAAAACTTTGTAAAACATTAAACTATGGTCCTAAGATGACCACCTTCTTTTTAAAAAAATTTAGAAGTTGGTTTCATCAATTTTTGACTTTATATGCAAAAGTTATTTAAGTTTTACTAAAACAAAAATTGAAAAATGTTTAGAGAAAAAAGAAGGGGCAACAACAACAACCTAACCTACCTGGGCCGCTGCGCCAGCCCACCCGCGCCCGCGCGACAGCTAGCTAGCCAGCACCCGCGCCAGCCCACTTCACCCTCCGCCACCGACACCCGGACCCCACCTGTCATCCCTCTCCCTCCTGGAGTCCGCGACGAGCACTGCTTCTGCCGCGTCGGGACCCCCAAATCCCAACGGACTTGGCCACCCCCCTTCCCCAAGTATCTGGACCTTAAAAGCCGACCCCTCCCATTGCCTTTCCCTCGAAAAACCCTAGCTCGAGCTTCACCAAATCGCTGCCGTTCTTCCTCGCCGTCATCGCGCTCGGGAAGGTTGAGGATCTGGCGATTTGCGCCACCCCGAACCCTCCCTCGCTGTTGGTTGTCCTACCCATGCTTCACCGTTTCCCCCTGACCTCTTTTTCCCCTTCTACAGAGCACTAGATCACGCTCGATTCCTCGTCGACGCCTCGCCGGAGTTCGCGGAGATCGGCGGAGCACCGCGGCTGGACGGGGAAGCGAACGTGGATGCCAGTCTCGCGATCGAGACCGCGAGGAGGAGCCACACGTCGTCGTCTGCTCCGCTGCCTCGGGAAGCCACCAGATCGTCGCCGAGCTTCACCACCCGACAGCGCCGCCGCCGCCTCGCCATCAGCACCGCCGCGGTAAGCCACCGCCCTCCTCCCGCTGTTGGATCTGCAATCTATGGCCCAGATTAGAAGGGCGAGCGAAGCGGTACGCGCCAATCGCGCTGCGCCACGTGGCAAAGCGCGTCGGCACCGCGCCCGCGCCGCGTCACCCCCCCACCTTGCCAGCTGGACCAATCGGAGGCTGCCACTTGGCAAGATTTTAAGTTAGGGTTAGATCTGTTTGCAGATTTAGTTTAAAACTTGCGAAATTCCTATAAAATTAAACATTTGGCCAAATTTAGCTTAGAATATACCGTTGGATTCATAATTTTATGTAGAACGAAGATCTGCAATAATATTCCAAGTTTACAGTATGGTTTTTGTTGTAGATTTTAATCATTAGATTGGAGTATTTAATTCATAGATAAATAATTAGAACTCCGTTTTAGTTGATTTTTGTTGCGTTGACTTTTTTTCCGCAATACCTACTGAACAAAATTATAAAACTTTGCTTAGGATCATTGGATCTAATTTGGGGCAAATTAGATGGTTGGATCTCCTATTTATCCTATGAATTATATTAGTGACCCAAATTGTTTCAAACCTATGGGAAATCAATCCTAGTAACACCCTTAGCACTATTGCAATCCAAATTATGCTACCTTGGTCAATTTAGAAAACCAATCTTGCATAAAATACCATATTGCATGCATGCATGGTTATCTCTGTGACATGTTTTGAGCAAGTTGTGATCAGATCTATGTTTGTGATTCGTTAGCTTGTTCGGAGTGCGCTAAGGAGTGCTATTATCTAGAGTGCTGCTCGGATCAAGGCAAGTTACACCACTTGTTCATAATTTTGTCCCAGTTTTGATTCTATGCATGTGATCTTCAAAATTCTGTAGTATGCACGTGTAGGATGTTCTAGTAGAATTTTTCCTTAGTATTATTTTGCAAGTGCGATGATTTTGTAGTGTGCCATGAGTAGCTCTATACTTAGGTTTTTCCCTCCTAATAGGTTACCCCTGATTTTGCTTGCTTGCTATGCTATATATACAAAGTACCGTTGGGGGGTTCGAAAGACAAAGAATTTTTCTAAGTATAAAAGCTCTCTAGAGCAAACTTTCTTTCTCAAATCCACTTCAAAATAAAACTAAGTTTTCTTCTAGGCGGAATGGTTGTCGGGTCAACGAGTGGGATTTTGGTGGAGGACGGCCGCCCAGGAATCAAAGAAGTCTGCCATGTTTCAGAATTCAGAAGCTTCTAGTGCAACCACAATACATTATGGGCTCTGTCTTGGCCTAGTACTTAGTGGGAAACCTCACCTGCGTACCAACATTTGGAGGTTCTTGGCACGGTTGGATCCGGAAGGTAGAGGGGCTACTAAGGGAAAGCCTCGCCATGGTCTTGTCTGTAAAAGGACTTGATCATGGATTGTGGGTAAAGTGCACAAACTCTCGAGAGTATTGCAATCTGATCGATCAGCCGTGTTCATGGTAACAGAACAACAATGAGCATCTGAAAGATGGAGCCTTTGAAGGATTTTCCTCTCTCTTTTCTAAAACAAAGTTTTGAAACCCCATGGCGTGCGTAATATCGCCAATGGGTGGGATTTTGGGAACTTGGTGTGTAATATCCAAGTGACACTTGGTGTGTAATATCCAAGTGTTTGGTTGCTTGGACACTTGGTGAGTAATATCCTCGTGTGCCATTCGACCCTATTTTATCTAAGCAAATGATTACAAAGTTGGGAAAAATCTTCTCTTCTTCTCTCTACTTATGAAAACTAGCTTTGAGCAAATGAACTCTACAGTCTAAACTAGCCTTGCATGTAGAGATAGTCTTTTCTCTCCTTGGTGTTATTTGCCAATACATTCAAAGTATTGACCCAACTTGTTGGCTGCACGTCTTATGTGCAGAATCCGAAGATTGAAAGGTGCGTAGGGATCGCGAGTCTACACTCGACAAGCCTGGGGCGTTGATGGACTCAAGCTGCTTTTATGTTTCCGCTGTTATTTGAGCTAGCTTAATGCTAAGAAAATTTGTAATAAATTCATACTCTGGATTCTCCGTGTAATAAAGACTTTGTGTTTTACATGATATTTCATCGACTGTGAGTGCTAGCTATTGATCCAGGGACTAGCATGTTAATCACAGGGACTTAGGATCTTACTTGATCCGAGGTCACTACAACCAATTTCTATTGGTGGTTCCTTGGGAGTTTTTGCCAAAAAAAAACTTAGTGTTTTCAACTGATAGGTAGAACCTATTTTGAGCAAAGCAAGCCTAAGCTATACTTATCCAAAATTCATGTAGTAACTAGATGCTAATATTCTACTAAGGTATCACTTGCCAATACTATTCCAATGTATTGACCCACTGTGGCTGTAACTTGTGATGTTGCAGGTTACTCTGATGATGATTAGGGGTTATGAGTCTACACTCAACATGCTTGCCTGTGGCACATGAAGATGAAGACTTTTTATTTATATTGTTATGATAAACTCTTGTACTAGCCTATGGCTATGGAGTTGTAAAAGACTATGTTATCTCTGGAATGACGATGTAATAATGACCTTTGTTTCTGTGTACTTCATCTTAAACTGTGGATGCTAGCAATTGATCCAGGGACTAGCATTGCAATCACAGGGATCTTTACCTTTATAAAGGTGGGATCTTACATTCTCATGGTGATCTCCATCGCCATAGAACCTGTCCACCATGATGATCTCCATCTTCATGTTCCATGTGAGCCATCTTCCAAGTGATGAGTCCTCCAAGAACTAATACAAGCTATTACTCCTAACAGCTAGTAATCAAGATTACATAGTATTGGGATCATCACAAGTTGGCACGCAGGCCATTACAATAAATGACAACACATATGGCTCTAGCCGCGTTGCCCTACTCACGACACGCAGGTCATGCAAAATATCATACATGCATCCCATACATATATGGGCCATACTGATCACATACATCCTGCAAAAACAAGTTATGCACAGAATCGCATTCTACCGGATCATGTGACATCCCAGCACCTAGTTACCTTAACGAGATACAAAAGGGTCTACGATTAAGGGGGGTCTAGGGGGTCTCCCCCTGCGGGGTTCGAAGGGGCAGAGATTTTGATCGAATCTTCACAATTTTCTTTAAGGATTTTGATCGGCAAATCAAATTTACCATAAACCGACTCCTGTCCCGATTCAATCAAACTCCTTTGATCACGGTACATCGATTTTAGATCTAGGTTCCGATTTGATCAATCATATTGATCTTCGCGTGATTCAACAGGATTTATGTGTCACTGTCTACCCCGATGGTGGAAACCGACCGGTAGGGGTAAGTCGTTCGACAACCTCAGAATCACGATCACGGAAAGCAAGATCATAGATCAATCCTGAACAACCGCCATATAAACGATCACATCATTCATATCAATCTGCATATCACCATATGAAAACATCCTGGACCTATAACTGAACAACATCGGCTCTGATACCACTAAAGGGATACGGGTAGGGTACACTAGTGCAATTCAAAATTTTCTACCGCGTAAACCAGGATTACTGTTGTCATAGATCACGGGATTACCACTAGACGCGCAGTTGCAGAACTTGATGAAGCGCGTCGAGGCAGTGCAGAAGATCTACGACTCCTCCTCGTTCTCGTACCACGAGCAGCTCCACTTGCGCGGCTCGTCCAAACGCTACAAATGCAGCGCCTCCGAGGTATCCACGCGTACATGGTGGAAGTGTCAGACGCCGGACTGCTAGGTACGCGCGCGCGACACAGGCGTGAGGAGTGGTGGCTGGCTGGAATGGTACCACCCTGGTCAGCTCGCCCCACCCTCTCTTATATAGGCATCCCTAGTGGGCTTCTACATTAGCAGCCCATTAGTAGCCTAAGCCTGGTCTAATTCGGATCTAATCCTCATTAGGTTTCCAGCCCCTTAAGTGTGTGACTCTATAGGTTCATATACGTGTACACATGACAAGAATACACTTATTCTGTCAATAGTTGGTAGAGGCCTCTAGCAAGACGTGCCAACTCCTAAACGCATACAAAGATCATATTGGACGAACCATCACAAGGTTTAGTACATGTCTTTCTCTTTGCCTCACGATATTTGGTCTAGCTCCAAGCTGACCTCTCTTTCTCGATACCGTAACTCGGAGTCCCTTTACTAGGTTAACTCTTAACCTTATGTAGCACGGCCATGCATTTCTGGATCCGATCACTTGAGGGGCCCAGAGATATCTCTCTCAAGTAGAGAGGGGCAAATCCCATCTTGATTGACCATGCCTTGCAGCATGTTTCAGGACAAAACCGAAAGCTACCTTTATAACTACCCAGTTACGGAGTAGCGTCTGATAGCCTCAAAGTAGGTCGATCCACATCTCAAGTACATGCGACAATGTCAGGTCTAAGGACAAAACGTACACGATGTGTAGAGAGAGAGCTGCAAGTAATTGCTAGTCTCAAGTTGGGTCAGCCCAACCCCATGTTCATAACATGTGCCCACATCATTGGTTTGACATCTCCATGTCTATGACTTGTGAAACATAGTCATCAACCAATCGATGTGCTAGTCTAATATTCACGTGTGTCCTCACATGAACTCCGACTAGGGACAACTCTTAAATAATCATACAAGTAAAGAGTTTCACAAACAATTCACATAATTGCCAATCAATACAAGTTGCCTGATATGGATATTCAAGGAACATTACAATAACTCATGGATACATAATAAATATAATCATCTCTATGATTGCCTCTAGGGCATATTTCCTTCATAAATTGCATACTATTGCTAGAGACATGTGATGTACTTATAATGTTACTTATTGCTTTGATAAATCTTGTTGCTGTGGGAGGTATAAACACCTCCCTTTTAAATGTGAGTATAATGATAATGTTACCATATCTTGTTATGTTAAGGGACATTATGACTTTTATGATGCGGAACAAATTGAAGAATTTATTGCTTGGAAGAGTGCATTCGAACTTGCTAATTTGCTTGAAAATATTGATGATGCACCTTATAAATATGAGGTTTATGATATACTTAAATTTTTATTTTGTAATTACAAGGAAGAAAATGACCATGTTCTTGAATATTTTAATAGATTTTTTCCACCAACGGAAGAGACTAATGCCTTCCAGGAGCCTATGAAGAAGAAATTGCTGAAACTGGAAGCTCACTATATGTTGGGGCAAAGTTTTGAGTTTATGTTGTGTAGGTTCCAAGTTGTTAGCAACACCTTGGAGTTATTTCCTTACTCCTACTGGTTCGATAACCTTGGTTTCATAACTGAGGGAAAACTTGCTGTTGTGCTCATCACACCTTGATCTTGGGGTCTCCCAACGAGGCTCTACAGTCAACTGAGCCACATCAAATCCCACCATTGTCATCCTTTAGTAGCTTGATGTTTAATATTACATCAGCCACTCCCAAGTCCTTCATCTCAAAGCAGCGAGATATGAATTCTTTGAACTCCTTGATAATAGCAAGGTTGGTCTCGAATATCAATATGTCATCAACATAGAGACACATAATAACTCCCTCACCCCACCATGGCGATAGTACACACATTTGTCAGCTTCATTTACAACAAAGCATTCAGTAGTTAAAGTTCTTTCAAACTTCTCGTGCCACCGCTTAGGAGCTTGCTTAAGACCATACAAAGACTTTACTAACTTGCACATCTTTCCTTCTTGACCATCTACTACAAATCTGTCAGGCTGCTCCATATAAATTTCCTCATCTAGCTCTGGCTACAAGTGAGTAGGTATCGAAGAAGTCTTCACCTTCTTTTCGGGTATAACCCTTGGCCACAAGACGCGCCTTGTACTTTTCAATAGTACCATCAGGTCTAAGCTTTTTCTGGAACACCCACTTACATCCTACAGGTTTGCACCCATAAGAACGATCAGTGACTTCCCAAGTACCATTAGCTAAGATGGAGTCCATCTCACTTTGGACAGCTTCTTTCCAGTAGTCACCATCTTGAGATGCATAGGCTTCTGAAATATAAGTGGGAGTATCATCCACAAGGTACACAATGAAATCATCACCAAATGAATTTGTAGTCCTTTGTCTCTTGCTCATTTTGGGAGATTCATTGTCGTCCTCCACAAGATCATTAGATTGTTCTATCGGCACAGTGGGATCAGGAATTATGGCAAATTCCTAACTAGATGAACTAGTCATCTCCTGATTTGATGAGCTAGACATACCTTTCATTGGAAGATGTCCTCAAAGAAAGTCACATCATTCGACTCCATAATTGTACCAACATGCATGTCGGACACCTCAGATTTTACTATCAAAAATATATAGCCAATGCTATGAAAAGCATATCCTAGAAAAACACAATCCACGGTTTTTGGTCCAAGCTTTCGCTTCTTGGGTATTGGAATATTGACTTTTTTCCATACAACCCCAAGTTCGTAAGTAAGAGAGTTTAAGCTTTTTCTTCTCTCATTACTCAAATGGAGTCATGGTTTCATCCTTTACGGGAACACGGTTTAGGACACGACACATAGTCATTAGCGCCTCCCCCACCATTCCTTGGAAAGACCCGATATATCTAACATGGCGTTGAGCAAATAAGTTAGAGTGTGGTTTATTCTTGCAGCCACCCCATTTGACTGAGGTGAGTAGGGAGGCGTCCTATCATGTATAATACCATGTTCCATATAGAATAAATCAAATTCATTTGAAAATTACTCTCCACCACGATCCGACCTTGGCCACTTGATTTTAAGATCAAGTTGTTTTCTTCTTCAGCCTTATAGATTTTGAAGTAGTTCAAATCTTCATCTTTAGATTTCAGAAGATAAACATAGAAATATCTAGTGGAGTCATCACTCAATGTCATAAAGTATCCTTTCCACCTTTTGTCAACACACCATTCATCGCACAAAGATATGAATGTATAAGTTCTAGTGGTGCTAAGTTTCTCGGTTCTGCAGCCGTATGAGACTTGCGGGGTTGCTTTGCTTGTACACAAACTTGGCAATTAGAACCTTTGATAGTGGTAAATTTTGGAATTAAACTCAAATTGGCTAGCCGAGTCATGCAACCAAAGTTAATATGACAGAGTCGCGAATGCCAAACATTAGACTCATTATCATTGCGAAAACATGATTAATAACTTTATTACATGAGTCTGACAAAGACAAGCGGAACAGACCTCCACACTCATAACCCTTTCCAATAAATTGTACAAAATTAGAAATTACAACTTTATTGGACCAAAACCAACTTAAAACCATCTCGACATAAAAGCGATCCGCTGACGAGATTCTTATTGATGGAGGGAACGTGTTGCACATTCTTCAGCTGTATGGTCTTCCCCGAAGTAAACATCAGATTTACCGTACCAACACCATGAACAAAAGCACGTGAGCCATTTCCCATCAGCATGAAAGAAGTCCTTGAGACCTGATAAGAGGAAAACATGGAAATATTAGAACATACATGTGTATTAGCACTCGTGTCTATCCACCAATTAGGAGAATGGCATACTGAAAGGATAGTAGGAAAAATACCATACCCATCATCCTTCATCTCAGTATCGCTAATAACAACATTAGCGGTCTTGCCTATGTTCCCATGTTGACACTTGTCAAAGCGATTAGGGAAGCTAGGAACCCAATGATCAGGAACACCATAGACATGGCAAGAGCCTTTCCTCTTATCATTTTTCTTCTTGTAGTTGGTTGAGTGAATGGCCTTGTTCTTGCCATCAAACTTCCCTTTGCCTTCAGATTTGTTCTTATTCTTGAACTTGTGGGATTGGAAGTTTTTCCGCTGCGCCAAATTGGCACTAGAACCTCCCTCAAATCCTCGAGCAGTTTTTTCCTTTGCTCTCGCCTTCTATTGCACATGAAGAAACCCAATGAGATCTGTAACGGAAAACTCCTGTCTCTTATGTTTCAGAGAAGTAGCAATGTTCCTCCACGAGGGAGGAAGCTTGGTAATAATGCCACCGACCACAAACTTCTCCAGTAAGGTACACTTGAACTTCTCAAGTTCTTTGGCAAGTGATTGTATCTCATGATATTGCTCAACCATGGAGCGCTCATCAACCATCTTATAGTCATAGAATTGCTCCATGACATACAACTCAGTGCCAGCGTCCGAGACCCCAAACTTGGCCTCGAGTGCTTCCCACGCGTCCTTACCATTATAAAATGACATATACGGGTCAACAATGTTGTCCCCAAGAATACTGAACAAAGCCGCCATAAACATGGTATCGGCTTTCTTAAAGGTCGCTTCCTGCTCAGCAGAAAGATCTCCTTCAGGCTCGCCAAGAGTGGCGCTATAGTAGTTTAGGTTTTCAAACCAGAGGACTGCTCTCTTGCGCCATCTCTTATAGTGCATGACATCAAAAGGAGGAGGCCTAGTAGCCGCGGTTACACCAGTGTAATTCAATTGCCTATAATCAGTTTTTTGGATTGTTGAAAATATAAGCAATAATCCATATGATTAATCTGAATAATAAACTGATAAAGCATGATCATACAAATGGTACTAAAACAAATCATGCAGATCAACAAAGTAGATGAACAGATTACATCTATATAAGATAAACCTATCACATCTACGCCAAATGCTAGAACTAGAAACTCCAGCAGAATCCGAAAGAGAGAGATTGAGATCACATATGATGTAGTTGCGGAGAAGCCGCAACAGAGGGTGCAGCGGCGGCAGTAGCGGCAGCGGTACCAGTAACAGAGTTGTCGCCTATGTTGAGGTTGCCAAAGAGGTCACTGAAGTTGCCAAAGAAGACATCATTCGGGAACTTGCCATCGGATGACGTCGGGGTTGCGAATAGTCGCGCTTGAGCGCTCCCCAAAAACCTGATCGCCCCTCACCCGTACAGGTTCACGAGAGGACGAGTTCCGGAGGCCTATTGTCCCGATCTGTGGTGCACGCCGCAAGGCGGGATGAGGAAGACGAAGACGGCGACGCAAGGTTCTGGAGGTAGGCGCGTGTGTGTATTTATCACCGATTAGGTTTAGCGCAGACACTTATACAGTGCAGGTCAGGGAGATCATGGGGCACAACCCACGTCTAAGTCGGTAACAGCCCACGATCCATAAAACTAGAAATGACTGTAATTAACGCGTCCGTTAATGACTCATAATTAATGCATGATTAATTTTTCTGAAACAGCAAAATAAAGCACGGTTTGGCGAGATTCCTGCAGCCGGTGGCGCGCGCGTGTCGTGACGAGGCGAGGCGGGCGGCATCGGAGGAGGAGTGTGTGAGGGCTTCTCTCCTTGTCACACCTTAGTGAGTGGTGCAACACTCTACTATATAAGGTGGTCCAACCCCCCTTCCACTAGCAATGTGGGACTAAACTTTAGCACCACTAGCACAACCATATGCTACCATGCACAAGTGGGCCAAAGAGAATTCCAGAATTTGTCTAATGGGCCAGCAGCCCAAAACTCCAAATTCCAATAGTGCTTTTAGGCGGCGTTTCTATCACACCCAAGGTGTCACAAGTCTTGAGTAAATTGACTGCAATTGCTTATGGTTGTGGATTGTGTGTAAAAGATAGAGGAAAATTGTGTAGGAAGTAAATAAGGTGTAAATTTAATAAAAGTAAAGACTGGAAATGAGTTTGGAGTTCCTACATATGAGAGGTTAGGAGCAAAGAGAAACGGTTCATGGTGATAGTGAACATGCCAAGTGGATAAAGTGGAATAAGTAATTGTGATATTTCTTATTTGTAAGTGAGTAGGCAAGTAACCCATATACCGACAACAAGTCCTCATGGTCAATTCTTCCTAGTCCCAATGATCCATCTACCTATTACCATGACAATGGTCAACACATCAATTAAGGTCTTCCGACCAGATCAAGGCTTTAATCTTGATGGTTACTTGTTATCCTCAAGTGATGCTAGCTCCTCATTGATATCGGCCGTGTCACTTGGGGGTCGCTGATTCGCTAGCACACAAGTTCATACCTATGACATATTTACATCATGTTACCTGGGCCCTTAAATTAGATAACAAGCATTAGGCAAACATAGAAAATCATTCTCACAGATTAATAATCACTACAAAAATCACAAATGGATGGATATAAAGGAGGCATGACACATCTCACTAATTCCCTACATCTCCCATGCCTATGGGGATTTACTCAGACATGAGAGGGAGACAAATCAAAGGCATAATTGTATTGCAAATGGAAATCATCACAAAGTTAGCATAGCAAACCACAATAGTGCTTGAAGATAAAATCGAGTACAAACCAAAGGTAGATCAAAATATCAAACCCCGATCTTACAATTGCCAATCTCTCTCTAGATGGTGTTGGGGGTGATGATGGAGTGTGTGTTGGAGAGGTGGAAATCATCGAGGAACGAGGGGATGTTCTTCTCCTCTTCCATATCTGATCTCTTCTCTCTGATGAGTTTTGCGGCGGCTCTGTTCTCTTTCTCCTCCCCCTCTTCACAAAAGTTGCTTATATTGATATAGCGGAGCCGCTAGAAGGTTGTACGGGCGGGCGGTACGGGCGTGTTCCGACCATACCGCTGGTCATTACGCGCTTTGTACGCCTCCAATGTAAGAGGCTCCAGTTGGGGATTTGCTTCTTTAGGTGTAATTAGCTCATAAATGCCATTAGATCTTTAATAAATGTTTATTACCTGAAAACCATCACAAGAAACCAATGATTCGCTAATTGAGACATTAACATTAGTGGAAAGGGCAATCTTCGGTGAAATCCAACAATAAAAAAAGAGGAAAATCAATAGTAAAAAGTGATGAAATTTGAAGCTATAAACTTCCCCAAGCTTAGTTGTTACTCGTCCTCGAGTGAAAAAGCTATAATGAATAATAGCGAGGAATTGAATCAAGGGAAAAAGGCTTACAAGTTCGAGGTTGTATCATATTCCATTGTCTCTAATCCTGCAACCTTGATCATGAGCATAATATATCTGAACAGTTGCACTTAAGTTCAATCCCTTGACACAAATAAGTTCATAGCTAATAATTCTTACAGACCCAAATGAGATTGTAAAAAATTTGGGTGGGCTTGTAGATCAATTTTTTTCAGCGCCTCTCTTGTTATGAGAGTAAAAATGTGTTAAGCGAGGTCGCTTGTGTCAAATTTAAGGGTGCACCAGTAGATGTCAAAAGAAGGATAATCTCAGAGCTTTTTCACTAACACCCACTTCGATAATCATGGCTATCAAACACCTCTTCTTTTCCTTTGTTTTTTAAGAACTCTAATTATTTATTTTAGGTGGTGTGGTGATACCAAAGCTCTAGCAAAGTACAAATGTTTTTCAACTCATATCTTCTTTCTCTTTTTTTCTTCCTCTTTCAAGGATCAATGATCGTTTTCTTTTTATAAACTGCTTACACAATTTTTGAGAATGCTAATACTTTTTCCCATATAGCGACACATATGCCACTCATGTCATCAACTCACAGCCGAAATCCAGTGTTCTACCATAGATCGTTCATAGGCCAGCGGAGTTGTTAGTATCCCGAAGGTGTGTATGAGAAACATAGAATTGTTTCCTCTCTCTAATTTTCAGCAGGGTAAAGCAGGTTTTAGCATCTCCCTCTCCCACCATAAAAAGTTCATTCCATGAAACAATTCTTTTTTATAAGGTGTCATCAAGTCAATGATCAGTATGTGGGGTTGAGTACTAACAACATTAAACTTTTAAGACAAAAACATGGCACCAAAGTTGTCGATAGATACTTTTTCTTGTTCTCAAAAGTTTTAGACTTTAATCCAAATGGTTGTTTTTCAAACTGATACCAATTGTCGCAAGTCTTAACCAAAGTAGTTACAAAAACTTTTGAGCTCAAGCCTTAAAAGATAACTAGTTAAGTGCGGAGTAGGACTCAAGTGCAACCGAACAAACATAAAATGTTCATGAACAAACTTACAAGAAGAGGGAAAACAAAAATGTGATACCTCCTTTTGCTTGCTTGCCCCTTGATTGAGCCGACTCATTGTGTCATCTTTATAGCCGAGTCACTAGAAATGAGCAACCTGCAGAAAAATCAACAAGAGCAGAGAGAAATTTGCACAAGTGAAGATAAAAGCTAGTCTAATTTTTTTGGATTTTCTTTTTTTCAATGAAAAACGGAAAGTAAACATGCAACGAGATGGAAAATAAAATATATCAAAAATAAAAATGAAAAATATGAATGCAAAAGGTGGGAGGAGTTCATCCTCCCCAAGCTTAGGATCTTGGCCTATCTGAATCAATAGTTGCCACCATCTCCTGGTGGCGGCTGTTGGTACGGGAAGTTCGGGTAGTGGTTTGAAAAACCAGTCATAAACGAGGTGAAATTCTGAGTGAGATCAACTATGTTGGCATTCGCATCTTGTAATGTATTTTCAATGTTATCGATGCAATGTACCACCTGGTCAAAATCACTCCTTGGGACATAATTGAATCCCGGTTGTGGTGGAGGCATACCTTGCTAGTGCTGAGGGAAAGGCTGATTGTGGTGGTGTTGCTGACCATAATCGTCCCAGCCTCCTGTGTTCCACCTCTCCTCATTTCCCTTGCTGTTGTTGGTCAGCTGCTACGTCTTCCTAGTTGGGATGACCTCCTGGCGGTGCAATCCTCCCTGAGAGAATCAGTGCCTGCTGGAACTCCTCCTATATGAGGACCCAACTTTGTTTACCTGGCAAACCAAAATCTTAGACAAAAGGAAGAAAAACTTGGTGGAGATCACTGTTAGGCTCAAAATAAAAACTGGTATGCACGAAGGGAGCATTGGGGTCTATAGACCCCCATGAATCTAGTGCTAGCCATGTGAATATCATCCAGCATCTTACTGCCATCCACGGCTCTTTCTTGTGGAATGAAAAAGCCACTTGTGTAGGCGATCTGTGTGACCGAATCTCCACGGCTGATGTCCCTAGTGGAAGCTGCCCGTTGGCGGCGAAAGTGTTGGATGAGCAGAGCACATAAGTTTACCTTGTGCTCCATCTCGGGGTGCAGGGCCATATGGACTACGCTCATTTTGGTGCCTGACATTGCCCCAACATCTCCTTTCCCAAAAATTGAATTCACTACGAAAGTATGAAAATAAAGGATAGTGGGATTCTGGATGGTTGTGCTCTTTTTGCGCAAGAAGGCGGTGTTCCTGTGAACAGAAATCTTCTCCCAAGGTTGCATTGCCTCCACATGAACATTTTCATTAATTCTGAGTGCTCCCTCATGGGAGAACCTGAACCAATCACAAAATTCATAAAAGGTAAGGCTGCGAAGTTGCCCACTGAGCACAAAACTTACAGTGTAATTTCACTCCTTGGATTCGAGATCATTATGGAATAATGACAAGAACTCGAATGTGGCGAGCTTGTAGGTGTCAACTGTGAGGTAGGAGAAAGGGACCATGCCTGCATGTTCAGTCATCCGCTCGAAGTCCTCCAAGAGCCCTTGGTGGGAGAGAAACTCACGGTTTTCCCACTTGGTGGGACAACATCGCGTTTTCTCACCCTCTCAAAGTCTTGGCTCATGTAGGCCATCAAGTTATCCATCTCCGAACGCTTCTTCTTTGAGCACGGCGGCGTAGAGGAGCCCGAGGCCCCTGCCACACCCTTGCCCTTGCGGAGGATTCTTCCAATGTTATGCATTGTGCTACAAAATTTGCAAAGGAAAACACGGGTATCAAGTTTCTATCACACAATCGAATGATTACAGGCAGTAGTTACTAATCCTAACGTGATGAATCAAAAATTATCTCAAAATATGATGAACTCATCTAGAAAGCCAATGTGAGGAATTCAACCATGGATTTCAGAAAGTAAAACGTGGATCGGATGAGAAACGTACCGATGTGAAGATTACGCCACTCAAAAACACGAAATTGATGAAGAATCAAAGGTTCTAGGTGATTAGGGTTTGAGGTGGAGAGAGAAAGAAAGAACTAGGGAAAAATAGGAAGAGAAGGAGGAGGCTGGCTGAGAGCCAGCCGCCTTCGGCCTTTACCTAGAGACGCACGCGGTACGGGTGGCGGTACGGGTGCATCCCGCCCATACCGGTGGTCGCCGTCGTTGGATCAACATCAGGGTTCGAGATCAAACCTGGAGTGCCTAGTACGGGTGGATGGTATAGACGGGTCCCGCCCATTACCGTAGTACGTTATCAGCACTGAGGACATCGTCGATTTTGTTGAAGCTTAGTATGGGCAGACGGTATGGCGTGTTGGAATGTACCACTGCTCACTACCGGTACGGTGAACAATGTCGGTTTCATCAATGTTTTGGAAACCAAGGATTCGTTAGTTGCGACATTAACATTAGTGGAAAGGGCAATCTTCGGTGAAATCCATCAATGAACAAGAGGAAAATCGATAGTAAAAAGTGATGAAATTTGGAGTTATCATCTACTCTCTTTTTAAGTTGTAGTGATCAGAAAACAATTCATCAATGATAAATATTCATGGAACTTCTATATGTGTATGATAAGCATTCATATGGGCATCATGTCCTAACATAGAGATGAAACACATCTCTCTTATACTCCTCAAGAAAGGGAAACTCCATGCAATCCTTAATTAAGAACAAATCAGAGTATAGCTTTAAGCAATATAACATGATATTTGGAATACAAATATGCTACCTTGATCTAAAAAGATTATCTCACTGTCACATGATAATTATAGCACATGATTAGGTAAAAACCAAAATAGATCTTGAACATTGTTGTCACAATTCAATCACTACCACCATGCTACTCCATATAATACACACTTCTCCACATACAAGTTCTTGCATACAAGTTGAATCAAAACAAGTAATTAAGAACATGGTACATGATATGCATCTACCAATACATCTTACACAAAATAGGTTCCAATCTCATATATCAAATCATAGAATAAAGATCCACCACATAGGAATTACATATATGACCATAATTATGTTGGGCAGCTCATATGGTACTAGATCTATGAATAACAGAGAGAAACAGATCAAGCTACGGCCCCAAACCCATAGTCCAGAGGTAGAATACTCCCTCTTCATCATGGTGATGACGCTGGAGACGTTGGAGTGGGTGGAGATCTCCCCGGGCACGGCTTTAGCGGAGTCCCCCCTCCAATCTTTGCTGGATCTGACTCTATTTGGTGGTGTTTTCATCTCTAGTGTGCTCTCTATTGAGGACTCCCTAGGGGATCCTTATATAGGGGTTTTTAGGTCAAGAGAACTCTGTGGGCGAAAGAATCAAGGCAATCGGACGTCCGAGGAGGAAAAGAGGGTAGGTAGCACGCCTACCTGGGCTGGGCGCACCACCTAGTCTCTTTTGGGCCTCCTAGCCTTCCATGCAAGGTTCTTGCGCTCCAGATGCTTCTCATGGATAAATATTGACATCCCCTAAAGCTCAGGTCCATTTGACTTCGTATAGGTCCTGAAACATCAAAAACATTGAAAACAAGGTGCTTCTGCCCTGCCGGGTCATAGTCAAAATAAAGGGGATCATTGGTAAATCCCAAAAATCAATGTAAAACATGGATATAACATTATATATGATGCAAATATTGAAGGAAATGTGCCCTAGAGGCAAATAATAAAGGAGAGTACTAAACACATTCCATTAGTTCATAATATTTTTATATTATGCTATAACTATATCAATAAGGAAACATTATATAGGTGTGATACATAAACAAACCCAAGTCTCTAGTAGCCTCTATCTAACTAGTTCATTGGTCAATGGATGGTCAAAGGTTTCCTGGCCATGATGGTGCCTCGGCACCTAATTGACAATGGAGCTATCTCATTGGAGAATGAAATAGTGGGCACCATTCCGTAGATGATTGTTGAAACACAATCATATCACAAAGTTCACAGTTGCAATTGTCAGAAACATAGTGATTTGTTCCTCAGACTGTGAGACCATATTTAATCACTGTCTCTCGAGGATACTTTGATGTAACTTAACGTTACTCTGTAAAAAGGTGGTCATAAGGGTGTCGTTGGGTATCCGGAGGAACATGTTGAGGTGTATGTGTCAAGAGCAGGATTTATACATTCGTGTAATGGAAGATACTATGGGACCACTCGGAATAAGTTATATCAAATATGTTGCGCAACATGTGACTAGGTCACGGAATATCACTTATCAGTACGAGTTTAAAGTAGCATTGTCCGTAACGAGATCGAAGCCGGCATGGAGATGACGATGATCAAATGTTGGACAATGTAAGTATCACAGAGACAAAAGGAACATAACACATATTGTTTGAAGTTCAAAATGATGGAGAACTGTGAGTGCATAGGGGTCATCATGGGCATCCCGGTCCCGTTGATGATCATTGATAGAGATCATGTCTATGACATTCCCGAACTGTAGGGATGCACGCTTAATGGCATTACAACATGTGGATATCTACCTGTAAGAGGGAACCCCGAAATTGACTGAAAGAGAGAGAAACCAGTAGTGTTCTGGGAGATCCAAAGTTGTTCGGAGAGAGAAAGAAATAAGTAAAAGGACTAAAAGGAGTTTCAGATAAATAGGAATTTCAATATACATTTATTATATGTTAAATGTGAATTAATATATTCTAAATAATATTTAAATTAAGATTTATAAAAGTCAACTTTCTTATTAGGTCAAAACCCTGGAGGGATTTGACTAAAAAGGAATTACAACAAAAAAGGAAAAATGACAGCAGAAAAATAGTTTCTGTTGGGCTGGTTTTGAACCAGCCCAAGCAGCTATGCGGGCGGCGAGTACTGGCTGCCGCTCAGGGCAATGTAGCACTATACGTTGCGTGGATCGCGGGCAGGCCGCAGACGTCTGGTCGGCCCACTCCGAGGCCGCCTCTCTCCTGCCGCCTGGCTTGGTTGCTGGGCTGTCGGGGGGCACACCGGCCCACCCAGGGCTGATGCCGACGCCGGTAACAGCCATGCGTGCAATGGGCTGCCGGGGGGAAGCACTAGCCCACCCTGGGGCACCAGCTGTCGCGGTTGCTGCTGCTCATACTGGGTCGTCGGTGTGGTGCGAGGCCCACCCGGGATTTTCCCCTTTGCTGCTTCTTGCTTGCTATGCTAAATAGTTTTAGCCCATCCGGCTATGACTTGTTTTTTCTGATGTTTTCCTTTAAGATTAATCCCACATGGGGCACCTAAGAGGGAGGGCACTCCCTCCCTTAGCCTATATAAGGAGGTGCCTATGGGTGGGATTAAACACACAATAAATTGAGATATTCCCTTTTGTTGGAATACTCCTCTCTCTATATAGTTGCCTCTGCTAGTACACGGTCCCAAGTCTGGACTATGCAGTCAAGGTGTTCTCTTATGTGGCAAGCAGTTGTGCTACCAGGATTCCATCCAGGAGATCTACTTCCACAACCTCGGCAGGGATTAAGAGGTCGGGATTCGTTTTCTTGCACTGTATGGCTATGGCAACTCAGTGGGGATATTGAATCTTTCGGGCCATCGTGCAAGGACCAGGACAAGGGGTGACTTGCGAGGAGCATGAGGTCAGATGGGTACGACTACATCAACCATGCTTCTACATGAGCGTAATGCTCTCTCGGTCTTCAAGGATACATTATTGTTGTCTTCCTCTGTTACTGCATTACTAGTAGATAGATCTTGGGCATTTGGGGTTTCTCGCATAGTAGATTTTTGATTTTCTGCACCAAACCCCAAAAAATATGTGGGTAAATATGTCAACAAACTACAAAGTTCATGTATGCATTTTACATGCATCAACAACCCCAAGATTAACCTATGCTCATCCTCGAGCATGAAGGCGGTAAAAATAAACATGGACTTTGGAGTTTGTTACTTTTTCTTCTTTCATTATCATGTAAAGTTCATAGGTTCAAATCCTTTCAATGAAACATAATATGCAAGTGTACTATCAAGTTGTATATTTTGCACATCATGAGCATGTTGAACAATAAGTAATGGTGTGATAAATAAATGAAAGACAAAACAAACCTTCAAGCACACTTTGATAAACCTATAGAAAAAGAACTCTTCTTATCATTGGCATTGGTATTTTATGTTTCTACTTTTATTTTTAGGCTACCTCTTAGTTTAATACCCGACTAGAAGACTCACTTCTTAGTTTCATTTCTTCCCTTCAGATGTTTTGCATCTCATACCAAAAGTAAGCATTGAATACATATGTTAATCCTCCATAAATAATATAAAATAAAATTTGAGCTATGTAGTTCATGTCAACAATACTAATAAGGATGGGGTTCCAAGTATATTTTATTTCAAAGCTTCATATGGTTTATGTGTTAAACATCTTATAAGTTGATTGTCTCATTCATAATACCTATGATCTTACACTCCTCATGCTACTCAACTTAGGCATGTCATTGTAGATACATATTTATCATTGAAACCGCATCACTGAAGTACCTCTTGCTCCATGTGTAGCTATATTCCACCTTTATGTTTCTTTTAGCATAGGAGTTAATATAATTTTGTGGTTATGTTCATAGGGGGGAAGTATATCTACTCCATAAGAACAAGAAAAACAGACATATGAATCATCTCAACAAGGATCATCATGATGTAAGTTTCCACCATGAGTGTCGCATGGCTCATGGCTTTGGCTAGCGGTTTAGGAGCGTTTTCTCTAAACATGCCTACTCTAGTATGCACACTTTATTTCACATCAATGCAATCCATAGGTAGAACTAAAATTATTTTTATCCACACTCAACATTTAAAGCTTGTGCCATGACAACATGGTTTGGCTAACAACAACTTATAAGATGTAAAGCACATAAAATTCCATAGTGGTACACCCTAAACCTTACTTTCTTATGAGCTTTAAAATACATGAGAAAGATGTTTTAAGAATGTTTGGAGGATTAGCATACATATTGTACTTGTAAGTACCTTTTTCCACAAATAGGGTGATATGCCTAGTCTAGTTTAAGGGGTTTGAAACAAGTCTTAGCTTGTATAGAGAAGGCTTAACAAAAAAGGATCTAAAGAGTGTGCCATCTAGTTCATAATGCCAAACATTTATTTTATCACCTTTCTCCTTAATGTTGAACATAAATATACATGAAAAAAGGATACAAATTAATAGGCACAAACAAATCATACTTCATATAAAGTACTTGAGCTTAAGAACTAGACACAACATGAATGTCAGCTTTTTTCTTTTATTCCCCCTTTTTCTTTTATTTCAAGGCATTCATATTCAATTTTAATATCATCATGGTAAAGTTTCTTTTCAGTAGATTAATCATAAACATGCATAATGATTCATGATGGTGGTCATTTTATTGCAAATAAAAAGTAAAATAAACAAAATAGACGCTCCAAGTTTCTATGATAGTATTATGTTTTTCGAAAATCAAAGTTTAGAGGTTTGCAAATTGAGAGTTTAATAGGTCCAGTGGGGTGCCTTGGGAATCCCCAAGTTTATGGTTTTCACCATTCTTGGATTGCTCTTGGTGTGATGTTCCTCTATTCCCTGTCATAAAAAATTAACACAAAACCTTTTCTCCCATCTCTTTTCTGAGTGGTGACATAAGTGGCACAAAAGCATAATAGTTCCTGCATATATATCAAAGGAAAAATTCTTTCTAAATGTTCCAGCAAGAATATAGTGTTTCTACATATCCCTAGCATATAATATGACTCATAACAATCATTTTAGGACACTTAGGAATGGTTAAAACAAAACATGGCAGAATCTGTCCAGATTTTCAAGAGCAACAAAACGAATTTTTCTCCCACTTAGAAATGTCAGGAATTTTAGACAATTTATATGCATACATAGGATGAAAATTTTTAAATACCATGTAAATATGAGCACAGTCGGAGTTACAAAAAAATCATAAAATTCTTGCACTAAAACTGTTGTGCAGAAATTTGCTACTCCATATGTTTAACAACTTTTATAACATCCAAAATGGGTTCGACTTGGTATTTTATTAAAAATTACAGAAAGAAGACAAAAATAAAAAACTCTTGCTACGTCAAGAGTTCAAATCAAAAATATAAAATAAAATAACCGGGTTGCCTCACGCAAAGCGCTTTCTTTGTAGCCATATAGTTACGCTTTACTTACTTGGTTTAAGTGATATGGAATTCATGGTATAGCTTGTGTTCCTTTGCTACCTCCTTCTTCATTGGAATTGTTCCATACATTTCTTATGAGGAAATTGAAACTTCACATTTCCTTCTTTTGTATCAATGATTGCACGTGTGGTTCTAAAAAAAGGTCTACCAAGTATTATAGGACTTGAGTTATTGCTCCCCATGTCCATGACAATAAAATCAATAGGTACAAATGTCTTATATAGTTCAACCATGATATCTTTAAATTTTCCTAAAGCATGTTTGGTTGAATCATCATCAAGTAAAATATCTATAGAGAATTTTTCCATGGGTTTCAAATCAAGCAAATCATATAAATCTTTGGATAAAACTGAGACACTATCTTAAATCTAGAATAGCATGATGTGTATCTTTTCCAATAGTGATTAATATCTTGGGGAGCCAAACATCCCCAAGCTTAGGTGGTATCATAGCTTCATTATTATATCTTTTAATTTTTTCTTTTATAACATAATTTGCTAGGTGTCAACGACCGGATTTTTAATCCCAGATGCCTGTTATGCCATACATCGCAATCCCAGGATTACCATTTTACGAGACATAACAGATTGGTACCATAGTTCATCATCCATTAAAAACCATAATAAAGGTCTTACAAATAAAGGATCTCATGATCCAGTCTTAATACAATCAACGCAGTGGAATAATAATAGGGGTAGCATGGTCGAAGCTCCATCTTCACGGTCACAGGCAATGCTGACGATGGGATATGATCATAGTTGTCATAGACTTCCTGCTGTCCATCATCCTGGTAGTCCTCCTCATAGTCTGGCCATAGGAATAGCCAGGGACAAAGCCATGAGTACTCTTTAAGTACTCGCAAACTATCACTAACAAGTAAAGTGGTTCAAGTAGGAATCCTAAGCTCTAGGTTGTTTTGCAAAAGCCAGGTTTATCTCTAACTGAGTTTAGAAGCAAAGAAAACTAGTTTAATGTTTTACAACACCTAAGTGGGAACTTAGCTTTCTCTTTCACAACCCTGTTGTGGTCAAGTCAAAGTAATAGTTCATTTCACAAGTCATTTTGAAAACATCTGACGACGGAACAGTATGTCCACTCCAACTGTCCATAACCGCGAACGCGGCTATTCGAATAGTTTGACACTCTACAGAGGTGGTACACTTTCACCACAACATTTGATACATCCGTAAGGAACAATCCTGAATCACCATACTCAGTATGCGGATAATCAATCCTAACCTTTCAATTACACACCCTAGTATAGGCACCTCCCCTATGAGTTTGGCCTCCCAACCATGACCATTTGTCATCTTGGGAACTGCACAGGTGGACAATCATCACGAGGTAGCCTCATCTCAAACCTCTTCCGCAAGGGAACCCATACTAAGATATATAAACTTCCAGTCAATCCCTACCCAAATTCAGGTATTGTGTTTGTATAGTAACATTGGAATGGTATCGCATCCGAACCCAACCATCAGTTTTAAAAAGGGCTAAGGCTCAGGCCTCAATATTTTCATCATCAAATCATCTGGTGTTCATAACACATGTCAAAACATTTCATTAAAATGACTCAACATTCTAAGGTTTTCATAATCATTTTCACCAAGTATTCCCATCTAAAGTGATTAAGTTTTATGCTTAGCACTAGCCACTAAAGTTGGGGGTAATCACTAATGAGGGGTGCTAATCAAGTGTGACTTATCCAAATCTAATCTCATGCCTCAGTATGACATCTAGTTTTAACTAACTTAGGCCAGGTTTTATACTCTTTATGCTACTAATAATATCTTTCCAAAACTCACTAAATTCTAACTAGAAGTAATAAAAGAACTTTGATAAAGAAATAAAAGAATAAAGCTTGCAAGTAAAACTGGGATTTGGTATAATAAAGTGGGATAACCAAATATGCCTAAGGCCTTGCATAGGTTATGGTATTGTGGGGCTTGCAAGTATTATCTTGCATAGTGTAGGTTGATAAGATGGCTTGCAAAGTTGCAAGTGTAAGCTTGCCTTGAGTAGTGCAGTGGTTGAAGTTCTCCTTTGCTTCCTCTTCGTATCGTTGGTCGGTACTAGCGTCTATAAATAAATACGAGGTACACAATCACCAAATAATATTTAACTACTTCTATTTGGCACGCAAAGGTTCACACTAGATGATCTAGCATCATCACAATCATCACATGAATTAAGGGCCTAGTCTTATTTATTTTATTTTTGGAAAAGTAATTTCTACTCATTGAAAACTACTTAAGATTTAATATTCTCCAATTAAAATATGGGATCATGTTGACATATGCCATCACCACATATTTTAATACTTGGGAATGTGATTTTAAAGTGGTGTCACATATTTTAATAAGGTTTAACATTATTATTTAAAGTGACTATAAAAAGGTTCAACCTTATTAAATTGTGACACCACTTTAAATCACATTACCATGTACTGAAATATGTGGTGATGACATGGGTCAACATGATCCAATGTTTGAGTTGGAGAATATTAAAACTTAATTAGTTTTTCAATGAGTAGAAATTACTTTTCTCAAATTAAAATAAATAAGTCAAATGCTTTAATATTGTAATATAGGTGATGATGCTAGATCATCTATAGTGCACCTTTGTGTGATGATTGAAAATAGTTAAGTATTGTTTGGTGATTATGTACCTCGTATTTATTTATAGACGCTAGTACCGACCAAGGATACGAGGAAGAAGGAGGATACTACTAGGAAGAAGCCGAGGAGAACTTCAACCACTGCTCTGCACAAGGCAAGCCTAATACTACTAGTTGATTTGGTAAGCTAACCCTTGAAAGATACCCTACTTATGCAAGCTAATACTTGCTTGTTACCATGACCACTAGATGCCTTAAGCATATGTGATCATACCCACTTGATAACCCAATCCTAGTTTTACTTATAAGCCTTATACTTTACTTCTTTATCAAAGCTTTCTCTTAGAGTTTACTTAAGTGACATGTAGATTTTAGGAAGATAATTGAAGGTTGCATAAAGAGCATTAAATTTGGCCTAAGCTAGATAATCTTGATGTCATCCTAAGGCATCAGATTGAACATAATTAATCACCACTGGTTTACCACCCCTCATTAGTACTTACCACACTTGTAGATGCTAGTGCTAAGCATAAAATTTGATCAACTTTAGATGGGAATACTTGGTGAAAATGGTTATGAAAACCTTGGAATGATGAGTCATTCTACTGAAATGTTTTGACATGTGTTTCCGAACACCAGATGATTTTGATGATGAAAATGTTGAGGCATGAGCCTTAGCCCTTTATAAAACTGATGGTTGTCTGGATGCGATAGCATTCCAATTTCACCGTACAACCATAATACCCGAAAATTGGGTAGGGCTTGACTGGAAACTTATATACCTTAGTATGGGTTCCCTCACGGCCAAGGTCTGAGTTGACGCTACCTTGTGAAGATTGTCCACCTGTGCAGTACCCAAGATGACAGTTGGTCATGGTTGGGAGGCCAAACTCACAGGGGAGGTGCCTATACTAGGGCGCGTAATCGAAAGGTTAGGATTGATTATCCGCATACTGAGTATGGTAAATTTAGGATTTGTTCTTGACGGATGTATCGAATGTTGTAGTGAAAGTGTACAATCTCTACAGAGTGTCAAATTATTCGAATAGCCGCGTCCGCGGTTATGGACAGTTGGAGTGGCCATACTGTTCCCTCGTCAGATGTTTTCAAAATGACTTATGAAATGAATGGAGATTTTGACTTTTCCACAACAGAGTTGTGATATGAAATTCAAGTTCCCACTTAGTTGTTATAAAATTTCAACTAGTTTCTTGCTTTTGAACTTAGGAAAGGTAAATCTGGCTTTTTGCAAAACAACCCTAGATCTTAGCGTCCTACTACAAAAACGCCCTTCACTTGTTAGTATTAGTTTGCGAGTACTTAAAGAGTACTCATGGCTTTGTCCCTGGCTATGCCTGTGGCCAGACTATGAAGAGGAGTACTAGGATGATTGTCACATCCCAAGATTTTCCAAATCTTGTTATATGAAAAATAAATGAATAAAATAAAACTTTGTTGATTTTCAGGGTGAGAAGAAACTTTTTGATTCCAATTGGAAACCTTCAAACCTATTTGATCAAATAAATCCTAAAGGGATTTAAAAAGATAAACAATTAATAAAGAAAGTTTTAATAATTGAAATCACTATTTTTGGATCTTTTAATAAAAAGATTTGATTTTCAAAAGCAAAGATAGATTTATAAATAAGGATTCTTTTTCAGAGCCAAATTAAACCTCGGCCAAACTTTTGAAATAAAATATTTTGTTTTGATTAAAAGAATAAAAGTCTATTTAAGATAAAATAATGAGGATTTATTAATATCCAATTTTATTAAAGTAAAGACTTTTCCCATTTTAATTAAACACTAAAACTTGTTCTTTTATTTTAAATAAGTTTTCCAAGTGTTTTGTATTTTCAAATAAAACCTACTGATTTGGTTTGGATATAATTTAGATTTCAAAATGGAGATTTTAATAAAACAAATCCTATTTGAATTAATAACTAAGGTCTATTTTATTTAATTATTAAATAGATCCTAAAAAATAAAAGTATTATTTTATTTTAGACTCTGAATTGTGTTGTTTAACAGAACTAAAAAGGATACAAAGTTTAGCAAAAGTTTGAATTCATTTGTTGTTTGAATTGTTTGATTAAATTTCAAAACAGAAAATCAAATGGAAAAGGAAAAAGATTCAGTACAAAAAATGAAACAAAAAGCAACCCAACTAAGCAGGCCCAGCAGCCTAGCTCCAGCCCAATTAAACCCCCACACGCGAATCGTTTTCCATTAGAGCTCACACCCGCAGAGTCGCAGACAGCAGGACCCCACCGCACCCTTCTCTCTCTCACTGCCAGACGACCCCATGCCCACGTCACCTTCTTCCTCCCCGCGGTGAACTCGCCCTGCCGTTGCAGCCGAGTAATTCCGGCGATGAATACGCGTTGAAGACGGTCTTAATTCCTTGCAGTGACTACGCCCGTTAATTCGCCCCTCTCCCCTCTCTCTTTTCCCCCAGACAGCTCCTTCCCTCTGCCCATAGGCTGCCCTGAATTCCCCTTGCACCGCCACTGCTCCGACGAGCTTCTCCAGTGAATTTCGGCCACACCTCGCCGCCCCTCGCCTTCCACTGCACACAAGCTTGTCCTCCACCTCCAGGCGTACCTTCCCGTGTGTTCCACTCGCCAGCGCGCGTTCCCTACCGTCGGCAAGGACGACCTCAACTCGCCACCGCCGTCTGTCTCGCCTCCGACGAGCTTTCCTAGTAAGAGCCGACCACCCCGAGCCTCCCTATTGATACTCCTAAGATCCCCAGGACTGTACGCATATGACCGTGCCTTTGTTTTGCCTTGGTGTGAACCGCAACGTCGCCCCCGTCATCAAACAGAACCACCTGCCGCTCGCAGCTACTCCGGCGAGGAATTGGCCGTAGCACCGAGCGCCCCTCGCCAAGACAACGCCACCTCGAGCTTCGCCACACCTCTGCGAGCACGGTGAGCACCTCCATTACCCTCCTTGCTTCCTGTATCGTCGGCAAGCTCGCCGCCAGAGCGTGCGCCGCCGCCAGCCGTCGCTAGCGCCGCCCAACCATGGTCAGAGGAGCTGTGCCCGTTGGATCTTGATCATGTGGCTAAGATTAGAACTTAAACGAAGAGGTACGGGTGCCTCTGTGCCACACCATCCAACTTAGATCCAACGCCTCCCAGAGCCTGATCAAACCGAAACGGTACCAGCGAATGAAAACATGACACGTGGCTCAGCTCGTTTGATTTAGAACAGAATAGATCTATTAGATGTTCAAATTTGAATAATCCATAACTTTCAAACCACACGTCCAAATTTTGCAAACTTTATATCAATGGATTCAGAAAAACAAGACCTAGCCAACCATGCACTTTGTTTAGTAAAAAGCTTCTGGTAAAATGATTTGTTTTGCAGAAACTTGTGTAGGCTTGTTATGAATATGAAAATTGTTCTAGTTTTGATTTGGAGATGAAATCTTTGCAAAATGGTTGGCTGTGAACCTACTGACCCTAGGAACCAACTTATGGATTTAAAAATGTATTTTTTGAAGATTAGGATTGAATAATTGAATTAGCTCATTTCTAGTCAAATAAAAATATTGATTTTGATATGGAAATGATTTTTGAGAAAAACCTTTGGAAAATGTTTTGGTTCAAACCTACTGACCCTAAACACCAAGTTTTGTGAATTAACAACTTATTTGGTTAACAATATAAAATTGTTGCTTTGCTAAAAACATTTTCCACCACATGAAATAATGATTTGATTTAAAAATGGTTTATAGATAAAACCCTTTTTCAAATGGTTTTGACACTTTAGAAAATGACCACTTTGAACCTTACAATGTTTAGAGCCTAGTAGAAACCACCCTTGCAAATAAAACTATCTTTTGCATGCTTGCATGCATGACCTTGTTTCTATTATTTTATGTGTGATAAATTGTTTGTTTATGATTGGAATGCTAGTTGATATTGTGTTTGCTTGAATGAATTGTAGTGGAATTTAGAAGAGTGTGAGATTAGAAAGATCAAGGAGTGAACCAACATTCTATACTAAAAAGGCAAGTGACACTATCATCCAAGTCCTACTATTTTCATTACACTTAGTGGATTTTGAAACATGCATGATAAGGACTACTATATTTTGCTATGCTAAATCCTAATAGGATACCCTTATATATTCCTTAGTGAAAACAATGTAGTTGTAATATGCTTAGCCCTGCTATATATACTGAGAAGGGATACATGTTGAGATTATATGAAGTATTGAAAAGACTTATGTTTTATATAATAAAACAAGTACTCAATGAACCACCTGGGTGGACAAGGATACTCAAGTTTTGGACAAGGTGGCAACAAAAGGAACCATGTTTATATGGCAATCTCTTTTTGTATGTGCACTAGAAGAAAACCACCCAGGGACTTAGAGATTGAACATGTTTCTCGTACAGTGGCTTCCGTGTACAGCCACATGCTAAATGGGCACTGGCTTAGTCAACTACATAGTGGAAGACCCATGCATTGGCCTCTTCAGGTTAACTAGAATGAGGGAACTCGAAACCCTACATTGGTGCCTGGTAGACAAGCTAGCATTGTGTATTGGGAGGACTCCTATGGAAAGATTTCGTCACATTCTCAATCTGCCAGTACTCCATCTTGGTGAGTACTTATCCAGCGGCCACTGGTGGCAACAAGTTGAGATTGTGTCATGTGGGTAAAGTGTACAACTTCTGCAGAAGATAAAAATCAAAGTACTTAGCCGTGTCCCCGGTTATAGACAATACTGAGCAACTAAGGCCTGAAGCTATGGGAGATCTCGACATTCCAAATTCTAAAAGTAAAACTTGAAAGTGACAACAAGAGACTTGAAGAACTTGGAGGTTTCCAAGGAGTTCAGAAAGATTTGATAAAAGATCAAAACTATTTTGAAAAGATAGGATAAATTATACTGCTTTCTGCAAATGAGCCTAAAACCCTACTTAGCCAAATATGCATGTAATGTTAGGATCCACTTATTTCTACATAGTAGTGAAACTTGCCAATACAATTCAAATGTATTGACCCCTGTGGCTGTAACTTGTAATGTTGCGGGTTGGTTTGGTGTTCGTGAAGTTTATTGATTAGGATTACAAGTCTACAACCAACATGTTTGCATGTGGAACTTTGAAGATGAAGGACCCCATGCTTATAGATTTTCTGCTGCAATGTAATGTGATAGCCAAATGAGCTATGTAAGATGTAATGAAATATTTAATTCCTGGTTATAAAGTTGTATTATGACCTTTGCCTCTTGATATTACATCTTAACTGTGGATGCTAGCTATTGATCCAGGAACTAGCATTGCAATCACAGGGATCCTTTTCCTTTATAAAGGAGGGGTCTTACAATGATGGACCCCAGGAAGGTTATGACAACTAGGATCATCTCCCATCGTCAACATTGCCTGTGACCCCGAAGATGGAGCTTCGCCTACGCTACCTTTATTATTACGTTATTCCGCTGCTTGAGTTGTATTAAGAACTGGATCATGAGATCCTTATTTGTGTAAGACCTTATGTATGGTTTGTAATGGATGATGTACTGTGATATCCAAATCTGTTATGTCTCGCAAAAATGGTAATCCTGGGATTTCGATGTATGGCATAACAGGCATCTGGGATTAAAAATCCGGGTGTTGACAAGTTGGTATCAGAGCCATCCTGACCATAGGAGACCCTAGTTAGACTGGACGTTTGAATCAAAAACTTAGTTTCAAAACCAAAGGAAGCAAATATTTACAAATACTTATTCCCGTTCTTATCACTTTGTTTCTTTCATAAAAAATCATGTTCCTCAAAAACTCTTACAAAATACATAAAAATTGACACACTTGATCACTCTACTAACTTACTCATCCTATATTCTTATAGATGGACATGAAGTACATCAAGTTTTATCAGCTGGGGAATGGAGGAGACCTCATCTTTGAGCGGGATTGGGACCAGCTTTCGGAACTTCTGGAGCGTCCACACCCCGAGTTCTTCGGAGCTCAGCTCAATGATCAAGGAGGAGAAGATCTGCAGTGGCTAATTGTTGCAAGTATCCGAGGAAAGATTGAACCTCCCACTGCCAAGGGAATTCAGTTCACCTTAGGAGAGAACAACTGGCTCGATGGACTTGCCAGGGCCATGCAGGAAGCTCTTGCCCGTCTGTGTGGGCAGAGTATCAACTAGATCAAGGGTACCCGCTTTGAGTTCTTTCCAAGGCGTGATGCTATGGGATAGCCACTGGAAGCCCCATACCACCACGAGCGGAAGACTCAGTTGGATCACCTTAGCTTCATGATGTATGATCGTCAGCAGGAACTGGACAATGCCCGTGACTACTCCAACCACAAGTCCGCCATCATCAAGACGAAGGATCAGACCATCGCCATGCTAGCGAAGGACCGCAAGTCTCGCCGCCATCAGCTTGACAAGAAGGAGCGCATCATTTCCCGTCTTTGCCACCGTATCTCGGATTTGGAGGAGACCATCCACGAGAGAGACATGCAGTTGGAGGAAAGGGAGGATGCCGGAGAAGATCTTCGTGGAGACCCCTACTCCTATCTCAGCGATGATGATGATTTTCTGGAAGATCAGGCCATGGACTTCTTCACCGATGAGGATGATTTTGCCTTCATCGATGATGATGAGGATGATGAGGATGACGATTACACCGACTCCGAGGAGTAGTAGCACTTGAGCACTAGCGTAGTGAGTTGTATTCGGTCCCACTGTATCGTAGTTTCCAGAATGGTTCTTAAAACCATCTGTTTTCCTTTTTTGTGGTGTGTGTTTGTATCGTGTGATATGAATGAATGAATGAAAAGCAAGTTGCTAGAAAATCTGAGTCAAACTATAAAAACTTTTCAAAGTCCCTGGACCTTAGAAATTTCCCTCTTTTCTCATGATCTATCTCAATCCTCAGATGCCTCGCGGAGGAAGTGGTTCATCCCCGGACCCGATGTTGCAAATCCTGCAAATGTTGGTTTCTGACCGCGAAGCTGAAAGAGCCGAACGTCAAGCCAACTTAGCCACCCTTCAGCAGATAGCTCAGCTGACCCACAACAATCAAGGCCAAGGAAATGAGGACAACCATGGATCTAAGCTCAAGAATTTCCAGAACACCAACCCACCTGTTTTCACTAAGTCGGAAGAGCCCTTAGACGCAGATGATTGGCTGCAAACCATGGAGAACAACCTGGAAGTCGCCGGAGTGGAAGCTAACGAGAAAGTTCTGTTCGACACCCATTATCTAGCCGGAGATGCAAGAGCATGGTGGAACAGCGTTCGTGCAATGACCGGAGGACAGATGATGACCTGGGAGGAATTCAAGGTCAAGTTCAGCAGAACCCATGTGCCACCAGGTTTGATCAAGAGAATGAGAGATGAGTTCAGAGAACTGAAGCAAGGAAGGATGGCCATAGTGGAATACCGTGAAAAATTCTTTTCATTAGCTAGGTATGCCCCGGATGAGATTGACACTGAAGCCAAGAAGAAAGAAAGATTCTTAAATGGTCTGCACGATGAGATGCAGACAGTTTTGGTCAATATCCCCTTTGATGATATTGAAGCCCTTGTCGACTCTGCCATCCAGATGGAAGGAAAGATCTACCAAGCCAATGAGAACCGCAAGCGTCACATGATGCATCAGCCAGGAACCCATCATACCCCAAAGTATCGCCCTAACCCATCTCCAGGATTTGCCCCGAGAACCAACAGACCCCCGATGAACCATCCGACCTATCCCAACCGTGGAAACCCGAGGCCCGGAGGAAATCACAACAACCCCGGCAACTCTGGCAATTTCAACCGTGCACCACCCAAGTTCAACAACAAAAATGCTGCCGCCAACACCAACACTGCCCCGAGGACTGGAAGCAATGTTGTCCCTGTTGCAGCAAAGGATAAGTCGCAAGTGACTTGTTATGACTGTGGAAATAAGGGTCACTACTCCAATGAGTGCCCCAAGAAGAATGCCGCAGCCCCCAATGCAAATGCCCCAGCTCAACAACAGCATCGTGTTCAGCCTGGAAGAAGGTTTGCCCCAGGGAACTCTCTCAACCGCAACGGCCGTCTTTTTCTCATGCATGCTGAAGAAGCCCAGGAAGCGCTAGACGTCGTGCTAGGTATGTTTTCTGTTAATTCAGTACTTGCTAGAGTGTTGTTTGATTCTGGTGCATCGCACTCATTTGTCACCGAAAAATTTGCATGCACTAGTAAGATTGAACCAACCAAACTGAAGCATGTTATGATTGTTCAAATCCCCGGTTCAACCACCAAAGCTAGGCAAATCTGCAAAGTCGTCCCTATCCGAATCCATGGCATAGATTTTTATGCTAATCTGAAAGTACTCGGAACTAAAGGTTTGGAAGTAGTACTAGGAATGGATTGGATGTGCAAACATAAAGGATTAATTGATTGTGTCAAGAAAGCCATAACCATGACCAGTATAGCCGGAATATCAGTCGAGCATGTATCTGAAACCTTACCTCGTCAATTCAAGTGCAACAAGAGTATAGCCCAGCCTACCATTGACCAAGTCCGGATAGTCTGCGAATACCCCGATGTATTTCTAGATGTTTTGCCCGGTATGCCCCCGGATCGGGATATCGAGTTTATCATTGAACTAATCCCCGGAACAGGACCCATAGCCTAGCGACCATATAGTATGAACCCGTCTGAACTAGCAGAATTGAAGAAGCAACTGGATGCCCTGATGGAAATTGGATTGATTCAACCAAGTGCGTCACCATGGAGATCACCTGTTTTGTTCGTAGACAACAAAAGATGGAGGTAACCGTTTGTGTACGGATTATCGGAAGTTGAATGATGTCACTATCAAGAACAAGTACCCATTGCCCAAGATAGAAGATTTGTTTGATTAGTTGACCGGTGCCAAAGTGTTTTCTAAGATTGATCTTAGAACTGGCTATCATCAACTCAAGATTCGCGCAGAGGATATTCCAAAGACTACCTTTACCACCAGATATGGATTATACGAGTATACTGTCATGTCTTTTGGATTAACCAATGCCCCCTCTTATTTCATAAATCTCATGAATAAGATTTTTATGAACTTCCTGGATAAGTTTGTCGTTGTTTTCATTGATGACATTCTGATTTATTCCAAATCAGAAGAAGAACATGAGATACACCTAAGGACCATTCTTGGAACCCTTAGAGAGCATCAGTTGTATGTCAAGTTTAGCAAATGAGAATTCTGGTTACAGGAGGTAGGATTCCTCGGCTACATTGTATCAGCCAGAGGAATTGCCGTTGACCCTGCAAAGGTGAAAGATGTCGAAGATTGGCAAGCGCCAACCACTCAAACCCAAGTTCGTGCATTTCTCGGATTGGCGGGATACTACCACAAGTTCGTAGAAGGATTCTCGAGTATCGCCAGACCCATGACCCAATTGCTGAAGAAGGACAAGGAGTTTGAATGGACGGACAAATGTGAAGCGAGTTTTCAAGAACTCAAGAGGAGATTGATTTTAGCCCCAATCTTAATCATGTCGGATATCACGAAGCCCTTTGACGTGTATTGTGATGCATCCAAGATCGGTCTCGGATGTGTGCTAATGCAAGAAGGCAAAGTTATATCTTATCTATCCCGACAACTGAAACAACATGAGAAAAATTATCCAACCCATGACCTCGAGCTCGCAGCCATAGTTCTAGCCCTGAAGACATGGAGGCACTACCTGATGGGAAATCGTTGTGAGATTTATTCGGATCACAAGAGCCTGAAGTATATATTCACTCAGAAGGAGCTGAATATGAGATAGAGAAGATGGATTGAGCTAATCAAGGACTATGATCTGGACATTCACTATCACCCCGGTAAAGCCAACGTGGTAGCAGATGCCCTTAGCAGATTGCCGTGCCGCTTGAACTCCATGATTTTGAAGGAGCAACCAAGCTTGCACAAGGAGATGGAAGATTTCCGAATGGAATTAGTGAGTAAAGGATTTTTGGCTAGCATAGAACTTCAACCCACTTTGATCAGCTAGATCAAATAGGCGTAGAAAGGAAATGCTAGTATCAATGGAATCAAGCGTCGTATCGGTACAGGCAAAGTACCCGGATTCACCGAAGACGAAGAAGGAGTTCTGTGGTACAAAGGACGCCTTTGTGTACCAGCAGATTCTGAGTTGAAAGAAGTTATTCTGAAGGAAGCTCATGATACTCTTTATTCTATCCACCCCGGAGGAACGAAGATGTATCAAGATTTGAAAGAACAATTTTGGTGGCATAAGATGAAGAGAGAAATCGGAAGCTATATCGCCAAGTGTGATATATGTCAGCGAGTCAAGGCCAGACATCAAAGACCCGCTGGATTGTTGCAACCATTGCAGATTCCGGAATGGAAATGGGATTCTGTTGGAATGGACTTTATCACCGGATTATCTACATCTAGTAGGGGAAATGACTCTATCTGGGTCATAGTGGACAGATTATCCAAAGTCTCCCATTTCTTACCAGTCAAGACCACATATCAGAGTTCGAAGCTAGCGGAGTTATACATCGCTAGAATCGTCAGTTTGCATGGAGTCCCCAAGAACATCGTATCGGATCGAGGAACTTAGTTTACCTCGAAATTCTAGAAGAAAGTCCAAGAAGGTTTAGGAACTTGACTAGATTTCAGCACATCTTATCACCCTTGGACCAACGGACAAACGGAGCGAGTAAATCAAATACTCGAAGACATGTTGAGATCCTGTGTGTTAGAGTATGGATCTAAATGGGAAGATTGTCTGCCGTTCGCAGAATTCTCATACAACAACAGTTATCAAGCTAGTTTGCAAATGGCCCCATTTGAATTCATGTACGAAAGGAAGTGTCGCACCCCTTTGAACTGGTCGGAAGTAGGAGAGAGTCAGATTTTCGGACCCGACATCCTACGAGAAGCAAAAGAGAAGGTTCACAAGATTCTTGAGCACCTCAAGACCGCCCAGTCCAGACAGAAGAGTTACACCGATAAGAGACGTCGAGACCTCGCCTTCAACATAGGAAATTTTGTGTATCTGAAAGTGTCGCCATTAAAGGGAATGCAGCGTTTCCAACTGAAAGGAAAGTTAGACCCCAGATATATCAGCCCCTTCAAGATTCTGAACCGTCGAGGAGAAGTGTTGTATCAATTGGAACTACCCGAAGAGATGTCAGCCATGCACAATGTGTTCCATATCTCATTACTTCGCAAGTGCCTCGAAGTTCCAGAGAAGACTGAAGTGTTCAAGAACATTGATCACCGGACCATAGAAATCAACAATGACTTGACCTATCCTGAAGTACCCATCCATATTTTGGAAGAAGCTTTCAGAACTACCAGAACCCGAAGCATCAAGTTTCTCAAGATTTAGTGGAGCAACCACAGAGAAGAAGAAGCTACCTGGGAGCGCGAAGATCACATCAGGACAGAGTTTCCCGATCTCTTCAAATCCTACGTAATCTTTTTTCGTCCTTTTTCAAATCTCGGGACGAGATTTTGTTTAAGGGGGAAGGTTTGTAACATCCCAAAAATATTAAACTTGGATCATCAAACTCTAATCATCAAAATTAGGGTTAACAAAAAAAACTTTCCCAACTAAAAATATGAATGCATTCCTATGTGTGTGTATTCAAAATTTGGATTCTTTTGAATTGACATGGTTATGTGTTTATTTGCTTGTAAAATGATTCTTAGGTGAAATAAACCTCATCTAAACAATCCCCAAACTTTTCCCAAAGACAAACAACTCAAAATGAATAAATTAAGTGAATGGTCACTTTGGCCAAATTAACTCCCATGCCTACTTTGGCTATCTCTAATTTTCAAAACTCAACAGAAACATGTATGGATCCTTGCACCCCTTATTAGTACTCATAATAAGGTACCAAGGCCCACTTTGTTATCATCCAAAAACATTCAATTACTAAGTTTAAATGACAGTTTAAATTTGAATCTATCTCATATGGGAAGATCCCACTATTTCAAAAACCACTCAAACAAGCTCAATTTTCAAAACCCAAGCACCCACAGAATCCTCAACACATGCCTAGCACACCCACCAAAAATCTTTTCAAAATTCAAAAATAAATTTCTTGCGGCCATTTCATCAAACACTTGGAGACAGAAAATCAAATTGGCCAAACTTCACTGTTTTGAGCAGTAATTTGGCTAAGCATTGTTCACCATTGATCACACTTGTCTCCCCCAGTGACAACCAGTGCCTTGACCACCCCTAGCCCCTACCCATCGCACCATGCCATGCCAACCCGAAGGAATCCTTGCCAGCCGACCATGGCTAGCTAGCCAAAGCAAGCACCAAGCCTAAACACCATGTCTAGGACGCACGCCACCGTCCACCGCTACCCCCTGTCCAGCGCTTGAACCCTGCCAGCCACTGGATCACATGCCCAAGCCATGCCAAACTTCTCTGAGAGCATGTCGAGAGCGCGCTAGAGCGCCACCCTCGACACACGCCCACAGACCGCACGCCGCCCTCGCCGCGTGCACGCGTGATCACCACCACCCCAGCAACCCCGCAGACACACCCGTTCGCCGCCGCGCGGACCAAGCGCATTGTGCGCCATCAAAACCTCCGTTGGACCCGCTTAGAGTGTCGAAGCATTCCGACCGATCAGCACCGCCCCACGCCTCGCCACCACACCGTTGAGCTTCGCCAGGGAACCTAGAACCGCCCCTACCGTTTCCCACGCCAATAGCTGCGTGTGCCATCGACCACGACAAGCTCAGCTCGCGCTCATCGGTCCCCTCTCGCCACTATAAATAGAGGCCTCCCCCCCTCGATTTCTTCACACCAGTTTGTTCCCCTCTCTCTCAGAAACATCCCACACCCTTCCTCGGAGCAAGGCGAGCACCAGGTGGCCGGAATTTCACCGGAGTTCGCCGCTGCAGAGGAGGAGAGGCGCCGTCGATTGGAGCCGCCCCAGGAGGAGCTGCTGATGCCAGGAGAATCGACGTCGTCGACTTCGTCGTTCGCCCCCATCGCCGACCCTCGCCTAAGCACCAGTGAGCCTCCCACGACCCCCACTGAGCCGCTAGGGTTCGAGCTCGCCAGTGACATGTTCATCGTCGACGATGACCCTCAGCCGTTGATCGCCCTTCTAATCCAACGCACCACATCACCCCGTACCGCTTCGCGTGTTATGAGCCACTAACGGGTGGAACCCCCTGTCAGCTGAGCCCCGCGCTGCGGAGTGACACTGGGCCGGGCCATTAGCATCTCCCGCGCAGCCCAACCGTTTGAATTTAGATTTTTCTATTTTAATTCAAACTCAGTTCTGTACCTAGCTTCAAAAATCAACCTAGCTCGATTCAGTGAACCAAATTGCATGAAACCAATCTTCTTAGAAAGGTACTGAAATTCTTAGTCCAAGCCCGCTGGATTCAAATCATTTGGATCTGTAGATCAACCTTGGTAAAAATAACAAGTCAGAAGATTTTCTGCATTCAAACATTTTGCAAATTTCAACCATAATAGCTTTTGAGTTGATTCCAACTCTCAAAAATCACATTTGATCATACCTTTCAGAATATATAAAAATATATGGTTTTACTGACAGAAATAATGTTCAAGTAATAAAAGAATGCCACATAAGCATTTCTAGTCACTTGAATTATTTTAAAATAAAAAGGTTCAACCTTATTAAATTGTGACACCACTTTAAATCACATTCCCATGTACTGAAATATGTGGTGATGACATGTGTCAACATGATCCCATGTTTGAGTTGGAGAATATTAAATCTTAAGTAGTTTTTCAATGAGTAGAAATTAATTTTCTCAAATTAAAATAAATAAGGCAAATGCTTTAATCTTGTAATATAGGTGATGATGCTAGATCATCTATAGTGCACCTTTGTGTGATGATTGAAAATAGTTAAGTATTGTTTGGTGATTGTGTACCTCGTATTTATTTATAGACGCTAGTACCGACCAAGGATACGAGGAAGAAGGAGGATACTACGAGGAAGAAGCCGAGGATAACTTCAACCACTGCTCTACACAAGGCAAGCCTAATACTACTAGTTGATTTGGCAAGCTAACCCTTGCAAGATACCCTACTTATGCAATCTAATACTTGCCTGTTACCATGACCACTTCATGCCTTAAGCATATGTGATCATACCCACTTGATAACCCAATCCTCGTTTTACTTGTAAGCCTTATACTTTACTTCTTTATCAAAGCTTTCTCTTAGAGTTTACTTAAGTGACTTGTAGATTTTAGGAAGATAATTGAAGGTTGCATAAAGATAATTAAATTTGGCCTAAGCTAGATAATCTTGATGTCATCCTAAGGCATGAGATTGAACTTAATTAATCACCACTGGTTTACCACCCCTCATTAGTACTTGCCACACTTGTAGATGCTAGTGCTAAGCATAAAACTTGATCAACTTTAGATGGGAATACTTGGTGAAAATGGTTATGAAAACCTTGGAATGATGAGTCATTCTACTGAAATGTTTTGACATGTGTTTCCGAACACCAGATGATTTTGATGATGAAAATGTTGAGGCATGAGCCTTAGCCCTTTATAAAACTGATGGTTGTCTGGATGCGATACCATTCCAATTTTACCGTACAACCACAATACCCGAAAATTGGGTAGGGCTTGACTGGAAACATATATAACTTAGTATGGGTTCCCTCACGGCCAAGGTCTGAGTTGAGGCTACCTTGTGAAGATTGTCCACCTGTGCAGTACCCAAGATGACAGTTGGTCATGGTTGGGAGGCCAAACTCATAGGGGAGGTGCCTATACTAGGGCGTGTAATCGAAAGGTTAGGATTGATTATCCGCATACTGAGTATGGTAAATTCAGGATTTGTTCCTGACGGATGTATCGAATGTTGTGGTGAAAGTGTACAATCTCTGCAGAGTGTCAAACTTTTCGAATAGCCGCGTCCGCAGTTATGGACAGTTGGAGTGGACATACTGTTCCCCCGTCAGATGTTTTCAAAATGACTTATGAAATGAATGGAGATTTTGACTTGACCACACCAGAGTTGTGATATGAAATTCAAGTTCCCACTTAGGTGTTATAAAATTTCAACTAGTTTCTTGCTTCTGAACTTAGTAAAGGTAAATCTGGCTTTTTGCAAAACAACCCTAGAGCTTAGCGTCCTACTACAAAAAACCCCTTCACTTGTTAGTATTAGTTTGAGAGTACTTAAAGAGTACTCTTGGCTTTGTCCCTGGCTATTCCCGTGGCCAGACTATGAAGAGGAGTACCAGGATGATGGACCCCAAGAAGGTTACGACAAATAGGATCACCTCCCATCATCAGCATTGCATGTGACCCCGAAGATGGAGCTTCGCGTATGCTACCTTTATTATTACGTTATTCCGCTGCTTGAGTTGTATTAAGAACTGGATCATGAGATCCTTATTTGTGTAAGACCTTATGTATGGTTTGTAATGGATGATGTACTGTGATATCCAAATCTGTTATGTCTCGCAAAAACGGTAATCCTGGGATTGCGATGTATGGCATAACAGGCATCTGGGATTAAAAATCCGGGTGTTGACAAGGGGTCATGTGAGGCTTACCAGGGCTCCATCTACGGTCGGTGTTGGGGGCGAACGATGTTGTCGACGACGGCGGTTCGAACGGTGGCTGCGGAAGCTCCTGGGCTGCTCCAATCAACGGCTCCTCTTCTCCTCCGCGGTAGACTCCGATGAAATTCTGGCGACCTGGTTCTCGCCTTTCTCCGGGGAAGGGTCAGTGGCGCTCTGTGAGAGGTGGGGAGTGAGATGGTGTGACGAATTGGGGCTGGGGTGTCCTCCTTTTATAGCCGAGCGACAGGGGAAGTGCAGGACGGGAAGAGCTCGTCGTGGTCGGCGGTGTAGTGAGCTAAGGGCATGGCTCGGAGTCTAGGACGGTGTGCGGTCTCCTGGCGATGCTCAAGGAAGTAATGGCGCGGTAAGGGGCGGTCGAGAATGGTCAGGAACGGTCAACGCTCTGCACAGCACCGATGATGGTTTTAACGATGCACGGGTGCTATGGGTCGCGTGGCTGCGAACGAGGGTGTTTGAGAGGTTCCTGGGGTCGTGGTGATTGCAGGCACGGGTGGCGAAGGCGAGGCGCGGCGTGTGTGAGCATGTCGGGCGCGGCGCTCTGGTGTGCTCTCGGCATGGCGCAGAGACATTCGACGCGGCTGTGCTGGGGTGGTCCAAGGCCTGGCTGCTTGCGAGGGCTGGACAAGTGGTGACGGTGGACGGTCAGCTTCCTCCCAGACATGGTGAACGGCCGTGGTGCTGGTCTAGGGTACGACACTTCCTTCCAACCAATTTATTGGGTACGACACTTCCTTACATACATAAATTCAAATGGGGCCATTTGTAAACTGGCTTGGTAACTGTTGTTGTACGAAAATTCTGTGAAAGGAAGACAGTCTTCCCATTTTGATCCATATTCCAACACACAAGCTCTCAACATATCCTCGAGTATTTGGTTTACTCGCTCTGTTTGCCCATCAGTCTGAGGGTGATAAGCTGTGCTGAAATCTAGTCTTGTTCCTAATCCTTCTTGGACTTTCTTCCAAAATCTCGAGGTAAACTAGGTTCCTCGATCTGACACGATGTTCTTGGGGACTCCATGAAAACTGACTATTATAGCAATGTACAATTATGCTAGCTTCGAACTCTAATAAGTGGTCTTGACTGGTAATAAATGGGCTACTTTGGACAGTCTATCCACTATGACCCATATAGAGTCATTTCTCCTACGAGGTGTAGGAAAACCGGTGATAAAATCCATTCCAACTGAATCCCATTTCCATTCCGGAATCTGCAATGGTTGCAACAGTCCTATGGGTCTCTGATGTCCTGCCTTGACTCTCTGACAGATATCACATTTGGCTATATAGCTTCCGATTTCTCTCTTCATCTTATACCACCAAAATTGCTCCTTCAAATCCGGATACATCTTGGTTCCTCCCGGGTGGATAGAATAAAGAGTATCATGGGATTCTTTCAAAATAGCTTGTTTCAACTCTAAATCTGCTGGTACATAGATACATCCTTTGTACCACAAAACTCCTTCTTCATCTTCGGTGAATCTGGGTACCTTTCCTGTACCGATACAACGTTTGATTCCGTCGATACTAGCATTTCCTTTTTGCGCCTCCTTGATCTGACTGATCAAAGTGGGTTGAAGTTCTATGCTATCCAAAAATCCTTCACTCACTAGCTCCATTCTGAAATCTTCCAACTTGTGCAAACTTGGTTGCTCCTTCAGAATCATAGTGTTCAAGCGACACGGCAATCTGCTAAGGGCATCTGCTACCACATTGGCTTTGCCGGGGTGATAGTGAATGTCAAGGTCATAGTCCTTGATTAGCTATATCAATCTCCTTTGCCTCGTATTTAGCTCCTTCTGGGTGAAAATATACTTCAAGCTCTTGTGATCCGAATAAATCTCACAACGGTTACCCATGAGATAATGCCGCCATGTCTTCAAGGCTAAAACTACGGCTGCTACTTCAAGATCATCGGTAGGGTAATTCTGCTCATGTTGCTTCAGTTGTCGGGATAGGTAGGATATGACTTTGCCTTCCTGCATTAACACACATCTGAGACCAACCTTGGATGTGTCACAATACACATCAAAAGGCTTCGTGATATCCAGTGTAATCAAGATTGGGGCTGAAATCAATCTCTTGATCTCTTGAAAACTTGCTTCACATTTGTCCGTCCATTCAAACTTCTTATCTTTCTTCGACAATTGGGTCATGGATCTTGCGATACTCGAGAATCCTTCTAAGAACTTGCGGTAATATACCGCTAATCCTAAAAATGCACGAACTTGGGTTTAAGTGGTCGGGGCTTGCCATTCTTACACATCCTTACCCTTGGAAGGGTCGACAGCAATTCCTCCTGCCGACACAATATGTCCGAGGAATCCTACTTCCTGTAACCAGAACTCACATTTGCTAAACTTGGCATACAACTGATGCTCCCTAAGGGTTTCAAGGATGGTCCTTAGGTGTAGCTCATGTTCTTATTCTGATTTGGAATAGATCGGAATGGAATCGATGAACACAACGACAAACTTATCCAAGAAGTTCATAAAAATCTTATTCATGAGGTTCATGAAATAAGCGGGGGCATTGGTTAATCCGAAAGACATGGCAGTGTACTCATACAATCCATATCTGGTGGTAAAGGCAGTCTTTGGAATATCCTCTGCGCGAATCTTGAGTTGATGATAACCAGTTCTAAGATCAATCTTAGAAAACACTTTGGCACTGATCAACTGATCAAACATATCTTCTATCTTCGGTAGTGGGTACTTGTTCTTAATGGTGACATCATTCAATTTCCGATAATCCGTGCACAAACGGTTACCTCCATCTTTCTTATCCACAAATAAAACAGGTGATCTCCATGGCGACGCACTGGGTTGAATCAGTCCTATCTCTAGCATAGCATCCAGTTGCTTCTTCATCTCCACTAGTTCAGACGGGTTCATACTATAAGGTCTCTGAGCTATGGGTCCAGTTCCAGGGATTAGTTCAATGATAAACTCGATATCCCGATCTGGGGGCATACCGGGCAATATATCTAGGAATACGTTAGGGTATTCACAGACTATTCTTACTTGGTCAATGGTTGGTTGGGCTAGACTCTTCTTGCACTTGAATTGACGGGGCAAGGTTTCAGATACATGCTCTACTGATACTCTAGCGATACTAGTCATGGTTATGGATTTGTTGGCACAGTCGATTAATCCTTTATGTTTCGACACCCAATCCATTCCTAGTACTACTTCCAAACCTTTGGTTCCAAGTACTATTAGATTAGCATAAAAATCTATGCCATGGATTCTGATAGGTACGGCCTTGCATATTTTGTCTAGCTTGGTGGTTGAGCTAGGTATTTGAACTATCATAACATGCTTCAATTTGGTTGGTTGAATCTTACTAGTGCATGCAAACTCTTCTGTAACAAATGAGTGCGATGATCCAGAATCAAACAACACTCTTGCAAGTACTGAGTTAACAGAAAACATACCTAGCACGACATCTGGTGCTTCCTGGGCTTCTTCCGCATTCATGTGAAACAGACGGCCGTTGCGGTTGAGTGAATTCCCTGGGGCAAATATCCTACCAAGCTGAACACGCCGTAGTTGCTACGCTGGGACATTCACATTGGTAGCTGCTACAAGATTTTTGGGGCACTCGTTGGAGTAGTGACCCTTGGTTCCGCATTCATAACAAGTAACCTGAGACTTGTCTTTTCTTGCAACAGGCATGGCATTGCTTCTAGTTCTGGGGACAGTATTGGTGTTGTTGGCGACGTTGTTGTTGTTGAACTTGGGCGGTGCACGGTTGAAATTGTTGGAGTTGCCTGGGTTATTGTTGTGGCTTCCTCCAGGCCTTGGGTTTCCTCCTCCACGGTTGGGATAGTTCGGATGAGTCATCGGGGTTCTATTGTTTCTGGGGACATATCCTGCAGATGGGTTGGGGCGATACTTCGGGGTATGGTGGGTTCCTGGTTGATTCATCATTCTACGTTTGCGATTCTCATTGGCTTGGTTGATCTTTCCTTCCATCTAGATTGCAGAATCCACTAAGGCTTCAATGTCCGTGAACGGAATATTGACCATCACTGTCTTCATCTCATCATGCATACCATTCAAGAATCTCTCCTTCTTCTTGGCTTCAGTGTCGATCTCATCGGGTGCATACCTAGCTAATGACAGAAATTTGTCACGGTACTCAACTACTGTCATCCTCCCTTGTTTCAATTCTCGGAATTCATCTCTCATCCTCTTGATTAAACCCGGTGGCACATGGGTTCTGCTGAACTTTAGTTTCAATTCATCCCAGGTCATCATGTGTCCTCCATTCATGGTGCGAATGCTATTCCACCAAGCTCTTGCATCTCCTGCCAGATAATGGGTGGCAAACAGTACTTTCTCATTGGCTTCCACTCCTGCGAGTTCTAAGTTGTTCTCCATAGTCTGCAGCCAGTCATCAGCATCTAATGTCTCTTCAGACTTACTAAAAGTGGGTGGATTAGTGTTCTAAAAGTTCTTGAGTTTGGATCCATGGTTGTCCTGGTTTCCATGGCCTTGAATGTTGTTGGCCATCTGAGCTATGTGTTGAAGGGTGGCTAGGTTGGCTTGACGTTTGGCTCTTTCAGCCTCACGGTCGGAAACCAACATTTGCAAGATTTGTAGCATTGGGTCCGGGGATGAGCTGCTTCCTTCATGAGGCATCTGAAGGTTGAGATAGATCATGAGACAAGAGGGAAATTTCTAAGGCTCATGGGTTTGTTTTTGAAAAGTTTTTAAACTTTAGGTTTGACTCAGGTTTTGCTAACTAGCAACTTGCTTTTCATTCATTCATTCATAGCACACAATACAAACACACAACACGCAAAGAAACATATGGGTTTAAGAACCATTCTGTGAATCTACGATATAGTGGGACCGGATACAACTCACACCTACGATAGTGCTCAAGTGCTACTACTCATCGGAATCGGTGTCTTCATCATTGTCATTAATGAAGGCGGAGTCATCATCATTAGTGTGGAAGTCCATAGCTTGGTCCTCCAGGAAGTCATCATCATCACTGAGGTAGGAGTAAGTGAAGGTATACGGGTAGGCTACACTAGCACAAATCAAAAATTTCTACCGCGTAAACCAGGAATACGGTTGTCATAGATCACGGGATTACCACTAGATGCGCGGTTGCGGAACTTGATGAAGCGCGTCGAGGCAGTGCAGACGTTCTACGTCTCCTCCTTGTCCTCGTCCCACGAGCAGCTCCCCATGCATGGCTCGTCCAAGTGCTACAGGTGCAGCACCTCCGAGGTATCCACACGTACAGGGTGGAAGCGTCGGACGCCGGACTGCTAGGTCTGCGCGTGTAACACAGGCGTGAGAAGTGGGGGCTGGGTGGAATGGTCTAACCCTGGTCAGCTCGCCCCACCCTCTCTTATATAGGCGTCCCTAGTGGGCTTCTACATTAGCATCCCATTAGTAGCCTAAGCCTGGTCTAATTCGGATCTAATCCTCATTAGGCTTCCAGCCCCTTAAGCATGCGACCCTATAGGTTCATATATGTATAGACATGAAACGAATACACTTATTCTGTTAATAGTTGGTAGCGGCCTCTAGCAAGACGTGCCAACTCCTAAACGCATACAAAGATCATATCGGACGAACCATCACAAGGTTTAGTACATGTCTTTACCTTTGCCTCATGATATTTGGTCTAGATCCAAGCTGACCTCTCTTTCTCGATACTGTGATTAGGAAACCCTTTACTAGGATAACTCTTAACCTTATGTAGCATGTCCATGCATTTTTGGATCCGATCACTCAAGGGGCCCAGAGATATCTCTCTCAAGTAGAGAGGGGCAAATCCCATCTTGATTGACCATGCCTTGCAGCATGCTTCAGGACAAACCCGAAAGCTACCTTTATAACTACCCAGTTACGGAGTAGCGTCTGATAGCCCCAAAGTAGGTCGATCCACATCTCAAGTACATGCGATAATCTCAGGTCTAAGGACAAAATGTACACGATGTGTAGATAGAGCTGCAAGTCTAATTGCCAGTCTCAAGTTGGGTCAGTCCAATCCCATGTTCATAACATGTGTCCACATCATTAGTTTGACATCTCCATGTCTATGACTTGCGAAACATAGTCATCAACCAATCGATGTGCTAGTCTAATATTCACGTGTGTCCTCACATGAACTCCGACTAGGGACAACTATTAGATAACCATACAAGTAAAGAGTTTCAAAAACAATTCACATAATTGCCAATCAATACAAGTTGCCTGATATGGATATTCAAGGAACATTACAATAACTCATGGATACATATGAAATATAATCATCTCTATGATTTCCTCTAGGGCATATTTCCTTCAGTCTCCCACTTGCACTAGAGTCAATCTAAAATGTATCTAATAACAATTGCCCTTGTGTGTGCTTCATGCACGGGCTGCGGGGGAGGCTTAGTCAAGGGATCAGCAACATTTGAGTTTGTTTGTATTTTGCATATCATGACACTACCATCCTCAACGAACTCAAGAATCTGATGGTAACGCATGCGAATATGTTTGTTCTTCTGGTGCTGTCTAGTTTCCTTGGCTTGTGCAATAGCACCATTGTTGTCCCAATAAACGTCCAAGGAATTGGACGCACCCTGAACCACACCGAGAGCGATCAGGAAATTCCTAATCCAAATAGCTTCCTTTACAGCCTTCGAGGCAGCAATATATTCAGCTTCTGTTGAAGAGGAGGTCACCGTATCTTGCCTGGAACTTTTCCAGCTCACAGCACCACCATTCATGACAAACACATAACCTGATTGCGATTTGGAGTCATCTGAGTCGTTAAGGTAACTCGCATCTGTGTAACCCTTTACACTGAGTTCATCCTCACCTCCATAAACTAGGAACACATCCGTATTCCTTTTCAAGTACTTGAGGATATTCTTTACTGTTGTCCAGTGACCTTCACCTGGATCAGCCTGGTATCTGCTCGTAACACTTAGAGCATAGGAAACATCTGGGTGAGTACATATCATTCCATACATGATGGATCCAATAGCCGAAGCATATGGAACCCTGCTCATGCGCTCACGCTCATCAGTAGTCGAAGGACACTGAGTCTTGCTAAGTTTAATGTCCTGAGACATGGGCAAGAACCCCGTCTTAGCCTCTTCCATGCTGAATCGTTTCAACACTTTGTTAATGTATGTACTTTGGCTTAATCCAATTAGCCTCCTTGATCTATCTCTATAGATCTTGATGCGTAGAATATATGCCGCTTTTCCTAAGTCCTTCATCGAAAAACCATTTTTCAATGAGGTCTTAACTGACTCGAGCATAGGAATGTCATTTCCAATCAGCAATATGTCATCTACATATAAGATTAGAAATACAAGTGCTCTACCACTTTCCTTCTTGTAAACATAAGGTTCTTGTTCGTTTTTGATGAAGCCAAACTCCTTTACAACTTCATCAAATCGAATGTTCCAACTCCGAGATGCTTACTTTAGCCCATAAATAGACTTTAGAAGCTTGCATACCTTTCCAACATTGTTTGGATCGACAAAACCTTCGGGCAGCATCATATACACGTCCTCAGTAAGGATTCCATTTAAGAAAGCTGTCTTGACATCCTTCTGCCATATTTCATAGTCGAAATGTGCAGCAATGGCAAGAATGATCCGTATAGATTTAAGCATCGCTACGGGCGAGAAAGTCTTGTCGTAGTCAACTCCTTGAACTTGTCGAAAACCTTTTGCAACAAGTCAAGCTTTATGGATGTGAACATTTCCACCCATATCAATCTTCTTCTTATAGCTCCATTTGCACTTGATGGCTTTAAAACCATCAGGCAGGTCAACCAAGTTCCAAACTTGATTGTCTCCCATGGACTCTATCTCGGATCTCATGGCGATCAGCCATTTCTCAGAGTCTGGGTCCACCATCGCTTCTGCATAGGTCGTAGGCTCATCATTGTTTAACAACAATAATTCCCGCGCTTCGCGGAGCCTCGCCGACCTTCGTGGTTGTGGTGCTTCTATTGCCACGGGTTCCTCAACTTATTCTGCTACAATAGCATCACTCGTAGAAGCATCCCTGACTGGCTCATCTTGAACTTCTTCAAGTCGCACCGACCTTCCACTCGTTCCCTTTGTGAGAAACTCTTTCTCTAGGAAAACACCGATACGAGTGACAAATACTTTGCCCTCTTCTCGGTTGTAGAAGTAATACCCTAAGGTTTCCCTCAGATATCCCACGAAAATGCACTTATCAGATTTGGGTGTTAGCTTGTCCGACTGAAGTTGCTTGACAAATGCGTCACAAACCAAAATCTTTAAAAAGACAAACTGGGATTCTTTCCAGTCCACATATCATATGGTGTCTTAACTACGGATTTAGATGGTACCCTATTAAGTGTGAAAGCTGCCGTTTCTAGAGCGTATCCCCAAAATGATAATGGTAAATCCGACTGGCTCATCATCGATCGAACCATGTCCAACAGAGTTCGATTGCACCGTTCGGAGACCACGTTCCTTTGAGGCATCCCGGGCGGCGTGAGCTGTGGAACAATTCTGCAACTCTTAAGATGATTGCTAAATTCGTGACTCAAATATTCACCTCCATGATCAGATCGCAAGGCCTTTATTTTGTTGCCACATTGATTCTCTACCTCACTCTGAAACTCCTTGAACTTTTCAAAAGTTGCAGACTTATGCTTCATCAAGTAGACATAACCATATATACTGAAATCATTAGTGAAAGTAATGAAGTAGTGATATCCTCCTCTGGTTGTCGTGCTCATTGGTCCACATACATCAGTTTGTATGAGCTCCAACAAGTCTGTCGCTCTCTCGGGTAAACCCGAAAAAGGCGACTTGGTCATCTTTCCAAGTAAACAAGCTTGAAATGTCTCGTATGATTCAAAATCAAACAATGTTAGAAGACCATCACCATGGAGCTTCTTCATGCGCTTTTCACTTATATGCCCCAAACAACAATGCCATAAATAGGTAGGACTCAAATCATTGGGCTGAAGCCTTTTAGCACTAACATTGTAAACAGATGCATCATCAAGATTTAAAATAAATAACCCAATCACAATGGGAGCATCAGCCATAAACATAGCATTCTTAGATATTACACAACCATTGTTTGCACTCATGAATGAATAACCATCCCTCATCAAACATGAAGGTGATAAAATGTTTCGACCCATACTAGGAATGTAATAACAATTATTCAACTCCATAATAAATCCTGACGGAATGTGAAGTTGCATGACGCCGACAAACAATGCAACAACCCTTGCTTTATTTCCGACGCGAAAATCCACTTCGCCTTTCTACACTTCTCTAGTCCTTATTAGCCCATGCATCAAATTGCAAATATGAGAAACCTATCCGGTATCAAATACCTAAGAGTTAACATAGGAATCAGCAAGAATAATGTCCACAACATTTACAACAAGCGTACCTGAGTGGGAAGTACTCTTAGTTCCACTCTTCTTCAAAGAAGTCTGGTACTTGCTACAGTTTCTCTTCCAGTGGCCATGTTCATGACAAAAGAAGCACTCAGTGCCAGCTGCAGGTCTAGCCTTTTGCTTGGGTGCAAGCTTAGGGATCGTATCCTTAGCCTTGACCTTCTTCTTCGACCAAGAAGTACCCATTTTATTAAAGCTAGGATTGTTCTGCACAACCATCACATGGCTATGCCCTGCACACTTCTTCATGTCACTTTCTGCTTTTTTTAGCATCCCACATAACTCATTAAGGCCCTTCTCCACCCCATGCATATGGTAGTTCGAAATGAACTGCCCATAGCTAGATGGAAGAGACGCCAAAATGAAATCAGTAGCCAACTCTTGGCCTAGTGGAAAACCAAGTTTTTCCAAAGTTTGACTGTAACCAACCATTTTAATCACATGGGGGCCTACAGCTACTCCCTCTGCCAGCTTGCATTCCACAAAGGACTTGGCAACATTGTACCTCACAGTCCTGGCCTAAGTCCGAAACATGTCCCTAAGCGCGACGATCATATCATACGCATCCTGATCCTCAAACTTCTTTTGAAGTTCAGGTTCCATGCATGCAAGCATAAGACAGCTAACCTCAAGAGAATCATCACATGCTCTCTTGTAGGCATTCTTGAGGGCAACAGTTGCATTATCAGCAGGTTCATCGGGGATTGGGGTATCCAAAACCGTTTCCTTTTTATCAGACCTGAGAACAATTCTCAGGTTACGGACCTAGTTCGAATAGTTTGTTCCATTTAGTTTATCTTTGTCAAGAATCGAACGCAAAGAAAATGGTGATGCAGTGTTCGATTCCATTGATCTACAACAGAAAACATGCAAAATACTAAGCCATGTAACCCTGAAAGAGTAAAACATATTAAACAATTTAATAGCATATACTCCCACTTAAATCAACATCCCTCTATTGATACTAAGTGATTCAAGATCCACAATTAACAAGTCGACTAGTGAGCTTTTGCATCACTGCTAAAAGATAAGGTAAATTGGTAAGCAACACTTTCTAATCATATCACATATGACTCTTGTTGTTGGGTGACATATATATCTCAAAACTAGGCGCCCAACCTTTATGCCCTAAGGTCCTTAACTATTAAGATGACCTTGTCAAGTTCACCAACCCTTATGCGTGTAGGTATCCGATACAAACCCATCCAGCCAAGGAAAACCGTGGCACCCTAGTTTCATAGGCCCACCAACGATTGTACATGGCATAGGATGGTGCAAGGTTTGGTTGGGAGGGCATGGTTTAACTTAAACTTTGTGAGGGATCGTTCTAGTTCTATCATCTAAGCATGCATAGTAGTAAAACGCATAAGAATAACATTCACATAGATGTGACACAGTATGGCCCATTTTCTCATGATGATCTCCATCGCCATAGAACCTGTCCACCATGATGATATCCATCTTCATGTTCCATGTGAGCCATCCTCCAAGTGATGAGTCTTCCTAGAACTAATACAAGCTATTACTCCTAACAGCTAGTAATCAAAATTACATAGTACTGGGATCATCACAAGTTGGCACGCAGACCATTACAATAAATGAACACATTTGGCTCCAACCGTCTTGCCTTACTCACGACATGCATGTCATGAAAAGTTTCATACATGCATCACATACATATATGGGCCATACTGATCACATACATCCTGCAAAAACAAGTTATGCATAGAATCGCATTTTACCGGATCATGTGACATCGCAGCACCTAGTTACCTTAACGAGATACGATAGAGGCTACGACAAAGGACGGGGGTCTCCCCCTGCGGGGTTCGAAGGGGCATCTTTCTTTAAGGATTTTGATCGGCAAATCAAATTTACCATAAACCGACTATCACTCTGATTCAATCAAACTCCTTTGATCACGGTACATCGATTTTAGATCTAGGTTCCGATTCGATCAATCATATTGATCTTCGCGTGATTCAACAAGATTTATGTGTCACTGTCTACCCCGATGGCGGAAATCGATCGGTAGGGGTAAGTCGTTCGACGACCTCAGAAACACAATCATGGAAAGCAAGATCATAGATCAATCCTGAACCACCACAATATAAATGATCACATCATTCATATCAATCTGCATATCAGCATATGCAAACATCCCGAACCTATAATTGAATAGCATCGTCCACATACCACTGAAGGGATACGGGTAGGCTACACTAGCGCAAATCAAAATTTTCTACCGCGTAAACCAGGAATACTGTTGTCATAGATCACGGGATTACCACTAGACGCGCGGTTGCAGAACTTGATGAAGAGCGTCGAGGCAGTGCAGTTGTTCTATGTCTCCTCCTTATCCTCGTCTCACGAGCATCTCGCCTTGCACGGCTCGTCCAAGTGCTACAGCTGCAGCACCTCCGAGGTATCCACATGTACAGGGTAGAAGCGTCAGATGCCAGACTGCTAGGTCCGCGCGTGTAACATAGGAGTGAAGAGTGGCGGCTGGGTGGAATGGTCTAACCCTGTTCAGCTCGCCCCACCCTCTCTTATATAGGCATCCCTAGTGGGCTTCTACATTAGCAGCCCATTAGTAGCCTAAGTCTAGTCTAATTCGGATCTAATCCTTATTAGGCTTCCAGCCCCTTAAGTGTGTGGCCCTATAGGTTCATATAAGTATAGACATGACACGAATAAACTTATTCTGTCAATAGTTGGTAGCGGCCTCTAGCAAGACGTGCCAACTCCTAAACGCATACAAAGATCATATCGGACGAACCATCACAAGGTTTAGTACATGTCTTTCCCTTTTCCTCATGATATTTGGTCTAGCTCCAAGCTGACCTCTCTTTCTCGATATTGTGATTACGAATCCCTTTACTAGGTTAACTCTTAACCTTATGTAGCATGGCCATGCATTTCTGGATCCGATCACTCGTGGGGCCCAGAGATATCTCTCTCAAGTAGAGGGGAAAATCCCATCTTGATTGACCATGCCTTGCAGCATGCTTCAGGACAAACCCAAAAGCTACCTTTATAACTACCTAGTTATGGAGTAGCGTCTGATAGCACCAAAGTATGTCGATCCACATCTCAAGTAGATGCGACAATCTCAGGTCTAAGGATAAAACGTACATAATGTGTAGAGAGAGCTGCAAGTCTAATTGTCAGTCTCAAGTTGGGTCAGTCCAACCCCATGTTCATAAAATGTGTCCACATCATTAGTTTGACATCTCCATATATATGACTTGTGAAACATAGTCATCAACCAATCGATGTGCTAGTCTAATATTCATGTGTGTCCTCACATTAACTCCGACTAGGGACAACTATTAGATAACCATACAAGTAAAGAGTTTCACAAACAATTCACATAATTGCCAATCAATACAAGTTGCCTGATATGGATATTCAAGGAACATTACAATAACTCATGAATACATATGAAATATAATCATCTCTATGATTTCCTATAAGGCATATTTCCTTCAGTAAGGGTCTCCACAGATATCTTCCCCTGCATTCTCCCTCTCCTCGAGCTGCATGTCCCTCTCATGGATGGTCTCCTCCAAGTCTGACACTCTATGATGAAGGCAAGAAATGATGTGATCCTTCTTGTCACGCGTACGGAGAAATGACTTGCGCTCCCTTGCAAGGATGGCGAGGGTCTAGTCCTTCTTGACTGCAATGGCATAGTTGTGGTTGGCGTAGGCACGGGCATTGTCCAATTCCTTCTGCCTATCATATAGCATGAAGTCGAGATGATCCACATGATGCTTCAGCTCTGGGTGGCCTGGTACCTCCAATGGCTGTCCGATAGCATCACGCCTTGCGTAGTACTCAAAGCTAGTACCCTTGATATGATTGATGCTTTGCCCACACAGACGGGCAAGAGCTTCATGCATAGCCCTGGCGAGTCCTTCTAGCTAGTTGTTCTCTCTTAAGGTGAATTGGATCCCCTTTGAGGTGGGTGCCTCAATCTTGCCTCTGAGACTTGCAACAATCAGCCATTGTAATTCTCCTCCTTGCTGATCATTGAGCTGTGCTTCAAAGAACTCGGGGTGCGGGCGCTCAAGAAGTTCCGAGAGTTGGTCCAAATCATACTCAAAGATGAGCTCTCCTCCGTTGCCCAACTGGTAGAACTTGCTATACTTGACGTCCATCTATAAGAATGTAGGATGAATAAGTTAGTGAGGTGATCAAGTGTGTCAAATTTTTTGTAGGCTTGTAAGAATTTTTGAGGAACACGATTTTTTTTGAAAGAGTCTAAGTGATAAGGATGAGAATAAGTTTTCATAAATACACACTTCTTTTGCTTTGAAAATAAGTTTTTGATTCAAGCGTCCATTCTAACTAGGGTCTCCTATGGTCAGGATGGTTGTGATACCAACTTGTCAACACCCGGATTTTTAATCCCAGATGCCTCTTATGCCATACATCGCAATCCCAAGATTACCATTTTTGCGATACATAACAGATTGGTACCATAGTTCATCATCCATTACAAACCATAATAAAGGTCTTACAAATAAAGGATCTCATGATCCAGTCTTAATACAATCAACGCAGCGGAATAATAATAGGGGTACCATGGTCAAAGCGCCATCTTCAGGGTCACTGACAATGCTGACGATGGGAGATGATCCTAGTCGTCATAGACTTCCTGCTGTCCATCATCCTGGTAGTCCTCCTCATAGTCTGGCCATGGGAATAGCGAGGGACAAAGCCATGAGTACCCTTTAAGTACTCGCAAACTATCACTAACAAGTAAAGTGGTTCAAGCAGGAATCCTAAGCTCTAGGTTATTTTGCAAAAGCCAGGTTTATCTCTAACTGAGTTTAGAAGCAAAGAAAACTAGTTTAATGTTTTACAACACCTAAGTGGTAACTTAGCTTTCTCTTTCACAACCCTGTTGTGGTCAAGTCAAAGCCATAGTTCATTTCACAAGTCATTTTGAAAACATCTGACGACGGAACTGTATGGCCACTCCAACTGTCCATAACCGCGGACACGGCTATTTGAATAGTTTGACACTCTGCAGAGGTGGTACACATTCACCACAACATTCGATACATCCGTCAGGAACAATCCTGAATCACCATACTCAGTATGCGGATAATCAATCCTAACCTTTCAATTACACACCCTAGTATAGGCATCTCCCCTATGTGTTTGGCCTCCCAACCATGACCATTTGTCATATTGGGAACAGCACAGGTGGACAATCATCACGAGGTAGCCTCAGCTCAAACCTCTTCCGCAAGGGAACCCATACTAAGATATATAAACTTCCAGTCAAGCCTACCCAAATTCGGGTATTGTGGTTGTACGGTAACATTGGAATGGTATCGCATCCGAACCCAACCATCAGTTTTAAAAAGGGCTAAGGCTCATGCCTCAATATTTTCATCATCAAATCATCTAGTGTTCATAACACATGTCAAAACATTTCATTAAAATGACTCATCATTCTAATGTTTTCATAATCATTTTCACCAAGTATTCCCATCTAAAGTGATCAAGTTTTATGCTTAGCACTACCCACTAAAGTTGGGGGTAATTACTAATGAGGGGTGCTAATCAAGTGTGACTTATCCAAATCTAATCTCATGCCTCAGTATGACATCTAGTTTTAACTAACTTAGGCCAAGTTTTATGCTCTTTATGCTACTTATAATATCTTTCCAAAACTCACTAAATTCTACCTAGAAGTAATAAAAGAACTTCGATAAAGAAATAAAAGAATAAAGCTTGCAAGTAAAACTGGGATTTGGTATAGTAAAGTGGGATTTGGTATAGTAAAGTGGGATTTGATATAGAATAAAGCTTGCAACCAAATATGCCTAAGGCCTTGCATAGGTTAATTGGTATTGTGGGGCTTGCAATTATTAGCTTGCATAGTGTAGCTTGCTAAGATGGCTTGCAAAGTTGCAAGTGTAAGCTTGCCTTGAGTAGTGAAGTGGTTGAAGTTCTTCTCTGCTTCCTCTTCGCAGTAGTCTCCTTCCTCTTCGTATCCTTGGTTGGTACTAGCGTCTATAAATAAATATGAGGTACACAATCACCAAACAATACTTAACTACTTATATTTGGCACACAAAGGTTCACACTAGATGATCTAGCATCATCACAATCATCACATGAATTAAGGGCCTAGTCTTATTTATTTTATTTTTGGAAAAGTAATTTCTACTCATTGAAAACTACTTAAGATTTAATATTCTCCAATTAAAATACGAGATCCTGTTGACACATGCCATCACCACATATTTTAATACTTGGGAATGTGATTTTAAAGTGGTGTCATAATTTAATAAGGTTTAACATTATTATTTAAAGTGACTAGAAATGCCTATGGGGCATTCTTTTAATACTTGTCCACTATTTCTACAAGTAAACCTAGATATTTTTATATATTTAGAAAGATCTTGTCAAATGTGATTTTTGAGAGTTGGAATCAACTCAAGAGCATTTATGGTTGATTTTTGAAAAATATTTGAATGCAAAAAAGTCTCTGCCTTGTTATTTTTACTATAGGTGATCTTTAAATCCAATTGGTTTGAATCCAACGGGCTTGGATTAACAATTCCAATAATTTCTAACAAAATTGGTTTCATGCAATTTGGTTCAGTGAAGCACTCTGAATTGATTTTTGAATCTACTGACAGAACTAGGATTTGAACTAAATGGAAAAATATAATTTGAATTAACTGGGTCGCCCGGGAACTAACTGGGCCGGCCCACTGCGCACAGCGCAGCGCGCGGGCTGAGTTAAGTGATGATCCCACGCGTCAGCGACTCTAGTTACGCGAAGCGGTACGGGGCAATCTGGACCTTGAGATTAGCATCTAATCTAACGGCTGAGGTGTGTCGTCTCCGTCGGGCAGCGCCGGCGAGACTGAACCCTAACGCGGCAGTGGGGGTCGTGTGAGGCTCACTAGGGCTCCAGCTAGGGTCGGCGTTGGGGGCGAACGACATTGTCGATGACGGCGGTTCGAACGGTGGTTGTGGCAGCCCCTGGGCCGGCTCCAATCAATGGCTCCTCTTCTCCTCCTCCGCGGCAGACTCCGGTGAAATTCCGGCGACCTGGTGCTCGCCTTGCTCTGGGGAAGGGTCAGTGGTGCTCTGTGAGAGGTGGGGAGTGATATGGTGTGATGAATTGGGGCTGCGGTGGCCTCCTTTTATAGCCGAGCGAGAGAGGCAGTGCGGGACGGGCAGAGCTCGTCGGGGTCGGTGGTGTAGTGAGCTAAGGGCATGGCTCGGAGGCTAGGACGGTGCACGGTCTCCTGGCGATGCTCAAGGAAGTAATGGCACGGCAAGGGGCGGTCGAGAATTGTCGGGAACGGTCGACGCTCTGCGTGGCACCGACGATGGTTTTGATGATGCACGGGTGCTGCGGGTCACGCGGCGGCGAACAGGGGTGTCTGGCAGGTTCCTGGGGCGTGGTGATTGCAGGCACGGGCGGCGAAAGCGGGGCGCGGAGTGTGCGGGCATGTCGGGCACGGTGCTCTGGCGTGCTCTCGGCATGGCGCAGAGACATTGGGCGCGACTGTGCTGGGGTGGTATAGAGCCTGGCTGCTTGCGAGGGCTGGATAGGGGGTGGCGATGGACGGTCAGCTGCCTCCTGGACATGGTGAACGGCCGTGGCACTGGCTGCTGCTAGCTAGCCATGGTCGGCCGGCGATGGGGGTGGTCGGGTGGCTTGGCACTGGTGCAAGGGTAGAGTTCTAGCTTGTTCAATGCTTGTGTGCTCACTGGGGAGACAAGGGTGAGAAATGGGAGACAAGAATTAGACAAAGCTTTGATCACAGACAGTGATAGTTAGGCAGGTTTGATTTGTGTCTCCAGGTATTTGATGAAATGGCCGAAAGAATTCAAGTTTGAAATTTTTTCAATGAATTTTGGTGAGAGTACTGGTCACACACTTGGTAGTATCTGGTTTCTTGAGTTTGGCAAGGTGAACTGGTCTGAGTGGTTTTTGAGAAATGGTGATCTTAGTACCTACACTTGATTCAATTTTCAATTGTCATTTGAATAGATTTGAATTATGTTTATGTTGGTTTGCAAAGTGGGCTTGGGTTCACTTTTACTTGTTCTAGCAAGGGGTGAAAAGAATTGGATTTGTTTCTATTAGAAAACTTGGACTAGAAACACTCAAAGTGGTCTAGTGGTTAACTTTGGTCAAAATGACCATTTGCATATATATCTTATTTTTGATTTTCTCTTCATTTGATTCTGCTTCGAAATGATTTACATGATGTTGTTTTCATCTTTAGACCAATCCTTAGCATTCATAGCAATCAAAAAAGTCATGGCAAGCATTCATCACATACACACATGCATTCATATTGATTTTAATAACAAAAGTTTTTGTTAACCCTAAACTTGGGTGATTAGAACTTGATAATCTTGATTAATATTGTTGGGATGTTACACTAGGTAGGAACCAAATCCTGCTTGATGAACATTAAAAGATGGGTCACTAGCAAACTTTTGCAATAAGTTTATGAGTTCATGCAAGCTACATTTATCAAGATCAATTAGAGTTTCTTTTGTTTCACTTAGCATTTTGACTTCTTCTACTTGTTTATCATTTGTTAGTTCTTTTTCATTATCAATCATAGTAGTTTCTCTCCTTTTATTTTTAATGATTCTAAATTTTTGTCCCCAAAGAGAATGGCAAAATCTTCTAAGACTTCCACTTCTTCATTTTCACCATGAGTTCCCCTAAGGGAAAAATAGGGGCTAAGTTCACTTAATATCTTGTTGTAGTGACCTCGGATCAATAAGGATCCTATGTCCCTGTGATTTACATGCTAGTCCCTAGATCAATAGCTAGCACTCACAGTCGATGTTTATCATGTCAAACACAAAGTCATTATTACACGGAGAATCCAGAGTATGAATTTATTACAAATTTGCTGAGCATTAAGCTACCTCAAATAACAGCGGAAACATAAAAGCAGCTTGAGTCCATCAATACCCCAGGCTTGTCGAGTGTAGACTCGCGATCCCTATGCACCTTTCAATCTTCGGATTCTGCACATGACATGGTTATACCCTACGGGTACGTGACTTCAGCATACCTGGTCCAGCCCAAGGAAGGCCCACAGCAGATATACACTGGCCCATGAAGATTTTCGGGTGGCCAAGGCCCATTACGCCTTCGGATCCTTGGAGAGCAAGACTAGCGGAGATAGGGAATTCAAAGGAGTAAAACCCTAGAACTTGTAACCGACTAGGACTATGCCCGGGACCTGCCTAAGTCTATATAAAGGCCAGGAGGGCACGTCCTAGATCTCTCGACTCATACCCTCGCACACGCATACACGCCAGATCGAATCTGCGCATCCTGTAACCTTCGGTTCAGCTGTAATCAAGAGCAGACAAGCAGGAGTAGGGTTTTCCCTCCGGGGGCCTGAACCTGGGTAAATTTCGTGTCCCCTGGTTGCTTGTCTGTTAACCGTGCCACGATCTCCAGCATCCCCATCTTCTCCAAAACCCAAGTCCATAACAATGGGCATTGACGAGATTAAACCTCGTCAATTGGCGCCGTCTCTGGGAATCGGGGCTGCTGATTGTGCGATCGTGACGGTTCCAACCCGATCGATCTACAACTCCGCGACGACAGAGAATCACCTCCTCTTCGGTGCTTTCGACTTCACCGCCCACTCGTCGGCCACCATGAAGGATTTCGAGCCCGTAGGCGACGGACTCGAAATTTTGTTCGGGAGCTTCTGCTTCCAGGTGGGACAAACTGGCACCCTCCGCCTTCCTGAGCGGGTGCCCGTGCCGTCGATCAGGCCCGCCTCGTGGGCTCCACACCCTGTGCTACGCACGTCACCATCAACAGATGAGTTTTACGACAGCAGCAGCTGTAACTCCGATCTATGTGATCCACCTTCGGATGAAGGGACCTACGGTTCCAGATCCGAAAGCTGTGGCAGCAGCCGACCAATCTGCAAGCGCTATCTATGCGCCGCAGTTATCCAAGCCGATGAGGAAACACCTAACCCGCCGCCCAACAGAAACGGCGGAAACGGCGAAAACAGAAGAAGCCAGTCCCCCCCCCCCACCCAACGAGGAAAACAACGGCCACGTCATCCAACTTAGCAAAGAAGGATGGGTCCAGGCGCGCCGTGCCGTCGCAGGCGACATCGTCTTACCTGCAGACGCCTCACGTGAACTACTGATGGCATACCACTACCTCCTCATCGAGGAGCACAAGAAACAAGTCAAGATGCAGGAGACGCTCGACAAACGCAAGCAAGCAGCCTCCGAGTCCAGCGCGCGACGAGCTGCGCTCTCCGCCATGGCACCCGGCTCTAGCACAAACGGAAACCAGGGAAACAAGCACCGCTCTCGGGTGGAAAACATGGATCCCAAGGAGCGGCGTGACGTGACCCGAACTCTCCACACATCGTTCATGGATATGGATGCCGACGGCAACATCATCCCGAAGACGCCACAAGCTGCGATCATGGCAGCCACTGCGTACCTTGCAGCCCACCCACCTCCGGAGGGGGACCCGAAAAGGGCCATGCATAGGTCCGCACTCACCGGACTAGGACTAATCGGAGCTGCGCTCCACGAAGACGCTCCTACGGAGCCGAAGAAGAAAGCTCCGGCCAGGCGCGACCGGAGTCCCACCCCCTCATCCGAAGAAGAGGAGGAACATGACCTTCCCCTAAGGAAGAAGAGCTCACGTCACCATAAACGCGACTACGACGCCAGAGACAAGCTTACACAGCGCAAGATCGACAAAGCACGCGCCAAACGCGCATGCTCGTCTGAATCTGAGATGGATGAAGACGAAGGAGAACTCTGCGGGGCTCGATGCTTCAGCAGATCTGTTCGGCGAACACAGATACCATACAACTTCAAGCTTCCTTCGGATACTCCGAAGTTCAACGGCACGCAAGATCCAAAATCCTGGCTCAGTGACCATTTGTCATCCGTCAAGCTTCACGGAGGCAACAAAGAAACCGCCATGCAATGCCTTCAGCTGCAGCTGACAGGCGCGGCGCGGGTCTGGCTCAGCAGCCTATCATCAGGATCCATCCGAAGCTGGGAGGAGCTCGCTTACAGCTTCATCCGAAATTTCAAAGGCACCAACAAGAGGCCCGCCTCAATCGAAGAGTTGCGAGGCTGCACTCAGAGAACGGGTGAATCTATTCGCTCATACATACTACGCTGGTCTACAACCAAAAACTCCGCAGCACACATCTCCGAAGAGAGGGCCATCGACGCCTTCAGGGATGGCGTCAAACGCCAAGATTTCAAGGAGGAACTTGGGCGTGTCAAACCCAAGACACTCGACCACCTCATGGAAATTGCCAACAGTTGGGCAGACGACGAAGATTGCATCCAGCGAGCGCAATCAGATGAAGAGGACGACTACGGCCGAAGACGTGAACGCCGCAGCAAGAGGAGATCGGGCGTCTACGAGGACCGCGACGGACCAGACATGGTCGCGGTCGGCTACGCCGACCACCGTAACGACAACAGCCGCAACAGCGGAGGATACCGCGGCGGAAACTTCCGTGACAACGGACGACCAACGCAGTCGTGGCAGCGCCGCGACCGCGACAACGGACCCTCAGCATTCGACAAACTTTCGGGTCCATGCACCATCCACTTCTACATCGACAAACAGGATGGCAAAAAGAAAGCCAGCCACATGCTCAAGGACTGCCGCGAGTTCCAGAAACTCAGCGAAAGCATGGTGCAGATGAGGCAACAAGCTCCAATCCCTGCGTTCGGAAACGCACCCGCGCCAGGTGAAATAGCACACGGAGCTCCTCCACCGCCACCTATTGGAGGCCCAAACCAACCAGTCGCACCAGCGCAAAACAACGCCGGGGTCGGATACCCCCCATCAAAGGGAGCACTAAATATGATCCAGAAGGGACACCCCACAAACAGGGTGCAGAAGAAAATCACCCGACAAATCAACTTGGCCACGGCAACTCCGCCTGCAATCCCTGAGTACCTCAGCGGATCAGAGTCCTGCATCACATTCACTCGCGCGGATCACCCTTGCCAGATCCCTCGCCCAGGTCATGATGCCCTGGTGCTGGAGGCGCAGATCGGAGGCTTCGAGATGAGTCGCGTCTTCATGGACGGCGGCAGCGGCATGAATCTAATGTTCGCAAGCACTCTAGCAGCTATGCGGATCCCGCAATGCAGCCTGGAACAATCAGACACAATGTTCCACGGCATTGTCCCAGGAAAGGGCATATTCCCCCTGGGCAAAATAGGGCTCGACGTCATCTTCGGGAAGCCGGACAACTTTCGGCAGGAGCGCCTAGAATTCGAAGTGGTGGACTGGCCGTCGCAATACCACGCCATCCTGGGGCGTGTAGCATTCGCAAGGTTCCTAGCCATCCCACACTACGCATACCTACTACTCAAGATGCCAGGACCAAGGGGCGTCATCACAGTACACGGGAGCTTCACCCGATCGGACCAATGCGACAGGGATTTCAACAAAATCTCCTAGTCTTTCGGCATGCAAGACGAGCTTGTAAGGCTCCGCGAGGTGACGGACAATGGGCTACCCACAGTCACAAGGCAGAACGCACCTGACATGTCCTTCGACTCCACCGTCAACACCAAGAAAGTACAGGTCCATCCGACGGATGCCTCCAAGACAGCCTTGATCGCCAATGACCTCAGCACCGCATAGGAAGGCGTGCTCGTCGAATTCCTCCATGAGCGGTGGGAAATCTTCGCCTGGTGTCCTGCGGACATGACAGGAGTTCCTAGGGAATTCGCCGAGCATGCACTCAACGTCTTTCCAGACACCAAGCCAGTCAAGCAGTCCATCCGAAGACTGTCGGAGCCACAAGCCAAAGCTATCGGCAAGGAAATCAACAGATTACTCGCAACAGACTTCATCCGGGAAATCAAGGAAAGCGAGTGGCTGGCAAACACGGTGATGGTCCCGAAGAAGGACACGGACATCCTGCGGATGTGCGTGGACTTCACGTCACTAAATAAGCATTGCCCAAAGGACCACTTCCCTCTCCCACGGATCGACCAGATCATCGATTCGACTGCAGGTTGCGAGAAACTCTCCTTCCTCGACGCCTACTCAGGCTATAACCAGATCTGACTCAAGGTCGAAGATCAAGAGAAAACGGCGTTTATCACACCGTTCGGAGTATTCTGTTACAACACAATGCCCTTCGGGCTAAAGAACGCGGGTGCCACGTACCAGAGATGCATGCAGGCCTGCCTTAAGGACCAGATCGGCGCAACGTCCAAATCTATGTCGACGACATAGTAATAAAAACCAAGGAGGCAAGGACACTTATCGACGATCTCCGCGAGACGTTCGACAACCTTGATCGCTACAGGATCAAGCTCAATCCAGAAAAGTGTGCCTTCGGTGTCCCCTCGGGTCAGCTGCTCGGGTACTTCATCTCTCAACGAGGGATTGAGGCGAACCCGAAGAAAATCAGAGCCATCATGACAATGGAGAAGCCGAAAAACCTCAAGGGCGTTCAGCAGCTCGCAGGACGAGTAGCGGCACTAAGCAGGTTCATAAGCCGCATGGGAGAGAAGGCCCTACCATTCTACCAGCTGCTGCGCAAGGCAGACAAGTTCGAGTGGACACCAGAAGCCAACGACGCATTCGAAAGCCTCAAGCGGCTCCTCTCCACCTCGCCAGTTTTGGTCACGCCAAAGGAGCGCGAACCCCTGCTGCTGTACATAGCAGCCACCCACCAGGTGGTCAGCACCGTACTCGTGGTCGAACGACCCGAAGAAGGCAAGACCCACGGGGTCCAGCGCCCAATTTACTACCTCAGCGAGGTTCTCACTCCAACAAAACAGCGGTACCCACACTACCAGAAGCTAGCCTACGGCGTGTTCATGACGGCTCGACGGCTGAGCCACTACTTCCAGGAGCATCAGGTGATGGTCGTCAACGAGGCACCCCTGAACAGCATCCTGAATAACCCGGAGGCCACAGGACGCATGGCCCTGTGGGGCATCGAACTGTCACCCTTGGACATCGTCTACGAGAAGCGACACACAATTAAATCTCAAGTCCTTCCGGACTTCCTGGTACATTGGATGGAGCTGCAGCTGCCAGATACCCCGGACATGTCGCAATCATGGACGATGCACTTCGACGGCTCCAAGAGAGAAGCTGGGGCAGGAGCAGGGGTCATACTGACCTCCCCGCAAGGAGACAAGATGAAGTACGTTCTCCGGATGAAATTCAGAGCCTCCAATAACGAGGCCGAATACGAAGCCCTCATCCATGGCATGAGGATGGGAAAGATATGCGGCGCAACGCGCCTGGTCATCTATGGTGACTCCAACCTCGTCGTCCAGCAGACGATGAATGAGTGCGATGCACACGCCGAAAACATGATAGCGTACCGCGCGCTCTACAACACACTCGAAGGAGAATTCGACGGCTGCGAGCTTCGACGCGTCGGAAGAGAAAGCAACGAGGAAGCCGGCAGACTCGCCAACATCGGCTCCACTTGCGCAAAGGTGCCACCAGGTGTGTTCCTCGAACCGATCTGCGTGCCATCCATCAAGCGGAAATTCCCCAAGGGATCACCCGAAGAAGCAGAACACTCGGGGGCTACGCTACCCGAGGGTCATGAAGGACCCGAAAAGCTAGATACCGAAGTTGCCATGGTCGACATAATGCAGGTCATGGCAGTCGAAGAAACCTGGACACGCCCATACCTCCAGTTCCTGATAAACGGAGAACTACCTGACAGCCCAACAGATGCCCGGCGCATATCCTGTCGGTCAAAAGCCTTCACCATCATCAACGGCGAGCTATACAAACGCAACATCATGGGTGTACTACAACGATGCGTCACCATCGACAACGGCAAAGCCATACTCCAAGACATCCATGAGGGCATCTGCGGACACCACGCAGGAAGCCGCTCCCTTGTCGCCAAAGCTCTACGAGCAGGATTCTACTGGCCAACGGCCATGAGCGACGCAAAGGACATCGTCCGAAGATGCAACGGATGCCAGCGGTTCGCCGACAAACCGCACGCACCTGGGTCCGAGCTTAGACCCATACCTATAGCTTGGCCTTTCGCCCAATGGGGCCTTGACATGATCGGCAAACTGTCAAAATCCTCGAAAGGGGGACACGTTTTCCTCCTGGTCGCAGTCGACAAATTCACCAAGTGGATCGAGGCCATGCCAGTCACCAACCAGAAGGGCAAAACCGTTGTCAAATTCTTCGAATCCATTGTCTACAGGTTCGGCGTACAGCACAGCATCATCACCGACAACGGATCGAACTTCATCTCCGAAGAATTCCAGGACTTCTGCGAAGGCCTCGGGATCAGCATCACGTACGCCTCAGTGGCACACCCGCAAACAAACGGGCAAGTGGAAAAGGCCAACGGCCTAATCGGCGCCGGCATCAAGAAGCGCCTCATGAGCTCCCTCGAGCAAAAAGCTGGAAACTGGACGAAAGAGCTACCGGCTGTCCTGTGGAGCTTACGGACTACGCCAAACAGCTCCACCGGGTACACACCGTTCTTCATGGTGCACGGAGATGAGGCCGTGCTACCAGCCGAAGTACGCCACCAGGCTCCACGAGTCGTCGCTTACAGCGAAGCTGAATCCACGGCTGCACTCGAAGATGCCGTCGACACACTTGACGAAGCACGGGATATAGCAGTAGCTCGATCAGCGGTGTACCAGCAAAGTCTCCGCAACTACCACAGCCGCCGGCTGCGCCCAAGGTCCTTCGTCGAAGGAGACCTCGTCTTGCGACTCAAGCAAAAGCGACCGAATAAATTCGAGTCACCATGGGAAGGACCCTACGTCATCACCTAAGTCATCCCACCCATGGAATATCTCGCACCTGCGATGATTCTACCCGTAGCAACCTACCCCCTTTTACTTTCAATAAGGCTTTCAGCCAAGGCTACTCAGCCGAATAATGTACCTCCTCCATTACGATATAAATAAAGCTAAGTGTCTCGCCCCCAAACTTCGGTTGACTATTTTTCTGCAACTTTATTACATGCTACAAACGCACTCGAGGGCTCCCCCACCTCACGATTTCATCGACTGAGGACCAAACGTGTACACCTGAGTAGCTGACCACGTCAGGCAAACGAAAAGGACACGTACTCAATCAAAGCACTGCGTGCTCACAAACAAGCAAACCTTTACAACAAAGGGCACAAAAACGCCCAGCCGAAATATACAAATTTTACATCTATCTGTTTATTTCCAGGTCCTACCTATTCTGAAGAATAACCTGTGCACGCTGCTCAAACAAATCTACAATCTGTTCGGCATACTGCCTTACAGCCGCGTAATGCGGACGCATGTCCCACTCGCCACCATCCGGTCGAAGAGGTGGCCCAGCTGCCACAGCAGCCAAATCTACGTCAGGACGGTGCACCCTCACAAGAGACAAAGCAGCCTTCACTCCTGCGACGAGCTGCTGTCGCACCAGCTCCTTGACATTGCTGGCACTCCAAAACTTCGACAGAAGACCTGCAAGGGTCGTCGGCACGGCATCCAAAGGAAACATGACGTGCAGCACCGAGGAAAGTGATGTCTGCACCTGGCGGAGCACCCGCGAAACTTGATAAACATGATCCTGCACCGTCGCCAGAACCATGGCGCAATCGCGATCCATCCAGAAGAAGCCGCCGGCCTCCATGTCCTGTTGAGTCAAGCAATTGACCCGAACAGCGACACGCTCTTTTTCTTCCCTCGGAGCAAGATTCGCACCTGCGACAATCGCACAAAACAAGAATAAGGCCAGCAGGCTCATCCGAAGAACTGAGCTACAGCCCGAAACAAGGATCAACTTACATTGCAGCTGCTCGGACAGACGACCCAGCTCCGCCATCAAGTACTCCTCTCTGGCTGCACCACGATCCGCCTTGGACTTCCAAACGTCGGCGCGACCACGTAACCCGAGCAATTCCCTCTCCAAACTGCGCACGCGATCTCGAAGGAAAGCGAGCTGCGAGGAATCATCCAACGACGGTCGCAATGGCTTTGCGGATGAAGTGTCAACTGGGTCATCACCCGAAGGAACCTATAGCAGCAGAAAAAAGAAGGAACACAGACATTCAGCCAAGGATAGAGCACAACTTAGAGGAATTCATTAAATATATAAGGCCACTACGTGGCACAAGGACGGTACTCCTCAAGATATTTACAACAAAAGTAGACTACACACTACCCTACGTCTACTATGCCTAAGATGCAGGACACTGAGTCGCCTCGGAGCCAGACTGCCTAGCTTTGGCCTCGCCCTGCTGCCGCAGTGCGTACTCAGACAGCAAGTCAATGAGCTTGGGCCCATATCGTCTGCAGCGAGCGGAGTAGGCAGCGAAGGCTACCTCGGATCCATCCGCAGTCGTCGACATCCGAGAGGTGATCTGGGGCAAGTCCAGCTCCGCTCCAGCCGCCAAGGCCATCGCCAGCCCGACGGACGTGCCGATGCCCTTCTGCTTGCGCTTGTACACCGCAGGCGCTTCGGCTGACAGAGCCTCTGCCAGAGCATCCACATCATCAAGGGTTGCGCCCTTCGGGAAAAGCTCCTGGTAGAAGCGACCAAGGACCTCTTTCGCCTTGGAAAGGGAGTTGACGACGGTGCCACAGCGGTCTTCAACCGCCACAGTGGCATCATCTAGAGCGCTCCCGTGCTCTAGAGCACCGCGGTCGAACTCGATGCCAGCGGCATCTGAGACAAAAACGAAGAAAAGCATGAAGAAAGGCAGCATAGAAGAAGACCCGTAGAAAAAGAAACAAGTACAAAAACTAGCACTCACCCGAAATAGCCTTGGCAGCAGCCATGAGCTTCGCCGCCACCCCTCTTTCACGAGCAGCCGCAACGGTGGCCAGCTGCTCCTCACGATCTGCGGCCTCCTGCTGCAGACGCTCCTTCGCTTCGGCTGCCTTCATCAGCTCTAGCTCAAGGCGCTCTTTCGCACCGACGGCGGCTTGGGCTTTCTGCTCCGATTGACCAAGGCTCTTTTTAAGAGCGTCGACCTCACGGAGAGAGTCGTTATGCTCCTCTACATTTAAGACAAGCAAGAGTCAAAGAACAGGACCAGTATAAACAAGAGAGGTATTAAAAGGCAGACGGATACCTTGAAGCTGCCGAAGTTTCGCCTCCAGCGCCAGGCGCTCCCCCACCAGCCGCTTGGCCTCCTGTACAAAAGGCTGCAGAAAAAGGAAATAGCAGTAAGAAAAGGACTTGGGGGCTACGCCCAACACAAAGGAGTAAAAACAACATCAGCACACGAAGACACTCGGGGGCTTCCCCCGTGACATGAAGCAGAAAACTTACATGCTCCGATGGCGACCCCGAAGCCCCGCCTGCGAAATTCTGAGGCGCAACCACCAGCACCTCCCGCACAGGAGGATCTGGAGCGGCGCCACCCGAAGTCGCCACCGTCTGAGGAGGAGGCGACGCAATGTTCGACTCCCCCATCATATCCCGCGCACCATCACTAGAGTCGTGGGAGGAATGCCTGCATACGAACCAATCAACACAGGTGCAAAAATCATGAAGGAAAAAGGATAAAAGTACAACAAGAAACTTACGAGCCGAGCGAGCTCAGGTCAAAGACAGGAGGAGCTTTTCGGGCTCTCTTCTCCTCTTTATTCTCTTCCTTCTTCTCCTCTTTCTTCTCTTCCTTCTTCCGCTTCGCTGGCGGGTGTGGGGCTACAGCCCGCACAGGAATGGCAGGAAGGGGAGAGGAAGAACCTCCATGACCATCACTATGGCGTTCAAGGCCCAGAGGGTTTCTGGGAGTCGGAGGAGTCGAGGCATCCGAAGACTCGCTAGAGCTCCCTGAACGCTTGCGCGTATGGTCCTCACTCGACTCGTCGGCATCCTCCGCCGGAGATCGCGCCGACGGCAGCTCGGACACGGACTCAACCACTTCATTATCCGGGGCATTCGGATACTTTTCGGGCAATGGTGGCACCATGCCCGGTACTTTGAAGCTCTGCAAAAACATAAGGAACTTTGTTAGCAAACAAAGGAACTAAAAACACAGCCGACAAAAGCACTGCGTGCACAAATCTACACCTGCGGTACGGCCAATGCCGAAGAAAATGGAGGAGTTAGTGACTTCCCCGGAATTTCTTCTCCGGCCTTGAACTTCAGCAGCGCGCGAAGAGCCCTGTCAAGATCCCCCTCAGACATTTTCTCAGCCGAAACCCTCGTCGGATCACGGCGCCCAGAATAAAGAAACATCGGATGCGCCCTCGCTTGGAGAGGTTGCACCCGATGCTCAAGAAAATTCCGGATGATGTCCACGCCGTTCACCTCTTTCTCCGGAATCAGCTGGAGATCCTCCACCCGACGGTAAAGGGCCTCTATCTCCTCCACCTCACCGTCCAAGATTTGTTTTTTCCAAGACCTTTTTCGCTCAATCATCTGGGAGGGGTCAAAAGGAACAAGACCAAAATCTTGCCCGGGCACTACGGAGTCGCGGATATAAAACCATCGCCTCCGCCAGTACTGGACAGATTCGGACATGGAAAAGGAAAAGAATTGCAGATTGGGACTGAGGGAGATGATGAAACCCCTAATGGGATACACACCATCCGAACCAGATTGCCTCTTCACGGAATAAAGCTTCCGGAAGAGGCCAAAATGTGGCTCAATGCCAATCCAACACTCGCAAAATGTGATAAAGCACGCAACGTGGAGAAGAGAATTGGGAGACAGATGATGAAGCAGAATCCCATAGAAGAAGAGCAGTCCACGGAGGAAGTCGTGGACCAGAAAAGAAAACCCGCGCACAACGAAGGCAAGAAACATAACCCGGTACCCAGATGGGGGACGGGGGATTACCTCATTGCCGGGGAGTTTGACGGCCTCCCTATCCTGCGGGATGAGGCCCCGCTCGCGCAGCTTGCGGAGATCACTCTCCCGCGTCTCTGATCGCCGCCAGCCACCATCGGTGACGCGAGCAGCGGCGGTGCCCTTCTTGCCTCCGGCGGCGCTGGTCCCAACCGTAGATGAAGACTTCTTTGTTTTCCCCATTGCGCTACGGCGGTGGTGGTGATGACAACGCAGAAAGAACGAAGGAAATGTGGAAGGAAATCTCAGCGTGCAGCAAGAATCGCTCAAGAACAAGGAGGCAGTGAACACAAGAACTGGTGCGGTGAAAACAAACCACGATTTCACCCAAGGATTATAACAGCAAAGACGACGCACGACAGCCGTCCATCGAGAAGACCTAACGCCAACGGTAGATCTAGCCGTACATGTGTCAGCATCACAACGAACCGTCATTACCACGCCGTCCACTACGTGCGGAAATCAAGGAGACGCCGTCATTATCTCCACGCCGCGCGTGACCGGTCAATTCAAAGTCAGCAAGTGGGACCCACGCTTCGTCCAGTCAAGTCATCTCTGGCATAGCAGACGCTTGAGGTCATCAATCGTCAGCATTAACGTCATCAAAAGCTATACTAGCACCAACTTCGGCTCCACAGCTAAGAGTACTCACTTGAATCTTCGATTCGACTAAATACTCGGGGGCTACTCCTATCAGGAGCGCTGGCCGCGCACCCGACAGACAAATGAGGACAAATTACTTCTCTGAGTCCTACGTCGAGTCTACGACTCCACTACGGACTCGGGGGCTACTCCCATAGGGAGGATGGATTTAAGCATCCGAAAATTTTCGAGTCCTGTGGACTTAACGACTGAAACAACGCTTGAACTAAAGTCTCTGTTCGAGTCTACGACTCGAACAGACACTTGGGGGCTACTCCCATAGGGAGCGCTGGTCGCGCACCCTATGAAATCTTCGACTGCGATCTTCCGGATCAGCACGCAAAAACTTTTGGCAACTTTGCCCCAACAAAATGGTCAAGCGAGCGACAATCTCCTAGGCCACCCGAAACACCTCCGTGGTGATAAATGTTCGGATGTTGCGTCTGCGACGCAAAGATAAGACCTACAGATATCATCTGGTGGCCTGGCAACGCACTTGACTGCGCTCTG